>CM060918.1:517340927-518782177 GCA_030737875.1 Allium sativum
TCCAAAAATTCCAAAAAAATAAATCTGACTATGTTTTGATGATACGGTCCTAACAAAACTAATTTCGTCAAATTTAAAGACTATTTGAAAAAAGGCCATTTTCTGGTCGATCCAATTTGACTAAAATATACCAAAACATGTTTTCTTTTGCCACGCTCGCTTATTAATTACAATAATTATTAAAATTGGAACCTAGCAATAATTCAACATCCCGGATCCAACAAAAGTGGTTTCGTCGAAAATGGAGGTCGTTTGCGAAATGGCTATTTTTTAAGGGCTTTATATATATTAAAATATATATAAATTCCACATCGACTGATCTGAATTTTAAACTGGACGTAACTTATCATTTATAAAGTGAAATCTCATTTTCTTAACTTCGTTAGAAAGATATTGTTAAACATATTCAAATATTTCTTGTTTTCCAATTTTGACTTATATTGAATTTTGTATATTCATTTGAAATTAAAAATCGAATTTTCAAACTACCACCCCATTTCAGGCTCGTTTTATATTTAAAATAAATTTATATGTTTTAACTTCGTCAAAAATAAATTTTTAGTCGTTATTATTTAAAATAAATAATTTCAAATATTCCAAATCCTTTAAAATAACCAAAATAAAAAAATTTAATTGGTTTTTATTTTTTGGGTTGTCACAATCTCCCCCACTTGATATCTTTTCGTCCTCGAAAAGGAACGGAGCTGAAAGTTGTTTAACTAATCAAATCAACTTTCATTCTGGCTTTCATTCTTCAACCTTTTAGTTTCTAAGAATTTTCTAATTTTTCAAAAAATTTGGCTAACACCCTAATTTTCTGAAAAATGTCGCCATAACCTCCTTTGTACGGGCTCATCTTTAAAACCGCAACTAGCCACACAGGGCCCTCATCAATCCCAAAAGAAAAAGAAAATGCCAAGTGGCTAGCCTTAGGCTCATAAACTCTTTAAAAGAAAAGAAAATTGCCAAGCGGCCAGCCTTAGACTCATAAACTCTTTAAAAGAAAAGAAAATTGCCAAGCGGTCAGCCTTAGGCTCATAAACTCTTTAAAAGAAAAGAAAATTGATAAGCGGCCATCCTTAGGCTCAAAAACTCTATAAAAGAAAAGAAAATTTATAAATAAGTACCTATTTATCGGGAAAACAATTTTATTTCTCTTTTTAGCAGTTTATCCATAACATGTTCACATATATATGTACATGTATGCATTTTCAACCAATTTTCAATTCAGTTCAATATTGTATTCAAACTTGCTAAATTTACCATGCATTATCATATGGGTTTTATTACACAAATAATCAAGCAACTCAACCATCAATCAATTTGTGAATTATCATTTCAAACACATAAATTGGTATATATACTAAAAATCCATTTTCGATGCGAAATCACAACAATAACCCTATCTAGTTTTGGTTCTCACACCAGCCTAATGGAAATATGTAGATTTCACACTTTCGAACTCGAACATAAACCTTGGTGATGATGCACCGATCATCAAAATCATCTTCGGGCGATTAGAGTGTGATTCTATATCTATCCAGTATATTAAAACTTTGACTACACGTTTGCAAGGCATATATGAAAAATCTTTATATATTGGATCATCCAAATTCAATACAAATAAAATATTCAAATACGTATAAAGTTTAAATTTTCAAAACTAAATTTGTTTTCATTTTTATTTTGAAAATAACACTCTTCAGACTCATTCTAGGAAACTACTGATCCTATCTCTAACGAGTCATTCTCATTGGATATTACTAATCCAGTTTGTGATGAATTCTTTCGTTTTGTTCTAATGTGTCTTATTCTCGAGCTCTGTAAATGAAAGCTCCGATACCAACTCTGATGACCCGAACTTCCCCGATCTCTAAAGACAAGAGAAAGAACGAATTGTTTGAGAACAGGACAAATCAAAAACAAACAGAAGAACAATTCATTGCTTATTACAACAATTACATCAGAATACAAGAAATAACAGAGTATGAATAAATATTATACATCAGAAAAATATCAGAGATTCAAATTAAAAAGCAGCGGAAAAATAATATATAACACAACTGAAACAGATACACGGATACAGAGCTCTCCGAATATATCTCCAGTTGTAAATCCAGGATCCTGGAAAAAGAAATATCTGCAAAACCAAAACTACTAGCTGCACGTGTGGAAAATTAGGGCACCCAGAGTTTAGGTTAAAACAATAAACTCTAGGTCAGTCATGTGACTGGTTTGAGAACTAAAATAGTTATTTAAAATATTACTTTAAAATGGAGTAAATCAAGGGACCATGCTATATAACATGGAACGGGTTTCCTCCCAAGAATAACAGTACATAAACAAACAGCGCAATGCTTTTTGGAAAAATGAAGCTATTATAAGACTCAGGTCCCATCACATAATGCAACGCAAGCCGGAGGATAGAGTTTTACCATATAATAGCCAAACATGCTTGGTACGTTTAAAACAAATCATTTGATACAATAATAAATGTATAGTGTCAAAACAACTTCAAATATAAATGTATCGATCATAGACGGCATGGGTACCATATATCATGTTGCCATATATAAGTCTACAATCAAATCCGTAATTTCGTATTGGAAATTTAGATTTCATCATGAGTCGAGGCCAAGGATGTACTCCTCACCAACTTCGAGACACTCTAACAAATGCCTCAGGGTTACACACCACGGGGGCAACCCTCGGATCCCCCAAGGCCGGTCCATACATACTTTAGTGGATTAATATTCTTGAACACACGTTACCCGGTCCTATCGGACCTATATCCATCGGCTCCGTGGTAACCGATATATCCGAGGTGCCTCGCTTTCCAACAACCACATAGGTAAAAATATAAAAATGTCCGGGCTTGCAAAACCCTAACACCACCCATAGCTAGAAAGAAATGTCATATCATCCTTGGGTCCCTTATCCCATTTTTAACTCATACCGAGGTGTGAGGCTTGCGAATTAACGCTATACACAAAGCTATGCCCTTTAAGGCCGTGCTTTGATCATTAACCACAAGACTCTGCTTTTCAACAGAAGTCTTGATCATTTTCATCTCAGCATGCCACACAGGCAACTCATGTCATGCGACTGATGTCTATCGATATATAACCTCTAAGCTCGTACGTATCAGAGAAGGGCGTTAAGCAAGAGAATAAATTCTCCGTTGCCAAACAGATATATATTTAATAGAGATCAATCAACAAAGAATAAAATCCAATGTTATACACACATCCATTTACAAGTTCGTTCTGGGTTTGAACGCAGCCGGAGGCACCTTATTCCTCGTCCCATATGTCAATTACAGGAGAGAGGTCCTCGCATATCCAGACGACCTCCAAGTACATCTGGACAATCACCACTTATTACCTCGTCTTGGGTGTACAGCCCAATCAAGATACTAGTAATCATCCAAATGATGTGAAGACCTCCGGTCTTCAACCACCATCTTCATCGTCGACTTATTGTTGAAACAGTTATTCAAAATGGGTATAAACCCGGCCTTTCCGAATAACTCGCGTATATTATAAACAAGTCCTACACAAACACAACATACGCCTCATTCCAATTCAGAATATTCTTTTATTCAAATATTCACATTATTAGGAAAAGGTACACGTTAATTATATCAAAGATAAATTCTTTTAAATTTATTCTTTAATCTTCCTTTGGATACCATTTCAAACCATATTAAGGTTTTCCAAACTAGTTGGGATTAGCGAACCACACCGAAGTAATCATTTATTTTATTTCCCAATTCAAACCTATTTATCCCATAGTAAAACTGGTAATACTCCATGTCTAATACTACGGTATTATCGGTAAATATTAATTACCATTTCACGTTCAAATATAGTTAAAGATTTAACTATCGCTTAGAGCAAAACTGGTGATACTCTATTCTCGATCGTTTCAATCTAATTAAAGATTCGTTAAACTCGACTTAGTTTTATCTTCCCAAAAATCAATATCAATGATTATATAACTTGGGAAATCATATCCTGTCTTTAACTGGGTTAAAGAACCAATGTCATTTAAAACACGATTCATGATAAACCCAAAATCACATTCCATTTTATTCCAATTACTAAATATAACTGGAAATTCTAATGATCTTAATTAAAAGATTTATTCTTTTCACATGGGGTTTAAGAACAGTATTACTGAAGACACCATTAGTAAGAGAACAATTCCCTAATATTAATCCCGAAGGCCGAAACCAACATCAGATCAATACCCAGGAAACCATTCAACTTAGCTAATCTCCAGTTAGTTTCTAATTTTCTTAACTCCATTGGGTTTAAGAACAACATTTCTAAAGATACCATTCATGACAAACCCAAAATTCAGTTCAATTCCAATTGAATATTAATTAAGTGGTAAACATCATTAAATCTTAATGAAAAGATTTAATCTTTTCTCAACTGGGTTTAAGAACAGTGTTAGTGAAGACACAGTTCACGAAAAACCCAAAATCCCATCTGATATTAAATACAAAGGCTCTGAATAGAAAATATATCGGCTTATATTCAATATCAAATTATGAAATATACAAATATCGTATTGGAACAACGATATATATATATATCTTTCAAATTCCTCCACAATGTCCGTAAAATCACGGAATCCAATATCGAAATATTCCGAAGATAATTTCGATTCAAATTCATTCCAATTCATATATTGGAAATTCTGGTTATTTTTAAAACCATTTCAAATCCAATTTATTTATTTAAAAATATTGGATTATAATTCTAGTTCATAACAAGTTCATTTCGATAAAAATATATTCTTATCTTTTCAAATATGGAATTTTTTATACCAATTCTTTCCAAATCATTTATAGTGATTTTACACAAATTGTTAACATTTTTAATAATTTTATCAAGGCCCGTACAGTCGTTTTCCGTAAACGGTCATTGAACTGCACTTACAGCGACCTTTTCCTAATTTGATTTGGACATAATTCCAAATCCAACCATTATATTTGAAATCTCTTATATTCGTTGGAAAGCTCTTTTCGATACTAACCCAATGATTCCGGTTTTAGGAGAATCCGACGGTCGGATCTCCCATAACGTCAATTCGAAGTCAATGGTCGAAATTCGTGAACGGTCGCGGCGGGACGCGTTCTATTCAGGCCATTTAATATATATATTATATATATTTCATCGATTTTCATCTAAAATGTATTTTATAAATCGTTTTAAAATGATTTTGACTTCATTTTCGATTTTAAATCAAAATTGAATATTCCATATCATTAATATATAAATGATAATATTTTCAAAACATTAGATTTTGAAATCATTTCCTTTTCGATATTCATTATAAAAATGAATAAATCGATATAAATATCGTTCACGTCAAAATGGGGTTAATTTAATCAACAAGGCTTTATATATTTAAATATATTCGTGTCCATCCCAAATCGGACATCAAAATCAGATTTTAATCTTTTACTGAATATTATTTTAAAATATTCATTATTTTAAAATAATCGTTATTTTTAAAATATTCATTCTTTCTGAACTGGAATCAGGCATAGTCAATTACCATATAATGTTATTTATATAGATTTCATACACACGTGTACACAAAAATAATCAAACACAGTCAACCATCATCCAGAGTGCATTACAAAACTGCATAAGCGTTAAATATAAATAACCAACGCTTGCAATAGTCTGTCAACCCATCGATTGACATACAACCAAATATTGGGGTTAGTGTATGTCCAATATCACCCCAATACCCGTGTGGGGTTTTTAAACAACAAACACTGATTATTATTTGTGCAGTTGGGTGATGTGTAAAATATATCGTCCCAATCCATATCAGTCAAATGTGTATACTAAAACAAATCGTCCGATTCATAAACGAAAATTTATTTCAACTCATGAATATTTTATACAATTCATTTATACAATAAAAATGATATTTTTATTGTTCTAACACTTTATTCAACACATGAATATTTTATATTCTTCATTTCACATCACAATTCATCAACCACAACGCAATACAATCAAACAAGTCGTCCATGGTCTGTGGACGACAGGTCGGGTGCTGCTAAGCACCGTCTGCATCCTAGTATATATTTTAACTAGAGCATACAATTAAAGTGAGAAGTTCTCACCTTTGGGATCCACTCCTCCATTCTTTATTTCTGAACAGTTCGGATTTGGATTTGATTCCCTTGCGTTGTTATCCTCACCGTAATCCCAACATAATCTGTTTCACGCTGTTCATAGTAAAAATCACATTTTTAATATGATGTCTATATATTAAAAATCCAATTTTTATTCAATGACTTTTTTTTTTTAAATCACCTTTCTATTTCAATGCTTTACATATAATAAAGATCATATTTTTGTAATATTAAAAATCGTATCTTTATATTACAAAAATCTAGTCTTTATTCACATAAAAACTTTTCATATCTAAAAATCTAATCCTTTCATGTTTAAAAATCCATTCTTTTTATTTATAAAAATCTAAACTTTTCTTTGCTAAAAATCTAAACTTTACTTTGCTAAAAATCTAAACTTTTCTTTGCTAATTCATAAAAAGATCCCATTTTTAATGTCGTGCTACTTATATTATATAAAACAATTTTCAAAACTATGTTTTATATACTTTTCAGATTTTTAAAACAAAAAATTATATATAAAAAACTAAATTAACCAAAATAAACAAAAGAACTCACTATCGTTCGAACGAAGAGGGGAGTGGAGGGGATCGCTGGTCTGGGGATGCGACAGGTGGTAGGTGGTGGCAGCTGTGGCTAGCGGTGGCCCTAGAGCGGCGGTCTTGCGTCGTGGTCTTTGATTGAGGGGGGAGAAAGCGAGTGTCGCTGTGCTGGAGAAGAGGGGGGCTGGGTCAGCCGGCACGGTCGTCGATGGAGGCAGTGGCGTGGCTGGAGTGGGGTCGGAAGCGGGCGGCGGGATCGCGAGGGAGGGCTCCATCGGTTTTTTATTTATTTTTATTTTCTTTGAATGAACGATGGCTGTTATTTGGGAAATGAGAATTAGGGTTGCTAATTTATATAATTTTATTATTTAATTTAATTTAATTCCTAAAAAGTTATCTTTTTCATATGATCTCCATTTCGAACTCAACGACTATCGTCCCTACCTAATTACCCTCATTCCGAACACAAAGGGATATGTCCCGTAAGGAAATTCGACTGTTTCATTCAGTTTTTATCACATTTAAAATATAAATTAATATAACGTTCAAAATTGATTTTAACGTACATTTTAATTTACTGGGACAACATACTGACTCCAAAAATTCCAAAAAAATAAATCTGGCTTTGTTTTGATGATATGGTCCTAACAAAAATAATTTCGTCAAATTTGAAGAACGTTTGGAAAATGGCCATTTTCTAGTCGATCCAATTTGAATGAAATATACCAAAACACGTTTTCTTCTGCCACGCTCACATATTGATTCCAATAATTATGAAAATTGGAACCTAGCAATAATTCGACATCCAGGAACCAACAAAAGTGGTTTCATCGAAAACGGAGGTCGTTTGCAAAATGGCTATTTTTAAGGGGTTTATATATATTAAAATATATATAAATGCCACAGCGACTTTTCTGAATTTTAAACTGGACGTGACTTATCATTTATAAAGTGAAATCTCAGTTTCTGAACTTCGTGTGAAGGATATTGTTAAACAGATTCAAATATTTCTTGTTTCGTCCAATTCTGACTTATATTGAATTCTGTATATTCATTTGAGATTAGAAGTCGAATTTTCAAACTACTGCGCCATTTCAGGCTCGTTTTATAATTAAAATAAATTTATATGTTTTAACTTCATCAAAAATAAATTTTTAGTTGTTATTATTTAAAATAAATCATTTTAAATATTCAAAATCCTTTAAAATAACCAAAATAAAAATTTTAAATTGGTTTTGATTTTTCGAGTTGTTACATCCACCTTACCACAAGCTCCCCTTCTCCGTAAACACATAAAAATTCAATATTACCACTTATTTACACTTCCACCACATAAAGCTCCCATCTTTCACGTCCTACGCCCCCCACCTCCACGCCATGACCCCACCAGCCCCCATCAGCATGTGGGCCCTCTTCTACTGCTTCCATGCCCTCCCCCTTAGTCTACGAGCCAAACACCTCTTAAAAATTCCATCTTTCTTCTTCATTTGCAAGTTAAAGCATATAAATGTGTGTGTGTGTGTGCGTGTGCGTATATATATATATATATATATATATATATATATATATATATATATGTGTGTGTGTGTGTGTGTGTGTGTGTGTATATATACAAGTAGGTTGTCGATTTAGGTAAAAAGTAGGAATCATGGAAAAGTAGCTAGCTTAAAAATACTACATTTGAAGTGTCATGGAGTTTGGATGGCTTTGGTTAGAATTTCTGGCTTTAAATTATTTAACTAGTTTAGTTAAGTCATGGTTTACACTGTGTAATGTTAGACTGTTATGTGATTTACTTGGTAATGAAGTGTGATATAATTGGATGTTAAATTGGGTTAACTTTCATGTTAATATGATGTTAGATATTGCATAGTATTATAAAAATATCATCTTTACTTGATATATGTGCATTTGGTTAGGTATATGACGCTTTAAACACAACAGTGTTGATCAGAAACGATTAGAACATTAATTGATTTTGGGAAAGTAATTCATAAATTACTATTGTTTGATTTGTGAAATAAACCCCACATAGTTTGTGATGTAAACCCTATACGGGTATTGGGATGACAATTTATTTACGCATCTCCCAAGTGTTTAGTTTGTAGAAATCCCTACATGGATTGTGATGTAAATTCTACCCGGGTATTGGGATGATAATTTATTTGCACATCTCCCAAGTGTTTAGTTTGTAGAAAACCCCACATGGTTTTTGACGTAAACCCCACACGGGTATTGATATGATAATTTATTTACACATCTCCCAATCATTAGTTTGTAGAAAACCCCACAAGGTTTGTGATGTAAACCCCACAAGGGTGTTGGGATGAAAATTTATTTAAACATCTCCTGAGTGTTTATTGAATGGGTAGAAAACAACATATGGGTATTGGGATGATAATTAATCCATGCATCTCCAGATTGTTTTATTTGTGTAGTAATCTATTGATTTATGAAGGCCCAGAGAGGCAAGTTATAGCTGTACTGATCAACCCATAAAAAGGAGGCTATGGCGAAATTTTTCGAAAATATAAGGCGTTAGCCAAATTTCGAGGAATTGGAAAGTTTTTAGAAACTTTTTATGCGAATTGGATGTTGTTTGATGGATGGTAGTTAATATTGATGTTAATGATGGGTGAAATCCATATAAATTAAATTATATGGTAATTGGGTGAATATCATTCCAATTTGGAATAAAATTGACTATCTTAATAATAAACTATTCTGTGGAAAATCAAAGTTTGATTTCGATGTCCGAATTTGGATGGACACGCAGAAGATAAAATATCAATGAATATTTTCAGTGGTTATTAAATAGTTTATAAATTACTTTTAGATGGATTTGATTTGATTTTTAAATAATATAAATTGAAGTTGGTTTGAATAGAACTTGTCACACAGCGATAGTTCGCGAATGTCGACCGTTGACTTTAAACTGATGTACCGGGAGATCCAGCCATCGGATTCTCCTGAAATGAAAAACATTGGGTCCGAAATGAAAATAGTTTTCAAACAAAATAAGAAGTTTTAAGATGCAATGCTTAGATTTTTTTTAAATAAGTCTAAATCTATTTTGGAAAAGGCTGCTATGAATGCAATTCAGTGACTAGAAATTGAAAACCGACTGTAATGGCTTTATAAAAGATTATTAAAAATATAGATAAATTATGTTAAAACACAATAAATGTTTTGGAAATATTTTGGATGTAATATTTCAAGCTTTGAAAAGATAAAAGGTATTTTATCTGAATAAGTTGTTTAACAACTAACGTAAAGAACAAAAAGGAACATGCGATGATTCCTAGGAGTACATTCTAGTACTACCTGTGAGATCTAATTGGAAACTTTACAGTTTCGCGAGCGGTGGAAAGAACCGATACGACATCAGATATTTGACTAAGAATAGATGAAGTTTTCTGTACACAGATGATCCAATGTTTTAAAATAAAATATTGGAGTGAAAACGATTTTAAAATAACCAAAGTTTTCCAATGTACGGATTTCAGTGGATTTGAATGGAAATAATCTTCAAATATTTTGATATTGGATTCCGTAATTATACGAATACTGGTTTGAGGAATTTGAAAGATATAGATATCGTTATTCCCTATACGGTATCTATTGATTGCAGAATGGTGTATTAAATATAAATAGATATGATTTCTGTTTAAAGCCTTATATTCGATATCAAATTGGATTTTGGGCTTGTCGTGAATGGTGTGTTCAATAACATTGATCTTAAACCCGATGGAAAATGGAATTCTTCGTATAAATCTTTTAATTAAGATTTATGGAATTTTCCAAAGTTAAGTTTCCAATTAATGAATTAAATTTGAATTGAATGGAAATCGATTTAGTGATAATCAAGATGAACCTCCGTGGAGGAAGACCTTTACTATTTAAGGAATTTAAAAGGCTTTGCCATTATTCTGCTTACAGTATTAGTCTGTTACAGAAAATTATATTGATTATGAACTGATATGATTTCAGTGAAAATTCCATTTTGAATGGAAGTTGGTTTTGGGTTTATCGTGAGCAATGTTTTTAAACAACATTTGTTCTTTAACCAGCGGATGGAAAGATGAGTTCTCAAGTTTGAGGTTTAATAAATCTATCAATAAAGATTTGATTGAATGAAATGGAGATTAAAACAAAGCTAGGGTTTTAATAGATCTTTAATTTGATTTGAAATGGTAGAACGTAATCAAATTTACCGGAAAACGAGGGGTGTTTGATATGGAGTACCACCAGTTTTGCTCCATGGGATGAATAGGTTGAGAATGGGATAACGATATGCTATATTATCTTTCCTGTAAGATTCGATAATCACAATAAGCCTTATAAACCTTAATTTGAGTTAAGTTTATGAACAAAGATTATATATATTTTGAAATGATTTCCAAGGAAAGATTTAAACAAGAAGTTTAAATGTTGTATTTTTGATAAGATTTATGAGAGCAATTCCCAATGTAAAGAATATTTGAATAAAAGTTATATAATAGACATGTTGCATGGTATGAATTGACATTTTGGCATGTTAAGATGCTGATTGATCAAAGCTTTTTGTTAAAAAGAAGAGCTTTATGGTTAATGATCAAAGCATGGATGATATAGCGTAGCTTTGTGTCAAGAAGTGACTTCGACAAGCCTCAATGTGAGGACCCGTAACTTCCCCGTGAAGGAAAGAGCGGATACTTTGAGAAAAACACACAAATGAACGCAGACGGAAGAACATTTCATTGTTATTACAACAATTCCATCAGATACAAGAATATACAGAGTATAATGAATAAATTACATTCGATAAATATCAGAGATTACAATAAATTACATAGCAATGGAAAATAATATAAAGCACTACTGAAGGTGATATACGGATACAGAGCTTTCCGGATATCATTCCAGCTGTAAACCAGGATCCTGTGAATATAAATCTGCAAAACCAAAACTACTAGCTGCCCGTGTAGAAAATAGGGGCACCCAGAGTTTAGGTTAAAACAATAAACTCCAGGTCAGTCATGTGACTGGTGTGAGAACTAAAACAGTTATTTAAAGATTTACTTTAAAAGAGAGTAATTCAAGGGACCACGCCGTGTAACACGGAACGGGTTTCCTCCCAGGAATACCAGTGCATAGAATAAACAACGCAATGCTTTTTCGAAAAATGAAGCTATTATAAGACCCAGGTCCCATCACACAATGCAACGCAAGCCGGAGGATAGGGTTTTCCCTTATAATAGCCAAACATGCTTAGTACGTTTAAATACAATCATTTGATACTATAATAAGTGTATAGTGCCAAAACAATTTCAATCATAAATATCAATCCTAGGCGGCATGGGTACCATATATCATGTCTCCATACTAGTTCTACAATTAAAACCGCAAGATCACGTATTGGAAATTGGATTTCCGTCATGAGTCGAGGCAAGGGGCAAGCTCCTCTCCGCTTTCGAGACACTCTAGCAAATGTCTCAGGGCTACGCACTCTGGGCAACCCTGGATGCTTCAGGGCCGGTCCTCTCTTACGTTTGAGGATTGGCAATTCCTGAACACACGTTTCCCGATCCTTACAGACCTAAAATCGAGGCGCCTCATCCAACAACCACATAGGTGAAAAGTATATAAATGTCAGGGCTGGTAAGTCACTGGCACCACCAAAGCTAGAAAGAAACGTCGTGCTCTCCCTGCAGTCCTTATCCCGTTTTTGACTCATACCGAGGTGTGAGGCTCGCGAATTCACGTTATACGCAAAGCTGCCACGTAGGTCGTGCTTTGATCATCAACCACAAGACTTTGCTTTTCAATAGAAGCCTTGATCCATGCAACTCAGCATGCCACACAGGCAATTCATGCCATGCGATTAATATCTATCAATATATAACCTCTAAGCTCGTACGTCTCAGAGAAGGGCGTTAAGCAAGAGAATAAATTCTCCGCCGCCAAATAGATATATATTTAACAGAAATCAATCAACACAGAATAAAATCCAATGTCAGACACACAATCCATTTACAATTTCGTTCTGGGTTTGAACGAAACCGGAGGCACTTTCCTCGCATATCCATCGATCTCCAAGTACGTCTGGACGACCACCAACTGATTCCCTCATCTTGGGTGTACAGCCCAATCAAGATCATCAGTAATCACCCAAACGATGTGAAGACTTCCAGTCTTCCACCGTCGTCTTCATCTTCGACTTATCGTCGAATCGGTTATTCAAAATGGGTATAAACCCGGCCTTTCCGAACAACCCGCGTATATTAAAAACAAATGTTACACAAACACAACATACGCCTCATTCCAATTCATCAGTCACTAATCGTAAATCAGTAAGAGAGCAATTCCCCAAATATTAACCCCGAAGGCCGAAACCAACATCAGATCAATACCCAGGAAACCATTCTTCTTAACTAACCTACAGCTAGTTTCTAAATTTCACATTCTTAGGGAAAGGTTCCCATTAATTTTATCAAAGATAAATTCTTTAAATTTATTTTTTAATCTTCCTTTGGATGTCATTTCAAACCAAATTATGGTTTTCCAAACTAGTCGGGATTAGCGAACCACACCGAGGTAATTATTTATTTTATTTCCCAATCCTAACCTATTCATCCCATGAAGCAAAACTGGTAATACCCCATATCTAACACCACTGTGTTATCGGTAAAATTAATTACCATTTCACGTTCAAATCTAATTAAAGATTTAACTATCGCTTTGGAGCAAAACTAGTAATACTCCATTCTCGCTCATTTTCTAGATTTGATAATTTAAATTATCAATTCACATTCCAATCCAATTGCAGATTCATTAAAACTCCTTTCTCTGGGTTAAAGAACTAATGCATTCAAAACACAGTTCACGATAAACCCAAATCACATTTTATTTATTATCGGGTTAAAGAACTAGTGTTATTTAAAGCACCCTTCACGATAAACCCACGAATCAATTCTATTTAAAACCCATTTCAAATCCAATTTATTTATTTGAAAATAAACGGGTTTAATTTTAGTTCAAAACTAGTTCATTTCGAAAAAAATCTATTTTTATCTTTTCAAATATGGAGTTTTTCATCCCAATTTTTCCCAAATTATTCCTTATGATTTTACACAAATTATTATTATTTTTAATAATTTTATCAAGGCCCGTACAGTCGATTTCCATCAACGGCCATCGAACTGCACTTACAGCAACCTTTTCCAAATTTGATTTGGATGTATCTCCAAATCCAACCGTTAGATTTCAAATTTCTAATATTCGTTAGAAAGCTCTTTTAGATACAAACCCAACGGTTCCGGTTTTAGGAGAATCCAACGGTCGGATCTCCCGTAATGTCCGTTCGAAATCAATGGTCGAAATTTACGAACTGCCGCGGCGCGGCGCGTTCTATTCAGGCCATTATATATTATATATATAATATATATAATATATATTTCGTCGATTCCTATTTAAAACGAATTTTATAAATCGTTTTAAATTCGTTTCTAAAACAATTTCAACTTCCATTTCAATTCAAATCAAAATTGAATTTTTCTTTATAAATTCGTTTTAAAATTCATTTCTATTCAATTCAAATTTCAATTCAACTTGAATTCATTTCAATTCGTTTTCAATTTAATTCGAATTCGTTTCCTATTCAATTCAATTCAAATTTCTTTTCTATTCGATTCAAATCAAATTCGTTATCTATTTAATTCAATTCAAATTGGTTTTCTATTCGATTCAATTCAAATTGGTTTTCTATTCGATTCAATTCAAATTGGTTTTCTATTCGATTCAATTCAAATTTAGAAACGAATATAATCGATATAAATATCGTTCGCGTCAAAATAGCGCATCTCTAATCAATACGGCTTTATATATTTCAATAATTCCATTATTCTATTCGACAAATGAATCTATATTTTTGTCAACGCATGACTAATCTCAACGAATGAGTACTGTCCACGCGTGACTATTTTTGTTATTTAATATATTTTATAAAAATTATGGTATCTATCGTTTGATTTAAAATCAGGCTCCAACCGTAAATTAGTAAGAGAACGATTCCTTGAATATTAACCCCGAAGGCCGAAACCAACATCAGATTAATATCCAGGAGACCACTCACCTTATCTATTTTCCAATTAGTTTCTAATTTTATATATGATAAAGATGTAAATTTTATTATTAAAATATCTCGTTCAACACATGACTAATCCCAATGGATGGGTATGGTCAACACATGAACCTTGGTTTTATAATATTAAAGATGTAAATTTTATTGTTAAAATATTTCGTTCAACACATGACTAATCCTAATGGATGGGTACGGTCAACACATGAACCTTTGTTTTATAATATTAAAGATGTAAATTTTATTGTTAAAATATTTCGTTCAACACATGACTAATCCCAATGGATGGGTACGGTCAACACATGAACCTTTGTTTTATAATATTCTTTATTTTCTAAATTGGAATGAGGCCCAATCAATTACCATATAAAATTAATTATACGGATTCCATACAACACATGTATATAATAGCAACGATAACTAATCAACCATCATCCAAAGTGCACTACATTGTATAAGCATCAAATATAGATATCTAACGCTTATAACAGCCTGTCAATCAATCGATCGACATACAACCAATTATTGGGATTAGTGTACGCCGTATTTTATCTCAATACCCGTGTGGGGTTTCAGACAATCAAACACAGATTTTATTTGTGCAGTTGGGCGATGTGTAAAATTTATCGACCCAATCAATATCAGTCAAATCAGTGTATATAAACAAATCGGCCGATTTGTTTATAAATATTTATTGATTCATATTCACGTTAAAAATTATATTTTTAACGATAAAATATTTTTAACTATATAAATATTTTATTTCACATCATACAATCAATTTTCACCTCAACAACACAAACAAATTTCACAATACATCAATCAAACAAACAAGTCATCCATGGTCTGTGGATGACGGTTGTCAGGTGCTACTAAGCACCGTCTGCATCCTAGTATATATATAACTAGAAAAAGAAATTTAGAGTGAGAAGTTCTCACCGAAAGCTATTCCAAACATCTTGACTCTTCTTTTGTAGAAGTCTTCGTCGTTCTCGCCCTTCTTCACTTTCGTTGCCCGTATTCACTACATATGTAAAAATCGAATTTTTACTTCGCTATTCAATATATAAAAATCGAATTTTTACTTCGCTATTCAATATATGAAGATTTCGTCTTTTCAAATAAAAAGATTTCATTTCTCATCTTCTACAACATAAAAGATTATATTTTCCATCTTCAACAATATCAAAGATTATATTTTTCATTTTCTACAATATAAAAGATTATATTTTTCATTTTCTACAATATAAAAGATTTCGCCTTTCCACTTAAAACTCTCGCCTTTTCTCTATTAAAAATCCCATCTTTTACCGTATAAAAATCACGTCCTTTACCATATAAAAATCCCGTCTTTTACCCTTTTAAAATCAAATAATTTTCAGTTTTAAAAATCATATAAAAAACATTTTTAAAAATCATATAAAATCGGTTTTAAAAATCCAAAAAAACAGTTTTTACGTAACCAAAATGTTATAAAATTTACCTTGAATCGAAAGGGGAGGAAGCCGGGGCGCTGGAGGGTTCGGGGGTGCTGGTGGGGGTCTCGGCAGGCAGAGCTCGCGCAGGGGTTTGGGGTGCGGCGGCCTTCAGATCGAAGAGGAGAGGGACATGCTGGAGTGGAAGGAGGGAAGAAGAGGAGGGGGAGCGTGGGGTGCTACGCCTCGACGGTGGTGGCCACGGCGGTGAAAGGGGCGGCGTCGTGTACTGGAGAAGAAGAGAGAGGAGGAAGGGTTCGAGGCTGGAGGCTCGTCGCTGGGGGGGCGCCTGGTGGTGCAGTGGCGCGCTGCCCGGAGGAGCGGCGGCGCTCCTCCCCTTTCTTCTTATTTTTTTTCTTCTTTGAAAACGAATTCGAACGGGGAGGGGGGCAGAAGAGTTTAAGGGGGAGAGAGAGAGAAAGGAATTTTCTTTTTATTTTATTTATTTTTTTCAAAAAGTTGACTTTTACATACGACCTCTAAACGAGGCCCACCGCCTGTCGTCCATAGCTATTTACCCACATTCCGAACACAATGGGATATGTATCGTAGGCTAATTCGACTGTTTCGATCAGTTTTCATTAAAATCAACATATAACTCTATATATTGAATTTGAACGCGCATTTCATTTTACCGGGGTCACATACTAACTAGAAAAATTCCAGAAAAATATTTTCTAGCTTCGTATTGATGATACGGTCCTAACAAAACTAGTTTCGTCGAATTCTGAGACCGTTGGAAAAATGGCCATTTTCCGGTCGATTAAAATCAACTAAAACTGGTCAAACGCGTTTTCCTTTGCCACGCTCACATATTGATTCGGAAAATTATGAAATTTGGAATATAGCAATAACTTGACATCACGGATCCAACAAAAGTGCTTTCGTCGAAATCCGAGGTCGTTTGCAAAATTTCCATTTTAAGGGTCTGAATTCCATAGCGACTATTCAGAATTTTCAACTGGACATATCTTTTGATTCCCGCTATGAAATTTTGATTTTTCGGATTCGTTTGAAAGATATTCTCAACTAGATCCTAATGTTTTTGGTTTCACAAAAATCCAGATTGTTTTGCACCCGGTACATTCAATTGAAGTTTGAAATCGAATTATCGAACTACCGCGCCATTTTCAATTCCTTTTATAGTTTATAGATAATTATTTATATTCTAACGACGACGTACATAATATACACGTTCGAATTATATTTAAAATAAATTTTTCGTTGATATTATTTAAAATAATTCATTTTAAATATGCAAAATTCATTAAAATTGCCGAAATAAAAAATTTAAACTGGCCCGGATCTTCGGGTTGTTACAATCTCCCCCACTTAAAACTTTTCGTCCCTGAAAAGGAACAAAGTCGAAAGTGGTTTGATTAATCAGCTCTACGTTCGATCTGGCTTTCATTCTCCAACTTTTCAGTTTCTGAGAATTTTCAAATTCTTCAAAAATTTGGCTAACACCCGGAATTTTCGAAAAATTTCGCCATAACCTCCCCTGCACCGGGAGCCACGGGAAAATCCCGAAATTGCCATATAGGCCTTCTGATCTCAAAAAGAAAAAGAGAAAGCCAAGAGGCTAGCCAATCGGCTCATAAAATCATCATCACCCAAACAAAACAGTAAATTATAGTAAACATGCACCTATTTGTCGGGCAAACTAATTTTATTCTCTGCTCTAGCCTCCTTGCTATGACCTGTTCAATGTAAGTACATGTATATGCAAGCAAATGCGACTAATTTTCGATACAATTCAATATTTGGTTCAATTAGGCATAATGGTTCAAAATTATTAAACAAATAAACAAACAACGCAAACATCAATCAATTAGTGAATTAACGTTTCAAATTCATAATTTTGATATATAGTCAAAAATCATGTTTTTTTTATGCCAATTCACAACAAAGTATTGTAGCTATATTGGTTTTGGTTCTCACACCAGTCTAACGGAAATATATAGAAATCTCACCTTCGAAACACGAATATAAATACTGATGATGCCATGGTCATTATCAACATCATCTCCGGGCGACTAGAGTGTGATTCTATATCTATCCAGTATATTAAAACTTCGAATATACGTTGCGAAATCTTTATATACTCGATTGTCCATATTCAAAATAAATAAATATTCAAATACGTATAAAGTGATTTAAATTTCAAAACAAAATTTTTTTTCATTTGAAAAATATACTCTTCACACTCGTTCTAGGATACTACTGATCCTATCTCTAACGAGTCATTCTAATTGGATATTACTAATCCAATATCTGATGAATTCTTTCGTTCGGTTCTAATGTGTCTTGTTCTCGAGCTCTGTAAACCAAAGCTCTGATACCAAATGTGAGGACCCGTAACTTCCCCATGAAGGAAAGAGCGGATACTTTGAGAACAACACACAAATGAACGCAGACGGAAGAACATTTCATTGTTATTACAACAATTCCATCAGATACAAGAATATACAGAGTATAATGAATAAATTACATTCGATAAATATCAGAGATTACAATAAATTACATAGCAGCGGAAAATAATATAAAGCACAACTGAAGGTGATATACGGATACAGAGCTTTCCGGATATCATTCCAGCTGTAAACCAAGATCCTATGAATATAAATCTGCAAAACCAAAACTACTAGCTGCCCGTGTAGAAAATAGGGGCACCCAGAGTTTAGGTTAAAACAATAAACTCCAGGTCAGTCATGTGACTGGTGTGAGAACTAAAACAGTTATTTAAAGCTTTACTTTAAAAGAGAGTAATTCAAGGGACCACGCCGTGTAACACGGAACGGGTTTCCTCCCAAGAATACCAGTGCATAGAATAAACAACGCAATGCTTTTTCGAAAAATGAAGCTATTATAAGACCCAGGTCCCATCACACAATGCAACGCAAGCCGGAGGATAGGGTTTTCCCTTATAATAGCCAAACATGCTTGGTACGTTTAAAACAAATCATTTGATACTATAATAAGTGTATAGTGTCAAAACAATTTCAATCATAAATATCAATCCTAGGCGGCATGGGTACCATATATCATGTCGCCATACTAGTTCTACAATTAAAACCGCAAGATCACGTATTAGAAATTGGATTTCCGTCATGAGTCGAGGCAAGGGGCAAGCTCCTCTCCGGTTTCGAGACACTCTAGCAAATGTCTCAGGGCTACGCACTCTGGGCAACCCTGGATGCTTCAGGGTCGGTCCTCTCTTACGTTTGAGGAATGGCAATTCCTGAACACACGTTTCCCGGTCCTTACAGACCTAAAATCGAGGCGCCTCATCCAACAACCACATAGGTGAAAAGTATATAAATGTCAGGGCTGGTAAGTCACTGACACCACCAAAGCTAGAAAGAAACGTCGTGCTCTCTCTGCAGTCCTTATCCCGTTTTTGACTCATACCGAGGTGTGAGGCTCGCGAATTCACGTTATACACAAAGCTGCCACGTAGGCCGTGCTTTGATCATCAACCACAAGACTTTGCTTTTCAACAGAAGCCTTGATCCATGCAACTCCGCATGCCACACAGGCAATTCATGCCATGCGATTGATATCTATCGATATATAACCTCTAAGCTCGTACGTCTCAGAGAAGGGCGTTAAGCAAGAGAATAAATTCTCCGCCGCCAAACAGATATATATTTAACAGAAATCAATCAACACAGAATAAAATCCAATGTCAGACACACAATCCATTTACAAGTTCGTTCTGGGTCTGAACGAAACCGGAGGCACTTTCCTCGCATATCCATCGATCTTCAAGTACGTCTGGACGACCACCAACTGATTCCCTCATCTTGGGTGTACAGCCCAATCAAGATCATCAGTAATCACCCAAACGATGTGAAGACTTCCGGTCTTCCACCGCCGTCTTCATCTTCGATTTATCGTCGAATCGGTTATTCAGAATGGGTATAAACCCGGCCTTTCCGAACAACCCGCGTATATTAAAAACAAATGTTACACAAACACAACATACGCCTCATTCCAATTCATCAGTCACTAATCGTAAATCAGTAAGAGAGCAATTCCCCAAATATTAACCCCGAAGGCCGAAACCAACATCAGATCAATACCCAGGAAACCATTCTTCTTAACTAACCTACAGCTAGTTTCTAAATTTCACATTCTTAGGGAAAGGTTCCCATTAATTTTATCAAAGATAAATTCTTTAAATTTATTCTTTAATCTTCCTTTAGATGTCATTTCAAACCAAATTATGGTTTTCCAAACTAGTCGGGATTAGCGAACCACACCGAAGTAATTATTTATTTTATTTCCCAATCCCAACCTATTCATCCCATGAAGCAAAACTGGTAATACCCCATATCTAACACCACTGTGTTATCGGTAAAATTAGTTACCATTTCACGTTCAAATCTAATTAAAGATTTAACTATCGCTTTGGAGCAAAACTGGTAATACTCCATTCTCGCTCATTTTCTAGATTTGATAATTTAAATTATCAATTCACATTCCAATCCAATTGCAGATTCATTAAAACTCCTTTCTCTGGGTTAAAGAACTAATGCATTCAAAACACAGTTCACGATAAACCCAAATCACATTTTATTTATTATCGGGTTAAAGAACTAGTGTTATTTAAAACACCCTTCACGATAAACCCACGAATCAATTCTATTTAAAACCCATTTCAAATCCAATTTATTTATTTGAAAATAAACGGGTTTAATTTTAGTTCAAAACTAGTTCATTTCGATAAAAATTTATTTTTATCTTTTCAAATATGGAGTTTTTCATCCCAATTTTTCCCAAATTATTCCTTATGATTTTACACAAATTATTATTATTTTTAATAATTTTATCAAGGCCCGTACAGTCGATTTCCATCAACGGCCATCGAACTGCACTTACAGCGACCTTTTCCAAATTTGATTTGGACGTATCTCCAAATCCAACCGTTAGATTTCAAATTTCTAATATTCGTTAGAAAGCTCTTTTCGATACGAACCCAACGGTTTTTGTTTTAGGAGAATCCGACGGTCGGATCTCCCGTAATGTCCGTTCGAAATCAATGGTCGAAATTTACGAACTGCCGCGGCGCGGCGCGTTCTATTCAGGCCATTATATTATATATATATATAATATATATTTCGTCGATTCCTATTTAAAACGAATTTTATAAATCGTTTTAAATTCGTTTCTAAAACAATTTCAACTTCCATTTCAATTCAAATCAAAATTGAATTTTTCTTTATAAATTCGTTTTAAAATTCATTTCTATTCAATTCAAATTTCAATTCAACTGGAATTCATTTCAATTCGTTTTCAATTTAATTCGAATTCGTTTCCTATTCAATTCAATTCAAATTTCTTTTCAATTCGATTCAAATCAAATTCGTTATCTATTCAATTCAATTCAAATTGGTTTTCTATTCGATTCAATTCAAACTGGTTTTCTATTCGATTTAATTCAAATTGGTTTTCTATTCGATTCAATTCAAATTTAAAAATGAATATAATCGATATAAATATCGTTCGCGTCAAAATAGCGCATCTCTAATCAATACGGCTTTATATATTTCAATAATTCCATTATTCTATTCGTCTAATGAATCTATATTTTTGTCAACGCATGACTAATCTCAACGAATGAGTACTGTCCACGCGTGACTATTTTTGTTATTTAATATATTTTAAAAAATTATGGTATCTATCGTTTGATTTAAAATCAGGCTCCAACCGTAAATTAGTAAGAGAACGATTCCCTGAATATTAACCCCGAAGGTCGAAACCAACATCAGATTAATATCCAGGAGACCACTCACCTTATCTATTTTCTAATTAGTTTCAAATTTTATATATGATAAAGATGTAAATTTTATTATTAAAATATCTCGTTCAACACATGACTAATCCCAATGGATGGGTACGGTCAACACATGAACCTTGGTTTTATAATATTAAAGATGTAAATTTTATTGTTAAAATATTTCGTTCAACACATGACTAATCCCAATGGATGGGTACAGTCAACACATGAACCTTTGTTTTATAATATTAAAGATGTAAATTTTATTGTTAAAATATTTCGTTCAACACATGACTAATCCCAATGGATGGGTACGGTCAACACATGAACCTTTGTTTTATAATATTCTTTATTTTCTAAATTGGAATGAGGCCCAATCAATTACCATATAAAGTTAATTATACGGATTCCATACAACACATGTATATAATAGCAACGATAACTAATCAACCATCATCTAAAGTGCACTACACTGTATAAGCATCAAATATAGATATCTAACGCTTATAACAGCCTGTCAATCAATCAATCGACATACAACCAATTATTGGGATTAGTGTATGCCGTATTTTATCCCAATACCCGTGTGGGGTTTCAGACAATCAAACACAGATTTTATTTGTGCAGTTGGGCGATGTATAAAATTTATCGACCCAATCAATATCAGTCAAATCAGTGTATATAAACAAATCGGGCGATTTGTTTATAATATTTATTGATTCATATTCACGTTAAAAATTATATTTTTAACGATAAAATATTTTTAACTATATAAATATTTTATTTCACATCATACAATCAATTTTCACCTCAACAACACAAACAAATTTCACAATACATCAATCAAACAAACAAGTCATCCATGGTCTGTCAATGACGGTTGTCAGGTGCTACTAAGCACCGTCTGCATCCTAGTATATATATAACTAGAAAAGGAAATTTAGAGTGAGAAGTTCTCACCGAAAGCTATTCCAAACATCTTGACTCTTCTTTTGTAGAAGTCTTCGTCGTTCTCGCCCTTCTTCACTTTCGTTGCCCGTATTCACTACATATGTAAAAATCGAATTTTTACTTCGCTATTCAATATATAAAAATCGAATTTTTACTTCGCTATTCAATATATGAAGATTTCGTCTTTTCAAATAAAAAGATTTCATTTCTCATCTTCTACAACATAAAAGATTATATTTTCCATCTTCAACAATATCAAAGATTATATTTTTCCTTTTCTACAATATAAAAGATTATATTTTTCATTTTCTACAATATAAAAGATTTCGCCTTTCCACTTAAAACTCTCGCCTTTTCTCTATTAAAAATCCCATCTTTTACCGTATAAAAATCACGTCCTTTACCATATAAAAATCCCGTCTTTTACCCTTTTAAAATCAAATAATTTGCAGTTTTAAAAATCATATAAAAATCATTTTTAAAAATCATATAAAATCGGTTTTAAAAATAAAAAAAACAGTTTTTACATAACCAAAAGGTTATAAAATTTACCTTGAATCGAAGGTGGAGGAAGCCGGGGCGCTGGAGGGTTCGGGGGTGCTGGTGGGGGTCTCGGCAGGCGGAGCTCGCGCGGGGGTTTGGGGTGCGACGGCCTTCAGATCGAAGAGGAGAGGGACATGCTGGAGTGGAAGGAGGGAAGAAGAGGAGGGGGGAGCGTGGGGTGCTGCGCCTCGACGGTGGTGGCCACGGCGGTGAACGGGGGGGAGGGGGGGCGTCATGTACTGGAGAAGAAGAGAGAGGAGGATGGGTTCGAGGCAGGAGGCTCGTCGCTGGGGGGGGGGGGGGGTGGGTCTGGTGGTGCGGTGGCGCACAGCCCGGAGGAGCGGCGACGCTCCTCCCCTTTCTTCTTATTTTTTTTCTTTGAAAACGAATTCGAACGGGGGGGGGGGGGGGCAGAAGAGTTTAAGGGGGAGAGAGAGAAAGGAAATTTCTTTTTATTTTATTTATTTTTTTCAAAAAGTTGACTTTTACATACGACCTCTAAACGAGGCCCACCGCCTGTCGTCCATAGCTAATTACCCCCATTCCGAACACAATGGGATATGTATCATAGGCTAATTCGACTGTTTCGATCAGTTTTCGTTAAAATCAACATATAACTCTATATATTAAATTTGAACGCGCATTTCATTTTACCGGGGTCACATACTAACTAGAAAAATTCCAGAAAAAATATTTTCTAGCTTCGTATTGATGATACGGTCCTAACAAAACAAGTTTCGTCGAATTCTGAGACCGTTGGAAAAATGGCCATTTTCCAGTCGATTAAAATCAACTAAAACTGGTCAAACGCGTTTTCCTTTGCTACGCTCACATATTGATTCGAAAATTATGAAATTTGGAATCTAGAAATAACTTGACATCACGGATCCAACAAAAGCGGTTTCGTCGAAATCCGAGGTCGTTTGCAAAATTTCCATTTTTAAGGGCCTGAATTCCATAGCGACTATTCAGAATTTTCAACTGGACATATCTTTTGATTCCCGCTATGAAATTTCGATTTTTCGGATTCGTTGGAAAGATATTCTCAACTAGATCCTAATGTTTTTGGTTTCACTAAAATCCGGATTGTTTTGCACCCGATACATTCAATTGAAGTTTGAAATCGAATTATCGAACTACCGCGCCATTTTCAATTCCTTTTATAGTTTATAGATAATTATTTATATTCTAACGACGACGTATATAATATACACGTTCGAATTATATTTAAAATAAATTTTTCGTCGATATTATTTAAAATAATTCATTTTAAATATGCAAAAATCATTAAAATTGCCAAAATAAAAATTTTAAATTGGCCCGGATTTTCGGGTTGTTACACTCACAGCCCTTGAATGGCCTAAAACAGGATGAAGGACCACAAAGAAAAGACATACCTTTCCTTCTAGCTAAAAGTGATGCCATGGTATGGAGCTCAGGCATATTTACTCTTGTGGATGTTGGAATTGAGGCCCCTCGGATGGTGGTCGATGTACTGACCAGATTGTAAGTCTGATAGGACCGAGAAACGTTATGTTTAGGTAATTATCCAACTCACCGGGCAGTGGTGTGTCGGCTCAGCCGCTCCAAGGACTCACCTGATTCTGAGTCATGGGCATCTTGGTAGAGATGATCCAATTCGGATAAGGAAGATCCTTTGCCTTGGTCATTGATGGAAATCGAACATCCAATACGAACCTTGCGTTTTCAGTTGTAAACCTATATGGCGACATAATAGGATGAGGCATTATGCTGTATAAGATTGATGCATTTATCTTCGAAATTGTTTTTAATGATTAGACGCTAATAATAATAATATCAAATGGTTTATATTTTTTACGTATCAAGCATGTTTGGTGATTATAAGGTAAAACACTATCCTCTTGTTTGCGCTTGAACAGTATGATGGGACTTGAGTCTTATAATAGCTTCACTTTCAAAAATCATTGCGATTGGTTTATGATTTGTATTCATATGGAGGAAACTCATTCCATGTCATACGGCGTGGTCCCTTGAATTACCCAACTTTAAAAATAAAGTTTTATAATTGTTTTAGTTCTCACACCAGTCCCATGACTGACCCGGAGTTTATTGTTTCCCACCTAAACACTGGGCGCCCATATTTTTCCACAAGGGCAGCTAGTGTTTGGGTTTTGTAGATATTTATATAGGATCCTGGATTATAGTTGGAGCTATGCTCTGAATTATGTTGTAGTCTTCCGTTGATTATATTAATGTATTTATGTTTTCTGGTGTATTGTAATTTATGATTCTCTGATATATTATGTACCCTGATGTAAAATTGTTGTAATAGCAATGAAATGTTTTCTTGTTCTGATGTGTTGAGTCCTATAACAGTCCGAGGATTTCTGACTTCTGGATCGAACCTGTGTGGTTTATGGTCGGTTTGAAAGGCGAAGATTGTTGGGTCATTACATAGTTACTTTTGTATTCTATAAACTAATGAATTCTCAGTGACAAGTTTCGAAAATCTAAAGAACACCATGAAATTTCTAGTAGTCCATTATCAAATTTATACGCAAAGGACATCTATCTGCATATTCATATTTACATGGAATCATTTATAAATTATATATGTGTGTGTGTGTGTATATATATATATATATGATAGGACTAAGAGCACCCCAACAATGCAGCACCCCTTTAGCCTCCTTGATTTTCACCACATATCTCGGTTTCTCTCTCCATTCACTAAATCTCTCTCCCTTACTAACTTATTTTACTAAAAATCAGTGGCTCACATTATGATGTAAAAGGCGTGCTATAAAATAGGTGTGCCCTGGAATGCTCTTATATAAATATTAGTCTACTTAAACACACGAACTTTTGACATAGTTGGTGACACACAAAACCCACACCACTGGATCACCCCCTGAATTCTACCTCCCTACATAAAGACAAAATAATCCAATGGTCATAATTTCACATCTCCTCATTTATGTCTAATTTTATGTCTAAATAGTCATTAGGAGTGAGTAATATTCAGTTAGAACTGAATTAACCGACCAAACCGTTTTATTTTGGTTAGTTTGTTTTTGAAACTAAATCGATTTGTAAAATAAATTTTTTGTCGTCGGATTAACCTAATTTTTATCGTATTTTCTAATTTTATGGTGTTGTTGAATGTTAAATAATTAGTTTAGTGATAAAATACAAAAGCATTTATTAAAGATAAGTCAAATTTTACTATAAATATAAAATTCAATGAATAAATTTTCCCTGAACACAAATTTATATTTTACTTTGAGTGGATTTATTATTTGAAAAATAACGTATCTCTCAATTTCGGTTAATCGGTTACCAACCAAATCAATTGAAATTATTTCGGTTCTGTTTTGAAAATATTTGGTTTCAATTCGGTTTGATTATTATTTTTTACTTCAAAACCGACCGAACGCTCACCCCTAATAGTCATCCTCTACATATATGTATATATATGTGTATGTGTATATGTATGTGTGTGCGTGCATATATATATATATATATATATATATATATATATATATGTGTGTGTGTGTGTGTATATACATATATGCATATATATATATATATATATATATATATATATATATATGTACATATATAGACACACATACATTTTAGTTGTTAAAGAATTGCAATTGTGTCGGTAATCAACAATGTATTATTATTATTAATATCCATTTTTTGTGGTTTATACATTCAGTGTAATATTTTATACGTATGAACCTAGCTCGGGATGATTAAAACCCTAGCTCTGTCCTTGTTTCTACCTATATCGCACTGTTGTAGTCTTTTAAGTTTTAGCACTATTATGAACTAAGCATTTTGTCTTGGCTGATTAAGACGTTGGGACATGATGCAAGATGTCACAGATTTGATTCGGTCAACCACTTGCCACGTATTATGGTATATACTACCCTAATTTGTATATAATAAATATCTAATTTTTTATGAAAAATAACACTGAAATGAATTGCAATGCATCATAATTAATTAAATGAGCTACGGGTGAAGTATCACTTCTTCACTCTTTTGTTTTAACCTATACTAATTTTGAGTAAATACTGACCACTACCAAGAGAAAAAACCTTCACGCCATGTTGAAAAAACTGTATTGTCACTCAACCTCGCATAGCGATAGGTTCGAGATTTTTACTTTTTTAATATATACTAAATCAATTACATGTTGATATCTAGTAGCATGGTTATTTATTTTAATTCCCTTTCGCATGATGAATAGAAAGAAATGCTTCCATTTTTCATGAATATGCTTTTTACTTTCTGTTAACTATCCAAAACCAGAGTCTTCTGTTCAAAGAGAAAGAACAAATAGATTCTTTATCAACCAACATCACTCAAAACTGGCACATGATATCATCCAACGCTTCATATCATCTATACTCCCAAAATGGATTAAAGATGCATGCGTATGTGAAATTTAACAAATGTATTTGCTTACATTTAAGATTTTTGAACTTTGATCTACAACATACAATTATCTAGTACTTGCTATAATAGCACAAACATTGATGCATGCTAAACTTAATCTACAAAAACAAAACCAAAAAGTATAATAAATCTTTGTTGCAAGTGTATTTTTTTTAAAAGCGTGGATAATCCAAACAAAGTGCACTAGAATATTAGTCTTCATTATAATGAACTTCATAAATTGAGCATTATCAAGGTTATTAATGTAGATAGGTGCCTAACCTTTTTCGATTGGCACTAATGTAGACATAAATTGTGAAAAAACAACCTTACGGAAAACAAACACCATAAATAAAAAAGTTCAAACAATTTTCAGTGACATAACACCAAATACAACTGATGCACCAGATTATTACAGCTTTTCGACATCTGTTAGCTTTTCAGAAGCAATTGGAAGTTTAAGTTGTTCGACAAATGCATATGTTGCCGATAAATTGCATTTGCAAGTCAAATGAATGTCTAATGAGAAAGTATAAATAAATTTTATTTATTCCATATAACTTAGCTAAATTATTCATGTTTATGAAATAATTGAAATTATCAAAGTTTTATATTTTCCATATTGATTTTTATGACTTTGTACTATATTCTTTTAATATTTACAAATATTTTTTAACGAAACAAATGGTAAGTATTTTATTATTTGATATACCATTATTTAACAATTTTTTCATTTTTAATGAAAATATGTGAGTATTATTAATTTTCTCCAATATTCTTTTCACTATTTTTCATGCATGATGCTAAAATTCTGAACTCACCCCATCTGCTGTAATGATTTATGAATTCAATTGAATATACACAATGACAAACAAGAATCAACTAAAATATACCAGCTATGAATTATGGTTTTTTTAGCCATATGAAACATGTAAAATGAGTGTCATTTCACACAAAATATATGTTGTTGGAAAACATACATTTCAACAAAAAGTAAACAAATAAATTATTATAAAATGACATGTTGTTAAAATTAAGCATGAAACTTTGCATAAGGCCCGTGACTCTTATAGCAATAGTTCATATGCTTTGCAGGGTAAGAATATATATAAGATACTATTCAGATTCATTCCATAAGAAGTATATGACTAAAAAATAAACTTGCATGACTTGGGAATTAAAAAAAATATTAAATTTATAAGCATGATTATCAATATGGTAAGCGGAACGATGTTTTTTCCTTCTTTTTCCCTAAAGCAAAGCTCCTAGGTCCTACGGCTATAGACATACATTTTGTTCGACACAAACGAGGGAGGGAAAAAAAATTTCTCTGCATTATTTTTTATTATGAAAAACATTAGTTGAATTGTTTATGACATACCTCATCGGCTGCTTCGCGTACTCAAGTTCACAATGTTGATCAATTTTGTAACCTGATACAAGCATGACGAGTAGCCAACTATCGATATAAAAGGCTTTCGCCAAATGGTTGCTACCCATTTGTAGTGGTATTGCTGCAATTTGTTAACATTAACTAATACTAGCATTCAAATAACAAATTAATCTTTAGCTGGGAGGTTTAGAGAAACATGAAAACCAAATAATGATTATCACAAGGTAGAAAAAAACATAGTAGTGTTTTAACTTTGCAAGTCTCATTAACTAAAAGTAAGGAGAACCTCACTTACATAATAAAGATGATGCTTAAAGTTAACCGATTATGGATTCATCACTAACTAAAAGATGTTTTTATAAAGTCATGCATTCTGAATAAAAAATTAGTATTTGGTTTAGTATTAACTAATCCACAAAAGTATATTATGGATTTGAAAGGTTTTGAAGGCAATAGTGAAGATAAACTAGCTTGAAAAATTATTTTGATGTTTACAAGGGGTATTAAGCATAAATTGATGTGTATAGTGTGTGTGTATGCTTTTTACATGCTTAAATAATGCATTACGTCTCATCCAAATGGACTAGGCAAGTATTAGACAGTAATGCTATCCCAATGCTCAAGCGGAAGCTTAGAAAGAAACTTACAACACAAATTTTAGTTCTTAAGTTTAAAATGTATGATTATTGCTCATTCAATCATTCTCGTTTTGGTGTGTCTGAAACTAATCATTTTAGTTCTAAAATCTCGAATTTCAATCACATTTCGCTTTGATAATTTTGAAAATAGCATCTTATATCGGACAAGAACTCGGATGAGATGTGTATTTCAGTGTACAACTTGGACTGACATCTCAAATTTTGAGTTCCCATTTTGATAATATCTCATTGTAACATCATCATATAGTATTGACATTTGATGTTTTTGTAACGAAACGCCAATTAAATATGATTTTTAACAAAGTACTATATATAAATAAATAAATAGAAGGACAAGTGCTATTTTAATACATTTGATATTGAATGGATTTAATCCACTCACTTGAATATCAAATATGAAGATTAGTGTTTCAAATCTCGGTCATCTCGACCAAGATCTCTGTTGAAAGCCGAAATGGAACAAAACAAACAATATCAATTGATATATCATTTTGAATATATTGGTCGATAAATATCGGCCAATATTTAGGGCGATGTTGACACGCTTTTTGGTTGAAGCGGTCACGCGTCAAGTATTGGGTTAGCGATGCGCTCAAGCATGAAGAACATTTTCAGGAAACAAAAAGCGACTCGGTCAAAGTCGGTCAAAGCGAACTATCAGCCGAGCCAAATGCGAGCCGTGCTCCGATCCGAAGGCGAGTCGTCAAGCAGGTCCGGGCGCAGTGCCGATGGGGGTTCAGGGTCTCATAGTCCCTGCGGTGATCGACCTAGCTAGTTAGGTCAAACAAGTGGGCACCGCTCGATTCATTCGATTTTCTCGGATCCGGAAGCTCAAATTCCTTTAGTTCGAACTCATCAAAATTTGGATTCCTTCACTTCACGCGAGGAACTTCGACACCCTAAAACGACAAGGTTTCGACACCAAGAAGTTCGGCCTCCTCCTTGTCAATTTTGTACCCACAGAGAGGTTCGAAATTTCGTACCCCTCAGGGGTTACGAAATTTCAAATCCTCTGGAGGGGTGCGAAATTTCGTATCCCCCAGAGGGTACGAAATTTCGAACCCCCTGGATGGATGCGAAATTTCTTACCCCTGGCCAAGGGGTACGAATTTCCTAATATGGGCTTTTTATAGGGTTCGAAAATTTCTCTTGTGGGCCCCACTACTCACCTACTCCCACCTAACCTTCCTCCTATAAATACCCCAAGCCTTGGCCTTCATTTAGATCCTTCTCCCTTGGAATTTTTGGACCTTGTGAGATCCAAACCCTCATTAATGGCTTCCCAACACATTCACCATGGCCATTAGAGATAGCATGCATAATTAAAACATGGCATGCATCTTTTCCATCAACCCTTAAACATTAACAAGGATTGTCGTGCTGCTTTTTAACTTCATGGACATGAACACTAAACTTGGATATTGTTGACCAAGTCAACGCTTCTCAAGGACAATTTAGTCAAAGTGCATAAAAAACATATATTTTGTTATTCTATTGTAACACTTTGAACTTAGCTATTGTTCGAACTTGTACAACTTTGTAATCGACCAAAGATACGATGAATGATGATTATAAAGTGGATGTAGGCGTTAGTACCCGACCACAATAAGAACTATGTCTCCCCGCACCTACATTATTTACTGCTTATTTGGATAATTGTGCACACATACACATTGAGTGTTAGCATGCGACAATTTTGCCCATCAACATTTTGGCGTGCCAGGAAGGGGACGCACGGCTTTGATCTCTGCTTAGGATTAGTTTTTTGGATTTGCCTTTGGGTTCCAACTTCGACTTCAGATTTAAGCTTCGACTCCAACATCGATTCAGTTTTGGTTTCCATCCTCGGTTTCGGTCCTCGACTTCAATTTTAGTCTTCGGCGTCAACTTTATTACTTGCTTCTCGACATAGTATAACGAAAATGGTTCGACGCTACCTCCGAGGCTCGGACTGCTAGTAGCGAGGAAATCAAGAACATTTCACGAATGAGGAACTCTCGGACTTGGTTACTGAGAGGACTTAGCGGAATTGGCTAGAGGATTGATCGCTTGTCTGGATCGGCAAGAAGAAGTTATGAACACGTTCCTCGCTCGGATTGAGGGTAGATTACATGGTTTTGGAAGGTCGACTAACCGAACAGACGTCATTGGAACAAGTGCCTATGTTCCACTATTTGTAACTCGAGACATGGGGGCAACCTCGCATACCCCACAGCAGGACGACGCCGATCCTCGGATCAGCACCGCTCCCTCGACACTCGGGGGCACCCCCATTCCCGATGGAAGCGCAGTCCTACATGTTTGGGATAATCGAGCTATGGTCTCAAGTAAAGGAAAGCCCCGTAATAAGGCTAATAGGCAACGTAGGTTCCCGACCTACTCGGAGTTTACTCACGTTCTCGAGAAGACCTACCAAGAAGTTCGCTATGTTGCTCCATTCTAAAAGCCTCCCGCTCGGGAGCCCTCTCAATAAGAAAGATATTCCAGCCGACACAGCATATTTCATGACATCGCTGGTCACAATACAAATGAGTGTCGTCATCTTAAGAAGGTTATTGAAGATCGTGTTAGAAATGGAGAACTGGCACGATTCGTTCGAACTCGAGCTGGGATGCCACGACAGGTACAACCCCCAATTGATGTTCAAGATTGGCCTGAGCCCCACGCTCGGGGCCCCGCTTCAGACTAAACCATTTATTGGCTCTGGTGTCTCAGATGCAAGTCTCTCTGGAACTTGTATCTTTCGGCTTGCGGGTATGGTCTTCCGACTTGGTGGATTTTTTGGTTACATGATCTTGGTTGTTCATGACCTTTCGGATATTGGTCTTGGTTTTCCGATCTTCTGGTTTCGAAACCTCTGGTTTGGTTTCTTGGCTTTCTATCTTTTGGATTCTTCGGCTTCTTGGATTTTGGTTTAGGCCCTTCGACGCTTGGGCCTTGGTTTTTGGCCTCCCTTGGTTCTTTGGCTTATGGATTTAGGATTCGGTTATTCAGCCTTCGGCCTATGGTTTTGGCTTTAAGGACTTTTGATCCTCTGGATATATCCTCCTGGTTATTAATGAAAGGTTACCATTGTAACGGCCGCGGAATTTTCGACCTTGAAAATCAACATAAAAACCATGTCGACTATTCAAGCGTCGAAAATACTGGGTCTTAGATAGAAAGAAATTAAAGGATGAGAAAGGAAAGATTGAACTATTAGAATAGAAGAAGAAGAAGATCACAACTGAGTTGAATCAGAGTAAACACGAAACTCATAGCAGAACGAATAAATTATATTATAACATAACTTTGAAATACAAGTTTGAATTTGTACTTACATATCATATCATAGTATAATTTATATACGTCACAGCGGAAATAATCTCTAAATAACTAGCAGTGCAGCCTCCTGCTTCGAGCTCTTCCAAGTGAATCTACAAAGCTTGAAACACTTGACTACCCATACAAATTTGGGCAGCCAAGAGTTTAGGGAAAACACAAACAAATAAACTCTGGGTCAGTCATGGGACTGGTGTGAGTAAACTCTCTAGGTCAGTCATGGGACTAGTGTGAGTAAACTCCAATCATATGGTTTAACTTTGGAAAATCCTTTTAAAACAAAATGATAATAGTAAGACCAGCCCACACATATACATGGACGGTTTTCACCTTACTATAACCCAACATATTTTTATATCAAAATCCAGTGATATTATAATAATGTCTAATCAAATAAATAACAAAATAGTAGAACGCTTGCATCTCACGCTCTACATATATAGTATAAAATCAAAACCCGCAGGGCGCTTATTGGAGATTGGATTCCAACAGACAAGGTATGGGATCAACTTCCGATCAGTGTACTCTAGAGGGTATACATTGAGGTTCCACAATAACGTCTTGCAACCCGGCCACACATGACCACCCACTCATTTAAATTGAGTGTAACGAATATATTGTCACCCACGGTTGTTGGCCATGCAACCGTAGTCCGAAGATACAGAATCGAAAAGAAGAACAAATATGAATTTTCTCTAGATCGGTGACAATACACCCTTCTTGGGTATGACCCAACTAGCCATAATGCCCGTCCGATTTCTGTCATTTCCCGGTTGTGAGGCTAGAGGCTACGTCTATCTTTCAGAACATCTGATCACCATTCTCTTTGAAAGCCACATCTTCAAACCCGTCAATTCACTAATCAATTTCCAAAAATATTACGGATATAAAAAGCTAAGAGGAACGAATTCCTCCGCCACCAGACATAATACCTTTAAGAGGCCAACCGTACGTGATTTATTAGGTATACTCTGTCAGACACTCATCCATACAAGTTGTCCTGGGACTGGACAAACACAAAACACCATTCTGCAACAGAACGACCCTTGAATTTCACTCCGCCTTCAATTGTCTTCAACATAATCTAATTCGCAGCGCTTATGCCTATAAGGAGTGGTTTTCTGATAATAAATCCAACCAGTCTCTCCGTATTGACACCGATGGTCAAAACACTTTGATAGTCAGTTATTTAACTATCGAAGTAAAAACAAACATTCATTCAAATGTAAACATCACACAACCATGGGCACTTTTTATTTAATATTCATTTTTATTATTCAAATTCCTCTATCTTACCAGATATTTCTCAAAACCCGTTTTAGCCTTTCTACACTTCTTGGAAAATATTCCCAGTTATTATAAACTCTTTTTCTCCCATGTTCCAGAAAATATATGTTATTAACGTTCAAAACATTTCCATTCTTTTCACATTCTTTATTTTCTACACTTGGATAATATACCCTATCTACATTGGAAAAATATTTTCAATTTCATTATAAACATTTAAATCTCCCAAACGTTCACTTTTAAAACATTATTCACTTAACAATGTGAATATCATCCCTATTATAGAAATCTGAAAACCTTTATCAAAAAACTCTTTATTCAAGTAATAAATACCCTTATCTTGTTTACCGAAATCTCTTTCATAATTTTATATTTCCATTCCACATTATAAATTTTGTTTCTAAGTCAACTTCTTATTAAATCAATATCAAGTTTATAAATAAATATTGATTACATATCCTATTATAATTTATTGGTTTAAAACTAAATATTAACTGTCCTATTAGATTATAATTCCTAAAATAATTTACTTTAATACATTCGACATCGTCGAATTATAGTTCCAATTCCTAATAGTGTTATTTAATTCTAATCATATTCCAAACATCGAAATGATGTCATTGTTTTCTGAAACGGTTCTCCAATTTCTCTTTCTAAACTCATTCTTATATTTCTTTGGACAAACATCGTTACTTATTACTTTAGAATAAGTGGATTTCAAACCAAACTATTTTCATTTCCTAGGGAATAGTGTTATATATAAAAATCACGCTTAAGCTTGGTCAACAACGTTAATTTATCGTTATAGTTCAAAAACTTGCAATACGCTGCAATATCCCCTTTATAACTAATTTTGACATCTCTTTCCATTACAAACTGATACCATTCCTCGATAATAGTGAAGCCGTTCAAGTTAGGGTATTTTATTTACCTCTCAGACCTTGATTGACAACATCCTTATCTTAGAATAGATATAAGTCCGTAACCCTGACCCCTTATTATTTCTATTCCTAATCAAACTGTATTTCATGTTTCATTTTATAATATAGTTTTATAATGCCATAAACGTACTTTGAAATCTACGACGTTTATTGTAATAACCCGGAAATTCTGAGCCAATTTAAAATTATTATTTTGGCAGTTTTAGTGAATTTTGAATATTTAAAATGAATTATTTTAAATAATAATGACAAGATATTTATTTTGAATGGAATTAAAACGTATATATTTATACAGATCGTCGTTAGAATATAATTATTTTATTTTAAATATAAAAAGATTCGAAAATGGCGCGGTAGTTCGAAAATTAGATTTCAAATTTCAAATGAATGTACAGGATTCAAAATAAACCGGATTTTAGCAAAACCAAAAATATTAGAATCTAGTTGAGGATATTTATCCAACGAATCTGAAAAATTGAAATTTCATAGCGGGAATCAAAAGTTATGTCCAGTTAAAAATTTAGAATAGTCCCTATGGAATTTTTTGCCCTTAAAAATGGAAATTTTGCAAATGACCTCGGTTTTCGACGAAACCACTTTTGTTGGATCCGGGATGTCAAATTATTGCTAGATTCCAAAATTCGTAATTTTTCGAATCAATATGTGGGCGTGGCGAGGTAAAACGTGTTTTGACAGTTTTAGTCAATTTCGATCGTCTGGAAAATGACCATTTTTCAAACGGTCTCAGAATTTGATGAAATTAATTTTGTTAGGACCGTATCGTCAATATGAAGCTAGAAAATATTTTTCGGGAATTTTTAGAGTCCGTACGTAGCCCCGGTAAATTGAAATGTACGTATAAAATTCATTATATAGAGTTATATTTTGATTTTGATGGAAACTGATTGTAACATTCGAATTGGCTTACGATACATATCCCATTGTGTTTGGAATGGGGGTAATTAGCTAGGGACGACAGTCGTTGGGTTCAATTTGGGGTTCAAATTAAAAAGTTGCTTTTTGAAACTAAAGAAATTAAATTATATATTAATATAAATTTGGTTAAAACTCCCTCCCCCTTTTACTCTCTCCCTCCCCTCGTGATTTGTCCAGATCAGGAAAGAAAAAAAAGGGAGTTTCGATCGAAATCACGTTCGGTTCCGTCGCCGCCGAGGCGTCATCGCCCAACCTCCGGCGCCGCCCACGCCAGCGCCATCCAGTCCCCTCCCCCGTTCTCTCTCTTCTCCTTCTATAATCCCAAACCCAAAACGCCCTAGCCTAGACCCACCCGAATCCGTCAGCCTCCGCCACCGTGGGGCCCTACCTCGCTGCTGCGACCCCCCGCCACCTCAGCAACCTCCTGCGCACCACCACCGCCTCCAACCTCAAACCCTAGCTCCTCTAAACTGCTGCTCCACCCTCATAACCGCCACGACGCTACCACCACTACATGAATGCCTCAACGCAGCCATCTCCACCCCCATGTACGACTGTAAGTGTTTAATTTTAAATTATTTTGAATAATTATTTTAATTTGGTAAACATACATTGTTTTAAATTTGTAAAACTAGCAGGGTTTTAGTGATATAAAAATCAGATTTTTATATCTTTGAAAGGAGAATAAAAATTTGATTTTTATATATTTGAATAGAGAATAAAGATTAGATTTTTATTTCTGTAGAGTATAAAAATATGATTTTTCATTTATGTAGAGTAATAAAAATATAACTTTTATATGTATAGTGAGGTAAAAATATTTTTTTTATGTAGAGAAGTAAAAATATAATTTTTATTATATTAATAACAAGATAAAAAATATATTTTTTATCATATGAAGTGATAAAGAAAGATTCGATTTTTATTATTGAAATAGCGAAGTAAAATTTTGATTTTTTATACATGAAAGGTAGGATTTTTATAAATGAAAAAATTGATTTTTATTTATAAAAAGATTTGATTTTTAATTAAGCAAAGGTAAGATTTTTAAACCATATAAAGATGTGATTTTTATATATACGAATACCATATAAAAATGTGTTTTGTATATATATAGCGAAGTTATAAAAATGTGATTTTTAATATAAACTTCGTGAAACAGACCGCGTTGGAAACAAGATGAAGATTTCCTACATATGAAGAGTCGTGGCGTTTGGTTTAGCTCTCGGTGAGAACTTCTCACTTTAGTTCTTGTTTTCTAGTTAAAATTATATATTAGGATGCAGACGGTGCTTAGCAGCACCCGACACCCGTTGTCCACAGACCATGGACGACTTGTTTGATATTGTTGTGTGGTGAAAATTGATTGTGATGTGGAATAGGAAATATATTAATGTGTTGAAATAAATTATTTATCGTTAAAAATATAAATTTAAAGTGAATGTGAATAAATAAATATTCATTTACAAATCGAACGATTTGTTTATGTACACCCATTTGAAGGATATTGATTGGGACGATAAATTTTACACATCGCCCAACTGCACAAATAATATTTAGTGTTTGTTGATTTGAAACCCCACACGGGTGTTGGGATGATATTTGGGGTACACCAATCCCAATTATTTAGTTGTATGTCGATCGATTGGTCGACAGACTGTGTAAGCGTTAAATATTTATATTTAATGCTTATGCAGTTGTGTAGTGCACTTTGGATGATGGTTGATTATTTATCATTGCTATTACATACATGTGTTGTATGGAATCAATATAATTAACATTATATGGTAATTGATTGGGCCTCATTCCAATTTGAAAAATAAATAATATTATAAAATAAAGATTCATGTGTTGAATAGAACAAAATAGTCATGTGTTGACGATACTCATCTGTTGAGAATATTCATGTGTTGAAACTTATCATGTGTTGAACGAAATATTTTAACAATAAAATTTACATCTTTATCATATATAAAATTAGAAACTAACTGGAAACTAGATAAGATGAGTGGTTTCCTGGGTATTGATCTGATGTTGGTTTCGGCCTTCGGGGTTAATACTTAGGGAATCGTTCTCTTACTAATTTACGGTTGGAGTCTGATTAAGAATTAAACGATAGAAATCATAATTTTATAAAATATATTAAATAACAAAAATAGTCATGTGTTGACAATACTCATGTGTTGAGAATATTCATGTGTTGAAAAATATATATTCATGTGTTAAAGAAAATATTCATTTGTTGAATAGAATAACGAAGTTATTGAAAGCAGTGTTGATTAGATTTGCGCCATTTTGACGCGAACGGTATTTATATTGATTTTATTCATTTTTATAATGAATATAGAAAAGGAAGTGATTTCAAAATATAATGTTTTGAAAACATTATCATTTATATATTAATGATATAGAATATTCAATTTTGTTTTGAAATTGAATATGAAGTTGAAATTGTTTTGAAAACGAATTTAAAACGATTTATAAAATATGTTTAGAATTGAAATCGACGAAATATATATAACATATATAATATATATATTAAATGGCCTGAATAGAATGCGCAGCGCCGCGGCAGTTCGCGAATTTCGACCATTGACTTCGAATGGACGTTACAGGAGATCCGACCGTCGGATTCTCCTAAAACCGGAACCGTTGGGTTCGTATCGAAAAGAGTTTTCCAATGAATATTAGAAATTTGAAATCTAACGACTAGATTTGGAATTATGTCCAAATCAAATTTGGAAAAGGTCGCTGTAAGTGTAGTTCGACGACCATTATTGGAAATTGACTGTACGAGCCTTGATGAATTTATTAAAAATATCAATAATTTGTGTAAAATCATAATAAATGATTTAGAAAGAACTGGGATGAAAAATCCCATATTTAAAAAGGATAAAAATATATTTTTATTGAAATGAACTAGTTTTGAACTAGATTTGAAGTGGTTTTAAAAATAATCAGAATTTCCAATATACGAATTGGAATGGATTTGAATCGAAATTATCTTCGGAATATTTCGATGTTGGATTTCGTGATTATACAGATATGGTTGTGGAAATTTGAAAGATATATTTATATCGTTATTTCCAATACGATATTTATTGGTTTCAGAATATGATATTGAATACAAGCCGATATATTTTCTATTCAGAGCCTTGCATTTAATACCAAATGGGATTTTGGGTTCATCGTGAATGGTGTCTTAAATAACACTGTTCTTGGACCTAGTTTAGAAAAGAATAATTCTTCTAATTAAGATTTAGTGAAATTGTCCAGTAAATTAATATTTAATTGGAATTGAATTTAAATTGGTTTTTGGGGTTTATCGTGAGCGGTGTTTTGAATAACACCTGTTCTTTAACCCGATTAACAATAGAATGTGATTTTGGGTTTATCGTGAACCGTGTTTTAGATAACATTGGTTCTTTAACCCAGTTAAAGGCAGGATATTGATTTTTGGGAAGATTAAAACTAAGTGGAGTTTTAATGAATCTTTAATTAGATTGAAATAATCGAGAATGGAGTATCACCAGTTTTGCTCCAAAGAGATAGTTAAATCTTTAATTAGATTTGAACGTGAAACGGTAACTAATATTTACCGATAACACCGTGGTGTTAGATATGGAGTATTACCAATTTTTCTCCATGGGATGAATAAGTTGAGATTGGGAAATAATTACTTCGGTGTGGTTCGCTAATCCGACTAGTTTGGAAAACCTTAACATGGTTTGAAATGATGTCCAAAGGAAGATTAAAGAATAAATTTAAAAGAATGTATCTTTGATAAAATTAATGGGAACCTTTCCCTGAGAATGTGAATATTTGAATAAAGAATATTCTGAATTGGAATGAGGTGTATGTTGTGTTTGTGTAACACTTGTTTATTATATACGCGGGTTATTCGGAAAGGCCGGGTTTATACCCATTCTGAATAACCGATTCGACGATAAGTCGAAGATGAAGACGGTGGTTGAAGACCGGAGGTCTTCACGTCGTTTGGAGGATTATTGATGATCTTGATTGGGCTGTACACCCAAAAGGAGGGAATTTGTTGGTGATCGTCCAGACGTGCTTGGAGATCGATGGGTATGCAAGGAATAAGGTTCTTCCGGTTTCGTTTAGACTCGGAACGAACTTGTAAATGGACTGTGTGTCTAACATTAGATTTTATTCTGTGTGATTAATTTCTATTAAATATATATCTGTTTGGCGGCGGAGAATTTATTCTCTTGCTTAATGCCCTTCTCTGAGACGTACGAGCTTAGAGGTTATATATCGATAGATATCAATCGCATGGCATGAATTGCCTGTGTGGTATGCCTAAGTGGCAAATGATCAAGGCTTCTTTTGAAAAGCAAAGTCTTGTGGTTGATGATCAAAGCACGGCCTGTGTGGCATAGCTTTGTGTATATCGTTAATTCGCGAGCCTCACACCTCGATATGAGTCAAAAACGGGATAAGGACTGTTGGGAGAACACAACGTTTCTTTCTAGGTATGGGTGATGTCAGTGACCTACCAGCCCTGACATTTATATACTTTTTACCTGTGTGGTTGTTGGAATGTGAGGCGCCTTGGATATAGGTCTGATAGGACCGGGAAACGTGTGTTTAGGAATTGCCAATCCTCAAAAGTAAGAGAGGATCGGCCCAACCGATTCCAAAGATCGCTGTGTGTGGTCCTTAGACATTTGCTAGAGTGTCTCGAACGGAGATGAGCTTTCCCCTTGCCTCGACTCAGGACGGAAATCCAATTTCCAATACGTGATAATTCGGTTTTATTTGTACAGCCTAGTATGGCGACATAGTAGATGGTGGCTATGTTGTCTATGATCGATACTTATGATTGAAATTGTTTTGACACTATACACTTATAGTAATATCAAAATAATCTGTTTTTAAACGTATCAAGCATTATTTGGCTATTATAAGGTAAAACCCTATCCTTCGGATTGCGTTGCATTGTGAGATGGGACATGGGTCTTATAATAGCTTCATTTTCTTTATTTAGCATTGCGCTGTTGTTATCTGCACTGGTATTCTTGGGGTAAAAACACGTTCCGTGTTATACAGCGTGGTCCCTTGATTTACCTAACTTTAAAATAAAGATTAATAACTGTTTTAGTTCTCACACTAGTTACATGACTGACCTGGAGTTTATTGTTTTAACCTAAACTCTGGGTGCCCTTATTTTTGACACGGGCAGTTAGTAGTTTTGGTTTTGCAGATTTATATTCACAGGATCCTGGTTTACAGCTGGAATGATACTCGGAAAGCTCAGTATCCGTGTATTTCTTTCAGTTGTGTGTTGTATTATTTTTCCACTGCTATGTATTTAAATGTAATTTAAATCTCTGGTATTTATCAAATGTGTAATACTGATTAATACTCTATGATATTCTTGTATTCTGATGGAATTTTTGTAATAAGCAATGAAATGTTCTTCTGTTTGTGTTCTGATTCGTCTTATCCTCAAAGCAATCTGTGCTTTCCTTCATGGTGAAGTTCGGGTCGTTATATTTATGGCTATTTACATTAAATATTAACCCTTCACTTCAATCTCGTTATACAACTCTATTTATAACTCCTTTACCCAAAACTCTTTAACGCTCTATGTCTTTTGACAATTCTCTTTTCATTTGAATTATTTAATTCAAGTAAAACATCTCATTACAAATTTAATACCAATTTAAATGAATCTCATTTGAGGAACACTTATTGACTAGTAATTATTCATCTCTGAAGTAAAACAGTTTACTTCATTATTAATCTAAAATAGATGAATTGCCTACTTTGTATAAACAATAACTGATTATATTAGTTCAATAATCATTTAAGCTTCATTAAAAGGGTAATCAATAATTAAGGAAATCTTATTAATTTAAAACCATTAATTGCTAAGCTATTATCATTAGATTAATTGAAGACCTATTTAATCTAATAATCATTTTCCAATAAACCCATTAATTTAGTTCATTTCAAACCATCAGTTAATTCGTTAATTGATTCTAATTACTTTACTTCATTAGATTTATATAGTTAACCTAATAATATTTCTTAACTGTTTGCCTTAAAATAATTATCCAAATTATTTACTTATCAGATAATTACAGCTTCACATTATTTAAATATCAAATAATTGTTTATATTTACTTTATAAAAACGAACTATAAAATACCAATTTATAATAGAACTTCTAGTATAGTTTTAAACTTCGCTTTAATTATAAAAATATAATTTTTGTAATTAACTTCATTGATTTTCCTGACGTCCAATCAACTTCTTAACAAAAATATCGGTTTATGGTCGACTGTTGCCACTTTCTTAATCGATATTGTCTATTGATTAAATCAAATTAAATGTTGAATTTCCATTCAACATTAATATCCACACAGGGTTTCAATGTTATTTTGGTCCAACCAGTGCATATATAAATAATATAAAACAAATAGTACATATAAATATTTAGGAATCCGGTTGGATTCTTCCAACCGGTTTCCTGCATCCACAGATGTTAGTCAACACAATTAACACTAATTCCATACTAGGGAATATTATAATCGATGGAATCAGTATACAACCAATGATGTGTACATATGCAACGATATATTTATTTCAACCAATTTAATTGTAATCTACCTAAACGACCATCACACATCATTCAATCATTATTTATCACTATCAAAATCTAATTATAATATTTTAAAATAGAACAGAGTCAGTGAATTTACTCAACTTTGCGTGTTAACTGTTAAATAACGATTTGCGTCAGTCAATTGAACCAGGCGTTCAATTCTGCCATAAATTCAAACGTGCTTCAAATTGCTCCAAGCCAACTCTTAGCGTAGCCAATTTCGATACGATTCCAAAGCGACGGACCGTTCGTCCAACTTTACTTTGTCGGCTCATACCCATTCTTTAGCTCGTCCACGAAGTCACGAACACCCTGACCAGCCATCACCGGGTATTCTTCCATTTAAAGTACTTGGGCTTCATCATTAAAACTGGCCCAATGTTCAACCATTTTACCCGCTACTGGTAGCATTTTCATTTCAGGCAAAACATGCTGCAAGCTCCTAATTTCTTTTCCAATGCACACCGCAACACGTGCAAACTTCTCCCTCACAAATCTCCATCCCCCAACACCTCACGTCCATGCGGTTCACAGCTAGCCATCCAGGAACAAATCCCGCTCCTGTACACTACTTCCATTTTCAAAAATCCGCATGCTATTTTATTGCTTATCTTCCCCTCCACATGCTACAAAAACTACATCTCTTCTTCTTCAATTTCCCATGAGTGGACAATTGGAATAGCCTTTTCATGGCCATAGCAGAAAATGCCTACCACTTCACCAATTTACAATGCTGCTTTCAGTATGGTACTCCACCATTTGTAACTTGCCCTTCAAAATGACCGCGTCACCTTGTACTGGCAAAGCACCCCTTTAATACAGGTCAACAAACTACTGCCTTCCACTGCATCTGTAACCAGTAGTCAGCCTGCATGTACCCTACTTCGCAAGTCTTAGGTCTCGCATGCTGCTGTGCTTCATCCTTCTTCCCTCTATTCTATTTCGAGCGCTGCACTACGTTTTTATTTTCTTTTAGTTTCCCATTTCTAGGCCTCGCTCAAACTATATACGTCGGCCCATTTCTACTGTTTCTCAAGCAAATGCAAGGTCCTGTACATATTCATTTCACCATCGTCCCATACTTACTCCCCTCCTTCCATGCAATTTTCCACTAACGTTTCTTCTTTTTTCATGCATCTCCTTCCGCCTGGCCTTCCATACATTGTCGTTCATCCACCTTCAAACTGTTCCGCTCTCTTCTTCTTTCGCTGGTGACCAAAACAGTAAAACACTTTGCTACTTCACCCATCTTCTTTACATTTAAAACTACCCCCTCCCCCCTTCCCCACGGCAGCGTTAAACTCCATGAACTCCAGTGTTTACACCCATATTTAATCATCCGCTCCAGACATAATTTTCTCTACCGTTGTACTTCCTTTGTACATCAACTACGATTTATGGCCGTTATACCGAAATGATAAGCATCTTTGATGGCCCTTTCCAGTTTCCATGTATAGTCTTCCCTTTCTTCCATGATATCTCTATTAGGCCATCTCCTCTCTTTATATAGTTTGAACTCTAGTTTTAAAATCTTCAGATCTCACCTTCAAAATTCAAAGGACAGGGAGAAAATAACCTATAGTTTTGTTGCATATCATTTTTGAAAGAAAGGATGGATTCATCGCTGAGTTTGTTTGATGAATCGAACATAAGAAAGAGATAAAAAACATGGAAAATGGATTAATGAAATCAGTAGTTAATTCCTTCATTTCTCCTTCCTACACAGTCCAAAACTTTCCAGTACCGCAGTTCTGGTTTCACTTCACGCATTAGCTCTAAGGCCATTTTCCCACTTAAAACCCGGTGCTCTCCTCTTGCGCTAAAGACTGCTAAGAGCATTCCCAGCAGTGGGAATACTCTTCAAAATGGGAGCGATCCCCACTTTTAATCACGAACTCACGCCGTAGCAGTGCGACTTCCAGCGTGAGTTCGTGATTAAAGTGGGGATCCTCTCCAATTTTTTTTAAGTCTGGATCGTTAAACGGCAAATTGATTGCCGTTTAAAGTTTATATAGCGATTCTATTTGCTGAAACGCTATATATTTATAAAAAAATTAATAACACCCTTAAACAACAAACAGAAAACCGGTTGAGTGTTAAACGGTTTTCTGTTTGCCGTTTAACCCTTATAGATTAAATAAAAAAAACACTAGGCCAAGCCCCGACTGATTACTAGATTGATGGGGCTTGGCCACGCTTTTTTCTATCCTTCAACACGCTGGAATGCACACATTGCTGAGAGTGCTCTAACGCTCCCTTTCTTTTTTTTTCTTTTTCTTTAATGATTTCTTAGATCCGAACTTGCGTTGGATAGCCAGAGGATGAATTCTTTGGGTGCTTATTTATAAGGTCTGGAGTCTTCATTGCTAACCAATTATGTACAGTATCCCTATAATATATAGGCGTATGGCCTTGTATGCTTCAATGCTAACACTCATATCTACTCACTGCTTTGCGTGAAAATTTGGTATGTTTGAACTAAAATTAATAATATAACATTTGCTTCGTTCTTAAGCTATTAGTAGTAGGGTATACACAGGGGACGTTTGATAGCGTTAATGAAGAGAGGACTGAGGTAGAAAATGTGAAACGAAAACACATTGGATAGTCACTATGGTAACGTAAGTATGTTTTAAAATATAAAGTTAAATGGTATGTCGCACGCTACTCCCTTCACATACGAGTCGCTACGGACAAAAATTAAAACACCATCGTACCGAGCGATGTGTCACAACTCCAAAAATATAATAAAATAGACAAGTTAACTTATTCTTTGAAACCTCAAAATGCTGATATAGGGTGTAAAACACTCCAAATAAAAAGTTCCTTATTTTACGAAATAAAAATTACAGTAAAATTCTAAAAATTAAATTATCACTGCGTCTCAAAGATCTTGTCCAGATTTTAAACCAATATTTAATTATATTTAAATAAACAAACAATTATATTAAAATAATTAAATTAACGAATTATTATACCGCTTAAAATTCCGGGACATTACAACCATTCTCGGCTTTGGATTTTGAACGACTAAGTTTTCTTATCCATGCGACGGGAACAAATAAGTTCCCAGGTATGCTCTTTGTAAATGATAAATCGTTCGCGTTTCTTCATAAATAAATTTGGAATCGAAAACGGCTAAGTCTGCTTACCCATGAACGGGAGCAGGCCAGCTCCCTATGCATGCTCTTACGGACGACAAACCGTTGGCTTTCTTATGGCTTTGCTAAAAAATCCCTAACTTTTTTAACTTTAATAAAATTACTTCTCAAAGTGAGGACGCTTACTTGTGAAGTATGAAATCGATAACGGGATTGCAAATTCTAATAAGCGTTTGGCTATCTTGGCTTCTCATCCTACTTCGACGAGATCGCCTCGACTTGTGGCGAGTGTCAGATTGTGTACGATCCTGCTCGTTCGGATTAGTGGGTTGCTTTGTCAACGACCTTGGTTTAGTGCGGGTGGACTTGTCCGTGGCACGACATGAATATCCACTCGTGGGTTTGTGGCGAGTATCGGATCTTGTACGATCCTGCTCGTTTGGATTAGCGGGTCGCTTTGTCAACGACCTTGGTTTAGTGCGGGTGGACTTGTCTGTGACACGACAAGAATATCCACTCGTGGGTTTATGGCTAGTACCAGATCTTGTTCGATCCAGCTCGTTTGGATTAGTGGGTCGCCTTGTCAACGACCTTGGATCACACTGGGTGAACTTTTTAGTGACACGACAAGAATATCCACTCATGACTATCTTGGCCTCTTGTCTTACTTCGATAAGGTTGCCTTGACTCCACTTGCCAAGGTCATCTCCCTAATGTAAAATTTCCTTGAATGCAACCTGCCAAGGTCATCTCCCTAACGCGAGATTCCCTTGAATGCCACGTGCCAAGGTCATCTCCCTAACGCGAGATTTCCTGGAATGCCACTTGCCAAGATAATCTCCCTAACGCATTATTTCCTTGAATGCTACTTGCCGAGGTCATCTCCCTAATGTGAGATTTCCTTGAATGCCACTCGTCAAGGTCATCTCACCAATGTGAGATCTCCTTGAATGGTACTTGCCAAGGCCATCTCACCAACGTGAAATTTTCTTGAATGCTCTAACATGCCTTGGCCATCTCACCAACATGAGATCGCCTTGAATGCGGAATATAATGACCTACGGAAGCCTTGTCAGTAGCACGACAAGACCGTTGCCCTATGGTTATGTGTACACCTTTTCTAGGCTGGTTACTAGGCTCCTCCAGTCTCTCAGATACTACGGTTGTTTTGGCTTTCTATTAATACGATCCCAAGCGATCGTCGGATTTTTCTCCTTAATACGATCCCAAGCGATCGTGGTCTTCCACTAACATGATCCGAAGCGATCACGGATTTTTGGCGTATCGGCTTTGGTTTTCTGGATAATACAACCCGACGTGGTCATGGCTCTTCCGTCTTATGAATATAGAAGCTCGCTCCGGACTTCTCCTAGCTTTGGTTTCTGGATTTCTCTTCTCCTCGCAAAACACACCTTCCTTGGACCAAGCAAGATATGTTTTGGGGGGCAAATGTTGACACGCTTTTTGGTTTAAGCGGTCATGCGGTAAGTATTGGGTTAGCGATGCGCTCAAGCGTGAAGAACATTGTCGGGAAACACAAAGCGACTCGGTCAAAGTTACGTCGCAAATAAAAGAAGGCCCAAGACTCCTATCAGATGACCTCTTTTGGGCCCGAGGACATCTGCTTGAAGGATTTGCAGTATAACTCTGAAGCGAACAATCAGCCGAGCCAAAGGCGAGCCGTGCTCCGAGCCGAAGGCGATCCGTCAAGCGGGTCCGGGCATAGCGCCGGTGGGGGTTCGGGGCCCCATAGTCCCGGTGGCGATCGACCTAGCTGGTTAGGTCGAACAAGTGGACACCGCTCGATTCATTCGATTTTCTCGGATCCGGAAGCTCAATTCCTTTAGTTCTAACTCATCAAAATTTGGATTCCTTCACTTCGCGTCGAGGAACTTCGACACCTTAAAACGGAAAGGTTTCGGCACCAAGAAGTTCGGCCTCCTCCTCGTCAATTTCGTACCCACGGGAGAGGTTCAAAATTTCGTACCCCTCAGGGGTTATAAAATTTTGAATCCCCTGGAGGGGTGCGAAATTTCGTATCCCCCAAGGGGTACGAAATTTCGAACCCCTTGGAGGGGTGCGAAATTTCATACCCCTGGCTAAGAGGTACGAATTTCCTGATATGGGTTGTTTTATACGGCCCGAAAATTGCTCTTGTGGGACCCGCTGCTCACCTACTCCCACCTAACCTTCCTCCTATAAATAACCCCAGCCTTGGCCTTCATTTTGATCCTTCTCTCTTGGAATTTTTGGACCTTGAGAGCTCCAAACACTCATTAATGGCTTCCAACACCTTCACCATGGCCATTGGAGATGACATGGATAATTAAAACATGGCATGCATCTTTTCCATCAACACTTGAACATTAACAAGGATTGTCATGCTACTTTTGAACTTCATGGACATGAACACTAAACTTGGATATTGTTGACCAAGTCAATGCTTCTCAACGAAGAAGAAGGGCAATTTAGTCAAAGTGTAGAACAAACATATATTTTGTTATTCTGTTGTAACTGTTTGAACTTAGTTATTGTCCAAACTTGTACAACTTTGTAATCGACCAAAGATATGATGAATGATGATTATAAAGTGGATATAGGCGTTAGTGTCGAACCACTATAAAAGTTGTGTCTCCCCGCACTTACATTATTTAATGTTTATTTGGATAATTGTACACACATATACATTGGATGTTGGCATGCGACAATTTTGCCCGTCAACAGGCGAAATGATATTTTGAGGTATCGGCCACTTTATTGTTTCTTATTTAAATAAAGTCAACTTGATTCTCAGTCCATCTTCAATTGGCACATGCCTTTATTTTGTTATCTGATTTCTCTCCTTAAAAGATCGACCTCCGTCATCGAATTATCGCTTGTCAAAAAATGGAACTTCACGTTCTAAAAAAATAGAATTTCACTTCCAACTCTCTATAGCACGCGATTGCTTCCGACTCTCGAGGGCTCGCTCTTACTTTTGACAAATTACAACTTTGCTCTCTACTCTCTTTATGCGCGTTAGTTAAGGTCTTTTTTCTATTTTAGTGAAATTATATTTGTCATGAAGTTATGTTTTACTTCTAGCAAATTTTGGATTATTATCCTTTTCAAAGTTTATTTCTTTTCCTATAAGTCAACTTTATTAAACTCTTTGTATAGGTCAGTATTTTTGTTGTTGTATGCATCTGTTTGTGTTCTTTAAGTTCGTTATAGCTTCTTGCTAATAATATAAGAGGCTATGAAGTGGACGTCATCTGATTCTAACATTTTTATGGCGGACTTGTTTATACGAGCCTATGAATTGGACACTATCACTACACCATAACAGCCAATTTGACACATCAGGATGCAGATGTAAAATAGGGTTTAAAGCCGTATCATATTTGATAGTGCTAAGATCCGTATCAAACTACATTTTGCGATCTGCACCACCCCAAACACCCTAAATCTAATCATCCATCAACGAAGCTTCGGATCAGTTAATTTGATATGGCTTTTGGACAAATCGAATGCGTATCATATTGTGCACCCCCATTAGGCACTCGGAATTAAAATTTTGGCCACTCCATTTTCCCTCTGTTTTACTTTAATGGTGACCAAAAAACCAAATTAGGGTTTTCGATCACCAAATCGTGCCTCCACCTCTCTCTGGAATCTCCCTTACCGACAGAGACAAACAACCCTCTCCTTCGATGCAGCAACCCTTAGTCCCTAGCCCTCCGTTGACCGCAGGTATGTGTTTCAATTGAATTGTGTTTTGCATGCCTGATAGTGGGGATTTGGGAACAATTTGAAGTCTTTGCATGTTAGCTAACCCGTACTTTGTGTTAGTATGTTAGCTATTTCAATTGAATCGTGTTGTGCATGCCTGATAGTAGGGATTAAGGAACAAGTTGAAGTCTTTGTGTGTTAGCTGATTGCTACTTTGTGTTAGTGTGTTAGTTGTTTCAATTGAATTGTGTTGTGCATGCCTGATAGTAGGGATTTGGGAACAAGTTGAAGTCTTTGTGTGTAAGTCGATTGCTACTTTGTGTTAGTGTGTTAGCTATTTCAACTGAATTGGTATGTACTAGTGTGTTAGCTGGTTGTTATACCTTGGAATCAGAGAAATCAAATTTGAATCATGTTTTCTGATAATGTAAAAAACATCTGAATTGCGATTGGAAACATGTATGGTATAATTTTAGATTGTGGTATATATATCCATGAAACAAAGAAATAACAATGATTTTGACAGGTTTGTTGTTATGTTCTTTAGATTGCTTGCCACATTGAATCCGAAATGCAGTAACCACATTCATGTACAAGTTGTCACTGATTTATAGTTTAACTACTTAGCAACTAAAAGTTGTCCATTTCTTAAACTGATCAAATGGATAACCACAAGTTGTCACTGATTGCTATTGAAATCTCAATTGTCCATAACCTAATTCTATTTGCAATAGCCATTTGATGATATGTTCTTTAGATCGCTTGCCACGTTGAATCCGAAATGCAGTAACCACATTCATGTATAAGTTGTCACTGATTAATAGTTTAACTACTTAGCGACTAAAAGGTGTCCATTTCTTAAACTGAGCAAATGGATAATTCTATAGTTCAATATTTAACCATGATTTCATCGTTATTTGACTGTTTGTTTGCCTTATGTTTGAAATTTAAATTAGGTTGTCTTATAATAAGTTTACTCTTTTTTGAGAGATAACAAGTGTACTGGAAATATTACAGGTTTGTTGAAAATTTTGGTAGATGGATGATTACTAGACTTTATGGTTAATATTTTATTAGGCGGTCCACCAGGTGGATGCATTTTAGCTCATACGTAGGGTCGGGTATCCATGCTAATTAGCTTCATCCAACTGACAGATGTTGTTGCACTTAACCTTAGTAAAAAGCTGCTTTCACTAGTAACTTTCATCTACTTTGTAGCAGAGACTGTAGTGTAAGTTACCTTGCATACACAGTCTGCTTTAAAGAAACTGAAAGTTGCAAGTGAAAGCAACTTTTTTCAAAGGTTAAGTGAAGCGGCATTCGACATTTGAATGAAACTAATTAGCATGGGTTAATGACCCTGCGCGTGAGCTAAAATGCAGCTGCCTGGTGGATCGCCCAGTAAGTTCTTAATCAGAATGTCCAGTATTTGTGTCATCCGAAGATGATGGTTCGATATCTTAAGCCATTGGAGCAGGTATATATTATTTTACACTGTTACAATGTACTGACTGAGACATATACCTGGTGTAATTTGACTTAAACTCAGTCAGTACATAATAACAAAAGACATTTCAGTCCACATATCATTTATGTGTGTGTGTGTGTATATATATATAACATTAAACAAGTTCCATTTTAGCTCATTTATGTATGCTTTAGTGAGTTACAATGTCGATCTCCTGTCCAGTGAAGTACTTGTAGCTTGTTTTATGAATTTATATGCAGTCCTATTGGAGAAAACAGAAAAAGTGGGGAGGTATATCGGCTATATACGATGTTGGAGGTCACGTTAAACCACAAAGCATGTGAGATGCTGGTATGTAGGTTACAAGTTCATGAAATCATGTCAGTAGCATTACATAAACATGTTATACATACAATTGACATATATGCACACACGAACACAAAGACACGATATGCCCTTCACTATTATCAGTATGAACATAAGGACACGATATTTTGTGTGCAATCAGGCATAAAATTACTTCTTTTTTCCTGTAGATTTTGGTGCTTTTGTGCTGCTAGAACTCAGGCTGGCTATCACGATTCAGTTTTAATGCCAATCTTCAGATTGGCCTTTTAAGCTTTTGTTTTAAACTGTGTATATATATAAATATTTATGTTGTTATAAAACTTTATCAGCATCGGCTAGCTTATTCTCATACTGCTTTGATTTACAACAAACACATGGATTTCATCGACATGATCAGCACGTATGCTCAATCTTCCCGGCCTCGGCTGGAGTTATATCAGGCTGATTATATGTTTTTACCTTTTTTTGATAGTTCGTACTGTTATGAAAATCTTTGATAGTTTCCTTTGTATATTTTTATATGTTATACATTGTGTTCATGTTATGGAAAATTCTGTAATGCTTTGAGTGTATATATATATATAAATTGTGTTATTCTTGTGTATGAATTGCGGAATATATGTTGTGTTATGAAAAATATGTGCTACGGTTTCTGCTTATATATATATATATATATATGTGTGTGTGTGTGTGTGTGTGTGTGTGTGTATGTGTGTGTGTGTGCACACATAGATATAATTAGATACGGTTAAAGGCTGTGTCTGAACATGATTTAGATACGGCTAGTAGCCGTATGTTATCACTAGTGAGATACGGTTTGTAGCCGTATCTAAAAATTTAACCCGCCATTTTTTGATACGGCTTTTTGCCGTGTTTAAGAGCTTTAGATACGGCTAAAAACATAGATTAATTAGCATATATGGTGTAGTGTATGATTTTTTGGCACTTTATTCTGTAATTCGGTAGATATTAAATAAATTACATCTATGTTTTTTAATCATAAATTATGTTGATGTATTATTGTTTCATTTACGAATCAAGTATGCTTAATTCCCTAAATATTTAAGTAAATTTAAGTATTATTGCGTGATCAAGTTAACTTTTAACATAAAATATATTTTAATATGGCCTCAAGGTGAAATATAAGCCCCAAAGATGTAAATTCGATATTGATGGCCGAGAACACTTGTATCGTCCGAGATCTTCTCTGATACGATACCGGTTCATTAAAATCTTCGAGATAAAACAGATTAATACCCGAAATTTAAAACCTTGGTGAAGGCTAAACAAAAAAGCCCTATTTTTGTGTGCCATTAGAAAATAAAAACACAATTAGAGTGGAATTTCTTCTGAACTGACAAAAGAAGTAAAAGAAATATGTAAATGAAAATCAAATTTTTGTATGAGATCTTAGTTCAACTTTACCTTGAGTAGGGGTGTTAGACTTAGTTTTATATGATTATTTGTTGTCTGACTCAGTTTGAAATCAAAATTTGTCCATTTATGTTCGTCTATTTTTCATTTAGAACACAAATTAAAAGGAAAAAATATACAATATTTTTCCGCAAGAATTGCTCCACAATTTTTTCTACTGTTTATACATTATCTTTATCGAGATCATATGAGGAGTGTTTGATTAACTCCTAGTCCAATTCATGTTCATCCAAAATTCTTACAGGATAAGACACGAACACCCCTATGTCCATTCAGATCCTCCCGATTAAAATCCTTGCACTTATGATCTTAATATCATGGATGGGATGAGTGACAAACAAGACATAAAAATATTTAATGTATCATTTCGCTAAATCTCACCGTGGTTAAATTTGGAAATGAAATTTGAAGCAAGATCTCTGGTGAGATAAACCGGTTTGAAACAGTAATGTTGATCACTTGATAATTATGTAGGCAAAATTGCTAAAACGAAATTGGACATAAATTACATTGTTGGAAATGGTAGAAGTCAAGTGTTAAAAGAAAACTTGGATCTACACTTGGGAATCAGATGGAAATACTAGTTCAATTAAAAGTAAAATAAAACCAGAGAATGGCATTATCTCCGACCAACATCCATTTTAAACTATTTTTTTTAGTAGTTCTCCCCCCATGTTATGCTTGCTTTTTCCTACATCTAAGCTACGATGACATTTGGAGTGTTTGTATAAGAGGATAGAAGCGAAGAATATAACGTAGAGTTCCGAGAAGAAGAGGAAGAAAACTTTCTTTGTTTACAAATAGGTTGGTATTTATACAGAAACATGTGGTATGAAGTCAATCAAATGGTTATTGCACCGAAGCCTTGAACTTTCCCAGGGTAGCATAAGAGGGCACAAGATATTCCCCCCTCTAGAAAAAGGTAGAAAAGATAACTCAATACCTAGTTGAATAACTCAGTATTGAACTATTTTAACCCGTATTTTCTTCGTTTAGAGGTTACAAAGTTCTTTTCCTTCGACTTTGAATTGAATCCAGTGTTCTTTCATCGGTGTTTGAGTTATCCTGCTTTCTTCAACAATCTTGGGAATAAATCACCAAATCATTGAAAATCAACTTGATCATGAGATATTAGTGCAAAGTGTGTATGATGTCCAAGTGGCAGAAAAAGAGAAAAAGATATATTGGTACATATGACATAACTCCGAACCGAGTTGAGGACTTATCCCTCTTTTCCTTCAAATTATAGCGATCAGAATGAGCTACTGTAATTAAATAACATAGCAGTTAAACTTTGCTATACAACCATGAATTTTTATAGCGGCGATGTATGTGTTATAAATATTCAATAGTTTTTTATAACATGTCGATATACACGCTTATTGAACTACTATAGTATTAATAATAGCGGTTGTAGGCCACTATAAAATACCATTTCTATTGTAGTGTCAGTTAATTATGATTGTGTTTCCAAGTCTATAAATCATTTCGTCCTCGTTTGGATCCTCTAAGTCTGATTGGAAAATGTTTTGACTTTAAAGTGAGTTAACACTTGCTATCGAAGTATGTCTTCCGAAGGTAAGGTGCGGTTTTCTCCAAAACAAGTTTTGGTTATCGATGTTCAATGATTTAGCTATCTGAATACTTTAATTAAACTATCTGATTATTTCGATCTTGTTCAATTATCTGGGTGTATTTCCCTGAAATAAGTCATTCTGTGTTCGTCTAGGGTTAATCTTCCTTTCTCCAGTTGCAAGGCATTTAGTGTTTTCCTAGGGTTAATTTTTATTTCTCCGATTGCGAGGAATTCAAATCCTTTTGTCAAGTTTTCATCCGCTCTAGGGCTTAATCTTGTCGAACCGCTCACTATCCAATCTAGTAATTCACCTTTGTGGATCAATCAATATCTACTATACGGCTTAAATTTTTTCGATGTCCTACCGAGTCCAACCTTCACGCTCTCCTACGAGTAGACACAATGACCAAGTAAGCCCATCTGCCTACTCTTCGATGAGGGGACTTACCTTTGACCACTTTTCGATGATGGTACTCAACGATAAACAAGCTCATCTTCTTGCTTTTTGGCGATCAGACACTACGATAAGCAAACCCTTAATCTTTGATGATCAGACTCAACGATAAGCAAGCCCATCGATCACTCTTCGGCAAACAAACTTACTTCCTGCACTCCATCTACATTTGTTTAGACGTAAGATATTGTGATCCGAATCATACAAGTTTATCAACTTGCTTTCCAGCAAGGATATTGCACCCTGCACTTTGGTCTTGACTCTCCGACCAAGACATAAAGCTATCAATATCGTACAATTCCAGCATCTTATTCTCTAAGAAGGGTACTTGAACCATGAACTATGGCCCCAGCTCTTCAGTTAGGAAGCATCAGGCTCGCAGCGTGCCTAGGATCCCATCTAGGTCCTGCATATGTGTAAGTCGTTTAAGGTTATCATTGTCCTAAACAGCCATCCCAGACATTCAAATCAGCGTGTGCCTAGAGAACAATCTTGGCCCCATGCACATTAAGATATCCAAAGTAATTATTATTATCTTAGCTATCCAAGGTAATAAAAATCCAGTGTGAGAGATGAGCCTAACATTCATTTATCCCAATCATGAGATTAATACTTCGAACTAGGTCCTTGATTGCACCTTGAAGCGCTCCTTGTAAATGTTGGTTGCTGCATTTGTACCATCATAGTTGGTTTCCCCATGCACGATTGCAACTGGTTATTCTATACCAGTTCCTTTATCTAGTCATGAAAGATGTATGCACTTATTTGCCTCATGCCCTTCCAACTTATAAAGGATGCGATGCTTCCCCAACTTTCCCTCACTATCAGCGGACTCACCTCTGATTGGCTTTCCATCGAGTAAGTACTCGTAGCTTACGGATTGATCCTCTTTGAGGTCTTTGTTAACCGTCTTGATTCTCCGTCTTCTTCTTCTTCAATTTGTTGCTTTTCTTTGTCCTTTAATGTCAAACTCCTGGGTTCCTCTGCTATTCATGACATCAATTTCAGCATTCTCAACTTTGATACTTCTTGACGCAAGTATCTCTCAACCTCATGATATAACTTTCTGAGATCCGTCGGTTCCAAAACAATCTCGAAGTTAGTCAAGCTTGCCACTCCAGGTAAAATATCCGGTACTACTATCAATAGGCCTAGCTTATTGACAGCAGTAGCTGCTACATTAAATATTGTCAAATAGCTTCTTAAGGTCTCCTTGGAACGTTGTTTCATACTCTAAATTGTCATCGCGCATTATTTAATATTATGGCATGAACTTTGAACTACTTCGAGAATCCATTCGCAAACCCAGTCTATGTGATGATGCAATCATTATCTAGTTGCATAAATCACACCACTAACAAATCAGTCAAATATAATGGAAAGTATGTCACCTTACCTCTACAAAAGCACCCAACACTTCCATATGTCAGATCTAACTCATTAGATGAACCGCCAGGTCCGGTTTTTCCGTCAGGCGTCTCTATCATAGAAAACTCAAAATCAAAAGAATTCCATGCATTCCGAGTATCAAAAGTGAACATGTTTCTACTCACATCCTCCAAACTCTAATTTGGAGATCCGCCATTTACTATCTTCATAATTACCTTATTCATTTTGTAATCATAATTCGATAGAAATCTCTTATCAAAAGGAAAATCCTACCCATAGTATAATGACCCGCCTTTTTGACTGCTTTAAGTTGGTAATTTAACCAACTCAAACCATTTGCAAAGATGGATTGTTATTGGGGTAGTAACACATCAGAACAGAAAAAAAGAACTTTTATTGCTAAAATAATTTCTTACATCAGAGTTACAATGAGATATCAGAGTACAACAATAAAATGTAGAAAACACTAGAACTAAGTGGAACTCAGTGGAAGAACATAATGCTCCAAATAGTGTAGCTCCAATCCTAAACCAGCACCTGCTCTAAAAACGCTCCAAAAATCATCTGCAAACCATAACTACTAGGATGCCCATATGAAAAAAATTATGGGCATCCATAGTTTAGGTGAAAGAACAATAAGCTCGAGTCAATCATGAGACTGGTGTGAGAAACTTAAAACATTTATGTTCATTTTAAGGTGAGGTAAATCATAAGATCACTCCATATAACATGAAATCAGTTTTTCCATTATGAATACCAATGCAAAAAAATCGCAATGCTTTTTAGAAAATGAAGCTATCATAAGGCTCGTCCCACGTCACACAATGCAAGCACACAAATGGGCGAGTTTTGTCCTTATGACAACCAAACATGTTTGATATATGAAACCATTTAATATTATTATTAGTAATCACTTCACAGGTAAATGTATCAATCTTAGCCAACATAATACCCCATCTTATGATGTTGACGTATAGGTATACAACTAAAACCGTAAAGGCTCTCGTAGTGGTAAATTTGATGCCAACAATGACTAAGGCAAAGGATCTTCCTATCCAATAGGAATAACTCTATAGGGATGTACTCCTGAGAAAACAACTCATTCTTTCTCGGCAACACAAGGCTAGACAATCTCTTTATGCCGACTTTACTAGATGGAAGCACGAATATGACATTCCCCGATCGTAGCCAACCTTTAGCCAAGTGCTCGTTTCCAACATCCACATAAAGTAGATTTCCGCATAAGTAGATATCTTGGCCCCATACCATAGTATTACTTTTTATCTAGAAGAGAATAACCTTACCCTAAAGGGAGCGCCCCACATAGCCTTACTACCATAATCCTATTTTAGGCCATTACCAGGTTGTGAGGCTTAACCAAGTCTCGTTACATAAAGCTACGCTTTACCCTAAAACCGTGCTTTGATCATCTCAAATCAATCACTTGGCTTGCCACATTGTCATTTCATAACATATAATTGATAATCACTAACCATATCATCTTTGAACTCGTATGTCTTAAAGAAGAGTGTTAAGCTAAGGTAATATATTCTTTGCCACCAACAGAAATATTTTTTGTAAAGACCAATCAATATATTACAAAATAAAATGTCAGACATGCATCTATTCAAGTCCATTCTGGGTATGAACGAAACTGCATGCGCTTTATTCCTTGTCTAATTAAGGAGAGAAGCCCTTGCAAATCCGGAAATCTTCAATTACGTTTGAACTACTACTATATATAATAAATCGCCCACTTGAGACCATTAATGAGCAGTCCTTCCGATGTGAAGGTTCCCGGTCTTCAACCACCGTCTTTAATATCTTCACATACTCCATTTCGTCATATCATTATTCAAAATGGGTTTCGGATAGAAATCCGATCTCGGTCTTTCCGAATAATGAGCGTTATTTTAAAACCATATGGACATACGAGATTGTTAAGTCTTATTCCATATCGATTATAACTTCTATTACTTGATAAACTTAAATAGCTATCAAAATCGTTTCATTAAGCTTTTAACATGGACTTATTAAATATTATCAAAATTTATTCTTAACTTAATGATATTTTGATCAAAGATTTAAACCTATAAATTTCCCCTTCAAATCATTTCTTTGAAAGATTACTCGAATATAATTAAGAGTTTAATTCCCAAATATAAATTTCAAAAACACTTTTCCATTGTTAATCTTGGTACTTAAATTAGTTCCTTGACCTTACTTTAGGAATTATCCCAAAACCATTCATTAAACTTTAATAAAAATCTAAACTTCTCTTTTTAAATCTAATGGTTAATCAATGATCATATAATATCATTAATCTTAAATTTCCAAACTCATAAATCTTTAATATAAAGATTCAATTAATCTTGACCAAGATCGTGCATTCTAAATTTCCAAAACGTAACGTAATCTTTAATTGGGTTAAAGAATGATGTTATTTAAGATGCCATTCACGATAAACCCAGAACTGATTAATATAAGATTTAATGAGAAATTATATCAGCTTATATCCAGTAACAATCCCCATAGTCAACAAGTAATGTAAGTCGAATAACCTAATAAATACCTTTTATATTCCCTAAATAATACAAATTTAATTAAGGATTTCAATACCGAATATCCAGAAATTATTTCCATTCAAATTCAATTCATTTGAATTGGAAACCTAAGTTTAGTTATTTGAAAATATTATTCCATAATATCTGGGCTTACCTTTCGACTTGTTCCAACCCTCGCCCAAATAAACAAACGTCGGCCAGGTAAGTTCAGCGCACTGGTCCTGGCAACCCTTACATTAATTATTCACCCGTTTATCGTTCCAGATCTCAGATGTTGGACAATGTACTGGTTTCCTCGCATACACAATTAGTTGAGTTTATCTGTTTCTTAACTTCATTACATTCTTTGAACTGTCAAATCATTATTAAAAACACTTCATTATTCATTGGAAAATATTTACAAAAGGTTTAATAGTAACTCTTAAGTTAAAACCATTAAATTTCAATATTGGTAAAAAGCGTTGCAAAGCGTTACAAAAAAGGCTTAGTTAACTTGTTTGATAAAAATAACTTTAGAACTCTATGTTTCCAATCCAAATCACTTTGAAATCATTTAATATGATTTATCAAAAAAAAAAATATTTCAGTAATTTTTATATAGCCATTGTAGTTGATTTCCAAATTCGGTCACTAAACTACATTGTCGCGATTTTATTGGAATCTGTTTTGGATATAACATGAAAACTATACATTGAGATTAGAAAATTTCATTTTCATTCGAAAACTATCATTATATGAAAGCAAACATTTTTCATTATAGGGAAATTCTATTTGAAATGAATCTGTTATATCCGTTTAAAGTCTAAAGGGTGAAATTCACGAACTAACGCAGTGTGTCAAGCTCTATTCTAAGTTCTAACCGTAATTTATATTTATGTTAAAAAAATCCGATTTACTTCAAAAGAGTTTAGAAGAACATTTAAACATAATATAAGACTATTTCAAAACAATATTTCAAAATTTTAACACTGAAATTCAAATATTCAATTTTAAATAATATTATATTATTATTTATTTATTTAATATTATTATTTTTCAAAAATTATTCTTTTGAAATCCAAACTTTTTGGAACTCAAATTAAATATTATATAAGTTATATGGAACAACCAGTTTGAGTTAAAACAACTTCCATACAGTCAAACCAAACTTCAATTTTGAAAACGAAATCAGTTTAACCGTTTTAAACTTGAACATACCATTTAAAATCCAAACCTTGCTGAATAAAAATTTAACCTTTATAAAGTTTTTCGTAATCACTTTAGTTTCATTTCTATCTAGTTTCAAATAGAAAATTCCAACTTTTTTTTCTCTATATTAATGAATTAAATATTCACTTATGTTACCCGATAAGCATGAGACTTAACCAATACCCAAATATCTCCATATAAGCGAGTGTAACATGTGCAGTGTGAACTAGTATCACTACTAACAATCATTACAACATTCACCCATCACATAGCATTTATATCACAGTATATACGTATAAGAGTTTGGTAATTAACGCTTACACTATGCTTAACAACTAATTAACTATCCATTCACATCAATCAAAAAAAAATCCATAATAAAAGAAATATAAGTGTAGATTTTCTCACCGAGGGTTCCATTCAACCAATCTTTACGGTAAGAGTTCCTAGTTAATCGATACTGCTACGAACCGACAGAATTTCCATGTCTTCTTTGTTAATAATAACATTTTTTAAATAAAAGGAGTGGCGCAAGGAGTAGAAGGAGGTGGGATGGTCGTAGGTGGTGGGGTCTTGGAGACCAAGTGGTTGATAGTTGAGGGGGTGAGGACGGGGGCGCAAGGAGGAGAGAGGAGGTGGCTTTGGATTGCGCAAGGAGGATGGGGTGGGGGTAGTGTGAGGAGGAGAAGGTGGAGGGGATGATTGGCCGAGGGGATGAGGGAGAAAGGGCGGTTTTGGAGGTGGAGAAGGAGGGGATGTCACGACCTAAGAGGGCCGAATTAAGGAAAAGGGGGAGGGAGAAGACAGAGGAGGAGAAGAGGGAAAGAAAGAGAGGGAGGATGAGGAAGAATATGCTAGGAAGCCATTAGAGAAAGAACGACCGAGCTTAAGAAATGAAGGAAAAGATGGAATAAAGAAATGAGAGGCGTAGGGTGGTTTTTATAGGAAGAATTAAGGGTAGTAGGTAAAAATACCTAAGGCAAAACCATGGGCTCTTCTTTAAAACCATGGGTCATGGTTTTGTTCCTCAGCTTTTGCGACACCTTTGTCACACTTTTGAAGTGTTTCAAATTTGTTACACCTTAAATATGTTGACTACATATCAACATATATGTTATCGTTTAACCGTTTTAACAACCGATGATCAATGTTATCAAATTCCGACAATGTTTAATAACTTATTTAATCATTCAAAATAATTACTTAATTTTACAATTTTACATTTATATTTTATATTTAAAGTGAACATAATTAAAGTAGCTCTATTAGTACGTATTTAAATAGCTAATTTTAACAAAAGTTGATATACTTTTGTCGATAAAATTTACAGCTACATTCTATAGTATAAAATAAATTATTTTACTTATTCAAAATTTAATTTGAACTTATAAAACTCAAATAAGAATTCAAAACGATTAAGCAAAATCAAATTTTGACAAGTTATAAAATTATGTTCTGACAACTGTTAATCATTATAAATTGACAAAAACGCATTTCGACAAAAACAAATATTGTTATCGATATATCCTCCCAATTGAATTTAATAGTCAAAATAACTATTCTAAATAAAATTTCAACTTTTCAGTTTTATTTTTGTTATACCAAAATCGTATAAAATTACTTTAAAATTAGATTTTAGATTAACAAAAATCTTGGGCTGTTACATTCCCCCCTTAAAAACCTTTTGTCCTAAAAAAGGATTGTTTTCAACCTCTCCTTATAAAGTAACTAGTAGATTTTCAAACTCCTACTTTCTTATCCTACTAAAATTTACCAAAGATTTAAAGTTAGAAAATTTCATTTTCTGGGGTTTAATCTCACCTTTCTAACCTTTATAATGACAAAGTCATGAAATTTATATCCTCCAAATTTAAAAGTTCCCAAAAATCATTTATATATTTTATCTTCCTTACAAAGATGGAAAAATCTTACCACCTTTAACATATACAAATATCACGATTTTGGATAACTTTATGACCTTTACTTATCAGATATGGAAAGGTTATATTATCTTCAAATTAGCTTACCTATTCTTAAATAAATTATTAATTTTTAGTTGCTTTTATTTATCATATATCCTTTAGTCGAAATTGTGAAACTTAATTCACATGGTATTTGTACCTACTTAAACATTTCACTTTGTTACCTAAACATGTTTTAGAACTTCCTGACTGTCCAAAATCATCCAGAATTATGATCCTTAATCAAATATTTAAGGAGTTTAAATTAAAATGACTTTCCATAATCATGATATCTAGTGGCCTTACATATATTCCTTAAATTTATCTTAAATTTTTGGCTAATCCTTGGGTTATTTAACTTTTTTTTAACCATTTCAAATCTTTCAAACCTTTTCAAATAATAAGGAGATTTTGTTGAAGAATCTAAGTTATTCCCTACTTAAATTTACTGACTCATTTCTTAAAAATTAGTTTTACTTGATATGGTTCTTACAATTCTATAAGAATTTTAAGAACTTGCTTATCCTTATATCATCAAATGCATTACAGTCAAATTGTGAAATTGAATTCAAAAGGTATTCAAACTGCTATTATCTATACAACTTATTATAAATTTTTATCAACTGTCCAAAATCGTTGCTTATTCCGATTTTTTTATTCCCTCCTAATAGCTCCTGACTATTTGACAACGGGCAATGACTGTTGTGAAGGATCGTTGTAATAACTTACTCTGTCACGTGCAATGACTCTATGACAATGGTTATTAACCCGTTGTAATAGCTAATAAATTACAAGTGGCTTTTTCCCGTTGTAATACAGTATATTACAACGGTCGTCAATCGTTGTAATATACTACTTGGTAAACCTATTTTACAACGGTCCATGGACCACTGTAAAATTATCATATAACAACAGTTTTTGCCCCTTGCGAAATAAATGCAAATTTAAATATAACTACTGTGATATACATCTATAATAATATTGAATATTTTAACATGCAATAAATATTGTAATGTAACAATCAAAATCACATAATAACACATACTAAAAGACTGAAGCAAGAATGATATAATTCCAACACATTTCAAAAAGTTCGATAAGTTTTTATACTCCAAAAGACTAGATAAGTTTACATTCCAAAAGGTTAGATAAGTTACGCCGATATAGTTCTAACATAAATTACATAACTAGTTTCATGAATACCAACACTATACCAAGGAAACGTAACCTTTGTGTCATGCGACGGTAGATCCAACGGCCTGTTGGTCTTGAGTCTGCATATTGTTACTAGCACGGTGTGACTGCAAAAAAAGAAAAAAAAAAGTTACCATATGTAGAGAGAATATATTATTATACACCATTCAGAATTTATAATACAACATTTAAGTCTTGCAATGCTGTAACCTTATAGCATTGCACTAGATTGGGAGTGTACAAAAAGTTAATTGTTTTATTCCCAATTTTTGTACACATATCACTAGATATTATTATACAACATGTGAGCATATTATAACTTCAAGTAATCTTGAGCAGCAAGGTAGAGCAGAGGATACAAGTGCAAACTATAGTAATTAAGTTCCAAAGGTAACTGTCTCCTAGCAACATAACTAAGTTTCAAAGGTTGCTTTTCACAAGTATCCAACCATGTCCCTGTTACTGCATACGGTTTTAGCCAAACATAGGGCTTTTAACCCATACTAGTGAAGTATATGTTCAACGGAGTCAACGCTTGCCTAGCTTATCATCCTTTGGTTCCATAGTCTTCCTACTTCAGTTTAGACACAGTTTAGACACCACCATATCCACAGTTTACAGTTGTATTTAAGTAAAAATATTTGTATTTGTAACTGACATTATATATGAACTTTTATTTCTACAATTATATGACCAAAGGAAGAATTAATTACATAATAGGTTTTTATTGAAAGTCCAAATATATGCACATGTAGACTGGAACTAAGTTCACCTTTGAAAAATCATTGTGAATCTTTTATCTAAAACGTATTTAAAAACTAAACTGAATACATATAAAACTGATCAAATACTTATTATATTATATCATGTTAAATCGATTTATGTATGCATAGGGAACTCATGTACACCATGGCGCAAACTCAAAACTGCATTTAAAATTTATGTGTGCACATGAACCAATGTCTGGAATAATTTCATATTTGAAAATTCAGATTCTCAGATTCATACAGAAAACCCATTTTTATAGAACTTTGCATTGTCTTTCAAATCCATTGATGTGCGAAGCGTTTCACACATCCAGTTCAATATGTTTAAAACTGGAGATACTGTGTTTTCTCAACTCATATTTAGGTAATATTCAAAACATGCTTCGCACTAGAGTGGTAACGGTAAGTCATCGATGTTTGGATGATATATGAAGTAATAAATATATAAAAGTGCTAATATATGTATTAATATAGGTTTTCAGTAACAATATATGAAGTATATATTCTACTAGTGAAATATGTATATGCAACTTTGCACGTCCAGATGAAGTATATGAAGTACATTTCCTTGTTTCTTTCTATCGCAGTGTACCCATTACTAATGGCCGGCTCAACATGGGAACTTGGCAGGTGTGAATTTTCTCAACTCTGACTTCAAAAATCAACTAATTATTTGTTCCATGCATGAGGAAATTGTTTTATATATCTACAATAATGGGATGATCTCTATATGTGAGCACAACTACTTATTTGCTGAAGCAACTTAGTTGTTGTGCCTCGGCACAACAACTTAGTTGTTCAGAGCACATCAACTTAGTTGCTGTTCAGAGAATAACAACTGCTTCGGCACAGCAACTTAGTTGTTGTGCAAAGCACAACAACTTAGTTGATGTTCGAGCGTGTGAGAGGTTGAGTGCGAATGCCTTTGACACCGCTTTTTGCCTGCACTGTTAATTTGCAAGATTGTTGCATCTGATAGAATTCCCATGATAGCATGAGACCACAACATAAGTGCTGGTATTACCTATGGTTTTGTTTAATAGTCATCTTATTATGTGATGATTTATAATGATTTACAATGTGCAAGAAAGATCCAGGGAGTCCTAAGTATTGACTCTAATAATATTGTTTTAGGCATGCAATTCAAAGCAGCCAACAGTACTATGTACATTAGCTGTTTTGGATAGATTAGTCAATTATCTTTCAAAGTTTTATTGACCCCACCTCAACTTAATTCTGCCCAGCATCAATGTACCATCTATTTGCATATATAAGACTAATCCATTCCTGCCACTTTTTCAGCCTGCTTCAAAGTCTTATGTTTTTTAATCTGCTCAGATTTATGTTTTTTAATCAACTAAGTGCTTCGGCACAACAACTTAGTTTCTGTGCTTGCTTTGGCACAACAACTTAGTTGCTGTGTAGAGCACAGCAACTTGCAGGGTCATTTTTCATTTATTCTTCCGTTTATACTTGCATTATTGTTCATTTTATGTATTTTATGTTGAATTAGCTATTGTTAAGTTGATATATTTTATGTATTATTTCAAATATATAAAGTTCTGGATATATTTTTAAGTTTGGATGCGGATATTTTCGGATATCCGAAATATCCATATTCGTTAAGCCGGATACATATCCGCGGATACGGATGCGGATATTATTTTATAGATATTCGCGGATATGGATACAGAGTTTTATTTTCAGATACGGATACAGCACTATCTGCATCCGTTCGCATCCGATTACAGGCCTACCATTGAGTAGTGACTTATTTCAATATATATAGAACTGCACATATAAGAAGTCAATCAAGGTTTTTGCTTACAAACTCCATCTGATAGTAAGATAAGTGGCTAATAAACAGACAACTCGTAAACAATAATCACCTATTTATAACTTGTTACAATTTCTACAAATAAATTTTACCATTATTTCGACTTATTTACTCTAACAGATTTTAAAGTTAGTTATTTATTACTATTATGTATTTACCAGCAATACATAAGTAGGTAAGATAAGTAGCTAATAAATTGACCACTCACAAACAATAATAACTTGTTTATAACTTATTTCAATTTTTACAAATAAATTATAACTTATTTCAATTTATTTAATGTGAGGGGCCTTGTGCGTAAATATACTTGTTTATAGTTGTTCCAAAGACTGGAAGTTTACCACAAGATTAATAAACAAGACGTGCGGAAATAACTTATTTTAATTTTTACAAATAATCATAAACATTAAATTAACAGTTAAAACATATTAGGAGGTTAGAATACAAACATTATTACATGATGAGGATAGCAGGTAAAAGATTAATCTTGATGGGCATATATCAGTTCATGCAATAAAAATAAAACAACTATTGATTATTGCACTGACCAACAAGAAAATGGCACCCAAGAATATTATTAAGGTACTTGCATTATGAGATGTAAAATACTTAATTGTTGTGTTAAATCCCATGTCAATGCATGTTTGCATCTGTCATTTAATGGAGCTAGGATGACACAAAACTCATTTTCAGTTTTGCCTTGTACTTCGTGAGTCCCTTGTTGCAGTTTAGTATATATTTGGGTTCATATATTCTTGTTCCTCACTCGCTTTTAACAAGGTTTATTCATTTTAGCTTTCGCAAGTATTATATTAGACGAACAAAACTAAGTATGCTATGTCTGTTTTATACTCCATAGGAAACATAACCTTTTTCCTAGTTCTCGCTGTGCACAAAGAACTTGCTTTTATATTGCTCCAGTTGAAATGTTGAATACGAAGCGTAACTTTTGATTTTTTTTCCTAGGTTGATCCTCAACGGACAATGTCACCATTCTAAAATTACGAATCAAACCAAGTCCATAAGATAAAATTACCTCGGTCTTTGTAAAATTTATTTGTTATGGGATGTAGGTAAAAGAAAACGAAAGTAACTTCTTTGATTGTATCAAACAAAATTGGGACCTTACAAATACGATGTGGTTGGAAGTTCTTAGAACGTACCATAAACAAAACTATACATAACTCAAACGAAAAAAACAAAACTTAAATACCATAAACATCTTTGGAGCAGAGAAGATACTAGCATTTACGAATTTAGAACAACTTAAGCGGTTAAGCCCTCTAATTGATGATGAAACACCTATTCTGTCGTAGCATGCAAGGATGGTGATATTGATAAAGAAAAGGTCTCTACATAAAATTAATGACTTTTTATAAAATATATGAACATAAAATAATCATGTTTTCACGATATCACATGTTTAAAGAAAGGTTTGAAACCTGATAATTAAATTTAATCATATTGATAACTTTATGATGCAATTCAGTTTGACTTTGGGTAGACGGTGCTTGTCTAGCTTCATTTCCGGCGCTTGAATCGATTGATTCCATGGAAAACCTGTAGACAAAGACATGCTTATGGAGTTATTAAGGTGAAGTGCAGCATCAAAAGTTGCAGAAAAATAACAGTCATTGCAAAAACAATTCAGATTCATTTCAGTTTTAAAATTAAAAAATCAAAGCTGAATTAATAGTCGTAGACCATGTTGCAGATTCATTGTTTTAGGTATCTATAACTTTCAAAGTACCAATACTCTGCATCCAATAGCATCAACCAATAGCGACAGGAGCAGGTGGTAGAGTTTGATGGGCAGCAGAAAATAAAATAAACAACTAAAATGTTCGATATAGAAAATCAACTATTTATGCTTTCGGAATTGCAACAAAAAGAAAATGTGGCATATCAAGTAAACAAATCACTAACACTATTTGCACACAACTAGGAACAACTGGAAACACTATTTGCATGCATAAAGTTGCAGTGAATAGATATGCAACTGGGAACTAATTTTATATGATGCAGTTACATATCAAAGCAATCACACTATGCAGAAAGCAAAGAGTAAACAAACAATGGAGTTTCACTACAACATAACACATTTTTACATGATATGGACACAAATAACAGAGGCGAATACCCACACAATCTCGACCTAACCGACACAAAAGGAAAAAATACGGTCTCTGCACAACATTAGCAACAACAAAAGAAAAAAAAATAAAACCGAAAGGATCTACTCACTTCTTTGCTTTGCTTCCTTTGAACTGGTTCTTAAGCTTAATCTGCAGCCTTTTCTGCTTCTTGGGTCCTCTACCTGAACTAGATTCACCAACAGAAATGGTGATGGTGAGCCCTTATCCATGTATGACTTCAAGCTCTCTAATTTCACTAAAAGAAGATGCATAGCATTTAATAATTATCATTATAAACGTTCGTTGCAGTAAGCAGTGAATAGTTTAAGCAATTTTTAGCACAAAACAAACTAACGCTATACAAATGTAACAAATTAAGAAGCCACTTATAATAATCAATTCCACAGGGCCTGATTTCAACTGTCAGTAGCGCAGCAATAAATAAGCTTAAACCCAAAAAAAATCATGATCGAACTTAAACCCAAAAAAAAAAAAAAAAAAAAAACCAAGTACTTTGAGAAAAAAAGCGGTTAGGATTTCTGATTGAATCCCGGATGCGTATGAGTTTAGATGCGAGCACTGATGAAAATATTGAGAGCGCGGAGGAGAAGCAAGGTCGCGAGAGAGGACATTCAGTTTGTATATATCCTAAGGATATAAGAACATTCAGTTTGCCTTTTTCAGCTATGGTTTTGCACCCAAACAAAAATGTGCATGAAACAAGTATTTTTGAAAAACTGCCAATTGATGTATATTTCCAAGACCCGTTAGAAAAATGGACTAAAGAGAAATTCAATAAATGTATATATATGCATATACATATATACACACATTTTTCTAAAGGGATGATCCAATGGTGAAGATAAATTATGTCACTGATTGTGTCAAAATTTTGTGTCTGAATAGACTTCCCATAAATTATATATCAATTATTTGCCATATTTTTGTAAATAATTAATAATTAAAAATTATATTGTATATATAACTAATATAATTAAGAATTTGTAAAGTATAACAATGTTATCAATTTCAACATTAATGTAAATATAGTAAGATTTTATTAATTTAATTTAATCTGTAACCAAACAACAAAATATAAAGCCTTATATCCAACTTAAGGAGCTTAAATCGGATGTAAGGTTGTACATCCTTTTCGGACTCTAAGGAGAGTTATATTTGTGCAGTTCAAAATCAACATTCACCGCCATAGACCTCCTTACATCTGACCTGCTTAGCTCCAGGTCAAACTAAGGTTGAGCGGTCACATGAACGGTTGGCGGTGGCAATGTTCATTCAACTTCCATCAAAAATCCACATGCTATTTACATGTACGAACTATTGAAAAAACTATGTTCTACTTCTAAATGCATGTATGAAGCTGTACTGGTTGTCTTTTACAATGTATCAATTTTAAGAAACCTATTACTCTTAAAGCATTCGAACCCACAGATGTCCAGCACTCCAATTTGTGACCTAGAATCCAGGTCTTGACCAACAGATTTACTGATATTATCGACAAGCCTGAATTGACCATCATACAGCAAAAATTAGTAACACACATTAGGTTGTTGAGAGAAATAGCATACTGAAAAGAAAATTAGCTTGCCAATCAGACAGGCGACCATATACAGTCTTGGCAAGAGCATCACAGTTGGCAACTGAAGAAGCACAATCAAGAGCTTTAACTATTTTTCCTTCATTAGTGTGTATTGAGCGGGAACACAAAGTTTCAAACAGAAGGTCAGCATCAACCCTGATAAAAAAAATAAGTACCAAATAACCATTAAAGTGCCTTAGCTAATATAAATATTATGAGTTTGCCGACAGTAATAAAACCAGTATACTAGCACTATCACATGGATGCTATTAACCATAGAGATACACGGTGCTTCCAATCAAATATGGCTGGTGTGCTTGTACATTCGGATATATTAACCGCTTAAATGTAAGAATAACGGTACATGAAAGTTGACGCTTTTTGAATGTTATTGGTAAACGAAATCAATTCACCATATTTTATTTATACAATATAGACACGTTGACACATGTTGACCCGTTTCTCTGTCAAAATTTACATGACTCAAAACCTTTTTTTTTTACTGTGATTGTTTTATTTTTTTAAAAAAATGACTGTCTGGACAACATTGTAATTATGCAGAAAGAATATGGCATATCTGTCCCCCTTTCCATAGAACTAGGACTGAGGTAAAGAGGTTGTAATAAACTTAAACAAGGTTCATAAACAAAATTCATGGTATTTATTCTTGCTCTTGTTAAGGTCAATTCAGATTATGCAGTAGTGTGCATGCACTCAGAAATAAAGTACTTGCATGGATAACTCAGCGGCTACGTGGAGACGAAAATTAGAGCTCTTGTCCTTAGTAACTGATGAATCGTATTTTTTCCAGGTGAAAATTCAATATTCCCAAGATGAAGTATAGCTGCTTGGATGTGAAATATTGCTTCCTATAACAAATAATTAGAGTGCATAATTGTGACTATCATAAATACAGATACAAACACACATAATACCGTAAGCATGGAAACACTACAATTAAAGCTTTACTTGATCATCAAAACTGATGCCAACTATATCCATCGCCCTCCTAGTCTTCAGATATTCCTCGGCATTGCTTACTCCGTCAAGTTCATAGGTTCTACTCTGATTCAAATAATGAAAATTGCTTGGAAGGGAAAGACTGAATTTCTCTGCATCCTAAAACAGATATCAAATTTATGTCTACAACTAACAAATATGTTAATTTTTTATAGTTAATCGTTAGTTAAATCATACTAGCATACAGCTGATCTCACATTTCAACAAATAATTTTTTTCATATGATTGAGCTTGCTTCTATATTTTTATCTTATGATCTATGATTTTTTTAATCGAATATCATTACCTGGATGAATAAAATGCATATCTTCCAGCCTCATAGAAACAGTATGACTTAAATACTTTTTGTGAGTTAAAGAGATGCTACATACATATGCACAAACAATTCATATGCTTATTTACAAGGGACAATCTGTCAGAAGTTTGTCAAAATTGTAAAGCATTTTGTAATTTCAGAAATTACTAAGTTAAAGTTTGATTATTTGCAATTATGATAAGGAAAAAATAGGCTAACTTTGTATTCAAATAAGTCAAGAAATAATAACATCTTTATTTCCATTTTTTACAATGAATTAAGGGAGAGAATATTTGCATACCTTTTTTATTAGATTATTATCTTATCTTCCGATATTATTTGTGCAATTATGACAATCATTAATTAAGCACGTACTCACGATAAAGCTTATAAATGTAGAAGAGTTAAACATTGTAAAGAAAAATTTAAATTCTTCCAAAAGATAACAAAATTGTGTGACAAATATTATGCTAAGAGATGAAAACAAACTTATTAGATGAAATCAGAATACTAAAGTACTATGGGAAAAATTGGATAGTCTACAAAATGTTTATATATATATATATGTATGTATGTATGTATGTATGTATATATGCGTATGTATGTATGAATAAAAGTAATATAATCACAAACCAATCAGGGAAACAAATTAAGCAAATCAGATTAAAGCATTAAGATTATTTTGGCCAAAACATTGTTACTTGCAAATTGAGTATGAAAATAAATTCAAGTTGAAGATATTACCTAAGCTAACATTGAATATGAGATCGTATTCAGTTGAACAGAAAATTATGAATTAATTTCGTTAATTTTATTAAAAAAACAAGGAATGTTAGAATCAGTGGTTCAATTGTAATAAATATAAAAATAGATGTGCTAACCAAGTCAAAGATATAGCTCTACTCTATTGTTATGCATGAATTTGCCTGCACGTACAAGATAACTTTAGTAAAATGCTCTAGAAAAAGAATAACGTAGACCATTCTTGTACCTTTTTCACTGCATTTAGATCTGTCTTGGAGATATTATGAAATACCAACTTCTTGCATAAAGTCCATCCTTCTCAATCAGATCTTTATACAATTGCACCAAAAATAGGAAAGTAAGGATAAAGGGATAGTATAAACCTAACATAATACTTACTTTTTTGGTCAAATAGATTTCTTCACATTAGCATCATGCATTAAAATTCATCCCTCTCAAGTCTCAACTGGATCTTTACAATATTGCATCTAAACTGGAAAAGCAAGGATAAAGGGATGATGTAGATAAAATCAACATAATACTTCTTTATTTGATAAGACTAACCACAAAGTTAATCCATATATAAACAATTAATTAAGTCTCAACAATAGCACAAAGATCGTGTGAACTCCAAAAAAGTAATACAGTAAGAAAGGTAGACCTATGGAAAAAATGCAACAACTGTTGTAGGCTAACTTTAAAGCTATAAAAGATGGAAACAAAAAAGATCCCTGTAGGTACCAAATGACATTTAGTAGTTGTAAATTAGAATCCAAATAAAATGCACAAATATATTAAGCTATATTTCAGTTTATCAGTTTTTGTGATAAATTTAGGGAACTAATCACAACATCATACCTTAACAATTTATCCATAGATTAAATAGAGCAAACAGAAGTTAACATAGATTTGACCGCACATTTATATACTTAATGTCAAACTTTGGTGAGTAATCTGGTCGTAAACCATCTTAGAGCCTCAGCAGCCATAAAGTTCCCTTACAATTGAGATTTTCACGCTTCTGATATAACATTACATAAGTTTTTGGGACCTCACTTTTGATATAACATTACATAAGTTACTAAGTAAGCATGAATAATTACATCCATACATTGGACAATTCAGAAACATAAACTTTTACTAAGTAAGAGTTCCAAAATTCTTAAATATACGAGAACCTCGATATATAAATATATTATGCTGACAACATTACTTCTAATCAATCACCATCATGGTATAAGTTTGCTTGAAAAAGTAAAATGTTTACTGCTAGAGAATCCAGTGTCAATAAATATAAGGGAAAAAACTGTTACTGGATTAAAGGATATAAAACCATTTATGATAATAGAACAAGTTGACATTCTCAAGGATGAAAATATCAAAATGCAACAATGATTTAAAAGAGAATTTTGAATAAGTTGAAATAAATACAATTGGTCGAATTAAGGATCTGCGTCAAAACTATGATTGCTAAAAATTGTCGCTGAACATTGAAATTCTGCAATTCACTTCTTTGTTTTGTTAGAGACAATGCACAGTATTCTACTAATTCTGTTTATTATAATGTATTGCTAGTGTGAATATATTACTGGAAATTATATATCATGAATTAAGAAAATAATGAAGGAATAACATAATTCATATTTGAGTTTAACAGTAGATATACCTCTTAACTAATGTAATTTATCATTATTTCTCCATCTTTTTATGTCATTTTGAGCGCTATCACATTAACAACTATGTTGTTCAAATATACTCAATACAGCGTTTTTATTGAAAATGTTGAAAATTTATGACTAAATTCCAGTCAAAACTAGATCTTTCATTTTGCGGTTTGATTGGCAATCAAAATCACCAAAAACCATGGGATTAGACCCGAGAAAAATATGCACGCTTCTATGTATGCCTTTACACGCGCTTACACGCGTTTACGAGGTTGTATAACCCATTTTGATTTAATATGGTTATGAGTATTAAGCTTACGATGAATAAGGTAATAAGACAAATGTGTTTATATGTGTGTACACTTAAATGTATAAATATATATATTATTTAGAGTGGTATATAAAACTATGGAAAATCTTTTACCTTGTTACTGGCTAAAATTTTGTATTAGGGAAGAGGGAGTGCACATACTTTTAGACCATTATAAATATAATTACTATATGTGTATGTGTATATAAATAAATAAATAAATATATATATACGGTATGTATGTACGTATACTTTTTTGGTATATAACTACATATATATGTGTGTATACTGTGATATTATTATATGATGCTTTATTAACTAACTTACTCTCTTTTCGAATTGTATTATTATATGATAATTAATACAAAACCTAAGATAAAAGTGCATAAAGTGGAAGTTCTGGGTAGCTGCACAAAACTTGGACAGTTGCCTAGTAGAAATGTTATCCAAAACCTCATAAGCTCACAGAAACATAAATTCGAACTATCAAAATTTACAGTAGGAAGCCATGAAAGATATATAGAAATTGAAGCTTAATTACGTAATACAGACTATAACTATTATGGGTTTGAGACTTTGACGAAAGCAGGACCTTAGCCCAAGATCATACTACTTGTTAATAAGAAAAATTTATATATTAGCAGTAACGAAGTAAATACGATAAACATATTTAAATACTGATGTACAAAAACCTAAATACCCATATGTAATATTATCAGTCCAATTTAAGGTTGCTATTATACAGTCAAAACTATAATCCATATGACCATCACAACTAAAGACTCGTGTTTATGGAAAAAAAATCCAGAATATTAAGCAATGTCAATGAACTCAGATTACTTTATGCAATTTAAAGCTTAGCAGACCGTAAAATGGAGTCTAAATATATTAGGAAATTTATTAATAGGTGTTAGGAACCAAGTTCCATGTAATATGCCAGTCAATACAATGAACTTTACAAAACCAGTATTATTCATATTCTAATTTCATTTTCAAAGGTCTAAAAAAATTAATTGATTAAAAAAACTAGCCCAAAAAAATTCATGATATAAAACATTAATTTAGATATACTTCGATATTTACCGTGAACCTCATAAGTCCTCTCTATCTGCCATATGGAAACCCATCTACCAATGAAACTGGATTAAATTTCTCCCCTTCAATCCATCGTGATTGCTCTGCACCTAAATAATCATCAACTATTTGTGATCGACCCTGAAAACTAAATACCTAAGTAACCATCAACTATTTGTGATTGAATCTGAAAGCTCCATATGTCCATACCGTACACTCATGTCAATTAAATATTTAATGGATAGGAGGATTCGATAATTGGTTGGAAACTTGATCGACGTGAATTAAAAATGATTAGGAAGTTCTAATTAGGGTTCTTGCTATTTGGGAAAGAGGAAAAATGGGGGAGCGAAAAGAGCACCGGGAAAATGTTTTCCTCGGTTGAATGCTAGCGATTTGTCTTATTCGATTAAGAGCTCATATCCACCGTTTATATTTTAATTATATGATCGAAGGGCATTGCTAGAACGACCGAAAGAAAAGCGGTGAAAATCACCGAAATCTGGAAATATGCGGCAGGAAAGAAACGCCAACAATGGATGGAGAAACATCGAAGGGTCCTTGTAGATCCCGCAATTTCTGACTAATTCAATGCCGGTTGATCTAGCATTTTTGATGATCGAATGACTCAAAATAGCTATCCTCATCATATAATTTCTTTATTTCCAATGTAGGACGTGGATCGCTAACTTTAAATACAACGGTATAAAATGGCTGTTGAATAAACTGGTTTTCTGGGCAATACTAAAAAGCTTGTTGCCTTTATTATGACCTCTAACAACACTAGGCCGATGTTGTAAAAAATACTAATGACAATGTTCATAATAAATTGTTCAAATACGAGAATTAATAATATAAGGAAAAGGTTACTAAGTACAATATTGGTAAAAATGTAAAATAAACATCGTATTAAATATAAACTGTGAATGTTACACTAAGAAAAAATTAGAATTTACAATTGTTCTCTTCTACTGTTGACTAACTTTGAGTATATAATATTAGATAAATATTACTAAATATTGTCAATCTGCAACTTTAAAAAAAAAAAATTCAATTGCAATGCATATGCGTTATGAAAACCAAGTACAATACAATGTAAAACATTCATTGTTGGTGATTGTTTTCTACAACACTTAACCAAATATTGTAGATATTTTGTATTTTACTCATTTGTACAAAGAACGTCATTTGAAAAAAATTATTACAACATCTCTATCAATTAATGTTTTAAAACATATGTTACTTTACGACGTTTCGGTGAACTGTTGCAAAATCAATGTTGTAAAATGGTATATTTGTTGTACTGAGTAATATTTAATTATAAATTATTTAGTGCTGCATAACCAAATTAAATACTAAATATTAATTGAAAATTATTTAATAGTAATATTTAATACTATAATTATTCGTCCTTAATTATACTTATTAATTATCTAATGTAATTAATAGATATTAACTGTAATTTACCAGTCCTTAATTATAATTTTGAACTAAATCGAGTAAGTTAAAATTTTACAATTTATTTATTTGAAATAATTTTTTATTTTAATGATATTTTGCAAAAAAATTCATGCAATTCACAATTATTAAACGCATATTACACAATTAAAATAAATAATCAATAATTATAAATTAGTTGAATTAAAAATCATGAATTAAATTCCCCTGATTAAGTGCTCTTCTCGAATATCTTGTTCGTAGTTGCAAACTTATACTTCATTCACCCATCGTTCTTGCTTAAATGTATATAGCACACATATTAAAAAAATCATGTTGATTCGATCCTTTCATACGGAGAAGATTCCCTCAAAAACTTTTACCAATTTGTATAGTAGTAAATTAGTTATTAACGATTAACTATTAAATATTAGTAAATAATAAATATTAGTGACATATGATTAATATAATATTATTATTAATTAATAAATATTAGTAGCATATGATAAATATTATAAGTAATGCAATATTATAGTTAGTAATTAGTAACATATGACTAATATAAATAATATTATTAATGATAAATAATTAAATACTAATAAATATTAATTTTAAGAAAACATTGTGATTATTAATTGTTTATTATTGAAAATTCACAGCAGACATTCATTATAACGATTGCAATGGGCATTTTTTGGCCATTGTAAAATTGGCACCTATTGCAACGGTCACTATTTGCCCGCTGTAAAATTGTCATCTATTACAACGGGCATTTTGTAAACGTTGTAAAATTGTTATCTATTACAACGGGTCGGAAAGAACCATTGTAATAGAGACATTTTACAACGGGCTTCCAGTGCCTGTTGTAAAAAAGGCGTTGTATAGGGCATTTATTACAACGGGCCTTAATTGACTGTTGTAATAGTCCTCTATTACAACGGGCAGCCGATGCCCGTTGTAAAAATGACGTTGTAATAGATTGTTTTTGTTGTAGTGTAATAATTTCTTACATTAGAGTTACAATAAGATATCAAAGTACAAATAATACACAACGGAAAACACTAGAGCTCAGCAGAAGAATATGATGCTCCTAATAGTATAGCTCCAGTCCTAAACCAGCACTTGCTCTAAAATGACACCAAAAATCTTCTACAAACCAAAACTACTAAACTGCACATGTGAAAAAAATTATATGCACCTAGAGTTTAGGTGAAAGAACAATAGACTTCAAGTCATTCATATGATTGGTGTGAGAAACTTAAAATAGTTATGTTCATTTTAAGATGAGGTATATCATAAGATCACGCCGTATAACACGAAATGAGTTTTTCTCTTATGAATAACAGTGTAGAAAATACGCAATGAATTTTAGAAAATGAAGCTATCATAAGGCTCGTCCCACATAACACAATGCAAGCACACACCAATGGACGAGTTTTGTCCTTATGATAACCAAACATGCTTGATATGCGGAAACCATTTGATAATATTATTAGTGCATAGTGTGGAAAATCACTTCGCAAGTAAATGTATCAATCTTAGCCAACATAATACCCCATCCTATTATGTTGACATATAGATATACAACTAAAACCATAAAGGCTCGTCGCGGTGAATTGGATGCCAACAATGACCTAGGAAAAGGAACTTTGTATACGACGGGAACACATTTAGAACGATGTACCCATGAGAAAACAACTCATTCTTTCTCGGCTATGCAAGGTCGGGCCATCTCTATATGTTAACTTTGCTAGATGGCAACAAGAATACGACATTCCCCAGTCGTAATCAACCTTTAACTTAGCGCTTGTTTCTAACATCCACGTAAAGAAGATTTCCACATAAGTAAATACTTGGGCTCCATAAAATAGTATAACTTATTATCTAGATTAGAATGACCATACCCTAATAGGAGAAACCCACATAGCCTTGCTACCATAATTGTAATGGCCCGCAAATCCATACTATCTAAGTTGACTAAATACACCACACACAAACTCAAATTACACAGAAGTATGAATCATTATGAAATAAGAAGAGAAAGATAGAAGAAGAACAGAAACAACAACACAGAATCTCACATCACAACGGAATATAATATAATATATATATAACACTTTTGGAATACATTTCTTTTAGTGTATATGCATATCTTCATCAGAGTACAACATTTGTTCATCACATATACAACATAGCAGAATAAACTCTATATATATCTTGTAACGGCCAGAAAAATTCGACAATATAAACATCCAAACGTGCACTTCAAGCAATACAACGATCGTGTAATCTCTACTTTCTCTACTGAAAAACTATTGTAACCTGTAATCGACAGTATAAAACAAAGATTATAAGTGACGTAGGCATCGATATAAGCCGAACCACTATAAAACATTATTTCTTCCTTTTTCATTTATTTTATGTGATTGTTTGTTGCATGTGTATTACACACATTGAAGGTTGATCATCACTATACCAACTTTTGACGTCAACATGAACAATGTTAATTATTGAACATAAATTGTAGAACGCAAGCTATAGGAATTAATAGAGTATGGTTTTAAAATTAGCGAGAGGGCACATATGTGTATATGTAAGAGAGTTGGATGGTGTGTGTGATAGCTTTGAGTTGTTCTTTTGGAGAGTTACTTAAGAGTTGCATGAGTGACAAAACTGATGGGTGTACGTATGCATGTGTGTTTCTAGCTGTCTGCATGTGTGCATAGAACTTTGTGTATGAAACTGCATGTACATTTGAGCCAGTTGTTTAAGTTGCCATTTTTACACAATGTTTTCAAGAAAACTTCTGAAGTTTTATAATTTGGCATTACCTTTTCTCTATGACAGGAAAAAAATTGATCAGCTAGTAACAGTAAGTTTACATTACACTTGTTTTCAGAAAAAAAAAAGTTTACTATTACAGTTTACACTAAGCGACATACAGCCATATCACGCCCAGTGTCAGCCCAGAAAATTCGATGTCTAACCCCATGTAACAAATATTGGAGATATCAACAGTAAATGAATTACTGCATTCTCATCCTTACCCGCATTTGATCTTACACCTCCCACCCATCTCATATCCCCTCCCCTACCAACCAAAACTACACATCTTTCTATTAACCATTTGGTTTATGACTCATATATTAAATATTAAAAAAAAAAAAAATCTAATTTGTTGTCCTAGCTCAGTGGGTTGTCTCTTGGATCGAGCATGATCAGGCCTACATTTACTGTCAGATGTTAACATTATATGCTATCTAATTCTAGTCGTATGTGCTATCAGGGCTGCTGATGTTACCATCATGTGTAATCTACATTTGGAAACATTGAATTTAAAGTTTTACAAACTGTACCTATTTCCCTTATAACATATATGCATTTTAGCCAGTAGCACATAAGTCTCCATGGACTGAGTTTTTTCGGATATCCATCTATTATCTATTTTGTCATGATGATGTCTAGTAAAATCCATTACTTTATAGAAAAATAGAATATGTCCAAAGAACTAGAAGCTGATGAATAACATTAAGGCTATTGCTACTATGTCTATAATTACTTTGTTGTTATCATAATATGTGCTCTGATCTGAATGAGATTTTTAAGAACCTACTTTTCTTACTACAATTATCAACTGCCTGATCACTGTTTAAGACGTGAACAGAAGATTCAGGAGCGTGGTTAGCATGCAATGGATATATGCAAATGTATGAATATTTGTGTGCATTTGTTGTGGCCTCTTTATACTCTTTCTTTTTTAGTTGTTGTGGATAACAACTTCACCAATAACTGTATCCGCCATTGCCAATCACTGCCAGTAAAGTTATTTATTCTGTTAAATAAATGTTTGTATTTACATACGTAAATTTATTGCTAATATTTTTTAATGTATGTACACCAGCAACAAGTATGGCGTGGGCATGGGCGTGGACTTGGGATTAAGAACTCCTTGAAGCTTGCTGATAGAAGATAGGTTACAGAGTGTGGCGGTTATGCGTCAGTAAGTAAATTTAAAAAACAATTTTCAGGTTGATTCTTTTTCCTTAGTTAATTTTAGACAGTAAGTGAAGTGTGAAATGACTTGAACACAATTAACAGAACCAATCCTTGGTTTTCAAACCAAATGAGTTAAGTGTACGTCCCATATCTGCATTACATCAGTAAGCTGCCATCATATTACAATCAGCCTCATGCCACCAAATGATATTTGTAAAGGTTTACAATCAGTTAAGAGAACTAAGATTTTATGACTTTGTAAACATTAATTTGCATGTCTTTGACTACAAATCTACATCTAAATTTCCCCGTTTCTAGTTTTTCTGTGGCTTTAAATTTATGAATTTTTCAAAAAAAAAAACAAGAATTAAACTAAATGTTAAGAGAACTAGGTTTTGTGGCAAGTTCCTATGTGGATTCCCTAAGGATGTCCCGAATTATCAATTTTATTTATCTACTTTTGGTTAACTTCAAGTTGCCCATAGCACCGAACTGAGTTTTCAGGTGACTTAGAGTTTCTTGAAATTTATTTGTCAAAAAAATTTCTAAGTCTATGAGGCGAACAGAAATGAAGTTTTTAAGAGACTTTGGCCGACTTGAGATTGATGGGTTTTCCGACAACGGTTTCATTAACTCGCTTCACGATGCGAACGAGTTTTCTACCGCTTCTTTAATCTTACACTTCACTTCAACGTCCCTATAAAGAGAAATTCTTTGTCACCCTAGACAACGGTAGATTGGACTGCGTATCGTGTCATTTCCCTTTGTTAATGTATAAGATCTTATTGGTCAATACACGTTGACATTTGTTGGTTCTTATATATTGGTTTTACATCATTTTGTTAAGTATTAGGATCAAAATTAAATTCTCATCTATAATAACGTACCAATTCTTTTGTGCCGAAATTATATGTGCCCCGTGTCCCTAACTAATCACAGCCTCCTGATTTCCGTTTTTTGCAGTTAAACTCTTTAATTGTCCGGAGAATTAAATGTAAAAAAGCGGAAATGAGAAGATTTGATTGGTAGGCATACACAAGGACATGGGGAGTGGGCACAGAAGAACTGCTCTTCTATAATAATAGTCATGGATTACAAATGCTTCTTGCATAACTCAGCAGCAGCAGTTGCAAGTCCATTACAAGAATATTTTTTTTTTTACCTATTTAATAGTTGTGTATTCAGATCTTTACGAGAATAATTTTTCAACTTGCGCCTTATTTCACCTATTTAAGCACTACATATGAGTAAATCTTATTTATTTTTCCATGTGTTGATACTATTTTTGTTGGGTCATAAATTAACTGTTTTAATATCATTCTAGTTTGAATTGTGCAAAAGAAGAAAGTTGTTGATAAGATGTTTTGTGTAATATAATGGTTATAGTTGGTTTCCTTCTGTATAACGGTGAGAACGCTATGTGTAATTTACCAAACAATGTTGTACGTTGGTTTGCTTATATTGAATTTTGGAAACACTATGTATAACTAGATATAACATGAATGCATTTTGGAAACTTTAGTTATAATAACTGCTGCATATTGAAGCAACCAGCCAATGGATCGCAACAGCATAGGCAACACATGCCACATTACATAAAAAACAGAAACTTGCATTAGAATTATTGGAATCCAACTTTTCTTTTGCAAGTAAATCTTCTTACCTGTGAATGGATAATATTGGTGGTGCACTAGTTCCTAGCCGAGATCAGATCCGATCAAGTGCCCAGAGAGTTGGTCAAGCAAATGGCATGCCCTTATTGACAATAGCGCACGACAGCGAGTGTTGCACCTACTATGACAACATTTCACGTTGTTGCTACCCTCAGTATCGTTACTCTTTTTTGTGGCACTCCTCGAACCAGGTTCGATAAATAAAATAAAGTGCATGTTCAAGGCAGTTGCAGCAGGTTCAAATTCAATCTAGATAAAATAATAATAATAATAAATAAATAAATAAATAAAAATCAATTCTTCCAATATCAGGTATGAGCCAAGAATTATGAATGCAATGATAAGTAAATATTTATTATTCTTTGAAGGCCACTTTTCAATTGATTGTCTATAAATAAAAGATGGCTATGTTATGTAGAATTCATTTTAGGCACTGACAAAAATTCATCAGAGCAGTAAATAGATGTATGTTATCATATTTAGTTATAGGTATATTGGGGGCAGTCAAATTGCATATGTTATGTATGGTTACTACTGCAACAAGGTGCACGGTATCATATCAGTATTTTACTACTAATAGGAGTAGGCTCTGTAGTCTACACAACTTCAATTTTTTAAAAAGAAAATTCCAATGTCTTTCCATTTCATCTTATGAATTTTTTTTTATTTTCACAGACAGACTTATTTGGAAGCAAAACCCTTAGTACGCAAGTAGATCAGATCTTTTTGGAACCAGGTGATTGCATAGTATTCATGGACTATTTAATGGAAAAAGAAAAACTTTTTGTAGTTGAAGTTCTTAGTAATGCATTTGGTACTTGTAGACTTTGAATATGAACTATGTTTTTTCTTTTGTGTACTCAAATTGACATCAATATGGAATTGAAAACATATATATTGAATTTTGTAACTCATGGATTGAAATTATTTTTTGTTAGTTGATACTTTACTTTGTTATCATGAATATGCATTATATTTGTTGATTATTATATTTTTTTTCGTTTAGACATTGCTCTTTAAATTGTTATGAAGATTCATTTTGATTGTTAATATTGAAATGTAATATATTAGCATAGCTCTTGAAAAGCGTTATAACTAAGATGTTGACGTAATAGCGTCATATTGTAGCTATCGAATAAGTATGTTATATCAGCGATATTGTGTTATAAAGATTCTCACTTTCATTGAGATTTAGATGTTTAATAGCGGTGAGGATGAGCTATTGTCTGTAAGTAGTAACATAGCAGAAAATTTATGCTATAAAACTATGCTCGTTTATAGCGGCATTTTTGGTGTTATAAATATTTAGCAGCTTTTTATAATATTTTGGTATACAACGTTTTGAACAACTATAGCACTGATTAATAGCGGCTATATGCCGCTATAAAAGATAATTTTTGTTGTAGTGAATTGAGCTAAATATTAATTTTTCATTTGTTTATCATTAATATATTTGTAAGAGCATTAAATATGGAGGAAAAACCAACCCTTCCAGCCTTGTTAAAAAATATGTAGGATCACTCAACCTCGCATAACTATAGATTCAAGATTTTTTTTTATAGGAAATGAATCACATATCGATATCCAATAACATAGTTATTTGTTTTAATTCCCTTTTGCATGATGAACCAAAAAAATGCTTTCATTTTTCATGAATACACTTTTTGTTATAGCTAACTATTAAAAAGCAAAGTTTCATGTGTAAAAAGAAAGATCAAATGCGTTGCTTATCAACTAACATCACTCAAAACCGACATGTGATATCATTCGATGCTTCATGATTATCTATACCAACTGTATAAGATAATGACACTGAAAGTTTGTGTAGATGAATAAGGTTCAAACTAGCATCGAGTGATCAATCACAATAAAACTATTGCTCTTTTACCGAACCCTAAAAATGTCAAATCCGAACAATTATCAGATAGTATTACTAAAATGAAAGCTTCACATAGGAGTCGAATATACGTGCAAGTCACAAGTGAATTTTTATGTTACCAACGTACTATCAAAATGGATTACAAAAACATCCTTAATTGAAGTTCAACAAATGCAATTACTTGCATTTAAGATTACTAAACTTTGATCCACGACATACAGTTCTAGTACCTGCTGTAATAGCACAAATATTGAAGCAAGCCAAACTTAATCAACAAAAACAAAATAAAGCATTAGAAACTTTTGTTGCAAGTATAAGATTTTTTCAAAGCATGAATAACTGTAATAAATAGCACTAGAATATCAATCTTCGTTACAGGGAACTTTGTGGATTGAACATTGTCTAGATAATTAGTGTTGACAATTGCCCTGCTATTGTTGATTAGCGCTAATGCAGACATAAATTAGGATGATCCTTACAAAAAAGCATTGCATAGACAGATATTCAAACATGTCAACGGCTCATGCACTAGATTGTAGTTATTCAATATCCCGGACTTTCCAGAAGCAAACGTAAGTGTAAGTTGTTCATCTTGATAGTTGCATGAAATGGATGTCAATAGAGAAGGTTCCTTTACTCTTATGATCTGCATCAATCTAGATTTTGCAAATGAGAATATACCAATTATACAAAGTCCGTACAAGTTAATTTTTCAATTATTCAATGTAACTCAAATGCATTATTCATATTTATTAAATTATTAAAATTATCAAATTTTAAACTTTTCATATTGATTTTTTTTCCTTTACTATTTTGTTGTAAATATTTAAATATTTCATAGTGAAACTGCAGCTAATTAAGTATTTTCACTTAATGTACCATCGTCTAATAATTTTTTATTTTTCATTAAAATATGTGAGTATTATAATTTTCTCCAACATCATGATCTTATCTTTTCACCATTTTTCATGCATGGTGCTTAGCTTCTGAACCGACTCTCATCTACAACGATTGATGAACTCAACTGAATATATGCAATAAGAAACAAGAAAGATGTACCCGAACTAAATAATGTTTTTTAGCCATATGAAACATGTAAAACGAATGTCACTTCACAACAAATATATTGTGCTCAGAAATTTTAAGAAAAAATAAACAAATAAACAATTATGAAATGGCAGGTTGTTAAAATTTAGCATGAAACTTAACATTATAGCAGTAAATCATATACCTGCAGATAAGAACATAAGATCCTATTCGAATTCATTCCATGAGAAGCATATGAATAAAGACTCAATTCACATGATTTGGGAATGAAAAACCATTATATACATGGACATGGTTATCAATCTGATGGGTCCAGGGATGTTTTAGTCTCCTTTTTCCTTGAAGCAAAGTTGTTAGGCCTTACGACTATAGACATACACTTTGTCCTACATAAACGAGGGCAAAAGGAAAATAAAGAAACAAATATTGCTTTCCATTGTTTTTGATTGCGCAAAATATTAGTTGAATTGTTCATGGCATACCTCATCGACAACTCTGCGTACTCAAGTTCATAATGTTGACCAATTATGTTACCTAATACAAACAAGACAAACGACAATTTGTTAGCATTACCATATATTAGTATTCAAATAATATACTAAACTGTCCGCTGGGAGATTCAGAGAAACATGAAAAGCCAAATAATGAATATAACGAGGTAGAAGCAAGCATGACTCTATTTTAACATTGCAACTTTCACTAACTAAAAGTGAGTAGATCATCACTTACATAAGAAAAGACGACGTGTAAAATTAACTGAACATGGGTTGTGCACTATGCAACTTAGTTTTATCCATAGTTGAAAAAAAAATCAAAGCATGGAGTATGAATCAATCGTCTATCAGAGATAAATCTAGGATTAATCGAAGATAGGCGTTTTTAAAAATTTATGTATTTCGAATAAAATTTTAGTATTATATTTAGTATTAACTAATCCACGGTGGGATATCATGAACTTGGAAAGTTTTGGAAGCAGTACGTCTCATATAAACGGACTAGGCAAATATTAAATAGGTGTTAACCCAACACCTAAGCTGATTTCAATCGCGCCTTGTCTCGATAATTTTACATGCAATATCTCGTATCAGATGAGATCGCAGATGAGATGAGTGTACTCTGGATGTGCAACTCACACTAACATCTCAAAATTTAAATTTCCATCTAGAAACTATCTCGTATTAACACGATCGTATAGTTTTAGAAAATTAAAACACAATCAAAGTGGAATTTCTTCTTAACGGACCAAAAAAGTAAAAGAAATATGTAAATGAAAAACAAAATTTTGAGTGAGATCTTAGTGCTTATTCCAACTTATTCCGCTCCAATTGCAGATGTCCCTGCATTGTTTCATGGTACTAGGTTCTGAATCCCTATAGTTCCAGCTGCTCCCTAATGTCGCATTCTTTGAAGCAACCAAACTAGCATCTCTTATTGTATGGTCATTATCTCATCTGCATCTTCTTTATCGTTTTCTATATCTATGATGACATAAGCAGATCAATTAGAATTTAGGAACATCTCATTGTTGCCTCATGCTCTGGTTGGCTTCATAGAGCTCCGTATCTGGTTGTAGACCTTCTCGCCTCCTTCAAGCCTCAAATACAAACTTTTTGAGTGTAAACACCAAAACTTTAACACAAAAATTGGATCAACGCCCAGAACTTGTTGTAAAATTTTCAAAACATGCTTTGGGTTTGGGTATTTTTGTGAAGAGAAGGAAGAATGAAAGGAAGAAGGAATAGGCAAATATGATATGTCCCACATTGTAAAATATTGAGGGGTGTATATATATATATATGTGTGTGTGTGTGTGTGTAATAAAATGAAGTATCATATCAAAAGAAAGAAAAGGGAGAAACAAGGCAATGCATGGACATGACATGGATCTTGATATTTAAAAGGTCAAAAGATGGGCCTTGGGCCTTGGGGCCTCGTGATCCATTGGGCCAAGAAAACAGTTCAGAGCCAAACCAGTCGATAGGTCAATTTTCAACCGGTCGACTGTTTTAGTCTCTGTTTAAAAAGGCCGACTGGTGAAAAGCTAGCTGTCGACCGGTGTCTTCTAATTCGCAACGCTTTAAGGCGTTGCAAGGCTGAAAGGACGCATCTGTTCGAATTCGAACAGAAACGACTGTTGCAAATAACAGTTGCGACGCTTAAATACATGGTCGCCTCCCTCTACTTATATAAAAATAGGCACAGTCACAACCGTGATAAACAACTCGAATTCTTCTTCTTCGTCTATCATTCTGCAACGCCATTAAACTGTTGCAAAACTGTTTTGTTCGAAACACTTCTGAAGTCTTTCAATTCTGAAAGTGTTGCAGAATTAATTTCTTCTTCTTACTCTTCATTTCTAAATTTGCATCATTAGTAATCATATTTCAGAGTGTTCTTGGTCAGATCAAAATCATACAAAATTTGAGTTCGATTACACTGTTTCGAGGCTTCATTGAATCCTGAAGTCAATAGTTCGTTAACTCGTTTGTACTTGGTGGCTTGAACTATTGTCTGAAAGAATTTGCTCCGCAAATCCTTTAAGTCATAAGTACGGCAAATTCTACTCCTCAAAAAATGCCTCAAACCACAAACTCCCAAAAAAAATTCAGACAATACTTCAACCATGGAAGGTTTGAGCGCGTTGCAAGTGATGAATCAACATTTGACGAAGTTAGAGCGATTTGATGGAGAGAATTTCACTCGTTCGCAAGAGACTATGAAATTATTTCTGATCACGGTCAAATTATTTCATATTCTCGAAGAAAGATTGGAGAAAATACCGGAGGAAACCGGTAAGGATAGCGCGAAACTAAAAGCTAAAAGGGCAAAGCGCAAAGAGGAAGATTTTCTATGCAGAGGCCACATTCTGAATGAACTGTCTGCTCCAATATACAATGCTCATAGGACCTTGGACACCGCGAAGCCACTCTGGACTGCGCTAGAAAGCAAATATCGCATCTCTGATGCAAGTAATAAAAAATTTCTTATATGCAATTTTATGGATTTCAAAATGGTCACCAACAAGTCCATAATTGGACAAGTAAGTGAAATTCTACTGTTGGTAAATCAACTTAAGGATGCCGGTATTGATCTTCCTGAATCTTTTGTTGTTGGAGTTATTATTTCGAGGCTCCCAAATTCTTGGAATGATTATAAGAAAAAATTAAAACATGCAGAGACCGGTTATGATATAGACGGTTTACAGCTTTTTTATATCATCTTCGTATTGAAGAGGATTCTTGTAAACGCGAACTAGATGGTAATCCGCAAACTGAGTCTCAATCTAAGGCTAATAATGTTGAAATTAATGATAAGTTGAAGCCAAAGAATGAGACACAGTTTAAAAAGAAAGGTACTAATTCCAAGAATAAGAAGAATGGTGACTGTTACTATTGTCACAAACCCAGCCACTATGCCCGAGACTGTCGTCTTCGGAAGAAACAACAAAAAGCGAATTTGGTCGAAGAAAAGCTTGTAGCTATCGTACAAGAGGAGAACTCCGTTAGTGGTATTGATAATGATTGGTGGCTCAATACTGGAGCAACTATTCATATTTGCAAAGACCGTAACCTGTTCAAGACTTACGATGAGAATAACAAAGAATCCAGCGAAGTAACTGGCGCAAACAAAGTTGCAAGCAAAGTTTTGGGAAAATGCACTATTGAATTGACATTCACCTCTGGGAAAATTCTTACTTTAGTCAATGTATTTTATGTACCTGATATGTGTAAAAATTTGATTTCTGTATACCTTCTTAACAAAGGAGGATTCAAGATGGTGTATGAGTCTGATAAGTTAGTGTTGTCCAAGAACAGCAAATTTATTGGACAGGGATATTCTTGTAACGACATGATTAAGTTGAATCTAATGAAGAAATCTTCTGCTTATATTTTTGACTCTGTTAATTTATGGCATAGTAGATTAGAACATGTTAATTATAAGTCACTTAGAAATATGCATAAATTAGGATTAATTTCTGATTGTGATTTCAAATCTATCTCTAAATGTGAAATATGTGTTCAAGCAAAAATACATCGGAAATCCTTTAAATCTGTTGAAAGGAAAACTAGTTTGCTTGATTTAGTATATAGTGATGTGGGTGACTTAAATAGTCATATCACTTATAGTGGTAACCAATACTATATAACATTTATTGATGACTATTCTAGATATGCTTATGTATATCTAATGAAATCTAAAGATGAAGCCTTTGATAAATTCAAAATTTACAAAGCAGAAGTCGAAACACAATTAGGAATCAAAATCAAAGTGTTACATTCAGATCGTTGTGGTGAATATTTTTCAAATGAGTTTACTTTGTTTTGCAAACAAAATGTTATTATTCACCAATGTACTGCCCCTTATACACCACAACAAAATGGTGTTGTTGAGAGAAAAAAATAGAATTTTAGTAGAAATGGTTAACGCCACGATCATAAGTTCTAATTTACCTTATAACTTACAGGGAGATGCTATATTATTTGCATGTTACATTTTAAATAGAGTACCACTTAAAAAGAATAATATTTCTCCTTATGAATTATGGTTTAATAGAAAACCTAATCTTACTAGACTCAGTGTTTGGGGTTGCTTAGCATATGTTAGAAAACCAGACCCTAAACGACCAAAGTTAGGTAATAGAGCTTTTAAGTGTGTTTTCATAGGATATTCTCTTAATAGTATAACTTGTAGATTTATGATTCTTGATACCTTAGAAGTCATAGAATCTGTAGATGTAGAATTTTTTGAAAATCAGACTATTGAGAATCCATTAAGATCAACTAGTCCAGAACCAACTGAGATTAATGATACAAATAACGATGAATATACTCCTGCTCAAAACAGCAAGGAAGTGTCAGTACCAGATGATAGTAATGAACACATGAGAGGTAAAAGAGCGAGAATAGAGAAGGACTATGGTCCTGACTTCATAATGTATCTCGTAGAAAGCAATAAGGATGAAGTCCTTAATGTAACAAGATATGTAATGAACGTCGATGATGATCCCAAAACTTATTCTGATGCTATGAATTCTAAAGATTCTAATTTCTGGAAAGAGGCTATCAATGATGAGATGAATTTCATAATGTTAAACCAAACTTGGGTATTAAGCGATTTACATCCTGGTGCTAAACCTATAGGATGTAAATGGATATTCAGGAAAAATTTGAATACAAATGGATCCATTGATAAATTTAAAGCCAGATTAGTTGCTAAGGGATATAAACAAAGACAAGGAGTTGATTATTTTGATACATATGCTCCAGTCGCTCGCATATCTTCGATACGTTGTTTAATAGCACTTGCATCAATTCATAACTTGGTCATACATCAAATGGTTGTAAAGACAACTTTTCTAAATGGAGATTTAGAAGAAGAGATATACATGGAACAACCTGAAGGTTTCATAACACCAGGCCAAGAAAAGAAAGTTTGTAAATTAGTTAAATCTCTTTATGGCCTGAAGCAAGCTCCCATGCAATGGCATGAGAAGTTTGATAAAGTGGCACTGTCATTTGGATTCATTGTCAATGATGTAGATAAATGTATCTGTAGCAAATCGGATATCAACGGTTATGTTATAATATGTTTATATGTTGATGACATGCTGATATTTGGTTCCAATATATCCTGTGTGAATGAAACTAAGAAATTTCTATCTTCTAAATTTGATATGAAAGATCTGGGAGAGGCTGATGTAATTTTTGGAATTAAAATCATTAGGAAAATGGGGGAGTTATTACTAACTCAATCTCATTACATTGAGAAGTTCCTAAAGAAGTATAATCATTATAATGACAAACCAGCACCAACTCCTTTAGATCCAAGTATAAAATTAGAAAAGAACACTGGACGTACCATTTCTCAATTGGAATATTCCAGTATTATTGGGAGTTTTATGTATGCTATGCATTGTACTAGACCAGATATCGCACATGCTATAAGTGTACTGTGTCGATTTACGAGTAATCCAGGTTTCAAACACTAGAAAGCCATTTCCAGAGTCTTAGCTTATTTGGAGGGAACCATAAACTATGGTTTATCTTATTAAGGATATACTGCTGTAATATAAGGATATAGTGATGCAACCTGCAACAATGCAGAATCGAAATCCAAGTCTACAACTGGATGGATATTTACATTAGGAGGCGCTACTGTGTCTTGGGCTTCTAAGAAGCAGACCTATATATCTGATTCAACTATGTTGTCAGAATTGATTGCATTAGCAGACGCATGTAAAGAAGCGGAATGGCTTAGAAATTTGTTAGTAGAAATCCCATTATGGAAGAAGCCATCTCCAGCAGTCTTGATTAACTATGATAATCAAGCAACGATATATAATGTTTCTAATAAAACATATAATGGAAAGTCTAGACATGTGAGTCTAAGACATCACTTGGTGAGACAGTTACTCAAAAGTGGAGTTATAACTGTTGACTACATAGAAACGAAGAATAACTTGGCAGACCCACTTACTAAGAGTCTTCCAAAGGTTATGGTTTCTATAAAGTCTAAAGAAATGGGACTAAGGTCAGTGAATGAAGATTGATCATCCATAACAGAAACCCAACTTGTGTCTTGAAAAGGATAGACAAAGTTCAATGGGTACCAACAAGTTAAGGAAATGATTATGGAACACTAAATCAATAATATTTAGTGTTGGATTCTGCAAAAACAAAGGATGGATAAATATCCTTAATATGCCAAGAAATACTAAAAGGTGTCTCACAGAAACACCTTAAGTGACTTACCTATATGGATATGGAAATCAGGCCGTTTCCTAGGAAAGTAAGACCGCTTTCTAAGTAGGCTCATAAACCAGGATTTAAGCACATGGCCATTAATGTGCTGAGCAATACAGAACACTCTAACTAAGGAATACAACATGTGTGATGGTTCTGGCTTTATCATTAAGGGATACTTGGTTCAAGATTCGTTCACCATTGAATCTCGATAGAGCTTTGAACAGTTTACACGAAGCAAAAGTTCAAATCCAAAAGATACTTTTATTTATGTGTTGTTTCCACGATGATGCAAATCTTGATCTTAGAACTACATAGGCTTGATCCCATTTGGGTATGTAGGAAGTCACACTAGTGATTCGGCCGTCCACTTTATTTATTTTCTTATTTTGAAAATTGGGGGAGATTGTTGTAAAATTTTCAAAACATGCTTTGGGTTTGGGTATTTTTGTGAAGAGAAGGAAGAAGGAATAGGCAAATATGATTTGTCCCACATTGTAAAATATTGAGGGGTATATCACTATATATGTAATGAAGTATCATATCAAAAGAAATAAAAGGGAGAAACAAGGCAATGCATGGACATGACATGGATCTTGATATTTAAAAGGTCAAAAGATGGGCCTTGGGGCTCTTAGGGTCTCGTGATCCATTGGGCCAAGAAAACAGTTCAGAGCCAAACCAGTCGACAGGTCAATTTTCAACCGGTCGACTGTTTTAGTCTCTATTTAAAAACGGTCGACCGGTGAAAAGCTAGATGTCGACCGGTATCTTCTAATTTGCAATGCTTTGAGACGTTGCAAGGCTGAAAGGACGCATCTGTTCGAATTCGAACAGAAACGACTGTTGCAAATAACAGTCGCGATGCTTAAATACATGGTCGCCTCCCTCTACATATATAAAAATAGGCACGGTCACAACCGTGAAAAATAACTCGAATTCTTCTTCCTCGTCTATCATTCTGCAACGTCATTAAACTGTTGCAAAACAGTTCTATTCGAAACACTTCTGAAGTCTTTCAATTCTGAAAGTGTTGCAAAATTAATTTCTTCTTCTTACTCTTCATTTCTAAATTTGCATCATCAGTAATCATATTTCAGAGTGTTCTTGGTCGGATCAAAATCGTACAAATTTTGAATCTGATTATGCTGTTTCAAGGCTTCATTAAATCCTGAAGTCAATAGTTCGTTAACCCGTTTGTACCTGGTGGGTTGAACTATTGTCTGAAAGAATTTGCTCCGCAAATCCTTGAAGTCATAAGTACGGCAAATTCTACTCCTCCAAAAACGCCTCAAACCACAAACTCCCCAACAGAAATCGGATAAAAACATTGTTTTAATTCAAAGTGAAAAAATAGACAAGATCACACAAAAAAATTTAAGTTGTTCAACATAATCTCCAACGTATATCCACTTTAAACTTGTTCTCTCTCCGGATTTCAACTAGTTTTTCGTATATCTAAGTTACAATGAAGTCTGGAGCGCTTGTAAAAGAGGACAGAAGTGAAGAATTTATGACAAAATTTCGAAAAGAATAACCAAAAAGAAGAAGATTCCTCTTTGATTGCGTGTATGTTGATATCTATAGATAAATAATTGGTATGGATTTAGAAGCTCATTTGCATTTATGTCCCAAAGTCAGTCTAGAGTAGAACAAGAAAGCATACTTCCCTCGGGTTAAAAAGATAACTCGTCGTCAAGTTATCATAACTTTGAATTTTTGGTTGTTTTTCTACCTCCGCTTTAAGTTGTTCCAAGTTTTTTTTCTTTGGCTTTGAGTTGTATTCAACGATCTTTCATCAGTGTCTGAGTTACTATGCTCTCCTCAACAACCTTCAGGAATAACTCATCTAAACCATTTTTAGGTGTGGATTTTTAGACCAATCGAAATGCATATACAAAACAAGCATGATCGTCCAAGTGATTAAGTCACTTCAATATGATGCAAGTAGAGTTGTCAATGGGTACTTTCGAATGTGGATAAAGTAGGGGTGGGCATAAACTGCACCGAAATGCGGAAATCGCCCAGATCGGACCGTAAAAACGGTGCGGAAAACCGCACTGGATTCTCTCTCTAAAGCAAACAACCCAAACCGAACCGCCTCGCATGATACAGTTCGGTTGCGGTTTGAACTTTTACCAAACCATATTAAACCGAACCGAACCGCATAGCTACACTAACAATGTTATGATAAAAAAGTTAACAAATTCCTATCTAATTTTTAATTTAACGCTATATATTCCATTTTCAAAGTATTATGTAGTTATATTAATTAAAGATAACACTATGTGTTTTAACCTTCAGATGACACAACGTCATAAAATCGTAAATTGTTTGTTGATGAATGTAATTTTCTTGTTTCATATTTAATACGGGTTCAAACCGAACTGAACCAAAACCGAACCGTATTATATCGAAACCGAACCGAAACCGAACCGTTTGAACGGTTAGTATAATGGTTTCTATTTTTGATCAACCGTTTGATGCGGTGTGGAAGCGGTTTGAGCTTCAAACCGCACTGAACCGAACCGCGTCCACCCCTAGGATAAAGTCATATCTGCATCTGCATCTGAAATTATTTTCAAATATTCCACATTCGCGCATACAGACGGACATCGAATAACTATCTAATCTGCCATCGATCGATAAATTAAAGAATATAAATAGAAAATTTTAGTTTTATAAATTTTCTTTAATATAATTGATTATTAAATTGTTAAATATAGATAAATATGATGATAATAAATAGTTTTGAGCAATTAATATGTGCTCAATGCGTATAATATAGACTTTTAACTTAACAAAATAATAAATTAGTATATTTCACAATGCTAAAATACACATAATTTAAACTATAACTATGAAGAAAAGCAAACGGGTAACTTTTAGATGCGGATGTACACATATCTGCATCCACGTCCATTCTATTAGATACCGGATATTTATCTGTTTTTTGGATGCGAATGCAGACGAATTTCAGATTTTTCGGATATTCATTGACGACCCTAGATGTAAGATGTTGCGAGTCTGAATCCCTCGTTGTAGGACTTAACTCACTTGTCATATAGTACATTACATACTACGTAGACTTATATATGAGTAGCCAAGTTTCAAAACATAACAAAAAACATACATGTGTTAAAAATAAATAATAATAATAATAATAATAATAATAATAATAATAATAATTCAACTTAGAAAATGAAGCTAAAAAATAAAGTAGAAAACAATTTCGTTTTGCTTTTCGTATTTCAAAAAACAATAAAGACGCAAAAGGCAATTCATTCCTTTCATCGTCCATTATCATCCTGATGTCTAAAAATTTTAGTTCTCCTCCTCTCCTCATACTTTGTCATGCATGTAGAAAATACAACACAAAAAATCGTAATGAAACCAAACGGTTGACAGAAAAACAAGGATAAGTGGTTCAAAAATATATAGGTGAAAATTTTAGGAATAACTTAACTACTTACGAAAAGGAAATAAGCATATGGGGGAAGTCGGTGTCAGTATTTTCATAAATGTCCCCTAGAAAAAAGTGAAAAATAATCACTAATTGAATTAAAGCGGTAAAGAAATAGGTTGGCTCTGCAGAATTGTTAATTAACGTGTTCGATGACAACCTGATTGTTTAACATATGCATTCCGCGAATGAAATAACTACACTAGTTTCCACTGCACATCAAATCGAATGCATTTTTAACTATACGTATGTTACCACCTTATATATAATGTGTGTTGTCACACCAAAAAGTGTTTTAATTTTTAACATCACTACTAAAAAATACTATAAAAATTTAGGTTACACACTTTCTAATACCAACCATAGTTAAAGCTATTAAATTCATTATTTTATTTTATTTTACACAACGAACAACCACCGATCAACACCGCTCTCTACGGCGATCAACAACCGAATAACAGTAGTTCGGTGGTTAACGACCATGAAAAGCGATGTTGGTCGATGGTTGTTTGCCATGCAAAACAGTTTTGCATGGTAATTGATTGTCGTATGAAATGATTGTGACATTTGAAAGTATAATTTTTTTTTTATTGAATTGATTATTTTTATTCGTGTTATTAGGAAATATTCTCGTGTGTGCTTTTAGCAACACAATATATATAAACTTAGATTTTTCCATCCTCGCCGTTTATGTTTTGTTTTACTCTGCGAGTAAATTAAACAACTATAAACTTAGATCCTTCAAAACAATATTCTAAGCTTTGAACCTGCTTCTTTTCCTTATGAAGCCACTGCTTAACTAAGTGCTTATTATGCTCTAAACTCTAAAGCACTAACTGGATGTCTACTCCTTTGAACTTTATCGACTTATTATGCTCCAATTTTACTGCATTTTCACATGGAGAACTCTTGGTTCATATCTTCCACCTATGTTGCACTGTTGTAGAACCAGAAGTGGTGTGTTTCAAGTTTAAACACCGACATGAAGTGCAATGCAACATCATTATTCAAGTGAGCTACCAGCAAAAGTTTCCTGTGTAAAGAGAAAGATCAAATACGTTGCTTACCAATAACATCACTCAAAACCGACACATGATATCATTTAGTGCTTCATGATCATCTATATCAACTTTATAAGATAATAAACACTGAAAGTTTGTATAGATGAATAAGTTCAAACTAGGATCGGGTGATCAATCAGAAAAAAGCTATTGCTCTTTTACCGAAGAGTGGTGCTAAATGCACCGCATTAAAGATTTTTTTCTATCCAAAAAGAAAAAAAGAACATGTCTTCATTTTAGCCCGTAGGAATGGTTCCATACTTCCGAACGACAATGTAGGACCGTTGGAAAAATTGTTTGATTTTTTCAAAACAACACGTACCTCGGCAGTAAAAGTTCCTTCAGTAGTATAAAATCGTTTGTTTTGAACTGTATACGTTGTTGAACGGCATTGTACTCCGTTCGGCAGTATGAAACCATTTGCTGAATGGGCAGCATGAAAATAAGTTATGGGTATTTTGAAGTGTATTATCGTATGGTACTGAATAAATTGAAAAATCGGTAAAAGAAGATCATAACGTGGTGCATTTAGCGCTCCTCTTTACCGAACCCTAAAAATGTCAAATCCGAACAATTATCAGATAGTAGTGCGAAAATGAAAGCTTCACATAGGAGTTGAATATAAGTGCAAGTCAAAAGTGAATTTCTACATTACCAACATACTATCAAAATGGGTTACAAAAGCATGCTTAAGTGAAATAACAAATGTAATTACTTACATTTAAGATTCCTGAACTTTAATCCAAGACATACAGTTATCTAGTGCATGTTGTAATAATACAAATACTGAAGCATGCCAAACTTAATCAACAAAAACAAAATAAACCATTAAAAACTTTTGTTGCAAGTATAAGATTTTTCCATAATCATAATAAAGAGCACTGAAATATCAGTTTTCGTTACAAATAACTTTATAAATTGAGCGTTGTCTAAATAATTAGTGTTGACATTTGCCCTACTATTATTGATTGGCGCTAATGCAAACATAAATTGTGATGAAAGATCCTTACAAAAAAGCACTATGCAGACAAATATTCAAACGGGTCTTAATAATATAGCACCAAATACAGCTCATACACTAGATTGTAGTTATTCAATCTCCGCTAGCTTTCTAGAAGCGAACGTAAGTTTAAGTTATTCGATGGACACACATCTTGATATGTTGCATGAAATGAATGTCGATTGAAAAGGTTCCTGTAATAACCCGGAAATTCTGAACCAGTTAAAAATTTTTATTTTGGCAATTTTAGCGAATTTTGAATATCTAAAATAGATTATTTTAAATAATATCAACGAGAAAATTTATTTTGAATATAATAGAACGTATATATTATATACGTCGTCGTTAGAATAAAAATAATTATATATAATTATAAATAGAATTGAAAATGGCGCGGTAGTTCGATATTTCGATTTCAAACTTCAATTGAAGGTACCAGGTGCAAAACAATCCGGATTTTAGTGAAACCAAAAACATTAGGATCTAAATGATGATATCTTTCCAACGAATCCGAAAAATCAAGATTTCATAGCGGGAATCAAAAGATATGTCCAGTTGAAAATCCTGAATAGTCGCTATGGAATTCAGGCCCTTAAAAATGGGAATTTTGCAAACGACCTCGGATTTCGACGAAACCACTTTTGTTGGATCCGCAGTGTCAAGTTATTGCTAGATTCCAAATTTCATAATTTTTCGGATCAATATGTGAGCGTGGCAAAGAAAAACGCGTTTGACCAGTTTCATTTGATTTTAATCGACTGGAAAATGGCCATTTTTCAAACGGTCGCAGAATTCGACGAAACTAGTTTTGTTAGGACCGTATCGTCAATACGAAGCTAGAAATTATTTTTCTGGAATTTTTCAAATTAGTATGTGACCCCGGTAAATTGAAATGTACGTTTAAAATTCAATATAGTGATTTAAATGTAAATTAAACAGAAACTGGTCGAAACGATCAAATCATCTTGCGATACCTATCCCATTGTGTTCGGAATGGGGGTAAAACGCTATGGACGACAGTCGGTGGGTTCAATTTTGAGTTAAAAATAAAAGGTTGCTTTTAGAATTTAAAATGAATTAAATATATACATTAATATAAAGGGTCAACCCTTTACTTCTCTCCTCACTCAGTCAAAATGAAGAGAAAAAAAACATAAAAGGGGGAAACCCTTGTCGAGCCCACCACCGCCGCTATCCGCCAACGCGCCACCCCCGTCGACGCCTCACCCACCGCCGCACCCGCAGCCAGACCACCTCCCCCCACCTTCGACGTCCTCCACCTCCTCCTCCGTTCGATCCACTCCACCCGAACCCAAAATCGCCACCGAACCCCCACAGCCCACCGCACCCTGCTGCGCCGCCCCTCCTTCTTCCCCCTCCTCCTCTGTTCCTACTCGACGCCATGAAGACCCCCCCCAGTCCCGAACCCGCGACAGCAAACCCCCCCTGTATCGAATACTGTAAGTTTTCTATTTTAATGTTGTTTTTATTTATTTACTTTATTATTTATTTTTCAGATTAGGATTTTGTTTCTTTTAGGATAATAAAATTGGGTTTTTAGAATCATAAAAATGCAGTTTTTATGATGAAAAAAATATGGGATTTTCTTAATGTTTAACTACTTTGAATTTGCTTTAATAGCACTGCAAAATCAGTTTTAAAATATTAATATACATTGTTTTTAAAATTAGCATTCTTTTTAAATTATATATGGCTTTAATATAAAAATATTAATTTTATATAGGTAGAGTATTAAAAATAGGATTTTTATATTATAGGAAGAGTAAAAATATAATTTTTATATAAGCAAGAAGTTAAAAATATGATTTTTATATTTTTAAAGTATTAAAAATATAGTCTTTACTATATAGATGATAAAAATAAAAATATGAAAAGGCGATATTTTTAAATATGAAAAGGCGATATTTTTAAATATGAAAAGGCGATATTTTGATAGGAGTAGTGAAGTAAAAATATGATTTTTACTTCGAGAAAAATATAAACTTTATATTTGAAAGGCGAAAACTTTATTTTTGAAAAGGAGAAATCTTTATTTTTATAAAGGCGAAATCTATATTTTTGAAACGGAATTTTTATCTATATAACATTGTAGTAAAAATTCGATTTTTACAGATTGAATAACAAGGTAAAAATTCGATTTTTATATATGGAATAACGAAGTAAAAATTCGATTTTTACATATGTAGTGGTTACAGCAACGAAGATGACAAAGATGCGATAACGATGAAGATTTCTATCAAAGAAGAGTCAAGATGATTGGATAGCTATCTGTGAGAATTTCTCACCTTTCAATTTCATTTCTATTTATATATATATATACTAGGATGCAGACGGTGCTTAGTAGCACCCGACACAATCGTCCACATACCATGGACTTGTTTGTTTGGTTGCATAGATTAGTTAGATAGTTTTGATTTGAATTGAATTGTTTGGTGAAATGGAATGGATTTGATTGATGTGTGAATGGCGTGGGCCTTCACTAGACCGGGGATAAGGCTAGACCTCGTCCCGTTTCTAGTATCGTGTCGTTATGCCGCCGAAATTTTCTAAAATATGTTAGAAAAATAAAAATATCATTTTTATTGTATAAATGAACTGAATAGAAATTCATGTGTTAAAATAAAATGTTTTATCGTTAAAAATATAATTTTTAACGTGAATGTGAATAAATAGATATTTATAAACAAATCGGCCGACTTGTTTATATACACTGTTTTGACTGATATTGATTGGGTCGATAAATTTTACACATTGCCCAACTGCACAACTAAATCTGTGTTTGATTGTTTGAAACCCCACACGGATGTTGGGATGAAATTTGAAGTTCACTCATCCTGATTGATTAAATATGCCGATCGATTGATTGACAGGCTGTTATAAGCGTTAGATATTTATATTTGATGCTTATACAGTGTAGAGCACTTTGGTTGATGGTTGATTATTTTTCAATGCTATTATATACATGTGTTGTATGAAAATCCATATAATTAATATTATATGGTAATTGATTGGGCCTCAATCCAATTTGAAAAATAAAGAATATTATAAAATAAAGGTTCATGTGTTGACTGTACTCATCCGTTGAGATTAGTCATGTGTTGAACGAAATAATTTAACAAAAATAGTCACATGTGGACAGAACTCATTCGTTGAGATTAGTCGTGTGTTGACAAAAATAAATATTCATTTGTTGAATAGAATAAAGGAATATATGAAGCCGTGTTGATTAGATTAACGCCATTTTGACGTAAACGATATTTATATCGATTTTATTCATTTTGAAATGAATATTGAAAAGTGATTTCGAAATCGAATATTTTGAAATAGAATTCGAAATGAATTGAATATATAACAATTTCGAAATGAATTGAATATAAAACGATTTCGAAATGAATTGAATATATAACGATTTCGAAATGAATTGAATATATAACAATTTCGAAATGAATTGAATATATAACGATTTCGAAATGAATTGAATATATAACAATTTCGAAATAAATTGAATATATAACAATTTCGAAATGAATTGAATATAAAACGATTTCGAAATGAATTGAATTGAAAATGATTTCGAAATGAATTGAATATAAAACGATTTCGAAATGAGTTGAATATATAACAATTTCGAAATGAATTGAATATATAACAATTTCGAAATGAATTGAATATATAACAATTTCGAAATGAATTGAATATATAACAATTTCGAAATGAATTGAATATATAACAATTTCGAAATGAATTGAATATAAAACGATTTCGAAATGAATTGAATATAAAACGATTTTGAAATGAATTGAATATATAACAATTTCGAAATGAATTGAATATATAACAATTTCGAAATGAATTGAATATATAACAATTTCGAAATGAATTGAATATATAACAATTTCGAAATGAATTGAATATATAACAATTTCGAAATGAATTGAATATATAACAATTTCGAAATGAATTGAATATAAAACGATTTCGAAATGAATTGAATTGAAAATGATTTCGAAATGAATTGAATATAAAACGATTTCGAAATGAATTGAATATATAATATAATTTGATTCAAATAGAAAACGAATCGAATTTGATTTGAATAGAAAACGAATCGAATTTGATTTGAATAGAAAACGAATTTGGTTTCAATTGAATATATAACGAATTTGAATCGAATAGAAAACCGCTTTGAATTGAATCAAATAGAAAACCACTTTGAATTGAATCGAATTGAAAACGAATTCGAATTGATTTTAAAACGAAGTGGAATGAATTCAAATTGAATTGAAACTTGAATTGAATAGAAATGAATTTTAAAACGAATTTATAAGGAAAGATTCAATTTTGATTTGAATTGAGATGGAAGTTGAAATGTTTTTGAAACGAATTTAAAACTATTTATATAATTCGTTTTAAATAGAAATCGACGAAATATATATCATATATATTATATATATAATATAATGGCCTGAATAGAACGCGCCGCGCCGCGGCAGTTCGTGAATTTCGACCATTTGTTTCAAACGGACATTACGGGAGATCCGACCGTCGGATTCTCCTAAAACTGGAACCGGTGGGTTCGCATCGAAAAGAGCTTTCTAACGAATATTAGAAATTCAAAATCTAACGGTTGGATTTGGAGTTACGTCCAAATCAAATTTGAAAAAGGTCGCTGTAAGTGCAGTTCGATGGCCATTGTTGGAAATCGACTGTACGGGCCTTGATAAAATTATTAAAAATATCAATAGTTTGTGTAAAATCAGAAGAAATGATTTGGGAAAATTTAGGATGAAAAACTCCATATTTGAAAAGATAAAAATGGATTTTTATCGAAATGAACTAGTTTTGAACTAAATTTAAAACCCAATTATTTTTAAATAAATAAATTAGATTTAAAAAGGGGTTTTAAATAATTGGAATTTCTAATATATTTGATTGGATTTGAAATGGGTTTATCGTGAACGGTGTTTTAAATAACACTAGTTCTTTAACCCGATAATAAATAGAATGTGATTTGGGTTTGTCGTGAACTGTGTTTTAAATAACACCTAGTTCTTTAACCCAGAAAATGGAGTTTTAACGAATCTGCAATTAGATTGAAATGTAAATTGTAATCTAAATTATCAAATTTAGAAAATGAGCGAGAATGGAGTATTACCAGTTTTGCTCCAAAGCGATAGTTAAATCTTTAATTAGATTTGAACGTGAAATGGTAATTAATTTTACCGATAACACCATGGTGTTAGATATGGAGTATTACCAGTTTTGCTTCATGGGATGAATAGGTTGAGATTGGGAAATAAACTAAATAATTACTTCGTTGTGGTTCGCTAATCTCGACTAGTTTGAAAAACCATAATTTGGTTTGAAATGACATCCAAAGGAAGATTAAAGGATAAATTTTAAAGAATTTATCTTGGATAAAATTAATGGGAACCTTTCCCTAAAAATGTGATTTTGGGAATAAAAGAATATTCTGAATTGAAATGAGGCGTATGTTGTGTTTGTGTAACATCTGTTTTTAATATACGCGGGTTGTTCGGAAAGGCCGGGTTTATACCCATTCTGAATAACCGATTCGACGATATGTCGACGATGAAGACGGTGGTTGAAGACCGGAAGTCTTCACATCGTTTGGATAATTACTGACAATCCTGATTGGGCAGTACACCCAAGAGGATGGAAATAGTTGGTGGTCGTCCAGACGTACTTGGGGATGGATGGATATGCGAGGAAAGTGCCTCCGGTTTCGTTCAGACCCAGAACGGACTTGAAAATGGATTGTGTGTCTGACATTGGATTTTATTCTGTGTTGATTGATTTCTATTAAATATACATCTGTTTGGCGGCGGAGAATTTATTCTTTTGCTTAACGCCCTTCTCTGAGACGTACGAGCTCAGAGGTTGTATATCGATGGACATCAGTCGCATGGCATGAATTGCCTGTGTGGCACGCTAAGATGCAATGATCAAGGCTTCTGTTGAAAAGCAAAGTCTTGTGGTTGACGATCAAAGCACGGCCTTCGTGGCAGCTTTGTGTATAACGTGAATTCGCGAGCCTCACACCTCGGTATGAGTTAAAAACGGGATACGGACTGCAGGGAGAGCACGACGTTTCTTTCTAGCTTTGGTGGTGTCAGTGACTTACCAGCCCTGACATTTATATACTTTTCACCTTTGTGGTTGTTGGATGAGGCGCCTCGATTATAGGTCTGTAAGGACCGGGAAACGTGTGTTCAGGAATTTCCAATCCTCTAACGTAAGTGAGGACCGGCCCTGAAGATCCAGGGGTTGCCCAGAGTGTGTAGCCCCGAGGCATTTGCTAGAGTGTCTCGAGCGCGGAGAGGAGCTTGCCCCTTGCCTCGACTCATGACGGAAATCCAATTTCCAATACGAGATATTTCGGCTTTATTTGTAGAGCCTAGTATGGCGACATAGTGGGATGGGGCACTCATGCCGTCTATGATTTATATTTATGATTGAAATGTTTTGACACTATACACTTATAGTAGTATCAAATGATTTGTTTTTAAACGTACTAAGCATGTTTGGCTATTATAAGGGAAAACCCTATCCTCCGGCTGCGTTGCATTGTGTGATGGGACCTGGGTCTTATAATAGCTTCATTTTTAGAAAAGCATTGCGCTGTTTACTTATATGCACTGGTGTTCTTGGGAGGAAACCCGTTCCGTGTTATACGGCGTGGTCCCTTGATTTACCTAACTTTAAAAATAAAGATTAATAACTGTTTTAGTTCTCACACCAGTCACATGACTGACCTGGAGTTTATTGTTTTAACCTAAACTCTGGGTGCCCCTATTTTCCGCATGGGCAGCTAGTAGTTTTGGTTTTGCAGATTTATATTCACAGGATCCTGGTTTACAGCTGGAATGATATCCGGAAAGCTCTGTATCCGTATATCACCTTCAGTTGTGCTTTGTATTATTTTCCGCTGCTATGTAATTTATTGTAATCTCTGATATTTATCGAATGTAATTTATTCATTTATACTCTGTATATTCTTGTATTCTGATGGAATTGTTGTATAACAATGAAATGTTCTTCTGTTTGTGTTCTGATTTGTCCTGTTCTCAAACGATCAGGGGTTTCGAACGGTCTTTGTCGGTTTAACGACTGATTCGGATCGAGCGAAATTCCTACCGTCACGGTTCCTTTACTTCTCTCTATCAATATAGGTTTTGCAAATGAGAACACACCGTTTATACAAAGTCTAAACAAGTTCATTTTCCATTTATTCAATATAACTCAAACACTACAAAAATTAGTTTAATTTAAGACAGCATATTGCGGTCCTAATTTGAAATATATTGTCTTTAATTTCTGTATGAGACACACTAAAGACAATTAATATGGTATCTAAAAGATAGAAACAATAGTGTCAGCAGATATCTCAAGTAACTTCTGTTATGAAGGCACGAGCTGTTCTCGTGCCGACTCTATCTTTATTTTTGTACAGCTGGACTTAACGCTGGGCCTAATATTCTAGTCCATACGTTACTGTATAAATATTACATAATCCTGTACAATTGTATTATTCGATTCAGCAATACAAATTTACAATTTCTCTTTGTTCACATTAACTTGGTATCAGAGCAATTCCAATACTTGCTCAACAGCAATTTCAGATCCTGATTCATAACTGATCTTCAACTTTGGATTCTCTGGCTATCTTTTATCAAAGTTCTTGAGTTTATTTTCTCTTCCTCAGTTAGTTCTCACACTACAAGAAACAGTCAAAATAGCGACGGCATATAGCCGACGCTAGCCGTCGTTAGCCGTCGCTATAATTCTCGTCGCCAACAGTCAAAAGCAACGGCGAAAGCAACGGCTCCGTCGCTTGTTTACCAGCGGCTAGCGACGGCCAGTGGACACGTGTCATCTGACGTGTCAGTCAGTTAGTTTGACCAAATGGCCGTCGCTAGCCGTTGTTAAATCTGAAACAAAAAAAACTGCATTACACAGCAATTCCTTTCCTACGATTCAATCCACAACCATTCAATCCAAAAACCAATACCACACCACTATTATCTCACTATTTCATCGATACTCATCAACCACCAAACCATCATAACCATACAATCATCAAATACATAAAAAAACCAATCATTACATAAAACCGTTCAAACACATCATATAAGTCATGCATATGTCCAAACACTTCATACCACCGTCCACAAACCGTCATACACATGTCCAAACACATCATATAACATCGTACGTGCATTTAACATTAAAAAAACCGAGTATATGAACATACCAGAGTCAAGTCAAAATAAGCACCTACACTACGAACTAATTCTCGCCTCCCTGATCCTCGTCTTCTTCTGATTCCTCGTTCACGTCTTCCTCTCGATATACAGCGGAATCATCTCCCTCTACTCCCTCCCCAGGCATAAAGCAATGCTCCTGAAAGTAAATCGCGATGCGCTCGTTGATTTCCTGTTGCATCTGGCCTTTTCGCCAGTCCATCAACTCGTTCATCTGCTCTTGCATCCGCGCTATAGTCGCCTCCTCCATCGACAGCTTATAAGCAAGCTGAACGGCATGGAAAATAAATAATTTCACATTAAAGTTATATAAACAAATTTTTACTACTTAGTGTTAAACATGAGTTTTTTCCATTAACTCGTATTCTTGGTTTACATATTTATAAAGCATCGTGATTGTAGTAATTTACGTCTAAAAAAAGTCTTACCACCTGATTGCCAAAACCGTATCGCCTTCCTCGAGTAGGCGGATCAGTGATAGAATGTCATATGGCATCAGAATCTGCAACTGTAAGCTCATTTCCACTAGCCTCCATCGCTTTGGCAGCCTCTGCATCATACCCCCCCTGCAATAGCAATATAATTTTAAGAAAAGTGTTATAAAATTTACTTATGTACTGTGATATGAACGAGTATGTAACATATTAATTTATACGGATAAACAAATTTACCATTATACGTGCACTCTTCGGGTCCGCCCACTTATACGTCACATTTCCTTCTTCATCGCTGTGCTCCACCGCATGTGTGTGTCTAAATACGTCTGCCAACGAAGGCTCTTGTCCATGCTTTTTAAACTGAAATCATTAAAGATAAGACATGATTATAGACGCTAAATTTTTATCTGAACATATACTGCAAATATTTAAAATTTATACCAAATCCCTTCTGTGCTGTTGAAATGATTTTGATCCAGCTCGGTGTAGAGCAGGATTCTTTTCTCTATTAGCTTTGTTTCTAGCTGCTACTTTCTATTAAATTTGATACACGATGATGTAAAATAATGCAATCAATATTATAAATGTGAATATTATCATTAAAGCTTACTTTAGCATCTTCCGTCTCCCAGTAAGCTTGAAAGTCTGCCCAAACATCATCACTCACAAATTGAGGCTTTTTTCTGCTTTTCTTGGCTCGGTTAACCATCGGTCGATAGTTCGTTCGCATCTTCATATTCCAATATGTCAAAAATGAGGGCATATCCTCCTCATCAACACATACGGCAGCCTGCATATTACATTTATTTGTAATTATTCCCAGTATATTAATTTTTAATATTATTATAAAAAATACTTACCAATAAATCGGCTAAAATGACATTCTTGAGATGTGCTGGGATACTATCCCAATGCGGCCAAGCGCCCTGCATTCTACTTGTGTAAAATCGCCTTGATAGTTCTAAAATGAACTCCGCTGGCTCAATCTCAAATCCCCTGTGTAGATGTTAATATAAACATTTCATAATATTTTAAATAATGTACATTCAAATAAATTTGAACATTTACCCGCCACTCTTCGGAACAATCTCCACAACTCGGTGAAGATCTGCCCCTGAACCGCTCGGACCAGATCCTGCTCCTGCTCCAGGAGATGGTGAAGGAGTAGGCTGAGATGTACTCCTCGATCATCGTCTGTCGCCAGACATATCTGTCACAATCATATAATATGCATACAAAATAACTTGAATTATTAGCATTAGTCATCATTATCATAACATAAATCAAGAATGAGAAGAACAATATTGCATAACGTAAATAGGCAACATTATCATTACATAAATCATACTAGTACATAACGTAAATTCATAGCTAAGAACAATCAACATCATTATTATTACATAGCTTATAGTAGTACATAAATAACATAAGTACATAACATCATTCTTCTTCATCGTCTTCGGATCCAGACTTGGTCTCATACTCTATATCGTTTTCATCAGTACTTACAAATGCATCTACTAATACATTCGCTTCATCATTCAACGACCCAACATCAATGTCATCAGCTATTATTATTTCAATATTTGGCTCAAAATCCGCTTGATACGCTGCTTCGTCTGGAATATTATTCCCATCAAACGTAAATCCTGCCTTTGTTTTAAAAACAGCCCACCAATTTGCTTTATCTTTTTTTAAGGATGGGTACGGAGCAAAATAGACTTGTAATGCTTGCTTAGCTAACACAAAAGGATCATACTTGTAGTAATGCGACGTATGCCTTATTTCGATTAGCTTATAATCTTTGTGCACGTTGATTCCAGAACCAGGAACATTGCTAAACCAGTTGCATTTGAACAGATAAATTTTCTCTATGGGCTGAACATAATATGTCAACTCTACAACTTGCGTTAAGATGTCGTAAAAATCTTTTATATGCTCCTCTGGATCATCACTGCCTTTGACAAATACACCGCTGTTATACGTTAATTTTTCGTCTCCGTAATCATTGGTGTTGAATTTAAATCCATTGACAAAGTATATTCGGATAAGTTTTGACATTTATTTTTGGTCCGATAGCAAGATGTCATAATCCTTCGTTAACAACACAGTTTTTTGGATCGTGAACATAGTCTAAAAACCATCGAGTGAATTCTATACTGAGATCACCAGATGGATGTTGTGATTCGTAGATACTGCATGTATGTGTTATGTTCAATTTTTATTAATAGAAATAAATAAATGTATATGTACATGTAATTGAATTGTACATGAATTTAGTATTACCTGACGAATGGTGCAACTTCCGCATAATTTAACAGAACATATGTGTGTACCACATTGTAGTCCTTATCGCTTAACCATATTTCCACACATTTTCCTGCAGGTCTTCCGTGTGGTCTAAAAATAGATAACATTGTTTGAGAAGACTCCTGCTCAACAACTTGTTCATTACGGGGAACAGTTACAAAAGACAAGTTCACATCTTCACTCAAGTAATGAGAGAAAAAAAATGAGGCTTCTTCTTCAAGATACGATTTGCAAATCGAACCTTCTACTCGATCTTTTTGCCTAATTTTTTTCTTTAAATGATTCAAGTACCTATAATAAGATTAATTTAATTTATATGTTGGTACAATAAACTATCTAAGTTATAATCTATCACGATTATTGAAATTATATACAAAATTACCTCTCAAACGGATACATCCATCCATACTGGACTGGACCTCAAAGAAGTGCTTCGGATGGAAGATGGATAGATAAATGCTCCATTACATTTTAAAAACCAGGTGGAAATATTTTCTCGAGCTTGCAGATCAGTATAGGGATTTCTAGTTCAAGCTTACGTGGACGGTCTACCTTCAACGTCGTTGAACAAAGTTGTTTATAAAACAAACTTAGTTCTGTTATAACACTCCAGATTTTTGTAGGCAACAACTCCTTGAGAACCACAGGTAAAAAGTATTCCATCATGATATGGCAATCATGGCTTTTCATTCCTCTCAATTTACTGTTTTTAAAGTCCACATATCTACGGAGGTTTGAAGAAATCCCACCAGGACATCGTAATCCTTCCACCCACTTTAGCACGAGTTTTACTTGCCTGTTGTCTAGCTCATAACATGCTTTAGGTTTTTTATTTTCGTCATACAAGTGCAATTCCGGCCGTTTACAAAAGTGTAATATATCGCATCTTGAATTCACATCGTCTTTGGTTTTACCCTTTACATTCAAAACTGTATTAAAAACGTAATCAAAAACGTTTTTTTCATTATGCATCACGTCAATATTATGCCGAAGTTTTAGATTTTTCCAGTAAGGTAACTCCCAAAATATACTTTGTTTGCACCAATTATGAATCTCCGATTTACCTGGAATTTCAACCTGCTCTCCAGTTTCATGTATCTTTGGGTACTCACTTACAACTTCATATATCTCTTAACTTGTCCAAACTTTAGGCGGTAGCATAGTCTCTACTCTGTTAGCTTTAAAGTTCTTTTTATCCGTTCTAAATTTATGATTAATATGGAGAAAACAACGATGACAGTCAAACCAAGAATTTTTTTTCCCATACTTTAATGAAAATGCTCGTGTCTCCTCCATACAATGAGGACATACTAGACGTTCAGCAGTGCTCCAACCTGAAAGCATGCCATACGCGGGAAAATCACTAATAGTCCATAATACAGAAGCAAACATACGAAAATTCCTTTTTCTTGAAATGTCGTATGTTTCGACTCCTTCATGCCACAGTGTTTTCAACTCTTCAATCAACGGTTGTAGATAAACATCAATTCCTTGTGTCGGATCATAGGGACCGGGGACAACAACCGTTAAAAACATATACGGATTTTTCATACACATCCAGGGGGGTAAGTTATAAGGAGTAACAATGATAGGCCATGATGAATATTTACTATCAAACTGAGAAAATGGCAAAAATCCATCTGTGCATAAACCGAGCCTAACATTACGGCTCTCTGCAGCAAATTCAGGATAAGTCCTATCAAAGTGTTTCCATGCTTCACCATCAGACGGAATTATCGTAGTTCCTTCTTCTGATGTTCTCATGCTATGCCATCGCATATGACACGCTGTAGCAGAAGATGCATATAGCCGTTGAAGTCTAGGAGTTATGGGTAGATAATGCATTCTTTTATATGGAACTTCATTTCCTTAGTTTATATCTATCTTCGTTGCAAAATTTTCATTTTCTACGGTTAGCATCTTCTTTCCAATACAACATGCAACCTTTAACACATGTATCTATTTTAAGATAAGGTAGTCCAAAAGCGGACATAAGTTTTTTCACTTTATAATGACTATCGCACATCAAATTATCGGGCGACATATGTCGTTTTGCAATTTGTACAACTGATGTAAATGCAGCTTCTGCAAGATTGAATTTTGATTTCATAGTGATGAATTCGGCGGTTATAGACAATTCAGTTCCGCTTGTACACCCTTCCCACAACGGCCTCTTAGCAGAATTCAATAAATCATAAAAAAAATTCGCTTCAACCGTTGGTTCTTCAACATTTTCAGTCTCATTGTCGCCTTGCTCAGTGTTAGGAAACATTGATCGTGCTGCATCTTGCACCATATTTTCTATCGGATTCGGTATTGTATTATCGTTCATCATTGTACTATCGTCCTCTACCACTACAGGGTTATACGTAGGTTGAACAAGTTCTCCATGACGATCCCATAAGTGATAAATCAACACAAAACCAAATTTATACAGATGTACTTCTACTACATCTGGCTTCCAATGCTTCAGATGTCTGCACTTACTACACAGACAACGGATGTCTACGTTACTCCGATTATTAGATTTAGCGAATTTAATAAATTCTTGAACTCCATTACAAAAATGTTCCTTTATCGACCCTCTCTTACCAGTTCGGTGTTGATACATCCAACTGCGATCACGAAAATAATCGAACATTTTCCTGATTTGCAACAAATATGTTAGAAAGTTCAATCCAGTGTAACACTTTATACTATTTTAAATCTTGTAAAATTTCATTTATAAGTATTGCATGTTTTCAATTTTTTTGTTTAGTTCTTTTTCACTTTGACGGAAGGTCTACCTACTTCCCATTACAAATATAATAACGTAAGCATATTTTATAAATCATTTCCGGTTAAACGGTTCAACAAAATTTTGGCAGCACTTCCCTTTAGTCTCTGTATCGTACACAAATGCGTGTACACAGGGAACAAAAAGGAAGTGCCATCGAAACTTTGTTAACCGTTTAACTGAAATGATTTATAAAATATGCTTACGTTTTTATATTTGTAACTTGTCCAGTATTAGGACAAATCTAACGAATATTGTATCAGATGAATATAGATTTCCGTTTTGTGTAAAAATGAATACCCATATAACGATCATATACAACACTTATCGGACGGGGCCAAATTTATCTAAGGGGTTCACATAAGTAGTCAAAAAAACATTCAACCTAAGTTTAAACCAAAAAAACAATTCAAATGAAAAAAGCGCGCTTTTTGCGCTTTGGGCTTGTTTATGCTTTTTTCTATTTTTGCGCTTCACAAATAGGTGCGCCTTAAACTTCAAAAAACCATGTATATAGTTGCTTTCTCAAATCAACCTACAACACAATCAACATAAACCCAATTGCATATGTGATAATCATCGTTTTCATGCTCGTAAATCAATTACATATGTGATAATCATTGTTTCCAATCTCCAAATCAACTACATTGATTCTCAAATCAACCTAAAACACAATCTACATTAAATTCATCTAACAAGGCAACCAATTTCATATTCATAAACAATCGATTAACAAATCCATATAAACTTGAAAATTAAACCTAATTAAACATAAATTAGGGTTAGAGGACATACTTGAAGAGATTAGGAAGCTTAGAAGAGAGATTTGGAGGGGAAAATAGGTGGAATCAAAACAGCAACGGTAGGGGCGACGGGAATTCTTTTTTTTTTTTTAATTTGGCTGAGCCGATTTGGGGAAGAAAGGTTACGGGTTCTGTTTGATATCAGGAAATTATGCGACGGCTAGCGACGACCGCTTTTTTAGTCGTCGGTAGCCGTCGCAGTGGCCCATCGCTAATCGTTGCCTTTCTTGTAGTGTCATCATCGAAGGGAGAAAGTTGATCACTGACAGAGTGTCGTGCCTAACTAAGGTTATACACGGTTGTATATCTCCTGTATACCCCACTAGTGCTAACTTGGTGGCTGCAACACTACATTCCATCAACTTATAACAGAAAGTTATCAAGAAAGACAGTCAAGAAGTCAAAAAAGTTTAAACACAACTGTGCCTTACCATTTATCCAAGTCAGTGTATATTCTTCATCATACTAGGATACCTGATTACATCAGTGTGTTTTGCAGCCACTATTTTCTCCTCAATAGTCAATTCTTGATCATTTTTCTGGTTTTTTACCGTTGTTTCATCACTATGGTCAAGACAAGCAACCCATCTGAAACTTCAAATTCATCGGTTGGGTCAAATCCTTTAGGGACAGCTGCAGATAATCTAATAAAGAGTGTAGTTAGTCCTCAATCTCAATTGATAACCATTCAACTTGATGAAAACAACTATCTTTTGTGGAAATTACAGATAATGACTGCCATACAAGGATATGGGTTAGAAGGATTTATCAGAGGTACACTTTCAATTCCTCAAAAGTTTATTACTAATCAGTCAAACACTATTGTCCCAAACGAAGAATATAAAAAGTATTATAGGCAAGACAGACTTATCTCTGCGTCGTTATTGTCATTTATTGGTGAAAAGCTTTTACACAAGTTATCGGTTGTAAAACTGCTGTTGAAATTTGGCAAACCATTGAAAAGTCATTTAACAATCAGTGTTATGCAAAAGTCATGCAATATAAAAGGCAATTGCATAAAATCAGAAAGGAAAACACATCCATGAGGGATTATTTGAGCAAAGTGAAATCTATATGTGATATGCTCAAAGCTGCAGGTCATAAAGTACCTAATTCAGACCAGATTTTATGTATCTTGAATGGACTAAGTGATGAGTATGAAGCTGTAGAAGCTATTATTTCATCATAAAAGGAATTTTCATCCATTGATGATGTGCATTCAATTCTATTATCTCACAAAGCTAGAATCGAAAGTAAAAAAACTCAAGAACGTAATCCTAATATCAACTATTCTGCCAGTAGTTCTAGAAACAGAAATCAAAATATCAAGAATGAACAAACCTTTCAAAGAGGTGGTCAACCAACCAGAGGAAGAGGCAGAGATAGGTGGAGCAATAACAACACCAACATGCCCAAGTGTCAAATCTGCGAGAAGGTTGGTCACACTGCACCAAGGTGTTTCTTTAGGTATAATGCAAATTTTGCACTGAACCAAAACACTACGACTCAGAGAGTTTAAATCCAAGTGCCAACCTTGCACAGACTCAAAACGATGCCTTTGCTCAACCTGAATCATCAAGAAATCAAAGTGAAAGTGCAAGAACAGACCATATAAATGATGATAGTTGGTACCCTGACTCTAGTGCAACTAATCAGATCACAAATAATCTTGAAAATCTCAATCTTGGTAATAGAGAATATAAAGGTAATCAATCTATATCCATGGGGAACGGTAAGTGTATAAATATTTACACATTGCTAAAGACAGTATAAATGGTAAAAGAAAACTTTTCTTACATAATCTATTAAGGGTTCCTAGAATCAAGAATAATTTAATCAGTGTATCTCAATTTGCCAGAGATAACAATGTATACTTCGAGTTTTTTCCCACGCACTGTTTTGTTAGAGACATACTAACTAAAGATATTCTTTTGTAGGGTGATGCTGTTAGAGGACTATACAAATTTAATATTGTTAATTGTAACAATAGTATAAGTTCAAATACTAACTGCAATGTTTCTGAAATTAGCAATAATTCTGTTATATGTAGCAACACTTCTGATATTAGTTATAGTATGTCCACTTTTGATACTTGGCATTATAAACTTGGACATCCCAATGTTAATATTATAAGGAAAAATCTTCTTGATAATAAGATACCCTTTGATAACATAAATTTACCCTATATTTGGAAATTTTGTCAAATGGGTAAAAACCATAAATTGCCATTCACACATTCTAATACTATTTATACTGAGCCTTTACAGATGGTAGCTACAAATATATGGGGACCAGCCCCCATAGATACAGATTTTGGATATAAATATTATATATCATTTGTGGATGCAGTTTCTTGATACACATGGTTATATCTTCTTAAGTCAAAATCTGATACTCAAAATGCAGTTAAACATTTTGTTAATCTTGCTGAAAATCAGTTCAGCAGTAATATTAAAATTATACAGTCTGATGGGGGTTCAGAATTTAAGCCTCTTGCTAGTTATTTTAATAATAAAGGTATCATTCATAGGATAACATGTCCTTATACATCTGAGAAAAATGGCTTGGTTGAAAGGAAACATCGACATATCGTAGAGGTTGGTTTAACACTATTAGCACAAGCCTCACTACCTGATTAACATAGAAATGTGTTTATTTTATGCTCTTATTATCTTATTTTTTGTATATAAATAAATATTACTTGGGTATTGTTTTGTCACTTTTACAGATATTCCAACCCAGCCCGCATGCAACCAGAAAAGTGAAGAAATGGAGATCAGATTGCTATATATTTACATTTTGAAGAATTGTAGATGAAGATCTCACATCTAGTTGTTGTTGGACAAGAAAATGATTGATAAAAAGGTCATACACATCTCAAATTAAAGGAGGCTTGCAAGAGAAAAGGAGAAAAGGCCTAGAACTTGTTCCAAATGACAAAAGGCCTAAAACTTACTTGAAATAGCTAGGCCCATTAGTAATTAGGGTTAGGGTTTGATTATCTCCGATAAATACCCTTGTAATATCATTGTAGCCACCAGCCCATATTCTGTACTTCTTTTCTCCATTAATAAAGTCTCTTTTATTTTTTTGCATTCTTTTATTTTTCATGGCAATTTGTGTTGTCTAATCAATTAGATTTGCTAGAACACAATTGCTATTGCAACTACTTTTCTCATTAGTGATTGACTGCTGATTAGATTCAATGGTGATCCTAATTTCTATTTCTGTTTGTTTATTTTCTTTCTGCAATTTTTACTTCAGTACCCTGTTTCATTTTTAATCCTTGAATTGGTTATAGATTTGATTAGATTCAAATCTGTAATTGATTCAATTGCACTTTTTCTTGTTTTTATTGATAATTACAAATTTACTTATCGGTTCAATTACATTTGTTCTGAACTAAATTGTGATTTCAACTTTAACCGATCTTCAAACTTTGTCTAACTCGCCCACGAAATTATATAAATAATAATTTTTAATTTGCCTCCCTGTGATTCGACCAGCATACTACACGATCTGTGCGCTTGCAGAATTTAATTTAAAAATCGCGCTTTTCTAGTTCATAAGGAAGCGATGATCAAGTTTTTGGCGCCGTTGTCGAGGAGGCAACAATTAAATTTTATTATTTATTTAATTTCTGATTTGTGTTAGTTTTTTTTGTATATATGAAGAAAAATTCTTGATTGGTTAGATTTGGTATTGTTAATTGATACTATAATCTTCTAAACAAGAGGACAGAAAAAATTGCCATTTTTTCTTGATTTTTTTATTTTATTTTTCAATTTTTTTCCTTTTACATTTTCTTTTTCCCTCTTCATTCCTTTTTTCCATATACTCCTTCCTTCCTTTTATTTCTTTCCAATTATTCAATCTTTTAAAACAATAAACCAAAAAAAAAAAAATTTAAAGCTTTTCTCTTTTAAGATCTTTCCCTTCTCTGCCTTGTAATTAATTCTCTGCTTTGTCATTTATTTCTTCCCTCTTTTGCAATTTTCTTTATTTCTTTCAATTTTTTTTTCTTCTCTTTGCATTTACAACTTGCTTGTTTTTCTGGTTCTTTCCTTTCTTTATTTTCTTTCTTGCTTTCATTACAAAAAAGAAAAACTGTCATTTTCACTGATTTTCTGCCTTTGACATTTTATATTCTCTTTCATTTATTTCTTTCCCTTTTCAATTTTTTCCTTTTTCATTTTTTTCTCTCTTTCTCTTCTAATTTTACAACAATAAACAAAACAAAAAAATCTTTCTGTTTTTGTCTTCTCTTTTATTGCTTTCCCTATTTCAAATCCCTTTCCAATCTTTTACTTTCATTTTGTTTACAATTTTTTTTCATTTTTCCAAAGCAAAAACAAATATACAATAAAAAAAGTCCTCTTTTTCTATTTCTTCACTGCCAAGCAATTCCTTATTCATATCAAGCCCTTACCATTCACAAAACTTCACCACCCTTCTACCACACAATATCCTCTCAAACCTCCCACCCACATACATAACAACCTCTATCCCCCTCATCAACAAAATTCTTGTTGCTCCTCTACCTTGAACAAATTCTAGCCTTTTTTCATTTAATTTGTTGCCAACTTTTCGATTTCTTTCCATTTTTCGTTTTATTTGGTTTCCACTTTCTTTCTATTTTTCCCAATTTATTACATTCCTTTCACAAAAAAAGGAAAAAAAAAGAAACAAATTCACTGCTTGCACCTTCTTTCTTTAGATTTCTTCTGCCGTAATTTCTCTTTCTCATAATTCACCAACATCTACCAGCAATCAAAACTGATCAAACATCCCCTTCTGTCTGATTCTCCACCAAGCATTCAATTCACTGTCCAAAATCACCTTCCCTGCAACAAGCAGCGCACCGAATTCAAAGCAAAGCTAGAAAAGTGCTCAAGAAAACAACAAAGACCAAAGTGAGAGAGAGTTCAAGCAAAGCGAATAAGGAATACAGAAGTCAACCGATCTGCAAACAATTGATTTGAATTGCCAATGTTTTTCAATCGTTCTGGACTGCTGTACCCCATTGTAAAATTCTCTTAACTCTACAGGTGCTCTGCTGCTTAAAAAAAAATATAGAAATTGCTTGTAAAAAATTTCTGCAGGGGCAGCGGCTTGCCTGTACAATTTTTTTTTTAAATTCTTGCTATTATTCTTGTTTGATTGTTCTATGCTGAAATTTCTGAACCTATTGTGAGGAACGAATTTCCATAATTACAACCACTACTCTTATCGTTTTTCGACAATTAAATTTTGATATTTCAAAATAATATAATTGAAAAGTGGTGCTTTGCGAAGTTGATTGTCTCATATAATTGGATCGTGGATATATAGTAGTTCAATTTATTGAACTATTATCAAAAGAGGTTGCATACTACCCGTAAAACATTGGTCGTATCCCTTAGTATTTATACTATACGTGAACGACCATAAGACCCTCTTCCCCCTTCTAATCGAGTCAGTTAATTAATAGAGCATAGCTTAGTATTTTATACTATTTTGAAGTGAGAATAATTTCTGTCTTGCCGTGCCTTCTTTAAAATGTCCGATTCAAAAAAATCATTTAGAGAAATGTGGGATAATAATCGGAGTAGACGTCCTCTTGAAGAGTATGAGTATGAATTACAACTCATAAGGCAAGATTTTCCAAAATATCATGAGCCCAATGCCAACAATTTTCAAAATTTTCCAAATGACCAACATTTTCAAAATCATGGACATGATCGAAATTGCGATTTCAACTCAAATTTCAATAATTTCGATTATGGGCTACATCCACATTAAAATGGCTTTGAATCCCAATATAGATTTGATCCACATCAATATGGGGTTGTAAACCAAAATTTTCAAAATTATAGCCCATATCAATATCTTGAAAATAACCAAAATCACTCAGATTTTAACAGTTTTGGTTACGAACATAATTTTTATGATCAAAATGATTTCCAATATCATTGTCATTTTTCTGAAAATTCAAACAAACACCTCATTGGAAATAATATTAATCATGAAATCGAGGTGGACTATAATGTTGAGAATGAAGAAATCCAAAACGAGAGCTCTCAAATCAACGATTTTGAAGAGTATCATCTTAACATTCTTAGAGAGAGGGTAGAAAAGCAAGATAGACAGCTTGATGAAAAAGATAGACAGCTTGATGAACTTCTTTCTTTAATGACATCTTTGAAAGAACAACGCGAGCAATAAAATCAAATGGGCATTGAATCAGAAAATAATCCATTCTTTACTCATAGTGAAAATTTTCAGATAACAACTTTGGAAATTGAGAATAACGATCTAAATGACGTTGTCCAAAATTCAACAAATGATTTGGATTTCGATTCTTCTCAGAAAAAAGATTTAAGCTTGGATTTTGATCTTTCTCTTTCAGACTGCGACAAACTTGAAATTTTTGAAACTGAACAAAAGGAAAATGTTGAAATTTTCAATTCAAATTTGGAAAAGGATTTTAATGAATAGGAATTTTTTGGATTGTATGAGGATGAGTTGCCAAATGAGGGTGAAATAGAATCAAGCCGTGAATCCAAGTTTGAAAATTTTAACTTTGAAGAAACTTCAAACGAACTTGAAGTTATTAGTGTTGAAAATATGTTGTCCACTAATGAAATTGAGAACTGTGATCATAAAGTCTTGAATAACACTCAGAATTTAAATTTCACGATTGCAACCGAATTTATATATGATCACAAATTTTTGAACAATTATACTGATAAATTTGTCGAACACATGAATTTCTTTTGGAATGCTGGCTTGGTTGAAAAACTTCATGTTAGGATGACCCTGGACATTTATCTGCTGGACTATAAGTCTAGGTATAAAGATGAGATAGTTTTCAAGAACCTTTGCTTATTAGAAAACATGCCTAGACATAATGAGTCTGATTCATCGGGCTAGAACCAAGTGTGGGGGGAAAAGTTAGTGGCAATCCTTGCGTCGCATGCATCGCAAACACATTTATCATTGTACATATGATCCATTCTTACATATAGTTAAATTGCATTTTGTTTTGTAAATCATTTTGCATCTAGTCCATCTACGGGTTTTATCATTCAAACTTAGGAAACATGCTACAGTGTTGACACTGTTTTTTCCAAGTGTGGGGGGGGGGGGAGTCTGCATTTCATTCATTTTTGTTTTTTTCTTTATTTTTCGTTCTTTTCATTTTCAGCCATTTAAGTAGGACCATCACGCATTTTGGATTGTAGTAACATGCCGTTTTTTTTTTGAAACATGACTCATTTTAGAGTGATACAACAAAATAAGTTAAGGATTATTAATCAGTTGATAGTATTTTTTTCTCTTAACTAAGATCAAATAAGAAATATAATGAAAAGTTGAATTTTGAGGGATAATAGTGTAACTGCTACATAGGGAGATTCTTAGGTGATGGCCATGAAGTTTATTCTAAATTGTAGTCTTTGTTTAATTAGTGGAGGACTTAAAATACTTATATTAGCTTTTCGAATCTTTAAAACTAAGTTATGTTAAGTTGAATTCGCGTAACTCTCTTTTGTGCTTATAATTTCAATAATAACAATAGTAATCCAAGGGTATCCTACATTGCTTGTATATCTAGCGTTGGTGTGAAAACCCGCCAAGCTCTATCCGACATGTTGTTGAAAAAGTCAGCGTTGGAATATCTAGGTCTCATTTTATGAGATATGACACCTAAGGATTACTGACATGTTGACAAAGTCAACGTCGGTATGCACAATCCGCTAAGATCTGTCCTAACTCTCCGTCAGTCCACAAGGCAGTGTATGAGTGGTATACCTTGGTCTTTTAAGTTAGGTGTATGTAATTAACCATAAAATTTAACTTTTACAGAGGTAGAGAATAAGCGATGATGCCCAAACATTTCTTGACCTTATTGATTTGACAAGCCATATACAAGGAAATTAGAATACCACTTCACAAACTGTGACAAGAAAACTAAGAATTTATTTCATGGATGCACTATGTTATCGCACGAACGAACTGGCTAAACTAGAGTTTAGGCATTGAAAACTTGACTTACATTGAAAATTTGTGACAGGTTGAGATATCTAAAATAAAATCAACTGACTAGAAATTGTTAATATAATTTGTTGTACTACTTTCCTGAAACAAGTCATGTTTTCATACTTTTTTTTGTTTTCAATTGCATAAGTCCTCTGCATTCATGTAGTTGCATCAAAACCATATCATACGACATTTGGATTTTGTGGGTAGTATCCGCTGAAAACCCTCACGGGACACCACTCGTCCTACTAGGGACACCTAGAGGTTTAATGGCTTGTTGCATACGCTCAATGCAATCGTGTTTCCTACGAAAGTGTGACCTATCTAGTTTAGTTTTCCATTTCTTGTTTTACTCGAGGACGAGTAAAAGATATGTGTGGGGGTATTTGATTAACATAGAAATGTGTTTATTTATCTTTTGTATATAAATAAATATTACTTGGGTATTGTTTTGTCACTTTTACAGATATTCCAACCCAACCCGCATGCAACCTGAAAAGTAGAGAAATGGAGATCAGATTGCTATATAGTTACGTTCTAAAGAATTGTAGATGAAGATCTCACATCTAGTTGCTGTTGGACAAGAAAATGATTGATAAAAAGGCCATGCACATCTCAAATTAAAGGAGGCTTGCAAGAGAAAAGGAGAAAAGGCCTAGAACTTGTTCCAAATGACAAAAGGCCTAAAACTTACTTGAAATAGCTAGGCCCATTTGTAATTTGGGTTAGGGTTTGGTTATCTCCTATAAATACCCTTGTAATATCATTGTAGCCACCATCCCATATTCTGTACTTCTTTTCTCCATTAATAAAGTCTCTTTTATTTTTTGCATTCTTTTATTTTCATGGCAATTTGTGTTGTCTAGTCAATTAGATTTGCTAGAACACAATTGCTATTGCAACTACTTTTCTCATTAGTGATTGACTGCTGATTAGGTTCAACGGTGATCCTAATTTCTATTTCTGTTTGTTTATTTTCTTTCTGCAATTTTTACTTTAGTACTCTGTTTCATTTTTAATCCTTGAATTAGTTATAGATTTGATTAGATTCAAATCTGTAATTGATTCACTTGCAATTTTTCTTGTTTTTATTGATAATTACAAATTTACTTATCGGTTCAATTAGATTTGTTCTGAACTAAATTGTGATTTCAACTTTAACCGATCTTCAAACTTTGTCTAACTCGCCCACAAAATTATATAAATAATAATTTTTAATTTTCCTCCCTGTGATTCGACCTGCATACTACACGATCTGTGCGCTTGCTGAATTTAATTTAAAAATTGCGCTTTTCTAGTTCATAGGGAAGCGATGATCACTACCATTAAAGTTTTGGCCTGAATCATTTAATTCAGCAGTGTTCTTAATTAATAGAATGCCTACCAAAATTTTAAATGATATTAGTCCTCTAGAGAAATCATATAGTGTTAAACCAGATTACAAAAGTTTAAAACCTTTTGAATGTCTTTGTTACCCATATTTAAAGCCAGATAATACAAACAAGTTTGATTTTAAATCAAAACCATGCACTTTTATCGGTTACTGCAATAACCAAAAGGGTATAAATGCATTGATTCACTTGGCAGAATATACATTAGCAGACATGTTATCTTTGATGAAAAGACTTTTCCATTCAAGCAAACTGATATGAAAACACCTAGCAAAGTTTACAATTCTAAAGTGAGTTTACCTGAACCACCCATCCTCGGCAATATTTGGGAAGAAATGACAAACACTGAGGCTGCTGAATCTCTTACTGATAATCAGAGTGCTGATATTCAGCAAACTGACAATGGACAGACATAAAGCCACGCCATGTAGTCACCTGATTCCATACAAAGTTCAAGCAGAAATAATTCAGAGGATGCTCAAAATAATCAGCAAGCTGATGATAATGACGAAAACAGTTTGAATGACAACAACAATGAGCAACCAAAATTAAACTTACCAGTCAATCCTTCTCAGACTCAAACTGGTCATCATATGATGACTAGAGCCAAAAGCGGTATACTGAAGCCGAAAGCATATGATGCTAATATAAATAATGATGAGCCAAATATCTTTAGTCAAGCTATTAAGGATGAGAACTGGAGAGAGCTGCAATGAGAGATGAATACAATGCACTTATCAGGAATCATACTTAGGAATTGGTTCGTCCACCCAATTATAAAAATATAATTAGGTATAGATGGACATATAAACTAAAAAGAAATCCTGATGGTTCAAGCAATAGGTACAAGGCTAGACAGGTAGCCAAAGATTTCACACAGGAATACAACTTTGATTTTAATGAAACTTTTTCCCCTGTAGTGAAACCATTTACTATCAGACTAGTCTTTACTATTGCTCTCAATAATAACTAGAAAATAAAACATCTTGATGTGAATAATGCATTCTTAAATGGTTTATTGCAGGAAAATATTTATATGCAACAACCACCAGGGTTCACACAAGATACAACACATGTTTGCAAGCTAAAGAAAGCAATTTATAGGTTAAAGCAAGCCTCTAGAGTTTGGTTTGAAAAGCTCAAGTCAACACTTAATTCACTGGGCTACTCTCCTACTAAATCAGACTCATCATTATTTACAAATATTAATAAATCATCCACTATTTACATACTAATATTTGTTGATGATTTGATTATTACAGGTAATAATGATGAAGAAATTCGAAGGCTGACAATATACCTACACAGAACTTTCTCCATCAAAGATCTAGGTGACATTGCTTATTTTCTGGGCATTGAAGTGAAGTGCCAGTCAAATTCAGAAATACATCTTTGTCCAAAAAAAAAAAAATCTGAACTACTGACAAAAACCAACATGCATGAAGCAAAGTCTCAACCTACACCAATGATAGCTGGGCAACATTACTCTAAAAATAGGGGAGAAGCCATAGATAATATTAAACAGTATAGAAGTGTTGTAGGTGCATTACAATATGCGACTATAACACGACCTGATATTGCATTTAGTGTTAATAAAGTGTCTCAATTTATGCAGAATCTGCTAAGCGAACATTGGAAAGCAGTCAAAAGGATACTCAGATATTTAAATGGAACTATTGACTATGGCATAACACTCAAAGCAGGCAAACATTTAAACATCACAGCATTCAGTGATTCAGACTGGGCAACATATCAAGATGATATAAAATCAGTAACTGGTTATTGTGTTTACATTGGCAATAATCTAATATCATGGTATTCGAAAAAACAAAACACAATATCCAGATCCAGCACTAAAGCTGAATACAGAAGTGTGACAAGTACAACAGCTGAAATACTATGGTTACAGTCTCTACTGAAGGAACTGAATCTGCTAACTAACATTAAACCTATAATTTGGTGTGATAATCAAAGTACCATATACATGACAGCAGATCCAGTTCAACATGCTCGTACAAAACATATAGAAATATATATATGTATATATACACTTCGTAAGAGAGCAAGTGCAGAAGAAAAACATACAAGTCAACTATGTTCCTACTTTTCATCAAAAGGCGGACATTTTCACAAAATCACTTGCAACTAAGAACTTTCAGAGACTAAGGAAAGAATTAAAGGTGATAGAACCATACAACCTGATCTCTAGAAGCCACTGAAGCAGTTTGAAGACCAGATCCATGATTATGTTATGGATATGAAGACCCTTGATCCTTTGATGTCATCAAAGTAATTTCTGAAGCTCATTGCCATGCCCAAAGTCACTGAAGTTTTATTGAAGACCAAATCCATGATCAGGTTACAGATCTGAAGACTCCCGATCTTTTAATATCACTAGATTAACTTCTGAAGCTCGAATTCATGTTAGATCTTCAGTGTTGACGCATACTTCTATTTGTTTGCTGATAGCTTCCGCAAATCATCAATTTAACGAGAAAAATTAGGGTTTCCAATCGCTCAGAGAACCCTAATTTTTGAGAGGGGGCAGATAGAAATAATAGTTTCAATAACTTCTGTTATGAAGGCACGAGCTGTTCTCGTACCGACTCTATCTTTATTTTTTTACAACTGGACTTAACGCTGGGCCTAATATTCTAGTCCATACGTTATTGTATAAATATTACATAATCCTGTACAATTGTATTATTCGATTCAGCAATACAAATTTACAATTTCTCTCTGTTTTTACACTTTGCAATTCTCTGTTCACATTAACTAAATTCGTGTCCCTAATTTTGCAAAGACCAACAAAAGTTGTCTCAATAAAATGTAAGACCGCTAATTTTGTCTTAAGTATGTCATCAACGTTAGGACTTCCTAAAGGAAATTATGCGGTCTTAAATGTATATTATAAGACAGCAAAATATAGTGACAAGGGTGTCTTAAATTATCATTTTAGCACCCACCTCTTCACCACAATAGTTACTTCTAATTTCAGCACACACGCAGTTTCACAGCATGCATATTTCATGCATTAGAAATAATACAATATATTTCTTGCTTCAGCCGTGTATAGAAGAGCATATATAAAAAAGCCTGTACAACATTAGAAAAAGAAGATGCATTAAAGTTAACGGCTTCACAGTAATTTTGACAATAGAAATTACAAATAAAGATGTCCAACTATGCAGCAAATATAAAACTCTAAATATTATGACGGAGGAAAAGAAAAACAACTTCATTCTACAATGTCATCGTTAAGGGATTGTTGAAATGTACCATGAAGAGGCATTGCTTGATACTGTCCAAATTGCAGCCTGAACTCGTTTGTGACTGGTACGAGCAGCTATGTGAATGGCCCATGTTTTGTGAAAAAATTTCAAAAGTCTGCTGGCATGACATAGGAAAAGACTGAAAGCTTTCTGGTGTTTGATGATGCAAAACTAATGGTTGTGCAAACTGAAAAGAAGGCGGTGTAAACTGACCAGCTGGTTGAGAAATTTGAAGAGCAAGTTGGGGAAACAAAAATTGTTGTGTTGTGGCTGCGATGGCTGTGATGGTGCAACAGAGCCATATTTGCTAGCTATTGCCAACTAAACTTCCTTTTCGAGTAATTTTCTGATCTCCTGTGTCAATATAATATTTGTCGATGAATTGGATGTAGTAGAATCTTTATAGCTTGTGATGTTATTAGCGGAAATAGAAAATTTGGAACCTTTATTTAACACACTACTTGTATCAATGTATGGTGCTCCGTATAATCTACCTCTTTCTAGTCCTCCAGAAGCCTCCACCCATAGCTGTGGATTCCATTCCGCTACATCTCATTTAACTCGTCTTTCTTTTTCATATAAGTTTCATGATAACAAAATATATTTAATATTTATGTAAATGATAACTGTTGTCATATGTATGACGAATGAGTTTCTCTATCGAAGAAATAATCAAACAATGGTTAAAGCTGTGGTAACTATTTTGTGAAATGACAATTCTGGTTCAATAGGAGTATGTTTCTGGTGCATGCAAATTCTTGATAACAAATGGATAAAAAGAACCAACAAAGGTAAGTAACATGAATTTGTTAATTAGTGGATTAGTGTGTGCAGTAGGGATAACTTTAAAGATTAAATAACCAAATGGTTGTCATACATATTTCCTTGCTTTTGGCAAATTCATAGTTCTGCATCCATAATTTTTTGTACCTTTTCTACATTATTTGATCATTGTCAACTTAAAGTATAATAACTTCATCTTTATGTTATTCATATTTCATGGTTATTTTTTACTACTTTGTGTAGATGAGTTTTCAAGTTCAATAGGAGTATGTTTTTGGTGCGTGCAAATTCTTGATAAGAAATGGATAAAAGGAACCAACAAAGATAAATCACATGAATTTATTAATTATTGGATTAGTATGTGTGGTAAGGATAACCTCAAAGATTCAATAACCAAATGATCGCCATATATATTACCTTTCTTTCGGCAAATTTACAGTTTTGCACCCACCATTTCTTGTACCTTTTTTACACTATTTGATTATTGCCAACGTAAAATGTAACAACTTCATTTTATCTTAATTTCTATTATTCTACATGGTCTTAATATTAAGTAGCCCGAAATATGCCTCAAAGAGTCAACAATCAAAGGTATTTATATTTTTGTCAAGAGTTTACCTTGATTATCATCAAGGTTAACTCGGTTTGGCGAATTCCTTGTTTTGTCAACCAACAATTGTTCAAACCTTTATATTTCAATTAAGAGCGGATGGAACGATAGAAGTTAAGAAGAATTGCATTATTTATACTTTCAGTTGAGAGGAAATGTAAAGCGAGCTTAAATTATTTTTTGTTTAAAATATTGTGAACAAGTATAGCTAATAAAGACATGTGCAGTAAGGGATGTACCATAAAGATTCAATAACCAAAGCTCTTTATCCCTCAACCTTCACGGTCATAAGTTCGCTACGTCCAATTTCCAGTTTTGCGATCACCATTTCTCTGAATACTTAAGTGTTTTTCAAGCTTTATTAAAATGAAATATAAATAGTGCATTTTTTCCTCAACTTCCATCATTTTCTCTCTTCTTAACCAAAAGAGGCTGCGAATGTACCCTTAAAATTCAATAACCAAATAATTATTTTATTCTTGTTAACTGCTATTCTTGATCATCATCATAATTATTTCCTTCGACGATCTCCCAGTTTTTGGTCAACATGTATTTAAGCTCTTCAAGTTTTAACTAACAACAGATAAAATGATGGAAGTTAAAGAAGAGGTGCTCTGTTTGTATTTTGATATAATAAATTTATCTAAAGAAACGTAGAGCTTAAATTATGTTCAAGAAATTACTTGGTGAATGAGGATTTCTAATAAAATGATATCTAAATAACGGTTAAGATAAATTAACTATTATGTCTAACTAAAATATTAGGTTAAATAAAATCATATTTTCTCTACATTCAAATTATTGATGGTGAATACATATAAAGAACCAATAAAACAACGTGAATTCCATGCACCAGGCTGGTATTATCTTTTTAATATATAATTTTCATTACAGAATTGCATGTCGTGTACTTCCATAACTTATAAGTCTATGCCTAGTTAAGAATCAACGAATGATACTAAACACCTGAATTTTCAATAAATAAACTTGCATAAACTTTTTTAGATTTGCTATCAACAAATGTGCTATTTGTTGTTGAGGATTCTTTCGTTTTTCCTTTGTCTCTTTTTGTATGCCAATAACAGAAGCTATCAGCAAAGGAAACCAGACGACCAGTCTCAAGTTCCTTTAAATTGAATACAACAACAAAGCTATATCCCAAACAATTTGGGGTTGGCTAGTTATGGAACCCAAAATTAATTCCTTCAAATTGAATATGGAAATAAATTATTATGATTGCTAAGCATGGTTAAAGATATAATAAAATTAGTCTACAAAGCCAATCAAAATAAGTTTTCAAAACTAGGAGCGATTATGCAAGAAATTTAAGTTGAAATAAAATCAGATCATGAGATCCAAGAGAAAATAAACCAGCAGTTTTTGTATTGATAAAAAATGATAAATATTTGTAAGCTTTAATTGTTTACAATGTATAAATGTAATTATTCTTATGTAACGATTAAGTAAAACAATTTTAGCTCAATACACGCCCTTATTCTTATATAATGGCTAAAAAATCATTTTGGCTTACCACTTGTGCATCGTATGATGCTATAGATACTAAGCCAGTGGTATGACGTGTGAATCCCCTCTCTCTGTCATCATATGTGTTTTTATGTCATTCCATATTAATCATTTGATTCCAAATACTTGCTTGGATTTATGTGTTTTTATGTCATTCCATATCAATCGTTTGATTCCAAATACTTGCTTGAATCCAACTTAGAGGTGTATCTCGACAGACGGCAGTTGATCATCCTAGTATTTTGCCTTAATTGTTTTGCTTTTTTCGTGCAGGATATAGTTTTTTAAAGAATCGATAAGGCCGTTTTTGTCCAAATCTCAAAACCCCTTTGCTCATAAACCACATCGTGTTTGTATGATCGCTGTACATAAAAAAAAATGTATTTTAAACATATTTCAAGGAAAAATATAATTAGTAATTTAAACCGAAAGTAGATAAGTATACCTTAAACTCATTAAATAATATTATTCTTTTTTCATAGAGAACTTTAGAAGAAAAAAATAAGTGTTTGTACCATGAAGTGATTGGAAAATCTCAAATCATTATTTTAATTCTTTTTTGTAGACCCTTTTTTAAGAAAATATTTATGTTATGTTTTAATGATAAACGACTAAGCAAGTATAAGAATCCCATCCACACTCTATAATGTCCACAGTTAAACAGAGAACCAAATTCTAATTTCAATGCTCATGATAATCCAGAAATAATAATGCATATATCTTGTATTCTAGTTTCTTGTGCAAATTCGATTAAAGGAAAGTATAATCGGAAAAGAGATAGACTATGTTAGATAACCCAAAATTTACCAAGAACAATCGATACTCAATAAAATAACTCAATAGATTAAAATTAAGTGGAGTATATGAGCTGTGTATCAAAAGAACAAATAGAATATTGAAACTCGCACTGATTTATGATTAGATTGGAAAAAACTAACCTTTGTTTTCTTCAATTAAGCTTCCTCTTGTGTAACTCGGTTGTATGAATTATCGGCCTTGATGATATTGGAAGTTAGGGAGGATTAACACAAATAGAGTGTTGTTTTAAGATCAGAGGAAACGATTTAGGGTTTTAAGTTTTAAAGGAAGAAAAGCATATATGACCAGATCTGAATAGGATTAACATGAAATAAAAGGGAAATGATAAATGTGGATGCGAAAATTAAGCGCTCCATGCGTTGAGACATATCAGGCACCGTTATTTTGGTAAGTGCTTAATTAGTTGAGACAATGTCATTTTGTCCTTAAATAGGCCTTAATTTAATACCAAAATGATGCGTGTCTTTAAAAACTATAATGGACCGGGGAAAATTGTGATCCTGATTATCGACCAAACACGATGTCGACTAACCCAGCATTCGAAATTTACCGGAACATTAATGAAAGAAAATAGAGGGTGAGAATAGATAAGATAGAAATTTAGAATAGAAGAAGAAGAAGATCACACAACACATCAGTGTAACACGAATCTCACAGCGGAACGAATAAAATATAACATAACTTTGAAATAAAACAGTATATATATACAATAATATTATCAGAGTACAACACTTACAACACAACGAAAAATAACACTAGATAACTAACGCTGAAGCTTCCTACTCCAAGCTCTCCAAGTGTATCTGTAAAGACCTGAACTACTTGACTGCCCGTACAAATTTGGGCACCCAAGAGATTAGGGTAAAACAAAACAAAATAAACTCTGGGTCAGTCATGGGACTGGTGTGAATAAACTCCGACCGCTTGGTTTAACTTTTAAAATCCTTTTTAAAAGAAAGGGCAATCGTAAGAACGATCCACACATAAACACAGATGGTTTTTACCTTACGATAGCCCAAAGCATTCTTTGAAATCAATATTCGTCTGATATTATAATAATGTCTAAATACAAGTAATATCAATCTAGCAGAACGCTTGCATCTCACGCTCTACATGTATAGTATACAATTCAAACCGTGGGCTCTTATTGGATAATGGATTCCAACTGGCAAGGTATGGGACCACCTTCCGATAGTGTACCTCTAGAGAGAAATACACCGGGTTCAACAAGAACATCTTGCAACCCAAGCTAAACATGACCGGCTCCTCACTTCGCTTGAGAGTACCGAATGTATTATCACCAACGATTGGGATCAGCAATCATTTCCTGAAAGGGACAACATCGATAGATTTAAGAAGCAAAAGGAGTTTCTCTAGATCAAGTGACAATACACCCTACTTGGCAGCCAACCACTTAGCCATGCGACCTACCCGATTTTATACCATTTCCCGGTTGTGAGGCTAGAGGTCATAACGTATCTTTTGATCTTCATTCACTTTGAATGTCACATTGTCATACACGCCAAATCACAAATTGATTTCCCCAAACATATCATGGTATACAACTAAGAGAAACGAATTCCTCCGCCACCAAACGTAAATACGTTTGAAGAGATCAACTTACGTGATGCATTAGATATACTCTATCAGACATTCTTCCATATATGTTATCCTAGGACCGGACAAACCGCACTATTATGTAAATAGGATAACCCTTGCATAACTCAGTCTTCAATTATCTTCATCATATTTGATCGCAGCGCTAACGTCCATACAGAGTGGTTTTCAAATAATGAATCTGATCCCGGTCTCTCCGTATTGACGACGGAAAAATGGTCAAAAACTTTGATAATCGGTGATTTAACTATCAAAGAAAAACATGTGTGCAAACAACGATATTAGTTCCAGATGGAAATTCTATCGATCAATCATCATTCATCTCTTAAATTAATTTATCCATTTACCCATTTCCATATATTCAACAAATCCTTAATTTTCTGGGTTTAGAAATATACCTTATTAACATTGAAAAACATTTTTATTTCTTACTCACACATCACTATCATTTCAGTATTTCTTATCAACAAAACATTTTAATTTTTATGCTTAGAAATATTTCTGATTATATTTCGAAAACGTTTCCAAAACTCATTCATATGGTGAGACGACCCGAACTTCCCCGTGAAGAGAAGCCCGGATTGCTTTGAGGAAAAGACGAATCAGAACACAAACAGAAGAACATTTCATTGCTTATCACAATAATTTCACCAGAATACAAGAATATTCAGAGCATGAACAAATAATATATATTTGATAAATATCAGAGATTTACAAATTACAATGCAGCGGAAAATAATACAAAACACAACTGAAAGAGATAAACGGATACAGAGCTTTCCGAATATCATTCCAGCTGTAAACCAGGATCATGTGAATATAAATCTACAAACCCAAAACTACTAGCTGCCCATGCGGAAAATAGAGGAACCTAGAGTTTAGGTTAAAATAATAAACTCCAAGTCAGTCATGTGACTGGTGTGAGAATTTAAACAGTTATTAATCTTTATTTTAAAGTTCGGTTAAATCAAGGGACCACACCGTATAACACGGAACGCGTTTCCTCCCAAGAATACCAGTGCATAAAACAAATAGCGCAATGCTAAATAAAGAACAATGAATCTATTATAAGACTCAAGTCCCATCACACAATGCAACGCAAGCCGGAAGATAGAGCTTTTACCTTATAATAGCCAAAAATGCTTGATACGTGAAATTTCATATTTTATTATTACTATAAGTGTATAGTGTCAAAACAATTTCAATCATAAGTATTAATCATAAACGGCATGAGTGCCCCATCCCACTATGTCGCCATAATAGGCTCTACAATCAAAACCGCAAAGTCACGTATTGGAAGTCGGATTTCCATCATGAACCAAGGCAAGGCGCAATCCTACCGTTTCGAGACACTCTAGCCGGAGCCTTAGGACTTAGCCACAACTGTACCTACGCAACATGCAGGGTCGGTCAACACTAAGTGCAGTGGTGAATTAATAATTCTTGAGCATGCGTTTCACCGCCCTATGGGGCGTAAATGAGCCAAATGACTTCATCGGCTCCGGCAGTAGCCGATCAATCCGAGGCGCCTCGCTATCCATCAAGTAATAAGTAACATATGCAACATCCACATGAGTAAAATGTCGGGGCTTGTAAAACGCTGACACCACTCCTATCTAGAAGGAAACGCAATGCCCTCCCTGTCGTCCTCTCCCATTTCTGGTTCATACCGGGGCGTGAGACTCGCGAATTAACGCTACACAAAGCTATGCTATATTAATGCCGTGCTTTGATCATCAACCACAAGACTTTGCTTTTCAACAGAAGCCTTGATCATTTGCATCTCAGCATGCCACACAGGCAATTCACGCCATGCGACTGATGTCTATTGATATATAACCTCTGAGCTCGTACGTCCCAGAGAAGGGCGTTAAGCACTCCACCGCCAAACAGATATATATTTAATAGAGATCGATCATCACAGAATAAAATCCAATGTCAGACACACAATCCATATACAGGTCCGTTCTGGGTTTAAACGAAACCGGAGGCACATTATTCCTCGTCCCGTATGTCCAATACAGGAGAGAGGCCCACGCATATCCGTCGATCTCCAAGTACGTCTGGATGATCACCACTTATTACCTTGTCTTGGGTGTACAGCCCAATGAAGACCTCCGGTCTTCAACCACCGTCTTCATCCTCGACATATCGTCGAATCAGTTATTCAGAATGGGATAAACCCGGTCTTTCTGAATAACTCGCATATATATAAACAAGTGCTATAAAAACACAACATACGCCTCATTCCAATCTAGAATATTCCTTCATTCAAATATTCTTATACTTTGGGAAAGGTTCCCATTAATTTAATCATTCTTTAATCTTCCTTTGAATATCAATTCAAACCAAATTATGGTTTATCCAAACTAGTCGGTATTAGCGCACCTTACCGAAGTAATCATTTGTTTTAATTTCCCAATCCCAACCTATTCATCCCATGAAGCAAAACTGGTAATACTTCATATCTAACACCACAGTGTTATCGGTAAATTTAGTTACCATTTCACGTTCAAATCTAATTAAAGATTCAACTATCGCTTAGAGCAAAACTGGTTAAACTCCATTCTCGATCATTTCTTGAATTTGATAATTTTAGTTATCAAATTCACCTTTCAATCTATTTAAAGATTCATTAAAACTCTAATTCAGTTTTGATTCTCAAAAATCATTACTTAATGATTATTCAAATCCAGGAAATAAATCCTGTCTTTAACTGGGTTAAAGAACTAATGTCATTTAAAATACAACTCACGATAAACCCAAAATCACATTCCATTAATTATGGAATCTTCACGGAAAACAGATCAATATATATAATTGATATAAACTTCCATATCCGACTAATAATATAAATGGAATAACAGCAAAGCCTTTTAAATCCCATATATATTAGCAGTCTTCCTCCACAGAAATTCACTTCGATTATTACCAAATCGAATTCCATTTCATTCCAATTTATTTTATTAAATTGGAAAACTTTACTTTGGAAAATCTCCTTTAAATCTTAACAAAAGATTTATAAATTCCAAATCACACTTCACTGTAAATCGGGTTAAAGAACGAATGTCGTTAAAAACTCAGTTCACGATAAATCCAATTCACATTCCATTTTATTCCAATTATTAAATATAATTGGAAACTCTAACAATTTTAATTAAAAGATTTATTCTCTTCATAGGGGTTCAAGAACAGTGTTACTGAAGACACCATTCACGACAAACCCAAAATCCCATTTGATATTAAATACAAGGCTCTGAATAGAAAATATATCGACTTATATTCAATATCAAATACTACAACCAACAAATATCGTATTGGAAATAACGATATAAATATATCTTTAAAATTTCCATAACAATATATGTATAATCACGAAATCCAACATCGAAATAGTCCGAAGACAATTTCGATTCAGATCCATTTCCAATTTATATATTTGAAATTCTGGTTATTTTTAAAACCATTTCAAATCCAATTTATTTATTTTAAAAATAATTGGATTATAATTCTAGTTCAAAACTAGTTCATTTCGATAATAATCTATATTTATCTTTTCAAATATGGAATTTTTCATCCCAATTCTTTCCAAATCATTTTTTATGATTTTACACTTATTATTGATATTTTTAATAATTTTATCAAGGCTCGTACAGTCGATTTCCATAAACGGCCATCGAACTGCACTTACAACGACCTTTTCCAAATTTGATTTGGATATAATTCCAAATCCAACCGTTAGATTTCAAATATCTAATATTTATTAGAAAGCTCTTTTCGATACGAACCCAACGGTTCCGGTTTTAGGAGAATCCGACGGTCGGATCTCCCGTAATGTCCATTCAAAGTCAATGGTCGAAATTCGCGAACTGCCGCGGTGCGGCGCGTTTTATTCAGGGCATTATATATATATATATAATATAATATATATTTTGTCGATTTCCATTTAAAACGTATTTTATAAATCGTTTTAAATTCGTTTCAAAATGATTTCAACTTCATATTCAATTTCAAATCAAAATGTAATATTCCATATCATTAATATATAAATGATAATATTTTCAAAACATTAGATTTTTGAAATCAATTCCTTTTCAATATTCATTATAAAAATGAATAAAATCTATATAAATATCGTTCACGTCAAAATGGCATTATTCTAATCAACACGGCTTTATATATTTATATATATTCGTGTCCATCCCATCGGACATCAAAATCAGATTTTGATTCTTTTCTGAATATTATTTTAAAATATTCCTTATTTTAAAATATTCAATATTTTATAATATTCGTTCTTTTTGAACTGGAATCAGACACAGTCAATTACCATATAATATTATAATATGGATTTCATACAACACATATGCACAACAACAATCAAACGCATTCAACCATCATCCAGAGTGCATTCTACACTGCATAAGCATTAAATATAAATATTCAACGCCTACACAGCTTGTCAACCAATCGATTGACATACAACTAAATATTGGGATTAATGTATGTCCAATATCATCCCAATACTTGTATGAAGTTTCAATCAACAAAAAATGAATTTTATTTGTGCAGTTGGACGATGTGTAAAATTTATCATCCCAATCAACATCAGTCAAATGTGTGTACATAAACAAATTGTCTAATTTGTTTATGAGTATATATTTAATTCATATACACATTAAAAATTATATTTTTAACTATAAAATATTTATTTCAACACATGGATATTTTATTCCTTTCATTCCACATCACAATCTATTTTCACAACACAAACAAACAAACAAGTCGTCCATGGTCTGTGGACAACGGGTGTCGGGTGCTACTAAGCACCGTTTGCATCCTTGTATATATTTTAACTAGAAAATAAAATTAGAGTGAGAATTTCTCACTTTTGGGATCCACTCCGTCATTCTATTCTGAATCGTTTGGATTTGTCTGCCGCGCAACCGCAGTCTTCTCTACGCTGTTCATATTAAAAATCACATTTTTATATCGCTACAAATATAAAAATCAAATTTTTATATTCTCCATCATATAAAAATCATATTTTTATTATCTCTATTGTACAAAATCATATTTTTATTATCTCTATTTCATATAAAATGACCGTATTTCTATTTCTTCGCTTCATATAAAAAGATCATATTTTTATTTCTTCCTTCATATAAAAAGATCATATTTTTATTTCTTCGCTTCATTTAAAAAATCAAAATTTTATTTTAAAGCTGTATATGTATAAAAACCATATTTTTAAAACATTCTACATATATATATATATATAAACATATTTTTTTTGACAATGTTATTTACATTCAACATTTCAGATTTTAAACAATGTTGTTTTATAATTTAAAATCTAAAGAAAAGAATTCAATGTTTAATAAAAAAAGGGAGCTCATTGTCTTTCATCTGAACCGCTGAACAGGAGCTCCGATTCTAGGGTTCCACTTTGTAGCCAATGCGTGAAGTCGGATGATGACCTGAATATGTCTCGATGTGCGCCTTGGGGTGCGCCGCCGCCACCAGGAGGCGGGCCAACTTCGGTGCGCCCACAATGCTCGAACGTGAGCTCGAACAGCGCCTCTTTAAGGCTATAGAACTCATGAAACATATCACCATACTCAATCAAATTGATACGAGATTGAAGAGCAAAGAAAGTAGTTCAAATTTGCTTCAGGAATCATAGATAATTCTGCACGAATTGAGCGTGACTGAGGAATTCCTTCCGGAGTTCTTCCGTCGTTCACTGAAGGGAGAGAAAGGTGCGGTTTGGGAAGTTTGACCACGGGGTAGATTTTGACTAGGGTGTGATTGGAGAATGGATATTTATATAATTATTTTTAATATTATTTTGTTCATAAAATACTTGTTTAACACAACGAACTCCGAACGAGACCCAAGACCATCGCCCCTAGCTAATTACCCCTATTTCAAACATACTGGGATATGTTTCGTAACCCAATTCGGCTGTTACAGTCCGTTTTCTTTTAAATTAACATTTAAGTCAATATATATTCAATTTAAACGTACATTTTAATTTACCGGGGCCACATACTGAGTCTAAAAATTCCAGAAAAATAAATTTAGCTATGTTCTGATGATATGGTCCTAACAAAACTAATTTCGTCGAATTTGAAGACCGTTTGAAAAATGGCCATTTTCTGGTCGATCCTAATTAATTGAAACTGTCAAAACACGTTTTCTTTTGCCATGCTCACATATTGATCCATAAATTATGAAATTGGAATCTAGCAATAATTTGACATCCCTGATCCAACAAAAGTGGTTTCATCGAAAATGAAGGTCGTCTGCAAAATGGCTATTTTTAAGGGCTATATTTTCCGTAGCGACTATTCTAAATTTTCAATTGGGCATAACTTTTTATTCCCGCTATGAAAATTCAATTTTTCGGATTCGTTGGAAAGATATTTTCAAATAGATTCTAATATTTTTGGTTTTGCTAAAATCCGGTTCATTTTGAATCTTGTACATTCATTTGAAATTTGAAATCGAATTTTCGAACTACCGTGCCATTTTCAATTCCTTTTATAAATAAAAATAAACATTTATATTCTAATGTCGATTCAAATAAATATATACATTCTAATTCTATGCAAAATAAATTTCTCGTTGTTATTATTTAAAATAATCCATTTTAAATATTCAAAATTCATTGAAATTGCCAAAATAAAATTTTTAAATTGGTTCTGAATCTCCAGGTTGTTACATATGGATTTCAGATGAACGTTGTATAAAACATTGTTACGCCCGCTCAATCCATTAATCGCTTATTTCTTAATGTATCTTTAATCAATCTTTGCCATCGAGCTTCAACTATTCCTTAGTTAATTACGAAGTCAATCAAGTTGGGTTATAATTACCTCTCAGACCTTAACTGAACAACGTCCTTAACATCATAATAGATAAAGCTCAACACTCCAATTTTTATAACCATTGCTTATATAAATTCTCGGATTTATATTTACGAATTTCCTTCTTGGATAAAACATTGGTTATATGATAACATTATAAACCTTACTTCCGAAATATCTGACTTTAAAACTTTAACTTTTATGTCTTAATTTGAATAATTTATAATTAATTTATTTACTAAATAAATAAATCTTCATTTAAATACCGGAAAGCAAATAGTACTTTCCCGAATTCGATATAATCAAATTCGATGTATAACTCTCTTTCGAGTAATCTCTATTCGATTAACTCTTTTTCGAATAACCTATATTCGATTAACTCTTTTTCGAATAACTTATATTCGATTAATTCACTTCGAATAACTTATATTCGAGTTATTCACTTCGAATAATTATATTCGATTTATTCACTTCGAATAATCATATTCAATTTATTCACTTCGAATAATTTATATTCGATTTATTCACTTTGAATAACTTATATTTGATTAATTCACTTTGAATAACTTATATTTGATTATTTCACTTTCGAATAAACTATATTCGATTATAAAACATTGGTTTCCAACCGAATACTAATTATCTTGTCAAATTTCTGATTTTATTCAATATATAATTTCTTAAATAAATTATTTTATAACTTCTGACCTAGTTGAATTCTAATTACCAATATTTATGTATTTTATTTAAGTCTATTTATATTTCAAATATCGAAATACATTTCATCCTTCCCTTTTTAAAACAACTCCAACTTTCCCCATTTTACATTCACTGTTGAATTTGCAATCTCAATTATCCACTGATAGTTATATTTTAATTCATTTATAAACATTGTTTATAAATCACAACACTTGTTTTCATTATTAAACAAGTCATTTATTTCTAACCATTTGAAATTCCATTTCTATTTAATTTCTATTTCAAAAATCCACTTTCCTTTATAAATGTGTTTATTTGTAAAATATTTGCTTATATCCATTATTCACACCGAATGTGAATAATATTTCTTTTATACAATCCATCTAGTGTGATTTCATTTTTCAAAATAATATCCCATTTTCCAAATTCTATTTATACTTCTATTTATAGAATTATTCATACGAAATCTCCTTTTTATTACTAACACTTAAATCACATTTATAATTTCTTTTATAAATGCTGAGTTCACATTATATTTAAAAATATTAGTGTTAAAACTGATTTCTACTTCTCTATATAAGTTCGAACATATATATTCTATTTATCAAATGATAAATATTTTATTTAATTTATAAAACATTATTTATAAATTAATCTTCTCCATTTATCTATTAAAACATATTTCTATTTAAAAGCTACTTTAAATTAATCTTTTCCATTTATCCGTTAAAACAGATTTCCATTTAATATTTATTTTAAATCCATATCATGTTACACCCGTATGCGAAGCATGGGTCTAAACCTTCCTAATGTAAAATTCTCTTTTTATAAAATTCTATTCATTTTCCTAATATTTTCTTTTATAAATCTATTTATTTTCAAACTATTTCCTTTTATAAAATTCTATTTATTTTCCAAATAAATATTCCTTTTATAATTCTATTTAATTTCCAAATAAATATTCCTTTTATAAATCTCTATTTATTTTCGAAATATTTCCTTTTTATAAATGCTGTTTATTTATCAAATATTTTTTTAATAATATCTATTTATTTCTAGAATATTCCCTTTTTAAAATGTCTATTCATTTTTTAAATAATTCCTTTTATAAAATCCTATTCATTTTATAAATATTCTTTTTATAAATCTATTTATTTCTGAAATATTTCTTTTTAAAATGTCTATTTATTTTATATGAATATTTTATTTTCAATATAAACTTTAAAAATTCTCTTTTTACGTTCCAGTATTCCTTATTGTATTTAACATACCATATAACAATGATCAATATCATCCAAACACACATAATCAACAACATATTATATATCACATCATATATCACAATATATGAAAAACTGTAAAATAAATGTTGAGGACTCCAGTTTGATCCCTCCGACCTATTTCCCTGCATCCACAGATATTACACAATATAATTCACATCAATTTCATTTCAATATGTACTATTCTGATAAACAGAATCAATGTTTGTTTAACGATACGTGTATATATCGTTATCTGTAATTCCAAACAATAAATCAGCAATTCAACCAAACAATCAACACACAACAATCAACCATCATTTATCAATTCTAAAAGTACATTGTAAAAATATAAACTGGTCAGAGTTAGTGAGTTTTACTCACATTGGTCGATCATCGTTAAATAATGATAATTGTAGTTTGATTCAGACGGACAATTTATTTCACTATAAATTGTAACGAGCTCCAATTCACTCCCAATCAATTCCATTGTGTAGTGTCATTCCATACGATCCTAATGGATCTGACCGTTCATCATTCTGACATCGTATGGCTAAGTTATAACATATATAAGTTAGTGTTCATATTTATATGGTTTTATTTTAATTAATCTTTGTTAACGGGCCTTACCCTTCTAACATTAGCCCACCCACATCCAAAACGCAGACCGCAACCTTCATCTCCTCCAAAACTTCAAATTACCCTGCTCTATCCATTCAGACATTGCTGAGTTCTTCCTCTTTCCATTTCTCCTCTTCTACTTCATGAAATTCCAAACGAAATTCACCATCACGCTCCTCCTCCCGAACTCCTTCCTCCCATCAACAATTTGCTTCAACTCGATCACATCCCTCCCTTCACGTCAATGGCGCCCAATGCCTATACACAGTACATATCCAATACAAAAACATAACCGAACCTCATCAGAAAATCACCACCGAACTTCTCTTGAAAATTTCCATCTGCCCCTACCCTCAAACCTCAACTCGATTGCATCTCGATCACCTCCATCACAATCCCGTATGCACGCTCAAGCATAAAGGATCGACAGTTTTAGTTTTGATAAAATCCAAAAAAAAATATAAATCAATCTATTCGATCTCCTGATTCAAAATACGAACTCAAATTGATTTAGAACACCTTAAATCTCGCCCAAGATCGAACCCTAGAAATAAAGCGAACACGGTATATTTTTTCGAGTAGATGAAAAAATCATCGAAGGCCTTGAAACTTATATGGGTTTGAAGATCACCCTGATACGAATCCAACCATATAAATTATGAGATTTTTGGATCATTACTTGAATTTATAAGAATTTAAAAAGAGGGATATTTCACGTTTTGTATTATCTGATGGCGGCTCAAAAAGCTCTTGACCCTGGAAAGGTAGAGACTAGGTTTAGGGTAAGTGATGGGTATTTATAGGAAAGTTTAAATATATTTTTAATCGATTATTTTATTTAATTTCATCTTATTTCTATTTGTATCGTTGATTAAAAATTCCTATAATCACATACAACATCCAAAAATCATGAAAATGGACATATAACTAGAGTTTGACATTACAGTCCCAACGAAACTTGTTTCGTCGAATTCCGACTCCGTTTGCTCACACAACGTATTTTTAACCATCAAAATGCTGATTGTTTTTCACATTAAAAATCCATACGACCACACACTAACTCCAAAAATCATGAAAATTGAAATTAACAATAATTTAATATTCTGGATCCAACAAAATTAGTTTTGTTGAAAATGGAGGTCGTTTGTAAAAATGGCTATTTTCTGAGGTTTAAATAAACCAATTTAAATATTAATATATTTAAAAATAATTTAATTTAATATTAATAAATTAATATTATCGTATATATTCACAATAGAATATCATGCAACTCCCAAAATATTCCTATCTGAATTTATAACTCGATATTTCAAATCCAATGTTAAATCGATATCTAGTTTATATTAAAAAATCCTTGTATAATATAAATAAATCGTTATAAATTATAAAGGAAATCCATAGCGGCTTTTCGAAAATTTGATTTGGACATAACTCACAATCTACACGATGAAATCTCGATTTTTCTCTTCCATTAGAATAATATATTTCACCAGCTCTGAAAGTTTCTTGTTTCACAAGATTCCGGCTTAAAACAGATTCTGTATATTCATTTAAAGTTTGAACCGCCAAATTACGAACTGCCGTGCCATTTCAAGCTCGATTATAATTATAATATAAATTGTACGTTCAACTGACATTTATAAATAAATTCGTTAATACAATTCAATTCTGAGCTGAATTATATATATATTAAATTGTCCAATTCACACAATATATTCAATTCAACTTAATTCTGATTATTTTGAAATTAAATATATTATTCTATTATTTATATTAATTAAATATTAAATATTATTTAATTAAACAACCATTAAATCTCTAAATCACTACTTAAATAATTAAATAAATTAATTATTATACCGTAAAAATACGGGATGTTACATTTCCCCCCTCAAAATAATTTCATCCCCGAAATTGCTAAGGTAGAAAACAAACCCAATTAAGTGGGTAAAAATTATCTGTTTACTTCTTTACTTTATTTTTAACTGAACCAATTAATTTTTTTTAAAATATTAATTCATTCCCGGATAACTAAAATTTTCAAAAATTCTGAAAATTTTCTAACACCTCGAATTTTCAGAAAATTTCGCCAGCACCTCCTTTGTAGGGTTCAATCCGTACAACTACAACTCGCCTCTCTCGGCCTTCTCCAACCCAAAAGAAAATCAAACATCCAAGTGGCTTGCCAATTCGGCTCATAAAAATCTCATACCCAATATAAAATATAAACTTGTACCTTTTTGTCGGGCATATCAACTCTATCACTTCCATCTGCTATCCATTCAGCATATATTGATGTTCTCCAATCAAATTCCAATCATTCGTTCTCAAATCCAATCATTTGCTTATAACTAAGCCAAATTTCAATTTTAATCTCAAGTTCTATTCTCGATTCCAAATTCTTAACACATCAATCCAACTCACTTAACCTCGTTTATTTTCATCCACATATTTCATTAATAATTAATTTCCCTAATTAATCATCCTTAATTCAATTCCAGTTTGCTTTCACAAGTATTATTTAACTTGTTTTTAATTCATCAATCTCTCCTTGGGAGTTTTAAATAGTTTACTCTTTTCAAAAATCAAAATATTCATTTCAGAGTATCAAACAACTTGTTTTTCTCAAAACAAAATCTTTAGTAGTAATCCTTCACTTAAAAACTCGAAAATGAACACCGCTGATGCTGCGCAGTTATCTTCGGAATTTATTTTCTAGCGATCGAAGTGAATTCAATACTATAACACTTTCAAAACCATTTCTAAACACTTCCATTTTGAAATACATTTCAAAATATCATTCACAATGTTTGTAAAACAATTTAAAAATCTTCAAGTATTATAAAATTCTATTATATCCAATCCAAGTCCATTTACAAACGCTTATTCAAATTTCCAGAGTTTTAATTCCAAATATGGTTTTAATTCAGATATAATCCATTTCGTAACACTTACACGAAATTTGATTGGTTATTTATAACCATTTCGCTTTTGTAATCTTACTCGATTATAATAACAACCAACATATCCAATATACTATAATATTTCAAATACTAATAATTCCATTTATATCAAAATATATTTTGGGTAAATTATATCATCTACCCTCTTTCAAAACTTACTGTGTTGGTACATCGTACTCGAGTGTTTATAAACTCCTACCGATACACTGGATCAAGTTGATCGATCAGAACCCATAAACAACTCAACCAATAAATCTCCACAATATAAAACAATTTTATATTGAATAACAAATACACGCTCATATATATATACAATCAAACTCAATCTAGGATATTTCTAACCCCATCTTTACTGAGTTACGCCACAGAGCCAAGCTAATCACTTAACCTTCAGCGCTGATACCACTGTAACGGCTCGGGGAAAATTGCGATCCTGATTATCGACCAAACACGATGTCGACTAACCAAGCATCCGAAATTTACCGGAACATTAATGAAAGAAAATAGAGGGTGAGAATAGATAAGATAGAAAATTAGAATAGAAGAATAAGAAGATCACACAACACATCAGAGCAACAATAATCTCACAATGGAACGAATAAAATATAACATAATTTTGAAATAAAATAGTATATATATACAATAACATTATCAGAGTACAACACTTACAACACAGCGGAAAATAACACTAGATAACTAATGCTGAAGCCTCCTGCTCCAGGCTCTCCAAGTATATATGTAAAGACCTGAACTACTTGAATGCCCGTACAAATTTGGGCACCCAAGAGTTTAGGGTAAAACAAAACAAAATAAACTTTGGGTCAGTCACGGGTCTGGTGTAAGTAAACTCCAACCACTTGGTTTAACTTTTAAAATCCTTTTTAAAAGAAAGGATAATCATATGACCAATCCACACATAAACACGGATGGTTTTTACCTTACTATAACCCAAAGCATTCTTTGAATCAATATTCGTCTGATATTATAATAGTGTCTAAATATAGGTAATATCAATCTAGCAGAACGCTTGCATCTCACACTATATATATATAATATACAATTCAAACCGTGGGCTCTTATTGGATAATGGATTCCAATTGGCAAGGTATGGGACCACCTTCCGACAGTGTACCTCTAGAGAGAAATACACCGGGTTCAACAAGAATATCTTGCAACCCAGGCTAAACATGACCGACCCCTCACTTCGCTTGAGATCATAATATATCTTTTGATCTTCATTCACTTTGAATGTCACATTGTCATACCCGCCAAATCCAAAATTGATTTCCCCAAACATATCACGGGTATACAGCTAAGAGAAACGAATTCCTCCGCCACCAAACGTAAATACGTTTGAAGAGATCAACTTACGCGATCCATAGATATACTCTATCAGACATTCTTCCATATAAGTTGTCCTATGACTAGATAAACCGAAGGCACTATTCTGCAACAGGACAGCCCTTGCATAAATTTGTCTTCAATTATCTTCATCATATTTGATCGCAACGCTAACGTCCATACAGAATGGTTTTCAGATAATGAATCTGATCACGGTCTCTCCGTATTGACGACGAAAAAATGGTCAAAAACTTTGATAGTTGAAGATTTAACTATCAAAGAAAAAATGTGTGCAAACAACGATATTATTTCCAGATGGAAATTCTATCGATCAATCATCAATCATCATTTATCTCTCCATTTACCCATTTCCATATATTCATCAAATCCTTATTTTTCTGGGTTTAGAAAATATACCTTATTAACATTGAAAAACGTTTCCATTTCTTATTCACACATCACATCATTCCAGTATTTATTATCAACAAAACATTTCAATTTTTATGCTTAGAAACATTTCTGATTGTATTTGGAAAACGTTTCCAAAACTACTTCATATGGATTTCTAATGAACGTTGCATAAAATATCGTTAAGCCCGCTCAATCTATTTATCGCTTATTTCTTAATGTATCTTTAATCAATCTTCGCCATCGAACTTCAGCTATTCCTTAGTTAATTACGAAGCCAATCAAGTTGGGGTATAGTTATCTCCCGGACCTTAACTGAACAACGACCTTAACATCGCAACATAAAAAGCTCAACACTCTTATTTTTACAACCATTGCTTATACAAATTCAAGGATTTATATTTACGAATTTCCTTTTTGGATAAAATATTGGTTATACGATATGGTTATAAACCTTACATCCGAAATATCTGATTTTAAAACTATAACTTTTATGTCTTAATTTGAATAATTTATAATTAATTAATTTATTAAATAAATAAATCTTCATTTAAAAAAGGAAAGTAAATAGTACTTTCCCAAATTCGATATAATCAAATTCAACATATAATTCTCTTTCGAGTAATCTCTATTCGATTAACTCTTTTTCGAATAACTTATATTCGATAAATTTACTTCGAATAACTTATATTCGATTTATTCACTTCGAATAATTATATTTGATTTATTCACTTCGAATAATTATATTCGATTTATTCACTTCGAATAACTTATATTTGATTAATTCACTTCAAATAACTTATATTTGATTAATTCACTTTCGATTAACTATATTCGATTATAAAATATTCATTTCCAACCGAATAATTATCTTGTCAAATTTCTAACTTTATTCAAATATAATTTCTTAAATAAATTATTTTATAACATCTGACCTAGTTGAATTCTAATTACCAATCTTTATGTATATTATTTAATTCTATTTATATTTCAAACATCGAAATACATTCCATCCTTTCCTTTTTGAAACAATCCAACTTTCCCATGTTTACATTCACTATTGAATTTGCAATCACAATTATCCACTGATAATTATATTTTAATTCATTTATAAACAATGTTAATAAATCACAACACTTTGTTTTCATTATTAAACAAGTTATTTATTTCTGACCATTTGAAATTCCATTTCTATTTAATTTCTATTTCAAAAATCCACTTTCCTTTATAAATGTGTTTATTTGTAAAATATTTGCTTATATCCATTATTCACACCGAATGTGAATAATATTTCTTTTATACAACCTATTTAGTTTGATTTCATATTTCAAAATAATATCCCATTTTCCAAATTCTATTTACATTTCTATTTATAGAATTATTCGTACGAAATCTCCTTTTTATTTCTAACACTTAAATCTCATTTATAAATCCTTTTATAAATGTTGTGTTCACATTCTATTTAAAAATATTGATGTTAAAACCGATTTCTACTTCTCTATATAAGTTCAGACTTATATATTCCATTTATCAAATGATAAATATTTTATTTAATTTATAAAACATTATTTATAAATTAATCTTCTCTATTTATCTGTTAAAACATATTTCTATTTAAAATCTACTTTAAATTAATCTTTTCCATTTATCTACTAAAAAAGAATTCCATTTAATATTTATTTCGAATCCGTATAATGCTACATCCGTGTGCGAAGCACGGGTCTAAACCTTCCTAATGTAAAATTCTCTTTTTATAAAATTCTATTCATTTTACCAATATTTTCTTTTATAAATCTCTTTATTTTCTAACTATTTCCTTTTATATAATTCTATTTATTTTCCAAATAAATATTCCTTTTATAATTATATTTATTTTCCATATAAATATTCCTTTTATAAATCTCTATTTATTTTCAAAATATTTCCGTTTTACAAATGCTGTTTATTTATCAAATAATTCTTTTTAATAATATCTATTTATTTCTAGAATATTCCCTTTTTAAAATGTCTACTCATTTTATAAATAATTCCTTTTATAAAATCATATTGATTTTATAAATATTCTTTATATAAAATCTATTTATTTCTGAAATATTTCTTTTTAAAATGTCTATTTATTTTATACGAATATTTTATTTTCAATATACACTTTAAAAATTCTCTTTTTACATTCTAGTATTCCTTATGGTAGTTAACATACCATATAACAATGAACAATATCATCCGAACACGCATAATCAACAGATTATATATCACAATATATGAAAAAACAGTAAAATAAATGTTGAGGAATCCAGTTGGATCCCTCTGACCTATTCCCCTACATCCATAGATGTTACACAATATAATTCACATCAGTTTCATTTCAATATGTACTATTCTGATAAACAGAATCAACGTTTGTTTAACGATACGTGTATATAACGTTATCTGTGATTCCAAACAATAAATCAGTAATCCAACCAAACAATCAACACACAGCAATCAACCATCATTTACCAATTCTAAAGGTATGTTGTGAAATTTAAACTGATCAGAGTTAGTGATTTTTACTCACATTGGTCGATCATCGTTAAATAACAATAACGGTCGGTTGATTCAGACAAAAAATTTATTTTGCTATAAATTGTAACGAGCCCCAATTCACTCCCAATCAATTCAATTTGTAGTGCCAGTCCATACGATCCTAACGGATCTAACCGTTCATCATTCTGACATCGTATGGCCAAGATATAACATATATAAGTTAGTGTTCATATTTAAATGGTTTTATTTTAATTAATCTTTGTTAATGGGCCTTACCCTTCTAACATCAGCCCACCCACATCCAAAACGCAAACCATAGCTTTCATCTCCTCCAAAACTTCGAATTACGCTGCTCCATCCATTTAGACATTGTCGACTTCTTCCTCTTTCCATCTGTCGTCTTCTACTTCATGAAATTCCAAACGAAATTCACCATCACGCTCCTCCTCCCGAACTCCTTCCTCCCATCACCAATTTGCTTCAACTCGATCACATCCCTCCCTTTACGTCAACTACCCCCAATGCCTATACACAGTACATATCCCGTATATAAACATCACCAAACCTCATCATAAAATCACCATAGAACTTCTCTTGAAAATCTCCATCTGCTCCTACCCTCAAACCTCAACTCGATCGCATCTCGATCCCCTCCACCACAATCCCGTATGGACGCCCAAGCATAGAGGATTGACAGTTTTAATTTTGATATAATCCAAAAGAAAACATAACAGTCTATTCGATCTCCTGGTTCATAATACGAACTCAAATTGATTTAGAACTCCTTAAATCTCGCCAAGAACGAACCCTAATAATAAACCGAACATGGTATATTTTTTGAGCAGATGAAAAAATCATCTAAGGCTTTGAAACTTACATGGGTTTGAAGATTACCCTGATACGAATCCAGCCATATAAATTTTGAGATTTTCGGATCATTACTTGAATTTATAAGAATTTAAAAAGAGGGATATTTCACATTTTATGTTATCTGATGGCGGCTTAGAAAGCTCTTAACCACGGAAAGGTAGAAATTAGGTTTAGGATAAGTGATGGGTATTTATAGGAAAGTTTAAATATTTTTAGTCGGTTATTTTATTTATTTTCATCTTATTTCTATTTGTATCGTTGATTAAAATTTCCTATAATCACATACAACATCCAAAAATCATGAAAATGGAAATACAACTAGAGTTTGACATTACGGTCCCAACGAAACTTATTTCGTCGAGTTCCGACTACGTTTGCTCACACAGCATAATTTTAACCGTGAAAATACCGACTGTTTTTCACATTAAAAATCCGTACGACCACACATTGACTCCATAAAACACGGAAATTGAAATCTAACAATAATTTAATATTCTGGATCCAATAAAATTAGTTTCATTGAAAACGGAGGTCGTTTGTAAAACTGGCTATTTTCTGAGGTCTAAATAAACCCATTTAAATATTAATATATTTAAAACAATTTAATTTAATATTAATAAATTAATATTATCGTATATATTCACAATAGAATATCATATAGCTCCCAAAATATTCCTATCTGAATTTATAACTCGATATTTCAAATCCAGTGTTAAATCGATATCTAGTTTATACTGAAAAATTGTTCTATAATATAAATAAATTGTTATAAATTATAAAGGAATTCCACAGTGACTTTTCGAAAATTTGATTCGGACATAACTCACAATCTACACGACAAAATCTCGAATTTTCTCTTCTATTAGAAAAATATACTTCACCAGCTCCGAACGTTTCTTGTTTCACAAAAATCAGGCTTAAAACGAATTCTGTATAATCATTTAAAGTTTGAGCCGCCAAATTACGAACTGCCGCGCCATTTCGAGCTCGATTATATTTATAATATAAATTATACATTCAACTGATATTTATAAATAAATTTGTTAATATAATTCAATTCTAAACTGAATTATATATATTTTAAATTTTCAAATTCACACAATATTGTCAATTCAACTTAATTCCGATTATTTCATAATTAGATATATTATTCTATTATTTATATTTATTAAATATTCAATATTATTTAATTAAACAACCATTATATCTCTAAATCACTATTTAAATAATTAAATAAACTAATTATTATACCGTAAAAATACGGGACGTTACAAAAACTGTCTTAATTTCATTCTTTTGTTGTAGTGAAATACATTATTCATATTAAATAATTAAAACTACCAAATTTTTTACTTTTCATATCGATTTCTTTTCATTTACCATTTTATTGTAAATATTTCGATATTACCTAGTGAAACCGCTGCTACATATTTTCTCTTAACATATAATTATTTAATAATTAAAATACATGAGTATTATAATTTTCTCCAACATCATGATCTTATCTTTTCACCATTTTCCATGTATGGTGCTAAGCTTGTGAGCCGGCTCTCATCTATAATGATTCAAGAACTCAACTGAACATACACAATAAGAAACAAGAAAAAATATACCAGATCCAAATCATGTTTTTTAGCCATATGAAACATGTAAAACGAACGTCCTTTCACACAAAATATATGTTGCTCTAAAACAACAATTTTAAGAAAACATAAACGAATAAACAATTATGAAATGACAGGTTAAAGCTAAGCATGAAAATTAACATGCCACTCTTACAATCATATGCTTGAATGGTAAGAATATAAGACCCTGTTCGGATTCATTCCATAAGAATTATATGAATAAAAACTAAATTCACATGATTTGGGAATGAAAAAACATTATTATATTCATGGGCATGATCATCAATATGATGGGTCTAGGGATGTTTTAATCTTCTTTTTCTTTGAAGCAAAGCTGCTAGGTCCTATGGCTATAGACATCCGCTTTGTCCTACATAAATGAGGGCAAATCTTACTATATACTAAAGCAAGGCCTACTTTCCCTCCAAAACTCACCTTTTCCCCTCTACAACACCTGTAAGTAAATAATAAAAAAAATTCCCTCCCATTCCCTCCTTCACACACTCACAAAGACCACTAAGGCCACGTGGCAGCACCGCATTCACTCATTTCTTCATTTTTCCACCAAAATGATACATGATATGACAAACCAATATATATAAAAAATAAAAAGCAAAATAAAATATTTTCTACTAATAATTACAGGTTTTGATTTCCAATGCTGTGGAGCATTCTCGATGCAAGTTAATTAATTAATTTCATATCCAGAGACATCCATTGACAAGCAGAGCGATGATGACATATTTAAATAAAAGTGACGCTCTTCCTATCCAGAGACATCCATCTTCTTTTTCGAAATGGCTCTTCCCCACGTTAGATTCTTCTCCCCATTTGAATCAATCGTCGACTTCTCCTCTCTTCCCTCTACCCAACCCTAAATACCTAATAAGCTGGAATTAGAAAAGAAAAAAAAATTCTTGCCCATTCATTCTTTTTGTGATCATGTTTTCTATTTCTTCCTAAATCCTTTCTGCTTAAGATTGCCACACGCAACCCAATTTTTCTTCCACAATACTTTCTTACATCTCAACGAGATGAAATTTCTTGGGGCAATGTAGATCTTTCCTTTGCGCTGTTGCAAAAAAATGAAGAAAAAAAAGACAATCAGCTATGTGTCAGTGGCTAGGGCCTTCCAATTCCGCGGATCTGCTTTAACCCATCTAGGTGATTCTTCTACGATTACTTGGTTTGTAGTTTCCAAATTATTTTATATCTTATCTTTGTCGAATCCAATCTCTAAGGCCTTCTACATAATCTGTTGTGGGTTTTGATTGTATTAGCTGACTTAGAATCATTTTATTTTGATTATAGTGAATCGACATAACATATGGAGCAAAAACATTATAAATAGGACAAAAAAAAGTTGAAATTTTTATCAAAATTGCATGTTAAGCGATTGCTCATAATGGATATGATTGTTATGCTTTTGAAGCCTGAAAATTGAACTGAAGGTATAGCATATTCAATTAAGGACTGTTGGTTGGTTTCCTTAGTTTCTAGATTAATGTATTGGTGTGATTTCTGCAGTATCTATTTTTGAAACTTGATGATAAACCTGTCATAATGGTACATAATGAATACATGCAAATTAGTTAATCTAGAAAATTGACTACCATAATTTATGTGACTACCTACTGCGAACTTTACATTATTTCTGTCCGTTTAATGCAGTATGTTTATGTTTTTATTTCCAATCTTCAATTAATCAACGTTGCAACATTGTTCGTATATAAGGTTATTACATGTTTAGTGAAAATTATATGCCTGTAAGCAGAAACGTGTTATCTATGTGAAAGGGACAATTGCAATATATGGTATTATAACGTTATTGGTTGTCAGTTGTGCATGTGAAAGGGACAATTGCAAGATCTTTCTATTCATAATAAAACTGTATTTTTATTGTATTCTATTATTTACTGCATAGCAATCTTACAAAAACAGGTTGGAATTTTTATCAAATTGCATGTTAAGCGATTGCTTAAAATGGATATGATTGTTATGCTTCTGGAGATAGAGAGATAGGAAGAGCTTGAATTGGCACTTAATTTCTGACATTTTTAACCGAAGCTGAGTTATGAATGTAAAGATTTCTTTTCAGGTCTTTTAGTTCTCCCTTGGATTGCTGGCCTTTGGATGCAACTCCAGCTTGGGTTATGCGCGTTCGCCAAGAGGAAGTAGGTGCGATCTACTTTCTCAGGCTTATCTAAATATATTTGCTTAGTCGTCAAACCTGTTACAACTTGCTTACTAAGCATAACAAAGCTGTATTATTGCTTGATTTGGTCACCATCATCCAAATAAACCATTTTTTAATATAATATGGTTTACTTTAAACGATTTGGATTTGTAAATTATATTTGTTGAATAATGCTACATTCTTTAATGCAAAGCTGTATTAATAGTGTTGTTTCATCCTCAGAGGAAAGTAAAATCATATCTTAGTGAGTCACAGTGCCATGTTGTTTAGCTATCTTAGATTATGCAACATACAACAACATTCACATTTTGAATTTGGTAACCTTTCTTTTGCTGACATGCCTTTTGAATGATGCAACTATTGTTATATTTTAAGATTCAGTTTTTTTTGTGCATTTAGCTTGCAACCAAACAAAGGTTACATATTTCTTTTGTCAAAACTAGTTAATTTTTTGAAAATTTAAACTCATTTTGGGTTTGGTAACTTCAATTTTAGATATTTAAACATTATTTACTGTAAGTTTTCTTTACTTTAATCTATCTTCTTTATTATTAACAGTTTCCTTAGTGCTTGATGCAACTTCCATAAACCCAATCATGATAGTTAGAGTGGAATTGTCTTCTAAAGATATAAAGCGGAACACGGATTCTGTGAGTTAGCTCGATGTTGGATGGTTTGGATTTTTGTAACAATCAAAGAATTTAGGAGTAAAGCAAAGGTAAAGTCAAATAAAATACGAGTTTTTCCATTTGGTGTATTTGCATGTCAAAACTGTTCAATATTTTCAGCTTTTACTTCAGTAGTTTTTGCACTAGATAATTCTGACCATCAAGGTATTGCTATATGCTGTTATTCAATTATAAGTTACATTGTTTTACTATAGATACAAGATATTATATGATTTTAGTCGGTTACATAAAACGATTTTTTGATCTAAATGTACCATTTCAAAAGACAAGTCTGGAGGCATCTCAAATACATATCATTGCAGTTAGTATGATGCGCTTTTGGCATTATTTAATGTACTACTTTATGCTTTATTTCATATACTGTAATTTTATGTTACCCTTTTCCTTAATTTATTCAATTACCAATAATAGAGAAAATTTAAGGGAGTTGTCTTTTGTGACTCTTAAACTAACTGTTTATGAACTTGAAGCTACACGAAATTTACTCTGATTTGAGTCATTTCTTGCTTTTTTTGTTGCCTCCAAAGTTATAAATTTATTTATATTATAAACTTGAAAATGTTAGTTTTGTAGAAAATGCCTTTCTTGTTAATCTGTATGAAAATTGTGTGCTTTGTTGTCAGTTTCTCATCCAACCTTTTGCTCACATCTTTCATGTATTAACAGCTTGATTTGACTATTGTTATGTTCTTTTCCTCTCATCTCTCTGTTGGTTCTGCATTATTTTGAAAAATCCTTGGCTTTTCTTCTCTATGACATTAAATCAACCTTCATTTTTTACTTTAAATATTCCATATTTCGTTGTTTAATTTTTGATTTTGCTCATTTTAATTTAGGAAATGTTATGGTTGGAAAGGTGCATTTTCCAATCTTAAAATTTTGCCAACACAACAGGCATGTTGTGATTTTAGTGGAATAACGAAATGAATTTAATGGATGACTAGGATTTTATCATTAGGACTTTTAAAGAATCATTTTGGATAGAAGAAATAAAAATTATTCTTTACTAAATAATTGATTCTTCCCTTATAAAATTAACTTGAAATTGCAATTTGAGCTTTTAATAGTGATTCTCATTTTGTGATCATCATTTTGATATTGTTAATATGTCTAATGCCTAAAATCAACCATCATTTGTCACAATTTTTTTTATTTTCATTACATATGCAGTTGTAGTATTTTCCAAGCAGTCGATTTCTCTGCTTCTTTTTAGCTCTTCTCTCTACTCAGCCTGATGCTCTCTCAAACAATATTCTCCTACCTATTCTTATTCCTTTCATTCTCACATTCTTCCTATTATCCAAAGCAATAACCATATACATGACGCAACATGAACCTGCACAACAGTAAAACTATTATATCTTCTCCTTTCCAGTTGTACACCACAAATTACTTTTTCCTACTCATATATTCAATTCGTTTGCTGTTGTTTTAGCTAACGCAACAGTTTTTTCCTCTTCTATTTACAGTAACTGCTATAACGGTGGACTTGCCTATAAGTTTGTCCTTCACAGCAAGAGAAGCATTGTTTTGGCAAAGAGTGGATAGGACATTGATTTTCCTTTTCACAATTTTAGGTATGTCATTAAAATGTTTTATTTGCGTTTCAGTTGTCACTGTAATATATAATGTATGAAATAAGTGCTATAGACTAAAAAAACTTGATACCATTCAGCGTTTGTAGTCGTTGTAATATTATTATCATTATTAGATTGTGTTTCAGCTGTCATTGTAACATTTGCGTTGCAATATTTGAAGCAACTCCCCAAGGTGTAGCATTAAGTGCGATTTCAACATTTGAATTGAAAGCGTCACAAGTTAATAATGGATTATGCAAGTGTCTGTTCAGTTCCAAATATCATTTAAAAATAGTGAGTAATATTTTTAGGTAAAAATGATCGAAACTGTTTATATTTATTAGTTGCTAATTTGTTAAAAAATATTTATTTTTTTAGGGGTGGACTCGGCTTAAGGAGAACAAAATTTCAACATAAGGGAACAAATTTTTTGAAATAGAGTAGCATTTTATCTTTTGCTATTTTAGATTCAATATGATTTTTAGAAGTTTTCAATGTTTATATTATAATGCTTAAAATTTGTGTAAATGATCGTCATGCATTTATTATATGGTATGTTTGATTTTATAACTTAAAATGGACATTAATTGCTTTATGTGTGAGAAGCATGAAGCATTTATGTTATGTTTTTTTTTTCAATATTCTAGCGTAAAAGCTAAAAAGCTAATATCGACATAAAATACAGCTCTTACCGTTACCACTATCTTATGAATTTGATTATAAAAATTATGTCATACTATTGTTTATTGGGTTAACAACCAGCAATTTTCAATGTGCCAATTATTTGGCGTAGTATTACATAGATGTTTGGTTGAAGGCAGTCATGCAACTGCACGGTACTGGTGTTCATATAAGCGTAAATTACCGTACACGTATTAGGCCAACTCATGTTCATATATTTAGTGGATCGTTTATTGAATCAGCACCGACAATTATAAAGTTTTGATAGTGTAAAAATCGTATTTCTAGGGTTTGGAAACCAGCGCACACAACTGCATGTAGGGGCTGGACCTAGATGGACAGCGAGCATCTAAAGGCAACAACATAAACTACAAAGGAAAATGCACTAAGGCAACAACAGTGCACAACCAGACAGTGAGAGCAATCGTCTCATTGAACAACATTTAACATATTGTTTTTTGACATATGTTGTATTGTTTTTTAACATTACATGCACTAAGGCAAGTCCCTGTTGTATCGTTTCATGTACTACACTATTTAACGTGTGCTTGATTTTCTATTGCCTTTTTTTTGTTTTTTAACATTTAGCCTTTTTATTTTAATGTACTGTTTTACCTTTAACATCAAGAATATCTATGTATCTTCATGCATTCAAATTGTTATTATCGATCTACCTTTGAAATGTACGTGTAACCTAAATTAAATATAAAATGAATTAATTTAAATCATTATTGAAAATAATTATTTTAAAATAGTGTATCATTTATATGTATATTTCTAAAAGTGTTAACCTAAAGTATATTTTTTCAGCCGTGCATCGCACGGGGACTAATCTAGTATAAAATAAAGAAAAAAAGATTGCTCTCCATTATTTTTAATTGTGCAAAATATTAGTTGAGGTTTTTATGGCATACCTCATCGACAACTCTGCGTACTCAAGTTCATAATGTTGATCAATTTTGTTACCTGATATAGACAAGGCAAACTGCCAATTATATATATATATATGTATGTATATGTGTATATATATATATGTATATGTGTGTATATATATATTGGGACCATCTATTTAGACATAGAATTAGACACAAATCAAGTGACACAAAGCCTAGACCATTGGATCTTTTTGTCTTTGTATGGAAAGATGAAATTCAGGGGGGCAATCCAATGGTGGAGATCAATAGCTTCACCAATTATGTTTAAATTTTGTGTCTAAATAGACTTTCCATATATTATATATGGCTTTTGCCAAATGGTTAGTACCCATTTGCAGTGGTACTGCTTCAATTTGTTAGCATTACTATATAGATAACCACTGCAAGCATTACGTAAATCAGTGAACAATTCTAGGCAAAATTTTCTATAGAAGACAAACGTCAATCCTTAATAAGCCAACACGTATGAACACCTTCATTATCATCTTGATCTATCAGATCATTTAAAAAACAAATTCGCAATCGAACCCACTTAATAATGTGCCCAAAGTACTCATAACAGGAATTTTACAATAAAAAATAAACATATGAACAAACCATATATGCTTTTGAAAACACTTTTCAACATGAATGGTGTATATGTGTGTGTATGTGTATATATGTAAAAGCAAATCAACAAGTGACAAATACCCACCAAAATAAAATCGAAAAACAATCCATCTAACTACAGTTCGCAAGCACATGCTGTTAGGGTTTTGTGCACAGCGGAAGCTTGACAAAATGCCAAGAAAAATTGGATCTTTATCACCCAATCACTTGAAGATGAATTTGATTGAAAAAAAAACACAAATAATATCGAAAATATGAGCACACGATATTCCACCCAACCGCCCTCTTTATTGATTCACTAATAAAAATTGTTTACAAACGATCTCAACTATCGTTACAAACAATTACAACTTGAACCAATAACCTTATTGAGAAATAGGTAGAGAATATCTAATGGCTAAAAAATTTGAGGAAAAAGACAATGAAGAATAATGGCAAATTTTCCACACCTAATGAAGAGATTAGCTAGCCCTTTTTATAGTGAGAATTGCTTCATGCCCAAGAAAACTTGGCTCCCAAATATCTTCATATATGTTATAAAATTATTTGGTCAAACACCAAATATCCTTGCAATAAATGTCCACAAATATAGCAACCAATATATCTCCATAAAATCTAGCACCAAATCTCTTCATCAAATCTAACAACAAATCTCTACACAAAATATGTAAGATTATTTGTTGCCCAAAATTGTGATTTGCGTATCACCAATTTCAACACTCCACCTTGATACCAAATCACAACATCTCCTCCACTCAAACAATAGCCGCTTAGCTCTCACTTTCAACCTTTCTTTCTCAATTAATACCATTACAAACCTCCACCATCGCCTACTAATGATGCACCTCCCTTATCCGTGCACCACGCGACTAGCGATCTTCAAAAGCATTTGTAATAACACAAAGACCTCCATCTCGTCTTTGTGGATTTCACAACTCGACATCCGTCTTCCGCTTGACATGATCTCTTCATCTCCGGGATCCCTCGAGCATCATCAACATCTAGACCCTTGTCGATACCATGATCCTCCACCTTAGGACCATTAGCGGTGACCATATTAACCTCTCCACCTTGTTGTAGACTAGGTTCTTCAACCGTCACCCGTCTTTCATTATTGACCACCGAACCGACCAAACTATATAGGTTTACCTCCTCCAAAACTCCTCGCATCATCACATGACCACCCTTCTTCGCTCTCAAAACTCCACCTCGAGTCTCATAAGTGCAACCGCGGCGATCTAACTGACCGAAAGATATGAGGTTATGCGAACAAGTGGGTATGTGCCTCACACCGGCCACTTCTCTCACCACTCCATCATGCATCCGAAACCTAACAGCTCCAACTCCACAAATTGGTAGCTCTACTCCATTGGCCGTCTTTATCATGCCAACACTCTTCTCATATGAAGAAAAACTTTTCACATCACGACATATGTGAAAACTGGCTCCTGAATCCATCTTCCAAGGCTCCACAACACTAAATAGGACATCACATGAAGAATCGCTTTCGGTACCTTCAGCAAAACCTGCTTGTGTCAGATTATTATTATTATTACTTTGCGCCTTCTTCTTATCCCTATGATAAGCATAACAATCATTGCGCTTGTGGCCTTTCTTACCACAATTATAACAAGCACCTTCACCATTAGCCCCTTTCTTCTTCCTTCTTGTATCTTTCCCCGAGCCCCTTGCTACCCTCGCCTCAGTTTGAACCGATTTCAACTCCGACCCTTTTCTCCTTAGCTCCTCACTCAAAAGGCTGCTTCGTACCGTTTCCAAAGAGATGGCTCCACCAGCATTGGAGTTACTCAATGAAACAACCAAAGTCTCCCAACTTTCTGAAACCGAACTCATCAGCAAAAGAGCCTGCAACTCATCAGCAAAAGAGCCTGCAACTCATCATCAAAATTGACCTTTATATTTGCCAATTGATTGATGACATCCTGAAACTCGTTCAAATGCTCTGCAACAGACTTCTCCTCATCCAATCGAAGTTGCACCAACTTTTGAACCAGAAAAGCCTTACTTGTAGCACTCCTTGACTCATACAAAGATACTAATTTGTCCCACAACGCCTTCGCGGATTCACAACTAGCCACATGGTGGAATACAGAATCATCCAAATATTGACGAATCAACGCAATCGCCTTTTTGTCCATTTTCTTCCACTTTCCCTCGTCCATATTCGAGGGCTTCACCCCATCTCCATCAATGGGATCATGCAAATCATTGAGATATAGTATGTCCTCCATCTTCAGCTTCTATATACCCTAATTCTTCCCATTTAAAATAGCCATCTTTGAAAACGTCATCATCTCCGACATCTCCAATTTTCAATCCAACAAACACTCCAAGCTATGCAATGATCTGGCTCTGATACCAAACTGTTAGGGTTTTGTGAGCAGCAGAAGCTTGACAAAATGCCAAGAAAAATTGGATCTTTATCACCCAATCACTTGAAGATGAATTTAATTGGAAAAAAAACAACACAAATAATATCGGAAATATGAGCACACGATATTCCACCAAACCACCCTCTTTATTGATTCACTAATAAAAATTGTTTACAAACGATCTCAACTATCGTTACAAACAATTACAACTTGAACCAATAACCTTATTGAGAAATAGATAGAGAATATCTAATGGCTAAAAAATTTGAGGAGAAAGACAATGAAGAATAATGGTAAATTTTCCATACCTAACGAAGAGATTAGCTAGCCCTTTTTATAGTGAGAATTGCTTCATGCCTAAGAAAAACTTGGCTTCATGCCTAAGAAAACTTGGCTCCTAAATATCTTCATATATATTATAAAACTATTTGGTTAAACACCAAATTTCCTTGCAATAAATGTCCACAAATATAGCAACCAATATCTCTCCGTAAAATCTAGCACCAAATCTCTTCATCAAATCTAACAACAAATCTCTCCACAAAATATGTAAGATTATTTGTTGCCCAAAATTATGATTTGCGTATAACCAATTTCAACAATGCATATATACAGTTCAAACAACCACTAACGTATTTGCACAAGACTGAAAGATCAGGTATAACATAACATATAATCATATGCCTATTGCATTAATGGAGGGCAGTCTATTTTCTGCTGCTCAGAGATAATTTTCTTCTACCAGAAAAGATACATACTGAAAATAGCTTGATGTTAGGTATGAAACAAATAGCCATCGTGTATATAAAATATTGTAGGTGGATACGCAGTGACTAATATTCTAAGGCATTTAACAATCATTAGTATACTGGATAGTAACAGATAATCAACAGCTTATGCACTAGTTTTAAGTTTTTAACAAACTTTCCTAAATGGTACCGTGCCAGTAAATATACAAGTGAAACTAATCAAAATACATAATATCAAGTTTCTAATATAATGGAGAAATGATACCACTATGTCGTTATTATACCACTATGTGTTGTAGGCATTAAAATCTGGAAAAGAACCAATAAATGAGGTACATCTATAGTGCTGGATTATGGATTGTGACAATCACGCTCACAACCTTTTTTTAGATGATCTTGTAATCCCTTCAAACGACCTCACCCTTACACAAAAAAAGATGACGTGTAATGATAGCAAATTTTGTCTGCTAGGATATTCGGAGAAACATGAAAAACCAAATAATGATAGCATTGCAACTGTCACTAACTAAAGGTAAGGAGATCCTCACATAAAATATGATGACATCTTGGTTTTATCCAAGTAAAAATCCTCAGGCAAAAAGATTGACAACCATGTGGTCAACCCGAATGCTTTACCGGATGATCTTCCAAACCCTATCGAAAATTCGACCAACTCAGATCAAAACATTGAGCCAATTTCTGGCAACGGCGCCAAAATTTGTTTGCGAACAAATTATACAATTGTAAACAACTGTAAATTCCATTCGGTTTTCCTAAACAACAAGGATTGTTGTAGAGGGTGTCGAACTCTGGGACCAAAAATATTTTAGTTAATAAATCCAATCAAGTTATTCCAGGATTTTGATTGGTTGCAAACACAGAAAATAAACAAAAAGAGAGTTTTAACAATAAGAGAAAGCAATTAGGGGATAATGACATAGATTAGATTAATATTCATCAATAGCCAATCGAATAAATACAGATCTAATTCATGTTTCTGTCACAAACATGAATCAACTATAATTAGGTTTCTAGAAACAAATATGTAAATAACAACAAGTACAGCCTATGCAGGAGCTCAGCTCTTAAACAACCATAGGCTATCAAGACAGATTCACTATTTTATTTCTAAAACCCTAAATATTAAATCTAAATCTGATAAGTGTTAGATCGAACTCGAATATACCCTGTGAAGGAGCACAGCTCTTAAACGACACAGGGTATGAAGGTTCAGATCTAACCCTTAGTTCAAATCTAGATCTACATACATGAAGTTCTAATCTTTTGGCTATGTGATTCATATTGAATCACATTTATTAGCGTCATCACCCCCTAATCAAAGGGGATTAGCTAGACATAGCTAAAGAAGAAGAGAAAAAGAAAATAACAGATATGAATATAAATAAAATAAAATAACAACTAAGAGAAAGGGAGAAGAGTTTTATTCCAAGAAGAGAATTACAGAATAAAACTAAGAGTGTTTTTACAATGAATGAGATAAAGTGTATTTATAGCTGATATGACAAAGGCTACTTGGCAAATTCCATAATGTGGGACTAAAGAATTAGCCCAACTAACACATAAGCTAGTGTGAACGCAGCTGTAGAGTGAGAGGCCTTGCAAATGAGCTAATGTGAACGCAACATGAGTGAGATGCCCTGCAAATGAGCCAATGTGAATGCAATATGAGTCTTTAGTGAGCCAAATCTACCCAACTGAACTCTATTTGCAACCATTCTTCAAGCTTTAAACTCTTCAAGCTTTAGTAATTTCAACTTCACTCTTTTTAAGCAAATTCTTCATGCTTTATCCATCAAATGCTCTAAACTAAGCTTTTTATCAACAATCTGAAAATACAGCTATAAATACACAATATCAATTATTTTAAATAGAAAACTAGATAAATAAGCGGATAAAATATACACATTTACGTGTATATCAGGTTATTCGAAGAAACATGAAAAACCAAATAATGATAGCATTGCAACTGTCACTAACTAAAGGTAAGGAGATCCTCACATAAAATATGATGACATCTTGGTTTTATCCAAGTAAAAAACCCCAGGCGGATCTTAGGTGGTAAGCATGGACCATTTATTAATCGTCTATCAGAGATTAATCGAGGATTAATTGAAGCTATCCTTTTTATAAAATCGTGTGCTTTGAATAAAAGTTTAGTATTATATTTAATATTAACTAACCCACTGTGGGTAATCATGAACCTGAAAAGTTTTGGAAGCAATAGTGGATACAAACTCATTTAAAATAAATATTTCGATGCATAGATAGTGGCTACGAACTTGTTTATACACTTAAATGATGCAGTATGCCTGATCTAAACGAACTAGGCAAATATTAAATGGTAATGCTAAACCAACTCCTAATTTCAATCGCGTCTCGTCTTGATAATTTTACATGCAATATCTCGTACCAGATGAGATTTTAGATGAGACAAGTGTACTCTGGATGTGCCATTCACACTGACATCTCAAAATTTAAGTTTCCATCTCGAAACTATTTCGTAGTAACATGATCATATAACATTGACATTTGAAAGTTTTTTATAATAAATGTTACCTTTTTTTTCTTTTTTTTCTTTCAAAATACCACGTACAAATCAATAAAAAAAAACTTAAAGACTGATGCTATTTTTGATAGATTTGGTATTTGACTGAATAAATTTTACCCATTCGAAAGTAAAATATAAATCCTAAATAAAAAAGAGAATTATATTTTTTTTACCATTAGAAAATCAAAACACCATTAAAGTGGAATTTCTTTCTTAATGGACAAAAGAAGTAAAATAAATATAAAAATGAAAATCAAAACTTTGTATGAGATCTTAGTGCAAATTTACCTTGAGTTGGGTATTAATTTTGTATAGGCATTTGTTGTCCCTAGATTCAAAACCCAAATTTTTCTATTTGTGTTCAACTATTTTTCATTTGGAACACAAATTTGAAGGAAATTTATACAATATTTTATCCATAGAATGGTCCACAATTTTTTCTATTATCCATATGCATCGTTCGTCTTTATCCAGATCATACAAAGAGCATCTGAGCAACTTCTCATTCAATCCGTGTTCATTTAAAACATTTATAAGACAAGACAAGAACATCCTTATGTCCGGTCAGGCCTGCCAAATTTACATCCTTGCCCTTGAGATCCTAATATCATCGATGAGACGAGTGACAAACAAAATTTAAACAATTATTTAACGTATCATTTCGCTAAATCTCACCTCACTCAAGTTTGAAAATGAGGTATGAAGCGAGATCTAGAATGAGATAAACGAGATACTATAAAACAGTAATGTTGACCACTCGAAATTTGCACAGACAAGATTCTGTTTGGTAAAAACGCAGTTGGACCAAAACAACATCGATGGTAGAATTCAAGTGTTCACCAAAAAATTGGTTTTACAGCAGGAAATTGGATGAAAACACCTATTCAATTAAAAGTAAATAGAAAAATAATGTAATCTCCAGCCTACGTCCACTTTAAACTATTTTATTAGTTGTTCTCTCTCCAAATTACTAGTGTTTTCCTATATTTAAGTTACAATGAAGTTTGGACATGTTGTAGAATAGGATAGAAGTGAAGAATATATGTTGGCGTTCCAAGGAGAAAAGCCAAAAAAAATGTTCAACTGCAAGTGGATTGGCATTTGTAGAGAAACATGTGGTATGAAGTCAATCAAAGCGCAATTGCACTGCAGTCGGCCCAGAGTGGCACAAGAAAGCACATGCCCCCTCCCCGTCCTTTTCCCGTAGTTAAAAAGATAACACGAAACATACTTAAATACCTTGGTATTGAATTATTAACTCGTGTTTTTTTTTTTTTTTTTTTTTTTGCAGTTTTGGACTTTTAGTCGTCTTTCTATCTTTGTTTTGAGGTTCCAAAGTCGTTTCCCCTTGGCTTTGAATTAAATCTAGTGATCTTTCATCTATGTTTGAGTTAAGAGGCATAAAACGCACTGAATACAGAAATTGTCCAGATCAGACTGCAAAAACGGTGCAAAAAATCGGACTGAATCCTCTTTCTATAACAAATATCCCAAACCAAACCGATTTGCAACGATACGATTCAGTTGTGATTTGAATTGTTGACCTAACAATATTAAACCGAACCGAACCGAATACCTACACTAGTATTATTATGATTAAAATGTAACAATTCATATCTAATTTTTATTTTAACGATGTTTATTCTATTTTCAGCATATGTTATTATATTAATAACCGTTATCACAAAGAAAATTTTATAGTTTCAATATAAAAGTTTTTATATCATTTTTTGGATAATGCTAATTATAATCTTATTTGAGTTATCTAACTTGATGTTTACACATAAATTAATGTTGATGTTTGATTAATGTACTAAACAATTTCACTTTTCATTAAATGTAAAATTGAAGTATTCAAACAGTTAGAAACTAATATCCCAATTTAGGATAACACTGTCTATTTTAAACTTCAACTGACACAACGAAATGCAATCATAAATTGATTGTGATGGAAGTAATTCCCTTATTTCGTATTTAATAAGGATTCAAACCGCACCGTATACAACAAAACCGAACCAAAAAACCGCTTTGAACAATTAGTATGAATATTTAATAAGGATTCAAATCGGACCGTATACAACAAAACCGAACCAATACCGTTTGAGCAATTAGTATAATGGTTTGTATTTTTAACAAACCATTTGATGCGGTGCAGAAGCAGTTTGGACTCCAAACCGCACCAGACTGAAATGTGTCCACTCCTACTTTGAGTTGTCCTACTTTCTTCGACAATCTTCGTAGTAACTCGCCAAATCTATGAAAATACACTTGATCATGAGATATTAGAGTGAAGTTTGTATGATGTCCAAGAGGCAGAAATGAGCAAAAAAGTAACTTGGTATGAGTGACATACTCTGCACCAAGTCGAGGACTTGGCACACTTCTACTTTAAATTTCTTGAGTTCGCCTCTCAGATTCTTTTGACCATGTTTTCAACTCTGTAAATATTTTCACTTTTGTTTAGATCTTCTGAGTTTGATTGAAATTTTTTTGATTCGAAAGCGGATCAACACTTGCTATCAAAGTATGTCTCTTGACGATAAGGTGAGCATTGCTACAAAACAAGTTCTAGTCATCAATCTTCGACGATTGGGATATCCGGCTACTTTAATCAAGCTCTCTGGTTGTTTCAATCTTGTTTAATCATCTGGTATAATCATTCCTCGAATTTGAGTCATTTTGTGTTTGCCTATGTTTAATCTTCCTTTCTCCTATTGCAAGGCATTCAGTATTTGCCTAGGGTTAATCTTCTTTTCTCCGATTACAAGGCATTCAAATCACTTTATCAAGTTTTCTTCCACTTTGGAGCTTGATCTCGCCGAACCGTTCATTATCCAATCTAAGAATTAACATTTATAGATCGTTCATTATCCACTCTACGACTTAATTTTTTTCCTATGTCCTACTAAGTCCAATCCGCTTGCTCTCCGACGAGTATATACAACGGCCAAGTAAGCATGTCACCTCTTCGGTGATCGGACTTAACTTTGACCTCTCTGGATCCTTGTTAAGCCCAATCTGGTCACTTTCTGACAATGGAACTCAATGCTAAGCAAGCTCATCGGCTTACTCTCTGACGATGTGACTCAACGACAAAAAAGCTCATCCGCTCACTCTCCGACAAACGAACTCACTTCTTGCACTACGACCACGTTTGTCTAAACGTAACATATAGCGATCTAAATCGTAGAAGTTCGTCCATATGCTTTCTGGTAGAGCTGAAAATTATCCATTCGATTTTTTTTTTCCAAAAATTTAGTTATTTTATATGCATTTTAGCACAATAGATGATGTAAATTTATTTTTTCTTAAGTTAACAGTTTATATTTTTTGCATTTAACGCATATTAACTGATCAAAAACTATTTATTATCGTTATTGATTTTGTATATTTTCATAAGCCATGACATTGACAAAAAATATGTTAAACCCAAAATTTCAATTTACATTTCTTGATTTATCTATCCTTGACGGATAAGACAATTATCTAGTATTCGTCCGTATCCACGGATGTGGATCTTCGATATCCGAAAATGGTTTCTGATATGCATACATATTCTTCTATTTGTTGCATATTCTTGGATAATCCCTTTCTATAAGGAAGTTCTGGTACATATTCTTCTATTTGTTGCATCATTACTTTCGGATTTGCGTTCCTAGCTCCAGCATAATCCATCCTCGGCATTCCAACAGTTACTTTTGCACTGCCATCGAGTACAATACTTTCCGTGTTAAGTAAATTTAGATGGGTACCAAGTCGTCCAGTCCTTGGTGGCACTACTCCAACTTATTACGCTCCAATTGTAGATGTCCCTACACTGTTTCTTGGCACTTGGCTTTGAATCCCTACACAGTTCCGGCTACTCCCTAATGCTACGTCCTTTAAAGCAACCATTACTAGCATCTCTTGTTGTATGGTCATTGTCTCACTCTGCATCTTCTTTACCATTCTTTATATCTCATCTCATCTACGGTGACATAGGCAGATCAGTTATAGTTTGAGGATGTCTCATCCTTGCCTCAATATCTTCTTCTTGGTTTCCTCCAGCTCTAATATCTGGTTGTAGGCCTTCTCATCTCTTTCAAGTCTCGAATACAAATTTCTCCAGTGTAAACACCAACATGTTAACACAAAATTGGATCAACGCCCATAAATCGGATGAAAGCACCATTTTAATTCAAAGTAGAAGTAAAAGAGGATAAAAGTTACAATGAAGTTTGGAGTGTTTGTAAAAGAGGATAAAAGTGAAGAATATTTGGCTGAGTTTCAGAAAGAATAACAAAAAAGAAGAAGATTCCTCTTTGACAGTTAAATATCCAATATTTAAGTTCCAAAGTCGATCTGGAGTAGCACAAGGGAGCATAATGCCCTCAAGCATGGTTATTACCATAGTAAGTCGAGTCGAGTCGACAGAGGTTCAACTAGTCGACTAATGGACTAGTCGATAAATAAATAAATATATACATACATACATAATTATAAATTTCTAATTAATACATATGCATAAAAATTTAAACATGTACTAAATTAGACCAAAATCCATATTTTTAACCAACATCTGTTGATTTAGCCTTTTGCTTTGGATCCTTGGAAGGATTATAAGATTCAATATTTGTTGTTGGTAATTCTACAGCCATCTGCACACAAATAAACAGCAGAAGCTAGTTAATTAAAGTGGTCGGGCTGTCCAAAACAACAACCAATAGGAAATATTAAAAAAAGCATCGGAAAAAAAACAACTAAGGCTTAAACAACTTTCGGACATACATTCTGCAATGTTTTTTGTTGGTTCGAATGAAAAAAAAAGTTAACAGGAGAAAAAACAAAGTAGCAAAAAAAAAAACAAATACTTGAGTCGATTGCGAGTTAGCTGAAGAGAGGAGCCGACGATGGAAGAGTAGCGGCTGCGATGGAAGTGTAGCGGTGGCAGGATGGCAAGGTGGTGGCACCAGATGCGAAGCGGTAGCAAAGATCGAGGGTTAGAGTTTATTCGAAGTTCGAACTATCGGTGTTCTTCAATTTACCGTGTTTTTTTTTTGAAACCTGGAATACGTAGGTTGAATTGAACTTTCCTTTCTAACCTGGGTTTCTTTTTTTTTCTCCTTAGGTTTTGGACCCAATTCGAAACCAACCAGTTAAGTCAAACCGCCTGATCGCCTGACTAGTTGACTAGTCGCTCCATGTCAATCCAGGAGCCTGACATATTGACAAAATCCATGTCGATCCTCCAAGTCGCTGACTCACGATCGACTTATCGTGACTAGTTGCGACTAGTCAGTCGTCGTGAGAGTAGTGCCTTCAAGTTAAAAAGATAACTCGACGTCGAGTTATTTTAACTTGTGTTTCTTGTACTTTGAATTTTTGGTTGTTTTTCTATCTCCGCTTTAAGTTTTCAAAGTTCTTTTTCTTTGGCTTTGAGTTGAATTCAATGATCTTTCATCAGTGTTTGAGTTACCATGCTCTCCTCAACAATCTTCAGGAATAACTCATCTAAACCTTGAAAACCAACTTGATCATAAGTTATTAGAGTAAAGTGTGTATGATGTCTAGGAGCCAAAAAATAACTTGGTACCGAGTCGAGGAGTCGACTCATTTTTTCTACAAATTCTTGAATTCATCCCTTAGATATTTTTAATCGTATTCCAAGTCTGCAAATCATTTTATCATCGTTTTGATCTTCTAGGTTTGACTGGAATCTGTGTTTGCTTAGAAACAAGTTAACATTAGGGTGCCGGTTGAAGTACCGTTTTTAGTTGTGATTTTTCATCCAATCAAAAATGCATATACAGACAAGCATCATCATCCACGTGGTTAAGTCACTTTGTTATAATGTAAGATGTCGCAGGTTCGAATCCCGCGTTGCGGGATTTAACCCACTTGTCTATCGTACATTGAATACTACGCAGACTTATATATAAGTACCCAAGTTCCGAAACAAAAAAAAGCGCATACATGTGGTTATAAAAAAACAATCAATTCGGAAAATGAGGCTAAAAACCAAAGCAGAAAACAAATTCATTTTTCTATTCGTACTTCGAAAAACAATAAAGACGCAAAAAGCAATTCATTCCTTTCATCGTCCATTATCGTCCTAATGTCTTATTTTTTTAGTTCTCCTCATACTTCATAATGCATGTAGAAAATACAACACAGAAAATCATAATGAAACCAAACAGTTGGTAGAAAAACAAGGATAGCTTGTATTTATAAAACCCGATTTTCATTCAGATCATTGTTTTAAGAAAACCACTTTGATACCCGCCTCGAGTAAATAAAAGATAATACGCCTTGAGGCTTAATCCAAAAGGCTTTTTATGTAATAACCCGGGGTTTTCGCGATCCTGGTTATTGACATAAACTCAATGTCGACTATCCAAGCATCGGAAATACCAGATAGTTAATAAAAAAAGTTAGAGGGTGAGAATAGATAAGATAGAAAACTAGAATAGAAGAAGAAGCTGATCACAACAACAGAATCAAAGCAACACGAATCTCACAGCGGAACGAATAAAATATACATAACTTTGAAATAAAACAAGTATATGTATACAATAACATTTATTAGAGTACAACACAGCGGAAATAAACAATTGCTACAAAATCCTAAAGCCTCTTGCTCCAAGCCCTCAATATATCTGTAAAATCCTAGCTACTTGACTGCCCATACAAATTTGGGCGCCCAAGAGTTTAAGGAATATGTAACAAAATAAACTCGTGGCCAGTCATGCGACTGGTGTGAGTAAACAATTTAAAACAGTTTGAGAAAATAAACAATATCTCATAAGAATCCAAAACATTTCATTTAACATCAAAAATCCTTTTGCAAGAAAACATGATCTTTTATATCAAAACTCCCTTGATATTATGATAGTGTCTATCAACCACAATATAATAATCATCTAGAGTAACGCTTTCATCTCATGTTCTACATACATAATATATAATCAAAAACTGCGGGTGCTTATTGGTTAATGAATTCCAACTGGCAAGGTATGGAACCACCTTCCGACAGTGTATCTCTAGAGAAGAATACACCGGGTTCAACAGGAACATCTTGCAACCCAGGCTAAACATGACCGGTCACTCATTTCACTTGAGTGTATCGAATGTATTATCACCAACGGTTGGGATCAGCAACCGTTTCCCGAAAGGGACAACATCGAAATAGATTATAGAAGTAAATGGAATTTCTCTAGATCAGATGACAATACACCCTAATTGGCAGCTAACCACTTAGCCATGCGACCTTCCCGATTTTATACCATTTTCGGTTGTGAGGCTAGAGGCCATAACGTATCTTTAACAGATCATATTTCATTTACTTGGAATGCCAAATCGTCATACCCGTCAAATCACAAATTGATTTTCCCAAAAATACCATAGGTATAAGCTAAGAGAAACGAATTCCTTCGTCACCAATGTAAATACTTTTGAAACAATCAACTTACGCGATCCACCAGATATACTCTGTCAGAAACTCGTCCACTCAAGTTGTCCTGGGACTGAACAACGCAAAGGCACAATTCTATAAATCCATCTTAGACAATTTCTACTTAGGATTTACTGAACAGCCCTTGCATAACTCTGTTTTCAATTATCTTCATCATATTTGATTCGCAACGCTAATGCCATATGAAGTGGTTTTCAGATAATATATCTGATCCCGGTCTCTCCGTATTGACAACGGAAATGGTCAAAATCTTTGATAGTCGGTGATTTGACTATCAAAGGAAAACATGTGTACAAACAATGGTCGTATTCCCAAATGGAAATCTTACCGATCAATCATCATTTCATTTTCCAAATTCCCATTTATCGTTTCCATATATTCATAAATTCCTTATTTTCTAAAATTAGAAAATATACATTATTAACTTTGGAAAACATTTCCATTTCTGATTCACGCATCAATATCTTCCCACCTTTAACAGTCTCTAACTGTAAACTAGTAAGAGAACAACTTCCCAAGTATAAACCCCGAAGGCCGAAACCAACATCAGATCGATACCCAGAAAGTCAGTCAACTCAACTAATTTCTAGTCAGTTTCTAATTTCAGTAATTCCATTTAAATTCCTAATTAAAACCCCAAATTCCTTTATAGTATTTTATTTGCAAAATATTTACTATAGTACAATTTTTCACATAGAATGTGAATAATATTACTTTATATAATCGAAACAATTTGATTTCCTATTTAAAAACAATATCTCAAAACCAAATTCTATTTATATTTTTATTTGCAGAATTATTCCTACAAATCTTATTTCATTTCCAACATTTATAATCCCATTGCAAATTTCCTTTATAACTACTGCGTTCACATTCCATTTCAATTATCAGTGTTAAAACCGACTTTACTTCTCTATATAAATTCAAATTTATATATTCAATTTACCAAATCATAAATATTTCCATAATTTATAAACATTGTTTATAAATTATTCTCCTCAATATATCTATTAAATCATATTTTTATTAAATCCTTACTTCAAATCCGTAACCTATTACACCTTTGTACGAAGCACGGGTCTAAACCTTCCTAATGTAAAATTCTCTTTTAAAATTATATTTATTTTCCAAATATTTCCTTAATTTAGTTCTATTTACTTTCCAAATATTTATTCCTTTGATAATTATATTTATTTTCCAAATAATTCCTTTTCTAATTATATTTATTTTCCAAATAATTCCTTTTCTGTTTGGTTTACAAATATTTCCTTTTCTATTTGGTTAACAAATATTTCCTTTTCTATTTGTTTTACAAATATTTCCTTTTCTATTTGTTTTACAAATATTTCCTTTTCTATTCCAATACTTTCATATCACTTATGGTAGTTAAAATAGCATATCAATACCATCCAACACATAAAATGAATAACAGATTTGTATATCAAATCATATATCACAATATATGAAAAACCGTAAAATAAATGTTGAGGAATCCAATTGGATCCCTCCAACCTGTTTCCCTGCATCCACAGATGTTAAACAACATAAATAACATCGATTTTATTTCAATATGAAATATTCTGATAAACAGAACTAAGATATGATTAACGACATATATATAGAATTATATCTATATTTTCAATCAGCTAATTAGCAGTTCATCCAAACAATCAGCTAATCAGCTAATTAAAATCCATGTCGATCCTCCAAGTCGCTAACTCACGATCGACTTGTCGACGACTAGTCGCGACTAGTTGCGACTAGTCAGTCATTATGATAACAGTGCCTTTAAGTTAAAAAGATAACTCGACGTCGAGTTATTTTAACTTTTGTTTCTTGTACTTCGAATTATTGGTTGTTTTTCTATCTCCGCTTTAAGTTTTCCAAGTTCTTTTTCTTTGGCTTTGAGTTGAATTCAATGATCTTTCATCAGTGTTTGAGTTACCATGCTCTCCTCAACAATCTTCAGGAATAACTCATCTAATCCTTGAAAACCAACTTGATCATAAGTTATTAGAGTAAAGTGTGTATGATGTCCAGAAGCCAAAAAATAACTTGGTACCGAGTCGAGGAGTCGACTCATTTTTTCTACAAATTCTTGAATTCATCCCTTAGATATTTTTAATCGTATTCCAAGTCTGGAAATCATTTTATCACCGTTTTGATCTTCTAGGTTTGACTGGAATCTGTGTTTGCTTAGAAACAAGTTAACATTAGGGCGCCGGTTGAAGTACCATTTTTAGTTGTGAGTTTTCATCCAATCAAAAATGCATATACAGACAAACATCATCATCCAAGTGGTTAAGTCACTTCAATATGATGTAAGATGTCGCAGGTTCGAATCCGGCGTTGAGAGATTTAACCCACTTGTGTATAGTACATTGAATACCACGTAGACTTATATATAAGTACCCAAGTTTCGAAACAAAAAAAAGTGCATGCATGTGGTTTTAAAAAAACAATCAATTTAGAAAATGAGGCTAAAAACCAAAGCATAAAACAAATTCATTTTTCTTTTCGTACTTCGAAAAACAATAAAGACGCAAAAAGCAATTCATTCCTTTTATCGTACATTATCGTCCTAATGTCTAATTTTTTTAGTTCTCGTCATACTTCATAATGCATGTAGAAAATACAACACAAAAAATCATAATGAAACCAAATGGTTGTCAGAAAAATAAGGATAGCTTGTATTTATAAAACCTGATTCTCATTTAGATCATTGTTTTAAGAAACCCGCTTTGATACCCGCCTCGAGGAAATAAAAGACAATACGCCTTGAGGCTTAATCCAAAAGGCTTTTTATGTAATGAACCGGGGTTTTTGCGATCCTGGTTATCGACATAAACTCAATGTGAACTATCCAAGCATCAGAAATACCAGATAGTTAATAAAAAAGTTAGAGGGTGAGAATAGATAAGATAGAAAATTAGAAGAGAAGAAGAAGCTGATCACAACAACAGAATCAAAGTAACACGAATCTCACAGCGGAATGAATAAAATATACATAACTTTGAAATAAAACAAGTATATGTATACAATAACATTTATCAGAGTACAACACTTACAACACAGCGGAAATAAACAATTGCTACAAAATCCTGAAGCCTCCTGCTCCAAGCCCTCAATATATCTACAAAATCCTGACAACTTGACTGCCCGTACAAATTTGGGTGCCCAAGAGTTTAAGGAAAACATAGCAAAATAAATTTCGGGTCAGTCAAGGGACTGGTGTGAGTAAACAATTTAAAACAGTTTGAGAAAATAAACAATATCTCATTAATAAGACCACGCCGTATAACACGGAACGGGTTTTTCCCTTATGAGAATCCAAATCATTTCATTTAACATCAAAAATCCTTTGCAAGAAACAATGATCTTTTATATCAAAACTCCCTTGATAATATGATAGTGTTATTAACCACAATATAATAATCATCTAGAAGAACGCTTTCATCTCACGTTACACATACACAATATATAATCAAAAACTGCGGGTGCTTATTGGTTAAAGAATTCCAACTGGCAAGGTATCGGACCACCTTCCGACAGTGTATCTCTAGAGAGGAATACACCGGGTTCAACAAGAACATCTTGCAACCCAGGCTAAACATGACCGGTCACTCATTTCGCTTGAATGTATCGAATGTATTATCACCAACGGTTGGGATCAGCAACCGTTTCCCGAAAGGGTCAACATCGAAATAGAATATAGAAGTAAATGAATTTCTCTAGATCAGGTGACAATACACACTAATTGGCAGCTATCCACAAAGCCATGCGACCAACCCGATTTAATACCATTTCTGGTTGTGAGGCTGGAGGCCATAACGTATCTTTAACAGATCATATTTCATTTACTTTGAATGCCACATCGTCATACCCGTTAAAACACAAATTGATTTTCCCAAAAATACCATGAGTATAAGCTAAGAGAACAAATTCCTCCGCCACCAACGTAAATACATTTGAAACGATCAACTAACGCGATCCACCAGATATACTCTGTCAGACACTCGTCCACTCAAGTTGTCCGCGGACTGGACAACCCGAAGGCACCATTCTGTAAATCCATCTTAGGCAATTTCTCCCTAGGATTTATTGAACAGCCCTTGCATAACTCCATCTTCAATTATCTTCATCATATTTGATTCACAACACTAATGCCATACGGAGTGGTTTTCAGATAATATATCTGATCCCGGTCTCTCCGTATTGACAATGGAAATGGTCAAAATCTTTGATAGTCGGTGATTTAACTATCAAAGGAAAACATGTGTACAAACAACGGTTGATTCCCAAATGGAAATCTTACCGATCAATCATCATTTCATTTCCCAAATTCCCATTTATCGTTTCCATATATTCATAAATTCCTTATTTTCTAAAATTAGAAAATATACGTTATTAACTTTGGAAAACGTTTCCATTTCTGATTCACGCATCAATATCTTCCCATCTCTAACAGTCTCTAACTGTAAACTAGTAGGAGAACAACTTCCCAAGGATAAACCTCGAAGGCCAAAACCAACATCAGATCGATACCCAGAAAGCCATTCAAGTCAACTAATTTCCAGTCAGTTTCTAATTTCAGTAATTCCATTAAAATTCCAAATTCAAACCCTAAATTCCTTTATAGTATTTTATTTGCAAAATATTTACTTTAATCTAATTTTTCACATAGAATGTGAATAATATTACTTTATATAATCAAAACAGCTTGATTTCCTATTTAAAAACAATATCTCAAAACCAAATTCTATTTATATTTTTATTTGCAGAATTATTCCTACAAATCTTATTTCATTTCCAACATTTATAATCTCATTGCAAATTTCCTTTATAACTACTACGTTTACATTCCATTTCAATTATCAGTGTTAAAACCGACTTTACTTCTCTATATAAATTCAAATTTATATATTCAACTTACCAAATCATAAACATTTCCTTAATTTATAAACATCGTTTATAAATTATTCTCCTCAATATATCTGTCAAAACAGATTTTTATTAAATATTTACTTCAAATCAATTTCCTATTACACACGTGTGCGAAGCACGAGTCTAAACCTTCCAAATGTAAAATTCTCTTTTATAATTATATTTATTTTCCAAATATTTCCTTAACTTAATTCTATTTACTTTCCAAATATTTATTCCTTTGATGATTATATTTATTTTCCAAATAATTCCTTTTCTAATTATATTTATTTTCCAAATAATTCCTTTTCTATTTGGTTTACAAATATTTCCTTTTCCATTTGGTTAACTAATATTTCCTTTTCTATTTGTTTTACAAATTTTTCCTTTTTTATTTGTTTTACAAATATTTCCTTTTCTATTTCAATACTTTCATATCACTTATGGTAGTTAAAATACCATATTAGTACCATCCAACACATAAAGTGAATAACAGATTTGTATATCAAATCATATATCTCAATATATGAAAAACCGTAACATAAATGTTGAGGAATCCAGTTGGATCCCTCCAACATGTTTCCCTGCATCCACGGATGTTAAACAACATAAATAACATCGATTTCATTTCAATAAGAAATATTCTGATAAACAGAACTAATATATGATTAACGACTTATATATAGAATTATATCTATATTTTCAATCAGCTAATTTGCAGTTCATCCAGACAATCAACCAACATTTATCAATTCTAAAAATACGTTATAAAAATATAAATTGTGTAGAGTTAGTGAGATTTACTCACATTGGACGGTCATCGTTAAATAATGATTACTATCGATTGATTCAGATAGAAATTTTATTTCGCTATAAATTGTAACCAACTCCAATTCACTCCCAGTGATCTGACCGTTCGCAAAACTGATAACGTATGACAAAGTTATGTATTATACAAGTTAATACGCTATTTAAATTTAAAATAAAACTTAATTATTTTAAATTGGGATTAACTATTTCTGCCGACCCATCTTCTACCCTAACCCGCTACTGTACGGCCTTCTTCCTAAAATCATGAAAAAAAGAAAAAATGCGACTACTCCCAGTTAAACACACCATTAACCGATCGCTCCTTCCTCTCGACCTCCCATTTCCACTTCATAAATTCCAAAACCATTTTCACCAAAATTCACCTTTTCTCAACGTCTTCGATCCCATTACTGATTTAAAGAACCCCAAATCCCTTCATCAATCGCGACTGTTGACTGAACCCATGCCAACACAGTGTAACGATCGACACTTTTTAACGTCGATTCCCCCAAAACTCGACACACAGGTATGATTCTCACCCCTGACCTCAAATACAACGCGCGTTTCGTGAATCAATGCCTCACACTCCCTCAATCCTTAGCCCTAGTTGCTCGTTTATTACTATGCGATAAATACGGCGTCGAAGCCAGTAAAGATCATGCGAGAATGAAGCTAATCTTATAAGAAATCCAAAAATATATGTTTTTGGATTTATTGCTTTCTCTTTGATGTTTAAAGGATTTATTAAGATCACGAATTCGGTTTTAAGGAAGAAAACAACGGCGGGTTTTGCTGTTGACCAAAGAATGAGAAAGTTTAGGGTTTAGAGGGAATTGTAGTGTATTTACAGAATAGTTATAATATTTTTCTATTGATTATTTTATTCAGTTTTAATTAATCGCTACATGTAATCGTTGTTAAAAATCCGTACGATCAGATACAATACATAAATCCAATGAAAATGGACATGCAGTTATAGTTTGACATTACGGACCCAACGAAACTAGTTTCATCGAATTCCGAATCCGTTTGCTCACACAACGTATTTTTAAAGTCAAACTATTGATTGTTTTTCACATTAAAATTCCGCATGGCCACATACTGACTCCAAAAAACACGAAAATTGAAGTCTAACAATAATTTAATATTCCCGATCCAACAAAATTAGCTTCATCAAAAACGGAGTTCGTTTGCAAAACTAGCTATTTTACAGCTCAAAATAAACCCATTTAAATATTAATATATTTAAAAATAACTAAATTAAATATAAATAAATAAATATTACCGTATATATTCACATAGAATATCATACAGCTCTAAAATATTCCCATCTGAATTTATAACTCGATATTTCAAATCCAGTGTTAAATCAGTATTCAAGTTATATTAAAAATCCTTTTATAATATGAATAAATCGTTATAAATTATAAAGGAATTCCATAGCGACTATTTTAAAATTTTATTTGGACACAACTCACAATCTACACGACGAAATCTCGATTTTTCTCTTCCATTAGAAAAATATACTTCACCAGCTTCGAACGTTTCCTATTTCATAGAAATCCGACTTAAAGCAGATTCTGTATATTCGTTTAAAGTTCGAATTGCCAAATTACGAACTGCCGCGCCATTTCGAGCTCGATTATAATTATAATATAAATTCTATGTTCAACTGACATTTAAAAATAAATTCATCAGTATAATTCAACTCTAAATTGAGTTATATATTTTAAATTGTCCAATTCACACAATATTGTCAATTCTGATATTTCCGATTATTTCAAAAATAAATATATTATTCTATTAATTATATTAATTAAATATTCAATATAATTTAATTAAATAACCATTTAAATCTCTAAATCACTATTTAAATAATTAAATAAATTATTTATTCTCCGTAAAAAATGCGGGTCGTTACATTCTTTCCCCCCTAAAATAATTTCGTCCTCGAAATTGCTAAGGTAGAAAACAAACCCTATTAACTGGGTTAAAAATTATTTGTTTACTTATTAACTCTAGTTTTAACTAAAAAAATTTAATTTCAATTAAATTATTAATTTATTCTTACCAACTAAAATTTTCAAAAATCCTGAAATTTTTTGTAACACCTTAAATTTTCAAAAACATTCGGCAGCACCTCCTTTGTACTGGTCTATCGGTACAACTACAACTCGCCTCTCTAGGCCTTCTCCAACCCAAAAGAAAATCAACCAGCCAAGCAGCTTGCCAAATCGGCTCATAAATCACCAAACCCACATAAAAAGAAACTTGTACCTTTTTATCGGGCATATCATTATATCCTTTCCTTCTGTTGTTAATTCAGCATATACCAAGGTCATCCCAATCAAACTCCGATCAGTTTTTATCCTCAGTTTCAACCATTGTCTTATAACTAAGCCGGTTTCCATTCTGAACTCAAATTCCATTATCAATTCCAAATTCTTACAACATCAGCCCATCTTACTCGATATCATTATATTCTAATTCAATTCAATTTCCACTTAATTGACTTCAATTTATTTCCAATTTGCTTTTCCAAATTTCAATCCAATTTGGTTTTAATTCAAACAGTCTTTCCCCGGGAATTCTAAACCATTTACCATATCAAAAATCAAATTTTCCTTTTTATGATCCAGAACAACTTGTTTTCTCAAAATAATACAAAATAGTATCTCGGGTAGTAATCCATCACTTAGAACTTGAAAATGGACATTGGTGATGTGGCTAGCATCATCAGAGTTATTTCCCAGCTATCGAAGTGAGTTCAATACTATATTACTTTTCAAAACCATTTCTTAATCATTTCCATTTTGAAATTATTTCAAAATATCCTTCACAATGCTTGTAAAACAATTTAAAATCTCCCAGGATTTTAAAATTCTCATATATTTAATCCAAATCCATTTACAAACACTTTTCCAAATTTCTAGGGTTTTAATTTCAATTTTGATTTTAAATTCAGATTTAATTTACTTCGTAACACTTATACGAATTTTGATTGGTTATTTACATAACCGTTCCAATTGTAAATCTTATTTGATTATAATACAACCAACACATCCAATAACTATAATGATTCCAAGATATATATTTATTTTATAACAAAATATATTTCGGGTAAAATTATATCATTTACCCTCCTTCAAAACATACTGTGTCGGTTTATCGTATTCGAGTGTTTATAAACTCCTACCGATACGGTGGATCAAACTGATCGATCAGAACCCATAAACAACTTGACTAATAAATCTCCATAATATAAAACAATTTTATATTAAATAACAAATACGCGCTCATATATATACACTAAAACTCAATCTAGGATATTTCTAACCCTATCTCCACTGAGTTACGCCACAGAGCCAAAGTAATTACTTAACCTTCAGCTCTATTACCACTGCAACAACCCGACATTTTCGTGATCCTGGTTATCAACATAAACTCAATGTCGACTATCCAAGCATCGGAAATACCGGAAAGTTAATAGAAAGAAGTTAGAGGGTGAGAGTAGATAAGATAGAAAATTAGAATAGAAGAAGAAGCAGATCACAACAACAGAATCAGAGTAACACGAATCTTACAGCGGAAAGAATAATATATACATAACTTTGAAATAAAACCAGTATATTTATACAATAACATTTATCAGAGTACAACACTTACAACACAACGGAAATAAACAATTGCTACAAAATCCTGAAGCCTCCTGCTCCAAGCCCTCAGTATATCAGTAAAATCCTAACTACTTGATTGCCCGTACAAATTTGGGCACCTAAGAGTTTAGGGAAAACAAAACAAAATAAACTCCGGGTCAGTCATGGGACTGGTGCGAGTAAACAATTTAAAACAGTTTGAGAAAATAATTGATATCTCATAAGACCACGCCGTATAACACGGAACAGATTTTTCCCTTATGAGAATCCAAAACATTTCATTTAACATCAAAAATCTTTTTGCAAGAAACAATGATCTTTTATATCAAAACTCCCTTGATATTATGATAGTGTCTATCAACCACAATATAATAATCATCTAGCAGAACCCTTTAATCTAACGTTCCACATGCGTAATATATAATCAAAAACCGCGGACGCTTATTGGTTAATGAATTCCAACTGGCAAGGTATAGGACCACCTTCCGACAGTGTATCTTTAGAGAGGAATACACTGGATTCAACAAGAACATCTTGCAAACCAGGCTAAACATAACCGATCACTCATTTTGCTTGAGTGTGCCGAATGTATTATCACCAATGGTTGGGATCAGCAACCGTTTCCCGAAAGGGACAGCATCGAAATAGATTATAGAAGTAAATGGAATTTCTCTAGATCAGGTGACAATACACCCTAATTGGCAGCTAACCACTTAGCCATGCGACCTACCCAATTTTATACCATTTCCGGTTATGAGGCTAGAGGCTATAATGTATCTTTAACAGATCATATTTCATTTACTTTGAATGCCACATCGTCATACCCATCAAATCACAAATTGATTTTCCGAAAAATACCATGGGTATAAGCTAGGAGAAAAGAATTCCTCCGCCACCAACGTAAATACGTTTGAAACAATCAACTTATGCGATCCACCAGATATACTCTACCAGACACTCGTCCACTCAAGTTGTCCTGGGACTGGACAACCCGAAGGCACTATTCTGCAAATCCATATTAGGCGATTTCTACCTAGGATTTACTGAACAGCTCTTGCATAACTCCGTCTTTAATTATCTTCATCATATTTAATTCGCAATGCTAATGCCCTACAGAGTGGTTTTCAGATAATATATCTGATCTCGGTCTCTCCGTATTGACAATGGAAATGGTCAAAATCTTTGATAGTCGGTGATTTAACTATCAAAGGAAAACATGTGCACAAACAACGGTCGTATTCCCAAATGGAAATCTTACTGATCAATCATCATTTCATTTCCCAAATTTCCATTTATCGTTTCCATATATTCATAAATTCCTTATTTTCTAAAATTTGAAAATATACGTTAATAACTTTGGAAAACGTTTCCATTTCTGATTCACGCATCAATATCTTCCCATCTCTAACAATCTCTAACTGTAAACTAGTAAGAGAACAACTTCCCAAGTATAAACCCTGAAGGCCGAAACCAACATCAGATCGATGCCCAGAAAGCCATTCAACTCAACTAATTTCCAGTCAGTTTCTAATTTCAGTAATTTCATTTAAATTCCTAATTCAAACCCTAAATTCCTTTATAATATTTTATTTGCAAAATATTTACTTTTATCAAATTTTTCACATAGAATGTGAATAATATTACTTTATATAATCAAAATAGTTTGATTTCATATTTAAAAACAATATCTCAAACCCAAATTCTATTTATATTTTTATTTGCAGAATTATTCCTACAAATCTTATTTCATTTCCAACATTTATAATCTCATTGCAAATTTCCTTTATAACTACTACGTTCACATTCCATTTCAATTATCGGTGTTAAAACCGATTTTACATCTCTATATAAATTCACATTTATATATTCAATTTACCAAATGATAAATACTTCCTTAATTTATAAACATCGTTTATAAATTATTCTCCTCAATATATCTGTTAAAACGGATTTCTATTAAATATTAACTTCAAATCAATTTCCTATTACGCCCATGTGCGAAGCACGGGTCTAAACCTTCCTAATGTAAAATTCTCTTTTATAATTATATTTATTTTCCAAATATTTCCTTAATTTAATTCAAATTACTTTCCAAATATTTATTCCTTTTATAATTATATTTATTTTCCAAATAATTCCTTTTCTAATTATATTTATTTTCCAAATAATTCCTTTTCTACTTGGTTTACAAATATTTCCTTTTCTATTTGGTTTACAAATATTTCCTTTTCTATTTGTTTTACAAATATTTCCTTTTCTATTTGTTTTACAAATATTTCCTTTTCTGTTTCAATACTTTCATATCACTTATGGTAGTTAGAATACCATATCAGTACCATCCAACACACAAAATGAATAACAGATTTGTATATCAAATCATATATCACAATATATGAAAAACCATAACAAAAATGTTGAGGAATCCAGTTGGATCACTCAAACCTGTTTCCCTGCATCCACAGATGTTAAACAACATAAATAACATCGATTTCATTTCAATATGAAATATTCTGATAAACAGAACTAATATATAATTAACGATTTATATATAGAATTATATCTATATTTTCAATCAGCTAATTAGCAGTTCATCCAGACAATCAACACAGAGCAATCAACCAACATTTATCAATTCTAAAAGTACGTTATTAAAATATAAACTATGCAGAGTTAGTGTGATTTACTCACATTAGACTGTCATCATTAAATAACGATAACTGTCGGTTGATTCAGATAGACAATTTTTTTCGCTATAAATTGTAACGAGCTCCAACTCATTCCCAATCAGTTCCATGGTGTAGCTCTCGTCCATACGATCCCAATGGATATGACCGTTCGCAAAACTGATAACGTATGACAAAGTTATGTATTATACAAGTTAATACGCTATTTAAATTTAAAATAAAACTTAATTATTTTAAATTGGGCTTAACTTTTTCTTCCGGCCCATCTTCTACCCTAACCCGCTACTGTAAAGCCTTCTTCCTCCAATCATTAAAAAAGAAAAACCGCGACTACTCCCAGTTAAACACACCATTAGCCGACCGCTCCTTCCTCACGACCTCCCATTTCCACTTCATAAATTTCAAAACCATTTTCACCAAAATTCACCTCTTCTCGACGTCTTCGATCCCATTACCGACTCGAAGAGCCCCACATCCCTTCATCAATCGCGACTGTTGACTAAACCCATGCCAACACAGTATAACGATCAACACTTTTTAACATCGATTCCCCCAAAACTCGACACACAGGTGCGATTCTCACCCCTGACTTCAAATACAACGCGCGTTTCGTGAATCAATGCCTCACATTCCCTAAATCCTTAGCCCTAGGTTGCTGCTCGTTTATTACTGTGTGACAAATATGGCGTCGAAGCCAGTAAAGATCATGGGAGAATGAAGCTAATCTTATAAGAAATCCAAAAATATATGTTTTTGGATTTATTGCTTTCCCTTTGATTTTTAAAGGATTTAAGAAGATCACGAATTTGGTTTTAAGGAAGAAAACAACGACGGGTTTTACTGTTGACTAAAGAATGAGAAAGTTTAGGGTTTAGGGGAAATTTTAGTGTATTTATAGAATAGTTATAATATTTTTCTATTGATTATGTTATTCAGTTTTAATGAATCGCTACATGTAATTGTCGTTTAAAAATCCGTACGATCACATACAATACCCAAATGTGATGAAAATGGACATGCAAGTACAGTTTGACATTACGGACCAACGAAACGGGCTTTGTCGAATTCCGAATCCGTTTGCTCACACAGCGTATTTTTAAAGTCAAATTATTGATTGTTTTCACATTAAAATTCCGCACGGCCACATACTGACTCCAAAAATCACGAAAATTGAAATCTAATAATAATTTAATATTTTGGATCCAACAAAATTAGTTTCATTGAAAACGGAATTCATTTGCAAAACTGGCTATTATTACAGCTCAAAATAAACCCATCTATATATTAATATATTTAAAAATAATTAAACTAAATATAAATAAATATTACTGTATATATTCACATAGAATATCATACAGCTCCAAAATATTCCCATCTGAATTTATAACTCGATATTTCAAATCCAATGTTAAATCAATATTCAAGTTATATTAAAAATCCATTTGTAATATAAATAAATCGTTATAAATTATAAAGGAATTCCATAGCAACTATTTTAAAATTTGATTTGGACACAGCTCATAATCTACATGATGAAATCTTGATTTTTCTCTTCCATTAGAAAAATATACTTCACCAACTCCGAACGTTTCTTGTTTCGTAGAAATCCGACTTAAAACGGATTCTGTATATTCGTTTAAAGTTTGAATCGCCAAATTACGAACTACCGTACCATTTCGAGCTCGATTATAATTATAATATAAATTATACGTTCAACTGACATTTAAAAATAATTTTGTTAATATAATTCAACTCTAAACTGAGTTATATATTTCAAATTGTCCAATTCACACAATATTGTCAATTTTGTTATTTCCGATTATTTTGGAAATAAATTTATTATTCTATTAATTATACTAATTAAATATTAAATATAATTTAATTAAACAACCATTTAAATCTCTAAATCACTATTTAAATAATTAAATAAATTATTTATTATCCGTAAAAAATGCGGGTCGTTACATTTTACCTCTAAAGCTTACGCCTCAACAACTTGAAGCATATAAAACGCATATAGCGTATGCCTCGCATGCGTCAAATAGCTGAGGCATATGACTTAAAAACCTTTTTATCTTCAATTGCAAATATCAACATAGATAAAAGTAATTAAACTTTAATTATTTAATGAAAATAAAAAAGACAAATTTTAAGAAAATAAAAATTAGCATTTTTACTTGTCAATTTCAATATCGACATGATAAAGTAAGATTGTTTATGAATAATAATCATTAGCAATGTAATGAATTTTCTCATTGTTATTTAAAGAATATTTTTTAATTAACTTTGTTAAATCTCGAAATAAATTTTGCAAATTGATTTGAACCAATAGAACGTATCAAAATTAGAGTTTGATGTAATCTTCAAATAGTTTTAAGAATTATTTTTAATCTATAATAAAAATATTCTTGGTAAAAGTCGGATCTTAAATTATTTGTTTTCATTTTTGCATTAGTTATTTTAAAGTGTCAGAATTTATTTATATGTTCTATGTTTTATTTTTACCCGAAAAACTTACACCTCAACGTCTCGAGGCTTACGCCTTGCCTCCTAGACCTAAAAACGCCTCATGTACGACTTTGCATTTTACAACTTTGATTTAGATCAACCTCTAATATCTACCAAATGGACATTAACGCGGTCAACAATATTTTGCTTTTGGAGGCTGATATGATTTAGATATTACTATTAATTGCAAGGAGAAAGGTTTATAAATATATGTGGTAGCAACACAAAACAGGGTATAAAAAAGGAAAGGTGTAGGTTTACATTTAAGATTAGCTTATCAACTTGAATGATACTCATAAAGGTTAGACCAATGTGAAATAGGTCACCGATAAAATTAAAAACAACAAAATAAATGTGAAGTGACCATAGAAAATAGTCCCATGTGAACTGTAAAGTAGATCACTGATAAAATAAAAATAAATAAATAATGATGATAGAAAATAGCCCAAAAATGTGATTATTATAACCAGTAAGATATGGATACTCATAAGGATTGACATAATATGAGGAAATAGAATAAATATCATTAATGATATTATTAAATATCATTAATGATATTATTCCATAACCGGAGCATTATGTATAAATGGTATGACATAATATGAGAAATTGAATAAATATCAGTAATGATATTATTCCATAATTGTTGTAGTGCGTATGACTGCATATATCTTGTAACTCTATATATTTATGATTCATGAATGGAAAAGTATCCTTCTCTTCAACTCTTCATCATGGTATCAGAGTCTTGATCCAAAATAGTTCAACTTCCTCTTCTTCAATGGTTCTCATTAAACAAACTTCATCCTATCATATTCTTAATGGCAGTGATCCCACAAAGCCCTACACTTTTCTTGGAAAATGTCAATGGTGCCAAGAATAAGGACATATGATTGCTCATTGTCCTTTATTTAAGCAAAAGTTTCCTAATGCCATTACTCCTTCTTCAAATTCTCAACCTTCGTCAAACCTATTCACACCAAAACCTCAAGCAAACATCGTGAATCTCTCTGCCTCTTCATCCTGTTCAACATGGCTTCTCGATAGTGGTGCTTCCCACCACGTCACGACAGATATGAACAACCTATCCCTCCATGCTCCTTATGATGGAACTGAAGAGTTGGCCATCGGTGATGGCAAAGACCTTAAAATCACTCACGTAGGTTCTTGTTCTTTATCATCACTCAAACTAAATAATTTCTTAGTTGTTCCTGCCATGTCTAAAAATATAATTTCTGTTTCTCAACTTTGTCATGATAACAATATCTAAATTGTCTTTTCTTCCACCTCTTTTCATATGAAGGATCTCAAAACGGGGGAATCTCTATTTCAGGGGCTAGTTGCAACAGGCATTTATCAGCTCAAATCCACAACCCCTACAGTCTATGCAAGGACAACTAGTTCACTTGATTGACATCATCATTTGGGGCATCTGTCTCATAATGTTTTTAGGAAAAATGTTTCCAAAAATAAACTTCATGTTCCTAGTATCTCCACTTTAGATTGTGATTCATGTTCTTGCAATAAAAGTCATAAACTTCCCTTTTCTACTTCCTCTATTGTGTCTACTGCCTCACTTGAGTATGTTTATTCTGATCATTGAACATCACCAATTTACTCTCATGATGGATTTAAATATTATCATATTTTCATTGATCATTTTTCTAAATACATTTGGTTGTATAATTTGAAATGAAAATCAGATGCAAAACATATATTCATTCACTATAAAGATCTAGTTGACGAATACTTTCAACTGCCTCTCGAAACTCTCTACTCGGACAACGGTGGTGAGTACGAAAGCCTACGTAACTACCTGTCCATCGATGGAATTTCGCATCACACAACTCCACCCTACACCCCTCAACACAATGGCTATTCGGGGCGACGACATCGACACATTGTTGAGACATTTCTATCTCTCTTAACTCATGCTAAAATGCCCCTTGAATATTGGATAAATGCTTGCTCAACAGCTACTTATTTAATTAACCAACTTTCCATGACAACTCTAATCAATGTGTCACCCTACTTTAAATTATTCGGCCAACATCCAAATTATTCCAACCTTCGATGTTTTCGATGTCTTTGCTACCTATGGCTTAAACCCCACAATTCTCACAAACTTGAACTCAAATCTCAACCATGTAATTTTGTTGGTTATTGACGTACTCAAACTGCATATTATTGTCTCGAATTAAACACTAATCGTGTTTATATTTCTCGTCATGTTCACTTCAAAGAGAATATTTTTCCGTTTTCTACACTTAAAAATTCAACTGCCTCCGTGTCTGACCTAGTGGAACAATGGGCACCTCTCACATTATCTATATTATCAAATACTCAATCTTCCTCCTCTCATTCATTGCAAACTAACTCACCTTCCAGCACACCTCCTACCTCATTCCTCACTTCGCCCCTTTCATCTCCTATGTCCGCAACAAACTCATCGCAACCTCTTAGTACCACTGCTGAGCTTTCCTCTACTTCATTTCAGTCAAACCTCGATATATCCACATCTACAAATTCAACACCCAACAATCCTGTACATTCTCCTCAAATGACCACAAGACTTCAACATGGCATTAGGAAACCAATCAGTAAACTGAATTTAAATGCAGAGGTCCATGAAATGGAGATACCAAAAAATATCACATAAGCATTAAAAAGCCCCGTTTGGCGTAAAGCTATGGATGAAGAGATTAATGCATTGGTGAAAAATAGAACTTGGGATCTTGTACATTCATCTATGTCGCAAAATGTAGTGGGATGCAAATGGATTTTTCGAATTAAAAAGAAAAAGGATGGTAACATTATTCAGTACAAGGCTCGCTATGTTGCAAGAGGTTTTAATCAGAGAGCTGGCATCGACTACGTTGAGACTTTTAGCCCCGTAGTTAAATCCGTCATGGTTCGGCTTGTGCTCCCACTTGCGGTTAGTCAAGGTTGGTCATTGTGCCAACTTGACATAAACAATGCACTTCTATAGGGCACACTCACTAAAGATGTATACATCATACAACCTCCTGGCTACACAGATCCTATACATCCAACACATGTATGTAAATTAAACAAGGCACTGTATGAGTTAAAACAAGCTCCAAGAGCATGGTATAAAGAATTGCGGAAATATTTAATTGAGTTGGGCTTCAAGAATACGGTCTCTGATTCATCCTTGTTCACATTGCACAAAAATGGTGACATCATTTATCTGTTGTTTATGTGGATGATATTATTGTTACAAGTAATGCAACCCATGCAATGGAAGCCTTTACAAAAAAATTGGCGACACGTTTCTCACTTAAAGACCTTGGAGAATTGTCTTACTTCCTGGGAGTGGAAGTAATGCCTCATCCAAAAGGCATTTTCTTGAGTCAAAAGAGGTATATTGATGATATTTTGTGCAAAGCTAATATGGAAGTTGCAACACCATTAGCAACTTATCCTTTGTTAACTATACATGGAAATCTTCTCAACGATCCTACTGAGTATCGTACTTTGATAGGAAGTTTACAATATTTATGTCTTACAAGGCCTGATGTGGTATTCACAGTAAACAAGTTAGCTCAATACATGCAGCATCCAACTGAGGAACACATGCCATCTCTACATCATCTTCTTTGGTATCTAAGTGGTACATCCAATATGGGTTTAATTATACACAAAGATTCACCTCTCACTCTCCATGCTTATTCTTATGCGGATTGGGCTCGTGATAAAGACGACTACATTTCTACAATAGCATATATAGTCTATTTAGACAAGAATCCTATCTCCTGGATGTCAAAGAAGCAGCGTACAAGAGCTAGGTCATCTAACAAGGCCGAGTATAGGGCAGTGGCAAATGCTACTACCGAAATTCTTTGGGTAGGAAATTTATTCAAGGAGCTTGGTCATAACCTCACTCTCACGCCATTCATCTATTGTTATAATGTTGGAGCTACATCAGGCCATTAATGACCATCTTGCGGATACCCTCACCAAGCCACTACCATGTACCTCCTTCACAACATTGGTTAGCAAAATCGGTCTTTCATCTTGGCCGTCCGTTTTGAGATGATGTGATAAGGATTGACATAATATGAGGAAATAGAATAAATATCATTAATGATATTATTCCATAACTGGAGCATTATGTATAAATGGTATGACATAATATGAGAAATTAAATAAATATCATTAATGATATTATTCCATAATTGTTGCAGTGCGTATGACTGCATATATCTTGTAACTTTATACATTTGTGATTCATGAATGGAAAAGTATCCTTCTCTTCAACTCTTCATCAGATACATGTAGTAAAGATCCCAAAACTTAATTCGTATATTTCATCATCAAAGGTGGACAATGTTAAAAAGGATTTTAATATGCCAAAGACGATATCAAAAACCACTAGCTCAAGTTGTAACTGGCAAGGTGCTCTAAACTTAAGCGCTCAGCTCGAAAGGAAAAAAAAGTGTGCGCTTATTCATAGAAAGAAAACTATATGCCAAGGAGGATAATATTCATGACATTTTGATCAGGTAAATCACCATTCTCATCTCTTTCTAACTTATTTACTGAATTATCTTCCTAACATGTTCTTCAACTCAACCAATTAGTTACGTTTAGTTTGCTAAGCATCGAAAGTCAAACAAAAATGGTCTAAGGCCGAAAAAAGTAAAAGACAAAAAAAGTCAATCACAAAATGTTGGATTAATCACATGGTGCTGCAAACTTGTTTGAATAGAACAATGGAAAAAAGCATTATATTGCATGAATTTGCATGAATATAGTTTACCTGAGTCATTGTCATCTATATCATCTTCCAAGCTCGAGCTAACTCCCCATCGGACGTCACCTTCATCAAAATCCCAACGATCACCAATAGGTGGCATCCAAAAATCTGACTCGTTGGAGTCACTATTTATCTCTCTATGCTTGGTTTTCAAACAAGCAACTTTGTCACCCACCATCATTTTACCATCCTTCGTAGTCTAAATGCAATTGCTAGGCAACTTTTCGATACTTCGTGATTCTTTTCCAATTTCTCTCACCTATTATTAATATTTGTGCACACAATTGATCATCGTCGAATTCGATCGCTTTCATGGTATTCAAAAATTTAGCAACGGGAAAATTAAGCATTACTTAATTTGTACATAAAATATGGATATGACACCAATTTAGCAAGCACTTGCCTCAATAACGATGCTAACAATTGTCTTCTGCCTAACATATTTATTGAAGCCTCTCGAAAAAAATAAAACGTTTTGGTATATTATTCTAAAAAGTCAAAAACTTTTACTTAGAAACTTTAATTAAAGGTACTAGTAACGTTAATAAGGTTCATATCATAAGCCATACTAGCAATTTGTCTGAAATATATGTCCAAGATTATGTAAGCTTCACTGTATTGTATATTATACTCAAAAATGTAAGCTAAGCTCTTCAAGCATAAACACTTCAAAAGAACTTTTAACAGCAGAACAGACCCTAAATTATACAAATTCTAATTTCTTTTTAAAGTAACCCAAGAACATAAACACATAGAAATGTAATCTCAAAACTGATAGTACCTAATTTATTAAAAAACTTCTTGCCATTCATATGCTTCCAAATGTGTTCCTCGCTCTTATTAATACTATCTCCAGTCAACTTGCATATCAACCTCATCCTGAAACCAAACAAGCACGTAATGAATAAAGGACGAAAGGATCATTTGCGTAGCATCTGATTATCTCAGATGTGAAGAATGATGAAATCCAATTGCTTAGCATCTGATTATCTCAGATGTGAAGAATGTTGAAATCTATTTGTGTAGCATCTGAAATCCGTGATGTAAAGAATGTTAAATCTTTTGCGTAGCATCTGAAATCCCAGGTTTGAAGAATGTCAAATCATTTGTGTAGCATCTGTCTATCTCAGACGCGAAGAATGATGAAATCCATTTGCGTAGTGTCTAAATATCTCAGATGCGACAAGTGTTGGTCCTTAACCAATTAACTTGCGTAGTGTCTGAATATCTTAGATGTGACGGGTGTTGAACATTAACCAATTAACTCGCATAGTGTTTGAATATCTCAGATGCGATGGGTGTTGGACATTTACCAGTTCACTTGCGTATTGTCTGAATACCCTTGACGCGACAAGTGTTAGATTTTAGCCTAAGCAGGGGCATGAAATTCAAAGTCCTTTCCAAGTGGGGGCACAACAACAAAAGTCCTTTTCATCGCAAGGGCAACTTCTCCGTAACAGAGATCAACGATACTCGGTGAAGTCTATCATGTCGATTCAGTTGACAGGAGAAGACGAAAGTTGGATTATAAACGACCTCTCCATAGGAGGGGCATCCAATGGTGTCTCTGATGTAAGAACTGATCGACAAAGAAGATGAACATTGAGCACTAACATTCCCTTCCATAGCAAAGGCCAGAATACTTCCCATAGTGGAAGAGAATGACCTCCCAGACAGGGGCACAAATATCCAAGACTTCTCCAAAAGGAAGCAGAAAATAAATCACATATACGTATTTCACAAATGTAAAATGTCATACACCATCATATAAGTCGTTAAAACAATGATGCTTGAAATCCACAATCGGCTTGAATCGATTAGTTTATTTTGAGCGTCAACGCGAATTAAAAATTAGAATGTCGTGTTCGTACAGATAATATTCGACAGGTTATGAACTGTTGAATAAAACAATTCTGTAACAACACTTCATTCAATTCATAGCATAAATTCTCTATAACAATATTTTTTAACTGACTAATCTGTTATCGATATGGGCAGTCGATAGAAAAATATTAGCCCAGGAACATGCAATGTTTTCGTTGTTGCAAAATAGGTTGTAGCTTTGAAAAAAGGCATAACCGTTGTTCTCTTTAGAAGGTGTACTGGTTTGGTAAAATACAATGGTTAAGCGAGTTCATAAAGCAAATAATTTAGCGTGAATTGGACACGACCATTTCAGTGAAAATCGGCCATGACCAACCCATCGTGAATTTCACTTGTTTCACGCACTCGAGCCCGAATCAAAACTGAGGTACTGACACACTAGCACAATTTTATCAACGACAAACACTCGAATTCAAAACTGGAGCATCTGTTAGCACAACAAGATTTGCGCAGTAGAGCATTTCAAATAGGCATTCAAGACCAAGATCACCAATTTCCATATGCAGTGCAAAAGCCTGAGTGCTCAAATCCAATAGCTTATATGCTACAAAATAAAAGCACTCTAATCCAACTTAAATTTTTACGATCTACTATGATGCATCCAACACAAAATATGTCAACAACAACATTCATTTCGAAGCTTGTATTTTTCATAAGTAAAAATACAAGCATCAAGGGGGAAAATGTTAACCCTGTTAAAAACACGGGTCAGAAATCATCAATTAAATGCACGTGAAACAGATCGTTAATGTTTAAGTGCCAAGGATTGGTGTTGACTCATCACTGGGTCAGTCGATACCAAAGCACCGGGTCGGTCGGTACCAAAGCAATGGGTCAGTCGACATTGTTTTAACACATTGGGTCGGTCATCCCTACAGCAAATGGGTCGGTCGGTCCTTACGCTGCCTAGTCGGTCGGTACTTATGCTCAAAAGATCGGCCATAAAAGATACAAATGGATCGGCATACGTCATCAAAATGGAGCGACACCCAAGCACTTCTTTGCACGGATTGTCACGACATTAACTGTGTGATTCAACATCCTTAAGTGTTGTATGAATATATGGATCATCAAATAACGTATATTACACTAGGTGTTTACATAGAACTCGAGCTAGTTAATTCAACAGTATCGATACATTGCATGGGGTCACGCATAAGGACAATCCCTGCTAATACATAAGATATGTTTTAAACATGAACAAAGCAGCGCATACAAGATGGACTGAAAAAGACCAATGTACATTGATATAAAGTGAACTGGTCGGTACTCTTTTACAATATGGGTCGGCCGTAAACATAAGGTGCCACGTCAGCTTCAGAGGAGGAAGTATTTCATTCGCAGCAAAATATTTTGTTAGCAGCCATATAGAGAACAACGTGAAAAGGTTTCATGTAATAAAGTATATGAAGCAATATGAGAACATAACGCATGGTATAATACTACATATGGACAAAGAGCTTGCTGCTTGCAATGGATCATTTCATAGGACTTTTATAAACTAGGACGTGGAATACCATGTTAAGCAATGGATCGTTTATGCTGTGAACACTAGCAATGCACAAACACAAACTAGAAACAATGGCACTTTTGTAAATAACGAACCCATATTTGAATTTGCATGGACACGTCATTGTAAGTGGGTCTGTAGTTTTATATATTGGAGCAAATACAACATGCATGGGTCTGCTATAAATGATAAAGCGGTGGCAATTCAGTAATTTGTTTGATCAGCACCTTCACTCCAGAACACGTGGCAACCCATGCAAGGACGTGATGTATAAAGTAAGCAGCTACAGTTGAGTCGGTATTATCAATACACGTGGTCAGTCAGTTTGAGAAGTAAACAAGTCGGCATTTGAAATATTGTGATGGCATTATAGTAATATGTATGGTCAGTCGGTAGTGTAAAGTTGGATCGACCCATACTGAATTAAGTGGTCGGCGTCAAAACTAGTCGGTGCCAAAATCACTAAAGTGGTCGGTCGATATTAAAATATGCCAGCCATGTACAGCTATAAAGTGGACTAGTGGCATTTCTGTAAATAACTTTGAGGCCAACGCAAACCCTGCACACCATGATTACAACACTGCCACTACCCCCAAACTACACCTATAAATAGCCCACTTCTCCACCATTGAATTGATCGATTTTCAAGACCCCGTAGGGCTGTCCAACTATTTTCTCCACCATTCTATGTGATTCCTACTTCACTAATCATCTCCAAATGAAGATCTAACACCAAATCTGTCATGGAATCATCTCGAGTCACTCAAATCTCCGAGAAGTGGAAGATCTACATCATCACTCACTACACTTAAAGAATTCTATCAAGTTCCTTGGCTAATTTGAATAGATCAAAGAGAAGTACTTGTGAGAAAGAAAATGAATGTAATGAGAAAGAATTCATGCTTTGTAAACTCGAAAATGATAATGAAAGCTATTCTCATAGTGGATGTAGGCTTTTCCATAGCCAAACCACTCTAAACTTTGTGTTCACGACTTTTTCCTTTCTATTTTGTGATTGTGGCTCCTTTTACTCATTTCTATCCATTTGGTGAAGTACTCTCGAAGTACCTTTGGTGTTGTGGCCATTTTTGGTTACAACATTTGGCATCACACTTCTCTCAAATTAAAGAGTCTTTCATTGAAGTCCCAAGCTTGCTTCTACTATAAATTCTCTAAATATAAGATCCAGGCCAATTGATGAACTCTCTTCAAAATTCCAAGCCTTGTCCGAAATAATGGCTGAATCTAATAAAAATGCAAGTAAAACCGTTGTAGAAACCGATAATGTTGCTTATGACGAAGCTACGCCACTTACTAACTGCTTTGAAGTTGGCGAAAACTCGGTGCGTGTAGCCAGTGTGACAAGGAACAAGTTGAATGCCGCTATTGCCAACATGAACCAACGAATGGATGCTTCTACCAAGGCTTTGATGGAGAAGTTAGATGCGGTTCTCAATGCTCGACCAAATCCATCCCCTCAATAGGTCCATGTTGATCTTGACGATAATGACAATTCATCCGCTTTTGATCATAACCGCAACGACAACTTGGAAGATGATAATGATTAATTGAGCGACAAGGACGAAGCTAACGTTGAAGACTCGAAGTCAAAAGCTAAAAATCAATCCGAGGGAAATACTCGAAGGGTTACTAGTCCCGCCAAGGGGGCACCTCCTTGCCGGGAAGGTAAACGGCCTAAGTCTTCTAATCATGATCGCTTACCTAGATGAACATTTGGTAAAGAGATCGAAATCAACTCTGCGAAGCGGCATACCATTGAAGAGTATATCTCGGATATGATTGAAAAAATTATAAAGTAGAATTAAGGTCGCAATGACGATGAAAGAGAATGGGATTTCTCTCCTGATAAGACTCCGTTTACCAAGAGAATCCGAGAAACAGAGTGTCCAAGGAAGTTCAATCCTTCAACTTTGTCCCCGTACAATGGCCTTGTTGATCCTAACTATTTTCTGTTCTAGTACGAGTGGCATATGAGTGCAGCAAAGACAACAGACGAGATGAGATGCCTATACTTCTCTCTCTAATTAGAAGGTGTTGCATCACTATAGTTCACAAAGATACCACCTAAGTCCGTAGACCAGTTCTTCGACTTGACCAAAAAGTTCAAGGAGCAGTTCCGCCTATATGCTACCAAAGCCGAGGATGCTATAACACTTTCAACAATGGAGTAGAATCCAGGGGAATCCATTAAAGCTTGTCTTAGCCGATTTCATGTTACCGTGTTTGAAATGAGGAATTCAGAGCTTCGCGTAATCCTCATTTCTCTAATTGGCGCCATAGAGGAAAATAGAAAATTTGGTAGATGGATAAAAATGAAAGAACCAAAAACGCTTGAGAAATTCTATAAAAAAGCAGAGGAGTATATGAGAGTGGATAATAATCCTATGCCTCTTCAGATTATTGATGTTAACCAGTTTCCTGAAGCTCCCAAAAATGCTGCTACTTAATGCGACCAGAAGAACACTTTGGGGAAGAAGCGCGCTAATGATGGGAAGGCAAAAAAGATTATACGAAATCTTGCCTTTTTAGCTGATTAGAGCTGACTCCTTTGAATGATACTCCTTAGAATATCTATCTTGCAACCAAATCCGATAAGGGTAGGCGATAAGGCGGCAAACTCGGGAAAGTCTGTAGGTTTCACAACTAGCCTGGTCATAACACAAATGAATGTCGACATTTGAAATACCTCATAGAGGAGTTGATAAGGAAAAATAGGCTATAGCAGTATGTAAAAATGCTGCAAGCCTCAAACTCTGCTCCCGCTCTTCAGGGGCAAAGTGCACCCGCAAATCAAACCGGTCCAAGTAATGAAGCCCCAAAACGAGTTAATACAAGGTCGATTATTGGCTGACCACCGTTGATTAGCACTCCAACTTCGATGGCTTGGAATAAGCGATCATCATCGCCACAACTTTACTTCATTCTTTACTACATGTTTTATTTGAACTTCACATAAATAGTCTGTAATATTTTACGAACATTGTACAGAACATTAAGCTCTGTGACTTAGAGCATATCTGCCTGAAAAAATCTCCTACTTGCAAAAATACTTTGTCAAATCAAAATTTGCTCAAGGATGATTTTATATTGCAGGCTATCTGTCGAGCGCTTGTTCCTCTAAAATCTAACGAAACATAGTGACCCCAATAACACTAGTTCAAGCGCCGAATGCTGTAAATGTCAACATGCACAAAGGAAAAAAATAGAAAAGCACCGCTTTGAAAAGTGAACCAGAAAATTCACAGAGATTCAAATAGCGAACGAACCCCATGACAAACAAATGAGAAGGTTGTAGCTTCTGTCGAAGGGGCACTTCCCAAGTGAGAGGTTTAAGGCCCCAGTTCCTAAGCTGAGATAGCATGCCAAGTCAAGCACCCGACAAAGGAACTGGTGTCTTCCCCATGGAATGATATAACACCATCTAAATCATTTGCGTAGCATCTGATTATCTAAGGTGTGAAGAATGATGAAATCCATTTGCGTAGCATCTGAAATCCCAGATGTGAAGAATGTCAAATCTTTTGCATAGCATCTGATTATCTCAGATGTGAAGAATAATGAAATCTATTTTTGTAGCATCTGATTATCTCATGTGTAAAGAATGATGAAATCCATTTGCATAGCATCTGAAATCCCAGATGTGAAGAATGTCAAATCATTTGCGTAGCATCTGATTATCTCAGATGAGAAGAATGATGAAATCCATTTGCGCAACATCTGAAATCCCAGATGTGAAGAATGTCAAATCATTTGTGAAACACCCCACCTCCGTTAAGGACACTCAAAAAGGGAATGCATTAACTTTGGTGAAGCATTATAGGTAAAAGATACAGATAATTTACAAGACAGACATACAAACAACGGAAAAACTGAAATCATTTCATAAGCAGCGTGGTTCAGTCAAAACATTACAAACATTGTCTCAAAACCCAACTTTCAAATCATTATAATAAAACCTCTATCTTGACTCAAAACTCCAAATACATAAAGAATCATAAAACAGTAGTAAAGCAGCATAAATCCCCAATAATAGTGTAATCACGGCCATAGCCCAAGAAAAGAGAATCCAAGCAATACATCTACTCTCTTCAAGCTGGAAAAGGTCAGAACAAAGCTGAAGTATTCCCTCCCTTTAGACCTGAGGGGGACGGAAGAAAAGAAGACGAAAGAAAACAGGTCAGACATAAAGCCTGATAAGCCCAGTGATTTTCAGCATGTAAACAAGAAAAAGGATCATGACATGAATAAACCGAATATAAGACAATACCATAATAACAAGATAACATAAGACAAGATAAGGCAAGATAAACTGAATACGCTATCGCACCCATTGCTATTTCTCTGCACCTACTAACAATTGTTTCAACTAGCCTCATGTGTTCATAATAAAATGATCCCTTTATCGATCGGCTTCTACTCGCATGTATTTATTACTTGTGTCATTCGACCCTGCTAGTTTGTAGATACCTGTGTTGGTCCAACCATGGGGGTGTATCAATCCCTATGATGGGCGACCCGACACAATTCAAGATGCATAGTGTATAACTACTGATTCCCAGAGCATGATTTTTCCACTCCGGAGTACGTGCACGTCCGTACTCCGTCGGAACCAACACTGACGCACCACCTGCCGCTATTTTGACCACTTATAATCAGCCCAGTAATCATGCCCCATCCTGCCTAGTTCAGGGTACCGTGATACATCTATGTGGGTTACTGCTGAAATGTGTCCCCGTTGCTAGGGTTTCCTAATCAACATGTTATAACGCTTAAGTGTTCTCAATTTAACCTAACCCCACCCATTTGTTTAATTAACATGTTGCATTGGTTAAGTGTCGCCTATTCATATGTTACTTAACCTTACCATTCTTAGCATGTCTTTTCATTGGCATTAATTAATTAATTAATTAATTAATTAATTAATGCACCAACCTCTCACATTAGAACTGTTGTTTGCGGTTGCTTGATGTGTCGGGCGGTTCTGGGCAGACTTTTACCGCAAACTCATTCTAACCTTGGGTTTTGTGCTTGATGCGCTAACCTCTCACATTAGACCTATTGTTGCGGTTGCTGGATGTGCCGGGTGGTTCCGGGCAGTCTTAAACCACAACTCAATCTAACCTCGGGTTAGGCATGTTCATCTTTTAACCAAATCATATTTACCATACATGTCCAAGTCTAGATTTTTGTATGCCAATTATCCACAATTGTAGTCAATTCAAGTTATGACCAATATACTTGTTATGTCCAAGATTACTCCAATAAGTTATACCCAATTCCCCGCGTTACAATCGCACGTACAACAAGATTCAACAAGGTTTCCAAATTCCAAGTACTCATAAAATAAAATGGAACAGGGATAGAGAAGAAACACAAGAATTGACATAAGGGAAAATAGGCATGTAAAGGTGTACCAAACACAAGAATCATGGTTCCAATAGGCATGTTGTACATTAACAACAAATATGAGAAAACTAAGGAAAATACATCATAGGTATACAGATTCGATAGGATTGAACATAAAGAAATTACTAATTCGATGTACAACATGATAGGTCCAATCACAACAGTCTCATAGGCATAGGTAATTTCATATTTGACAAAAGAATAAGCATGAATCAGAATTGATTATCTTACAATTAGGCATAGTTCTAGATTTGATTCATTACAGTCATGATTTCTATTATGTGTTCAAATCTGAATAATAACTGAACTTACAACAATAAGATTAGAAAAAGAGAATTAGTTGACATTGTAGCGATTCTATTCTTTCTTTGTTGATTGAAGCGGAAAACCTTTTCTTCAATTTGAAGCTCTCTAATTTGATTTCTAGTTTGGAGAAGGAGGCTAGGCTAGTTTAGAGATGGATAGCATGGAGGCACCGTAGAATAGGGTCATGTGGTTAGGGTTAAGTTTAGATATGTATTTATAGATGTGTTAGACAAACTATGGCCTTTAGATTAGCATAGGAGTCATCAGAGCCATCCAAACCAAAGAGACACGTCACCCAGCCAACCACAGTGCGACACATAAGCCCTAATCCTTCAGAATTCGGCACCCAGATCTGGGAAGATAGGGGTCAGCACCCCTATATGGGGGTTGACACCCCTGTCGACACCCCTATATGGGGGTCGACACCCCTGTCGACACCCCTTAGGGGGGGTCGACATCCTCGGGTGGGATTTTTCCCGCTCATCTTTTATTGGCTAATTTTCGAAATTTGAATTTGTTTTCTGATTTTTTATTATTATTTAATTTAATTCTGCTTTAAACTGATATCTTCTAAGCTTCATAACTTCCTCATACGAAGTCTGATTTACGCAAACTCAGACACTATCCCAACCATAATTCAGAGTCGAACGCAATGGCACTACCCATTTTACTTAATTCCCACTTTTAAAATTAAGTATTCATTAATTCGTTATTTTAATATTCATAGAAAATACAGGGTGTTACAATTTGCGTAGCATCTGATTATCTTAGATGTGAAGAATGATGAAATCCATTTGCGTAGCATCTGATTATCTAATATGTGAAGAATGATGAAATCCATTTTCGTAGCATCTGATTAACTCAGATGTGAAGAATGATGAAATCCATTTGCGTAGCATCTGATTATCTTAGATGTGAAGAATGATGAAATCCATTTGCGTAGCATATGATTATCTCAGATGTAAAGAATGATGAAATCTATTTGTGCAGCATCTGAAATTCCAGATGTGAAGAATGTCACATCATTTGCGTAGCATATGAAATCCTAGATGTGAAGAATGTCAAATCATTTGCGTAGCATCTGATTATCTCAGATGCGAAGAATGTTGAAATCCATTTGCATAGTGTTTGAATATCTCAGATGCGACAATTGTTGGACATTAACCATTCAACTTGCGTAGTGTTTGAATATCTCATATGCAACGGGTGTTAGACATTAACCAATTAACTCGCGTAGTGTTTAAATATCTCAAATGCGACAAGTGTTGGACATTAACCAGTTCACTTGCGTAGTGTCTGAATACCCCAAATGTGAAAAATGTTAGATTTTAGCCCAAGCAGGGGCACAAAATTCAAAGTCCTTTCCAAGTGGGAGCACAACAACAAAATTCCTTTTCATCGAAAGGGCAACTTCTCCATAGTAGAGATCAACGATACTCAGTGAAGTCTATTATGTCGATACAGTCGGCATCAGAAGACGAAAGTTGGATTATAAACAACCTCTCCATAGGAGGGGAATCCAATTGTGTCTCTGATGTCAGAACTGATCGACAAGGAAGACGAATATTGAGCACCAACATTCCTTTCCACAACAAAGGCCAGAATACTTCCCACAGTGGAAGATAAAGACCTCCCAGATAGAGGCACAAATATCCAAGATTTTTCCAAAAGGAAGCAGAAAATAAATCACAGATATGTATTTCCCAAATGTGACATGTCGTACACCATCATATAAGTCATTAAAACAATGATGCTTGAAATCTACAATCGGCTTATATCGATGAGTTGATCTTAAGCGTCAAAGCGAATTCAAAATTACAATGTCGTGTTCGTGGAGATAATATTCGACAGATTATAAACTGTTGAATAAAACAATTTTGTATCAACACTGTAATAACCCGGAAATCCGAGCCAATTTAAAATTTTTATTTTGGCAATTTTAGCGAATTTTGATTATTTAAAATGAATTATTTTAAATAATACCGACAAGAAATTTATTTTGAATAGAATTCGAATGTATATATTATATAGATCGTCGTTAGAATATAAATATTTATTTTAAATTATAAAAGGAATTGAAAATGGCGCGGTAGTTTGAAAATTCGATTTCAAATGAATGTACCTGGTGCAAAACAAATCGGATTTTAGTGAAACCAGAAATATTTGAATCTATTTGAGAATATCTTTCCAACGAATCCGAAAAATTGAAATTTCATAGCGGGGATAAAAAGATATGCCTTGTTGAAAATTCAGAATAGTCGCTATGGAATTTTGGCCCTTAAAAATGGTCATTTTGCAAACAACCTCGTTATTCGACGAAACCACTTTTGTTGGATCCGCGATGTTAAATAATTGATAGGTTTCAAAATTCATAATTTTTCGAATCAATATGTGAGCATGGTAAAGGAAAACACGTTTGACCAGTTTTAGTTGATTTTAATCGACTGGAAAATGGCCCTTTTTCAAATGATCTCAGAATTCGACGAAATTAGTTTCGTTAGAACTGTATCGTCAATACGAAGCTAGAAAATATTTTTCGGGAATTTTTCTAGTTAGTATGTGGCCCCGGTAAATTGAAATGTGCGTTCAAATTCAATATATAGATTTATATTTTGATTTTCATGAAAACTGATCGAAATGATCGAATCAACTTACGATACATGTCCTATTGTGTTCGAAATGGGGGTAATTAGTTAGGGGCGACAGTCGTTGGGTCTCGTTTCGAGGTCGAAATAAAAAGGTATTTTTTTGAAATTAAATTAAAATAAATATATAAATATATATATATATATATATATATATATATCCACTACCCCTTATTCTCTAAAGCCCCGTCGTTCATTTAATTTCCAAATCGAAAAGGGAAACCCCCCTCCACTGTAGCCCTACTCCGCCTCGCCGCCTCACATGACCACCGCCACCTCCGCCGATTCTTCTTCCCCCTCCTCTCAGTCAACGACGCCATCTTTCCCCCTCCTCTCCTCGCTTAAACAGCCGACCTTCGAGCGGCTTTTCTGGTCAACGCATGGCTTCGAGTTCGCCGGGGATTGTGGGGTTTGACAGGTGCATCGGAGGAGCATCTTGAGGTGGTTGCTGATGTGGGGCCGACGATGTATGGAGTGGTGCGACAGGGAGTTTCCTGGGTCAGTGAAATGTGTTCGAACGACATAGTCTCCTATTTCGGGAAGAAGGATTACAGAAAGGAAAGAAGCTGGGTGAGGGATTAGTTTAGTTTAACTTAGTTAGATAATTATCTTAAGTGTAGTAATTAGTTAATTAAAATTAAAAAAAATGAATAGAATTGAAATATATATATATATAAACAGGATTGTTAGGAAAATATATTAAAATAGCATTGTTGGTAAAAATGTTGTTTTTAAAATATTATAGCATTGTTTTTTTAATTGTTTAAAAATATGATAAAAGTTTGAAATTATGATCTTTGTTTAAAATAAGAAAATATGGTTTGTATAATATAAAAACTTCGCCTTTGAAAATATAAAGACTTTGCCTTTGAAAATATAAAGGCATGATGATGAAAAAAAAAGATATGAACTTTATATTTAAAAAGATATGAACTTTATATTTAAAAAAGATATGAACTTTATATTTAAAAAGATATGAACTTTATATTTAAAAAGATATGAACTTTATATTTAAAAAAATAAGAACTTTATATTTAAAAAGATATGAACTTTATATTTAAAAAAGATATGAACTTTATATTTAAAAAAATATGAACTTTATATTTAAAAAGATATGAACTTTATATTTAAAAAGATATGAACTTTATATTTAAAAAGATATGACTTTATAAAATAAAAAGGTGAGATTTTTATAAATAGGAAAGCGAAATAAAAATGTGATTCTTATATATGAAGTAGCGATAAAAATATGATTTTTAATATATGAACATCATATTAATAATATGATTTTTACTATGAACAGCGTGAAAAGGAGTGCGATGGAACGGATTGAAATCAAAAAGGAATTCAAACGGTTCAGAAATTCAGAAATGAAATGGCAGAGTGGATCCCCACGGTGAGAACTCCTCACCTTTAATTTAAATTTCTAGTTAAAAATATATACCAGGATGCAGACGGTGTTTAGTAACACCCGACACCCGTCGTCCACAGACCATGGACAGCTTGTTTGTTTGTTTGATTTTGATGTGTAGTTGATTGTGTGATGTGGAATGAAACAAAAATATTTTTATAGTTAAAAATAGAATTTTTAACGTGTATATGAAATGAAATAAATTAATATAAACAAATTGAACGATTTGTTTATATACACACATTTGATTGATATTGATTGGGACGATAAATTTTACAAATCGCCCAACTGCACAAATAAAATATGTGTTTGATTGTTTGAAACCCCACACGGGTATTGGGATGATATACGACATACACTAATCCCAATAATTAGTTGTATGTCAATCGATTGATTGACAGACTATTATAAGCGTTAAATATTTATATTTGATGCGTATACACTGTAGAATGCACCTCGGATGATGGTTGATTATTTGTCATTGTTGATATATACATGCGTTGTATGAAAATCCATAGAAATAAAATCTATGGTAATTGATTGGGCCTCATTCCAGTTTTGAATAAAAATATTTGAAAAGAAATATTTGAAATAGAATATTTGTGAATAGAAATATATGAAGCCGTGTTGATTAGATTGATGCCATTTTGACGTGAACGATATTTATATCGATTTTATTCGTTTTTCAATGAATATTGAAAGTGATTTTGAAATTCGAATTAAATTGAATAGATATGAAATTCAAATTAAATTGAATAGATTTGAAATTCGAATTAAATTGAATAGATTTGAAATTCGAATTAAATTGAATAGATTTGAAATACGAATTGAATTGAAATAGAATTGAAATTCGAATTAAATTGAAATTGAATTGAAATCAATTTGAAATGAAATTAAAACGAATTTATATTGAAAAATTCAATCTTGATTTGAATTTGAAAAGGGAGTTAAAATCGTTTTGAAAACGATTTATAAAATATGTTTTAAAAGGAAATCGACGAAGTATATATATTATATATATAATATAATGGCCTGAATAAAACGCGTCGCGGTGCGGCAGTTCACGAATTTTGACCATTGACTTCAAGTGGACATTACGGGAGGTCCGACCGTCGGATTCTCCTAATACCGAAACCGTTGGGTTCGTATCGAAAAGAGATTTCTAACGAATATTAGAAATTATAAATCTAACGATTGGATTTGGAATTATGTCCAAATCAAATTGGGAAAAGGTCGCTGTAAGTGCAGTTCGATGGCCGTTGATGGAAATCGACTGTATGGGCCTTGATAAAATTATTAAAAATAATAATAATTTGTGTAAAATCATAAGAAATGATTTGTGAAAAATTGGGATGAAAAACTCCATATTTGAAAAGATAAAAATAGATTTTTATCAAAATGAACTAGTTTTGGACTAGAATAATAATTTATTTATTTTTAAAATAAATAAATTGGATTTGAAATGGTTTTGAAAATAACCAGGATTTCCAATAATCGAATTGGAATGGATCTGAATCAAAATCATCTTCGGAATAGTTCGATGTTGGATTTTGTGATTATACAGATGTTGTTATGGAAATTTGAAAGATATATAAGTATATCGTTATTTCCATTACGATATTTGTTGGTCGTAGAATTTGATATTGAATATAAGCCAATATATTTTCTATTCAGAGCCTTGTATTTAATATCAAATGTGATTTTTGGGTTTATCGTGAACAGTGTTTTAAATAACACTTGTTCTTTAACCCGATAATTAATGGAATGTGATTTTGGGTTGTCGTGAACGGTATCTTTAATAATACTATTCTTAGGCCCCAACCGAGTTAAGAAAATCAGAAACTAACTGGAGATTAGTTAAGTTGAATGGTTTCTTGGGTATTGATCTGATGTTGGTTTCGGCCTTCGGGGTTAATACTTAGGGAATTGCTCACTTGCTATTTTACGGTTAAAGGCTGATAGAATGGAATGTGACTTTGGGTTTATCGTGAACCGTGTTTTAAATGACATTGGTTCTTTAACCCAGTTAAAGATTAAAACCAAGTGGGGTTTTAATGAATCTTTAATTAGATTGAAACGATCGAGAATGGAGTATCACCAGTTTTGCTCCAGGCGATAGTTAAATATTTAATTAAATTTAAACGTGAAATGGTAATTGAATTTACTGATAACACTGTTGTGTTAGATATGAAGTATTACCAGTTTTACTTCATGGGATGAATAGGTTGGGGTTGGGAAATTAAAACAAATGATTACTTCGGTAAGGTTCGTTAATCCCGACTAGTTGAACCGATATTCAAAGGAAGATTAAAGAATAAATTTAAAAGAATTTATCTTTGATAAAATTAATGGGAACCTTTCCCTAAGAATGTGAAATTTAGAAACTAACTGTGGGTTAGCTAAGCAGAATGGTTTCCTGGTTATTGATCTGATGTTGGTTTCGGCCTTCGGGGTTAATATTTGGGGAGTTGTTCTCTTACTAATTTACGGTTAGTGGCTGATGAATTGAATGAGGCGTATGTTGTGTTTGTGTAACACTTGTTTATTATATACGCGAGTTATTCAGAAAGACCGGGTTTATCCCATTCAGAATAACTGATTCGACGATGAGTCGAAGATGAAGACGGTGGTTGAAGGCCGGAGGTCTTCACATCGTTTGGGTGATTACTGATGATCTTGATTGGGCCGTACGCCCAAGGGGAGGGAATCAGTTAGTGGTCGTCCAGACGTACTTGGAGACCGATGGATATGTGAGGTACAAGGTGCCTCCGGTTTCGTTCAGACCCAGAACGGACTTGTAAATGGACTGTGTGTCTGACATTGGATATCATTATGTGTGATTGATGGATATCGGTTGCATGGAGTGGTTTGCCTGTGTGGCATGCTAAGATGCAAATGATCAAGGCTTCTGTTGAAAAGAAGAGTCTTGTGGTTAATGATCAAAGCACAACCTGTGTGGCATAGCTTTGTGTAGCGTGGATTCGCGAGCCTCACACCTCGGTTGTGAACCAGAAACGGGAGAAGGACCTCAGGAGGGACGTGCATTTCTTTCTAGTTAGAAGTGGCGTCAGTGGTTTTACACGCCCTGACAAGTTTGACTTATGTGGTTATTGTTGTTGCGAGGCGCCACAGATATATCGGTGACTATGTGAAGCCGATGGAGTCATTTGTTGGCTCATTTACGGCCCAAAGGGCGGGGAAACGTAGTGTTCAGGCATAATAATCCACATCGGTGGACCGGCCCTGACGATCCAAGGGGCAGTTGTGGCTGTTCCTGAGGCTCGGGCTAGACAGTCTCGAATCGGTAGAGGACGATCCCTGGCCTCGGTTCACAGATGGAAATCCAACTTCCAATATGTGACGTTTTGATTTTTGTTGTAATCCTATATATGGCGACATAGTGGGATGGGGCGCTTATGCCGTCTATGATTGATACTTATGATTTGAAATTGTTTTGACACTATACACTTATAGTAATAATAAAAGATGAAATTTAGCGTATCAAGAATTATTTGGCTGTTATAAGGTAAAATCCTATCCTCCGGCTTGCGTTGCATTGTGTGATGGGACCTGGGTCTTATAACAGCTTCATTGTTCTTTGTTTAGCATGGCGTTGTTGTTTTATGCACTGGTATTCTTGGGAGGAAACCCGTTCCGTGTTATACGACGTGGTCCCTAGATTTACCGAACTTTAAAATAAAGATTAATAACTGTTTTAGTTCTCACACCAGTCACATGACTGACCTGGAGTTTATTGTTTTAACCTAAACTCTGGGTGCCTTTATTTTCGACACGGGCAGCTAGTAGTTTTGGTTGTGCAGATTTATATTCACAGGATCCTGATTTACAGCTGGAACGATGCTCGGAAAGCTCTGTATCCGTGTATTACTTTCAGTTGTGTTTTGTATTATTTTCCACTGCTATGTAATGTATTGTGATCTCTGATATTTTTCTGTTGTGTAATATTTATTTATACTCTGTATATTCTTGTAATCTAATGGAATTGTTGTAATAAACAATGAAATGTTCTTCTTTCTGCGTTCTAATTTGTCGTGTTCTCAAAATAATCAGGCGTTTCAAACGATCTTGGTGGGTTTAGCGTCTGATTTGGATCGAGTGAAATTCCCGGTCGTTACAACGTGGTATCATAGCTTTGGTTTACAAAGCTTAGAGAACAAGACACGTTAGAACCAAACGAAAGAATTCATCAGAAATTGGATTAGTAATATCCAATGGGAATAACTCATTAGAGATGGGATCAGTAGTATCCTTGAACGAGTGTGAAGAGTATATTTTAAAATGAAAAAAAAATTTGTTTTGAAAATTTAAATCAATTATTCGTATTTGAATATTATTTTTATATTGATTTGGACAATCCAATATATAAAGATTTTGCGTATACGTCCGATCCACGTGTATTTGAAATTTTAATATACTGGATAGATATAGAATTACACTCTAATCGCCCGGAGATGATTTTGATGATGGAGCTCCATCATTAGAATTTATGTTCGAGTGACGAAAGTGAGGTTTCTATATATTTCCGATTTACTGGTGTGAGAACCCAAAATTAGATAGGGCCTATTGTTGTGATTTGGCATCAAAAACGTGATTTTTTGACTATATATCAAAATTATGAATTTGAAAAGATAATCAACTAATTGATTGCCGGTTATGTTGTTTGATTATTGGTTGAGTAATTAAATTTTTAACCATATAGCCAATTTGAACCAAATAGTAAATTATATTGAAAATTTATCGCATTTTCATGCATGTACATGTACTTACATTGAACAGGTCATAGCAAGGAGGCTAGAGCAGAAGAATAAAATTGTTTGCCCGACAAATAGGTACATGTTTACCATAATTTACTGTTTGTTTGGGTGATGATGATTTTATGAGCCGATTGGCTAGCCGCTTGGCTGTTTCTTTTTCTTTTGAATTGAAGAAGGCCATGGGAGGCTATATGAAATATCCCGAAGTCCTCGGTGCTGGGGAGGTTATGGCGAAATTTTTCGAAAATTTAGGGTGTTAGCCAAATTTTTGAAAAATTTGAAAAGTTCTTAAAAACTGAAAAGTTGAAGAACTTAAGCCGTGATGAAAATACTGGAAGTAGAGTTGGTTTGTAAAACAACTTTCGGCTTCGTTCCTTTTCGGGGATGAAAAGTTTTAAGTGGGGGAGATTGTAATAACCCGGAAATCCGAGCCAATTTAAAAATTTTATTTTGGCAATTTTAGCGAATTTTCATTATTTAAAATGAATTATTTTAAATAATATCAACGAGAAATTTATTTTGAATAGAATTCGAACGTATATATATTATATAGATCGTCGTTAGAATATAAATATTTATTTTAAATTATAAAAGGAATTGAAAATGGCGTGGTAGTTTGAAAATTCGATTTCAAATTTCAAATGAATGTACTGGGTGAAAAACAAACCGGATTTTAGTGAAACCAAAAATATTTGAATCTATTTGAGAATATCTTTACAACGAATCCGAAAAATTGAAATTTCATAGCGGGAATAAAAAGATATGCCCAGTTGAAAATTTAGAATAGTCGCTATGGAATTCTGGCCCTTAAAAATAGTCATTTTGCAAACGACCTCGGTTTTCGATGAAACCACTTTTGTTGGATCCGGGATGTCAAATAATTGCTAGGTTTTAAAATTCATAATTTTTCGAATCAATATGTGAGCATGGTAAAGGAAAACGTGTTTGACCAGTTTTAGTTAATTTTAATCGACTGGAAAATGGCCAATTTTCAAACGGTCTCAGAATTCGACGAAATTAGTTTTGTTAGAACCGTATCGTCAATACGAAGCTAGAAAATATTTTTCGGGAATTTTTCTAGTTAGTATGTGGCCCCGGTAAATTGAAATGTGCGTTCAAATTCAATATATAGATTTATATTTTGATTTTCATGAAAACTGATCGAAATGATCGAATCAGCTTACGATACATGTCCCATTATGTTCGGAATGGGGGTCATTAGTTAGGGGCGACAGTCGTTGGGTCTCGTTTCGAGGTTGAAATAAAAAGTTATTTTTTTGAAATTAAATTAAAATAAATAGATATATATATATATATATATATCTCCTACCCCTTATTCTCTAAAGCCCCGTCGTTCATTTAATTTCGAAATCGAAAAGGGAAACCCCCCTCCACTGTAGCCCTACTCCGCCGCGCTGCTTCCCATGACCACCGCCACCTCCGCTGATTCTTCTTCCCCCTCCTCCCAGTCAACGGCGCCATCTTTCCCCCTTCTCTCCTCGCTTAAACAGCCGACCTTCGAGTGGCTTTTCTGGTCAACGCATGGCTTCGAGTTCGCCGGGGATTGTGCGGTTTGACAGGCGCAGCGGAGGAATATCTTGAGGTGGTTGCTGATGTGGGGCCGATGATGTATGGAGTGGTGCGATGGGGAGTTTCCTGGGTCAGTGAAATGGGTTCGAACGACAGAGTCTCTTGTTTTGGGAAGAAGGGTTACAGAAAGGAAAGAAACTGGGTGAGGGATTAGTTTAGTTTAACTTAGTTAGATAATTATCTTAAGTGTAGTATTAGTTAATTAAAATTAAAAAAAAATGAATAGAATTGAAATATATATATATATATAAATAGGATTGTTAGGAAAATATATTAAAATAGCATTGTTGGTAAAAATGTTGTTTTTAAAATATTATAGCATTGTTTTTTTTAATTGTTTAAAAATATGATAAAAGTTTGAAATTTTGATCTTTGTTTAAAATAAAAAAATATGGTTTATATAATATAAAAACTTCGCCTTTGAAAATATAAAGACTTCGCCTTTGAAAATATAAAGACTTCGCCTTTGAAAATATAAAGACATGATGATGAAAAAAAAAGGTATGAACTTTATATTTAAAAAGATATGAACTTTATATTTAAAAAGATATGAACTTTATATTTAAAAAGATAGGAACTTTATATTTAAAAAGATATGAATTTTATATTTAAAAAGATATGAACTTTATATTTAAAAAGATATGAACTTTATATTTAAAAAAGATATGAACTTTATATTTAAAAAGATATGAACTTTATATTTAAAAAAGATATGAACTTTATATTTAAAAAGATATGAACTTTATATTTAAAAAGATATGAACTTTATATTTAAAAAGACATGACTTTATAAAATAAAAAGGTGAGATTTTTATAAATAGGAAAGCGAAATAAAAATGTGATTCTTATATATGAAGTAGCGATAAAAATATGATTTTTAATATATGAACATCATATTAAAAATATGATTTTTACTATGAACAGCGTGAAAAGGAGTGCGATGGAACGGATTGAAATCAAAAAGGAATTCAAACGGTTCAGAAATTCAGAAACAAAATGGTAGAGTGGATCCCCACAGTGAGAACTCCTCACCTTTAATTTAAATTTCTAGTTAAAAATATATACTAGGATGTAGACGGTGTTTAGTAGCACCCGACACCCGTCGTCCACAGACCATGGACGGCTTGTTTGATTTTGATGTGTAGTTGATTGTGTGGTGTGGAATGAAACAAAAATATTTTTATAGTTAAAAATAGAATTTTTAACGTGTATATGCAATGAAATAAATTAATATAAACAAATCGAACGATTTGTTTATATACACACATTTGACTGATATTGATTGGGACGATAAATTTTACACATCGCCCAACTGCACAAATAAAATCTGTGTTTGATTGTTTGAAACCCCACACGGGTATTGGGATGATATACGACATAGACTAATCCCAATAATTAGTTGTATGTCGATCGATTGATTGACATACTGTTATAAGCGTTAAATATTTATATTTGATGCTTATACTGTGTAGAATGCACCTTGGATGATGGTTGATTATTTGTCATTGTTGATATGTACATGCATTGTATGGAAATCCATAGAAATAAAATCTATGGTAATTGATTGGGCCTCATTCCAGTTTTGAATAGAAATATTTGAAAAGAAATATTTGAAAAATAAATATTTGAAATAGAATATTTGTGAAAAGAAATATATGAAGCCGTGTTGATTAGATTGACGCCATTTTTACGTGAACGATATTTATATCGATTTTATTCATTTTTCAATGAATATTGAAAGTGATTTTGAAATTCAAATTAAATTGAATAGATTTGAAATTCGAATTAAATTGAATAGATTTGAAATTCGAATTAAATTGAATAGATTTGAAATTCAAATTAAATTGAATGGATTTGAAATACGAATTGAAATAGAATTGAAATTCGAATTAAATTGAAATTGAATTGAAATCGATTTGAAATGAAATTAAAACGAATTTATATTGAAAAATTCAATCTTGATTTGAATTTGAAAAGGGAGTTAAAATCGTTTTGAAAACGAATTGAAAACGATTTATGAAATATGTTTTAAAAGGAAATCGACGAAGTATATATTATATATATATATAATATAATGGTCTGAATAGAACGCGCCGCGCTGCGGCAGTTCGTGAATTTCGACCATTGACTTCAAGTGGACATTACGGGAGATTCGACCGTCGGATTCTCCAAAAACCGGAACCGTTGGGTTCGTATCGAAAAGAGCTTTCTAACGAATATTAGAAATTAGAAATTTAACCGTTAGATTTGGAATTATGTCCAAATCAAATTGGGAAAAGGTCGTTGTAAGTGCAGTTCGATGGCCGTTGATGGAAATCGACTGTACGGGCCTTGATAAAATTAATAATAATAATAATAATTTGTGTAAAATCATAAGAAATGATTTTTGAAAAATTGGGATGTAAAACTCCATATTTGAAAAGATAAAAATAGATTTTTATCGAAATGAACTAGTTTTGAACTAGAATAATAATTTTTTTATTTTTAAAATAAATAAATTGGATTTGAAATGGTTTTGAAAATAACCAGGATTTCCAATAATCGAATTGGAATGGATCTGAATCGAAATCATCTTCGGAATAGTTCGATGTTGGATTTCGTGATTATACGGACGTTGTTATGGAAATTTGAAAGATATATATGTATATCGTTATTTCCAATACGATATTTGTTGGTCGTAGAATTTGATATTGAATATAAGCCGATATATTTTCTATTCAGAGCCTTGTATTTAATATCAAACGTGATTTTTGGGTTTATCGTGAACAGTGTTTTAAATAACACTTGTTCTTTAACCCGATAATTAATGGAATGTGATTTTGGGTTGTCGTGAACGGTATCTTTAATAATACTGTTCTTAGACCCAACCTAGTTAACAAAATCAGAAACTAACTGGAGATTAGTTAAGATGAATGGTTTCTTAGGTATTGATCTGATGTTGGTTTCGGCCTTCGGGGTTAATACTTAGGGAATTGCTCACTTGCTATTTTACGGTTAAAGGCTGATAGAATGGAATGTGACTTTGGGTTTATCGTGAACCGTGTTTTAAATGACATTGGTTCTTTAACCCAGTTAAAGATTAAAACCAAGTGGGGTTTTAATGAATCTTTAATTAGATTGAAACAATCGAGAATGGAGTATCACCAGTTTTGCTCCAGGCGATAGTTAAATCTTTAATTAGATTTAAACGTGAAATGGTAATTGAATTTATCGATAACACTGTGGTCTTAGATATGAAGTATTACCAGTTTTACTTCATGGGATGAATAGGTTGGGGTTGGGATATTAAAACAAATGATTACTTCGGTAAGGTTCGTTAATCCCGACTAGTTGAACCGATATTCAAAGGAAGATTAAAGAATAAATTTAAAAGAATTTATCTTTGATAAAATTAATGGGAACCTTTCCCTAAGAATGTGAAATTTAGAAACTAACTGTGGGTTAGCTAAGCAGAATGGTTTCCTGGTTATTGATTTGATGTTGGTTTTGGCCTTCGGGGATAATATTTGGGGAGTTGTTCTCTTACTAATTTACGGTTAGTGGCTGATGAATTGGAATGACGCGTATGTTGTGTTTCTGTAACACTTGTTTATTATATATGCGAGTTATTCAGAAAGACCGGGTTTATCCCATTCTGAATAATTGATTCGACGATGAGTCGAAGATGAAGACGGTGGTTGAAGGCCGGAGGTCTTCACGTCGTTTGGGTGATTACTGATGATCTTGATTGGGCCATACACCCAAGAGGAGGGAATCAGTTAGTGGTCGTCCAGACGTACTTGGAGATCGATGGATATGCGAGGTACAAAGTTCTTACGGTTTCGTTCAGACCCAGAACAGACTTGTAAGTGGACTGTGTGTCTGACATTGGATATCATTATGTTTGATTGATGGATATCGGTTGCATGGAGTGGTTTTCCTGTGTGGCATGCTAAAATGCAAATGATCAAGGCTTCTTTTGAAAAGCAGAGTCTTGTGGTTAATGATCAAAGCACAGCCTGTGTGGCATAGCTTTGTGTAGTGTGGATTCACGAGCCTCACACCCGGTTGTGAACCAGAAACGGGAGAAGGACCTTAGGGGGGACATGCGTTTCTTTCTAGTTAGAAGTGGCGTTAGTGGTTTTACACGCCCTGACGAGTTTGACTTATGTGGTTGTTACTGTTGCGAGGCGGCTCGGATATATCGGTGACTATGTGAAGCCGATGGAGTCATTTGTTGGCTCATTTACGCCCCAAAGCGCGGGGAAACATAGTGTTTAGGCATAATAATCCACATCGGTGGACCGGCCCTGACGATCCAAGGGGAAGTTGCGGCTGTTCCTGAGGCTCGGGCTAGACAGTCTCGAATCGGTAGAGGACGATCCCTGGCATCAGTTCCCAGATGGAAATCCAACTTCCAATACGTGACGTTTCGATTTTTGTTGTAATCCTATATATGGCGACATAGTGGGATGGGGCGCTTATGCCATCTATGATTGATACTTATGATTTGAAATTGTTTTGACACTATACACTTATAGTAATAATAAAAGATGAAATTTAGCGTATCAAGCATTATTTGGCTGTTATAAGGTAAAACCCTATCCTCCGGCTTGCGTTGCATTGTGTGATGGGACCTGGGTCTCATAACAGCTTCATTGTTCTTTATTTAGCATGGAGCTGTTGTTTTATGCACTGGTATTCTTGGGAGGAAACCTTTTCCGTGTTATACGGCGTGGTCCCTTGATTCACCGAACTTTAAAATAAAGATTAATAACTGTTTTAGTTCTCACACCAGTCACATGACTGACCTGGAGTTTATTGTTTTAACCTAAACTCTGGGTGCCCTTATTTTCGACACGGGCAGCTAGTAGTTTTGGTTGTGCAGATTTATATTCACAGGATCCTGATTTACAGCTGGAACGATGCTCGGAAAGCTCTGTATCCATGCATTACTTTCAGTTGTGTTTTGTATTATTTTCCGCTGCTATGTAACGCATTGTAATCTCTGATATTTTTCTGTTGTGTAATATTTATTTATACTCTGTATATTCTTGTAATTTGATGGAATTGTTGTAATAAACAATGAAATGTTCTTCTGTCTGCGTTCTAATTTGTCGTGTTCTCAAAACAATCAGGCATTTCGAACGGTCTTGGTCGGTTTAGCGACTGATTCAGATCGAGCGAAATTCCCGGTCGTTACAAACACTCCATTCAATTACTAACAGAAATTTGCTATAACTAGATTTTTTGTAACTGACTAATCTGTTATCAATATGGGTGGTCGATAGCAAAATATTAGCCTAAGAACGTGCAATGTTTTCGTTGTTGCAAAATAGGTTGTAGCATTGAAAAAAGGCACAACCGTCGTTCTCTTTATAAGGTGTATTGCTTCAGTAAAATTCAATGGCTAAGTAAGTTCGCAAAGCAAGCAATTTAGCGTGAATTGGCCATGACCATTTCAGTGAAAATCGGCCACGACCAACCCATCGCGAATATCACACGCACTCGAGCCCGAATCAAAACCGGGGCATTGACACACTAGCACAATTTTATCAATGACAAATACTCGAATTCAAAACTAGAGCATCTATTAGCACAACAAGATTTGCGCAGTAGAGCATTTCCAATAGGCATTCAAGACCAAGATCACCAATTTCCATATGCAATGCAAAAGCCTGAGCGCTCAAATCCAATAGCTTATATGCCAGAAAATAAAAGCACTCCGATCCAATTTAAATGTTTACAATCTACTCATGTGCATCCAACACAAAATATGTTAACAACAACGTTCATTTTGAATCCTGCATTTTTCACAAGCAAAAATACAAGCTTCGAGGGGCAAAATGTTAACCTTGTTAAAAACACGGGTCATAAATAATTAGTTAGATGCACGTGAAACAGATCTTAACGTTTAAGTGCCAAGGATTGGTGTTGTCTCAACACCGGGTCGGTCGGTACCAAAGCACCAGGTCGGTCGGTACTAAAGCAATGGGTCGGTCAGATTTAGTCAACGAGTCGGTCGACACTATTTCAACACATTGGGTCGGCCATCCCTGCAGCAAATGGGTCCGTCGGTCCTCATGCTTCCTGGTCGGTCGGTACTTATGCTCAAAAGATCGGCCATAAAAGATACAATTGATCGACATATGTCATCAAAATGGATCGACACCCAAGCACTTCTTTCCATGGATTGTTACGACGTTAACATGTGAATCATCATCCTTAAGTGCTGTACGAATATATGGATCATCAAATAACGTGTATTACACTGGGTGTTTGCATAAAGCTCGAACCAATTAATTCATTAGTATTGATACATTGCATGGGGTCACGCATAAGGACAATCCATGTTAATACATAAGATATGTTTTAAACATGAACAAATCAACGTGTACAAGATGGACTGAAAATGAACAATGTACATTGATATAAAGTGAACTGGTCGGTACTCTTTTACAATATGGGTCGACCATAAGCATAAGGTGCCACGTCAGCTTCAGAGGAGGAAGTATTTCATTAGCAGCAAAGTATTTTGTTAGCAGCCATATAGAGAATAACATGAAAAGGTTTCATGTAAAAAAGTGCATGAAGCAATACGAGAACATAATGTGTGGCACAATACTACGTATGGATCAAGAGCTTGCTGCATGCAATGGATCATTGCATCAGACTTTTAGAAACCCGGACTTGGCATACCATGTTAAGCAATGGATCATTTATGCTATGAACACTAGCAATGCACAGACACAAACTAGAAAAAACGACGCTTTAGTAAATAATGAACCCATATTTGAATTTACATGGATACGTCATTGTACGTGGGTCTGTAGCTATATATATTGGAGCAAATACAACATGCATGGGTCGACTATAAATGATAAAGTTGTGGCAATTCAGTAATTAGTTGGATCAGCACCTTCACGCCAGGAAACATGGCGGGCCAAGTGAGGACGTGATGTATAAAGTATGTGGCTGTAGTTGAGTTGGTATTACCAATACACGTGGTCGGTCAGTTTGAGAAGTAAACGGGTCGACATTTGAAATATTGCGGTGGCATTATAGTAATACGTACGGTCAGCCAATACTGTTAAGTTGGATCGGTCCACACTGAATTAAGTGGTCGACATCAAAACTGGTCAGTGCCGAAATCATTATAGTGGTCGGTCGGTATTAAAATATGCTAGCTGTGTACAGTTGTAAATCGACCAGTGGCATTTCCGTAAGTAAGTTTGAGGCCGACCTAAACCCTACATATCATAATTACAACACTCCCACTACCCCCAAAATACACCTATAAATAGCCCACTTCTCCACCATTGAATGGATCGATTTCTAAGAACCTAAAGGGCTGTCCAACGATTTTCTTCACCATTCTAAGTGATTCCAACTTTACTTATCATCTCCAAACGAAGGTCTAACACCAAATCCTCCATGGAATCATCTCGAATCACTCAAATCTCCGAGAATTGGTAGATCAACATCATCACTCACCGCACTTAGAGAATTCTATCAAGTTCCTTGGCTAATTTGAATAGATCAAAGAGAAGTACTTGTGAGAGATAAATTGAATATAATGAGAGAGAATTCATGCTTTGTAAACTTTAAAATGATAATGAAAGCTATTCTCATAGTGGATGTAGGCTTTTCCTTAGCCGAACCACTCTAAACTTTGTGTTCTCTACTTTTTCCTTTCTTTTTTGTGATTGTGGCTCCCTTTTCTCATTTCTAACCATTTGGTGAAGTATTCTCAAAGTACCTTTGTTGTTGTGGCCATTTTTTGGTTACAACAAATCCAAACTCTGGATTGATATGGGAAGACAAGCGAAACTTGGGATTAATCTCATCAATTTACTTGCAAATAAAAATTAAGCTAACAAAAGTTAAATGTTGCGATGTAAAAGTTAAAATTCAAACTAACTTCCCATGATTTCAACCCAATATATAATTGAATATTAATGCAAATCATTTTCTCTTGAATGCGTTAAACATAAAAAAAATGTGAGAACAACATGACATCATCAAGCTTGAACTATGTGCCATAACGCTTGTTTATTGTAGTTGGAATAAGTAAACCCCTATAATTTATTTCTATTCAAATACAAATTTTGAAATTTTTACGGTATACTAAGTTAGAGCTTTGTATATCCCACGTCAACTGAAATGGGAAAACAATTACAACTGAAGAAAAAGCACAAATCAATGATGAAGAAGTTCAAGGCTATTAACAATAGTAGGTCGAATATTGTTTTCTTAATTATATGAATCTTGTTAAACTTCTAACATATTTATACTTAAATTGATGCAATTAGCAATTAAAGAAACAATCACAGAATCGAGATGCAGATACAAGTAAACGCAGTAAGCAAAATGAAAGAACACAGAAGGATTTTTATAATGATTGGAAGTTACCCTACATCCATTCCCGTACAAACTCTGTACGGATTTCTTTATAATATAAAATAAAAATATGATCTTGGTTTCAAGGCTATAAGATACACTCTCCAGAATTTCCGACCTTTGGATAAAGTCATTTAGGCTTTTAGGGCTACCAAGCACACCCAATTGATTTGTGGGCTCAACCGCACTTAGTTGCTTTATGAACCACGATCAAACCATTTTTTTAATACTGGTTTTTGGGTTCAAAAGGGCTCATAGACTTAAACGTTTCGATCTTTGGTAACAATTGGTTCTATCTAAATTGCACTTTCATTTTGAGAGATTGATGAGAGAATAGTAGAAAATCAAATCAAAGATAAACATATTTGATTTTGATTGAATCTCAACAAAGTATGGTTAAGTTTTCTGCGAAAACGGGAAGAAATCAAGAGTATGATAGAGAGAATATTCTTAAAAGATTCGAGCGTTCAATCAAGGTTTTTGGTTAAATTGTGGATATGAGAAGCCACTGCTTTATTCATAGTCTAAAAAGGGAAAGATAACAATTTTTCTCATTTTTATGGTTTGGAGAGGTATTTTTTGGGGTATAAAGTCGTCTGAAATGAATAGATATATGATAAATTTCAGAATTTAATTCTTTTGAAAATTGTCTATTAAATGTCGATATACAAACTCTAGGTATAACGACATATACGATGCCTTTTTCAAAATTTACTAAATTTGATGTTGTTATGTTTATCAACTTAAACGTTTATGATTGTAATGATTTCTAGAGATGCGTTATGATGTTTAACAAAAGAACAAATATTTGTACTGATAATTATAAAAGTGATTACATTTAATACATGAAATTCAAAACTACACGACTTTATAACAAACTATATATAACTCAAACTACTACAACAATCAGTGTAAAATATATAAATTAAAGCTAGAAAGATGTGGGGGAAGATGAGGAGGAGGCGGGTAACTCCCCTCGTTTTTGAAATAGCTAATTAATGTGAATTTAGTTAATTGGATTAGATAACAATGAAACATGGATATTTTGAAAATGTTGAAATTTGGCCATGAAACTTATACCATTGTATTCATGGCAATTTTCTGATCAATTTTCATATACAATGTTTTCCGAAGGGAATTCAAGTGGAATAGTTATGAATGTTTGAAATTTGAATATTAGACAACAATTGTATAGGTAAATGCATGTGTATATATATGTTTATATGTGTATCTGTATGGGTATATGGAGATTTTAAAATTAGAAGTGCACTTGATGTTTGAATTTCAAGTGTATGATAAAAGAAGAAAGAAATTAATGAAATTGAATAAACATTTAAAGTAATTAAATAAGACATTATACAAAATTAGAAATTAAAAAAGGATGTGCTTCAAATTAATGTGTTAAAAGGGGGAACATTCGACCACCACTTGGGTATGGTCGACCATGACACGCTTTCAAAGCTTGTTTTGAATCCCTGTTGAAAGGTCAGATTTAGATGGATTTCAATCGTATGGACGACACTTGTTTGAACCTCTATAAATAAATATAAAAGACTATATTCTAAGCTCATTTTTATTTGAATAGACTTGGAAGCTCTATCACTTTTTCCCCCTTCTCTAAAACTTCAAAAATCTAGAAATTAGATTTAGGTTTTCTAATACGAATTGGAGAAGGAGATTATAGGGATTTAGGATAGAGGTTCAAATCAGAAAGCTATTCAAATTGGGTAAGATTTTAGATTTGGTTTCTTTCCATTTCCAGATCATTTTATTTTGATCTGGCTTATATATATATATATGTATATTTCACTTGTATAACCAAATAAGGAACTGCAAAAGGAAGAATATGGTATTAGGAATAGAACTGAGATTTAAAGTGCTTTCAAAGTGAGTGGATAAATTATATATCTTTTATTATGATGATACATGATATCGTTGAATTCTCATTTTGTTATATATTTCTATGTTGACTATGAAATAGACTCATTCTGAAATATTAGACTTAACTGCAAAGCCCAGATTTCTATGTACTTAAAAGTAAAACAAGAATATATCGATAGACAGACATATACATAAATTTAGATTTGAATAAAAGACAAAGAAAATGATAAAGTTGAATTTAAATGAATGCAAGATGTAAAAAAAAGAAAAATTCTTAAATGTGTGAAAGAAATTAACTTGAATTTCCTTTTTTAATAACTAAGTAATACTTTAGTTGGTTGGAAAAGATAAGAAGAATTTCCATATTTTTAATCTATTTCTTGAAAAGTGTTGGGCGTAATTATAAGGAAAAAACAGATAAAATAAAAGAATGTCTTATAATTGCAAACATCGCTTAGAGATCCACTTTTTACAAAAAATATGAAAATGAACTATTAATAAAATAGACTACAGAAACTAAGTAGCCAACAGCTAAAATATGACTTCTTCCAAGAAGGAAAGGTATTAAGAAAACTGATGAGTCTGTTAAAAATGAGAAATTGATGTAACAATGGCAATTATGAAAGAAATGTAGGTAGGAAAAAGGAAGAATCTATGAAAGAACAATATAGTTTAATACGTGATGTTGAATTTTAACTCGTGTTAGAAAAAGGCAATGATTGTGACTATCTTTATGACATGTAGATGCCAAAATAAAAGATAATGACTATCTTACGATAGGTAGGGTCTCAAGTAAAAGACAATGACAGAATAGTAAGTGAAAATTTAATGAAAGATGAATTAAATGAATAAGGAAAGAAAGTTAGAGAAAGGGTCTATCGAAGGTTGGAAGTACAACTGTAATTTCATATCATGTGTTTATTAAGATCTTAGGGAGTCTACGACATAGGCAATTTAGTTGTAGTCCATCATAGATCCTTTGAGGATATTATACGACAAGAAGATAGTAATACTTCGGGAAGTCCATCAAACGTAAGGTCAGTAAGGGTGTACCAAGGGAACAATGCCTTAACTTCTTTAGGAAGTCTAAAAGATTAATGGACGACTAGGTAATCACGAAAATAAGCAGGCACTCGGAGGGGAAACCCAAAAGGATAGCAACATCAGAATTACTGGTCATCGTCGATTAGATGAAGAGAACGGGGATGGACATGGGTTACGGCTCTTGGTCCAGGCGATCTTTCACTATCGGGATGTCTGGGAGGGAATATGCAATGCCATATGTGACACCCCACGTCCGTTAATGTCACTCTCAAAGGGAATGCATTAAGTTTCGTGAAGCGTTATAGTAAACAGAACAGAAATATTATAAGACAGACATATAAAATAACAGCGGAATAAAAACTTTATTTATCGTAAGATACCGTGGTCCAAAAACATCACATGTCTGAAATACAAAAGCCCATTACAACATAAAAGCTACTGTCTTGTACTTCAAAAATATCAGAGTACATAAAAGAAATAAAATTCCCTAAAAACCAAATATAGCCATAGCAACAAGGATAGGAGCTTGATCCATACATCTCAGCAGCTCCAGCAAAAGTAAGCAGAATCACGGTCAAGTCTGAGTGTTCCCGCCCTGAGAACCCAGGGAAGGGGGGACGGAAGAAACAAGAGGGAAAAAAAAGGTCAGACATAAAGTCTGGCGAGTCTAGTTACTTTTAGCAAGTAAATAAGTAAAAGTAGCATGATAGGCATATAAAGTGGATAAGAGAGAGATAACTACATAAAAGGCAAGTATGACAAGGTGAACAGGATAGGGTGTATATGCTTCTATTGATTACTCTGCACTATTACTAGTATAACCAGAGTGAGATGATCCCTTCCACTATAAGGTGGTAGACTTAGGCATACGTCCAAATGAATCCTAACTACTACCCTAATCGATCGGCTCCCTAATCCGTGTAGATACTCTGTGCCGGCCCCACCGTAGATGTATCACGTCCTAAAGAGGCAACCCTTCGCTGATATGCACAACCCCATATCTATAGGTGTCACAGCTGTCTTATACTCCTCTTCCCGACTCTTGCACACACATGGCCCGGTCGGTTTGCGCCGCCCACACCGTCCTCCACGTTTGGATCTCTTACAATCAGTCCAGTAAGTGTGCCCCTTCTCCGACCTAGTTCAAAGTACATGTTTTGATACCTACTCCGTGTTACTGGATGAAACGGGTCCCATATAGTATGATACAAGCTCCCCCCCTTTGTCTTGTATCCCCCACTAGGTTTTCCATTTGATTATGTATACCACTAGGTTTCTTTAATTACATATCTTTATTATTTCCATCGGTTATGTATACCACTAGGTGTCATTAATTACATAACCCCCAATTGGTTAAGTTTCGTGGGCCTATATTTAGATATTATCCACCCATCTCAGATATACTTAACTTAACCCTCCTGGTTTACTTAACCCTTTATTCATGATCATGTTCATACAATCCCTATGGATTCCACTAGGTTAAGTATTTCAATTATTACCATATTTTCATTTATGGTTATAATGGACTAGACCTCACACATTAGGCCTATAGCTTGTGGATGCTGGATGTGCCGGTCGGGTCCGGGCAGACTTCTTTCACAAGTTGGGCCTAACCACATGTCTTATCCTGATTCATATTTGTCCACTTAGACCTCTCACATTAGGTTCAACAATAGTGGTTGTTGGATATGCCGATAGGGTCCAGGCAAACTTCCACTACTAATGTAACATAACCTTGTGCCATAAGTGCAATTATAATTTCTAATTGTAATCTTAGACATTTCATTATTATCCAAATTCTCACCTATGTCGTTATAGGTTATAGGTTTCATGCACCTTTTTCCCCAATTTTGTACAAAGTGAATTATATGTCCATATTCATATCCATTAACCAAGTTTTTCCAATTCTAATATTTTTCCTCGTTCCCTCACTAATGCATTCATATATATTTGGCGGCATCTAGGCTAGAAAGTAGCCTAGCCATAAACAATAAAAGGGAAAGGTGATGGGGAAAATTACAATAGTGATCATTCTAACAAAAGTGATATAAACATATATACTGGCATAGACATGTAATTGGTATAATAATAAGGTGGACATAAAAACAGATCTAGTGAAAAGGGTAATGATAAAACTAGATCTAAACATACTTAGGATGAACGGATCCAAATAAGAATTCATATGTCCAATAATGACAGATCTCAATTAATCACAACGTGATGATCTAGATCTAAACAAAGGTTTAATTGTCCAGATAGTGATAATCCCAAATTAACCACAAACATAGATTCACAAATTATGATAGATCCACAAATTATGATAGATCCAATATGATTCAGTCATAGGCATTTACATTTCCAAATCACAACCATATCACAAATTACTTTTAATCATTTAAATCTAAAAGTAACTAACTCATAGTGTTTGGATTAAAAGAAAGAGTAGAAAATATCAGAGGTTGGATCTACACTTGAATCTCTAAGTTTGATTTGCAAAGTTGATTGTTGTTAAAGAAAAGGGTTTTGTTCAGTTCAGGCACCAGCAGCATTTGGCCTCCATTGATCTCCAATGAAGAAAACAAGAGAAATGACCATGTAGTAATAGCTGCCAGCCCTAGAAACCTACTTAGCCACGTCAGCCCTAGGGGGGTCGACCCTGGTGTCGACACCCCCTTTGGGGGGTCAACTCCCCTAGGCGGGAATTTTCCCGCTTACCCCAATTTTCTGAAATTTGAACGAATTTGAACTTTCTGGACCCGATTTTGAATTCCTGGACCTGATATATATACATATATATATATATATATATATATATCTTGCGCGTATACAAACTTCTAACCCTCGTAACTTATTCGTACGGTGTCCGTTTACGCAAACCAAATGTCTATCTTGACCAGAATTTCGAGACAGACAAAATGGCACAGTCCGTTTCCCTTAATTCCGAATATTAAATTAATTATTATTTACTTTATCCTCTTTTAGTGTTGTTAAAAATACGGGGTGTTACATTCTCCCCTACTCAAAGGATTTCGTCCCTGAAATCTCCAAGTTAAGAAGAATGCACATCCTACCATCCATCAGTCATCTACTCATCCATCAATCACTGGCATCCATTGTCCTTAAAGACATCTAATGCTCATATGAAATATATGCAAAGGTGTGTGTATATGTCCCAATACTAATGCGAAGATTAGGCAGTCTACTGATTCAGTTGACCTTCTTAATGCAATGTATGTTAGTGCCATGTATCCAATATGTATGCAAATAATCCTATTATAACATGTGTGTTCTATATGTGTGCACACTCATTCGTCCAAATGCAATATCCATATGCTAATACATCCATTTTCATCCATAAAAGAAAAGAAAATGCATACACATCCATATGCAGTATGAGATTGATTGAGCCGATCTAGTGCCTAATGTATGTGTATATGCATCCACAGGCAGCTACTAGCAAACACTTGCATCCATCAAACATAACATGTCTCAAACACATGTTTACATCCATAGGATTCCTATCTAAAGGTCGAAAAAAATATGGATAGGATATACTCAAATGATATAAACAAGCATAGATAAAATTTTGGAAAAGGAGTTAAGAACATACCCACGAAAAGAAAAGGGTATAAAGCCTGAATCTTGTCTTCAGTCTCCCAAGTCGCATCCTCTGGGTTATCTCCCCATTGAACCTTTATCCACTCGATCTCTTTATTGCGTAACTTATTAACTTCTGATCCAAGAATATAGGTAGGAACTCATCTAACTATTGTCTCCTGTTCCACTTCTACTTCATCTAATATACTTGGCTCAACAACTTCCGCGGTGTCATGCAAGCACATCCGCAGATGAGAAATGTGGAAAACATCATGAACGCCGGATAGATTTTCTGGGAGCTTTACTTTATAGGCCATTTGGCCAATCCTTTCGGTTATGGGAAATGGTCCCACAAATCTAGGTGCCAACTTCCCTTCAGATCGGAAGCAAACCACATTCCTCAGAGTTGACACTTTAATAAAAACTAAGTCTCCCACTACAAATTCGATGTCAGTCCTTCTCTTGTCTGCGTAGGATTTCTGCCTATTTTGAACTGTCTTTATCCACCGTCGAATAAGGTCAATCTTCTTGGACGTTTCTCTAACCATATCTGGTCCAAGTAATAACCTTTCTGTTTCCCTATAGATCCAAAGCGAACCACATTCCTCAGAGGTGACACTTTAATAAAAAATAAGTCTCCCACTTCAAATTCGATCTTAGTCCTTATCTTGTCGGCGTAGGATTTCTGCCTATTTTGAAATGTCTTTATCCGCTGTCGAACAAGGCCAATCTTCTTGGACGTTTCTCTAACCATATCTGGTCCAAGTAATAACCTTTCTGTAGATTCCCACCAACAAGTTGGTGATCTACAGGGTCGCCCGTACAATGCTTCGAAGGGTGCCATGCCGATGTTGGCTTGATAAATGTTGTTATAGGAAAATTCTACTAAAGGAAGATGCTCTTCCCAAGTCCCTCTGAAATCTAGGATACACAGCCTTAAAAGATCTTCAAGAATTTTGTTTACCCTCTTGTAACGTCCCGGATTTCTCGGCCATTTAAATTAGAATATTTAAATCAGTTTGTATATTATATTGAGAATATAATGGATATTTAATCGAATTTATTTATTTAAGATAAAATTAGAATATATATATTTATATATTATTTAAAACCAAGATTTTTATGTCGAGTTTGAATTCTATATTATTTGAAATTTGAAATGTTGGTTTAAATAAATACGTGGATATTAATTTATTTTCATTCTTTCGGCTGCTTGAATTAAATATATCTGTATATATTCATCAAGTCTCCACAATGAACAGTAACACTGTATATTGGTCATCGTATAAACCCCTTCAACTTATATTTGAATACCACTAAAATTTATTCTCAAAAACACGGACACGTTAAGTTTGGTTATTTTTGAATTCATTCAGATCAATTTGACCATACTTTAAATACCAACTATAAAGTAATCGACCCTATTCATATCATGTGGATTTGGGTTCCGCTAAGTATTAATGTATCTTCTAGGTCGATAAAATGTCCCAATTACACAGAAGAAAATTTGAACATGTTTAATAGTAAATTTGAACTGGAAATTCATTTAGATCATACTTAAATTTTCGGTCTTATCACTTATAGTATCAACGCAGAAAATAACAATAATAGCACACACATAAGTGATACCAAACCAATCATATACAGGTTATTAGAGAACAAAATATATGGATATGTTTACAATCTCTGCAAACAAATGGAAATAGTTATGATGCATCAAATCTGTACAAACCCGAACAGCTATATTGATACAATCTCAACAGCTAAATGAAACCAACATATGAATATATTTATACATTACAGTAAAATTTCACATTACAAGAATTCACTGTTTCATATACTAAAAATCCAAACATAAAATCCAAAGTACAAGTCACCAAACTCAAGCACACTATAGATTGAAGTTGTTTATACAGTATAAGTCCAAATTTATTATATTGTACGGTACATGATCAAGAATACAAAACACAAAGACAAAAAAATCAATATTTGAAAAATTCACTTCTAAAATGCCTCGGTCTTGCCAGTACCAATGAATCTGCCCACGGATCTGCGAAACAAGAGAGAGCCCATTAAATGGATATTTCATGACAGCATTGAATAGAGAGACAAAAAATGGATTATGAACAGATAAGTAAAACATAACAATGGACAATTAAAGAAAAACTAGTACATGAAATGAACAGTGAATACATCTAAATGTATAGTCGAAATCTCATGAAATATCCACACTAGGATTGTTCTGTCATACGTGTAATATAGGATGTACAGATTACAGATCAAATCTTTAATTGAAATAACAATCCAAATAGTCTCAGAAATAGCTCACAGCTAGAATGAACAGCTATAGAAACAAGACAGGGCATAGCTAAAGAAAACAGATATATATGTATGTATAGTCATACATCAAATGTACAGCTAAGAAAGTAAAATAAACAGCTAAGATATTGATAAAATCGAATGTACAGATAAGGAAAATGAACAGCTAAGGAACAGCATAGCTGATGAAAAGCAGACCTATGCACCATCAAAATCCATATAAATGAATCGAAACACATATATAATTTTTTTATATATATACAGTGATTCATGTACAAAATGTACTGCTGCCATATATTAAAATAGAGCATAAAATCTGCAAGATACAGTTTCAAAACTCTGAATTGAGTAAACAATTCATAGTCAGTCCAGTATTTCCATCGAACAGATTAGCGGTACTATAAGTAAAATGTAAAATCCAACGAAAATCTCTGCTAAAACCTTCACACATCCATTCGATTTGCATCACCAGTACTCATGATCAGAAAAGGAAAACAAATGATCTATGAAAGTGTAGCCGAACCTACCTAAAATCAGTCCTTGATGGACGTTGATATTATCTAAAATTTATCACACTATAAATACGCAGGGTGTTTTCCATTCCAGAATCAAAGCAGTGAAGAACTAAATAATTCGGCCACTTGAAATCAAAACTGTAATTCAAAATTTAAAATAAAATACTTAGCTTATACGAAGGGGTTCATCGCAAATCGAAAGGAGGAGGACTGACGAAGCTGTGGTGGCGGTGGAAGCGATGGAAGGGATCTTTGTGTTCGGTAGAGGATGTCGACGTCGTTGTTTGACAGACCAATCGAAGGAAGGGTGGGACCAGAGTTCGATTGGGTAGACGGAGGGGGTGGCGACGCCATGCATCTCGAGATGGCTGAAGGAATTGGGGATTAGGGTTTTCGGTTTTGGGAAATTTTGAAGAGGCGGCCGTATGAAATGGAAGTAAGGGGCGAAGTAGGGTTTTAAACTGAGGCGGGTCGGGTTTCTTTGAGGTTGGGCCGGCTATTGAAGTTGAAGCCCAATTTTTATTTCAAAGGGAAATCCATGTTGTAAATTTAAATTGGTTTATAATCTTCGTAACGCGATTTCTCTCACATACGGTATCAGATTTACACACGGTCAGATGCGTTGGGACCATGGAGTCGAGCAATCCGAGATGGAGCAGGTTCAGTCCAGATCAGAAGTAGCTGGAATTTTATTTCGAATTAAAACGTCAGTTTAAATGGGACAAAACCAGACTGTTCATCGACGGATTTAAATTCAGGTGAGTTAAACTCACTCAGTTTTCCCGTTTATATTTTATATAAACTGGGTATTGTTATTTTGCGTGTTCTGATTGTAAGTAGATAACTGTTAGGTATATATACCGTTGATTCATCGGTCGTTTGATTTCAGAAGATATACACTGATTTGGGGATGACCCATAACAAAGTAATTCCTTTGACTGGTCACGTTTATAAAACCTGTTCGAAATTGTTTGAATTGTTTGGCTGTTTGAATTGGCTGTTGACTGATGGGTGTTCATTAGAGAAATCATCAATCAAATGGTTGATTATTGTTTTTGAACCTTATTTTGACAATTTTTCTGTTAATAACCAATGGATGACATGTGTTGAGTAATTAGGCATCATCTGGCCTATAAATCAGTTGATTCATAAAATATGGTTTTATCGATGGTGGGTCGATAGTATTTAAGTTATAAATATATTTTATAACGAAATAGATTTTTAAAGTTATTACATGAAGAAATTGTTTAAAAGTGAAATTAATATTAATCATTATTTATAAGTGATTATGGAAAATTGTTTTATAAAACAATTTCTTCCGTTGGTAAGAATTATAAACAAACGAACAGTTGAATGAAGTTATTTGAATTAATTATACTTTTATTTAATTTAAAAGAGGATTTAACTGGAAATTTGTTAAGAAAATAATCGTGTTCCAAATTAACCAAGTTGACAATTTTAACTGGGATTGACATTTAATGAGTTCGTTGTTAGTAACTTAAATAAAATCACTTAACGATAGTGTTTAAATGTTAAGAAGAGTTTAAAGAAGATTTTATTATTTATTCTGTAAATAGAGTGTTTAACTGATTCTACAAGAGTAAAGGTAAAGGAAAACTATTTGTTTTAGTAATTGCTTCTTAAATTCATTTAAGTAAGTAATTGGTTTGGAATATAGTTGGTTTTAGGAAAACGGTATGAATAAGTTTAAACTCAAGTCTTATAATGAAAGGATTGCTTAACGTTTGAATTAAGCAAAAAGAAATGGAGATAAAAAGGGGTCTATAGTAAACCTGGAATCTATAAAACGAGGTTTATAAATGGAATATGAGTTTAAGCATTGGTTTAAATTAGAAATACTTAATAAGAGTATCGATGGGTTTAAAAGGAGTTTCCCAAGAGAAAAAGGAAATTGGTAAAAAGGAGTTTCCCGAAAGAAAAGGGAAACTGGTAAAAAGGAATTTGATTTTGAGCTTCGTAAATTGGAAATAGGATTTGAAACAAAAATATAGGGTTTTTGAATTACTACTCGTATTCATCTGAAGGTAAGAACGTTGTTGATCAAGGTCTGAGAGGTAATTAAAATACCCCAACTTGAACGACTTCGGGACTGTCCAAGGATGGTACTAGTTGATAATGTCAAGAACATATGTTAAGATTTCCAGAGTAACGAAAATAATATAATTTGATATTTTCTAGTAACAGGATAAAATGGAGATTGGGTTATCCTATATGAAACATGATGTGATATTTTTCCAAGTGATGAAACAAAGAGTTGGCGTAACATCGAGTGGTAAGAGAAAATGATTTCTCAGATATAATAAAGGAAATGTGGTTGTAAATGTCTTGCAAATGATAGAAAATTGAGTATTGGATATCGTTATATGATATATCCTTTTTAAACATGAAATAAATTGGTTTTATGTATATCAGTGTATTAAAGTGATAAGAGAATGTTTTTCCCAATATTTGAATATTCAGGTTTCTTATAAATCTTACAAAGCTAAGTGATGTTGAGTACTAGACCTATGAATCTATTTTTATGATTTCGTGAATGTTTACTTGATAGTTAAATAACAAACTATTAAGGCTGACCCTTACGATTTGTTGGTATGGAAAGTCCGGGATCGAATGAATATTCGAAAACCATTCCGACCAACAAGATACGAATATATAGAGAAGACCAGACGACAATCGAGATAGAGCATGTGAAGAACATAGATTTTCATTAAGCAAAAGGACCACTTACAATCTCTGATTCGACCCGGAGATATACTGGGGTTCTGTCATGGTTGGGATCTGTGGATTGCAAGGACTATCGCTACTGATCCATGGAGTGATTCCTATATTGGATGCAGTAGGAAAGTACCTTCGGTTCATCCTGTTCCTGGATGACTTGTATAGACAGATGTCTGACAGAGTATTTCCAAAGGAATTACCTGCGTGATTTCTCCAAACGTACCATAGTTTGATTGCGGAGAAATGGTTGTTCTCTAGCCAAATAGACTAGAGTATTTTTGTGGAAGTCAATCAGTGTGATCTGGCGGATCTGACGATGTGGCATTCAAAGTATATGATGACCAGATGTGTTCTCACCTCAAGCCTCATCAACCAGGAGATGACAGAAATCGGGCAGGCAGCATGGCTATGTGGGTCGCTCCCATTAGGATGTATAATCACCTATCTAGAGAAATTCCTTTTGTTTCTTATTCTATCGATTCTGTCCATTCGGGAACGGTGGTTTGAGTCCAACCGTTGGTGATATACATTTGATACACTCAAGCGAAATGAGTGGTCGGTCATGTGAGGGCCAGGTTACAAGACGTTCTTGTTGAACACTGTGTATTCGCCTCTAGAGATACACGTGAGGGAGGTGGTCCCATACCTTGTCAAGTTGGAAATCCAATATCCAATAAGCGCCCGCGGTTTTTGATTGTATATATATATATGGGGAGCGTGAGATGCGAGCGTTCCTCTAGATTTGTTAATTATTTGTATCTAGACATTATCATAATATCAGATCAAGGTACAGATTTCGAAAACTGGTTTGGGTTATCGTAAGGTAAAAACCGTCCGTGTTTATGTGTGGATCAGTCTTACGATTATCCTTTTCTTCAAAAGGATTTTAAAGATAAAATCAAGTTGTGTGATACCCTAAATGCTGTGCAAATTTTTTCTCACTCTGGTCCACCAGACTGACCCGGTGTTTTGTAAATGCTCGGGTTAGACCGAGGTGCACAGGTTCAGGTTATCAAGTAACGTGAAGCCCAGTGACAAGCTGAAGATGTTCAGACGAATGATATTCCGCTGTGTGATTATATATATGAGGACAGATTATCAAAACATACCAGATATGTGTTGTAATCTGATATTGTAAGTATTTTTCAAAGCTCTCAATAAAGATTTATTTGAGTATTATATTTTGTTCCACTGCGATGTGAGACTCTGTGTTGGTTCATCTTCTTCTTCTATTCTAACTTTCTTTCTTTCTTATCTCACCCTCTAATTTCTTTCTATAAACGTTCCAGTGTTTTCGGTGCTTGGAGGATCGGCATGAGATACGATAAAGGTATTTATGTCGATTTTCGAGGCCGAAAATCCCTGGGTCGTTACAGTGGTATCAGAGCTATTGGTTGAGTAGTAACCTTGGCTCTGTGGCATGACTCAGTAGAGATGGGGTTAGCAATACCCTAGACTGAGTGTGAGTGTATATATACGAGTGAACGTATTTGTAGATTTTATAAAAAATTGTTTTATATTGCGGAGATTTGTTGGTTGGGTTGTTTATGAGTTCTGGTCGATCAGTTTGATCCACTGTATCGATAGGGGTTTCTAAACACTCAAGTACGATAAACCGACGTAGTATGTTTTGAAAAAGGATAAATGAAATAATTTTACCCAATGTATATTTTTATATAGAAAAAGGAATTTATTTTCTATATTATATTAATGTGGGGTGTTTGTTTGTTTGTTTGTTTGTTCTGATTGATTTGGTTTGAAACCAAATTTGAATTATGAAATAAAGTTGGACTGATTAGAAAATCAACTCGTCAACTAAATCGGATACGAGAAATGAAACTGAACCTGGGTAAGAAAAACCAATTTAAGAAGATTGAATTTGAATAAATTGGGATTTAAAATTTTTATGGATAAATAGATTGGGGTTCAAATAAAGTGGATTGCCATTCGAATTTTGAATTTTTCCTTTCGAAGGAGATGAGGCCCAGAGTGGCAGTCGTAGTCGTACCAATCGAGCCATGCAGAAGAAGTGCTAGCAGAATTTTAGAAAATTTTTAGAGTTCGAATTTATTTTGAATTTAATTCAAAGGAAACGATTTTAAAATAATTCGATTCGAAATATCCTTCATACTTTGCAATTTCGAGGACGAAATTATTTTAAGGGGGGAAGAATGTAACGTCCCGGATTTCTCGGCCATTTAAATTAGAATATTTAAATCAGTTTGTATATTATATTGAGAATATAATGGATATTTAATCGAATTTATTTATTTAAGATAAAATTAGAATATATATATTTATATATTATTTAAAACCAAGATTTTTATGTCGAGTTTGAATTCTATATTATTTGAAATTTGAAATGTTGGTTTAAATAAATACATGGATATTAATTTATTTTCATTCTTTCGGCTGCTTGAATTAAATATATCTGTATATATTCATCAAGTCTCCACAATGAACAGTAACACCGTATATTGGTCATCGTATAAACCCCTTCAACTTATATTTGAATACCACTAAAATTTATTCTCAAAAACACGGACACATTAAGTTTGGTTATTTTTGAATTCATTCAGATCAATTTGACCATACTTTAAATACCAACTATAAAGTAATCGACCCTATTCATATCATGTGGATTTGGGTTCCGCTAAGTATTAATGTATCTTCTAGGTCGATAAAATGTCCCAATTACACAGAAGAAAATTTGAACATGTTTAATAGTAAATTTGAACTGGAAATTCATTTAGATCATACTTAAATTTTCGGTCTTATCACTTATAGTATCAACGCAGAAAATAACAATAATAGCACACACATAAGTGATACCAAACCAATCATATACAGGTTATGAGAGAACAAAATATATGGATATGTTTACAATCTATGCAAAAAAATGGAAACAGTTATGATGCATCAAATCTGTACAAACCCGAACAACTATATTGATACAATCTCAACAGCTAAATGAAACCAACATATGAATATATTCATACATTACAGTAAAATTTCACATTACAAGAATTCACTGTTTCATATACTAAAAATCCAAACATAAAATCCAAAGTACAAGTCACCAAACTCAAGCACACTATAGATTGAAGTTGTTCAGTACAAGTCCAAATTTATTATATTGTACGGTACATGTTCAAGAATACAAAATACAAAGAGAAAAAAAATCAATATTTGAAAAATTCACTTCTAAAATGCCTCGGTCTTGCCAGTACCAATGAATCTGCCCACGGATCTGCGAAACAAGAGAGAGCCCATTAAATGGATATTTCATGACAGCATTGAATAGAGAGAAAAAAATGGATTATGAACAAATAAGTAAAACATAACAATGGACAATTAAAGAAAAACTAGTACATGAAATGAACAGTGAATACATCTAAATGTATGGTCGAAATCTCATGAAATATCCACACTAGGATTGTTCTGTCATACGTGTAATATAGGATGTACAGATTACAGATCAAATCTTTAATTGAAATAACAATCCAAATAGTCTGAGAAATAGCTCACAGCTAGAATGAACAGCTATAGAAACAAGACAGGGCATAGCTAAAGAAAACAGATATATATGTATGTATAGTCATACATCAAATGTACAGCTAAGAAAGTAAAATAAACAGCTAAGATATTGATAAAATCGAATGTACAGATAAGGAAAATGAACAGCTAAGGAACAACATAGCTGATGAAAAGCAGACCTATGCACCATCAAAATCCATATAAATGAATCGAAACACATATATAATTTTTTTTATATATACAGTGATTCATGTACAAAATGTACTGCTGCCATATATTAAAATAGAGCATAAAATCTGCAAGATACAGCTTCAAAACTCTGAATTGAATAAACAATTCATAGTCAGTCCAGTATTTCCATCGAACAGATTAGCGGTACTATAAGTAAAATGTAAAATCCAACAAAAATCTCTGCTAAAACCTTCACACATCCATTCGATTCGCATCACCAGTACTCATGATCAGAAAAGGAAAACAAATGGTCTATGAAAGTGTAGCCGAACCTACCTAAAATCAGTCCTTGATGGACGTTGATATTATCTAAAATTTATCACACTATAAATACGCAGGGTGTTTTCCATTCCAGAATCAAAGAAGTGAAGAACTAAACAATTCGGCCACTTGAAATCAAAACTGTAATTCAAAATTTAAAATAAAATACTTAGCTTATACGAAGGGGTTCATCGCAAATCGAAAGGAGGAGTACCGACGAAGCATTGGCGGCGGTGGAAGCGATGGAAGGGTTCTTTTTGTTCGGTAGAGGATGTCGACGCCGTTGTTTGACAGGCCAATCGAAGGAAGGGTGGGACCGGAGTTCGATTGGGTAGACGGAGGGGGTGGCGACGCCATGCATCTCGAGATGGCTGAAGGAATTGGGGATTAGGGTTTTCGGTTTTGGGAAATTTTGAAGAGGCGGCCGTATGAAATGGAAGTAAGGGGCGAAGTAGGGTTTTAAACTGAGGCGGGTCGGGTTTCTTTGAGGTTGGGCCGGCTATTGAAGTTAAAGCCCGATTTTTATTTCAAAGGGAAATCCATGTTGTAAATTTAAATTGGTTTATAATCTTCGTAACGCGATTTCTCTCACATACGGTATCAGATTTACGCACGGTCAGATGCATTGGGACCGTGGAGTCGAGCAATCCGAGATGGAGCAGGTCCAGTCCAGATCAGAAGTAGCTGGAATTTTATTTCGAATTAAAACGTCAGTTTAAATGGGACAAAACCAGACTGTTCATCGACGGATTTAAATTCAGGTGAGTTAAACTCACTCAGTTTTCCCGTTTATATTTTATATAAACTGGGTATTATTATTTTGCGTGTTCTGATTGTAAGTAGATAACTGTTAGGTATATATACCGTTGATTCATCGGTCGTTTGATTTCAGAAGATATACACTGATTTGGGGATGACCCATAACAAAGTAATTCCTTTGACTGGTCACGTTTATAAAACGTGTTCGAAATTGTTTGAATTGTTTGGCTGTTTGAATTGGCTGTTGACTGATGGGTGTTCATTAGAGAAATCATCAATCAAATGGTTGATTATTGTTTTTGAACCTTATTTTGACAATTTTTCTGATAATAACCAATGGATGACATGTGTTGAGTAATTAGGCATCATCTGGCCTATAAATCAGTTGATTTATAAAATATGGTTTTATCGATGGTGGGTCGATAGTATTTAAGTTATAAATATATTTTATAACGAAATAGATTTTTAAAGTTATTACATGAACAAATTGTTTAAAAGGGAAATTAATATTAATCATTATTTATAAGTGATTATGGAAAATTGTTTTATAAAACAATTTCTTCCGTTGGTAAGAATTATAAACAAACGAAAAGTTGAATGAAGTTATTTGAATTAATTATACTTTTATTTAATTTAAAAGAGGAGTTAACTGGAAATTTGTTAAGAAAATAATCGTGTTCCAAATTAACCAAGTTGACCATTTTAACTGGGATTGACATTTAATGAGTTCGTTGTTAGTAACTTAAATAAAATCACTTAACGATAGTGTTTAAATGTTAAGAAGAGTTTAAAGAAGATTTTATTATTTATTCTGTAAATAGAGTGTTTAACTGATTCTACAAGAGTAAAGGTAAAGGAAAACTATTTGTTTTAGTAATTGCTTCTTAAATTCATTTAAGTAAGTAATTGGTTTGGAATATAGTTGGTTTTGGGAAAACGTTATGAATAAGTTTAAACTCAAGTCTTATAATGAAAGGATTGCTTAACGTTTGAATTAAGCAAAAAGAAATGGAGATAAAAAGGGGTCTATAGTAAACCTGGAATCTATAAACGATGTTTATAAATGGAATACGAGTTTAAGCATTGGTTTAAATTAGAAATACTTAATAAGAGTATCGATGGGTTTAAAAGGAGTTTCCCAAGAGAAAAAGGAAATTGGTAAAAAGGAGTTTCCCGAAAGAAAAGGGAAACTGGTAAAAAGGAATTTGATTTTGAGCTTCGTAAATTGGAAATAGGATTTGAAACAAAAATATAGGGTTTTTGAATTACTACTCGTATTCATCTGAAGGTAAGAACGTTGTTGATCAAGGTCTGAGAGGTAATTAAAATACCCTAACTTGAACGACTTCGGGACTGTCCAAGGATGGTACTAGTTGATAATGTCAAGAATATATGTTAAGATTTCCAGAGTAACGAAAATAATATAATTTGATATTTTCTAGTGACAGGATAAAAAGGAGATTGGGTTATCCTATATGAAACATGATGTGATATTTTTCCAAGTGATGAAACAAAGAGTTGACGTAACATCGAGTGGTAAGAGAAAATGATTTCTTAGATATAATAAAGGAAATGTGGTTGTAAATGTCTTGCAAATGATAGAAAATTGAGTATTGGATATCGTTATATGATATATCCTTTTTAAACATGAAATAAATTGGTTTTATGTATATCAGTGTATTAAAGTGATAAGAGAATGTTTTTCCCAATATTTGAATATTCAGGTTTCTTATAAATCTTACAAAGCTAAGTGATGTTGAGTACTAGACCTATGAATCTATTTTTATGATTTCGTGAATGTTTACTTGATAGTTAAATAACCAACTATCGAGGCTGACCCTTACAATTTGTTGGTATGGAAAGTCCGGGATCGAATGAATATTCGAAAACCATTCTGACCAACAAGATACGATTATATAGAGAAGACCAGACGACAATCGAGATGGAGCATGTGAAGAACATAGATTTTCATTAAGCGGAAGGACCACTTACAATCTCTGATTCGACCCGGAGATATACCGGGGTTCTGTCGTGGTTGGGATCTGTGGATTGCAAGGACTATCACTACTAATCCATGGGGTGATTCCTATATTGGATGCAGTAGGAAAGTACCTTCGGTTCATCCTGTTCCTGGATGACTTGTATGGACGGATGTCTGACAGAGTATTTCCAAAGGAATTACCTGCGTGATTTCTCCAAACGTACCATAGTTTGATGGCGGAGAAATGGTTGTTCTCTAGCCAAATAGAATAGATTATTTTTGTGGAAGTCAATCAGTGTGATCTGGCGGATCTGACGATGTGGCATTCAAAGTATATGATGACCAGTTGTGTTCTCACCTCAAGCCTCATCAACCAGGAGATGACAGAAATCGGGCAGGCAGCATGGCTATGTGGGTCGCTCCCATTAGGATGTATAATCACCTATCTAGAGAAATTCCTTTTGTTTCTTATTCTATCGATTCTGTCCATTCGGGAACGGTGGTTTGAGTCCAACCGTTGGTGATATACATTCGATACACTCAAGCGAAATGAGTGGTCAGTCATGTGAGGGCCAGGTTACAAGACGTTCTTGTTGAACCCTGTGTATTCGCCTCTAGAGATACACGTGAGGGCCAGGTTTAAAAACCGTCCGTGTTTATGTGTGGATCGGTCTTACGATTATCCTTTTCTTCAAAAGGATTTTAAATTTAAAATCAAGTTGTGTGATACCCTAAATGCTGTGCAAGTTTTTCTCACTCTGGTCCACCAGACTGACCCGGTGTTTTGTAAATGCTCGGGTTAGACCGAGGTGTACAGGTTCAAGTTATCAAGTACCGTGAAGCCCAGTGACAAGCTGAAGATGTTCGGACGAATGATATTCCGCTGTGTGATTATATATATGAGGACAGATTATCAAAACTGACCAGATATGTGTTGTACTCTGATATTGTAAGTATTTTTCAAAGCTCTCAATAAAGATTTATTTGAGTATTATATTTTGTTCCACTGCGATGTGAGACTCTGTGTTGGTTCATCTTCTTCTTCTATTCTAACTTTCTTTCTTTCTTATCTCACCCTCTAATTTCTTTCTATAAACGTTCCAGTGTTTTCGGTGCTTGGAGGATCGGCATGAGATACGATAAAGGTATTTATGTCGATTTTCGAGGCCGAAAATCCCTGGGTCGTTACACCTCTCCATCTGCCCATCGATTTGAGGATGATAAGCGGTGCTCAAACACAGCGGTGTACCAAATGCTTCTTGCAAGCTCCTCCAAAATTCACTGTTGAAGATGGGGTAACGATCGCTCACGATGCTGGAAGGTACTCCATGAAGACAAACTATCTCTCGGACATAGATTGCTCCCAACCATGGTGCCGTCCTCTTACTCTTAACTGGAATAAAGTGAGAGCTCTTAGTGAGTCTATCTACCACAACCCAGATACTGGTATTGCCTTTCTTTGACCTAGGAAAACCATCTATGAAATCCATACAGACGCTCTCCCATTTACACTATGGAACTTCCAAAGGATGAAGTAAACCATCGGGCTTCTTTTGCTCAGCTTTAACTTGCTGGCAAGCTAAACATTGGGAAACAAATTCAGCCACATCTTTCTTCATCCTAGCCCAAAAGAAAACCCTTTTCATGTCACTATACATATTGTCACCACTTGGATGAATAGTCATCTTAGAAGGGCGGGCTTCTTCTAGGACTGCTTTTATCAAACTTCTAGTTTGAGGAACACAAAGCCTTCCATCTTGTCGCAACCACCCCTTTTCGTATATGGTATATCGAATAAGATGACTAGAAGTCTCTCCTCTTTTGAGCTTATCCATGATGTCTAAAATCTGTGGGTCACGTCGCTGTGAGGCTCCTGTCTGATCCATAAGAGTTGGTCATATTTCTAGCGATGCAAACAAATCAGGCAAAATCTCGATGGAGAGTTTAAAGTCAAAGATTGATATGAACTCCAAGCTCTTCCTCTTCACAAACAGAGGACTTAAGGTGTAACGACCCGAGGAAAACTCGATGCTCGAATTTTTCGACAACAATACATAAACCCATATCACTTGCCAAAAATCCAAGTATCGAACCCAGATTGTCATGAGAAAGAATTTAGAGGGTGAGAATAGAAAGAAAGAATATTAGAATAGAATAAAGAAGAAGAACACATCAGAATCTCAGAGCAGAACGAATAAAATATATATCAAATTTCTTTATACAAAAGAAACTGTATTTACATACCAATCATCAGAGTACATATATATCGGACACAGCGGAATAATAACTTTATATAACTAGCAGTGAAGCCTCCTGCTTTTAGCTCCTGGAACTCCAAGCGAACCTAAACTGGAAACATACTCGGTCTGACCCGAGCACATTTGAAGCAAAGCAAAATACATCGGGTCAGTCTGGAATACTTTCAGTGATAAATTCACATAACACACAACTGGTTTAACTTTAGAAAATCCTTTTCTGAAATCAAAGGATAATAGTAAGACCAGCCCACACATAAACACAGACGGTTTTTACCTTACTATAACCCAAACATTTTTGAAATCATAACTTATTCTGATATTATCATAATGTCTAAATACAAATAATTTACAATCTAGTGGAACGCTTGCATCTCACGCTCCACATATATAGTATACAATTAAAAACCGCGGGCGCTTATTGGATATTGGATTCCAACCTTGACAAGGTATGGGACCACCTGCCGATAATGTATCTCTAGAGGCGAATACATTGGGTTCAACAAGAACGTCTTGCAACCCGGCCCACACATGACCGACCACTCATTTCGCTTGAGTGTATCGAATGTATATCACCGATGGTTGGGATCAGCAACCGCCTCCCAAAAAGGGACAGCATCGAAGTATAGATTAAAGAAGTAAATGGAATTTCTCTAGATAGGTGATCATACACCCTAATGGGAGCGACCCACATAGCCATGCTGCTTGCCCGATTTTTGTCATTTCCCGTTTAATGAGGCCTGAGGTCAGAACACATCTGGTCATCATTCACTTTGAATGCCACATCGTCAGATCCACCAGATATCACTAATTGACATCCACAAAATACTCTGCGATTAGCTAAGAGAAGGTGTACGGTCTTCTATGCCATCAACAGAAATATGTTTGAAGAAATCAACGTACGTGACCCCTTTGGAAATACTCTGTCAGACACTTGTCCATACAAGTCATCCAGGAATAGGATGAACCGAAGGCACCCTCCTACCGCATCCTTATATAGGAATCACCCCCAAGGATCAGTAGAGAGAAGTCCTTGCAATCCGTAGATTTCAACCACGACAGAATCACAAATCAAATAACTCTGGTTGCAAGCCAGAGAAATTCAATAAGTATTCCTTCCGCTTATGAAGATCCACGATCTTCAATTTCTCCATCTTGATCAGCATCATCACGCATTTGCTGGTCGGAATGGTTTTCGAATGTAAATTCGATCCCGGTCTTTCCGTACCAACAATTGTATTGGTCAGGTTTGATAGTCAGTGATTTAACTATCAAATAATAAATATGTGAATAAAATAAGTTTGCCGATTCAGTACTTGGCACTACTTGGCCTCTTTAAAATATATTTGACAATATGGTTAATCAACCTCTTATTCTTCTCAATATATCTAAAACATAATTTTTATTCTAATTTCAATTTAACCAAACTATTTTATAAAGTTCCGACTATGTATATATATATAGACACTTGACTTTCCATTTCCTTTACAATAGAAAATGTCGTTATATTCTTCAAACCTTTTCCCCTTTTTCCCTATTTTCAGGCATCTCACGATATACGTATATGTATATACTTAATGGTATATAAACCAAATTACCAATTCTGACATTACAAATCAAATGTCAAATTATATAAAGAGGAAAATAGGGAGAAGGACAAACTTTGGAATTTTTTTGGTGGAAAGTATGAGAAGTTTCAAAATTAGGGAGAAGGCCAAATGATAGTGTAAATGGAAAAAGGTTAGTGGGCCCCCTGAATTCCACCTTTAGGGTAAATGTGTCCTTCTCCCTAATTTTGAAACTTCCCATACTTTTCACCAATTTTTTTCCAAAGTTTGTCCTTTAAAAGAAAATCCTCTTATATAAATTTAAAATTAAATATTCTTCTTTGTCTTGTAACTAACATTTATATTCAAAAACCTCATACTCATTTCAATTTTTCTCGTGTGGAATGATTGACCAATTCCAACACTTTGCACTCACCACAAACGAATATCATTCCTCGATAATCGTGAAGCCGTTCAAGTTGGGGTACTTTATTTACCTCTCAGACCTTGATCGACAACGTTCTTATCTCAGAATAATATCAGTTCGTCACTTAACCATTTCATCAAAATCTTTATTTACTATCTCGATTTCATTTTGGTTTTACAAACCCTTTCTTACATTTGAAATATAATCCATTTACTTAATTTGTCTGATTAAGTAAATGTCCACAAAATACCATTTTTAACTTAAATCATACTTCGCTTATAACACTTATTTTTATCACTTGTCGAATAATCTATTCCCATTTATACGAGCATTCCTATACTCAACCTTTATCTTGGATTTTAAAATTTAAATCCGCTTAACACCTTCTTTAAATAAAACTCGTTAATTTGGATTTTCTTTCAAAAATTCATTTACCAATATTTAATACCAAAGCCCTTGTATGCAATTTACTTTGTGTTCGAGATCCTTGCTTCAATTAACTTATTTTGCTCAATTCAATCCTTTAACATTGAAGACATCATTTTGGTTTAATCCCTTTTTAATATTCACATCACACTCTATTACAATGTATTAATCATCTCCCTTAAAAGGGTCATTTCAATTGAATTTATCTTAATTTAACACTTAAGTAAAATTTTATTTAAATCTTCACATTCGCTTGAAAACCTTATTTGAAAATCTCATTTTACAAATTTGGATTTATCATCTCCTTATAACCCTTATCGCTCCTTTTTAATCAAAACTAATCGCCACTTAAACATTCCTTAACCTATACTCGAAAGCGGCGGATTTTACCAACCGTACATATCAGTTAACGATTAACTGCTTTTCGTTTGTCATTTCCCCTTTTAAATTAATTACACAACTTAATTAATTTAAAAACACCATTTAATTGTTTAAAAACAATTATCCCATCTTTACCAACACATAGGTAATTTTCTTTGGCTTTCTAGCTTTTAAAAACGATATAAACCACTTATATAATTTCTTTTAGAAACTCGATTAAAATATTTATTTATAAACTTCTTATTTAATTATTTAAATAAAATAACAGAAAAAAACTCAATTTAGTTATAAAATAATTTATAACTTTAAAACTGCGTCGATTCACTAAACGGTCAACCGACGTCTGAAACAACACACTTTAGGCCATTCACTGCCAATTACCAAATCAACGCTGTCGGTTGATTTTAAACACAACACAGGTGAATATTTATTCAACCATCATGTTCAAACAGGTTTTTCTACCATATGTGGTTCAATCAGTTCAAATATCAACAATCTAAAACAAACAAACAACATATATAATATTTGAGGAATCCGGTCGGATCCCTCCAACCTGTTCTTCCCTTCATCACAGCTCGTTACACATTCCATAATAATATATGAAATAAATTTTATATGATCTACTAATTTAAAACGATTAAATATAAATAACAACAACCAATCAAACAATAATAGCCAATAGCAACCAATCAACCAATTTATATTTTTAACGGTAAAATTATATTTTAATATGAATTTACCACATCACAGGATTCCAGATGGTGTAAGAATTAACTCACCAGATTTATTTCAGTTGACGGTGGTCGCGTTTGTTCCTTTTAATCTTGAACGGACGTTCAAAATTAACTGAAATTTCAACTGCGTCAGATCAGTGCCTAGTCAGTGCCATCGTCTAGGACTCGTCCCTTAGATCTAAACGGATCCAGTTTCGTTAAATTTCGTTAACGTACGAGAAAGTTATCGCATAAATACGTTTTGATAAATTTATCGGTTAATAACTAACTATTTATTAATTAATTAATTAAACATTTTAATTACCTACTAACTAACCTGCCACGTCATTAGCGTCCTCAATAGAATAACGCGTTTTCACCTAGAGTAAACATTTTGAACCCGATACCTTCCTTCTTCCTCAATAACACGAACGCCGCTCCAACCTTTAAACCGCCATAGTTGACATCGTACCCCACCGGAACCCTCAACGATCATCCCATCCGATGAGCCGTCCCACCAGCACCACTCGCTAGAGCTGCCGGTCGCCAAGACTCCTCCGATCACTGTGAATCCCAAGTTGAACGGAAAACAAAAACTAGCCAAAATACCACGCCTCCGATCACCTGAGATGCTCCAGCCACCACTGTTGTGACCGCCGCCTACCCTGCTTCATCGACCCTCAGACCATCGACACCCACGACCACCACCGTCGCCGAAAAACTGTGATTTCCGTTCGCCACTTGCAAAATCTGCACCCAAAACAAACCCTTAGTTCATCTTACAAAATCCGGTGATTCTGACCACCAGAGGTCACGCCACCACCGCCAAAACGAAGCCTTGCCTCTCCTATACAAAACCCCCAAGGTCCCGTCTCCTCAAATCAACCCAACCTCCTCAATTTTGGCCAAAAACGAAAACGATTTTCCATGGTTTAACACCGATTCCGGCCACCTCCGACCACCATTCCACCCCCAACTTTCTACAGTAGGTAGATATCGTCCCGATCTACCACTTTCGCTTTGGAACCCCCTTCGAATTCATCACGGATTGAGAGAAATAATGATTTTGTTTAGGAAGTTTTATTTGCAAAATTACACGGCTAAAAATGAAGATGGATGGAAATTCTAATTTTTGGCGGGTTTATATAATCGTGAATATTAATATTTTAAGTCGACGTGACGAGCGATGTTGACTAACGATTTTTATTTCTTACCTATCGCTATTTTGAACGTTGTTTATTCACTCCTGCGCTCACATACAAACCCCGTTTGTGACGCGAATCGACGGCATAGTATAATTTGACGATACGGTCCTAATGAAACTTGTTTCGTCAAATTCCGAGTTCGTTTGCTCACATGGCCCTCGTTCACGTCCAAATGGTCGTCTTTATTTATATTTTATTTTGCCACGCTTACAAATTAACCCCGATTGACGCGCCACTTGAAATCTAGCAATAATTCACTGTTGCGGTCCCAATAAAATTTGTTTTGTTGAAAACGAAGGTCGTTTGAATAAAGTCCCTTTTATAACTGCCCAATTCAAATAAAATAAACCAATTTTAAAATACCTCAATATAATAATATTAAAATATTGAAATTGGCCATACACGACCAGAATATCGTATACTACTCAAATAAAATAACTCGGGTGGAGTTTGAAGCCAAATCGATATTATAAATGTTTAAAAACCCCTTTATTTGATATAAATAACGTTATAATTTATAAAGGAATTCCATAGCGACTATTTTAAAATTTGATTTGGACATAAAAAAAAATCTACAACATGAAAACTCGATTTTTCTCTTCCATTAGAAAAATATTATCCAACAGATTCGGACGTTTCTTATTTTGAGAAAATCCGACTCATATTGGGCCCTATACAGCCGTTTAAAGTTCAAAACGCCAAATTACAAACTACCGCGCCGCTGCAACTCGTAATTAAATTATAAATTAAACGTTATAACGTCGTTTTAATAACGAAATCGTCGCTAAAATTTAATATAAACCATATTCAAACCATTTTAAATTGCCCGTTCACGTTATACGACAAATTCAACCTTTTCCCCAAATATGCCAAAATTAAATATTATTAAAATATTCAAAATAAATAAATATTCAAATTAAAATGGTTAAATCGATTATTTAAACTCAAATCAATATTTTAAATAAATAAAATATTTCAATAAAATGGCCAGAAAGTATGGGACGTTACATTCCTTCCCCCTTAAAATAATTTCGTCCTCAAAATTGCTAAGGTAGAAAGAACATTACAACCCATTATCTTTATGAAATTAATAAATTTAAAACTCGATTTTATTTCCAAAATAAATCTAATTGGTTTTAAAACCAATTTATTTCAAATAAAACAATTTCCCAAAAATCTTCAAAAATTTTCTAACACCTTAAATTTTGGAAATTTTTTGGTAGAGTCTCCCCTGCACGGAGGGCATCTGCAATATCGCAGGTTCAAGAAATATATATACATCGACTCGCATGGTCGGAAAAATCAAAATCCAAACTCAAAACCCAAATAAAAACCAAAATTTCATATTTGCGTAGGCGTACCTTTTTGCGAGCGTTATTATGCGATAAGCAATATTCTATATTCGACCTTGCTTAGTTATAACGCAGCTCTATTCAAACTGGATTCAATTTACTCCAGAATTCTCTTGGATGGGTTTTAAAGCTGAATTGACACTTCTGCACCTGTTCTCAACTCAAACCAATTCATTAATCTCCAGAACAATGTCAGTTATGTTCAAAAACATCCATATCATTCATATCAACCAATTTTACACACAATTCAATCTACAAGAGATTATAATTATTTATAATCACTTCATTTATTTATTTAATTATCCATTAAAATTTATTGAATTTGCAATGATTATCCAACTTATTTATTTCATATTGGTTTTCAACAAAATCGATCATTTTCAGACTTATATTCAAACAATCAGCCACACAATCCAAACATATCATTCCAAACAACATTAACAAATCAACCGATTGCCCGTACTATAATAACCTTTACTTTTATTTTATTATAAATTAAATTGGGAAAAAATAATTTCAAAAATAATTTTATATCAAATTTACAAATACGCGCTCTCATATATATACACAAACTCAATCTAGGGGATTACTAACCCCATCTCTATTGAGTCACGCCACAGAGCCAAGGTTATCACTAAACCAATAGCTCTGATACCACTGTAACGACCCGGGGAAAACTCGACGCTCGAATTTTTCGACAACAGTACATAAACCCATATCACTTGCCAAAAATCCAAGTATCGAACACCAGATTGTCATGAGAAAGAATTTAGAGGGTGAGAATAGAAAGAATATTAGAATAGAAGAAAGAAGAAGAACACAATAGAATCTCATAGCAGAACGAATAAAATATATATATCAAATCTCTTTATACAAAAGAAACTGTATATACATACCAACCATCAGAGTACACATATATCAGACACAGCGGAATAATAACTTTATATAACTAGCGGTGAAGCCGCCTGCTTTCATGTAACACCCCACCTCCGCTAGGGCCACACTCACGAGTGCTGGCACTAGCTTTGGAGGGGTGTTGTCTAGGTAAACATGCACAGAGATATCACAAGACAGAACATAGATAAATAAATAAGTAAAGCAGTGGTAGAAATTTAATAACCATAGTTAACCATTTCAAAACCAAATAGTCAACTTACATCAAAGTACTTAGTCATTATCTTCCAACCACCACAAGTCTAGAAAACATAAACTGAAAATAACATAAAGTAAACTATCCCCAAGATAGATGTGATGAAGCCATAGCAAGCTCAAGTCCAAACCGTACATGAGCTGTCAAGAAAGCAAGCCAAATGTCCAAGCTAAGCACTAGTGTTCCCTCCCTGGGGGGGGGGGGGACAGAAGAAAAGAGGCGAAAGAAAATGGGTCAGTCATAAAGACTGGTAAGTCCTACCTACTATTAGTATAAAAACTAATAAAGTTAACTAAACATGAGAAACTGAGATGAAACATAAAGATGGTAACTAACTGACATGATAAATAGATAACAAGGTAGATTAAGTGTGGCATCGCATATACAAGGTTTAGTTTTGCACCAATAGTACTAGTATTCCAACCCATGTCAAGTATAAACAAGAAATGATCCCTTGGCCCAATATCATGAGATGACCCAAGTCAAGGTCCAACTACACGGTCTAGTCGATTGGCTCCCTATAAGCCTAACTCGTCGAGTGTCGGTGTCATACGACCCAATCACGAATGTAGCTACTCTATGCTAGGTCCACCCTAGGGTGTATCAAGCCCTAGGGTGCCAACCACTGACACCGTTCCAAGCACGCACAGTGTACAACTACTAGTGCCCACGCCTGCTTTTTCAACTCCGGACTACGTGCACGACCACAGTCCGCCTGAACCTACAATGGCGCACCAAACTCTGCCGTCATTTTGGTCGCTTACAATCAGCCCAATAATCGTGCCCCACCCTAGCCTAGTCCCTAGGGTATCGTGATACATCCAAGAGGGTTACTACTGAAAAGGACCACGTAACTAGGGTTTCCAGCGGGTTAAGTGTGGTTAACCCCATCCAATCATGCATCTAGTTGGTTAAGTGTATCCAAGTGGTTCATGACTTAACCCTAACATGTGGCATTAATTAATTTAATGCACCCAACCTCTCACATTAGACTTTGTTGTGGTTACTGGATATGCCGGGGGGGGGGGGTCCGGGCAGCTTTACACCACAACCTAGTCTAACCTCGGGTTTCAAGCGTGATATGACCAACTTCTCACATTGGGTCCTATTGTTTGTAGCCACTGGATTTGCTGGGCGGTTCCGGGCAGATTTACGCTACAAACTCAACCCAACCTCGAGTTGGCCACTTTATTGTTTTCTACATGTCATGACCATATTCAAGTTTTCAAGCATAATCAAGTTTCATGTCACATTTCAAGTCATGTTTTTCATGTCATTTCAAGTTTGTCTAACTACCCATAACGTATCCCCATCGCACGTAAATTCGCATCAACACAAGTGAATCAAGAAACATAAAAATATGACCAAGATGGGCATAAGGTTGGTAAAGTTGGTCATTAGTTAAACATGATGATATTTGAGGCAAAGGTGTTCATCACAACGAGCATATAGGATTATTGGCCTCAAAACATGTATGACATCAAACATAACAAATAAACTTGTGGGTAACATGTAGTTCAACAACATAGGCAAAGGTGAAACATGATAATAGTTGACATAGGGTGATAAACTTGTGGGTAGCATGTAGTTCAACATCATAGGCAAGTTTACATCAAGGTTATGAGGGGTTCTAGCTTGCATTATGCATAATCCCCACATAAAGCTCATAGCTTTCTACCCAAAAATCAAGGTAAATGGTACTAGGTTCATGATAGTGCCACAATCATAGATCAAAAGAGTCATAAATGGATCTATGCATACAAATATAGCCCTAAGACAAGTATTATACCAAAAGTCCCATTTCAACTTGCTACATGATCATATTAACTTCATAGTTTAAATCTAAGAGTAGAGTGGAGCTTACAAAGCGTGGCTATGAGAACTAGAACCAAATAAAACAAGATAGAGACGTTGTAGAAGCTCTAGGAATGATGTAGCAACACAAGTAGCCTTGAGAATAAGTAGCTCCTTTGATAGAAAGAAGAAAGCTTGCTCCTTTTTGCATTAGAAGCTCTCAAGATGAAGATGGAGGCCATGATTAGGGAGCATTTTGGCTGAATTTAGTTGTTAGGATGATTTGTGATGGTTTAGGCTAGGTATTAGGGTGTTTTTATAGGTGTAGAGACTAGTTTAGGCCATAGGATTAACCCTAGTTTAGATCTGAACCATCAAATCCCGTCACAGGCTAGCTGAGCAGACCAAAGGAGCAAACAGGTGCACCAGGGAAAACCTGGCCGACCAGGGAGGTCGACTCCCAGGTCGACACCCCAATCGACCTTGGGGGGGGGGGGAGGGGCAGGTCGACACCCCAGTCGACCCCCCAGTCGACTTGGGGTAGGGCGGGAAACTTTCCCGCCCAATCTTCTTCTGGCTGAATTTGAATTTCGAGCTGAATTTTGAATTTTCTGAAATCTTCTATGGGCCATAACTTGGTCATACGGACTCCGATTTTCGAAATTTCGCACTCGTTTTCAAGCATAATTTCGAGACGAACGCAATGGCGTAACCCGTTCCCATTGATTCTTAACTTATAATTTAATTCTGCCCTGATTTCTTGTTTTAACATGTTATAAAAATTCGGGTTGTTACATTCTCCCCACCTTAAAGGATTTCGTCCCCGAAATCTCCAAGTTAGGAAGAACGTATCCTACCATCCATCATCCATCTACTCAAACATCATCCACAAGTAATCATTGTCCTTAAAAGATTTCTAATGCTGTATGAACATATGCAAGAGTGTGTGTATATTTACCTATCTAATGCAAAAATCAGGCGGTTACTGGCTCAGTAAACCTCCTTAATGCAGAATATGTTAGTGCAATGAGTCCAAATGTATGCAAATTCCTAACATAATTTATAATCTCTACATGAGTGCACATAACATTCATTTATATGCAACATCCACATGATAGCATAACAAGTTTCATCCATGAATAAGCATGAACACTCATGCATATGCAATATGAAAGTGTGTGAGCCGATCTTAGTGCCTAACGTGTATCATGCATCCACGAGTAACCACTTGCAACCATTTGCAACCATCAAGCATAACATGTTTCAAATACATGTTTCATCCAAAGGGTTTCTACCTCGGGTTCTCCTGACAAGATTAACGGAATAACAAGATAAACATGGATAGCAAAAGAAAGATATGCTAACTAGGAAAGGAGATTGAGAATGTACCATCAAAAAGAAATGGATAAAGCCCACACATCTTCTCCTCGGTTTCCCAAGTTGCATCTTCATCGTCTTCACTCCACTGAACTTTTACCAACTTGACTTCTCCATTCCTCAGCTTCTTGATCTCCGTTCCCAAGATACGAATCGGAGCTTGCCTCAAGGTTGCCTCTTTCTCTACCTCCACGTCTTCAAGAATGCTAGGCTCAACTACTTCGGCTGACTCATGTAGGCATTTTCGGAGATGCGAGACATGAAAGATATTGTGCACTCCAGCTAGCTTCTCGGGCAATTCCACCCTATAAGCCATTTGCCCAATCTTCTCGATGATAGGGAAGGGTCCTACGAACCTTAGTGCTAGCTTTCCAACTGCTCCAAAACGAACCACATTTCGCAAAGGAGAAACCTTCACAAAGACCATATCTCCAACTTCAAACTCTAAGTCTATCCTTCGCTTGTCTGCATAGGATTTCTGTCTGTCTTGGGCCGTTTTCATCCGCCTTCGAATCAACTCAACCTTCTCGGATGTGTCCCTTATCATGTCGGGCCCAAGTATAAGCTTATCCGTCGTCTCCCACCAACATGTTGGTGACTTGCACGGCCTCCCATACAAAGCTTCGAATGGTGCCATCCCTATGCTTGCTTGGTAGCTGTTATTATAAGCAAACTCTACGAGAGGAAGGTGGTCTTCCCAAGTGCCACCAAAGTCAAGAATGCATAGCCTCAACAGATCTTCTAGTACCCTATTCACCCTTTCGGTCTGACCATCCGTCTGTGGGTGATAGGCCGTACTTAGATTCAATCGTGTACCCATCGCTTCTTGCAAACTATTCCAAAATTGGCCAGTGAAGATCGGGTCACGATCGCTAACTATGCTAGAAGGAACTCCATGCAATCACACTATCTCTCGAAGATAAACAGATGCTAGCCCTGATGCGGTCCTCTTGCTCTTCACTGGAATGAAATGAGCGCTCTTCGTGAGTCTATCCACTATGACCCATATGCTAGTATTCCCCTTCCTTGATCTCGGCAATCCATCCACAAAATCCATAGAGATACTTTCCCACTTCCATAGCGGGACCTCCAATGGATGCAGTAGCCCACCGGGCTTCTTCGACTCGGCCTTTACTTGTTGGCAAACAATGCATCTAGAAACAAACTCTGCAACATCCTTTTTCATCCCATCCCAAAAGAAAATGCGCTTCATGTCCCGGTACATCTTATCCCCTCCGGGATGTATGGTCATCCTCGAGTGATGCGCCTCCTCAAGAACTTTATTTACTAAGTCTCCCACTCGTGGGACACATAGTCTTCCATCATGCCTTAGCAACCCCTTGTCCTCAATAGTATATCTAGCGAGGTGACTTGACGTCTCACCCCGAATCAACTTGTCCATGATCTCGACTATCTGCGGGTCTTCCTTCTGTGAAGCCCCAACTTGATCAAGAAGTGTAGGTCTAACCTCAAGGGATGCTAACGAACCAGTCATCGACTCAACAGCAGGTGTAAAATCAAAGGTTGCCAAGAAATCTAGGCTCTTCATCTCAATAAACAAGGGACTCAAAGTCAACCTTCTTCTGCTTAGTGCATCCGCCACCACATTACCCTTGCCAGGGGTATAAGCTATATCGAAGTCATATGACGCCAAGAATTCCATCTACCTTTGCTGCCTTAGATTCAAATCTTTCTACGAGAAGAGGTACTTGAGCGACTTGTGATCAGTGTATAACTCAAACCTTTCGCCTAGAAGATAATGGCGCCAGGATTTGAGTGCAAAGACGATCGCTGCCAACTCCAAATCATGAGTGGGATAGTTCTTCTCATGAGCTTTGAGTTGCCTACCCCCAAAGCATATCACTCTCCCTTCTTGCATCAGGACAGCGCCTAATCCCGTGCCACATGCATCGGTGTACACGGTAAACAACTTCCCTCCATCGGGTAATGCTAGAACTGGAGCTGTGGTGAGGGCTTTCTTGAGCCTTTGAAAAGCAAGCTCACACTCTAAGTCCCATGCAAAGACTAAGTTCTTCTTCATTAACTTAGTAAGAGGGGCTGAAATCTTAGCGAAGTCCTTAATGAACTTCCTATAAAATCCTGCCAGACCGAGAAAGCTTGTCACTTCAGTTGCATTCTTCGGAACTTTCCAGTCTTGTACCGCCACTACTTTAGCGGGATCCACAGCTATGCCTTGCTTAGAAACTATATGCCCAAGGAACCGAACTTCCCTTTTCCAGAAATGGCATTTAGAGAACTTGGCTTTCAACTGATGAGCTCTAAGCGTATCCATAACCTCCTTGAGATGTGTAGCATGCTCTTCCTCGTCCTTAGAAAAGATCAGAATATCATCCACGAAGACAACCACAAACTTGTTAAGGAACTCCCTAAACACCCTACTCATCAAATCAACAAAGTATGCGGGTGCATTAGTCAAACCGAACGACATGACGAGCCATTCAAAGAATCCATCTGGAGTCCTAAACGCAGTCTTGTCAATAATATCCTCAGCCACTCTAAGCTGATGGAATCCGGTGGCTAGATCGAGCTGAGAGAAAACAGAAACACCTACAAGCTGGTCAAAGAGATCATCAATCCTCGGTAACGGGTGCCTATTCTTCTTTGTCAGCTTGTTTAACTCACGATAATCAACACGTAGACGAAGCGAACCATCCGCCTTAGTAGCGAATACCACAGGAGCACCCCATTAAGAAATGCTTTGCCTAATGAAATTTTTCTCAACCAATTCCTTGATTTGCTTGCTAAGCTCTCTTCTTTCTCGCGGGGCCATGTGCCTAACAGGCAATGAAACTGGCTTGGCATTATCAACAAGATAAATATGGAAGTCTATCTCTCGTTTAGGGGGTAACCCCTTCACCTCATCAAAAACATCAGGATATTCTCGGACCACCCTCACAGATTGAAGATTGTCAATAGATGAGTCGAGGGATTCAAGATAACATAACATGACGGGATCCAGAGGGTTACAAGAAATCTCTAGGGTGTTGCCAAGGCGAGTCATAAGCCTCACTACCCTATGCTCACAATCGAGAATGGCTCCATAAGTGGACAACCAATCCATGCCCAAAATCAACCTGTATCCCATGAACCCGAGAACATAAGCATTACATGTGAATTCTACGGTCAAGATAGAAATCCTCAAATCCATACAAATCATAGATAGATGGGCGGAACCCCCAATTGGATTTGAAACCCTAACGGGATCCTCAACTAGACTAGTACTTAGGTGCAAACTTTCAACAATGTCAGAAGAAATAAAGGTATGCGATGTGCCAGAATCAAATAAAGTTCGAACAGGAAAACCAGAAATGTAAACAAGGCTTTCTACAGAAATACTACCTCGGTCCGGAGCTGGAGTAGTGTTGAGAGCATGCATCTGCCCTCCGGAAGGTCCTGCCCGCTGAGTCTGTCCTTGCCCCTGTCCTTGCTTCTTTGGGCAATCCTTACTGTAGTGTCCAGACTCTCCGCAATGAAAGCATTCTCCCAACTTCCTCTTCTTCTTCCTACAATCTTTGGCTATGTGTCCAGTGATCCCACAGAAGTTGCACTTCCTTGTCTCCCTTTCCTTGTTGTTGTTGGCCTTGTTACCCTTGTTGTTCTTGTTGTTCTGGTTGCTCTGATTGTTCTGGTTACCTCCCCACTTGGAGTCCGCCTTCTTGGTTTGAGTCTCATTAAGCTTAACTTCTTTCTTGCCATTCTTATCATCTCCTTGGAGCAAGGCCATATCCACTAAGCTCTCAAAAGTGGCCCCCATGGGTATATGAGACATGGCCAAACTATGCAATGGCTCATTCAATCCTCGAGCAAAGCGTAAAGCCTTCTTCTGAGGTGTGTTAACCATGTCTAAACCGAATCGAGCAAGCTGGTTAAACTTATTCACATACTCCCTCACGGTCATGTCCCCTTGCTTTAAAGATATAAACCTCTCCAATTGCAGATTCTCTTCAGCAGATGATAGAAACTTAAGCCCAAACCACATCCTAAAGTCGTCCCAAGTCTCTATAGGCCTAGTAGCGTTGGTGACCTCCCACCAATAAGCAGCTTCCTCTTTCAATAGCCATACTGCCAACAGAACTTTCCTACGGTCTTCTACATCAAAGATAGCAAAAAGGTCTTCAGTTTCCTTTAACTAGTTTCTTGCCTCAACATAAGTCTCTGTCCCAGCAAAATTCTTGCCACCCATCGTCTTAAAGTCTTTGCAAATCTTCGCGAAATCCACTTGTGGACGCTGAGGAGGAGGAGGAGGAGGAACCTCAGGTACGGGAGGAGGAGTGGGAGTGTTTGCTGGGCCCGCATCATTGGCCCTAGCTTCCAAGTACCTTCGGAACCATCCGGGTATGGGTACTCCCTCGGGAAGATTAATGTAACAACCCGTATTTCAATAACATGTTAAAACGAAAATCAAGGCAGAATTTAATTTTAAATTCTGAATCAAGTAAAACGGGCTATGCCATTGCGTTCGTCTCGGAAAAATACGCGAAATAGAGTCTGAGTTTTCGAAAATCGGAGTCCGTATGACCCGGTTAAGGCCCAAAGAAGTTTTCGGGAAATTTGAATTTCGAAACATGCAGAAATAGGGCCAGGCGGGAAAATTCCCGCCCAGACAAGTCGACAGGCATGTCGACAGGCATGTCGACAGGGCTGTCGACTTGCCCTGTCGGCTGATTCTGATCTGGTGCACCTATTTTCTATCTTGGCTAGGTTTTTGGGCCTGGTTTGAAATCTGACGGTTCAGGTTGGTCCTAGGGTTAATCTAAGGGCCTAAAACTATCCTAATCTCTATAAAAAGACCATAAACCTACCCCTAAACCCTCATTATTCACTCATGTAACTAAACTATGGCCAAATTTCTACTCTCATGGCCTCCATCTCAAATCCCTAGAGCCTATGCATTCAAATCGGGTTCAAATCAAAAGGTGCAAGCTTGCTACACCAAATAGAGGCCAAATCAACATTGCTATGCGAGTTTCATGAAGGTTCTTCTTCAAAGGAGCCACCTTTCTTCGTCAAGATGATGCATGACCCCTTTTCTAAGCCTTGCCTAAGTAAGTTCTAGCTACTTTTAGATGGAAACGGTAGTTTTGATAATGACATGGGATAAAATGAGGCTAAACATGATTATGCGAACCTATATGAACCTTACCTTGCCTCTTGTGTTCATGTTTATGATTTTAGGCCATGTGAGTGACTTAATCATGCCTATCATGCTATGCATAACCTAGTTTATCTTGCAAGTTTGGATCTTTATGCATGAAATGCTAGCATGAACCTTTAGGAACCACTTTACTTGTGACACATTGGCTAAGACAAGATTTTGGGGCTTATGCATGTTTATGAACCCAAACCCCTTATGCTAACATGCAAGTTTGTGGCCAAATCCTTTATGACACTATGCATGTTTATGGCCAATCCCTTTATGATGTTATGCATGTGGAAGCCAAGCCCTTTTTGGCATCATGCATGTTTTGAGACCAATATGTGACATAGTATCCTTACTATGTTGACTCGCTTTGCTTGCGTTGGGAAAACACGATTTTGGGTAGTTAGATAAACATGAACATGTCGCAAAATCTTAACTTGAATATGACATGTGTTTATACTTGAAAATATGACTTGAAAGATAACATGGAGGTTGGCATGTAAGTATGCATAAAAACATGAGCTTGGGAATTTACCTATTAAGTTAGGTCTACCCTTTGGGAATTTACCTATTAAGTTAGGTCTACCCAAATGCTTGAAAACTTGTAACATGTTTTGGAAACATGATGAACTTAGATAATATAAGTATGGCCAACTCGAGGTTGGGTTGAGTTTGCAACGTAAAACTACCCGGAACCGACCGGCCTAACTAGTAGTTGCAAACAATAGGACCCAATGTGAGAAGTTGGTCATGTCGCGCTTAAGACCCGAGGTTAGACTAGGTTGTGGTGTAAATCTACCCGGACCCGCCCGGCTTAACTAGTAACCACAACAAGGTCTAATGTGAGAGGTTGAGGGTGCATTAATTAAATTAATGCCACATAATAGGGTTAAGTTAATTTGATTAATGAGGCTTAACCAAATATGATATGGACAAATGGGTTAAGTAATTTGATTAGGCTAATGATACTTAACAAAACATGATAAGCTTGGGTAGGTTAAGTAACTTGATTTGCCTAATGACACTTGACCATTTTTATACGACTAGTGGACGGGATTAAGTTAACCAACACTTAATCAATCCAACACGATAACGTGATAAGGTTAAGTAAATTTTCTTAATGACACTTAACCGTATAATACAGTTAATGGATGGGGTTAAGGTTAGGCTTAACTAATCTAAACATGGTAATCGGATGGGGTTAAGTTAGCCTAGACTTAATTAATCCAACTTGGTAATTTAATGGGGTTAAGTTAAACACTTAACTAATTTAACACGATGATTTGATGAGGTTAAGTGACCTATACTTAACCAATCTAACTCGTTAATTTGATGAGGTTAAGTTAATCTATACTTAACCAATCTAACGTGAAAACATGATAAGGCTAAGTCACGAATCACTTGAATACGCTTGACCGATTTGATGACAAGGTCAAGTTAAATTATATAATTAACCAATCTAAAATGATAATTAGACGAGGTTAAGTCATGGATTCCTTGATATACTTAACCAACTTGACACATGGTTTGTAGGGTTAAGTCTTGGACTTGTATACTTAGCCAATTTTGACATGGTTTGTAGACGGGCTAGGTTATGAACTTAAGTGACACTTAACCCATTAGATAAACCCTAATTCGGAGGATTAGGTAAATAACCATATTTAACAAGGATTATGGAAATAAGGCTAAGTGGTAAACCTTAGTTAAGGGAAACTAAGTAATAATTCTTAGTCAAGGAAATTTGGACCATTTCTTAGATAGATTAGTAACCCGATACGTTAGGTCAACGTTTAAGTATGCGTGTAGGAGCAGGCTATCTGATTTAGATAAAGGCTCCAACGAACTGGGTAACGAAGCAGCGGCTTCGGGGAACGTGAGGATATTCTCGGGATCCCTCTGTGAGCTGCCAGGTCATTATACTAGGCTCACGAGAGGTTGAGGTCTGCGGTAGAAGAACCAAGAATATGCCTTGGTTGCTATGCGAGCGACCTAAAGACTGGGGTGGATAGCAGTGAGTCGACGAATACATAAGGTGCCCGAGATAGCAAGTTCGTCGATCATCTACCATCTTGAGTCAAGCGTGTACGTACGGAAAGGCAGGGAACACCCAACAGACCATAATTGCTATCTAATTATGGGTGAGGTAGGCCGTAGGATGTGGGCTGGCCGGAGTGTAGTTCTCATGCAAGATTTTCTCTTGTGTTGCCTTTCACTAGTTGAGGGAGGGGTCTCGTGGGACCATAGCCACGTGTAGAAAAGCAGACCTTAGTATCTACATCGGCAGATAAATCTAAAGCTCCCGACCGAGTCCTGTATTTCTTGGTTTGCCCTGTGACAGGACTCGGATGGCACGATGTGATACATGTGCATACAGTTATAGAAAAACGATTCACGATGAATGCGTGGGAAAAAGGGCGCGGTTGAGGGTTAGCGTAATCCCTAGTGGCCTAGGTGGTTTAACCCAAACCGAAATACGAAAGCGTGCAATAAGTAAGCGTAATCCCTAGTGGTGCTAGGTGGCGTAAGTCCTAGTAGTTCAAAACGATGATTCATATGGAAGAGCCTAGCTAGAACAAGGGTGACAGTCCAAACGAATTCAAGGATAATACGACATGAGGAAGCCCGTACGAGGTACGGCAAAGGACTGAACTTATATACATGGAAAGAAACATATGATTTGAGTAACCTATATATGCGATATACTAGGTTGACATGGACCATTACACGACTTTGAGCAAGGGACATTCATGGTTAACACATGACGCGGGTAGGGGTACTAGTACGAGAGGTGCAGAGCAAATATACATGTTAGAACTAAGAAGAATATACATAATAGATACCGTGGGATGTTAGACGTGGTAGATACCTTGGGATAATGTACTCGATAGAAATCTGACGATGTGATACCTTGACTTATCATAACACCGTAGTTTATCATGATACCTTAGTTTACTTTGCCACAGTAGTTCAACCGGCTACCCTGGTTTATCTATCTTGTAGTTATCCTTATGTTTACTTTCAGTTTATGCATGTCATGTTACCTTTACCTGTTTTTATACTGAAAGTAGATAGGACTTACTCAGTCTTTTTGACTGACCCGTTTTGTTTCGCCTCTTTTCTTCCGTTCCCCCCCCCCCTCTAGGTTACAGGGAGGAAACAATGCTGTTTAGTTCGGACTTCTTCTGCTTGAAGGTCATCATGGATGGCTTGGACTTTTCTTGGCTATGGCTACTTTACTGTTTTTACTTGGGGAATAATTTATGAAAATGTCTTTATGCTTCTTTACTATTGCAAGACAGGTTTTGATGTACTCTGATGTAAAAGGATTTAGACCTTATTTATTCATGTTATGAAAGTTTGATTTTACTTCCGCTATTCTATATGTTATGTCTTGTGATATTTCTGTGCATGTTTACCAATAATGCCCCTCTAAAGCTAGTGCATTCCTTTGCGAGTGACCCTAGCGGAGGCGGGGTGTTACATTTGGTATCAGAGCCAGGTTACCAGACTGGGCAAAAGCTTTTAAAACCTTCTGAAAACTATTTGGAAAACCGTTTATAAAGAAGCATTTTTCAAGAAAAGTTTGTTTTTAAAAAAAGGCTATTCCCCAAAAGCCATTAGCACCATCCTTTGATTCCTTGATTAGATCTCGTTTCCTTTCTCTCCTCCATCTATGGTCACAGTAGTTCTTACTGTGACTAATCTTTGTCTAGCCACGTAGGTGTTTCCCGTACGATGGAGGTGGTTCTCGAGAGACCCATTGCCGTGTTACAAGAAAGGATAATAAAGAGCAAGGGTAAAGGATACGAGTTTAAGGATGAGCAACTTGTTGGTATGGCTCAACCCAGAATGAGAGAGAAAGATGAACAATGAAACCCATGACGAGAGAGTACCTTTGGCATGGTGAAACGGGGCGGATAGTTAAGTATCATGGGACAAGGACAAGATCATCGGGAGGGCAGTAGTATGCTCTCATTTCTAGGGTACCTCAGAAGGAGGGTAACGATCTTGTTAAAGGTTTAGCTTTTCTTCTCTATCATCCTGTCGGGACTTTGTTTTGATCACCGCATCTTTTAAGTCCGCTTCGATAGTTGAGTCTCTGCACCTTAGTACTAGCGTAGTAGAGGATCCCGTTTTGTCTCAAGTCCTATTGGAAGATCGGTCCATTTACTCATGACTTGTTTTGGATTTGAGAATGACATGCCTCGGTTATGGATGGATTCTAGGGATGAAGTGGTTATCCAGTAAGGGGTGCCACTCTCGGTTTTGATAGAAGGGTAGTTAGACTCTTGACTAGCCCTCGAAGTCTCGTGGAACCTTTTGGGTTCGGTCATGATTAGTTACCTAGAATCCCTTGATACCATTATTGGAAATTTGAAGCCCGATCGAGTGGGTTCGCCGATAAGACGGATGGTTTATTTCACTTATGCATGGGTTATGGAAATCACCCTAGTAAGTGCACTTGATAACCCGGTTGGCATCTGTTTACTTTCAAGAGAAAGTTCTACTACGTGGAATACCTTATGGTACGAGGTCCGAGATTCACTTGTGAATTTTGGAAAGCTTGCATGAGATCATGAGTATGCAGTCCTGTTTGCGCCAAGTATTCTAGAAGGAGAATAAGTGCAAGTGGAACGAGAGGCGACGAGGAAATGAGTTCCAACTCATGTTATGGAAACATGAAATAAGAAGCTGCGAAATCGTGAAGTAAAAGGGGCGGTCAAGGCACGATGGAACTAAGCTCAAGGTAATGCGACTCAGGAGACTGAAGACTAAATACGTGCATGATATCTCTTTTGGGAATATATCCTCGATCCCTGTTTTTCTGTTGAGCTTGCTTGTAGGCTATCTTTTATGGATATCCTCTCGGTCCTGTCTCTGTTACAAACCCCGTACGGAGTTTGTTTTGTTTATCTTCTCGACCCTGTTTCAGGGAATCTTAGGTAGAACCCTATGGATGTAAACATGTATTTGAAACATGTTATGGTTGATATGGTTGCAAATGGTTGCAAGTGGTTGCTCGTGGATGCGCGAATTTACATTAGATATTAGCTCGACTCGGTCACATTTCATATTGCATATGCACGAGTATTTATACTTGTTTATGGATGAAATTGAATGTGTTATCATGCGGATGTTGCATATGGTTGAATGTTTGTGCACGCATATAGTGTATATGACTAGGACTATTTGCATACATGATGGATTCATAGCACTAAACATATTTTTGCATTCAAAAGATTTTTCAGGCCTGATCATTAGCATTAGCTAAGGAACATGTACACACACGTTTTGCATACATTCATAGAGCATTAGGAATCATCTAAGGACAATGGTTGCTTGTGGATGATGTTTTGAGTAGATGGATGATGGATGGTAGGATATGTTCTTCCTAACTTAGAGATTTCGGGGACGAAATCCTAAAAGGTGGGGAGAATGTAACAACCCGTATTTCAATAACATGTTAAAACGAAAATCAAGGCAGAATTTAATTTTAAATTCTGAATCAAGTAAAACGGGCTATGCCATTGCGTTCGTCTCGGAAAAATACACGAAATAGAGTCCGAGTTTTCGAAAATCGGAGTCCGTATGACCCGGTTAAGGCCCAAAGAAGTTTTCGGGAAATTTGAATTTCGAAACATGCAGAAATGGGGCCAGGCGGGAAAATTCCCGCCCAGACAAGTCGACAGGCATGTCGACAGGCATGTCGACAGGGCTGTCGACTTGCCCTGTCGGCTGATTCTGATCTGGTGCACCTATTTTCTATCTTGGCTAGGTTTTTGGGCCTGGTTTGAAATCTGACGGTTCAGGTTGGTCCTAGGGTTAATCTAAGGGCCTAAAACTATCCTAATCTCTATAAAAAGACCATAAACCTACCCCTAAACCCTCATTATTCACTCATGTAACTAAACTATGGCCAAATTTCTACTCTCATGGCCTCCATCTCAAATCCCTAGAGCCTATGCATTCAAATCGGGTTCAAATCAAAAGGTGCAAGCTTGCTACACCAAATAGAGGCCAAATCAACATTGCTATGCGAGTTTCATGAAGGTTCTTCTTCAAAGGAGCCACCTTTCTTCGTCAAGATGATGCATGACCCCTTTTCTAAGCCTTGCCTAAGTAAGTTCTAGCTACTTTTAGATGGAAACGGTAGTTTTGATAATGACATGGGATAAAATGAGGCTAAACATGATTATGCGAACCTATATGAACCTTACCTTGCCTCTTGTGTTCATGTTTATGATTTTAGGCCATGTGAGTGACTTAATCATGCCTCTCATGCTATGCATAACCTAGTTTATCTTGCAAGTTTGGATCTTTATGCATGAAATGCTAGCATGAACCTTTAGGAACCACTTTACTTGTGAAACATTGGCTAAGACAAGATTTTGGGGCTTATGCATGTTTATGAACCCAAACCCCTTATGCTAACATGCAAGTTTGTGGCCAAATCCTTTATGACACTATGCATGTTTATAGCCAATCCCTTTATGATGTTATGCATGTGGAAGCCAAGCCCTTTTTGGCATCATGCATGTTTTGAGACCAATATGTGACATAGTATCCTTACTATGTTGACTCGCTTTGCTTGCGTTGGGAAAACACGATTTTGGGTAGTTAGATAAACATGAACATGTCGCAAAATCTTAACTTGAATATGACATGTGTTTATACTTGAAAATATGACTTGAAAGATAACATGGAGGTTGGCATGTAAGTATGCATAAAAACATGAGCTTGGGAATTTACCTATTAAGTTAGGTCTACCCTTTGGGAATTTACCTATTAAGTTAGGTCTACCCAAATGCTTGAAAACTTGTAACATGTTTTGGAAACATGATGAACTTAGATAATATAAGTATGGCCAACTCGAGGTTGGGTTGAGTTTGCAACGTAAAACTACCCGGAACCGACCGGCCTAACTAGTAGTTGCAAACAATAGGACCCAATGTGAGAAGTTGGTCATGTCGCGCTTAAGACCCGAGGTTAGACTAGGTTGTGGTGTAAATCTACCCAGACCCGCCCGGCTTAACTAGTAACCACAACAAGGTCTAATGTGAGAGGTTGAGGGTGCATTAATTAAATTAATGTCACATAATAGGGTTAAGTTAATTTGATTAATGAGGCTTAACCAAATATGATATGGACAAATGGGTTAAGTAATTTGATTAGGCTAATGATACTTAACAAAACATGATAAGCTTGGGTAGGTTAAGTAACTTGATTTGCCTAATGACACTTGACCATTTTTATACGACTAGTGGACGGGATTAAGTTAACCAACACTTAATCAATCCAACACGATAACGTGATAAGGTTAAGTAAATTTTCTTAATGACACTTAACCGTATAATACAGTTAATGGATGGGGTTAAGGTTAGGCTTAACTAATCTAAACATGGTAATCGGATGGGGTTAAGTTAGCCTAGACTTAATTAATCCAACTTGGTAATTTAATGGGGTTAAGTTAAACACTTAACTAATTTAACACGATGATTTGATGAGGTTAAGTGACCTATACTTAACCAATCTAACTCGTTAATTTGATGAGGTTAAGTTAATCTATACTTAACCAATCTAACGTGAAAACATGATAAGGCTAAGTCACGAATCACTTGAATACGCTTGACCGATTTGATGACAAGGTCAAGTTAAATTATATAATTAACCAATCTAAAATGATAATTAGACGAGGTTAAGTCATGGATTCCTTGATATACTTAACCAACTTGACACATGGTTTGTAGGGTTAAGTCTTGGACTTGTATACTTAGCCAATTTTGACATGGTTTGTAGACGGGCTAGGTTATGAACTTAAGTGACACTTAACCCATTAGATAAACCCTAATTCGGAGGATCAGGTAAATAACCATATTTAACAAGGATTATGGAAATAAGGCTAAGTGGTAAACCTAAGTTAAGGGAAACTAAGTAATAATTCTTAGTCAAGGAAATTTGGACCATTTCTTAGATAGATTAGTAACCCGATACGTTAGGTCAACGTTTAAGTATGCGTGTAGGAGCAGGCTATCTGATTTAGATAAAGGCTCCAACGAACTGGGTAACGAAGCAGCGGCTTCGGGGAACGTGAGGATATTCTTGGGATCCCTCTGTGAGCTGCCAGGTCATTATACTAGGCTCACGAGAGGTTGAGGTCTGCGGTAGAAGAACCAAGAATATGCCTTGGTTGCTATGCGAGCGACCTAAAGACTGGGGTGGATAGCAGTGAGTCGACGAATACATAAGGTGCCCGAGATAGCAAGTTCGTCGATCATCTACCATCTTGAGTCAAGCGTGTACGTACGGAAAGGCAGGGAACACCCAACAGACCATAATTGCTATCTAATTATGGGTGAGGTAGGCCGTAGGATGTGGGCTGGCCGGAGTGTAGTTCTCATGCAAGATTTTCTCTTGTGTTGCCTTTCACTAGTTGAGGGAGGGGTCTCGTGGGACCATAGCCACGTGTAGAAAAGCAGACCTTAGTATCTACATCGGCAGATAAATCTAAAGCTCCCGACCGAGTCCTGTATTTCTTGGTTTGCCCTGTGACAGGACTCGGATGGCACGATGTGATACATGTGCATACAGTTATAGAAAAACGATTCACGATGAATGCGTGGGAAAAAGGGCGCGGTTGAGGGTTAGCGTAATCCCTAGTGGCCTAGGTGGTTTAACCCAAACCGAAATACGAAAGCGTGCAATAAGTAAGCGTAATCCCTAGTGGTGCTAGGTGGCGTAAGTCCTAGTAGTTCAAAACGATGATTCATATGGAAGAGCCTAGCTAGAACAAGGGTGACAGTCCAAACGAATTCAAGGATAATACGACATGAGGAAGCCCGTACGAGGTACGGCAAAGGACTGAACTTATATACATGGAAAGAAACATATGATTTGAGTAACCTATATATGCGATATACTAGGTTGACATGGACCATTACACGACTTTGAGCAAGGGACATTCATGGTTAACACATGACGCGGGTAGGGGTACTAGTACGAGAGGTGCAGAGCAAATATACATGTTAGAACTAAGAAGAATATACATAATAGATACCGTGGGATGTTAGACGGGGTAGATACCTTGGGATAATGTACTCGATAGAAATCTGACGATGTGATACCTTGACTTATCATAACACCGTAGTTTATCATGATACCTTAGTTTACTTTGCCACAGTAGTTCAACCGGCTACCCTGGTTTATCTATCTTGTAGTTATCCTTATGTTTACTTTCAGTTTATGCATGTCATGTTACCTTTACCTGTTTTTATACTGAAAGTAGATAGGACTTACTCAGTCTTTTTGACTGACCCGTTTTGTATCGCCTCTTTTCTTCCGTTTCCCCCCCCCCTCTAGGTTACAGGGAGGAAACAATGCTGTTTAGTTCGGACTTCTTCTGCTTGAAGGTCATCATGGATGGCTTGGACTTTTCTTGGCTATGGCTACTTTACTGTTTTTACTTGGGGAATAATTTATGAAAATGTCTTTATGCTTCTTTACTATTGCAAGACAGGTTTTGATGTACTCTGATGTAAAAGGCTTTAGACCTTATTTATTCATGTTATGAAAGTTTGATTTTACTTCCGCTATTCTATATGTTCTGTCTTGTGATATTTCTGTGCATGTTTACCAATAATGCCCCTCTAAAGCTAGTGCATTCCTTTGCGAGTGACCCTAGCGGAGGCGGGGTGTTACAATTAAGATCGGCCATGCTGAAAAAGGAAAAGATAGATTTAGAACGAGAAAACGAAGGATAGTGCTAATGGCTTTTGGGGAATAGCCTTTTAAAATAAACTAGACTTTTTCTTGGAAAAATACTTAATTGGTTTTGAAAATAGTTTTTCAAAAAGGTTTTTAAAACTTTTGCCCGGTCTAGTAAACCTCATGCTTTGATACCAAATGTAACACCCCACCTCCGCTAGGGCCACACTCACGAGTGCTGGCGCTAGCTTTGGAGGGGTGTTGTCTAGGTAAACATGCACAGAGATATCACAAGACAGAACATAGATAAATAAATAAGTAAAGCAGCGGTAGAAATTTAAAAACCATAGTTAACCATTTCAAAACCAAATAGTCAATTTACATCAAAGTACTTAGTCATTATCTTCCAACTACCACAAGTCTAGAAAACATAAACTTAAAATAACATAAAGTAAACTATCCCCAAGATAGATGTGATGAAGCCATAGAAAGCTCAAGTCCAAACCGTACATGAGCTGTCAAGAAAGCAAGCCAAATGTCCAAGCTAAGCACTAGTGTACCCTCCCTGAGAACCTGGGGGGGGGGAACGGAAGAAAAGAGGCGAAAGAAAAAGGGTCAGTCATAAAGACTGGTAAGTCCTACCTACTATTAGTATAAAAACTAATAAAGTTAACTAAACATGAGAAACTGAGATGAAACATAAAGATGGTAACTAACTGGCATGATAAATAGATAACAAGGTAAATCAAGTGTGGCATCGCATATACAAGGTTTAGTTTTGCACCAATAGTACTAGTATTCCAACCTATGTCAAGTATAAACAAGAAATGATCCCTTGGACCAATATCATGAGATGACCCAAGTCAAGGTCCAACTACACGGTCTAGTCGATCGGCTCCCTATAAGCCTAACTCGTCGAGTGTCGGTGTCATACGGCCCAATCACGAATGTAGCTGCTCTATGCTAGGTCCACCTTAGGATGTATCAAGCCCTAGGGTGCCAACCACTGACACCATTCCAAGCACGCACAGTGTACAACTACTGGTGCCCACGCCTTCTTTTTCAACTCCGGACTACGTGCACGACCATAGTCCGCCTGAACCTACAATGGCGCACCAAACTCTGCCATCATTTTGGTTGCTTACAATCAGCCCAGTAATCGTGCCCCACCCTAGCCTAGTCCCTAGGGTATCGTGATACATCCAAGAGGGTTACTGCTGAAAAGGACCATGTAAATAGGGTTTCCAGCGGGTTAAGTGTGGTTAACCCCATCCAATCATGCATCTAGTTGGTTAAGTGTATCCAAGTGGTTGATGACTTAACCCTAACATGTGGCATTAATTAATTTAATGCACCCAACCTCTCACATTAGACTTTGTTGTGGTTACTGGATATGCCGGGTGGGTCCGGGCAGCTTTACACCACAACCTAGTCTAACCTCGGGTTTCAAGCGTGATATGACCAACTTCTCACATTGGTTCCTATTGTTTGTAGCCACTGGATTTGTCGGGCGGTTCCGGGCAGATTTACGCTACAAACTCAACCCAACCTCGAGTTGGCCACTTTATGGTTTTCTACATGTCATGACCATATTCAAGTTTTCAAGCATAATCAAGTTTCATGTCACATTTCAAGTCATGTTTTTCATGTCATTTCAAGTTTGCCTAACTACCCATAACGTATCCCCATTGCACGTAAATTCGCATCAACACAAGTGAATCAAGAAACATAAAAATATGACCAAGATGGGCATAAGGTTGGTAAAGTTGGTCATAAGTTAAACATGATGATATTTGAGGAAAAGGTGTTCATCACAACTAGCATATAGGATTATTGGCCTCAAAACATGTATGACATCAAACTTAGCAAATAAACTTGTGGGTAACATGTAGTTCAACAACATAGGCAAAGGTGAAACATGATAATAGTTGACATAGGGTGATAAACTTGTGGGTAGCATGTAGTTCAACATCATAGGCAAGTTTACATCAAGGTTATGAGGGGTTCTAGGTTGCATTATGCATAATCCCTACATAAAGCTCATAGCTTTCTACCCAAAAATCAAGGTAAATGGTACTAGGTTCATGATAGTGCCACAATCATATATCAAAAGAGTCATAAATGGATCTATGCATACAAATATAGCCCCAAGATAAGTATTATACCAAAAGTCCCATTTCAACTTGCTACATGATCATATTAACTTCATAGTTTAAATCTAAGAGTAGAGTGGGGCTTTCAAAGCGTGGCTATGAGAACTAGAACCAAATAGAACAAGATAGAGACGTTGTAGAAGCTCTAAGAATGATATAGCAACAAAAGTAGCCTTGAGAATAAGTAGCTCCTTTGATAGAAAGAAGAAAGCTTGCTCCTTTTTTCCTTAGAAGCTCTCAAGATGAAGATGGAGGCCATGATTAGGGAGCATTTTGGCAGAATTTAGTTGGTAGGATGATTTGTGATGGTTTAGGCTAGGTATTAGGGTGTTTTTATAGGTGTAGAGACTAGTTTAGGCCATAGGATTAACCCTAGTTTAGATATGAACCATCAAATCCCGTCACAGGCTAGCTGAGCAGACCAAAGGAGCAAACAGGTGCACCAGGGAAAACCTGGCCGACCAGGGAGGTCGACCCCTAGGTCGACACCCCAGTCGACCTGAGGGGGGGGGGGGGGTAGGTCGACCCCCCAGTCGACCTGGGGTAGGGCGGGAAATTTTCCCGCCCAATCTTCTTCTGGCTGAATTTGAATTTCTGGCTGAATTTTGAATTTTCTGAAATCTTATATGGGCCATAACTTGGTCATACAGACTCCGATTTTCGAAATTTCGGACTCGATTTCATGTAGAATTTCGAGACGAACGCAATGGCGTAACTCGTTCCCATTGATTCTTAACTTATAATTTAATTCTGCCCTGATTTCTTGTTTTAACATGTTATAAAAATTCGGGTTGTTACATTTCAGCTCCTGGAACTCCAAGCGAACCTAACCTGGAAACATACTCGGTCTGACCCGAGCACATTTGAAGCAAAGCAAAATAAACCGGGTCAGTCTGGAATACTTTCAGTGATAAATTCACATTACACACAACTGGTTTAACTTTGGAAAATCCTTTTCTGAAATCAAAGGATAATAGTAAGACCAGCCCACACATAAACACGGACGGTTTTTACCTTACTATAACCCAAACATTTTTGAAATCATAACTTATTATGATATTATGATAATGTCTAAATACAAATAATTTACAATCTAGTGGAACGCTTGCATCTCACGCTCCACATATATAGTATACAAATAAAAACCGCGGGCACTTATTGGATATTGGATTCCAACCTTGACAAGGTATGGGACCACCTGCCGATAATGTATCTCTAGAGGCGAATACATTGGACAAGAACGTCTTGCAACCCGGCCCACACATGACCGACCACTCATTTCGCTTGAGTGTATCGAATGTATATCACCGACGGTTGGGATCAGCAACCGCCTCCCGAAAAGGGACAGCATCGAAGTATAGATTAAAGAAGAAAATGGAATTTCTCTAGATAGGTGATTATACACTCTAATGGGAGCGACCCACATAGCCATCCTGCCTGCCCGATTTTTGTCATTTCCCGTTTAATGAGGTTTGAGGTCAGAACACATCTGGTCATCATTCACTTTGAATGCCACATCGTCAGATCCACTAGATATCACTAATTGACATCCACAAAATACTCTGCGGTTAGCTAAGAGAAAGTGTACGGCCTTCTCTGCCATCAACAGAAATACGTTTGAAGAAATCAACGTACGTGACCCCTTTGGAAATACTCTGTTAGACACTCGTCCATACAAGTCATCCAGGAACAGGATGAACCGAAGGCACCCTCCTACCGCATCCTTATATAAGAATCACCCCAAGGATCGGTAGCGAGTAGTCCTTGCAATCCGTAGATTTCAAACACGATAGAAACACAAATCAAATAACTCTGGTTGCAAGCCAGAAAAATTCAATAAGTATTCCTTCCGCTTATGAAGATCCATGGTCTTCAATTTCTCCATCTTGATCAGCATCTTCATGCATTTGATGGTCGGAATGGTTTTCGAATATAAATTCGATCCTGGTCTTTCCGTACCAACAATTGTATTGGTCAGCTTTGATAGTCGGTGATTTAACTATCGAATAATAAATGTGTGAATAAAATAAGTTTGCCAATTCAGTACTTGGCACTACTTGGCCTCTTTAAAATATATTTGACAATATGGTTAATCAACCTCTTATTCTTCCCAATATATCTAAAACATAAATTTTATTCTAATTTTAATTTAACCAAACTATTCTATAAAGTTCCGACTATGTATATATATATATATACTTGACTTTCCATTTCCTTTACCATAGAAAATGTCGTTATATTCTTCAAACCTTTTCCCCTTTTTCCCTATTTTCAGGCATCTCACGATATACATATATGTATATTCTTAATGGTATATAAACCAAATTACCAATTCTGACATTACAAATCAAATGTCAAATTATATAAATTTAAAATTAATTATTCTTCTTTATCTTGTAACTAAAATTTATATTTAAAAACCTCATACTCATTTCAATTTTTATCGTATGGAATGATTGACCAATTCCAACACTTTGCACTCACCACAAACGAATATCATTCCTCGATAATCGTGAAGCCGTTCAAGTTGGGGTATTTTATTTACCTCTCAGACCTTGATCGACAACGTTCTTATCTCAGAATAATATCAGTTCGTCACTTAACCATTCCATCAAAATCTTTATTTACTATCTCGATTTCACTTTGGTTTTACAAACCCTTTCTTACATTTGAAATATAATCCATTTACTTAATTTGTCTGATTAAGTAAATGTCCACAAAACTCCATTTTTAACTTAAATCATACTTCGCTTATAGCACTTATTTTTATCACTTGTCGAATAATCTATCCACATTTATACGAGCATTCCTATACTCAACCTTTATCTTGGATTTTAAAATTTAAATCCGCTTAACACCTTCTTTAAATAAAACTCGTTAATTTGGATTTTCTTTCAAAAATTCATTTACCAATATTTAATACCAAAGCCCTTGTATGTAATTTACTTTGTGTTCGAGATCCTTGCTTCAATTACCTTATTTTGCTCAATTCAATCCTTTAACATTTAAGACATCATTTTGGTTTAATCCCTTTTTAATATTCACATCACACTCTATTACAATGTATTAATCATCTCCCTTGAAAGGGTCATTTCAATTGAATTTATCTTAATTTAACACTTAAGTAAAATTTTATTTAAATCTTCACATTCGCTTGAAAACCTTATTTGAAAATCTTATTTGACAACTTTGGATTTATCATCTCCTTATATCCCTTATCGCTCCTTTTTAATCAAAACTAATCGCCACTTAAACATTCCTTAACCAATACTCGAAAACAACGGATTTTACCAACCGTACATATAAGTTAACGATTAACTGCTTTTCATTTGTCATTTCCCCTTTTAAATTAATTACATAACTTAATTAATTTAAAAACACCGTTTAATTGTTTAAAAACAATTATCCCATCTTTACCAACACATAAGTAATTTTCTTTGGCTTTCTAGCTTTTAAAATCGGTATAAACCACTTATATAATTTCTTTTAGAAACTCGATTAAAATATTTATTTATAAACTTCTTATTTAATTATTTAAATAAAATAACTGAAAAAAACTCAATTTAGTTATAAAATAATTTATAACTTTAAAACTGCGTCGATTCACTGAACGGTCAACCGACGTCTGAAACAACACATTTTAGGCCATTCACTGCCAATTACCAAATCAACGCTGTCGGTTGATTTTAAACACAACACAGGTGAATATTTATTCAACCATCATGTTCAAACAGGTTTTTCTACCATATGGGGTTCAATCAGTTAAAATATCAACAATCTAAAACAAACAAACAACATATATAATATTTGAGGAATCTTGTCGGATCCTTCCAACCTGTTCTTCCCTGCATCACAGCTCGTTACACATTCCATAATAATATATGAAATAAATTTCATATGGTCTACTAATTTAAAACGATTAAATATAAACAACCAATCAAACAATAATAGCCAATAGCAACCAATCTACCAATTTATATTTTTAATGGTAAATTATATTTTAATATGAATTTACCACATCACAGGATTCCGGAAGGTGTGAGAATTAACTCACCAGATTTATTTCAGTTGACGGTGGTCACGTTTGTTCCTTTTAATCTTGAACGGACGTTCAAAATTAACTGAAATTTCAACTTCGTCAGATCAGTGCCTAGTCAGTGCCATCGTCTAGGTCTCGTCCCTGCAATCCCAACGGATCCAGTTTCGTTAAATTTCGTTAACGTACGAGAAAGTCATCACGTAAATACGTTTTGATAAATTTATCGGTTAATAACTAACTAATTATTAATAAATTAATTAAACATTTTAATTACCTACTAACTAACCTGCCACGTCATTAGCGTCCTCAACAGAATAACGCGTTCTCACCTGGAGCAAATATTTTGAACTCGATACCTTCCTTCTTCCTCAATAACACGAACGCCGCTCCAACCTTTAAACCGCCACAGTTGACACTGTAACCCACCCGAACCCTCAATGATCATCCCATCCGATGCGCCGTCCCACCAGCTCCACTCGCCAGAGCTGCCGGTCACCAAGACTCCTCCGATCACCGTGAATCCCAAGTTGAACGGAAAACAAAAACTAGCCAAAATACCACGCCTCCGATCACCTGAGATGCTCCAGCCACCACTGTTGTGACCGCCGCCTACCCTGTTTCATCGACCCTCAGACCATCGACGCCCACAACCACCACCGTCGCCGGAAAATAGTGATTTCCGTTCGCCACTTGCAAAAACTGCACCTAAAACAAACCCTTCATTCATCTTACAAAATACGGCGATTCCGACCACCAGAGGTCACGCCACCATCGCCAAAACGAAGCCTTGCCTCTCCTCTACAAAATCCCCAAGGTCCCGTCTCCTCAAATCAAACCAACCTCCTCAATTTTGGCTAAAGACGAAAATGATTTTCCATGGTTTAACACCGATTCCGGCCACCTCCGACCACCATTCCACCCCAACTTTCTCCAGTAGGTAGATATCGTCCCGATCTACCACTTTCGCTTTGTAACCCCCCTCGAATTCATCACAGATGAAGAGAAATAAATGATTTTTTTAGGAGGGTTTATTTGCAAAATTACATGGCTGAAAATGAAGATGGCTGGAAATTCTGATTTTTAGGGGGTTTATATAATCGTGAATATTAATATTTTAAGTCGACGTGACGAGCAATGTTGACTAACGATTTTTATTTCATACCTATCGCTATTTCGAACGTCGTTTATTCGCTCCTGCGCTCACATACAAACCCCGTTCGTGACGCGAATGGACAGCATAGTATAATTTGACGATACGGTCCTAATGAAACTTGTTTCGTCGAATTCCGAGTTCGTTTGCTCACTTGGCCCTCGTTCACATCCAAATGGTCATTTTTATTTGTATTTTATTTTTCCACGCTTACAAATTAACCCCGATTGACGTGCCACTTGAAATCTAGCAATAATTTACTGTTGCGGTCCCAATAAAATTTGTTTCGTTGAAAACGAAGGTCGTTTGAATAAAGTCCCTTTTATAACTGCCCAATTCAAATAATATAAACCAATTATAAAATACCTCAATATAATAATATTAAAATATTGAAATTGGCCATACACGACCAGAATATCGTATACTACTCAAATAAAATAACTCGGGTGGATTTTGAAGCCAAATCGATATTATAAATATTTAAAAACCCCTTTATTTGATATAAATAACGTTATAATTTATAAAGGTATTCCACAACGACTATTTTAAAATTTGATTTGGACATAAAACAAAATCTACAACACGAAAACTCGATTTTTCTCTTTCATTAGAAAAATATTATCCAACAGATTCGAACGTTTCTTGTTTCGAGAAAATCCAACTCATATTGGGCCCTGTAAAGCCGTTTAAAGTTCAAAACGCCAAATTACGAACTACCGCGCCGCTGCAGCTCGTTTTATAATTAAATTATAAATTAAACGTTATTATGTCGTTTTAATAACGAAATCGTTGCTAAAATTTAATATAAACCATATTCAAACCATTTTAAATTGCCCGTTCACGTTATACGACAAATTCAACATTTTCCCCAAATATGCCGAAAATAAATATTATTAAAATATTCAAAATAAATAAATATTCAAATTAAAATGGTTAAATCGATTATTTAAACTCAATTCAATATTTTAAATAAATAAATTATTTCAATAAAATGGCCAGAAAATACGGGACGTTACATAAGGCCATCCTTTGCCTACTTAGTGCGTCAGCCACCACATTACCCTTACCAGGTGTATAAGCGATTTCAAAATCGTAAGAAGCTAAGAACTCCATCCACCTTTGTTGCCTTAAATTAAGATCCTTCTATGAGAATAAATACCTGAGAGATTTATGATCGGTGTATAACTCGAACTTCTCTCCAATTAAATAATGACGTCACATCTTTAGCGCGAATACTATAGCTGTTAGTTCTAGTGGGGTAGTTCTTCTCATGAACTCTCAACTGTCTACCCCTATGACACACTACCTTTCCTTCTTGCATCAGAACCGTACCAAGCCCTGTACCACATGCATCAGTGTAAACGGTAAACACTTTACTTCCATCTGGCAAGGTCAAGACTGGGGCTGTTGTCAGAGCCATCTTCAGTCATTGGAAGGCAACATCATAATCTATATCCTATGAAAATGCCAAGTTCTTCTTCGTCAGCCTGGTGAGAGGGGCTGATATCTTTGCAAAGTCCTTAACGAACTTCCTATAATAACCTGCCAATCCAAGAAAGCTCCTCACCTCTGTTGCATTTTTCGGAATCTGCCAGTCCTGTACTGCAACTACCTTTGCGGGATCTACAGCTATCCCTTCTTTAGAGACCACATGCCCTAAGAATCTCACCTCCTTTCTCCAAAAATGGCATTTGGAGAACTTTGCCTTAAGCTGATGTGCACGGAGAGTTTTCAAAACTTCTCCCAAATGCTGGGCATGCTCTTTTTCGCTTTTGGAGAAGATCAAATTATCATCAACAAAGACTACGTCAAATTTATTTAGGAAATCCCGAAACACCCTACTCATTAGATCGACAAAATAGGCAGGTGCATTCGTCAGCCCAAAAGGCATAACTAGCCATTCAAAGATACCATCTGGAGTCCTAAAAGCAGTCTTGTCTATACTGTCCTCAGCCACCCTCAACTAATGAAACCCCGTGGCCAAGTTTAACAGAGAGAATACCGAGGCACCGATAAGCTGGTCAAACAAGTCATCTATCCTTGGAAGTGGGTGCCTATTCTTCTTCGTGAGTTTGTTCAATTCACTATAGTTCACGCACAAACGAAGCGATACATCCGTCTTAGTTGCGAGTACAACTGGAGCACCCCATTCAGATATGCTTTGTCTGACAAATCCTTTCTCAAGTAGCTCCCCTACATGCTTACTCAGCTCCCTCCTTTCCCTTAGGGCCATATGGCGCACTGGTAATGCAACTGGCTTTGCATTGTCCACCAGATATATGCAAAAATCGATCTCGCGCCTCAGAGGTAAACCTTGTACCTCATCAAAAACATCAGAATAATCTCGGACTACTGGAATAGATTGCAGATCATTGATAGATGCATTAAGAGACTCTAGGAAACTAAGCATAACCGATCCTTGTGGGTCACAAGAAATATCGAGGGTCCTCTTGTGACACCCCACGTCCGTTAATAATATGTCTTACCAAAAATATCAGAGTACAAAAGCATAAACCAAATTTCCCAAGCAATGCCATAAGAGAGTTAACAATAAGTCAAAGCTGTAAATCCATATCCAAAACCCAAGCTAAGCTGAAAGAATCCAGATCAACTCAAAGCACTTCCACCATGAGCACCAGGGGGGACAGAAGAGAGAGAAGAGGAAACAAAAAGGGTCAGACATAAAGTTTGGCGAGCCCAGTTACTTTTATATATAAATAAATAAAATTATCATGGCAGGTATATAAAAACTGGAAGAACAAGATAACAATAGCGAGGACAAGTGTGAATTGAACAAGATAAGCTTGGATAGAATATATTGTGCTTCTTGAATACATTTTTCTACACCGCGTAGATACTAGTATATCAGAAGTAGAATGATCCCTTCTAATACCGTTCCATTACATTTTCTTGATTATTAGGTTACTTAGGTTAATCACACTCAAGAATTATTCGCGCATCGTACCCATTTATTTTCCCATGGATTCACCTAATACAATATATGTAGCTATCTCTCAATTACATCCCATGGTATCCCAGTCGCATGGTCTCTACTGTAATGAACGCAGTCCCTCATCCTACGCCGGAGTGACATACGGATCTCTATATAATAATGTTACGTTCCGCATATATCTTTCATTACTATACTACGTAAGCGTATGGACTGCCACCATCGATCGTATAAGATTCCACATTGGAATAATGCCCTCTAGTCTACGATACACCACCCATAGCAGATATGCGTGTATCTAGACTGTACCACGTATGTACTGTAATTGTAGCTCGATGCCTCAATCGCACGTCCTCTAATGTTCACAGAGTTCCGTGGCAGGGCTAAACAAGAAACACGGAACTCGGTCCGGATCTTATCTATACCTGTACAGGCCCGTCTTTATAAACCTCTATGTACAGATAATCCTAGGGTCTGTTTCTCATGGTGGTTATGGCCCCACCTCGGCCACTCCCTCGACTAGTAAACACTACAAGAGCTAAGTGACTGCCCCTAATAACAACCAGTCTAAACATCCATATATCGCCTCCCCTCAACCCCGTACCTCGATAGTGAAAGGTGAAATGATATCTTGGGGTTAGCTCTAGCCTTTCCGCATCCCGCTGGCTGCCGGTGACGAATATCTGACGGTTTACTATCCTTGTTGGTCCTGACCCATCTACATCCTCATGAGGCAACCGCCGAACTTCCCGGGTGTCACCACGTAACAACATTCTGACTACATAGCTACATCTTCAGTCAAGACCCACCCACCTAGTAGTTACGCGCAGACCCAACCTCTACGAATACAGCCTAAGACATCTATCACTGCACAGAGGAACTACTAGGAGCACCATACATACCACAGGAAGCCGTGTACTTCCCCTTCCAGTCCTTTGGAGCCGTCACAACAATTAGATGGATGTGTGATCCCCTCGTGTCTTATAACACCTCGATGATCTACCCCGTTGGGTTATTCATCCTCAAATGTACGGACTGGTCCAAGAGCCTTTCTTTAATATGTTGTTAAACCCTATGTCTAAACATTCTTTATGTGCTTGCCTTACCTCACCAGGTTTCCATTTAACTGGGTTATTCCCATTCATATTGAATTCTTATTCAAATTACCAAGTTTCTCCTGCTTAGTTACATCATCACAATAACATGTTCTTACTTAATGTGAAATTAAGTACGTCGCATTTTACATGTTTCCTTTTTAACATGTCGGTCATTATTTATGATTAAATATAACTTATCTAATAAGTTTTCCTCATTCTTTCCCATTTAATCAAAATTCCATTTTTCGTTATTATCACAACTTATCGTTATTTACTTATTAACTTAGTTCTATTAACTAAGGCCCGTTAATAAGTTTCTCTAACCATTTGTTATAACCTATGTTATAATTTCCTCTGATCCCTAGGACAAGCCTAAACATGTTATTTACATCAGCAGGTTCCAGACTTCTAGATTACTTAATTTATAATTAAGTACCTCTTATCTTATTACATAGGTTGTCTCATTTCCTTACAAGTTATGCTTACCCTAAGCGGTGTCTTTTAATTACATAACTTTATTGTTTCTACCGGTTATGTATACCATTAGGTGTCTTTAATTACATAACCTTGTCGGCTTAAGTTTATGGGTCTATATGTAAATATTACCCATCCCCTCCAATTTACTTAACCCACCCACTACCCATCCAATTTTACTTAAAGATAACTTAGGTTCATAATCATACAATCCTTACGGATTAAATTAGGTTAAGTAGTCCAATTCATTACCATGTCCAATTATGATTATAATGGGCTAGACCTCCCACATAAGGCCTACAACGTGTGGATGCTGGATATGTCGGTCAGGTCCGGGCAGTCTTATTCCACAGTTTGGTCTAACCTCATGTCTTAGTCCAATTCGTATTTACACACTTAGACCTCTCATATTAGGTTCAACATTAGTGGCTACTGGATATTCCGGTCGGGTCCGGGCAGACTTCCACCACTAATGCAACCTAACCTCGTGTCATAAGTGCAATTACAATTCATTTGTAATTACTAGGCATTCCATTTTTATTCAAATCTACCTATGTCATTATAGGTGATTATTTCTCTTTTTTCCCATATTTAATTATATGCCTAATTCATTATTCAAATCATAGAATTTTACACCCCTTTTTAATTCACCTTTTAATTATGCACCATACGCTCCTTTTTTCCCATGTCATAAATCAAGGCATATACATATATGTATGTATTATGCACAAACCCAAACCCACATAATTTCCAATTTATGCCTAAAGTTTATATTTGCATATGTTCCAATTTATGTGCCAAATCAATATTTAGGCACGTCCCATTTTATACCCAATTCCATATTTAATTTATTCCAATACAAGTTGTGCCCAAATTCATATTAACATATATTCCAATCTACGCCCGAATCATATTTTACATAATTTATGCCAAATCATATTTTCCAACGTTCGCCTAAATTCATATTCATGTTATACAACACAATATATGTCCCTAAATCCATATTTGTATATTTCCACATTTTATGCCCAAGCCTATATTCATATTTTTCCAATATCAATTATGCCCCAAATTATGTCTTTCCCAATTACTCCCAATCTCGTACGTTCGCATTTTCCAGTGTTAGACCTAGGCTCGAAGGTAGCCTGGCTACATAAAAATAAAAGGGAAAAGAGGGAGAGCATAGAATCAGAATAGGCATAATAACGAATTAGTAACATAACGGTAGAAATAGGCATAAAAACTGAATGAACATATTATGATAAGATTGGATTTGGTGACGATATAAGCATATAAGAACATATCAGAGGAATATGTCATAATAGAACTGATTAAGCACCGATTCAAGATCCAATTTTTTTATATACACATCACGATTACTATTTAAATATTCAGATCTAAAAATAACATGAATTCACAGTGAATAGATCTGAGGAAACGGATCCAAACTACTGCGTAGAACACGATGAATTTGTTGTAGCCATTGCTGTAGCAATCGTTGAATTTGTATAATGTTTGCTGAATTAGATTTGGAGTAGATTAGGCCATTCAATCTTCGTTGCAGCAAAATTTCGCCGTCGCCATTGTTTTTAGATGAATAAAACCTAGGTCTAGGGTCCTTTATATAGCCTTAGGATCAATGAATCTTGCTCAGAAAGGTGTCCAGATAAAAAACGAAGTATTTCGCCCAAATTTGTTCATGGGTGGGTCGACCCCTCTTTGAGCGGGTCGACCTATGGGTCGATCCCCCTTTGAGTGGTAGACCCACCTGGGCGGGAAATATGCCGCCTTCCCAGATTTTGAATTTTGAACCGAATTTTGAATTTCTGGACCCATTTTTGAATTTCTGAACCTATTATATATATATATATATATATATTCTTCCTGTGCGTATACAAACTTCAAACCTTGATAACTTCTGCATACGATGACCGATTTACACAAATCAGGTGTCTACCTTGACCAGAATTTCGAGACGGACGTAATGGCGTGGTCCGTTTAACTTAATTATGAATATTTAATTAAGTTTTCCTTAAGTTCATTGTTAACAGTGTATTTCACACTAATTATTCTTTAATACATCATCTTTAGCGTCGTTAAAATTTTGGGGTGTTACATTCTCCCCTACTCAAAGGATTACGTCCCCGAAATCTCTAAGTTAAGAAGAACTTATATCCTAACATCAAACAATCATACACCCATCTAGCAATCACAGGCATCCATTGTCCTTAAGGAATTTCTAATGCTTTTATGAACATACGCAATAATGTGTGTATATGTCCGTAAACTAATGTGAAAGATCAGGTAGTCTACTGATTCAGTTGACCTCCTTAATGCAATGTATGTTTGTGCCATGCAACCAAAATGTCTGCAAATCATCCTAATCCATGTAAGTTCTATATGTGTGCACAATCATCCATCCACATGCAATATCAATGTAACGATAATCCGTAAAAATTTAAAATGTACACACATCAATATGCAATATGTAAGTGATTGAGCCGATCTAGTGCCTATTGTGTGTAAATACATCCACAAGAAACCACTTGCATCCATAAAACATAACATGTCTCAAACACATGTGTACATTCATTAGTTTTCTACCTAAAGACTCGATCGGTAGGAGGTATTCAAACGATAGATACAAGTACTAAATCGAAGCTTGGAAAAAGAAGTTAAGAACATATTCTCGAAAAGGAAAGGATATGAAGCGTGAATCTTGCCTTCAGTCTCCCAAGTAGCGTTCTCTCGCAACCCTTTCCCTATTGCACTCTTACTAGATTCACTTCTTTGTTGCATGATTTCTTAACCTCCGATCCAAGTATGCAAGTCGGAACTCATCCTCTCATTGCTTCCGTCTCTACTTTCACTTCCTCTCGCAAGTTTGGCTCCACTATCTCGAATTCTATACTTTTTATCGCCTCTTGAATGAATAGTCATCTTAGAATGATGGGCTTCCTCAAGGACTGTCTTCAATAGGTTCCCATTCCAGTATAATTCACCTATCAATCCTCCTCTCAAGTAGCTCCCCTACTTGCTTATCAAGTTCCCCCTTTTCTTTTAGGAGTCATATGTCGCAAATCATCGATAGCTATATCAAGAAGTTCTAGAAGACTAAGCATGACAGACCCTTTTGGGGTCATAAGAAATCTCGAGAGTCTTTCCATGGCAAGTCAGAAGTCGAACGACTCTCCTCTCACAATCTAGAATGGCTCCATATATGGTTAGCCCATCCACCCTAGAATCAAACCGTATCCTATGAAATCAAGAACATATGCATCGCAATCAAATTCGACGCCTAACACAGAGATTCTAAAACCCTGACAAATGATCGATAAATGAGCCATCCCTCTACTGGGATTTGAAGCAATAATAGGTTCCAAAACCATACTAGTATCTAGGTGCAGAGACTCAACTAAAGATTAGATATAAAAAATGCGAAGCGCCAGGAAAAGAATCCTAACAGGATGATCAGAAATAGAAATCAATCCTTCGATGGAAACTTTCCTACCCATATCCTGTCCACCATCTATGAGAACATTTGCTTGCCCCCTAGAAGTTCCTGACCTCTGGCCTTGTCTTTGTCCCTTTGGGCACTCCTCAATGAGGTGTCCTGCCTTACCAAAGTGGTAACAAATGCCTTTTCCCTTTCTGCAATCCTTTTTCCAGATGACTCACCATTCCGAAATTACCGTATTTCCTCTTTTCTTATTTGGACTGTGGTCCTTATTCCCAACTCCCTTATTCTTCTTTTTGCCATCCTCGTGCAACATGCTAGCAAGTCTCTTGAAAGCTGCCTCCATCGCATGGAAACTCTTACGAGGCTTAATAGAAAATAAGCCGTAGGTGAAACTACTGCGACTACAGATGGAGGTTGGGCACTTCTTTGCCCTTCAACATGTATCATGGTTTTAACATGTCTACGGAACCATGCCAAAATAGGGATACCCTTTCGGAAAAAAAGGTTCCCCAAACAAAAAGGAAACGGAATCAAGCAGAGAATCGAGAGATATTTATGGCTTTGGGAAATATGCTTTTCAAAAACAGACTTTTATTTTAAAATACTTTGTTTTTTAGACCTTTTTGTAAACCATTTTCAAAATACTTTATCCGATCTTATAACCATATGCTCTGATACCAAATGTGACACTCCACGTCTGTTAATGTCACTCATTAAGGGAATGCATTAACTTTCGTGAAGCGTTATAGGTACATAAGAACATAATATCACAAGACAGACATGTAAAATAGCAGCGGAATTAAAAACTTTATTTAAATCATAACATCATGGTCCCAAATACTGAGTTTACATCATAGGTTTGAAATAACCAGTTACATGTTTAATAATCTGTCTAGCCAAAAATATCAGAGTACAAAAGCATAAACCATATTTCCCAATCAATGCCATAAGAGAGTTGACAATAAGTTAAAGATGTACATCCATATCCAAAACCCAAGCTAAGCTGAAAGAATCCAAATCAACTCTAAGTACTTCCACCCTGAGAACCTGGGGTGGGGGGGACGGAAGAGAGAGAAGAGGAAACAAAAAGTGTCAGACATAAAGTATGGTGAGTCCAGTTACTTTTAAATATAAATAAATAAAAGTATCATGGCAGGTATATAAAAACTGGAAGAACAAGATAAAAATAGCAAGGACAAGTGTGAACTGAACAAGATAAGCTTGGACATAATATATTGCGCTTCTTGAATACATTTATCTGCACCGCGCAGATACTAGTATATCAGAAGTGGAATGATCCCTACTAATACCGTTCCATTACATTTTTTTTATTATCAGGTTACTTGGGTTAATCGCAATCAAGATTTATACGTGCATCGTACCCATTTACTTTCCCATGGATTCACCAAATACAATATAGGTAGCTATCTCTCAATATTTAGATACATCCCTTGGTACCCCAGTCGCATGGTGTCCACTGTAATGAACGCAGTCCCTCATCCTACGCCGGTGTGACGTACAGATCTCTATATAATAATGTTACGTTCCACATATATCTGTCATTACTATGCTACGTAAGCGTATGGACTGCCACCATCGATCGAATCAGATTCCATATCGGAATAATTCCCTCTAGTCTACGATACACCACCTAGAGCAGATATGCGTGTATCTAGACTGTCCCACGTATGTACTGTAATTGTAGCTCGATGCCTCAATCGCACGTCCTCTAATGTTCACTGAGTTCCGTGGCAGGGCTAAACAAGAAACACGGAACTCGGTCGGGAGCTTATCCATACCTGTACAGGCCCGTCTATATGAACCTCTATGTACAGATAATCCTAGGGTCTGTTTTTCATGGTGGCTATGGCCCCACCTCGGCCCCTTCCTCAACTAGTAAAGACTACAAGAGCTAAGCGACTGCCCCTGATAACAACCAATCTAAACATCCATGTGGCGTCTCCCCTCAACCCCGTACCTCGATAGTGAAAGGTGAAATGATATCTTGGGGTTAGCTCTAGCCTTTCCGCATCCCGCTGGGTGCCGGTGACGAGTATCCGACGATCTACTATCCTTGTTGGTCCTGACCCATGTACCTCCTCATGAGGCAACTGACGAACTACCCGGGTTTCACCACGTAACAGCATTTTGATTGCATAGCTAAGTCTGTAGTCAAGGCCCACCCACATAGTAGTTACGCGCAGACCCAACCTCTGCGAGTACAGCCTAAGACGTCTATCACCGCACAGAGGAACTACTAGGAGCACCTTACGTACCTCAGGAAGCCGCGTGCTTCCCCTTCCATTCCTTTGGAGCCGCCACAACAATCATATGAATGCGCGTTCCCCTCGTGTCTTATAACACCTCGATGATCTACCCGTTGGGTTATTCACCCTCAAACGTACGGACTGGTCCAAGAGTCTTTCTTTAATATGTTGTTAGACCCTATGTCTAAACATTCTTTACACGCTTGCCTTACCTCAACGGGTTTCCATGTAACTTGGTTATTCCCATTCATATTGAATTCTTATTCAAATTACCAAGTTTCTCCTGCTTGGTTACATCATCACAATAACATGTTCTTACTTAATTTGAAATTAAGTACGTCTCATTTTACATGTTTCCTTTTTAACATGTCAGTCATTGTTTATGATTAAATATAACTTATCTTATTAGTTTTCCTCATTCTTTCCCATTTAATCATAATTCCATTTTTCATTGTATCACAACTTATCGTTGTTTACTTATTAACTTAGTTCTATTAACTAAGGCCCGTTAATAAGTTTCTCGACCCATTTATCATAACCTGTGTTATAATTTCCCCTTGCCCCTAGGACAAGCCTAAACATGTTATTTACATCAGCGGGTTCCAGACTTCTAGATTACTTAATTTATAATTATGTACCTCTTATCTTATTACTCATTTCCTTACAAGTTATGCTTACCCTAAGCGGTGTCTTTTAATTACATAACTTTATTGTTTCTACCGGTTATGTATACCACTAGGTGTCTTTAATTACATAACCTTATCGGGTTAAGTTTATGGGTCTATATGTAAATATTACCCATCCCCTCCAATTACCTTAACCCACCCACTACCCATCCAATTTTACTTAACCCTAACTTTAGTTCATAATCATACAATCCTTACGGTTTAAATTAGGTTAAGTAGTCCAATTCATTACCATGTCCAATTACGGTTATAATAGGCTAAACATCCCACATTAGGCCTACAACGTGTGGATGTTGGATATGCCGGTCGGGTCCAGGAAGTCTTACTCCATAGTTGGGTCTAACCTCGTGTCTTAACTCGATTCATATTTACACACTTAGACCTCTCACATTAGGTTCAACATTAGTGGCTGCTGGATATGCCGGTCGGGTCCGGGCAGACTTCCACCACTAATGCAAACTAACCTCGTATCATAAGTGCAATTACAATTCCTAATTGTAATTACTAGGCATTCCATTTTTATCCAAATCTACCTATGTCATTATAGGTGATTATTTCTATCTTTCCCCATATTTAATTATATACCCAATTCAATATTCAAATCATAGACTTTTACCCCCTTTTTTAATTCACCTTTTAATTATGCACCATACGCTCCTTTTTTCCCATGTCATAAATCAAGGCATATACATATACATATGTATTATGCACAAACCCAGACCCACATATTTTCCAATTTATGCCTAAAATTTATATTCGCATATGTTCAAATTTATATGCCAAATCAATATTTAGGCATGTCCCATTTTATACCAATTCCATATTTACATTTATTCCAATACAAGTTGTGCCCAAATTCATATTAACTTATATTCCAATCTACGCCCAAAACATATTTTACGTAATTTATGCCAAATCATATTTTCCAGTGTTCGTCTAAATTCATATTCATGTTATACAACACAATATATGTCCCCAAATCGACATTTGTATATTTCCACATTTTATGCTCAAACCTATATTCATATTTTTCCAATATCAATTATGCCCCAAATTATGTCTTCTCAATCATTCCCAATCTCGTACGTTCGCATTTTTCAGCGTTAGGCCTAGGCTCGAAGGTAGCCAGGCTATATAAAAATAAAAGGGAAAAGAGGCAGAGAATAGAATCAGAACAGGCATAATAACGAATCAATAACATAATGGTAGAAATAGGCATAAAAACTGAATGAACATATTATGACAAGATTGGATTTGGTGACGATATAAGCATATAAGAACAGATCAGAGGAATATGTCATAATAGAACTGATTAGGCACCAATTCAAGATACAATTTTTTTATATACATATCATGATTACTATTTAAATATTCAGATCTAAAAATAACATGAACTCACAGTGAATAGATCTGAGGAAACAAATCCAAACTACAGCGAAGAACACATTGAATTTGTTGTAGCCATCGTTGTAGCAATCGTTGAATTTGCATAATGTTAGCTGAATTAGATTTGAAGTAGATTAGGCCATTCAATCTTCGTTGCAGCAGAACTTCGCTGTCGCCATTGTTTTTAGATGAATAAAACCTAGGTCTAGGGTCCTTTATATTGCCTTAGGATCAATGAATCTTGCTCAGAAAGGTGTCCAGATACAAGATGAAGTATTTTGCCCAAAATTGTTCACGGGTGGGTAGACCCCCCTTTGAGTGGGTCGACCTATGGGTCGACCCCCCTTTGAGTAGGTAGACCAACCTAGGCGGGAAATCTGCCGCCTTCTCAAGATTTTGAATTTTGAACTGAATTTCGAATTTCTGGAACCATTTTTGAATTTCTGAACCTATTATATATATATATATTCTTCCTACGCATATAAAACTTCAAACCTTAATAACTTCTTCATACGATGTCCGATTTGCGCAAACCAAGTGTCTATCTTGACCAGAATTTCGAGATGTACGGAATGGCGTGGTCCGTTTAACTTAATTCTGAATGTTTAATTAAGTTTTCCTTAAATTCATTGTTAATAGTGTATTTCACACTAATTATTCTTTAATTCATCATCTTTAGCGTCGTTAAAATTTCGGGGTGTTACACCTCCCATAACAAGTCAGGAGCATAACGACCCTCTTCTCACAATCCAGAATGGCACCATACATGGTAATCCAATCCATTCCTAGAATCAACCCATTGCCTATAAACCCGAGCACATACGCGTCACACTCAAACTCGACACCTAACATAGATATTTTCAAACCCTGACAAATCATAGAAAAATGAGCCGAACGACCAATGGAGTTTGAGACAACTACGGGATCCACTACCATACTAGTAATTAAGTGCAGAGATTCAACCGCAGAACTATATATAAATGAATGTGAAGCGCCAGAATCAAAAAGTGTTCTAATAGGATGCTTTGAAAGAGAAATTAAACCTTCCACAGAAATTTTTCTACCTCTATCTGGAGCACTGGTCGCGAGAGCATGCACCTGCCCTCCAGAAGTTCCTACCCTTTGACCTTGTCCCTGTGATCCCTATTTCTTCGAGCACTCCCTAGCAAAGTGTCTGACTTCTCCACAATCGAAGCAAGTGTTCTTCCTTCTTTTACAATCTTTGACCAAGTGACCCTCTTTCCCACAGCTGTGACATTTTCTCTTATCCTTGGCCTTGTCATTCTTTCCACCTTTATTTAGTTGTTGTTGTTGCCATTTCTTGTGCCACACCTTCTTATTTTGTGTTGTTTTCTCAGCTTTAACCTCCTTCTTTTCCGCTTTCTCTTCCTCATACATCAAGGCTATATCAACAAGTCTTTCAAAGGTGGATCCCACTAGGATATGGGACATGACTAACCCATGAAGGGGTTCATTTAGCCCTTTAACAAACCGCAAAGCCTTCTTGTGCGGCGTGCCTACTAGTTCCAGTCCAAATCTTGACAGCTAGTTAAATTTGTTCACATACTCTTTAACCATCAGGTTCCCTTGTTTGAGTGCTAAGAACCTCTCCATCTGCATGCTCTTATCAGTTTGGGAAAGGAATTTCATCTCAAACCTCTGTCTAAAGTCATCCCAAGTTTCCACTGGACGACCTGCTTGGGTTACCTCCCACCAAAATAAAGCTTCATCCTTCAATAGCCAAGCTGCTAACTGAATCTTTCTTCGATCCTCTACTTCAAAGATTACAGACAAGTCCTTGGTCTTCTTAAGCCAGTTCCTTACCTCCACAAACGTCTCGGTTCCATGGAATGGCTTCCCTCCCATAGTATAGAAATCTTTGTAGATCTTTGAGAAGTTGTCTACACACGGAGGAGGAGAAGAAACGGGTGCAGCTGGGGGAGGAATGTTTCCTTGGCCTTCAGCAGGCGCCGTGGCCTCCAGATACCTACGGAACCATCATGGTATCGTAACGCCCTCTGGATTGTGGGTTCCCCAGACATGCTGAAAAAGAAAAGGAAAGGGATTCAGACAAGGGATCGAAAGATATTACTTATGGCTTTCTGGGGAATGTTTTTCAAAACAAACTTCTGTTTTTGAATATGATTTCTTTTAAAACATTTTTTGAAAATAGCTTTCAAAACTTTTATCTAATCTGGTAACCTTCAGCTCTGATACCAAGTGTGACACCCCACGTCCGTTAATGTCACTCACAAAGTGAATACATTAAGTTTCGTGAAGCGTTATAGTAAACAGAACAGAAATATTACAAGACAGATATATAAAATAATAGCGGAATAAAAACTTTATTTAACATAAGATACCGTGGTCCAAAATCATCACATGTCTGAAATACAAAAACCCATTACAACTAAAAGCTATTGTCTTGTACTTCAAAAATATCAGAGTACATAAAAGAAATAAAATTCCCTAAAAAAATATATCCATAGCAACAAGGATAGGAGCTTGAGCCATACAACTCAATAGCTCTAGCAAAAGTGAGCAGAATCACGGTCAAGCCTGAGTGTTCCCTCCCTGAGAACTTGAAGGGGGAGGGGAGGGAACGGAAGAAAGAAGAGGAAACAAAAAGGGTTAAACATAAAGTCTGGCGAGTCCAGTTACTTTTAGTAAGTAAATAAATAAAAGTAGCATAATAGGCATAAAAAGTGGATAAGAGAGAGATAACGACATAGAAGGCATGTATGACAAGGTGAACAGGATAGGGTGCATACGCTTCTAATGATTACTCTGCACTATTACTAGTATAACCAGAGTGAGATGATCCCTTCCACTATAAGGAGGTAGACTTAGGCATACATCCAAATGTATCCTAACTACTACCCTAATCGATCAGCTCACTAATCCGCGTAGATACTCTGTGCCGGCCCCACCGTAGGATGTATCGCGTCCTAAAGTGGCAACCCCTTCCTGATATGCACAACCCCATATCTACAAGTGTCACGGTCGTCTTATCCCCCTCTCCCCGGCTCATGCACGCACATGGCCCGGTCGATTTGCGTCGCCCACACCGTCCTCCACGTTTGGATCTCTTACAATCAGTTCAGTAAGCGTGCCCCTTCTCCGACCTAGATCGGAGTACATGTTTTGATACCTACTCCGGGTTACTGGATGAAACGGGTCTCACACAATATGATACAAGCTCTCCCCTTTGTCTTGTATCCCCTACTAGGTTTTCCATTTGATTGTGTATACCTCTAAGTGTCTTTAATTACATATTTTTGTTATTTCCATCGGTTATGTATACCACTAGGTGTCTTTAATTACATAACCCCCAATTGGTTAAGTTTCGTGGGCCTATATTTAGATATTACGCACCCATCTCAGATATACTTAACTTCACCCCCCCTCAGTTAACTTAACCCCTTATTCATGTTCATGTTCACACCATCCCTATGGATTCCACTAAGTTAAGAATTATTACCATATTTTCATTTATGGTTATAATGGACTAGACCTCCCACATTAGGCCTATAGCTTGTGGATGCTGGATGTGTCGGTCGGGTCCGGACAGACTTCTTGCACAAGTTGGGCCTAACCACGTGTCTTAGCCCGATTCGTATTTGTGCACTTAGACCTCTCACATTATGTTCAACAATAGTGGTTGTTGGATATGCCGGTCGGATCCAGGCAGACTTTCACCACTAATGCAACCTAACATCGTGTCATAAGTGCAATTATAATTTCTAATTGTAATCTTAGACATTTCATTATTATCAAAATTCTCACCTACGTCGTTATAGGTTATAGGTTCCATGCCCCTTTTTCTCTCAGTTTTGTAAAAAGTGAATTATATGTTCATATTCATATCCATTAACCAAATTGTGCCAATTCTAATATTTTTCCCCATTCCCTCACTAACGCATTCGTATATATTTGGTGGCATCTAGGCTAGAAAGTAGCCTAGCCATAAACAATAAAAGGGAAAGGTGATGGAAAAAATGACAATAGTGATCATTCTAACAAAAGTGACATAAACATATATACTGGCATAGACATGTAATTGGCACAATAATAAGGTGGACATAAGAACAGATATAGTGAAAAGGGTAATGATAAAACTTGATCTAACATACTTGGGATGAACAGATCCGAAAAAGAATTCATATATCCAATAATGGCATATCTCAATTAATCACAACATGGTGATCTATATCTAAACAAAGGTTTAATTGTCCAGATAATGATAATCCCAAATTAACCACAAACTTAGAAAAAGGGTAAGAACCACATAGGTGACATAATTAAATAACCACAAAAGAATTAAATCTATAAAATAGATATAGTATGATAAGGTCTAGGCTTATAGGTTCACAAATTATGATAGATCTAATACGATTCAGTCATAGGCATGTATATATCCAAATAACAATCATATCACAAATTACTTTTAATCATTTAAATCTGAAAGTAACTAACTCACAGTGTTTGGATTAAAAGAAAGGGTAGAAAATAGAAGAGGTTTGATCTACAGTTGAATCTCTATGTTTGATTTGCAAAGTTGATTGTTGTTGAAGAAAAGAGTTCTGTTCAGTTCAGGCACCAACAACATTTGGCCTTCATTGATCTTCGATGAAGAAAACAAGAGAAATGACCATGTATTTATAGCTGCCAGCTCCAGAAACCGACTTAGCCACGTCAGCCCTAGGGGGGTCGACCCTGGTACCGATGCCCCCGTTAGAGGGCTGACCTAGGTGTCGACACCCCCTTAAGGGGTCGACTCCCCTAGGCAGGAATTATCCCGGTCACCCCGAATTTCTGAAATTTGAACGAATTTGAACTTTCTGGACCTGATTTTGAATTATTGGACCCTACACACACACACACATCTTGCGCGTATACAAACTTCCAACCCTCATAACTTCTTCATACGGTGTCCTTTTTGCGCGAACCAAATATCTATCTAGACCAGAATTTTGAGACGGACGCAATGACACAGTCTGTTTCCCTTAGTTCCGAATATTAAATTAATTATTATTTAATTTATCCTCTTTTAGTGTTGTTAAAAATACGGGGTGTTACGCTACATGATTTATTTAGATTTTTTATTTAGCGGCTAGGCCATTAACCCATATCAAAGATACATTTCGGACTAGAAAATGGGTGGCTACATGAAGGTTGTCCACAATATAAAAAATGACAGACAATAGAATTAAATCCTCAATTTGATTTCTGTGCAGCGTGGGCAATAAGGTGCACCACTAGAAGGATTCAGAAAGGCTTATGTTCGAACGATGATGAGCACACACGTAGTGTAGGCGCAAGGCAATCCATTACAGATGTACCTTATAGTTTTCATATCATGACGACGTTATCGTAATGTGGCAAGATAATGGAATCCCAACGAGATGATCATGAAAGATACTATGTGTGGTGTCTAGGACTAAGGTAGTCCAAGCAGATAATTTAAATACATATATATTATTATATATTAGGTTAGAAATATTGGGGAGTAGATAATAGACCTCATATAATAGAATTTGTAGGCAATCAATATATGTAGTGTTATGTATAACAATGTAAAATCTACTAGTCACCAAAATAATTGTTCTAATCCCCTCACCAAAACAACCCAAACTTTAGGTAGAAAACAAGATTGGGACTTCTTAGAGGCACTTGACTAGAAAATGTTAGTATTTTGGTGAGTACCTATTTATTATTATATTTTGAATTATTCCGATGTGAGTTATTTACTTGAACTCTGATAAATATTTTTGTTTATTTGCAGGATACCAAACAAATGAATTGTGTTTCAGTGGATTTGGGTTTTCATGTTTTGCAAAAATTTAGACCCACTAGGTTGCAAGTTGTTACATTTGGTATTAGTGCGAGATTAATTGATCCTATAAATATAGGAAGTGAACATATTAGTATTTTCACAAATATAAATAGAGTATGTATAAACTAACATCCTAAAAATCATATTTATAGACTAGTAACATATGGAAGGTCTTCAAAGATGGTTTTTTACATAATGTACAACAAGTTTTGCTATTAATGTACAACAAGTTTTGCTATTAATAAAATGGTTTAATATCTATTTCTTATAGGCGGTAGAAATATAAGAATTTCATATAAGGATACTGGGATAAACACTTATGTTTAATAAAAATAGAAAACGATTTTAGTAAGGAAGATAGATAGACAATCTTTAGAGGGATTGATTAAAGATCAGTAAGATGGGAAGTAAGCGCTTTTGAAGGAAAAAACAAGATTGTAATCCCATTCTAATCTAATTCAGCATATGTTTTTGGAAATGAATTATTTTTAAATAGTATGAAATTCATATTTAGAGAAGAATTTACAATTTGGATATTTTTTAGTCAGAAATCCTATACGATGTCAAACTGCTACAGGAAAAATGACATGTCACAAGTTTTGTTAGTGCCAAGTTAGTCTTCAGCCTATATTTTCAAATGTTATGTTTGCATGCACGTGTTAATGGGTTGTTAACGCGCACTCTATTTTTGTTCTAAAATCATCCATACTTTAAAGTTTATTAATCAGGCAATGGAATGCAAATTTTAGTTATCTTGAAATTTTCGTAACTGGGTTGTATTTCAGTGGTGTGAAGTAGTATATGTACGCACAGAAATGAAGTAGATTTTTGAACTTATATGTTGTTCTTCCTTTTAGAATTACTAATTCATATCAATGAAGGAGTGATACATGTAGCAGCGCCAATTAATATACTCTGCACTTGCTTTGCCAGTTGATTGTTCTAGTTAGCAGTTCGTAGCTCTGATCAATCCGGACTTGCATCTCCTAGTTCTCTGTTCCTAGTGATTGGCAGGCCTCTCCCCTTGAGAATAAGTCTCCCTTTATGTTCATCAGTAGGAGTATCGGGCTTAGTGGATCAGTTTCGACTCACTTTCTTTATAGAAAGAGGCGCCAGTATATTAATTGGGCAGAGGTTTCATAATTCATGCTTAGATCCAACGCAACGCAAAGTGGTATAAAGTGGACATCCTACCTCAACAGATCCCCTAGGGAGGTTTGAGGGGGGCAAAAAATATAAATTTGTATTAAATTCGAACTAGTAACTAATCCCAACATAGAAGTAGCTCATAGGGACTCACTCAAACAGGAAAAAAAAAGAAATTTTCCTTTTTTTGTTGGACTCGTTAAAAGATATATTCGGAAAACGAAAGAGTCAATATTCGCCCGCGAAACCCTTATTTCTTATTTATTGGATTCCAATATTGTCTTGATTCAATAATCCTTGGGCTGCAGGAAGTCTCTCTCATGCCGTGCTATTGCTCCTGATGTGGTAATCTTTCTCGTTACATCTAGCCTCTTAGAAGAAAAAAAAAAGAATATAATAAGAAATTCAAAAATGAGATTCATCATCTACCTATATTTTTGTGTATGAAATTTGGTCCTGATAAACCCCAATTTATTGCCTCCTCTCCACCAATAATGCCCACTTTTTCAACGCGTTCCAAAAAAATAGGATTACGCGAAATCCCCCGGGTCCTAAGAAACTCCGGATGGGTCGATTTTCGACGGAATGAAAAAGACATATCTGGTAGAATCGTAACCATAGAATATGACCTTAATCGAAATGCATACATTTGTCTCATACATTATGGGGATGGCGAGAAAAGATATATTTTACACCCCAAAGGGACTATAATTGGAGATACCATTATTTCTGGATAGATCTTTCATATGTACAGATCTTACCTATATAAACAAAATCTAAATACAAGATTAACTATGAAATTGAAGAATAAAAAATGCAACAATTTGTTTAATCGATACAAATTGTGACCCGGATCTTGCAGATATTTCGATTCCAATCAACGATGACGTTATAGCTTCAATCCGATTGATTATTTCCGCAATTCGGGAATTGAATTGCAATCGTTGACTCGCGAAGAATTTTATTATTTATATTAGAATTTCTTCCATTTTTTTTTAGTCAATTCATATAAGCGAGCCCTTTCATTCAATTCTTCATCTTTAATGAAATTAAGAATCAATCAAATCTTTATAAAAATTTTGATTCTTAAGATTTTTTTGATAAATCATTGATTCATCTGGTTTCTATATATAAAGAAAATAGAAATATATAATAAATTATATAATTATAATTTTTTTTTTACTTTACCAGATCGAGGTAGCGAAGCAGCGAGTGTTTCAAGCAGAAGACGAATAAAATTAGTATTATAAAAATATTATAAAACGACCTTTTTATTTTCAGAGAATCATGAAAACAAAATAATGATTATCGCAGGCCAAAAACAAGCGTAGTTGCGTTTTAACATTGCAAGATCTCACTAACTAAAAGTAAGGAGAACCTCAATTACATAATAAAGATGACGCTTGAAATTAACCGAACATGGATTCATCACTAACTAAAAGATGTTTTTATAAACTCGTGCATTTTGAATAAAAAAATTAGGTAGTGTTTGGTTTAAATTGTGTTTTTAATTTTGAGTTTTCAATATTAATCACAAAAAATAAGAATAGGTATGGAACGACGGAGGGAACGGAAGGGAGATGGAGGGGACCACGGAAGGAACATAAGGACAACAGAAGGCTAAATTAGCTTTCATTCTTCCGTTATTTCCAAAGCCATAGAAAAGAAATAAAAATTATTTTTTGTTTTGTTTGTTAACATTGTTTCTAAAATGGTTATTTTTAGTGATACGCATGTATTGTTTGTAATTTGATATGAACCAAACCAAAGACTAAAAATATATACCAAACACTACCTTAGTGTGTGGTTTGGTATTAACTAACCCACAAAAGGATATTATGGATTTAAAAGGTTTTGAAAGCAATAATGGAGACAAACTAGATTGAAACAATTATTTTGATGCTTATAAGGGGTGTTAAGCATAAATTGATGGGAAGATAGAGTCTATATGCTTAAATAATTTATTAGGTCTTAAATATTAGACGGTAATGCTAGCCCAATGCTTTATAATGTATGATCATTGCTCATCTAATCATTCTCACTTTAGTGTGTGAAACAAATCATCACAGGAGTGTTGCATGCTGATAAAGTTTTAAATCTCGAATTTCAACCACGTTTCGCTTTTATAATTTTAAAAACAACATCATTTATCGTTCAAGAACTCAGATGAGATGAGTGTATTTCGGGTGTACTACCTAGATTGACATCTCAAGTTTGAATTGCCATCTCGATACTATCTCCTAGTAATATCATCAAATAAGATTGACACTTGAAAGCATTTTATAATAAAGCCATCTAAATATGATTCTTAACAAAGTACAATATAAGTAAAAAAGATGATTGCTATTTTAATAGATTTGGTATTGACTGGATCAAATCTACTCATTTGAATATTAAATATGAAGACCAGTGTTTCATATCTCGGTCATCTTGGCCAAGATCTCTGTTAAAGGCTGAAATAAAACAAAAGATATCGATTGATATCTCATTTTGAAAATATTGGCTGATATTTCAAAATATTGCCCAATATTTCGGGCAACACAATATTCCGAGGTGTCGACTGGTTTATGTTTTCTTTTTTTAAATAAAGTCAATCTGATTCTCATTCGATCATCAATTGGCATAGGCCTTTGTTTAATTTCTTTCCTTAAAAGATCAACCACCCTCATCGAATAATCGAATTGTTGCTTGTTAAAAAAAAATTGAACTTCACTTCCAACTCTTGACAGCACACGATTGCTTCCAACTCTCGAAGGCTCACTCTTAATTTCAACAAATTATAGCTTTGCTCTCTACTCTCTACATGCATGTTGATTAGGGTCTTTTTCCTATTTTAATGAAATTATATTTGTCATGAAGTTATGTTTTACTTATAACAAAGTTTGGCTTGTTATCATTTTCAAAGTTTATTTTTTTTATAAGTTGGCTTTATTAAACTCTTTGCATTTGTCAAAAATTACTTTTTCTATATGCATCTGTTTGTGTTCTTTAAGCTTGTTGTAGCTTTTTGCTAATAATATAAAAGGTTATGAAATGGACGCCGTCTGATTCTAACATTTTTATGGCGGACTTGTTTATACTGACATATGAATTGGACACTATGCTTTTTTGGCACTTTATTCAGTAATTCGGTAGATATTAAATAAATTACCTCAATGTTTTTTTATTACAAATTATGTTGTTGTATTATTTTTTCATTTACGAATAAAGTATTCTTAATTTTCTATATATTTCAGTAAATGCAAGTATTATTGCGTGATCAAATTAAATTTTAACATAAAATATATTTCAATATGACCTCGAGATGAATTTTAAGCCCCAAAATGTAAATCCGATATTATCACCCAGAACACTTATATCGTTCGTGATCTTCCCTGATACGATATCGATTCATTAAAATATCCAAGACGTGATTGATGCCCATTATTTAAAACCTTGATGAAGACTAAATAAAAAGAGCTCTATTTTTGCTTACCACTGGAAAATGCAAACACAATTAGAGTGGAATTTCTTCTGAACTGACAAAAGAAGCAAAAGAAATATGTAAATGAGAAACAAAATTTTGTATGAGATCTTAGTACAATTTTACCTTGAGTAGGGTTGTTAGTTTTATATGAGTATTTGTTATCTGACTCAGTTTGAAATCAAAAGATATCTGTTTGTGTTAGTCTGTTTTTACAAATTAGAAGAATTGTTTTATACAATATGTCTTCTACAAGAGTTGCTCCACAATTTTTTCTATTGTCCATACATTATCTTTATCGAGATCATATGAAGAGTGTTTGAGAAATAACTAATCCAATTTGTGTCCATTCGAAATTCTTATAAAACAAGACATGAGCACCATTTGTTCGTTCAGGTCTGCCCGATTAAATTCCTTGCACTTAAGACCTTAATATCATGGAAGAGATGAGTGACAAACAAGATATAAAAGTATTTAATGTATCATTTTGCTAAATCTCACCGCGCTTAAATTTGGAATTGAGATCTGAAGCAAAATCATAGGTGAGATAAACGGGTGTTGAAACAATAATGCTAACCATTAGAAATTTATGCATACAAAATTTAGTTTGCTAAATATGAAATTGGGCAGAAACAACATTATTGGAAATGGTAAAGTCAAGTGTTAAACGAAAATTTGGATCTACACTGGGGAATCGAATGGAAACACCAGTTCTATTAAAAGTAAAGTAAACCCAGAGAATGACATTATCTCCAGCCAACGTCCAGTTTAAAATATTTTTTAGTAGTCATCTCCCATGTTATGCTTTCTTTTTCCTATATCTAAGCGACGTTTGGAATGTTTGTAGAAGAGGATAGAAGCGAAGAATATAAGGCAGAGTTCTGAGGAGAAGAGGAAGAAAACTTTCTTTGATTATAAATAGGTTGGTATTTAATATACAGAAACAAGTGGTACGAAGTCAATCAAATGATAGTTGCACTGAAGCCTTTGTAGTGATTTATGCGGAATTTTGATGAGGATCTAGTATTGTTTATTTAGATACCAATGGAGTATAACAAAATAATTATGAAATCTCACGAGAAACAAAGAACAAAAAAGACACAGAAGATTTAACGTGGTTCGGATATGAATATCCTACATCCACGGAGACCCAACAACTTTTATTTCTCAATGAAGAAATGAGTACATAAGAGAGGAGGAAGATTACAATACAGAGAAAATTAATGGTGGATTGCTTTTTTCATACAATAACATGACCTCTATTTATATATAGGGATTTCTTGACCTCCAAGTAAACTTGGCACCCAAGTTTTCTTGACTTCCAAGTAAACTTGGCACCTAAGTTTTCTTGACCTCCAAGTAAACTTGGCACCCAAGTTATTCCATATAGGAGCCAATTACATGATTGGCAATCAATCTTTCCTTCTTTACAAATATTTGAATCATCAATTTCAACACTCCACCTTGATTCAAATATGACAGTCTTTCTTCATCATCTCATCTTCAACAATCAACATAGAAGTTGTTGGGCCCAGTGCCCCATGGCGCTCAAGTAACAGGAAGAAAACTGATCAAGTTTGAGCAATGCTCAAGCTTGTCCTTCGGAAGTGACTTAGTCATCATATCTGAAGGATTATCCGAAGTACCTACCTTCAATAATTTGGTCTTGCTCCGTTCTTCCTCAAGCATAAGAAAGAAACCTCTAACATCAATGTGCTTTGTCCATGAACTTTAAGCTTGATTCTCAAAAAGACGAATCGCACTCTGACTGTTTGAAAATAGCTCCACTGTCCACTGCGCCATTGAAAGATCATCCAACAACCGAAGTAAGTACAATCCTTCCTTTGTTGCTTCCACAATCGATATCAACTCTGTTTCGGTAGTCGAAAAAGCTATGATAGATTGCAGCTTTGATCTCCATGAAATCGAGCATATGCCAAGTGTAAAAACATAGCCCGACACTGACTTCATAGCATCTCTATCCCCAGCATAATCAGAATCACCGTATCCTCTAAGAAATATGTCACCATCTACTCCACCATATAGCAAACCCACCGAAGAAGTGCCTCGAAGATATATAAGAATCCACTTTACTGCTTGCCAATGTTCTTTGCCTGGCTTAGATATATATTGACTGACAACACCAACTGCATGGGCCAAATCTGGTCTCGTGCACACCATCGCATACATGAGACTACCAACATCAAGAGAATAAGGTATATTAGCCATATAACTTTTATCTTATTCTAATGTAGGAGAATGGTTTTTCGACAACTTAAAATGAGAGCCTAAAAGAGTGCCTACCCGTTTCGCTTTCTCCATCCCAAATCGAGCAAGGAGTTTCTCGATGTACTGCGCCTGAGTGAGCCTTAACTCTCTCCACTTCCTATCCCTGCTTATCTCCATACCCAATATTCTTTGTACCTTTCCCAAATCCCTTATATCAAAATCTTTACTGAGCTCTGCTTTCAACTCCTTAATTTTGACCATACTTTGAGATGCAATCAACATATAATCAACACATAACAACAAATAAATCATTTCATCATCACATCTCCTAAAATAAACACACTGGTCTTTGAAGCTTCTGGGGTATCCCTGTGAAATCATAAACTTAACAAATCTCTTGTACCATAGTCTAGGAGACTGCTTCAGTCCATAAAGAGATTTGTTAAGTTTACAAACATAGTCTGGCCTGCTACTATCAATGAACCCTTCCGGCTGCCACAAATAAATCTCTTCATCCAGATCACCATTCAAGAAAGCAGTTTTCACATCTAGTTGCTCTAACTCTATGTCATAATAAGAAACTAATGCCAAGAGAATACAAATGGAAGTATGCCTAACAACTGGAGCAAAGATGTCATGATACTCTACCCTTTTCTTCTGAATATACCCCTTTGCTACTAGTCTTGCTTTATATCTGAACTCTCCATTGCCGCTGTATTTCACTTTATAGATCCACTTATATCCAATAGCTCTCCTGTAGGTAGGAAGTGGCACCAAATCACAAGTGTGATTTTTCCGTAAAGATTCGATCTCCTCTTCCATTGCTACGAACCAACTGGAACTATCAACCGATGCAATAGCGTCTCTATTATCTCTGGGCTTATTATGGACGACATTTAATGCATATGTTGCCATATCATCAAAGTCAATGTCTTTGATGCTCAAACCAACAAACTCATCAAGCCATCTGGGCTTTCTTCTTTCTCTAACAGGCCTGGTCTTTGTATGAGCTCCACCAAGAGTTTGATCTTCTGTGCCAGTATCCATACTATGCTCATTAACCACAGCGTCGGAAACGCCATTTGAACGTCTATGGAAAGAATCAATAGATGATTTTCTTTGTGTTTGGTATTCTTCACATGTCCTCTCATCATCATCCGATGAGGAAGGCTCCACCTTCAACATAGCCTTCTCATCAAAAGTTACATGCCTGCTTATAATAAGTTTCTTACTAATAGGACACCATAACCTATATCCATTAGTTCTCTTCTATAACCTAGAAAGATACACTTGCGAGCTCTAGGTTCCAGCTTTCCTCGACTCCCATACACATAAGCTGGACAACCAAATACCTTGAGGAATGAATATAGGCTCTCCTTTCCATACTTCTTCAGGGATCTTCATATCTATGGAAGTAGAAGGTGTGTGGTTGATGAGGAAAGCTGCCATAGATAAAGTTTCAACCCAAAATCCCTTTTTTAACTTAGCAGTCAATCCGAGGCACCTAGTTCTCTCCGAAAATGTCCAATTCATCCTTTCTGCAACTCCATTGGACTGGGGGTCGCCTGGTGTGGTGTAATGCCTCTTAATGCCTTCAGACTCATAATTATCGATGAATTCCTGTGATACGAATTCACCGCCATTATCTGAACGGAGAACTTTCAAATTCTTCCCTGACTGCTTCTCCACCATGGATTTCCATTTACGAAATCTAGTAAAGGTTTCACTTTTGGACCCTAAAAAGTATACCCAAACTTTACGAGAGAAATCGTCTATAAATGAAAAAAAATACCTGGCTTCACCCAAGGATGGGCAAGGGGAAGGTCCCCAAACATCCGTGTGATCATAATCCAAAATAGCTTTTTCCTTATGCTCACCAACACCAAAAGAAATCTTCATCTGCTTACCAAGAACACACTCTTCACAAAAACCAAGCTTTGAATGCCGAACTCCATCAATCAAACCTCGCTTTCTTAGCTCATCCATGCCGCGTTCACCAATGTGGCCCATCCACAAGTGCCATAATCTGGAAGAATCTGAATCAACTAGTGTAACTGAAGCTGATTCACCAACTACAATAGTGCCCTTTAGTAAATAGAGTTTTCCTGCCCTCACTCCTTTCATAACGATCATGGAACCCTTAAATATTTTCATCTTCTCTTCTTCAACTACAATCTTTAGTCCAAGTCTACTCAACGCCCCAACAAAATTCAAGCTCCTCCTTAAATCAGGTACATGTCTAACATCAGTAATGGTTCGAATAACACCGTCAAACATCCTGATCTTTACACTACCAACACCAAACATACGACAAGAAGCATCATTACTCATCAGAACTTCTCCTCCATCAATCTCACGGTAAGTGGAAAAAGAATTCCAACCAGGTGTCATATGATAGGATGCGCCAGAATCAATCAACCATAGGGTGCTCTTCCCAGAAGAGCTAGAAGTTGTAAACACATCAGTGTCACTCTCTGTATTTGATTTCTCCGCTGTAGAGGCTGAAGCTTGCTTTGGGTCTTTTCTTTTTTCTTCAATCTTGGGACATTGTGCAATAAAGTTCCCGGGCTTCTTACAATAATGGCAAGCCAATTTCTTAGGCCCCCTAGACTAGGACCTCGAAGAATTCCGTTCTTCACCTTTCTTTGACTTGCTTTGACTTGTACCTCTTTGAACAGATAAGCCTTCGGTATCACTATCAATGCTAGTGCTCACCAATCTACCTCTTAACACTTTATTATAAAGGCTAGCCTTTACATCAGAAAGGCTAATTTTACTGCGGCCATAAATCATGGAATTGACAAAAGCAGTATATTCTTTAGGCAAGGAACATAGGAGGATCACAACTTGAGCCTCATCAGTAATATCAACATCTGCTGCCTTCAGGTTCATAATTAAAGTGGTCAAGGCATCTACATGCTCCATAAGATCGGCCCCAGACTTCATCTTGAACGAATAAAGTTGTTGTTGTTGTAGAATAATCCGATTTGTGAGAGACTTGTCTTGATATGCATCTGATAATGCATCCCATAGTTCCTTCGTCATTTTCTTTTGAGAAAATTCTCTAAGGACTTCATCTAAAAGACTCAACTGAATTGTTGTGAGAGCTTCGTCTTCCATTTACTCCAATTCAGCTGCATCAACATCTTTCAATTTCTCAGGCGCAGAAACAACTTCAAAAGTCTTCTCCTTTTTCAATACGGCCTCCATCTTTATCTTCCAAGTACCAAAATCTCCTTTTCCGTCTAAACGTGTTACTCCATAATTGATGCCAGATCTTCCAACAGACTTAGTAGAAGTAGCCATTAATATCCAAATAGAAACAATAACACCAGCTCTGATACAAACTGTAGTGATTTATGCGGAATTTTGATAAGGATCTAGTACTGTTTATTTAGATACCAATGGAGTATAACAAAATAATTATGAAATCTCATGAAAAACAAAGAACAAAAAAGGACACAGAAGATTTAACGTGGTTCAGATATGAATATCCTACGTCCACGGAGACCCAACAAATTTTATTTCTTTAAATAAGAGAGGAGGAAGATTACAATAGAGAGAAGATTAATGGTGGATTGCTTTTTTCATACAATAACAACGACCCGCATTCTACGCATCATAGGATCGTAGAATATTTCTTTCTTTCACATACGGAGTCGTATGGTCATGTAACTTTGGGAGACGACTATTGGGGTCATTTCCCATGTTCATGATTTTTTCCGATTTTTAAATGAATGTTTTGCCCCTATCTAGTCTTGTTTTTGCCATAACTTTTGATTGGAAAGGAGTTTTGACCTGAAACCTCTTCAATTGGCTCCGGATGATGGTTTAGCATTCTGTAGAGTGGTCACATTAGCCAAACGGACTCACCGTTTGGGAGATATGGCTGAAACAAGTTTCAGATGGTGAAAAACTGCTTAACTGGGCCAAATGAGGTGATTAGTAAATGGGCCCATAACCCATTTCGGGATTAGGGTTATGGCCTCCAAACTCTAGAACATCCCCAAATCACTTTCTAATCAAGGATTAAGCTTAGCAACACCAAATCAAAGAAGATCTTCGCCAAATCAGTATTAGAGCTGTTGTTAGACATCAGTATTCACCCAAATGAGCGAGGTTTCAGTTCTGAAAATTTTATTTGTGGTAACGGTGAGTGATTAGCATTGTTTTTACACTAATTACAGTTAATAAGAGTGATTAGTGTCAATTAGCGAATCTAAACATGTTAAAAATCTGGAAAAATATTTATAAATTTCGAAATGATGTTTTAAACCTCTGTTAGAAACTTGGGTTAATTTGGTTAAGTTTTGCTAATTCTATTATTAGTTATGCTTGAACATGCTTAAGGGAAAATATGGGGTTTTGGCTATGTTTCATCCATTTTAACCTATCAAATTGGTGTTTTGGTGTTTATGTTCACTTCTATATGTTGCTATGACTATATGGTATGCTTTGTGATTGGTTACAATAGTTAGAATGGCCGAAAACGCCATCGAGTGGTGTATAAACAGTCGCTGGAAGTTGCAGGAAAAGTGCAGAAAAGTATCCGAACCGGATCGGATCGGATGGGCAGGACAAACTGAACCGTTGTGAAGCCCTTCCCCACGAACCGCTAGTGGAGCATCTTCTCCGACCTAACCCGTGTAGTCTTCTCCGAACCGAACCGATGGGAGCATTAATCTCCGGACCGATCCGCTTACCTGGAGAGCCCACGATCCAAACCATGTTACCCGACCCAAACCGATGCGCCATGGAAGAACTTGAGGAACTCGACCCGATCCGAGGTGATGAAGCATTCCGATCCGACCTGTGGAGCTTGGACATGAGGCGTGGACCACGAACTGTACTGGGGGAGCACGATCCGAACCTGATGGAGTACGATCCGAAGCAAAGTAAAGGGAGGAACTGAACCGATCCGGTGACGACTAGAAACCCGAGATGCAAAGGTGGTCCAAATGGAAGTTTGTACTTAGGATCCAGTAGGGATCCAACGAGTTGACTTCATGAGTTGGGCTTTGCTGCGGGACGTGTGCAAAGAGGTTGTCAATGTCTGTAACTTTGGATCACTATGTGTAGGGAGTACATGAACGGATTCAGGGCCACAGTGGCCTAGGTACGACTAAAGAGCTATAGACCAATGAAGTGGGGTCATTTGTAAAGATTTGATCATGACTCCATGGGATAAGCTTTGTAGTAGCAGTAGTTGTACAAGTCAAACTCCATCACTACTTCGATGGGTCTAGTGATTGACAGTGGTGAACATCGTATGCCTTACGCATTGAGTGAGAGATGTGAGGATGGTTGCTATGTTTGATTTGGTTGCCATCATTATGACATGCACACCCCCACCCCCGTTATCTTTACACCATCTGTTCAGTGGCACCTTAGAGTATTGTACGGTACGTAGTGCTAACACTTTGGTTGCAGGTCCAGGTTCAGGTATGGTTTAGTATAACTGTTATTGTTCTGTTTAGCTGCTTATCGCTCATACCAGACTTTTTGTCTGACCCAGAGTTTTATGTATCTTCTTATTACTCTGGGTGCTCTCACGAGCATACTAGAGACAGGTTAGCTGGTGATGCACGAGTAGCTGTACCGGAGATGAGCAGGAGGCTTCCACGTATGATATATATATATATATATTCTCCCGGTGTCGATGCTGGTCACTACTTTGGGCATTAGTAGTGCACCCTTTCTTTCTTTTGTTTAGAGACAGTAATTTGGAAAGCTGTAATAAGTTATATTTGGATTTCCGCTACTCTGATGATGATGTTGATGTTGGTTTTAGTTTTCAGCTTATGCACTGTCTCGCCTGTTTTCTGTCAAGTATGTTGTTATTATATTTTATCCTATGCGCTGTGAGACATTCTACTGGTTTTCGATTAGTTCATTCTCTTCTTTCCTTTCTTTGGCGACCGTTCCATGCTAGTCGGGCATGTGTACAGCGCACGTTCGGAGGAAATGCCGGCTGATGCGGGGCGGGCCGTCACACTTGGTATCAGAGCTCTAGGTTGCGTAGTTAACCAAGGGAAGTCATCAGGGAGAGATAGTATATGTATATGAGAGCGCGTATTTGTGATTATTTTGGTTTTCAAAAGCTATATATATACTATTAATATAGCTAAGAATGAAGTCGCGCTGCACTAGCACCACTATGGAGATGGTTAATCGTTTTCTCTTTGCATATTGAACGATGAGCCGATACGCAAGTGGTGCCGGTAGAGGAGCCAATAATGGGAATGCTGCTGATATGAGGACGATGTTTACTGAACTCATGAGAGAGAAGCTTAGAGATGTGCAGAGGGCAGCTCCCAATGCTGGCAATAGAGGTGGTCTAATAGTGCAGGCGCCTAGGGCCGATTTCGCCAAGCTGAACAAGGATTATACTAGTCTTGGTGGGAAGCCATTCCATGGAATGGAGTCGGCTACACATGTTCAGGATTGCTTGGATAGCTGCGAGCATATCTTCGAAGATTTGGGTATCGAGGATGCGATGAAAAGAAGGCTAGCATCCCGTCAGCTACAAGGACGGGCAATGAATTGGTTGAATGCTATAAAGGCAGCTAATCCCGAGGATCAGATTACTTGGGAGCAGTTTAAGGCTCGCTTTAGCGATAAGTTCATTCCAGCTGCTCAGAAGTCAGTGTTGTTTAAGAAATTCTTGGAACTCAAGCAAAACGGCAGAGCTATCTCGGAGTATATTGCTGAGTTCGATACCTTATCGAAATATGGGTTATCTCTTATTGATACTGCCGAGAAGAAGAATGAGAAGTTCATAACTGGCTTGGATGGATACTTAGGGGAAAGGCTTATTAACCACATCGATGAGACGTTTGAGTCGATTGTGGGAAAAGCATTGAGGTCCTAGAGTCTTTACCCTAAGTCGAAGACTGAAGTTGCATCTGCAGAGGAGCCAAAACTGCAAGCAAGTGGTGGAGGCAAGAGTGGTCCTCAGAATAAGAGGAAGAAGAACCAGAATAAGGATGGCCAGAAAAAGAATAAGAAAGATGTCGAGTGCTTCAACTGTGGTAAGAAGGGCCATTATGCTAGTAATTGTCGGGCCAAGCTAGTGGATAGGAAGTGCTTCAACTGTGGCCAAGTGGGACATCACAAGGACAAGTGTCCGCAACCCCCTAAAGAAAAGCAGATGGTGAAAGCATATGCCCTTAATGATATTCCTTCTTCGTCGAATGCCCCAACTGCGGTGGAGAAGGGAAAGAATGTCGTTATTCATGGTATGCTTTCTGTTTATGATGTTCCTGTTAGAGTTTTGTTTGATACCTGAGCTTCCAGTTCCTTCATATCTAGTGACCTGGTGGTTAGGATTGGAGCCCGAGATTGTCGATAGACATTTAGTAGTGATGAACCCGATTGGTGGTTCGACTAACCTTAACATGATTTGTCGCAATGTGGTCTTATCGAGTCATGGAAGCATGTTTGTTTGTGATTGCTTTGTTTTGGGCTTTACTGGGTTTGGAATTATTTTGGGAGTCGATTGGCTCCAAAGATACGGGGTGGTGGTAGACTGTGAGGGCTTTTTGGTGACAGCTAGAGCGGATGATGGGCGGAGGGTAGTGTTTGGTGGTGATGGGGTAATGACTAGTTTTCTAAATTCCCTCGACATCCCACATAGTGAGTTGTCAGGTTTGCCCGTGGTTGGCCAGTATCCGGACATCTTCGAAGAAGTGACCGGGCTTCCACCACACCGAGAGATTGAGTTCTGTATTGATTTAGTGAAAGATGCCAGACCTATAGTGATGTCACTTCGTCGTATGGCACCAAGGGAGCAACGAGAGCTCGGGGTGCAAGTCAGCGATCTTTTGAAGAAGGGATTTTATCAAAAGGAGTGTTTCCGAATGGGGAGCACCAGTTGTGTTTGCAACCAAGGATTTGTGTGTAGACTACCGCGAGTTGAATAAAGTGATGAGGAATAATAAGTATCCTCTACCACGGATAGATGATTTGTTTGATCAGTTGAGTGGCGCAAGAGTATTCTCTCAGTTGGATCTCGCGATAGGTTTTCATCAGCTTAGAGTGGAAGCTGAGAGTATAGCTAAAACGACATTTCGGACGCCGTCTGGATTTTATAAATGGTTGGTCATGCCGTTTGGGTTGACCAATGCACCAGCATATTTTGTAGATCTTATGAATAGAGTATTCAGAGATCAGTTGAATAAGTTTGTTCTTGTGTTTGTGGACGATATACTTGTTTATTCGAGGATAGAGGAAGAACACAAGGAACATTTGAGGATAGTAATGTAGGTGTTGAGAAAACACCAACTGAAAGCGAAGTTTTCTAAGCGCCACTTCTAGAGAAGGGAAGTGTGGTTCTTGGGTCATGTTGTTTCAGAGAATGGTATTGCCGTGGACCCTGCGAAGGTGGCTACGGTACAAGATTCGTCTACGCCCAAGAATGCAATGGACATAAGAAGTTTCTTGGGGTTAGCTGGATATTATCGTAAGTTTATCCAAGACTTTTCCAAGATAGCAGCACCGTTGACTCAGTTGACCAAGAAGAATCAAGCTTTCGTCTGGGACGAAAGTTGGAGAATGCATTCAAGAGCTTGAAGGAAAGGTTGACATGTGCACTAGTGTTAGTCATTCCTAAGGGGAATGAAGAGATGATAGTATATACGGATGCATTTGTAACAGGGCTAAGTGCTGTATTGCTGCAAGGAGGTAGGGTTGTAGCTTATGCAAGTCGGCAACTGAAACCGCATGAGAAAACATACCCTACCCATGATTTGGAATTGGCAGCGATCGTGTTTGCACTGAAGATGTGGAGACATTATTTCTTGGGAGAAATATTCGAGTTGTTTACCGATCATAAATCGTTAAAGTATCTCTTCTCTCAGAAGGATCTAAATCTCCGACAACAAAGGTGGTTAGAATTCTTGGCTTCCTATGATTTCGACATCGCATATACACCAGGAAAGGGCAATGCGGTGGTTGATGCAAGGAGTAGGAGACATGCCAGTTTAGGGGCTATGTTTCTTGAATGGAAGCAACTGGAGTACATCGCTGGGTATGATTTCAGACCATAGTGCGAATTGGATCCAGAAACGTTAGCAAGTTTGACGATCAGACCCACTTTGATTGAGCGGATTGGTTCCAGTCAGAGGAACGATCCTAACCTATTGGAAATCAAAGTTAAAGATGGGAATTGACAGAGAGATGAACAAGTATGGGCTTGATCAAGATGGATGGCTTAGAAAGAATGGAAGATTAGTTGTACCCAATGTCAATGGATTGAGAGATGAAGTGCTTAGAGAATGTCATCACTCAAAACTGACTATACACCCCGGTGGTAACAAGATGTATCGAGACATGAAGCAGACCTACTACTGGGAAGGGATGAAAAGAGACATTGGAAAGTTTATATCCAAATGCATGAGCTGCCAGCTAGTTAAAGCTGAGCAAAAGAAGCCTAGTGGTTTGTTATAACCATTAGAAATTCTAGAATGGAAATGGGAACAAGTGTCAATGGATTTCATTGATGGGTTACCAAGGACTAGATCGGGCCATGATAACATTTGGGTGATTGTGGACGATTAACTAAAAGTGCAAGGTTTATACCCGTCAAGTCGAACAGGACGGCAGCTAAGTTAGCGGAACTGTATATAAAGGGGGTAGTGAGATTTCATGGAATACCCAAGGGCATTGTGAGTGACCGAGATCCGTTGTTCACTAGTGGATTTTGGAAGAGCTTACAAGAGGCGTTGGGATCAGAACTACATCTCAGTACCGCGTATCATCCTCAAACCGATGGACAGACAAAGAGGGTGAATCGAGTGTTAGAAGATCTCTTAAGAGTCTGTGTATTGGATTTTGGTGGATCATGGGATGACCATTTTCATCTAGTAGAGTTTGCATATAATAATAGTTATCAATCAAGTATTGGTATGGCTCCATTTGAAGCTTTGTACGGAAGACCGTGCAACTCACCGTCATGTTGGGTAGAAACTGGTGGGAAGTTTGTACTTGGACCCGATGTGATAAGAGAAACTTCAACTAAGATTAAGATTATCCAACAACGAATGAAGGCTACCCAAGATAGGCAGAAGAGTTATGCTGATAAGAGGAGAAGAGAATTAAAGTTCTCCATAGGCGACTTGGTGTTTGTCAAGATTTCTCCGTTGAAAAGCGTGATACGATTTGGCAGGAGAGCCAAGTTAGCACCAAGATTTGTTGGTCCATTCCCAGTTCTTGAGCAAATTGGGAATTTGGTATACAAAGTTGAATTACTAGAAAAGATGGCAGGAGTTCACAACGTATTTCATGTTTCCGAGTTAAGGAAGTTCATACACGATCCAGATGTGACTATTTCACCTGATCAGTTGGATGATATCGAGGTTGAACCCGAGGCGGTTGGGAACCGCAAGCCTATGCGTATTGTTGGGAACGATACAAAGCAACTTCGAAGGAAGGCAGTGAAATTTGACAAAGTTCAGTGGGACGAGGATGAGAATGACCGTACTTGGGAGACAGAGAAGAGAATTAGGAAGACGTATCCAGAACTCTTCACCTAGTAAGATTTCAGTTTCGATTTAGTCTTTCCGCATGCTAGGATAGCTTTGTTTTATTTGTTTTGCATGATTGATTGTTGTATATGGCTGGTAGGCATGTGGGATCCTCTAAATGTTTTGGGTTAAGGAATTTCAGGGACGAAATTTCTTAAGGGGGAAGAGTGTAACGACCCGCATTCTACTCATCATAGGATCGTAGAATATTTATTTCTTTCACATACGGAGTCGTATGGTCATGTAACTTTGGGAGACGACTATTAGGGTCATTTCCCATATTCATGATTTTTACTGCTTTTAAATGACCATTTTGCCCCTAGCTAGTCTTGTTTTGGCCATAACTTTTGATTGGAAAGAAGTTTTGACCTTAAACCACTTCCATTGGCTCCGGATGATGGTTTACCTTTCCGTAGAGTGGTCACATTAGCCAAACGGACTTATCGTTTGGGAGATATGGCTGAAACAAGTTTCAGATGGTGAAAAACTGCTTAACCGGGCCAAATGAGGTGATTAGTAAATGGGCCCATAACCCATTCTGGGATTAGGGCTGTGGGGAGGCTGAAATGAGTTAGGTTTTCATTTCATTTCAGTTTTCTAGCCGATACTTACCTCCTAAGAACCTAATAATGGCCTCCAACCTCTAAAACATCCCCAAATCACTTTCTAATCAAGTATTAAGCTTAGCAACACCAAATCAAAGAAGATCTTCGCCAAATCAATAATAGAGCCAAACTGAACCGGATCGGATGGGGAGGCCAAACCGAACCGTTGTGAAGCCCTTCCCCACGAATCGCTAGTGGAGCATCTTCTCCGACCCGACCCGTGTAGTCTTCTCCGAACCGAACCGATGGGAGCATTAATCTCCGGACCGATCCGCTTACCTGGAGAGCCCACGATCCAAACCATGTTACCCGACCCAAACCGATGCGCCATGGAAGAACTTGAGGAACTCGACCCGATCCGAGGTGATGAAGCATTCCGATCCGACCTGTGGAGCTTGGACATGAGGCGTGGACCACGAACTGTACTGGGGGAGCACGATCCGAACCTGATGGGAGTACGATCCGAAGCAAAGTAAAGGGAGGAACCGAACCGATCCGGTGACGACTAGAAACCCGAGATGCAAAGGTGGTCCAAATGGAAGTTTGTACTTAGGATCCAGTAGGGATCCAACGAGTTGACTTCATGAGTTGGGCTTTGCTGCGGGACGTGTGCAAAGAGGTTGTCAATGTCTGTAACTTTGGATCACTATGTGTAGGGAGTAGTGAACGGATTCAGGGCCACAGTGACCTAGGTACGACTAAAGAGCTATAGACCAATGAAGTGGGTTCATTTGTAAAGATTTGGTCATGAACCCATGGGATAAGCTTGGTAGTAGCAGTAGTTGTACAAGTCGAACTCCGTCACTACTTCGATGGGTCTAGTGGTTGATAGTGGTGGACATCGTATTCCTTACGCACCGAGTGAGAGATGTGAGGATGGTTGCTATGTTTGATTTGGTTGCCATCATTACGACATGCACACCCCACCCCCGTTATCTTTACACCATCTATTCAGTGGCACCTTAGAGTATTGTACGGTATGTAGTGCTAACTCTTTGGTTGCAGGTCCAGGTTCAAGTATGGTTTAGTATACCTGTTATTGTTCTATTTAGCTGCTTATCGCTCATACCAGACTTTTTGTCTGACCCAGAGTTTTATGTTTCTTCTTATTACTCTGGGTGCTCTCACGAGCATACTAGAGACAGGTTAGCTGGTGATGCACGAGCAGCTGTACCGGAGACGAGCAGGAGGCTTCCACGTATGATATATATATATATGTTGATATTCTCCCCGTGTCGATGTTGGTCACTACTTTGGGCATTAGTAGTGCACCCTTTCTTTCTTTTGTTTAGAGACAGTAATTTGGAAAGTTGTAATAAGCCTTATTTGGATTTCCGCTACTCTGATGATGATGTTGATGTTGGTTTTAGTTTTCAGCTTATGCACTGTCTCTCTTGTTTTATGTCAAGTATGTTGTTATTATATTTTATCCTATGCGCTGTGAGACATTCTACAGGTTTTCGATTGGTTCATTCTCTTCTTTCCTTTCTTTGGCGACCGTTCCATGCTAGTCGGGCATGTATACAGCGCACTTTCAGAGGAAATGCCGGCTGATGCGGGGCGGGCCGTCACACATGACCTCTATTTATATAGAGGGATTTCTTGACCTCCAAGTAAACTTGGCACCCAAGTTTTCTTGACTTCCAAGTAAACTTGGCACCCAAGTTTTCTTGACCTCCAAGTAAACTTGGCACCCAAGTTATTCCTTATAGGAACCAATTACATGATTGACAATCAATCTTTCCTTCTTTACAAATATTTAAATCATCAATTTCAACAGCCTTGAACTCGCCCAAAGTAGCATAAGAGAGCACAAGCCCCTCTACCTCTCTAGAAAAAAGGTAAAAAGGATAACTTAGTACCTAGTTGAATAACTCGGTATTGAACTACTTAAATTCATGCTTTCTTCATTTAGAGGTTCCAAAGTCCTTTTCCTTTGACTTTGAATTGAATCCAATGATCTTTCATCGATGTTTAAGTTATCTTGCTTTCTTCAACAATCTTCGGTATGAATCACCAAATCTTTGAAAATCAACTTGATCATGAGATATTAGTGTAAACTGTGTATGATGTCCAAGTGGCAGAAAAGAGAAAAAGATAACTTGGTACAATGACATAACTCTGTATCGAGTCGGGGATATGTCCCTTTCTTCCTTCAAATTTCTTAAGTTTGCCTCTCAGATAATTATGATTGTGTCTATAAACCATTTCATCCTCGTTTTGATTTTCTAAGGCTAATTGGAATCTGTTTTGACTTTAAAGTGAGTTAACACTTACTACCAAAGTATGTCTTCCGAAGGTAAGGTGCATTTTTCTCCAAAGCAAGTTTTGATCATCGATGTTCGATGAATTAGCTATCAAGCTAATTTATTTAAACTCTCTGGCTGTTTCAATCTTGTTCAATCATTTGGGGGTCTTTCCTTGAGACAAAGTCATTTTATGTTCGCCTAAGGTTAATCTTCCTTTCTCCGGTTGCAAGTCATTCAATGTTTGCCTAGGGCTAATCTTTATTTATCCGACTGCAAGGCATTCAAATCCTTTTGTCAAGTTTTCATCCGCTCTAGGGATTAATCTTGTTGGACTACTTAGGATCTAATCTAGTAATTAACCTCTGTGGATCATTCAATATCCACTCTACGAATTAATTTTTTCCGATGTCCTACTGAGTCCAATCTGCCCGCTCTCTAATAAGTAGACACAATGACCAAGTAAGCCCATCTGCCTAATCTCTTATGAAGGGGCTTACCTTTGGCCTCCCTAATTCCTTATTCAGCTCAATCTGACCACTTTCCGACGATGGACCTCAACGATAAGCAAGCTCATCTTCTCTCTCTCTCTCTGGCAGCGAGGTGGTGTATACCGATTCGGATAGGTGAGTCAAGGCGACCTCTTCTAGAGGTCCACACCTCGTCCGACCGATCCAAACTATTGCTCTTTTTGAGACAGATAGAGATGGGGAAGGTGTTCAGTCAGTAAGGAATTTTTCACTAGAGCTCGCCCGCCTCGCAAGCACCTTTTTTAGTCAACACCATCAGGGCAAAGCCAAAAATATGATGAATAGAAGGAGATCAGAAAGATACGCGGACGACTTGACCATAAGGTCGGATGTTTCCGTGAGCAGTAAGCAGCGGATCTCCCCTGGGGGAAAGCTGGTGGCCCGCGTGTGAATTCCGGGGCGGCCTGATTCCTGATTCGTTCGGTAGATCCAGTCGAGGTGGTTTTCGTTTACCAGCGCGTAGGTGGTCTAAGTTCCTATGACCGAGTCTTTCTGGCCCCTGTGAACATTTTCTTTTTGTATTAAAGAGGGCCTCTCTAACCGGTGAAAAGTGGTAGGTGTCCACTAACGGCTATTCCCGGCTCGGCTCCGATAACGCAATTCCGGGAGGAGTCGGTAGTTGGGCACTGGATCCCTTCGGACCTAGAGAACGTGTGACGCTGGGTCGGGGTTTGGTGAACCAACAGGTCGCTCCTATAGTTGAAGTATCGGTCCCCTTTTTCGTTGCCTAGGTTACACCTTCGGAATACCCCAGATGGGGATTTCGCTCTACTCCCCCCATTCTTCACTTTACGCCACGCCGACTCTCCGTCGTGGAATTAGACCAAGGGGAATTCCCTCTTTTTCTCTCTCCCATAATTCCCCCCCTTTCGCACGTAGTAGATCGAGACACAGCCTCAGGGCAGGGCTATGTGGAAGTAGATCGATTCCCAACTGTTAGTCTTGACTTGACCAGATTTAATGATAAGCAAGCCCTCAATCTTTAACGATTAGACTCAATAACAAGCAAGCCCATCCGACCACTCTTTGGCAAATGGATTTTCTTCTTGCACTCGAACTACATTTGTCTAGACGTAAGATATAGCGATCCAAATCAGACAAGTTCATCCACTTGCTTCCCAATAAGGAATATTGCACCCTGCACTTTGGTCCCATCTCTCCGTCCAAGACATAAGCTATCAATATCATACAATTTTATCATCTTACTCTCTAACAAGGGTACTTGCACCATGGACTATGGGTCTGACTCTTCAGTAAGGAAACATTGTACAAATCCATCACCTGCGCAACAGCAAGAGGACTAGCAACCTACGGTTTTTCCCTTTTATCCAGACATTACATAAAGCGATTAACAACAACCATCATATTCTGGTTAAATTTGCTAAAGTCAAATTCAAATCAAAACAATCAAGAAGAAATCATAGACACTAATATTGGACATCAAGCTCAAAGCATGCCTAGGATCCCATCTAGGTCATGCATATGTGTAAGCGGTTTAAGGTTATCATTGTCTTAAACAGTGATCCCAGATATTCAAATCAGCATGTGAATAGAGAACAATCTTGGTCCTACGCACGTTTAAAATATCCAAAGTTGGTATTATCTTAGTTATCTAAAGTAAGAAAAATCAAGTGCAAGAAATGACTACCTTTCTTTTATCCCAATCACGAGGTTAATACTTCGAACCAGATCCCTAATTGCACCTTGAAGCGTTCCTTGCAGATGGTGGTTGCCGCTGTTGTACCATCATAGTTGGGTTCCTCATGCGCTATTGTAATTGGTTATTCCATACCAATTCCTTTATCTAGTCATGAAAGGTGTATGCACTCATTCACCTCATGCCTTTCGAGCTCATAAAGGACGTAATGCTTCCTGGACTTTCCTCTCAATCAGCAGACTCTCCTCTAATTTTCTTTCCATCGAGGAAGTCTTGTAGTTTATAGATTGATCCTCTTGGAGGTCTTTGTTAGCCTCTTGGTTCTCCACCTTCTTTTTCTTTAATTTTTCGCCTTTCTTTTTCCTTTAATATCCGGCTCTAGGGTTCCTCTGCTATTCAGGACATTAATTTCAACATTCTTAATTTCGATATCTTCTTGTGCAAGTACCTCTCAACCTCATGATAGAACTTTATGGGATCCGTCAGTTCCAAAACAATCTCGAAGTTAGTCATGCTTGTTGCTCTAGACAAAACAACTAGTACCACTATCGATATGCCTAGCTTATCGGCCGTAGTAGCTACTAGATTAAATATTATCAAACAACTTCTTAAGGTATTAAGACGTTAACATTGAACCACTTCAAAAATCTATCTACAAACCCTTTCTATGTGATTATGGACTCATTATCTAGTTGCATAAATCACATTGCTAACAAATCAGTCAAATATAATGGAAATATGCCACTTTACCTCTTCATAAGCACCCTACACTTCTATAGGTCAAATATAACTCATCAGATGAACTGTCGGGTTCAGTTTTTTCGTCATGCATCTCCAACAAAGAAAAATCAAAATCAAGAGAATTCCACTCATTCTGATATCAAAAGTGAACAAGTTTCTACTCACATCCTCCAAGCTCTAATTTAGGGATCCACCTTTAACTATATACATAATTATCTTATTCGTTTGGTTATTGTTGACACACTTTTTGGTAAAATCTGTCACACATGAAATATCTGGATAACAGCATGCACATGCACTGAAAACATCGTCAGCAGACATGAAGCAGTTTGACTGAAATCGCATCACAAACAAAGAATGGCCCGAAACTCCTATCAGACGACCTATTTTGGGCCCAAAAACAGTTACGGAGCTTTGCTCTGTAACTCCTGTAGCTCTTTGAATAAGCTTCACATTGAGTTTTCTTTTGGCTCAATCGGATTTACGGTTTGGAAGTCATGCCCGTTTCCGTAAACTTGTGTAATCTGGCAATCGCTTGGATGAAGTGACGAAACATCAGAAAGTTCATAATATGGATCGGCTCGTGGGACCCACCTTGGCTCGTGGGATCCGCCTTGACTCGTAAGCAGGAACCTGGATCGCCCCCCTTCGGCTCGTGGACTAGGGCTCGCCTTCTCCTTCCACTCATAAAGACTCCCCGGATCGTGGTGTTCCCATCAATCATGACCCACTCGTGGTACCCCCTATGCCACGACTCACTCCATTACAACCTTCTTCTACGACCCGATCGTGGACACTAGCTTCACCATTCACGACCCGCGATCCGACCACCGATCCTGCTAATACATGCATAGGTCTTGACCTGTTCTCAAGGCTACTCCTACTCCTACTTTCCCGGATCGGTTGCCACGTACCCTATCATAAACCGGTCATCCCAGAAGCTCTCCTACAGCTATAAATACACCATTTGAAGGCATTTTCAAGGATTTTTTTGCTCTAACTCCTCACAGCTCCACCATTGCTCTCTACAAAGCAATTTCAGCAGCAAAGGAGCCAAATTGCACACTACAACACGAGGATTTCGTGTATAATCTTCATTTTTCTCACTTCTTTTTCATTGTAAACACGAGGATTTTGTGTATAAACCAAGAGAATTGTACTTGTAATTTCTTAGGATTTAAGAAGAGATAAAGTGGACGTAGGCTTGGTTTAAGCCGAACCACTATAAAAACTTTGTGTGTCTCCTGTTATTTACTTTTTTCTGCATTTCCGTGATCTTTGATTTGCATTTGGGTGTTAGGCCCAGATTTTGGTCTAACAGTTATTATCATTCGATAGAAATCTCTTATCAAAAGCAATATCTTACCCATAGTCCTATGGGAAACTTCAGGAACGTATTCTGGCATATACTTCTCTAGTCACATGTTCATATTCTATGATGCATCTCTAGCTTCATTCTTCCACTCTTTCTATGAGAAAGTTCCAACACATATTCTTCTATTTATTGCATTCTTTCTTTTGGATTTGTGTTCCTACCTCCAACATCTTAGAGTTCCAACAATCATTCTATTGTTTCCATCGAGTAAAAAACTTTCCATATCGAGTAAGGTTGGGTGAATGTCGAGTTGTCCAGTCTTTATGTTAGTAGTTGTAGTAGTGGAAAATAGTTGAATAGTTGAAACAATTGAAATAGTTGGATGAAAAGTTTAATGGAGAAATGGCTTCAAAGATTTTGTAATGGAAGAACTTTATTACTTTGAAGTTTTTGGTACAACCTTACAATGTGCCCATGCTCATATTTATAGGCACCTTATTACAATTGTTTATTATTAGAGTTCTCTTGAGAGAACATTTTATATTCATCAAGTAACTTATTTAATAATAATACAAAATGCAAGTTACTACTTTCTTTAGAATTCTAGAAATTTGTAGCATTCTCAATACTCCTCCTTGATGCAAATTTCGGATACTCCAAGCATAGTTCGAAGTTGCTCAAATCTTGCTCTTGGCAGTGCGTTTTTGAAGATGTCTGCAACTTGATCTTCCATCCTGCAGTACTTGAGCTGAATTTCTTTTGCCGCTTCTACATCTTTGATAAAGTGATATTTGATAGCTATATGCTTAGTTTGACTATGATGAACTGGATTCTTTGTCATTGCTATTGCTGATTTGCTATCCAATCTTTATATTTTACATGTTTTGGTAAAAATAGAGATATTATTGGGATTTTATTGTCTTCTTCTTTTATGGGGACATCAACTTACTATGCAACGCACACCTATGCACTGTACATTTTCTAGCTGTACTTGGTGTAGATGAGAACATAGTAGAGCTACGCATCAAAGATCTTACTATATCTTCCCAATTTATTTTTTCTTTTTTTTCCAAGCATCCATCGTTTTCCATGATGTTTATTGTGTTTTTCACCAATTGAGAGACTTATTTCCTCCGTTACAGTTTTAGGACTGTCCTATCCAGTTTTTAAATCAATTTCTTCTTTGTTCTCTACTGTAATCTCATGAACATAACCTGCAATATTCTTCATTGCAGTAACTTGCATTTCTTCAACAGTTACTTTTCCTTTAGCAGGTGCTTCTTCTTCTTCGTTGTTTTGCACTGCTCTTTTTTCAACACGATCCGTAGCTTTTGCAAGTATACTTTCTTTTCATCTAATTTCTTCTTCTCTTCCACTCCCAGCTTTTTAGCTTCAATATCAGTCTCCAGTTCACTATTCTTCTTTTTCTTCTATTATAGTTATATCATTCTTTCCATATATTTCTTTCAATACATTCCATGAATCTTTTGCAGTATATTCTCCAGTAATATGATTCAATGTTGCTTCATCAACGTTCTGACTCATCACAATACGAGCTTGAAGATCTTTCCATCTCAAACTTGTAAATGATTATTTTCCTCCTCTGTAATATTTTTAATATTTTTGGCCATTCGTAACCATTTTCAACGATCTTCCATAACTCTTTGGAGATCAATTCTTCTTTCTTTTTGTTACTCCATTCTTCAAAGTTTTCTTTTTTGAGAACAAACGACGACGAAAAAAGTAGTAATGCCATGGCTTATAATGGATGGAAATTTTTTTCCGTCCAATATGCGAACGAACAAAGCTCTGATACCATTGTTGACAATTATAGTTTTAGAAAGCTATATAGTTGTTCACAGAACTAATTGGTTGATGTGAACTATAGCCTCTTAGTATCTATCCAGGATCTTAGTTGAATATTTCCCGATGTGGGTCTATTATTTTCATCACTCCCCCTTCACGTAGATGGCTCAAATACGGAACACATGAATGAGCAGTAATGAAAATAAGAGTTCTACATCGGGAAATATTTAACTATGATCCTGGATAAATACTAAGTGGCTATAGTTCACATCAACCAATTGGTTTTGTGAACAACTATATTGCTCTCTAAAACTATAAACGCCAACACCTTGGTTGCACTATTCCAACTTATTTCGCCCAAACTACAAATTCCCCTACAATGTTTCTTGGCACTTGGTTTTGAATCCCTATAATTTCACCTACTCCTTGATGCCTCATTTTTTGAAATAACCATTAAAGCATCTCTTGTTACCAAGACATTATCTCGTCCTGCATCTTTATCATTGTTCCCTCGATCTAATCTCTGGTGACATAGAAATTAACAACATCTCATGGCTGCCTCATGCTCTGATTTGTTTCCTCTAGCTCTATATATGGTTTTGGGCTTTATCGTCTCCTTCAAGTCCCAACTTCAAACTTTCTCAGTGAAAGCAACAAAATATAAGCACAAAAATTGAATTGTTGCTGAAAAATCAACTAAAAGTAAAGGTAAAAAATAGGCAAGATTACACAATTTTTTTTATAGTGGTTCAGTATAATCTTCAACCTACATCCACTTAGAACTTTCTCTCTCTCCAGTTTACAACTAGTTTTCCCTTTATCTGGTGGAGTTTTGGAAAGAAGAAATAAAAAAGAAGAAGGTTCCTCTTTGATTGTAGGTATGATGTGCTTATAGAGAAACAAATGGTATGGATTCTGGAGCATGCGTGAATCTAAGTCCCAAAGTCAGTCTGGAATAGCATAAGTGAGCACACCACCCCCTTTAAAAAGATACTCGATGTCGAGTTACCTTGACTTGTGTTATTTGTACTTTGAATTTTTTGGTTTTTTAATCTCTGCTTTAATTTGTTCCAAGTTCTTTTTCTCTATCTTTGAGTCGAATCCAATGATCATTCATTAGTGTTTGAGTTATTATGCTGTCCTTAGCAATCTTTAATAATACCTCGTTAAATCCTTAGAAGACCACTTACAAGTTATTAGAGTAAAGTGTATATAATGTCCAAGAGTCGGAAAGGATCCAAAAAATAGCTTGATACCAAGTCGAGGACAAAGCTCCTTTTTCCTACAAAATTCTTGAGTTCATCTCTTAGATCTTTATGATCGTAACCCAAGTCTGTAAATCATTTCGTACTTGTATTGATCTTCTAGGTTTGGTTGAAATCTTCTTTGGATTTAAAATGATTTAACATTAAGGCTCCAATTGGTTTATCATTTTTAGTTGTGAGTTTTCATCCAATGAAAAATAAGCATACATTTGTGTTCCTAAAAAACTATCAACTTGAAAACGAAGCTAGCGAATAAAGTAGAAAACAAATTCATTTTTCTTTCCATATTTTGAAAAACAATAAAGATGAGAAAGCCAATTCATTCTTTCCATCATCCATTATCTTCCTAATGTGTTAAATTTTCAATTCTCATTTTCATTCCTCATATTTCATAATTCATATAGAAAACACGACACAAAATCGTAATGAAACCAAACAGTTAACAGGAAAACAAGGATAACTTATATTTATAGTACCATATTCTCATTTAGATCAACCTCAAATATCTCTAAAATGGAGGTTACAGTAATCAACAATCTTTTTTGGGGTTACTAGAGTATATAAATGGGGTATAAATTGGTTCAAAAATATGTAGGGATATAAACTAGCCTAAAAATATATTTGTGAAATGATTAGATATTCATTCAAAAGGGTTATTAGATTGCACCCAAAACTTTCTTAGACGATCGCCCATAACCCCTGCATTAAACAAGAGGAATGTTGCGCTGAAAGGTATGCCAGGAAGTTATGTACGATCATCAAAGTATGATAACACAAGCGGAACCTGTCGTAACTCATAGCGTAAGGATAAAATATAATAGAGCATACACAATAGGTATTAATAGTAAAGCAAAAAAAAAAAACCTAACCTCCTTAAAAACTAGAAAGTAATATTCATGCAACTCGATTACAACAACAGTGTTTGTACAATTGTGCCTCACTATAGCACTTAGAGAAGAATAACAAATAGAGAAAATCCAAATACTATATAGTAGGTAGATAATACGTCAGCCTCCCGGTCGCCTCTGAACTGCAACATCGTCCCCATTAACCTATCACCTGCCAAATAGTCTTCCCATCCAACAATTGGATAAGCAACCCAAAGTAATAAGAGGGAAACATAAAACCTTGAGTCAGACAACAGTTTTAGTGATCAATAAAACAACTAACTAACATCATCAATAAAGTATATGAGAAGGGATAGATAAACATATTAATCTACCCACAACACCAGAGAAAAACTCAACCCTGTCTTCCCCACATCGGAAAGTGATAGCCTTTACATCAAACATTTCAACCATTCATCCATGGAAACCAGAACAACCATTCATTCATGGCAATCAGAAACGACTATCAATAGCACTCAAAGCATCTAGATTATAGATCTCACGTAAACCATCCTAATCGAATTCAACATCCCCCAAGCATAAGCCCTAGAGGCCTAAACCAATATCAAACAAGCACCCAAGAAACATCTCCTTCGACATTGGATAATCTACATGAGAGGGTACAAACAAAACATCCATCATGTAAAATAGACTCTGGCTATCAACGCCAATCCTGCTTCGAAACCATTGCTAACCGTATGATCGCTAAACAATTTGTCATCCGTCAACGGTCAATGGTAAACCCCGGTTCTAGGTAAAACCCGCACACTATACGAAGAAATATGTCTAGACCGTACACGACGCCCATGGTACTTGTAACACCCTGTGAATTCTATAGCGTTAAGTTTCACAAATTAAAGTATAATAAATTCTAAATGAAAGAATTAAGGGAAAGAGGTTATGCCATTGCGTTCGTCTCGGAATTCTGCTTGAGATAGAGTACGAGTTTGCGCGAATCGGACTCCGTATGAAGGAGTTATGGCCTTCGGAAGTTTCAGAATCAAATTTAAATTCAAACAGCTCAGTTTAATTTCAAAATTTCGAATTTCAGGTTCAAACTGGGCTGGGCGGGAAAATTCCCGCTCAGAGACCAGGTCGACCATGGTGTCGACCTGGTCCCCCCCAGGTCGACCATAGTGTCGACCTGCCTGGTCGACCTGGCTGGCCAGGTCCGACTCCGACTCGAATTTCTGAGGCCCTGTGTGTCACTAGGGCTGACGTGTCACCTCTTGATTGGCTCTATGAATTTTGAATGGCCTAGATTCCTCCTATCTTCATCTGACGGCTCAAAACAACTTAAAAATCTATAAATACACCCTAACTCTCAACCGAAAATTTACACAAAAATATGAGAAAGGAGTCGTCATGCTGCTAGGGAGGAATTGAACATAGCCGTCAAGAGAAAAGCCTAGAGACGAATCGAAACTAAGAAGAAGATTAAAGTTTAAATCAAAATTATCAATGCAACGTTAGTCTACCCAAAGGAGCGCATCTAAATTTCAGAATTTAGAATCCAGAATTCAAGATTCTGCATTCGTTGTAAGTATAGTGACCTTTCAGAATATGAATAAGAATTGCGATGTGATTCGATGTGAATGAAAATAGAATTGTGTTATTGTATTGTATAAAATTCTATGTATTTTGATGATTCTATCATGACTTGTGTATTGACGTTTGTGGCATAAATTGATTGATGCAAGCCTATTGAACAATTGTATATGAAAACAATGACACTTGCAAGTTTGTGGAAAAAAAAATAGAACTGGTCCCTTTATGTATATGTCGATGGCATGGACTATGTATATTCCCTTAGTCTAAATTAGAATTTATGTAAACATGATTTAGACTTGAAACCTTTTATGCCTACATGACCCAAAACCTATGTTATCACTTTCATGTTTGTTTGCAAGTATAATTGGATCTATGTTAAGCATCGTTTGGGTTTCATAAATCATGCGAGTTCATTTTTATTTGCAAGTGAAATTGGATCCATGTTAAGTATCGTTTGTGTTTCATAAACTATGCAAGCTCATGTTGAAATAGGCTATGTGAATTAAATGTTATAATTGGACCTTTTGGTGAATATACATCATGCTAGTTTTGTGTTTGACATTATGCCAAGTTAAACATGTTTAAACACAAGTTTGTATTAGCCTAAACTATGCCATCTCATATGCCACCTACTTAGTTATACTTTGATTTGAATGCAAGTTCACATGACCCATCATTTATGCTAGTATCGCTAAACTGCAAGTTCATGCGCCACACACCCTTATATGTTGTAAAATATTACATGTTCTTAATTTCCCCTTTCTTACGCTTATAAAGTCAGGCTGAATTGTGTCGAGCACAACATTTGTTATAACGTTGCGAACGTATAAACGGGGGTAATAACGTTGGGTGTAAAACATGAAAATATATGTTGGCATGTTTGGCACATGCCAATGACAATGACATTTAAGCGGTATAAATTGTTATGCCCAAGAATAAAAGATATGACATTTACATATATAATAATAAAATATGTAAATTTAGAAAACACGATATGCTTAACCCGAGGTTGGATTGAGTTGTGATGTAAACCTGCCCGGAACCGCCCGGCTGTCCAGTAGTCACAACAATACCTATCCAATGTGGGTGGTTAAGCATTGAGCCCAATAAAGACCCGAGGTTAGACTGAGCTACGGTGTAAACCTGCCCGGAACCGACCGGCATATCCAGTAACCGTAGCAATACCTGTCTAATGTGAGTGGTCTGGTGCTCCTAAGAGGCTAAGGACAGGTGGTAGGGTTAAGTCAACTATAACACTTAACCAAATTCAACATGTTAACAAGAATTGATGGGTGGGGGTTAGGTAAATACAGACACTTAACCACTTAACATGTTTGACTAGAAAATCCTGGTAACGAGGGACCTGTTTCAGCAGTAACCCAATTTATGTATCAACGGTACATCGAAACTAGGCAGGGTGGTGCACAATTACTGGGCTGATTGTAAGCGCTCAAACGACGGCGGTGGGTGCACAGTGAAGGTCTAACGGAGTGCGGGCGTGCACACACTTCGGAGCAGACAACCAGGGCACTGGGGACACTAGTAGTATAACCTATGCCTTCTAAAATTTGTGTCAGGGCCGCCACCATGGGTCTTGATACACCCCATGGTGGGACCAGCATAGGTATCTACATTCTTGGGGGCCATATGACACATGTTAACGCGAGTAGGAGCCGATCTTTAAATAAAGTTGGGGATCACTTCACCCTTACCATGGGGTGCCAGATAGAGTAAACTCAAGTAGATGCAGAGATATAGTGTGGGTGCGATAGTACATTCGACACTCCCTTAGCTTGTGACACTATCCTATTTTCTGTATATATCTATCATGCCCATTTCTTATTCACATGCTGAAGAGTTACTAGATTTACTCAGGCTTTATGTCTGGCCCTATTTTCTTTTCGTCTTCTTTTCTTTTGTCCCCCCACCCAAGGTCCACAGGGAGGAAACAGCTCAGCTCAGTCTGGCTCTGTTCAAGCTCCAAGAATGTAGATGTATGATTTGGGTCTCTTTTGCTCGGACTATGGTTTTGGATATCACTATGGGATTTTGGTCACTTTATTTATGTTTATGCTTCTTTAAAAATCAAGGCAGTTATGATGTTGTAATGACGGAAGTATTTTGAGACAATTATGGAATGTTTTGTTTTGAACACGTATTGATGCAATAAAAGTCTGTTGGTTTCCGCTGTTTAAAATATGTGTATTTATATCTGTCTTGAGTTTATCTGTGGCTTTTACTTATAAACCTCCACCAAAATTAAGTCATTCCCTTTGTGAGTGACCTTAACGGAGGTGGGGTGTTTCACTTGGTATCAGAGCATAGGTTTACCAGATAAGATAAAAGTTTTTGAAATTGTTTTCAAAAAAGAAAATTTAAAGAAGCGTTTTTCAAGAAGAAGTGTTATATTTATGAAAAGACAAAATCCCCCAAAGCCATGTGCCCCCATCTACCTCTCTCTATCCTTCGTTTTGAATTTTTTCCCTTTCTGTTTCAGCATGTCTGGAGACCTTAACCTCCCGAAAGGAGTGCTGATTCCCGGCTGGTTTAGGAGGTACTTAGAAGCAAGGGCCAATGGCGCGGGCCCAGCAGACATCCCTCCTCCAGTGGCCGCGGTTCCTCCTCCTCCTCCTCGTGGAAATGCCTTTGCAAAAACATGTAGAGACTTCAAGGCGGTGGGTGGAAAAGACTTTTATGTGACAGAATCCTTTGTAGGGGCAAGAAACTGGCTAAAGGAGACTGAGGATCTGTTTGTCATCTTTGGAGTGGATGACAGGCAAAAGGTACAACTAGCGGTATGGTTGCTTACGGATGAAGCTTCCTATTGGTGGGAAGTTACCAGTGCTCAGAGGGCGGTGGAAACATGGGAAGATTTCAGGACAAGGTTTGAAATGAAATTTCTCTCCCAAGCGGAAAGAAGCCTGCAAATGTAGAAGTTCCTAACTCTGAAACAGGGAAGCATGACGATCAGGGAATATGTTAATCAGTTTAATCAACTGGCCAGATTTGGGTTAGACTTAGTAAACACCTAACACAAGAAGGCACTTCGCTTCGTCAAGGGTTTGAACTACACAGCCTTGCTATGACCCACGTATCTATGGGAGCGACTTATGAAAGCTTGGTGGACATGGCATTGCTACACGAGGAAGACCACGGAAAGAAAGAAACTAAGGTGGAAGAGAAGAAAGAGGGTCTACAAGCAAAGAAAACAACTTCAAGAAAGGAGGAAAGAACAATAAGCCCCATGAGAAGAGAAGGTGCAATTTCTGTGGCATTGTGGGCCATATATCAAAAGACTACCGGAAAAGAAAGGCGAAGATGGGTGGTTGCTTCCATTGTGGAGAGACTGGGCACCAAGCTAAGGACTGCCCAAAGAAGAAAGGGCAAGGACAGAAAGCTGGATCCACTTCAGGGGGTCAGGTTCATGCGCTAGTGGCACCTCAGCAAGAACGAGGTAGTAATATTTCTGTAGAAAGTGTAGTCTATCTTTATGATCATCCAGTTCATACACTTTTTGACTCTGGCGCATCGCACTCTTTTATTTCATCTGCCTTAGTAGAGTCTCTGCATCTAGATACTAGTATGGTGGAAGATCCCTTAGTAGTTTCAAATCCAATTGGGGGCTCCGCTTACTTGTCAATGGTTTGTTTGGGTTTGAAAATCTCTATTCTCAGCGTTGAGTTTAGTTGTGATCCTTTGTCTTAGGCTTCTCGGGATATGGTTTGATCTTAGGCATGGACTGGTTATCCAGTAACAGTGCCATCCTTGATTGTGAAAAAAGAGTAGTTAGGCTCTTGACTCGGCTTGGTAACACTCTAGAAATTTCTTGTAATCCCTTGAATGCTGTTATGCTTAGTTATCTAGAGTCGCTTGATGCTTCTGATGAAAATTTGCAATCGGTTAGAGTAGTCCGGGAATATCCTGATGTCATTGATGAGGTGAAAGGCTTACCTCCGAGGCGGGAAATAGACTTCCGCTTATATCTTGAGGATAACGCAAAGGTTGTAGCTTTACCTGTCAGACACATGGCTCCAAGGGAGAGAAAGGAGCTCAGTAAGCAGGTTAAAGAACTTCTCGAAAAAGGGTTCATTAGACGGAGCATTTCGGAATGGGGTGCTCCAGTGGTGTTTGCAACCAAAGCGGACGGTTCGCTTCGCCTTTGCGTCGACTATAGGGAGTTAAACAAATTGACCAAGAAAAATAGGCACCCGCTTCCCCGAATCAACGACTTGTTTGATCAGCTTGTAGGTGCAACGGTATTCTCCCAACTTGATCTGGCAACTGGGTTCCATCAGCTAAGAGTAGCTGAAGATAGTATTGATAAAACGACGTTCAGAACCCCAGACGGTTTCTTCAAGTGGCTTGTCATGCCTTTCGGCTTGACAAATGCACCCGCTTATTTCGTAGACCTAATGAGCAGGGTGTTCAGAAAATTCCTCAACAAATTTGTGGTTGTCTTTGTAGATGATATCTTAATATTCTCAAAGAATAAGGAAGAGCATGCCCAGCATCTGAAAGAAATCATGGAAACTCTCCGTTCACATCAGTTAAAAGCCAAATTCTCCAAGTGTCACTTCTGGAGAAAAGAGGTAAGATTTCTGGGGCATATAGTGTCCAAAGAAGGGTTGGCCGTGGAACCCGCGAAAGTGGTGGCAGTGCAAGATTGGACAACACCAAGAAATGCAACCGAAGTTCGAAGTTATCTTGGGCTAGCCGGTTTTTACCGAAAGTTTATTAGGGATTTCGCAAAGATCTCGGCCCCACTCACAAGGCTAACAAAGAAGAATCTGGCGTTCACTTGGGATTTGGACTGCAAGTTTGCTTTCCAACGATTAAAAAGGGCTCTCACAACAGCCCCAGTTCTGACTTTTCCAGATGGAAGCAAAATGTTCACGGTATACACAGATGCATGTGGAACAGGACTAGGCGCTGTTCTAATGCAAGAAGGAAGGGTAGTAGCTTTTGGCGGAAGACAACTGAAAGTTCATGAAAAGAACTACCCAACCCACGATCTTGAGTTAGCCGCCATCGTCTTTGCGCTTAAGTCTTGGCGCCATTATCTCCTAGGTGAGAAGTTTGAATTATACACTGACCATAAATCGTTGAAATATCTCTTCTCGCAGAAGGACCTTAACTTGAGGCAGCAAAGATGGAGTTTCTTGCCTCGTATGACTTTGAAATTTCCTATACTCCCGGCAAAGGCAACGTAGTAGCAGACGCGTTGAGCCGAAAGAAACTGAACTTAAGCCCTCTCTTTGTGGAAAGGCAAAGCTTGGAGTATATAGCCAGTTTTAACTTTAGGCCCTCCTTAGATTTTGTACCAGGTTTGCTAGCATCTCTCGAAGTACGCCCTACTCTCTTGGACTCAATAGGCGCTACACAACATGAAGACCCTCAGCTTGTCGATGTGATTGATAAACTTATTAGGGGTGAGACTTCCAGTCACCTCAGTAGGTACGCCATCGATGATAAGGGTTGGCTGAGGCGAGATGGAAGATTATGCGTCCCACAAGCAAGGGAGTTGACAAAGAAGGATCTCGAAGAAGCGCATCATTCCAAGATGACTATACACCCTGGTGGTGATAAGATGTACAAGGATATAAAAAGGACTTTCTTTTGGAACGACATGAAGCAAGACGTGGCAGATTTCGTTTCTAAGTGCATGACCTGCCAACGGGTCAAGGCAGAACAGAAGAAGCCTGGAGGACTACTTCATCCTTTAGAGATCCCACAGTGGAAGTGGGAAAAAATTTGAATGGACTTCATTGATGGACTGCCTAGGTCGAGAGGAGGCAACACTAGCATTTGGGTAATAGTGGATAGGCTTACTACGAGCACCCACTTCATACCTATCAAGAGTAGAAGGACTGCCGCATCTCTAGCATCTCTTTATCTCAAGGAAATAGTTCGACTCCATGGGATACCCTCCAGCATTGTTAGTGACCGAGACCGTATCTTCACAAGAGAGTTTTAGCGGAGTCTGCAAGAAGCTGTAGGCACACAGTTATGTTTGAGCACAACCTATCGCCCCCAAACCGATGGCCAGACGGAAAGGGTGAATAGAGTTTTAGAGGATCTTTTAAGACTTTGCGTTCTTGACTTTGGAGGGACTTGGGAGGATCACCTTATTTTAGTGGAATTTGCCTATAACAACAGCTACCAAACTACCATCGGTATGACACCCTTCGAAGCCTTGTATGGAAGACCGTGCAAATCACCAACTTGTAGGTACGAGTCTACAGATAAGCTTATACTTGGGCCAGACATGATTCGAGAGACTTCGGAGAAAGTGGACCTGATACGAAGAAGGATGAAGACTGCCCAAGACCGACAGAAATCCTACGCCGACAAAAGAAGGACCGACCTTGAGTTTGAGGTTGGGGACAGGATTTTCCTTAAGGTATCACCTTTAAGGAACGTCGTTCGTTTTGGATCCGCCTAAAAGCTAGCACCAAGATTTGTAGGACCGTTTCCTATCATCGAGAAGGTTGAAAAGATGGCCTATAGATTAGAGCTACCCGAGAGACTGGCCGGAGTTCACAATGTCTTTCATGTTTCTCATCTCCGGAAGTGTTTGCATGAGTCAGCAGAAGTGGTGGAACCTAGCATTCTAGAAGAAGCCGAAGTGGAACGTGAAGCAACTGTGAGGAGAGTTCCAACCCGCATCTTAAGAACTGAAGTGAAAAAAAACTACGCAACCGCAAAGTCAAACTCGTTAAAGTTCAGTGGAGCGATGCCAAGGAAGACGCGACTTGGGAAACCGAGGACAGAATACGCGCTGCCTACCCTCTTTTTTTCGAGGGTACATCTTTGATCTCTCTTTTTCCTTAAGTTATGTTTTATCTATTTTTAGAAATATCTCCTCGGTCCTTTTCTTAACTCTTTAGGTAGAAAACAAAGGGATGCAAACATGTATTTAAAAACATGTTACGGATGATGGCTGCAAATGGTTGCTAGTGATTGTTAGTGGTTGCTCGTGGATGCATATACACACACACCCTAGGTTATAGATCGGCTCAGTCACTTCATATTGCATATGCATATATATATATGTGTATTCTCATTTGTATATGGTTGAAACTTGATATGCTGTCATATGGTCGTCGCATTTGTATGAATGGTTGTGCACTAATGTAGAATTATGAATAGGAAATTTTTTGCATACATAATGGATTCATGACACTTACATGATTCGCATTAAGGAGGTCAACTAAATCAGTAGACCGCCTGATTTCTGCATTAGATTAGGGCATGAACACACACTATGCATATGATCACGAAGCATTAGAAGTCTTTTAAGGAAAGTGGATGCCTGTGTCTGTTGGTTGAGTAGATGGACTGTTGGATGGTCGGACATACATTCTTCCTAACTTGAAGATTTCGGGGACGAAATCCTTTTAAGGGGGGAAGAATGTAACACCCCGTGAATTCTATAGCGTTAAGTTTCAAAAATTAAAGTATAATTAATTATAAATGATAGAATTAAGGGAAACGGGTTACGCCATTGCGTTCATCTCGGAATTCTTCTTGAGATAGAGTCCGAGTTTGTGCGAATCGGACTCCGTATGAAGGAGTTATGGCCTTCGGAAGTTTCAGAATCAAATTTAAATTCAAACAGCTTAGTTTAATTTCAAAATTTCGAATTTCAGGCTCAAACTGGGCTGGGCGGGAAAATTCCCGCCCAGAGACCAGGTCGACCATAGGGTCGACCATGGTGCCGACCTTGTCACCCCAGGTCGACCATAGTGTCGACCTGGTCCCCCTCAGGTCGACCTGGGTGTCGACCTTCCTGGTCGACCTGGCTGGCCAGGTCTAACTCTGGCTCGAATTTCTGAGGCCCTGTGTGTCACTAGGGCTGACGTGTCACCTCTTGATTGGTTCTCTGAATTTTGAATGGCCTAGATTCCTCCTATCTTCATCTGACGGCTCAAAACAACTTAAAAATCTAAAAATACACCCTATCTCTCAACTGAAAATTCACATAAAAATATGAGAAAGGAGTCGTCATGCTGCTCGGGAGGAATTGAACATAGCCTTCAAGAGAAAAGCCTAGAGACGAATCGAAACTAAGAAGAAGATTAAAGTTTAAATCAAAATTATCAACGCAATGTTAGTCTACCCAAAGGGGCGCATCTCAATTTCAGAATTCAGAATCCAGAATTCAAGATTCTGCATTCGTTGTAAGTATAGTGACCTTTCAGAATATGAATAAGAATTGCGATGTGATTCGATGTGAATGAAAATAGAATTGTGTTATTGTATTGTATAAAATTCTATGTATTTTGATGATTCTATCATGACTTGTGTATTGACGTTTGTGGCATAAATTGATTGATGCAAGCCTATTGAACAATTGTATATGAAAACAATGACACTTGCAAGTTTGTGGAAAAAAATAGAACTGATCCATTTATGTATATGTCGATGGCGTGGACTATGTATATTCCCTTAGTCTAAATTAGAATTTATGTAAACATGATTTAGACTTGAAACCTTTTATGCCTACATGACCCAAAACCTATGTTATCACTTTCATGTTTGTGTGCAAGTATAATTGGATCTATGTTAAGCATCGTTTGGGTTTCATAAATCATGCGAGTTCATGTTTATTTGCAAATGAAATTGGATCCATGTTAAGTATCGTTTGTGTTTCATAAACTATGCAAGCTCATGTTGAAATAGGCAATGTGAATTAAATGTTATAATTGGACCTTTTGGTGAATATACATCATGCTAGTTTTGTGTTTGACACTATGCCAAGTTAAACATGTTTAAACACAAGTTTGTATTAGCCTAAACTATGCCATCTCATATGCCACCTACTTAGTTATACTTTGATTTGAATGCAAGTTCACATGACCCATCTTTTATGTTAGTATCGCTAAACTGCAAGTTCATGCGCCACGCACCCTTATATGTTGTAAAATATTACATGTTCTTAATTTCCCCTTTCTTACGCTTATAAAGTTGGGCTGAATTGTGTCGAGCCCAACATTTGTTATAACGTTGCGAACGTATAAACGGGGGTAATAACGTTGGGTGTAAAACATGAAAATATATGTTGGCATGTTTGGCACATGCCAATGACAATGACATTTAAGCGGTATAAATTGTTATGCCCAAGAATAAAAGATATGACATTTACATATATAATAATAAAATATGTAAATTTAGAAAACACGATATGCTTAACCCGAGGTTGGATTGAGTTGTGATGTAAACCTGCCCGGAACCGCCCGGCTGTCCAATAGTCACAACAATACCTATCCAATGTGGGTGGTTAAGCATTGAGCCCAATAAAGACCCGAGGTTAGACTGAGCTATGGTGTAAACCTGCCCGGAACCGACCGGCATATCCAGTAACCGTAGCAATACCTGTCTAATGTGAGTGGTCTGGTGCTCCTAAGACGCTAAGGACAGGTGGTAGGGTTAAGTCAACTATAACACTTAACCAAATTCAACATGTTAACAAGAATTGATGGGTGGGGGTTAGGTAAATACAGACACTTAACCACTTAACATGTTTGACTAGAAAATCCTGGTAACAAGGGACCCGTTTCAGCAGTAACCCAATTTAGGTATCAACGGTACCCTGAAACTAGGCAGGGTGGGACACGATTACTGGGCTGATTGTAAGCGGTCAAACGACTGCGGTGGGTGCACAGTGCAGGTCTAACGGAGTGTGGGCGTGCACACACTTCGTAGAAGACAACCAGGCCACTAGGGACTCCAGTAGTATAACCCATGCCTTCTAGAATTTGTGTCGGGGCCTCCACCATGGGTCTTGATACACCCCATGGTGGGACCAGCATAGGTATCTACAATTCTTGGGGGTCGTATGACACATGTTAACGCGAGTAGGAGCCGATCTTTAAATAAAGTTGGGGATCACTTCACCCTTACCATGGGGTGCCAGATAGAGTAAACTCAAGTAGATGCAGAGATATAGTATGGGTGCGATAGTACATTCGACACTCCCTTAGCTTGTGACACTATCCTATTTTCAGTATATACCTATCATGCCCTTTTCTTATTCACATACTGAAGAGTTACTAGATTTACTCAGGCTTTATGTCTGACCCTATTTTCTTTTCGTCTTCTTTTCTTTCGTCCCCCCCAGGTCCACAGGGAGGAAACAGCTCAACTCATTCAGGCTCTGTTCAAGCTCCAAGAACGTAGATGTATGATTTGGGTCTCTTTTGCTCAGACTATGGCTTTGGATATCACTATGGGATTTTTGTCACTTTATTTATGTTTATGCTTCTTTAAAAATCAAGGCAGTTATGATGTTGTAATGATGGAAGTATTTTGAGACAATTATGGAATGTTTTGTTTTGAACACGTATTGATGCAATAAAAGTCTGTTGGTTTTCGTTGTTTAAAATATGTGTATTTATATCTGTCTTGAGTTTATCTGTGGCTTTTACTTATAAACCTCCACCAAAATTAAGGCATTCCCTTTGTGAGTGACCTTAACGGAGGTGGGGTGTTTCAGTACTCGACCATACGACAAAATCGTGTCACCCCTTCTTTGATTCTGCTATAACCTACGATAACAATAATTCCTCGGCCTTTGGTATCTCTAATCGTCATCAAGGATGACCATCCAACCATTTTCACCCAACTCAGAACACTTTCGAGTTTTCATCAAACCCGTTGCATTACGATTAGCAACGAACACATCACATTACTTCGACATTCCCCATTGATTTCACTTCAAAGTCATCACTACGCTCGGACCAAAGAAAAACATCAACATGGGTCCTAAACAATCCATAGCATTCACGCATTTACATGGAATACCGCAGCGCTCATGCTAATCGCCATGTCGTTTCAAAACGCTGCTAAAACCCTTTGACATACAAGCCCTGACCGACCCGACATTAACTTGCACAACCGGCTAAAGACAAGCTCGACCAACCGACCCTGTTCTTGTTGCACGACCGACCGACCCTGGCCTCCTTGCACGGCCCACCGACCCTATGCTGTGGCAACCGACCGCTCTTCTTGAATCGAGACCAACCGACCACACTACATGTTAACCGACCCAATCACCTCCATGTTGACCGACCCGCTCACTTCCGTGCTTTGCACGACCGAACCCATTCCTGACCGATCAAACCCTGCTGACTGACCGGACCACTCCGACCGACCCGAACCCACATGCACGGTCGACCTGACCCGTACTACATCGTGTACTACACATTGCACTACCCGACCTATCCATATTACTCAGATGCGATCCAACACGATTTCAACCCGAAATTCAACCAAAATCCACCAAACGACCATATCGACGAAGATGGTTCATCCAATTCATCCATAAACATATTATGAAGTTGCGAACAATGTAAAAATGACAATTTCACCAATAATTCACCCAAAATCATGATAATGAACATATGAACTAGAATTATGGATCTAACTTTCATAAACCTATAAAATCACTTAAAAATTATCGGTATTAAGTTGTTAAATTAAATCCTACAGTGATTCGTATGAAATAAAGCTTATCATGGTGTAGATCTAAGGAAAACGACTTGAACTTGATGAAAAATAAGACCAAACACTCATATGCTTGATTGATTCCGTGTGAGAGATTCATATTACTCACTAATTCTTCAAAACAAGCTAAAAGCAATGAAATAAGATTCCGAAAAGCAAAGAATTTGATCCAAACTCTTCAATTCGATGACCTCTCTCTTGGATTTGCGTAGGTCTAGCATCAAATGTTGTAAATCTTTGATTGTTTAAGCTTTGGTGGAAAGGTATAGGCAATGGAGGACCTCTAGCTCTTCCAAATGAGAGAATCAGGAAAGTAAATTATTCTCCAGGCCTCCTACCCCCTATTTATAGCCTTCCACCAGCCCACTACCGGGCCTTCCCAATTCTGCCCATTATGGCTTATCAAACCTGAACAATCAACTGTTAAATCTTAAAACAACGATTCCTCCCAAACTGCTGAGCCAAATCTTTAATGTGACCACTTTACGGAAAGGAAATCATCATTTCCTTTCCATTGGCATGGTCTCAACACCTGATTCAACCTGAGTCAAAAGTTATTCTCTATACAAGACTGATAGGGGAGAAATGGTCACATACAAAATTGGTAAAAATTATGGATATGTCTCACATCCCTGTAAAAAATATATTAATATATGAGAATGATCCAACCCTCAGGGAATAAAATATAAATATTTTACGATCCCCCGGTATGTAAAATAAGGGCTGTTACATTCTCCCCCGTTAGGAATTTCGCCCCTGAAATTCCAACAAACATAAGCAACCACCGCAAACATAAGCACGCCTACCAATCATGAGAAGCTCATTTTATCACCCAAACTTGCAGCCATCTGAAAGTGTAGTGTGGGCATGTACGTGCTAATACAGTACATAAGGATCACGTAATATGGTATATAACACTCAAGTATGAAATGATAGCTAATCACAGATATAAGATAGTAAATGCAGTAAAAATAGAAAAATCACACCAGGGATTTTTATACTGGTTCGGAGCACCGTCCTATATCCTGTCCCAAACTTCATTCTGGAATTTCACTAACAATCTCCTCACTTCACCCGGAGGAACAAGCATACAACACAGGAATATGTATACAACACCCGAGCAACCGAATAGGATTTCATGCCTCTAATCACATGAGGACTTCAACACGTGCCTGATTACACACAGGACTTCAACTAATACAATGGTTTTGACTTCTACTTTGTGTTCTTGATTCAGCACGGATAGTCAACAGTTTGAATACAATCTTCCTATAATCTGATCCTCGAGTATATACTTTGAATGCGTAGATTTAAGGAAGTAGAATGCTTGTTGAATCAAATGATATTAAATTGATTCAAGGATTCAACAAGTATTTAAATTTGGAGAGCTTTTGTTTCGCAAAGAGTATGAAAATGCAATTTAGAAATTAGAGAGAATACAGAATGATTTCGCTATTGTAAAACAAGTTTGAAGTTGTTTATATAATAGTAGAAAGGTAGTAATTCTTCATGAAGAGTTTCTATAAAAAGTTATGACCATTTCCTTTAATTATTGAATAGAAATATCTTCACAAATAGAAGCAACCTTTCAGAAAAAGCTTGCTGTTTGAAAACGGTCGACAGGTCAAAAATCGCGGGCCGACTGGTTGAATTTAATTAAAATTAAAACTTCCAGAAAAATAGCAGTTATGTGCAAAAACACATTGATCGGTCGACTGGTGAATTTCGATCGGTCGACTGGTTGAACTGAGAAATGTTTATTTCGAAACAGAAACATGAACGGTCGACTGGTGGTATTTTGGGCGATCAACCGTTTTATTGTTGTGGACTTGAGGACCTCGGTCCACAATCTAGATCACTCCGCACTCTTTCCCGGTCGAAGCCTGGACCGTTTGGGCTTTTTCTGTGACTTTTCAAATCCTCAAATATACAGATTTCAGCAACGAAGATATGAGAATTCGTGTTATACTTTGAGGATAGATTTTAACATATTTCTAGCATGACTCGATGTATATATATATATATAACCTTATCTCTATGAAATGATCTTCATTGCAACTTTATAAGTTGGCATCGATCAAAATCTTGTTCTCAACATTCTCCCCCTTTTTGATTGATGACAACACCTTGGATTTTCTCCCTCTGAATATAAAGCTCCCCCTGAATTTCTGCAACATTTGTTAGCTCATAATATAAATAATCTTACCTTTGGATTCCTGCATCAACAAATGTTAGCACACATATACTATTACCATGTTAAGCACATAATTTTAAATGATATAGTATATGTAACATGAATGATATGTATCACATGAGAGAAAATATTTCTCCCCTTTTGTCATCGATTAAAAAGAATAAATACCATAATAAACACAGTAATCAAGAGTAGTAGAGAGTACAAATAATTATAGCACCTTTAGGAGATAATGTGCTTTTTGATAAGCTAAGTTTTCAATGATATTTGGAGATACCGAATAGCCTTCTTTTTGTTGTGATGTACCTACAAAAATATGAAATATATACTTTTGGTACCCACTTGCTTTGTTTGGGTCCATGGGTTAGATGGAAGGTAACCATACCCAAGAGGGTTTAATAGAACCTTTAAAGATAAAATTTTCATTATTAACTATAGAATCAAAATAATCATCGATATATTTTTCTCTGTTTTTCCAACTTACAGGAACCCAAATACTTAAGTAATCTCTATTGATATTCCTTTTCATACTTCTAGATTTATTATAAATATAGCTAGTCGTAGAAGTATTTGAATTTCTATAATAATTGGGTCTTGGATGTGTATTAGTACCAGCAGTGATATTCTTATTGTACATAAAAGCATATCTAGTACTATTTCTACGATTCGTTTTATTATATCCTAAACCACTTTTGCCATGTAAAAGTCGAGATCTAGATAAAATCATGTTTAAATCATTTTGACCTTTATTAGATATTGCGAACTTATTTGTACATTTATCGAATCTAATTCCGAAATCGCGAGTGACAAAAGAAATTTTGTTATTTTGAAAATTATCAATTTCCTTATTTAATTCAGAGTTCTTCCTTTTTAAAACATTCTCTGTTTTGAGACCACAAATTTGAGATTCTGAATTAATTAAAGAAAATTGTAATTTTTCAAAATTTTCTTTTGTGTCAGAAATTTAATTTTGCAAAATATTACTATTCACCTTTAAAAACTCACATTCTTTAAATAATTCTAGATTCTTTTCAAATAAAGTTCCACTCTCTTTTTCAAGAGAAGAAATTAAAGAACTAGAATTATTTAAAGAATCTTCTAATGATTTATTTCTATTTTGCAAAAAATCGATTTCCTTTAAAAGAACATTGTTTTTATCTTCTAGTTGCTCATTTTCTTTTTGAAGGAAATCTTTTTGAGAAACAAGCTCTTCTAAGGTATTTTCAAAACATTTGGCTTGTTTTACCAAAAAAATTGTTTTCTTTTTTTAATTTGGAATTTTCTTGCTCGCAATTTTTTGACTTAGCTATAATGATTGTATTGAGTTTACTCAAAGTTTTAAAATCTTTCAATAATTTTTCATGGTTTAAAAAAAGATCTTTATATAAAGAATCTGTACATACCGATTGTGATCTGACTTTGGCCATGAGACATTTGTTTCCTTGCTCTCCTGATTCGGTTTTATTTCTCTTCCATTTTCTAATTCCCTGGCTAGATTTCTTTATTTCCATTTGTTCTAGGATGTTGTTACGATCTCTAGAACGCCAGGCTCTGATACAAAATGAAAGAATTGTGCGTGTATATGTGCTAAGTATAATACACAAGGATCGTGTAATTTGCTGTATAACACTCAAGTATGAAATGATACCTAATCACAGATATAAGATAGTAAATGCAGTAAAAATAGAAAAATCACACCAGGGAATTTTATACTGGTTCGGAGCACCGTCCTATGTCCAGTCCCAGACTTCCTTCTTGAATTTCACTAACAATCTCCTCACTTCCCCCGGAGGAACATGTATACAACACCCGAGCAGCCGAAGGGGATTTCATGCCTCTAATCACACGAGGAATTCAACACGTGCCTGATCACACACAGGACTTCAACTAATACAATGGTTTTGACTTCTACTTTGTGTTCTTGATTCAACACGGATAGTCAACAGTTTGAGTACAATCTTCCTATAATACGATCCTCGAGTATATACTTTGAATGCGTAGATTTAAGGAAGTAGAATGCTTGCTGAATCAAATGATATTAAATTGATTCAAGGATTCAACAAGTATTTAAATTTGGAGAGCTTTTGTTTTGCAAAGAGTATGAAAATGCAATTCAGAAATTAGAGAGAATATAAAATGATTTCGTGATCGTAAAACAAGTTTGAAGTTGTTTATATAATAGTATAAAGGTAGTAATTCTTCATGAAGAGTTTCTATAAAAAGTTATGTCCATTTCCTTTGATTATTGAATAGAAATCTCTTCATAAATAGAAGTAACCTTTCAGAAAAAGCTTGCTATTTGAAAACGGTTGACAGGTCAAAAATTGCCGGTCGACTGGGTGAATTTAATTAAAATTTCCAGAAAAATAGCCGTTATGTGCAAAAACACATTGACCGATCGACTGGTGAGTTTCGACCGGTCGACCGGTTGAACCGAGAAATGTTTATTTCGAAACAGAAACATGAACGGTCGACTGGTGGTATTTTGGGAGGTCGACCGTTTTATTATTGTGGACCAGAGGGACTCGGTCCACAGTCTAGATCACTCTGCACTCTTTCCCGTTCGGAGCCTGGGCCGTTTGGGCTTTTTCAGTGACTTTTCAAATCCTCAAATATACAGATTTCAGCAACGAAGATATGAGCATTCGTGCTATACTTTGAGTATAGATTTTAACATATTTATAACACGACTCAATGTGTGTGTGTGTGTATATCTATATATATATATATATATATATATAAAAAACCTTATCTCTATGAAATAATCTTTATTGCAACTTTATATGTTGGCATCGATCAAAATTTTGTTCTCAGCACCATCCAGACATGCATCCATAGCCTTATCCTCACATGCGGAATTCTAACAAAACAATCATAGCACAAGTCACAAAAGCAATACCAACGTACATCCGTCATCATCCTCAGTCTAAAGCACCTTGACTAACCAAACCATCTATGTACCGTTCTGGAGATACCACTATATTCGAATCACGCACGAACTTTCGTAAAAACGACACATGGAAAACATATGCACATTCGACATCTTCTCGGGTAACTCCAATCTATATGCGAACTTTCCAATTCGCTCTACTACGGAAATGGTGCAACGAATCTTGGAGATAACTTTCATTTATTGTTGAACTGAACGACATGCTTCAAAGGAGAAATCTTCACGAAAACCATGTCGCCAACGTCGAATTCCAAATCTTTTCGATGTTTATTAAGATAACTCTTCTGACGATCTTGGGCTACCTTCATTCGTTGCCAAACAATCTCTATATAATTCGATGTCGCTCTTATTATCTCTGGCCCAAGTATCAACTTATCTCAAGTTTCTGACCAACATGCTAGAGAATTACATGGTCTACGATACAACGCCTCATATGTTGCCATCCCAATGCTTGACTGGTAGCTATTGTTATAAGCAAGCTCAACTGGATGTAGATGGTCTTCCCATGATCTTCCAAAGTCCAACACACATGCCCTTAGGAGATCTTCTAAAACTCAGTTAACCCTCTCAGTTTGACCGTCTGTTTGGGGATGGTAAGCCGTGCTCAAACACAACTCAGTTCCCAAAGCATCTCACAAACTCTTCCAAAATCCCCTTATGAACAATGGATCTCAATCACTTACTATACTTTTCAAAATGCCATGGAATCGAACCATCCATTCGACATAAAGCTTAGCCAACTTTGCTGCTGTCCTGGTCGATTTGACAGGAATGAACCTTGTACTTTTGGTCAAGCAATCCATTATGAACCAAATCCCTTCGTTTCTTGCCCTGGTTCTATGTATTCCATCGATAAAATTCATCGATATCAGGAACAACTAGTCGTCCTTGATTTTGAAGCCAACCTTATCGATCCACCTCGAGCTCCTTATCCTCTGGTTCTAGTTTCTGGATAAACTTGACAAGCTTTTCATCTCACTTTTGGCTCTCGCCAATCCTTTCGATAAGAGTAGGTCTTATCAATAAGCTTGCCAACATTTTAGGTTTCAACTCACACCTTGGTGTAAAATCGAATCTTGCCAAATACCCGAGGCTCTTCCATTCAAAAAACATCGCTCTCTAACTTGCATGTCTTCGACACACTATCCTTTGCCACCCTCAACTAGTGAAATCTCGTTGCTAAATCCATCTGACAAAACACTTTGGCCTCGTGAAGCTGACCGAACAAGTCATCAATCCTCAGCAACAGATACTTGTTCTTTATGGTCACCTTGTTCATCTCATAATAGTCCACACATAATTTTAACGAGCCATCTTCCTTGGTTGTAAACACCACTGGTGCACCACATTCAGATACACTCCTCTGAATGAATCCTTTTCCCAAAAGGTCGCGAACTTGTACCTATAACTCTCGATGTTCCTTAGGCGCCATCCGCCTAATAGGCATAACGATTGGTCTAGCACCCTCGACTAAATCGATTCTAAACTAGATCTCATGATGTGGCGACAAACCTCTGACTTCCTCAATGACATCCTTAAACTCATTAGCGATCAGCACAAATGACAAGTCTTCCTGTGGAATCACAAGCGAATATAAGTAGATTACGAAGACACCATTTTCGGGCTTACAACGAATCAACACCTTTCGCCCTTCCACATCCTCGACTCTCACCTGTGGCATCTCGCAATTCAGTCTTGCTGCATAACTCTTGAACTAATCCATGCCCAAGATGATCCTAAACCCAGTGAAGTTAAGAACAAAGCAATCACACACAAAAGAGAAACCATGACTCAACAGCACTAGACCACGACAAAACATGCACAAACTGGACGAACCCCCAACTGGATTAGTCACAATCAATGGTCTATCACAAATCTCGGGTTCCAAACCCAAACGACACACAAGCTCATTGCAAATGAAAGAAATGCTCTAGTATCAAGCAAAACTCAAACTGAAACTTTTTGGATAGAAAGAGTACCTGGCATGACGACACCTTTTCCTTTCTCCTCTGCAGCAGGAGTTCTTGAAGAAGATGGTATGGATTCCAAAGCATAAGCCTTCACAACCTTCTAGTCCCTCACCGATTCTGGACAATCTTTCTTCTCATGCCTAGGCTTAACACACTTGAAGCACTTCTTCTCAGCTTTGGGATTCTTACAATCCTTGGAATAATGGCCCTTCTACCAGCAGTTAAAGCAACTCACCTCTCCCTTTTTCTTCTTCTGGCCATCCTTTCCTTCTACTGTTGCTAATTCCTCTTTTCATTATTATCACCTTTTTGTGGCTTCGTAGCTGCCTTGGATGCCACAACAACAACTTCCTCTTTCGGAAACAAGCTCTCATGTCTCACAGCTTTTTCCACAAGCTTCTCAAATGAATCTTCAAGATGTTCCACCAATGGCCTTCCTATATATGTATCTAAAACCATAAAAACTTCTCCTTCTTGTGATAGGGTGTATCAGTGTATAAACGAGCAAATCTCGACAAGGCTTCAAAGTCAAAAATTTAATCAAGCACAGGACGACCATTCTGCTTCAACTCCACAATTTCTTGAATAGAGCAGACTTCTAAGCTATGGAGATAAACTTTGCCTTACACTTAGCTTGGAATTGCTCCCATGAAATCTCTTCCTCTGGAGTCTCAAGTGTAACTGAATTGCACCATTCCACGGCCCTGCCTTGTAGCTTCCTTGATGCAAGCTTTCTCTTAGTTACATCCTCCAACCACAAGTCTCTAAATATGCGGACACAAGAATCCATCCACCTCTGAACCTCTTCATACGGTTTCATTCCTTTGAATGGCTTCCCTCCTAGAGATGTATAATCTTTGCACAGCTTTGGAAAATCCACAACCCTAGGCAACTAAACACCTACATCTACCGTGGCTGCCGCTGGAGCGGGTACCCTTTGCATAAATGCTTTCATCATACCCTCAAACATGGTTGGGTAGTCTGGTGCACCACCATTGCCCCCTCTAGGCACATCCCCTTCCCAAGCAATATGTCTCAAAGTACGTCGACTCATTCTAAATCTACAAATTAGAATGATTAGCCACTTGCAAGAAAAGCTGCTAAAGAAGTACAAACGCTACTATGCTATATATATAATATAAATACGTCTCTCATACGTATTTACATCTTCGGACTTGGCTAAAATCTTTAACCAGAGCTCTGATACCAAATGTGAAAACCGCCCATAACCCCTGCACTAAACAAGAGGACTGATGTATTGAAAGGTGTGCCTGGCTACTATGGATGATCATCAAGGTATGATAACACAAGCGGAACTGTCGTAACTCACTGCGCAAGGATAAAATATAATAGAACATATACAACAGGTATTAATAGTAAAGCCAAAAAAAACCAAACTTCCTTAACGACTAGAAAGTAATATCCATGCAATTGGATTACAACAACAGTGTTTGTACAATTTTGCCTCATTACAGCACTTAGAGAAGAATAACAAACAGCAGAAATCCAAATACTACATAGTAGGTAGATAATACTTCAGCCCCCTGCTCACCTCCGAAGTGCAACATAGTCCTCACGAAGCTATCCCCTGCCACCTAGTCTGCCCATCGAACAATCGAATGAACAACCCAAGGCAATAAGAGGGAAACATAAAACCTTGAGTCAGACAACAATCATAGTGAGTGATAAAACAGCTAACTAACATCATCGGTAAAGTATATGTAACAACCCAGAAAATCTGAACCAGTTTGAAAATTTTATTTTAAGGAATTATGTTGAAAATTGAGTCCAGATTTAAAATTTCTAATCTTAAATAATTTTTAAAACAATAAAAAAATAGCCATTTTTCAAACAGACTCAGAATTCAGCGAAATAAATATTTCTGGTTCCGTAGCGTCAAAATATAGCTAAATATATTTTTCGGGAATTTTCGGAGTTAATTTATGACCTCGGTAAATTTTTACGTATGTTTAAAATTAAAATAAATGATTTATATATTAAAACTGAAAAACGAAGGCCAAGATGATCATTTGGGTCTACGGAACATAGCCAGATGAGTCCGTAATAGGGGCAATTAGGTAGGAACGTCAGTCGTTGGGCTGAAATTGGATAAAATCACTAAACGGGACTTAAATGGGTAATTAATTATTTATTATTAATTAGTTAACCCTAATTTTTTATTATTATATAAATGCCGCTGAAGTAATCGTTTTCCCCGATCCCTTCACAATCCCGTAGCCGCCATTTCTCAAATCCTTCTTCACCATTTTTCTCCCTCTCTGATCCGTTTCAGACTTAGGTGTTGTTGAACTTTTTGAAGTACTTCGAATGCTCTTCCATCTCAGACAAACCTCGCCTGTCCTCGTGCCTCGAAGCTCCCGAAATCCACCGTCGAACGTCGGCCGTTTGAGCCCCTCCTGCCGCCAGGCGCGACCGCACCACCCACGACCGTCGGCGTACGTGCGCCCCTTCCCCCTCTCCAATCTCCAACAAACCTCACCTAAAACCATTGATCCAATCTCGAGTTATTTTGATTCAAAGTTCTGAACCAATTTCTAAAATAAACGGCTTGTTCGTGAGGTATCATTTCTTGAGGTTCCAGCACTTATAAGTGTTGCAAATTGAAATTTAATAATTAAAAATTCATAATTAATTGATACGAACTCCGAATCTGATAATTTCAGACCCGGCGGAACCGTGAAGACGTATAGAGGTTGTTGAAATTGATTGCGACCATTTCTGAATTTATTTGGATTTTTAATTCTGCTAAAATCAATGTGAGTATTCTGATTTAAATAACTAATAATTAATTTAATTATATTGCCTGCTCATAAATCATGTTGTATATGTGAGTAGTTCTGATTTGTGATTTATGATTATGTGTTGATTTGTTTTGGGATGTTGTATGACCACATTTCTAGTTGTTGATAATGATAGATCTGAAATCATATGTTGTTTCATACAAATGAATGTCAATTAAAACTTTCTAGTTGGATCTAAAATATAGAACCATGCTTCTACCCCTTAGATCTACTTTTCTGTTATGTAGATCTATCTTATTTAGTTCACGTACATATCCTGTATTGGAGTGAAGATCTAACTTTTGGTATAATTCATAGATCCTGAATTGGTTTGTTTATTAAAGACGAAAAGATTCAATTTTTATTGAAAATGAAAAGTAAAGATGACGGTATGGAAAAGATTTATTTTTTGTTAAAAGAAAAAAAATCAGAATTTGTACGTAAAAGAAATTACATTATTTTTAATGTAATTAAAGTATGATATTACATCGTAAAAGAAATTACATTATTTTGAATGTAATTAAAGTATGATATTACATCGTAAAAGAAATTACATTATTTTTAATGTAATTAAAGTAGGATATTACACCGTAAAAGAAATTACATTTTTTTTATGTAATTAAAGAGGAAAATTTACACTGTAAATTAAAGGTACATTTTTTTGTATGTAACTTAAGAGTAAAAAATTTACATTGCAAATTAAAAAGCAAGATTTGACATGTAATACAAATTACATATTTTTATTAAGAAGTAGAATTTGTAGTGTAATTAAAATTACATTTTTATGTAGTTATAAGATAAGAATCTACCGTCGTAATGAAAATTACATTATTATGTAATTAAAAAGAGAAATTTGACAATGGAATCAAAATCACATTTTTAATGTAATTTATAAAGATAGAATTTTTCACTATGATGTTAATTACATTTTAATGTAATTAAAATGTGGGATTTTACGTTGTAAGTAAAAAGCAAGATTTGACATGTAATGGTAATTACATTTTAATGTAATTAAGAAGAAGAATTGGACATTGGAATTAAAATTACATTTTTAATGTAATTCAAACAAGATAGAATTTTTCACCGTAATGTTAATTACATTTACAATGTGACTAAAAAGGAGTTTTTACAATGCAATTAAAAGGGAGATTTTATAGTGTAATTAGAAGAGATAAAAGAATGAAATGTAACATTGAATTATATATAAATTCTAATGTAATTAAAAGAAATAAAAGTATGAAATTCAAGGTTGAATTATATTTACATTTTAATGTAAATAAAAGAAATAAAATGGAAGAATTCATCATTGAATTATATTTTGCATTTTTCATGTAAATAAAGGAATGGAAGAATGAAGAATGAAAGTGGGCATTGTAATGGAATTTACATTTTTATGTAAATAAAAAGTTAAACATTTTATATTTATATATTTATATATAAAAATAATTAAAATCAAACGAATCGAGCTCGGTAGTTCGCGTTTTGAAATCGTACCTTTAAGCGACTATATCGAAAGGTCCGACCGTCGGATTTTCCCAAAATAGAAATTGTTAGGACCACTTTGGGAAGATATTTCCAACGAAATAAACTTCGTTAAAATCCGACGGTTAGATTTTGAGGAATGTGTAAATCAAAATTGGTTGAAAACATCACTAGGGTCGCCCTTTGACCCGAAGCGTCGTTAAGTAAAAGATTTAATTATTTCAAATAATTAGAAATAGGAATTAATTGTTATAAAACAATAATAACGATATGAAATTATTTCTCTAATTGTATATGCGAGAATTATTTGGAAAGTCCGAGTTTAATCTCATTCCTAGTAATCAAACAACGTTAAGAATCAAAGTTTGGAAGACAACGATTGAAGTCCGTCAATTTTCCCATCGAATGGACAACGATCGAGGCCCTGAATTGACTTGCTCCCAATTCAAAGGTCATGGTCATTGTCCAAGCGAACATGTTGATTGCACGGATATGCGGGTACCTCCTTTCTGTACTGGATATACAGGATAAGCGTATCTCCAGTTTCGTTTAGACCTAGAACGGGCTCATAAATGGAAGGTGTGTCCGACAGTGTACTCCTTTATATTGTACTTATTGATTTTCTGCCGAATGTATAAATGATTGGTGGCGGAGAATTCATTCTCTTGCTTAAAACCCTTTTGTATATTTTGGCAAAGGATTGATAGTTTAATATGGAGTGACAGTGTTGCATACCAAGATGCAACGATCGAGGTTTCTTGTTGAAAAGCGGAACCTTGTGGTGACGATCAGCACAGCTTGAATAAGCATAGCTTTGTGTATTACGTAGCTTCACGAGCCTCACAACCCGGTTGAGTCTAAAACGGGAGAAGGGAACGCAGGGAGAGCAACATGTTTCTTTCTAGCTAGAGGTAGTGTCAGTGCTTAATCTAGCTGACATTTTACTTATGTGGATGATGGAATGAGGCGCCTCAGATATTAGGTCCTATAGGACCGGGAAAAGTGTGTTCAGGAATTGCCAATCCGCAAAATCGTATGTGTGGACCGGCCCTGCATCTTTCCAAGAGTTCACTGCGGCGGATCCTGAGACATTACCTAGAGTGTCTCGAATCGGTAAGGAGCTCCTCCCCAGCCTTGACTCATGATGGAAACCAAATTCCAAATACGACCCTACAAATTTGATTGTATTACTAGTATGGAGGCATAGTAGTATGGGGTACTATTCTTCCTAGGATTGATACATTTATTTTGAAATGTTTTTATATACACTAATGATAATAGTAGATTCATATTTATCGTATTTAGAATGTTTAATCATCATAAGGTAAAACTCTATCCTCTGGTTTGCGTTGCATTGTGTGATGGGACTTGAGTCTTATGGTGATTCCATTTTTCCAAAAGCATTGCGTTGTTTTATGATTTACTTATTTATTTGTTATGTCACCTTAAATTATGCATGACAATCCATTGGAATAAACCCGTTCCGCGTTAGCGGCGTGGTCTTGAATTTGCCTTATTAATAGTAGTTAAATTAGTTAAGAATTCTCACACCAGTCCCATGACTGACTCGTAGTTTGTTTTCACCTCTTGCAAACTCGGGTGCCCTCTTTTCCACACGGGCAGCCAAGTAACAGGTCTAGCTTTCTTTGGAGTTGCTATCTAGGAGCTGCTTATCTATCTTGGAGTTGCTTATTTGGAGGTGCTTATGTTGGACCATGAGGACTACCTATCATTTATCTTTTGTTTGCATTTTATCTTTAGACTCTGAGACATCCAAACTTATTTTATTTCTAGTTGTTCTATTTTGAAGTTGAAACTTATTTCCTTTTTTCTAAAACCTGATGTAATAATTTAGAACTCTGTGACTGTGGGATTCTTTGTTTGATGACATTCATATTCCGTTGCTATGATGTTGTTATTATATAGTTTTCCTCTGCTATGTTATTTCTGTGCTCTGTATTGTTATATTTATGTTGTATTCCAATTGATCATTCTTTACTTTCATTCCGTGGAAGTTCGGGGTTATCACAGTATATAAGAAGGGATAGATAAACATATTACTCTACCCACAACACATAGAAGAGCTCAACCCCGTCTTCCCCACATCAGACAGTGATAGCCTTTATGTCAAACATTTGAACCATTCATTCATGGAAACTAGAACAACCATTCATTCATGGCAATCAGAAACAACTACCCGTAGCACTCAAAGCATCTAGATTATAGATCTCACGTAAACCATCCTAATCGAATTCAACATCCCCTAAGCACAAGCCCAGAGGCCTAAACCAATATCATACAAGCACCCAAGGAACATCTCCTCCGACATTGGATAGTCTACGTGAGACGGTACAAACAAAACAACCAGCATGCATGACAGACTCTGGCTATCACCGCCAATCCTGCTTCGAAACCATCACTAATCGTATAACTGGCCAAACAATTTGTCGTCCATCAAGAATCAGTAGTAAACCCCGGTTCTAGCTTAAACCCAACACACCATATGCCGAAATGTGTCTAGGCCATACACCATCTCTGGGTACTTGACCATACGACGAAATCGTGTCACCCCTTCATTGAGTTCGTTAGAACCTGTGATAACGAAAATTCCTCAGCCTTCGGTATCTCTAGTCGTCATCGACAACAACCATCCAACCATTTTCATCCAATTAAGAACAATTTTGTTTTGTCATCACACATGTTTCATTACGACTAGCAACAAACACTTCACATTACTTCAAAATTCCCCATTGAATTCACTTTGAAGTCATCACCACTCTCGGACAAAAGAAAAACATTAACATATGTCCTAAACAATCCATAGCATTCACAATTTTACAACGAAATACCACAACACTCATGCTATTCGCCACAGCGTTTCAAAATGCTGCTAAAACCCTTCAACAAAAAAAACCCTAACCTGCACGATCTTAAATTGCACAACCGACCAAAGACATGCCTGACCGATTGACCCCTTCCTGCCCGACCGACTGACCCTTTCCTGCCCGCCCGACCGACCCTAGGCTCTCTACAAGACCAACCGACTCTGGTCTCCCTACACGATCAACCGACCCTTGACTCCCTGTAGGACCGATCGACCCTATGCTTTGGCAAATGACCCCTCTTCGTGAATCGAGACCAACTGACCATGTTGACCGACCCGAACCACTTCCAAATTGACCGACTCGCTCACTTCCGTGCTTTGCACGACCAAACCCATTCCCGACCGACCCAACTCTGCCTACTGACCAGGACCACTCTGGCCGACCCAAACCCATATGCATCGCCAACTCGACTTGTACTACACCATGTATTACACATTGTACTACCCGACTGATCTATATTACTCCAGATCTGATCCAACATGGATTTTACCCGAAATTCGACCAAAATTCCACCAAATGACCATATCGACGAATATGATTCATCCAATTCATCCATAAACATATTTTGAAGTTGCGAACAACATAAAAATGGCAATTTCACCAATAATTCACCCAAAATCTTGATAATGAACATATGAACTAAAATTATGGATCTAACTTGCATAAACATACGAAATCACTTAAAAATTACCAGTTTTAAGTTGCTAAATTAGATCCTATGGTGATTCATATGAAATAAATCTTACCATGGTGTAGATCTAAGGAAAATGACTTGAATTTGATGAAAAACAAGATCAAACACTCATATACTTGATTGAATCCATGTGAGAGATGCATAACAGTCACCAATTCTCCAAATCAAGCTAAAAGCAATGAAATAAGATTCTGAAAAGCTAAGAATTTGATCGAAACTCTTCAATTTGATGATCTCTCTCTTGGATTTGCGCAGATTTAGCCTCAAATGTTGAAGGTCTTCGATTCTCTGAGCTTTAATGGTGGAAAGGTGTAGCAATGGAGGAATAGAGTACCTCTAGCTCTTCCAAATGAGATAATGGAGAAAGTAAACAATTCTCCATACCTCTTACCCCCTATTTATAGCCTTCCACCAACCCACTAATGGGTCTCCCCAAATCAGCCCATTATGGCTTACCAAAACCCAAACAATCAACTTTTAAATCTTAAAATAATGATTCCTCCTAAACCATTGAGCCAAATCTTTAATGTGACCACTCTACGGAAAGAGAATCATCATTTTCTTTCCAATGACACAATTCTCAACCCCTTATTCAACCCGAGTCAAAAGTTATTCCCTGTACAAAACTGATAGGTGCAAAATGGTCATAAACAAAATTGCTAAAAATTAAAAACATGTCTCACATTCCCATAAACAACATAGTAAAATATGAGAATGATCCAACCCTCAGGGAATAAAATAAAAATATTTTATGATCCTCTAATACGTAAAATGCTGGCTGTTACAATACGTGAGACCTTTTCCGTTGGTAGTTGACAAATATCATTATTATGCTATTAGAGCCTAATATGTTTTGGATATTACTATTAGTTTTAAGGGGAAAGCTTTATAAATATATGAGGTAACAACACAAAACACGAAATAAAAAAGGAACGAAGGCTTTGGTTTACGGTGCGGTAAGTCTGTCATGCTCATAAAGGTTATACCCATGTGTAGTAGGTCACCCACAAAATTAAAAACAAAATATATGAAAAGTGATCATAGAAAATATTCCAATGTGAAGTAGACTGTTAATAAAAATAGGAATAAATAAATAAAATCTAGTTATAGTAAATAATCCAAAAATATGATTATAATAACCAGCAAGAAATGGATATATTTTTGCAAGGTTCTAAAAACATAATTCGTACATTTCATTATCAAATGTGGACAGTATTAAAAAGGCTTTTAATATGCTAATGTTAATATCGAAAACCAATGGCTCAAGTGGTAAGTGCCAAATTCTTTAGACTAAGATTCTTAGGTATTAAGATAAATCCTTCGAAGCAACAAATTTATTTGCTTTGCTTGAGAAAAAAAGTGTGGCCTTATTATAAAAAGAAAAATATATACCAATGAGATTAATATTCAAGACATTTTAATCATGTAAATCGCCTTTCTCATCACTCTCTAACTTTTTTCGGGAATTGTCTTCCTAGCTATGATTGAGTTTCCCTACCTCAGCCAATTGGTTGTGTTTAGTTTTCTAAGCATCAAAAGTCGGACAAATAGTCAAATGCGAACCAAAACAAAGGAAAAGAGCGAAAAATCAATCACATGGTGCTACAGACTTATTTAACAAGAACATTGGAATAAGAAAACATTATCTTCCATGAATATAGTTTACCTACGTCATCGTCATCTATATCATCTTCTGAGCTTGGGCTAACTCCCCATTAGACTTCACCATCACCAAAATCCCAACGATCACCAGTAGGTGACATCCAAAAGTCTAACTCATATGAGTCACTATTTGTTTCTCTATACTTAGTTTTCAAATAAGCAACTTTATCACCGACCATCATCTTACCATCCATCATAGTCTATATGCAATTATTAGGAAACTTTTTGTAACACCCCGTATTTTTCTGTGAACATAAAGTAACAAAACAAAGTATACTTAATTTTTAAAAGAAGAATTAAGGGAAACGAGTTGTGCCATTTCGTTTGGCTCGGAATTCTGCTGGAGAAAGAGTCTGAGTTTGTATAAATCGGACTTCGTATGAAGAAGTTATGGCACTTAGAAGTTTCAGGAATTTAAAATAAAAACCAGCCCGAATTCAAAATTTAAAAGTTCGAAATTCAAAACTCACACCCGGACTGGGCGGGAAATTTCCTGCCCAGGACACAGGTCGACCAGGGGGTCGACCTGGTGGTCGATCTGGGTCACATAGGCCGACCAGGGGGTCGACCTCCCCCCTATTTTCAGATCCGAGGACAAGTTCGTTTTTCTACATTTGGACGCCCGTTCTGACCAGATTCGTTGATACCTATGCTATATAAACACCCCTAAGGCTGCAGTTTTCTCTACACAACTTCATTATGCCTATACTCTGCCCTAATTCATATTAAAATAAATCAATGGCGTCGCTACTCTACTGAAACCTAAGCTAGAACTAGTGCTCCTTCTTCTTCCAATCTGAATAGGATTAAAATAGAACAACTTCAACCCCTTTTTTTAGAATCCAAGCAAGGTGAATACAGTTATTTTCAGATATGAAATTTAATTATGATCTTGACATGGTTATAAATCTGAAATGGATATTATGCATATTCTTGTTTATCAGATATGTTTTTCTGTGTGGATCTATCTTATTAATATTATTGTAACTATTATATATCTCTTCCTTCCTTCTGTTCTATAGCCAAGCTACACCAGCCTAAGCCAAATCTCATAAGAGATTGACGCACGAACGCTAAATTTGGCGAATAATAGTGAATGATGCATAATTAGACATGACTGATTTGTGACTAACTTGAGAAAAGAATATACGCTGTAATTTAAGATCTAGATCTGGGCATACTATATATTATAGTCTGTGATTTGGAAGAAGTAGAATTATTTTGTATATGACTTAGGCGTAAAGATCTATATTAAAATAGGATAACTATTTAATGTGAATTCGCCTAAATGAGGATTTTGGATATTCGGCATACTTGAAATCAAAGGCTATAATTTGGCATAATTTTATTAATTATCATGATTTGGTGTTTTTGGATAATATTCTGTACTGTGTAAATTTAACTAAAATTTAGGGCATATGTTATACTGTGAATTATGACCATAATTTAGGCATGTAAAATTAGGCTTAATTTTATGATTAGGCGAGGTATGTTAATGGAATTTTAAGGAATGATTAAATCTGTTAAATTGCCTAATTTGCTAAATCTGTTGAAACTGAATACGTTAATTTGGGGTAGGAAAATCAGTAGGCTCGATCTAAAATTGAGAAAAACAAATTAATAGAACTTCGAATAATCTGGTGTAACTTGTAAAGAAGTTTAATTTGTTGAATTGGCATAATTAGTATGATATTGGAATAATCTATGAATGAGTACTTTAGCTAAAAATAAGAATGCTGAGACATGAGGTTAGACTCTTTTTGCGGTAGAAGCCTGCCCGGATCCAACCGGCCTAACCAGCAACCGCAAACTGTCAGTCTAATGTGAGAGGTCGTAGGAATAACTAAAAGATTCTTATACGCGAGGTTAGGTCTGACTTGTGGCAGAAGTCTGCCCGGAACCGCGTGGCACATCCAGCGGCCACAAGCCACCGACCTAATGTGAGAGGTATGTGCATTAATATTTAGTTAATGCAAATCTAAGATAAATGTGATGCCTAAAACATGTTGGGTGGATAGGGTTAAAACAAATTGACTGATGAATCTAATAAGCCCGTTTCGTAAATCTGTAGGCCCAATACAAGGTTAGGTGCAATAATCTGTAAGTCTGTTAATCTGTATATCTGATCTGCTAGTCTGAAAGCTTGTTAACCTGTATGTCTGATCTGAGAACTAGTTAATTTTAACATTGTACATCTGAAAATCTATAAGCAAGTTAATCTGAAATCTATTAGTCTGGGGACACAAGGTTAGGAGGGGTAATTACTTATGTCATCTATTGTTTGGGACCCATATTAGTCAGTAACCCTTTTCTGGTATCAAAACTATGACCCAACACTAGAGGGGTCCGGGCACGCTTACTGAACTAATTGTAAGAGGTTCACTCTGATAATGGCGAGGGGTGTTGATGGTGCATTCCAACCGGGTCATGTGCGTGCATGGATTTGGTCTGCTATGAGGATGTAAGACACCGTGACATCTGTAAATAGGTCCATGTATATAGGTTGTCACTTTAGAGAATGACACACCCTTCTATGGGGCCGACACATGGTATTTATGTATTAGGGAGCCGATCGCTAGGGGCAGAATTTAGGGTACAACTAGTTCTGTCTATTTCTGTGGGGTGCCATCTGTTGCTATTGGGTGGCAACACCTATCTGTTTCTGTATGGTACTGTCTGTTGGGGTGGTAAGGGCCGTCACTAGTGTACACCTAATACTAGCATTCTGTTTCTGTACCGTTTGTCTCTGTTCGAGTGGTAAAGGCCCATTACTAGCATTCTGCTTCTGTACTGTCTGCCTCTGTTAGGGTGGTAAAAGCCCATTACTAGCATCATGTTTCTGAAGATATCGTTCAGTTTTCTGTTTAGACATTAGGACAACACCTAATTCTGTTATACTAGTATTAGCGCAGAGAAGTGAAAAATAAGTAAGAAGCATAGCTTGGTTTGGGTTATTCCGTTCTGTTCCGTTTACCCTGGTTATACCTGTTATTCTTGTTCCTGTTATCTCTCATCCAGTTTTATTTACATGTCATGATACTATTATCTGTTTATATGCTGAATGTCACTGGACTCACCAGACTTATGTCTGACCTAGTTTGTTTCGCCTCTTTTCTTCCGTTTGGCCCCCCAGGTACTCAGGTTGGGAACGTAGGAGCTTGATTTAGATTTCTCTCTACTAGAAGTGCTTGAAGTAATGCTTGGCTTTGATTCTACCTATTTATGGCATTTTCTGTTGGGGATTATGGCTTTAAAATTATGTACTCTGAAGGCTTTTGTACAAGACTGATATTTATATACTTGAATTTTGGTATTGTGGTTTTGAAAGATGTAACCAAACTTATTTATGTTTCCGCTGCAATAAAGTTATAAAAATTTTCAAGACTACTTTAAGTATCTATCTTGCAATATTCTGTTCTGTTTACTTATATCTTTCCATGAAAGTTAATGCATTCCCTTAGTGGGTGACATTAACGGACATGGGGTGTTACACTTTTTCAATAATTTTTTATTTTTGTCCAATTTCTCTCCCTGTTCTCTTTCACCTATTTTAAATATATTTTCACACAATTTTATTATCATTGAATTAGATCCACTTTCATGACGGTATTGGGAAAATTAATAATTAGTGGGAAAATTAATAATTACTTAATTTGTACGTAAAATATGGATATGCCAACAATTTATCAAGCACATGCCTCAATAAAAATGCTAACACCGACTCTCCCCAAACATGTTTATTGAAGCCTCTCATGGGAAACCCTTTGGTTGTTCTCCCCCGCCACGTGTGACCCTGAATTGGTTAAAAAGCCTATGTTTTTGTATGTTCTTTTAAAAAGTCAGAAACTTTTAACTGTTGGTTGTAATATAATTTCCCTATCGACAGTTGTTACACAAATTAACTAAAGAGTACTAACAATGTCAACTAGGTTCATATCATAAGCCATACTAAAAATTAGTCCGATATATATGTTTAGGTTTATCTAAGCTTCACTTTATTGTATATTATAGTAAAAATAAAATATGTTTTCTATTAACACTTCAAAAGAACTTTTAGTAGCAGAATGGACCCTAGATTCTACAAATTCTAATTTCTTTCTAAAGTAACCCTATAGCATAAACACATGAAAAGTAATATCAAACTGATGTACTAATTTATTAAGAAACTTCTTTCCATTCATATGCTTCCAAATGTGTTCCTCGCTCCTATTCATACTATCTTAAGTCAACTATGTTGGATATTTTCCATTTTACCTCCATTGGTTTGTTTTAAAGTGAGAAAAAGTGGTAGGAAGAATAGGCTCACATCATGGAAAACAAGGGAATTTATTTGTTGAAATATAGGATTCTCATGAGAAGGTTGGGAACTTTGGGCATCCAAATGCTTGCTTTGTTATGATGGGGAAGTTATGCATAACCCCATACACATACCACCACCATCTATCTGACCAAATCATACCGCTTTTAACCTCTTGTAGACCTAACCCGAATTTCAAATTCGAATAACGATGACCAAACTGATGTTAATTAGTCCTTATACAAATAAGCAACAACGGAGAGTTTTCCAGAATTGCTCTCATCTCAAATCAGATTTTTGATGCCTACACGGCGTTGCAAACATTTCAAATATGTTCTCTTCCTCTTTTCCACTTAGATCTACTCTAATTTTTGTATCATCAGAAACCACAACAAAGACTTCTTAGCTAGATCCAGATTGTACAATTCTTGAACTTTTTTACACAATTTCATGGCTTCGTTGAATTCTGAAGTCGATAATTTGATAACTCATTCGTACTTAGTGGATTGACTATTATTTGAAAGAATATGTACTCCTTAAAATTATAAATATGACATTATATTTATCTTCCTCGTCTCGAACTACAAATTTTCCAACTAAATTTTCAAAAGTATCGTAATATCTGAAAATTTAATAAAACATCATTCAATAGTTTAACTATAAGGCTACATTAGAATAATGCAAAACGGGAGGTAACAGGATTTGTTTTTCATGAATTAATTAAAATATTCGCCTTGTAACCTAATAAACTAAATGAAACCATGCATAAGGCATGAGAAGGGTAGAAATAGAACTTTCGACCCTAGTATATAATATAATGTTCTCCAACATTTTCACTCACTTGTTCATTTCAAAACCTAAACTAAATCTAAAGAAAACCCCTAAAGAGCCCGACCATTACAAGTAGGAAAAAGAAGAAGAAGATATAGCTAGAAAACATAAAAGCTTGGAACACATCAACAAATCTGATCAAGGTGAATAATATACTAACCCTTATGGTTTCGGTTATTATGTGGTAAATGGAAGTTGTGTTGAATGTTAAATATGGATTTCATGTTGACCTTGATGTATATATGTTGTGAATCATCCATGTTTAGTTATATGATACGAGATCGGTCCTAGATGCTTAAGATTGTCATATATGTTAGTTTAAATGGAAGATGACCTTGTATATCCTCTTTAACCGTGAATAATCTTTATTGCATGTTAAATGTTAATATAAGAGAAAATGATTAAGTAGAGCGAAACTATGAGATATCTCCAAATCCTACAAAATTATTGTATGATGTGTGTCAAATGTTTTAGGAGATGGGTTTCTAGTTTCTTGATTTTTTATTCTTGTACGAATTTGTTATGAATTTTGTAAGGGTGCATGCTTAGGAAAAATTACCCGCTAATTCTAGTATTAATGTATAAGATGTTAGACCCATGTATTTTGTATTTTTATGAAGTACAAAGTACTAAGGAATTGTACATGCTTTATTTAGACTACTTTTTTGTAAACCAATAAAATTACAAAAAATATAGCGGAGTTGGTGAAAAGAAATACTTTGGATAGAACTAAATCAGTTTTGTTAAAAACTACTACTAGTGCCTTTTCCAAAACCAAAAGCCCTATTGACAACGGTCATAACACTTTCTGATGCACTGAATAGTTGAAGCATCATATGTGATGCTTGAAGTACTCGGGCTTTCGCCTCACATCTTTCAGACATAAGATTCGATACTAATACATTTTTTGTTTTAAAGGATAACCACTCTGCAAATGGTTGTTGCGTTGACTCTTTATGTTATGCCAGAGAGGGATTTCTCTATAAAATACCTATTCACTTATATATTATATATATACCTCTAAAAGATTCTAGGAGGTTTTATCGAAAGTAATGGAGGTTGAATGCCTCTAGGTCTTAGGTTGGCAATGGAGGGTTCTTCTTAACTAAAGACTATGCTTCTGAAGGCTTAGATATCCTTGGAATCATTGCCTCCACAGATATGCCTTTATGTACTATTTCATAAACTCTTCCATAGGCACTACTAGGGTCGTTAAGGAACTTTTCTTAAATTAATTGTTTTGAGGCTTTGCCTATATGGATGTCGACATTGGTGATGGCAACAAAGAACCTTTATTTATAAAACACAATCTATATATTTTCTAAATGAAATAGTGGCCTTATCACTATTGTTTGCTGTTATTGCGAGGCAATGGGCATTGAATGTCGCTGAGCAAGCGAAGCCGAAAGGGTTGTCGCAATATCTTGGTAATAAAGTTTGATGTCATTGCGAGTGTTAAGGTAGATTGGAGCCGACACAAGTGTAGGAACCTATTTGATTTGTGTGTTCTTTATTTCCCTTAGAATGTTATGCATTAGCCGTTACTATTGTTAAGTTACTTCGTTTGTGTGGGGAATGATGGGAGGGTCCCAAGGAGGTGGAAATTGACATTCATCACTGTATTAAGTAATGAAGAATGAATGTGAATCAGTTTCTTTGCATGGTGTAGAAGGGTTTAGGAAAGTAAGCTTTGATTTCATGTTAGTGTAGAGGAACTCTAAGAAGCTCTAAATGAGACCAGAGGGGATGGTGGTTCCTAGGAGATGGCCTACGATGCCATAATACACTGAAGGAGAACCAACAATAGAATGAAGGGTTGGATTCGTTGTTTAGTAAAGTAGATCTTTGCAAAAGAATAGATATGAGTATAATTGGGGAGGGGATCCATTGTGTGTTGCATATTGTATGTTGTAGTTTTATTTAATGTTCATAAGTTATAATTGTGAGAAACGAATTAACTGTTATGACGTAGGGGATGCATCGCTAAATATCATTGGAGTTGGATTATAAGCTATTATTCATACCAGTCTTTTTGATTGACCTATAGTTTATGTTTTCCCCATGAAACTCTCAGGTGCTCAATTGAGTAGGCGAAGGGTTAGGGTATTTCATGTTTTAGCTACGAATAAAGTTCTAGAGGAGAAGATGGCGATAGAAATTTAGGAAGCTCTACTGTGTTTTGTTTTGTTGTTGGACTTATGTATCAACATATATTCTTAGTTCTATTACCTATATACTCTGATTATCCAAGGGGACATCTTCATATGCTCATCTTGGTGCTATTTCGTAATAATGTATATTTTCTCTAAATGGGTTCTTTGTTGGATTGTATGAATGAATTATTTATATATGAGTGAATGTGAATTTTTCACACTTCTATATCATATAATGTTGAGATTGAATAGCATTCGATTTTCTATTGCTAAAAGTTAAAACTAGAGGTGACTGCCACACTAGTAGCTTTTGGCCTTAAGGAGTGCGGGTGTTATAAGTTGGTATCTGAGCATAGATTTATGCAAATTTAGTAACTTTTCTCAATAAGGATATTCTGACTAAAACCCAAAGAATAGAGCAAAATACTAAAGGATTGGGATAACGAAACTATAACATGTTTACATTTTATTATATACATATGTATATACTCAATATATAGCCTTGAGTCACCATTTAGTATATTACTGAAGTTTGTATACAGAAAGGAAGTTAGATACAGAGAGAAGGAGTGGAAGGCTTATTATCGGTAGCGGAACACTTCTAATGGAAATGTTCAACCTGATGCCAACGGAGGTCAGGATCGAGAGGCAAATAATAATCAAGGTACTGCTACCCCACTAAAAGATTTGGTGAACTTATTCTAGAATTTTACTCAGATATTGAAAGCTGGAGTCGCTACTGGTCTCGAAAAAATAAATCCTGGAGCACAAGTTCAAAAAAATCATGCAAAATTGAGTAGGGATTATGTTAGCTTGGGAGGAGGGCCATTCCTTGGAATGGAAGATGCTGCTATTATGGATACCTAGTTGATACACTACGAAAGGATCTTTGGAGACCTGGGCTTAATGGATAACTAGAATAGGAGGTTGGCTTCAAGGAAGTTGTAGAATAATTCTTCGCACTGGTGGAATGAAGTTGCGGTAAGGACACCGGAGGATGGAATCACTTGGGAAGACTTTCAAAGGATGCTTAGGACAAGGTTTGTTTCAAAAGCGGCTCAATCTATGATGATGAGGTAGTTTGATGAATTGAAGCAAGGAGATATGTTGGTTGTAGAATATGCTACTAAGTTTGATGAGCTATCTCGTTATGCTCATGGAACAATAAATACTATTAACTTGAGGAATGAGAAGCTCACAAGGGGGAATTGGTTTGATATCATGAAAGTCGCTATGTCTCACCTACGAGGCCCTACTGATGCCATTGTGGAAATGGCTATCAGGAATGAGGAAGTTCTAGGAGAGGTTGCAAAACCAAATGGAAGCTGTAATCACCATGACAAGAAAAGGAAATTCTTTAAAGGAAAGAAAGCTCAAGAAGAAGGAAAGCCAAGAAAGAATAAACTGGATGTGGTGCGCTTTAAGTACCATCAAAATGGTTATTACTATAACAAATGCAAAGATATGGATGTTGTACCCAGGATCGCTATTGGAAGGCTGAATATAAGGTGCTTCGATTATCATCAGCTTGGGCACTATAAGAAAAAGTGTCCGGAAGCAGCGAAGGGAAAGGTGTTTGCTATGGGGCCTTCAATTTCTGGACCTACTACTGCAAAGAAAGGAATGGCAATATTAAAAGGTAAATTTCTGTTTCGTAACATGTGTATTAAAGTTTTATTTGATACTAGTGCGTCCCATTCATTTATAACTGGCTGTGTAGTGGATAAGTTATTTTTAAAACCATCATATCTTACAACATCCTTTAGAGTATCTAACCCTATCGGAGGCTACGTGATGTTTAGGATGAGTTGTGATAACTTAGAAATTCATTTACTAATTTATGTTTTTATTTGTGTTTGTATGTGTTTTATTTTGGTGGTTTCGAAATTATTTTGGGGATGGATTTCCTAAGTCATTATGATGTTAGGGGTTTTTGTCGAAGTAGGATGGTGTCACTGAAACATCCCTGAAGTGATGGAAGGGTTGTGTTCCTAGTAAGGAGGAGGTGCCAAGAACTTTCCATTGTTAGGTGTTTTGGAGTTGGAGGAAGAGGTAGATATCATGTTCGTATCATAAAGGAATTTGTATATGTCTTTGAACCAATAAAATGCTGAAGTAGGTTATTGTGTCCCGTGTTGATTTACTGCAAGGAGAAAAGCTTGTGAGTCGGTCACCTAGCTGAATGGCCCTAGGAAAATGAAGGAATTGATGAAACAACATGTTGATTAGGAAGGAAGAAATTTTATTAGTTTAAGTAGCCAGCTTTGGGGAGCTTCTACAATATTTGTGAAGAAGCTATATGGAATGTCGAGAATGTGTATTGATACGAGAAGCTCAACGAAAGGACGGTGAATAATAAGTACCCTCTACCACTTATTGGCAACCTATTTGATCTGTTAAGTGGAGCCAAGTTGTTTCCACAGTTGGACTTGGCTACCTGTTAGGATAGAGAAAGATAGCATTTCATTAGCAGCCTTTCGTGCTAGATATGGATCATACGAATGGATGGTTATACCATTTGGAATAACAAATGCATCTGCATTCTTTGTGGATTCGATGAACCGTGAGTTTCGGAAGTACTTAGATAAATTTGTATTAGTTTTCATTGATGACATTACTCGAAGGACCATAAAGATCATGAATACCACCTTCGAATTGTTCTTGAGACTTTGTTAAAGCATTGCTTAAAGGCAAAATATTCTAAATGTCGGTTTTAGGAAGAAAGTGAAATCTCTTGGATATATAGTTTCGGGTAAAGGACTTTTGGTGGATTTAGAGTAGGCTGATGCCATTGTAAGTTAGAAGAGACCAAGAAGCGTTACAGAAGTCAAGAGATTTCTTAGATTGGTAGGGTATTATCGAAGGTTTATTAAAGATTTCTCAAGGACTGCATCACCACTTACTAATCTGACCCGTAAGGATGTTAAGTTTGTATAGTTAGAAAAATATGAAGAAGCGTTTCAGAATATGAAGCGGTTATTTACCAATGCTCAGCTTTTTGTAGTGCCAGATGGAAAGCGAAACATACTTAGGTGTTGTTGATGTTGAAGGGAAGAGTTGTTTCTTATGCTTCCCGACAGTTAAGACTGCATGAAGTAAGATACTCAAATCATGACCTTGAGTCTTCTGTTGTAGTTTTTTCCTTAAAAATTTGGAGGCATTATTTATTGGGTGAAAGTTTTGATTTGATCATGGATCATAAGACTTTGAGATACCTATTTTCTCAAAAGGATTTGAACATGCAACAATAGAGATGGTTGGAATTGTTGACCACTTATGATTTTAGTATAAAGTACACTCCAAGCAAAGAAAATAAAGTTGTTGATGAGCTTATCCATAAGCATCAGATGATGGTGTCGGCTATGTTGAATGAATGGAAAGATTTGGAAGCTTTCGTAGCATGTAATGTAAGGAGTCAGTCGACAAAATGTTCTACTGGAAGTATATGGTGTTGTGTTTGGAAGTTCGACCTATTTTGATTGAGAAGATTGTTGGTAAGCAGAAGGAAGATCCTTTATTAGCTGAAAGGATCCGAAAGTTCAAAGAAGCAATGGACAAAGATGATTGGGAAGGGTTTATTTTTGATCGAAATGGACGGTTAAAAAAGAAGGGAAGGTTACGTGTTTTGAATATTGATGACTTAAAGAAATAAGTGCTCAGAGACTGTCATTGTTCTAAGACTATGATACATCCTGGCGGTATCAAGATGTACCAGGATATGAAGAGAAGTTTTGATTGGGAAGGCATAAAGAAGGATACAGTCTTATGGGTGAAGTAGTGTCGAAACTACAAGCAAGTTAAAGTCGAACTTCAAAATCCTTGTGGGTTACTACATCCTTTGGATGTTCCAATTTGGAAGTGAGATTCAATGTCCATTGATTTTTTTGATGGTTTGCCAAAAAAATAAGGTAAAACAAAAGCATTTGGGTTCTTGTGAATAGGTTAACCAAATATGCGCATTTTATTCCCATAAGAACGAATAGATCAACACCTGTTTAAGCAGAGTTATTTGTGAAGAAAATTGTGAGACTTCATGGAATTCCAAGTAGTGTCATAAGTGATAGCGACCCACTGTTTACTAGTGAATTTTGGACGAGCCTACAGAAGGCAATGGGAATGAAACTTAAGATTAGTAATGCTTACCATAAGAATAAATCTTTTAATTAAGATTTAGTAAAATTTGCCAATTAATTAATTTAACGGGAATGGAATTAGATTTTGGGTTTGTAATGAATGGTGCCTTCAATAACACTGTTCTTAAACCCTGTGTGAAAAGAATAAATCTTTTAATTAAGATTATTAGAGTTCCTAGTTATGTTTAGTAATTTGAATAAAATGGAATGTGAATTGGGTTTATTGTGAACTGTGTTTTAACAACATTTGTTCTTTAACCCGATTAACAATGAAATGTGATTTGGAATATATAAATCTTTTATCAAGATTTAATGGAATTTTCCAAAGTATAATTTTCCAATTTAACAAAATAAATTGGAATGGAATTCGATTTAGTGATAATCGAAGTGAGCTTCTGTGCAGGAAGACTATTAATATATATGGAATTTAAAAGGCTTTGTCGTTATTCCATTTATATTACTAGTCGGATACGGAAATTGATATTGGTTATATATTGATCTATTTTCCTTGAAGATTCCATAGTTAATGGAATATGATTTTGGGTTTACATGAACCGTGTTTCAAATGACATTGGTTCTTTAACCCTGTTAAAGATAGGATTACATGTCTAACATTATATTTCGAACTGTACTGTTGATCTCTGCTAAATGTATATCTGTTGGGTGGTGGAGAATTTATTCTCTTACTTAACACCCTTCTCTAAGATGTACGAGCTTAGAGGTTATATATCGGCAAAAATCAATGGCAGAGTATAGATTGTCGATGCGGCATGTTTGATTTCACAAAGTTAAATAATCATTAAAAATGATTGCTGGAAGATTAAAACTGGACTGGAGTTTTAATAAGTCTTTAATTAAATTGAAATATGAATGTGATAATTTAAATTACCAAATTTGGGGAAATGATCGAGAATGGAGTACCACCAGTTTTACTCCAGTCGATAGTTAAGCCTTTATTAGATTTGAACGTGAAATGGTAATTAAATTTACCAATAACACTGTGGGTGTTAGATATGGAGTATTACCAGTTATGCTCCATGGGATGAATTGGTTGGGATTAGAAAATTTAACAAATGATTACCTCGGTAAGGCTCGATAATCCCGACTAGTTTATAAACCTTAATTTGGTTTAGAATTGATATCAAAAGGAAGATTAAAGTAAATATTTAAAAGAATTTATATTTGATAAAATTAATGGAAACCTTTACCGAAGGATAGGAATATTTGAATAAAGGAATATTCAGAATTAGAATGAGGCGTATGATGTGTTTTTATCGCACTTGATTATTGATTATAAAATACGCAGGTTATTCTGAAAGACCGGGTGTATCCCGCTCCGAATACCAGATATGACGATGATAATTCGACGATGAAGATGGTGGTTGAAGACCGAAGTTCTTCACATCATTTGGATGATTACCGATGTCTTGATTGGGCTGTACACCTAAGACAGGGTGATAAGTGGTGATCGTCTAGACGTACTTGGAGATCGACCGGATATGCGAGGACCTCTCTCCTGTATTGGAGACAAGGAATAAGGTGCCTCCGGTTTCGTTCAGACCCAGAACGAACTAGTAAATGGATGGGTGTCTGACATTGGATTTTATTTTGTGTTGATTGATCTCTATTAAATATATATCTGTTTAGTGGCGGAGAATTTATTCTCTTGCTTAACACCCTTCTCTGAGACGTACGAGCGTAGAGGTTATATATCGATAGACATCAGTCAGATGGCGTGAATTGTCAGTGTGGCTTGATGAGATGCAAATGATCAAGGCTTTTGTTGAAAAGCAGAGTCTTGTGGTTGATGACCAAAGCACATCTTTAAATAGCAGCTTTGTGCATAACATTAATTCATGAACCTCACACCTCAGTATGAGCCAAAAACGGGATCGTCTTTGCAGGGAGTGCACGAGTTTCTTTCTAGCTATGGGTGGTGTTATGGTATGGAGCCAAGACATTTATATTTTTACCAATGTGGATGATGGATAGCGAGGAACTTCGGATATATCGGTCACTATAGGGCCGATGGATAGGTCCGATAAAACCGAGAAACGTGTGTTCAGGAATAAATAATCCACTAACGTAAGTGTGGACCAACCCTAAATATCCAGGGTTTCCCCGAGTGTGTAATCCTAAGGCATTTGCTAGAGTATTTCGAATCGGTGAGGAGCCATCCTTGGCCTCGACTCATAGATGTTATCCAATCTCCAATACGTGATATTTCGGTTTTAGTTGTAGAACTAGTATGGCGACATAGTAGGATGGGGTATTATGCCGTATACGATTGATACATTTATATTTGAAGTTGATTTTGACACTTTACACTTATAATAATATCAAAATGATTTGTTTTAAACATACCAAGCATGTTTGGCTATTATAAGGGAAAACTCTATCCTAAGGCTTGCGTTGCATTGTGCGATGGGACCCGAGTCTTATAATAGCTTCATTTTTCCAAAAAACATTATGTTGTTTGTTTTGTGCACTGGTATTAGGAGAAATCCCGTTCCATGTTATACGGCGTGGTCCCTTGATTTACTTTATTTTTAAAGTAAAGTTTTAAATAACTGTTTTATAGTTCTCACACCAGTCCCATGACTGATTTGGAGTTTATTATTTTAACCTAAACTCTGGGTGCCCATATTTTCCATACGGGCACTAGTAGTTTTGGTTTTGCAGATATTATTTTCCTAGGATCCTGGATTTACAGCTGGAGCTATATTCGGAAAGCTTTGTATCCGTGTATTTCTTTCAGTTGTGTTATGTATTAATTTTCTGCTGCATTGTAATCTAAATCTCTGACATTTTTCTACTGTTTATTATCTATTCATACTCTATCACATTCTTTCACTCTAATGTAATTTTTGTAATAGCAATGAACTATTCTATTGTTTGTGTTCAGATTTTTCATGTTCTTAACTCAATTCGGGCATTCCCTAATGGGCGTGTTTGGGTCGTTTCAGACGTGGTATTAGAGCTTTGGTTTACAGAGCTCGAGAATAAGATACATTAGAACCGAACGAAAGAATTCATTAGAGATTGGATTAGTAATATCCAATGAGAATGACTCGTTAGAGATGGGATTAGTAGTATCCTAGAATGAGTTTTAAAGAGTTTTATTTTTAAAATAAAAATGAAAACAAAGTTGTTTTGAAAAATTTATCTTATTATACGTATTTGAGTATATTATTTTATTTTCATATTGATTTTGGACAATCGAGTATATGGAGATTTTGCATATACGCCTAGCTAGCATATATACAAAGCCTCAAATATATTGGATAGATATAAAATCTCACTCTAGTCGCCCGCGCATGATTCTACTGATGAAGTATACCATCACTAGTATTTACGTTCGATTTTTGAAAGTTGGATATCTATATATTTTCAATTGGCTGGTGTGAGAACCAAAACTAGATAGGGTTTTTTGTTGTGATTTGGCATTGAAAATATGAATTTTACTATATGAAAAATAATATGTTTGGAAATTTAATCAACAAATTGATTGCTGGTTGTGTTGTGTGATTAAAATTTTGATTAATAAATATATTGGAATGATAAAGCCAATAAGAAAACAAAAGGTAAAATTAAGCCAAATGGATCAAATATTGAACTGAATTGGAAGTTGATTGAAATTGCATACATCTGCACACACACACACACACACACACACACATATATATATATATATATGAACAGGTTATAGCAAGGATGCTAAGAAGAGGAATAAAAGTGTATGCCCGATAAATAGGTACATGTTTATTGTATTTCTTGGGTTTTGATGATTTTTTGAGCCAACTGGTTTTTTCTTTTGGATTGATGAGGGCCTTGTGAGGCTAGTTGTGGTTTTAAAGGTTTCCCCATACAAAGTAGGTTATGGCTAATTTTTTCGAAAACTTAGGGTGTTAGCCATATTTTTGAATAACAAGAAAATTCTTAGAAACTGAAAAGTTGAAGAATGAAAGCCAGAATGAAAGTTGAGTTGGTTGGTTAAACAAATTTCAGCCCCGTTCCTTTACGAGGACGAAAAGATTTTAAGTGGGGAGATTGTAACAACTCGGATTTTCAAAACCAATTTAAATTTTTTATTTTGGCAAATTTAATGAATTTTGGATATTTAAAATGATTTATTTTAAATAATAACGACTAAAAATTTATTTTAAACGAAGTTAGAACGAATAAATTTATTTTAATTATAAAACAAGCCTGAAATGGCGTGGTAGTTTGAAAATTCAATTTTAAACTTTTATTGAATGAACAAGATTCAAAATAAATCGGATTTCGGTAAAACAAAAAATATTTGAATCTGTTTAGTTATATCTTTCTAACGAATGTGAAAAATTGAGATTTCATAAGATAAATTAAAAGTTATATCCAGTTTAAAATTCAAAATAGTTTCTATGGAATTTATATATATTATATAATATTTAGCTCTTAAAAATAGCCATTTTGCAAATGACCTCCGTTTTCGACGAAACTACTTTTGTTGGATTCGGATTGTCAAATTATTGCTAGATTCCAATTTTCATAATTTTCAGAATTAGCATGTGAGCGTGGCAATTTTAAACGTGTTTGGTAATTTCTATTTAAATTTAATCGACTGGAAATTGGCCATTTTTCAAACGTTCTCCAAATTCGATGAAATTAGTATTTTTAGGACCATATTGTCAAAACATAGCTAGATTTATTTTTTTTTGGAATTTTTGGAGTCAGTATGTGGCCCCGGTAAATTAAAATGTACGTTGAAATTAATTTTGAACGTTATATTATTTTATATTTTAATTTTGATAAAAACTAATCAAAACAGTCGAATTGGCTTACGAAACATATCCTATTGTGTCTAGAATATGGGTAATTAGCTAGGAATGATAGTCGTTGGGTTTGATTTGGAGTTTGAGACGTTAAACAAGAAATAAATGAATTAATTAGTAATATTATTACGTTTTTTATAGATACCCATCTAACCCAAACCCTAGGAAAACCCTAAGCCCATTCATCGTGTGCCGCCGGTAAGAAATACACAGCTGAAGCGATCCAATTCTTTCCCCTTTTTTCTTTAAATCCAAGAACCATTTCATGAAAATTATAAAACAAAAATCTTTATGCTAGTCGAGCTCTACAAGATGTGCAGGGGTGATCTGTTCTAAGTAGCTATGGTGATCGAAAGTTGCCTCAAAAGGCGCCACAACCGATGGTGTTTTCAGGGGCATGGCAGCTATGAGTTCGACATGGTGAAGGGCATTGAGAGGCGGTGCATAGGGTGACGAGGTGGAGGTGTCCGATCAGGTGCAGGCGGTCTATGGTGGAGCGGTTCAAAACCCTAGGGGCTCGGTTTTAGGTTCAATTTATTGTCGTGGCATGGAAGATGAATACGAGGTTTTTCAAACCCTTAAGAACATGCTTAATTATTAATATGGTAATTAGGAAAGCCTGATTATTTTTAATTTATTCTAATATGTTTTATAACTTGTAATAGCCATAATTCGTTTAAACTGTATCATAATTTCGTGAAATCGGATGCGTTGGAATCGTCTCAACCCGATCTATACAATGGAACTGACTAAAGCTGAAATGGAATACGTTGGAAATTCAGGAATATTCAAATACAAACTATCCAGAAATTCAAAAATAAAAATTGGCGGAGTGGAAACCAACGTGAGAACTTCTTCTCACTCAAATTATTTTACAGTTATTATATAATAGGTTGCAAACGGGGCTTAGTAGCTCCTGACACTATTTTTTGTACAAACCATGATGGTTTGTGTGATATGTGCGTTGTACAAAATATATATGCGATGTGAATAATTTATATATATATGATGTGAAATATATATATATGATGTGAAAACTGTAACAACCCGTATTTTGATAACGTGTTATAACTATAAATCAAGGCAGAATTAATTTTTAAAATGAGAATCAAGGGAAAAGGGTTACGCCATTGCGTTCGTCCCGAAATTCTGCTTGGAAACGAGTGCGATTTTTCGAGAATCGGAGTCCGTATGACCAAGTTATGACCCTTCGAAATTTTCAGCGAATTTCAAGTTCAAAACAGCTTAGAATTCGAATTCGAATTTCGAATTCAAACCACAGAACAGACTGGGCGGGAAATTTCCCGCCCAGGACCAGGTCGACCTGGGGGTCGACCATAGAGTCGACCTGCTCAGGACCAGGTCGACCATAGTGTCGACCTGGTGTCGACCTGGGGGTCGACCCGGTGGCCGAGCCCACTTTTTGAAGCTGGATTCACTTTGATGTTTCTGGCATCGTTTCTGTCTACATTCGTTGACTTGACCCTATATAAACAGCCCCTAACACTAGTCTCACTACACAAAATTCTCTTTGACCTTATGCTGCTCTAATTCTGGTTGAAAAGTTAGAGAAAGGGACTACTTCTTCTACGTCGAAACTACGTTAAGAGAATTGCTGATTTGGGGATTTCTGTTAGGACTTGACTAAGCATATAAAGATTCAACATTGACTTTCTTTTTCTAATTCTCGAACCACGATCTGTAAGCCCCAGTTACTTTTAGATTTAAACTATAAATGCAATATGAATATGTTGTAAATTGAAATTGGACCTGTGTATGATGACTGTTTTACATCCATTCTTGTTCATCTTGGATCTTGACTTTTGGGTATATTACTATGACATTGATTTGGGGCCTATTCATGTTGTAAATTAAAAAGAAAAACCCCTTATATTATCATGCCTGCAATGTTGAATCCGCTATTAGTCACAAGTTTATGACTATCACCTTATGTCAACCGTTACCATGACTATCACCTTATGTCAACCGTTACCATGACTATCAACTTATGTCAACTGTTATCTTGACTAGTACCTTATTTCGCTAGATTTGGAATCTTTTTGTTTGAGGCCGATATGCCAGTAATGTTATAATCATTTATCTCAAGTTATACCATGTTATGCTAGTAATCACTTTTGCCACCTTATACCCGTCCCTTTTTATATTATTCCCTAATTAGATTTATTTGAATCGATTCGAGTTTACATGCGATGGGAATACGATTTGGGTAGATTAGGTAAAACATGAATTGGCTTTGAATATGAACGTTATTATAACTTGAACCTGTATATGGACAAGAACTTTACATGAAATTTACATGAAACCAGACATGAAACTCGACAAGAATTTTGGCATGAAAACTTAAATATGGACATGACACATAGATAAACTTGAAAATGGCCAACTCGAGATTGGGTTGAGTTTGCAGTGTAAACCTGCCTGGAATCGCCCGGCGAATCCAGTAATTGCAAACAATAGGATCTAATGTGGGAAGTTGGTCATAACGCACGTAAAACCCGAGGTTAGACTATGTTGTGGTGTAAATCTGCCCGGAACCGCCCGACAAATCCAGTGACCACAATAATTAGTCTAATGTGAGAGGTTGGGGTGCATTAATGAATTAATGCCACATGATAGGGTTAAGTCATGAGCCACTTGAGTATACTTAACCAACTTGACACGATGATTTGATAGGGTTAAGTCAGGAACCACTTGAACACACTTAATCAACTTGATACATGGTCTGGATTGCGTTAAGTCCCGAATTTGAATGACAACACTTAACCCATTAGAAACCCTAGTTACACGATCCTTTTCAGCAGTAACCCACTTAGATGTATCACGATACCCTTGGACTAGGCAGAGTGGGACACGATTACTGGGATGATTATAAGCGACCAGAACGACGGCTGAGTAGGTGCATCATTGTAGGTTCAGGCGGACTATGGTCGTGCACGTAGTCCGGAGTTGAAAATTCAGGCATTGGGCACCAGTAGGTTTACACTGTGCGTGCTTGATTCGTGTCGGAGGTTGGCACCATAGGACTTGATACACCCTATGGTGGACCTAGCACAGGTGTCTACATTTCAGGATAGGGCCATATGACATAGACACATGACGAGCTAGAACTTGTAGGGAGCCGATCGATTAGTAGATCATACCGTAGGACCCTGTAATGGGTCACTTCATGATACTGGGCCAAGGGATCATTTCGTGATTAATACTTGACATGGGTTAGAACACTAGTAGGGTTGGTGCAGCGAATCTTGAATATGCGATGCTAGACTTGACTTATCTTGTTTATCATATCAGTCATGTTATCATCCTTATGTTTAATTCCAGTTTTCACATGTCATGTTACCTTTACTAATTTTTATACTGAAAGTCACTAGGGCTTACCAGTCTTATGACTGACCCTTTTTCTTTCACCTCTTTTTCTTTCGTTTTTCCCCCAGGTTCTCAGGGAGGAAACACTAGATCTTAGCTTGGATTTAGCTTGCTTTTCTGACAGCTCACGTACGGTTTGGTCTTGAGCTATGCTATGGCTGCTTCTGCTGCTTATGGGGAATAATTTACTTTTGTTATCTTAAGTTTATGCTTCTTCATTTGGAACTTGATGTAATGGAATAATTTGTACCTTGGATATATGGGGTTTTGACACTTTTCTTGAAAGTAATAAAGATTTGGTTTTTAATTTCTACCGCTGCTTTATTTATGTTCTGCCTTGTGATATCTCTGTGTATGCTTACCTAGATAATACTCCACCAAAACTAGTGCATTCCCTTTGTGAGTAACCCTAGCAGAGGTGGGGTAATACATTTGGTATCAGAGCAGAAGGTTACCAGGCTGGGCAAAAGTTTTAAAAAAACCCTCTGAAACTATTTTCAAAACCATTTATAAAGAAGCATTTTTCGAGAAAAGTTTTATTTTTAAAAAGGCTATTCCCCAAAAGCCATTAGCACTTTCCTTTGTTTCCTCGTTTGAATCTTTTTCTTTTCGTTTTTCAGCAAGTCTGATCTTAACCTTCCTAAGGGAATACCCATACCTGGATGGTTCCGAAGGTACTTAAAAGCTAGGGCCAACGGCACGGGCCCGGCAGACATCCCTCCTCCTCCTCCCCAGTAGCCGCGGTTCCTCCTCCTCCTGGTACCGCCTTTGCCAAAATATGCAAAGACTTTAAAGCAATGGGCGGCAAGAACTTCGTTGGAACTGAAACCTTTGTTGAGGCACGAAACTGGCTAAAGGTGACTGAAGACTTGTTCATTATCTTTGATGTGGAGGACTATAGGGAAGTTCAGTTGGCAGCATGGTTGTTGAAAGAGGAAGCTGCATTTTGGTGGGAAGTCACCAACGCTACCAGGCCAATTGAGACTTGGGCAAACTTTAGAGAGAGGTTTGGGCTTAAATTCTTATCGTCAGCAGAAGAGAACCTTCAGATGGAGAGGTTCCTAGCACTCAAGCAAGGGGACATGTCTGTTAGGGAGTACGTGAATAAGTTTAATCAGCTTGCTCGGTTCGGTTTTTATTTGGTCAACACAGCCCAGAAAAAGGCTGTACGCTTTGCTCGAGGATTGAATGAGCCACTACACAGTTTGGCCATAACTCAAATACCCGTGGGGGCGACCTTTGAAAGCTTGGTGGATATGGATCTACTTCATGAGGAAGACAAGAATAGCAAGAAGGAAGTAAAGCCTAATGAGACTCAGAATAAGAAAGTTGACTTCAAGAAGGGGGGCAACAAGAATAACAAGAGCAACAACAAACCACGTGAGACGAGGAAGTGCAACTTTTGTGGTATTACGGGACATCTAGCTAAAGACTGTAGAAAGAAGAAGAGGAAGTTGGGTGAATGCTTTCATTGTGGAGATACTGGACACATCAGCAAGGATTGCCCTAAGAAGCAAGGGCAGTAGCAAGGGCAGACCAAGCGAATAGGACCTTCTGGAGGGCAGTTGCATGCTCTCAACACCACTCCAGCTCTTGACCGAGGTAGTAATATTTCCGTAGAAAGCCTTGTTTACATTTCTGACTTTCCTGTTCGAACCTTATTTGACTCTGGCGCATCGCATACTTTTATTTCTTCTGATATTGTTGAAAATCTGCACCTAAGTACTAGTCTGGTTGAGGATCCCGTTATAGTTTCAAATCCAATTGGGGGCTCCGCCCATTTATCTATGATGTGCGTGGATTTGAGGATCTCTATCTTAAGCGTAGAATTCACGTGTAATGCTTATGTTCTTGGATTTATGGGATACGGTTTGATCCTAGGTATGGATTGGCTGTCCGATTATGGAGACATTCTTGATTGTGAACAAAGGGTAGTGAGGCTCATGACTCGCCTTGGTAATACCCTTGAAATTTCTTGTAACCCTAAGGGTCCGGTCGTGTTGTGTTATCTTGAATCTCTTGACTCATCCGTCGATAATTTGCAATCTGTAAGAGTGGTCCGAGAATATCCAGATGTCTTTGATGAGGTGAGGGGTTTACCTCCTAAACGCGAGATAGACTTCCGAATTTATCTTGTTGATAATGCCAAGCCAGTTTCATTGCCCGTTAGGCACATGGCCCCCGCGAGAAAGAAGAGAGCTCAGTAAACAAGTTAACGAGTTGCTTGAGAAAAATTTCATAAGACGAAGCATTTCTGAATGGAGTGCTCCAGTGGTATTCGCTACTAAGGCGGATGGATCGCTTCGTCTGTGCGTAGATTATCGTGAGTTAAACAAGCTAACTAAGAAAAATAGGCACCCACTACCAAGAATCGACGATTTGTTTGACCAGCTTGTGGGAGCATCTGTTTTCTCTCAACTCGATATAGCTACAGGATTCCATCAGCTTAGAGTGGCTGAGGATAACATTGACAAAACTGCGTTTAGGACTCCAAATGGTTTCGTCGAGTGGCTCGTCATGCTGTTTGGGTTAACGAATGTACCCGCGTACTTTGTAGATTTAATGAGTAGGGTGTTTCGGGTGTTCCTTAACAAGTTTTGTGGTAGTTTTCGTGGATGATATTTTGATCTTCTCAAAATATGAAGATGAGCATGCTAGACATCTCAAGGAAGTCATGGAAACACTTAGAGCACACCAGTTAAAGGCTAAGTTCTCCAAATGCCATTTTTGGAGGAAGGAAGTTCGGTTTCTTGGACATGTAGTTTCTAAGCAAGGCATAACCGTGGACCCTGCAAAGGTAGTTGCGGTACAAGACTGGAAAATTCCAAAGAATGCAATGGAGGTGAGGAGCTTTCTTGGTTTGGCGGGCTACTACAGGAAGTTCATTAAGTACTTCGCTAAGATTTCAGCCCCTCTTACTAAGTTAACAAAGAAGAACCTAGCTTTTGCATGGGACATAGAGTGTGACATTGCTTTTCAGAGACTCAAGAAAGCCCTCACCACAACTCCAGTTTTGGCATTACCTGACGGAGGCAAGGTGTTTACGGTGTACACAGATGCGTGCAACACGGGATTAGGCGCTGTCCTAATGCAAGATGGAAGAGTAATATGCTACGGGGGCAGACAGCTTAAAGTTCATGAGAAAAACTATCCCACGCATGACTTGGAGTTGGCCGCGATCGTTTTTGCACTTAAAGCTTGGCGCCATTATCTTTTAGGGGAGAGGTTCGAGCTGTATACCGACCACAAATCGCTCAAGTACCTCTTCTCACAGAAAGTTTTGAATCTGAGACAACAGCGGTGGATGGAATTCTTGGCATCATATGACTTCGATATAGCCTATACCCCTAGCAAGGGTAACGTGGTGGCGGACGCGCTAAGTAGAAAAAGGTTGACTTTGAGCCCCTTGTTTGTTGAAAGGAAAAGCCTTGAGTTTATAGCAACCTTTGATTTTACACCTGCTGTTGAGTCATTGACTGCTACGCTAGCATCTCTTGAGTTAAGACCTACACTTCTAGATCAAGTAGGGACTTCACAGAAGGAAGACCCACAGATAGTCGAAATCATGGACAAGCTGATTAGTGGTGAGACGTCAAGTCACCTCGGTAGGTATGCCATAGATGACATGGGATGGCTAAGGCGCGATGGAAGGCTATGCGTCCCACAAGTGGGAGACTTAGTAAGGAAAGTTCTCGAAGAGGCGCATCACTGAAGATGACCATACATCATTGAGGGGATAAGATGTACAGAGATATGAAACGCATTTTCTTTTGGGCTAGAATGAAAAAGGACGTGGCAGAGTTCGTTTCGAAGTGCATGGTGCGCCAACAAGTAAAGGCCGAGTCGAAGAAACTAGGTGGGCTATTACATCCTTTGGAGGTTCCACAATGGAAATTGGAGAGTATCTCGATGGACTTCGTGGATGGACTGCCTAGGTCAAGGAAGGGTAATACTAGCATATGGGTCATAGTTGATAGACTCACGAAAAGTGCTCACTTCATTCCGGTGAAAAGCAAGAGGACCGCATCATGGCTAGCGTCTATTTACCTTCGAGAGGTAGTACGGTTGCACGAGGTTCCTTCTAGTATAGTTAGTGATCGTGACCCGATTTTCACTAGCCAGTTTTGGAATAGTCTGCAAGAAGCAATGGGTACATGACTGAGTTTAAGCACGACCTATCACCCACAGACGGATGGACAAACCGAAAGGGTAAATATGGTACTAGATGATCTCCTGAGGCTATGCGTTCTTGACTTTGGTGGTACTTGGGAAGACCATCTTCCTCTCATGGAGTTTGCTTATAATAACAGTTATCAAGCTTGCATCGGGATGGCACTGTTCGAAGCCTTGTATGGAAGACCGTGCAGGTCACCAACTTGTTGGTGGGAAACGAGAGATAGGCTTATACTTGGGCCCGACATGATAAGGGACACTTCTGAGAAGGTTGAGTTGATACGAAGACGGATGAAAACGGCCCAAGATAGACAGAAATCTTATGCGGACAAGAGAAGGACAGACCTAGAGTTCGAAGTCGGAGATATGGTCTTTATAAAAGTTTCTCCGTTACGCAATGTAGTTCGTTCTGGAGCAGTTGGAAAGCCAGCACCAAGGTTCGTAGGACCGTTCCCTATCACTGAGAGGATTGGACGAATGGCCTATAAGGTAGACTTACCTGAGAAGCTGACTGGAGTACACAATGTCATTCACATCTCGCATCTCCGAAAGTGCTTGCATGAGTCGTCCGAAGTGGTTGAGCCAAGCATCCTTGAAGACGTAGAAGTGGAAAAAGAAGCAACATTGAGGCGAGTTCCGATTCGTATCTTAGGAACGGAGATTAAGAAGTTAAGGAATCGAGAAGTCATGCTAGTTAAAGTGCAGTGGAGTGAAGCCCAAGAAGACGCAACTTGGGAAACCGAAGAGAAGATACGCGCGCTTTACCCATTTCTTTTTGATGGTACATTCTCAGTCTCTTTTTCCTATAAACTTGAAAACCTTTTCGTATCATGCTTCTACTACCTACGTTTGTCTTGTTATCTTCTCGATCTTATCTTGAGAACCTTAGGTAGAACCGTATGAATGTAAACATGTGATTGAAACATGTTATGATTGATGTTTGCAAATGGTTGCAAGTGTTTGCAAGTGATTGCTAGTGGATGCACGACGCACATTAGGCACTAGATCGGCTCAGTCACATTTTCATGTTGCATATGCATGAGTGTTTATACTTGTACATGGATGGAACTTGTTATGCTATCACTTGGATGTTGCATATGAATGAATGTTTGTGCAATCATGTAGAGATTATAAAGTATGTTAGGAATTTCTGCATACATGTTGGATTCATTACACTAACATATTTTTCATTAAGGAGGTTTACTGAATCAGTAACCGCCTGATCTTCTGCATTAGATAAGTACATATACACACACTTTCTGCATATGTTCATACATCAGTAGAAACCTTTTTAAAGACAATGGTTGCTTGTCGATGATGTTTTGAGTAGATGGATTATGGATAGTAGGACATATCCTCCCTAACTTAGAGATTTCGGGGACGAAATCCTTTAAGGAGGGGAGAATGTAACAACCCGTATTTTGATAACGTGTTATAACTATAAATCAAGGTAGAATTAATTTTTAAAATGAGAATCATGGGCAACGGGTTACGTCATTGCGTTCTTCTCGAAATTCTGCTTGGAAATGAGTCCGAGTTTTCGAAAATCGGAGTCCGTATGACCAATTTATGACCCTTCGAAGTTTTCAGCGAATTTCAAGTTCAAAACAGCTCAGAATTCGAATTCGAATTTCGAATTCAAACCCCAGAACAGACTGGGCGGGAAATTTCCCACCCAGGACCAGGTCGACCTGGGGGTTGACCATAGAATCGACCTGCCCAGGACCAGGTCGACCATAGTGTCGACCTGGGGGTCGACCTGGTGGCCGAGCCCACTTTTTGAAGCTGGATTCACTTTGATGTTTCTGGCCTCGTTTCTGTCTACATTCATTGACCTGACCCTATATAAACAGCCACTAACACTAGTCTCTCTACACAAAATTCTCTCTAACCTTATGCTGCTCTAATTCTGGTTGAAAAGTTAGAGAAAGGGACTACTTCTTCTGCGTCAAATTTTGTTTGTTGATTTAAAACTTGGAATCTTAATGATACATAGTAATAGATTCATGTATATTTTTTCAATGAAGGATTTTATAAGGATTAAAAATATGACTATTGCTTTCCAATTAGCTGTTTTTGCATTAATTGTGACTTCATCAATCTTACTTATTAGTGTACCCGTTGTATTTGCTTCTTCTGATGGTTGGTCAAAAAACAAAAATGTTGTATTTTCCGGTACATCATTATGGATTGGATTAGTTTTTCTGGTAGATTTAGATTCGGGTCGAAAATAGAAGAATTAAGTCGATCCAAAATTGAAAGGAGGTTCATGGCTAAGGTTAAAGATGTCCGAGTTAAAGTTATTTTGGAGTGTACCAATTGTGCCCAAAATGGTGTCAATAAGAAATTGCCGGGCATTTCTAGATATATTACTAAAAAGAATCGACACAATACATCCAGTCGATTAGACTTGAGAAAGTTTTCAGCCACGCGAATTTTCGATATTCCTTTTTATTTCTCATCAAACGAATGGCATCTTCTTTTGGAAATCCTAGCTATTCTTAGCATGATATTGGGGAATCTCATTGCTATTACTCAAACAAGCATGAAACGTATGCTTGCATATTCCTCCATCGGTCAAATCGGATTGTTTTTCAAAAAATAAAGATTTGGCTCAGGATTGCCCTGTATTTGCCAGAGAATTGGGAGTTCCTATCGTAATGCCCAATTGCTATGGGAATACCATTTAATTGACCTATGCCTGTTTGAACAGCTTCAGTTAAACCTGTTCTTTGTTGATAAGAATCAATACGATCTTTATAAGGTTCCTCCTCGCCTGCCCAGTGCCGGAAGGTCAAGGAAGTTGGTGACCTGATGACAGGGGAGCCGGCGACCGAAGCCCCGGTGAACGGCGGCCGTAACTATAACGGTCCTATGGACCTCAGATTCATACAAGAACCACGATGATTTAATCCAATACCATTGTAACTGTTACAGATGTACGAGGTCGAGTGGTTTCTTGGGCCTCCGCCGGTACTTCTGGATTCAAAGGCACAAGAATGGGAACACGAGGTCGATGCAGAGGAAATGAATGCATTTCCATACTATAAATAAGTAAGTGGGATAGATAAAACATTGGATCATGCCACATCACTTATTCTACAGGATGTTACGGAGCGATCGTCCAAAGAACAAGGCTTTTTTCGAATAAGCCAATTCATTTGGGACCCTGCAGATCCATTTTTTTTCTTATTCAAAGACCAGCCCTTTATCTCTGTGTTTTCACGTCGAGAATTCTTTGCAGATGAAGAGATGTCAAAGGGGCTTATTACTTCCCAAACAAATTCTTCTACATCCTTTAGATTCAACGTCAACTATGTTACAACCTCAGATCGTTGGCGAGGAACATTATGAAACTGCTCAAAGAGTTAAGGAAACTTTACAATGTCTTTGCCATTTGATCCAATAGCGTTCCGTTAGATAGGAAGAGATTTGATAAATACTGATAACTCCATTGATACAGAGCCAATTCCAATAGACTTATTGAACGTTCCCATTGGCGTGCATCCAGCAGGAATTGAACCTACGAATTTGCCAATTATGAGTTGGGCGCTTTAACCATTCAGCCATGGATGCTTAACAGGGCTGTCCACGGCGATACGGAGCTAAAAGATCCACCACTTTAATCCCTGTTTCAAAGATTGATAATTTCTAATACTTCAATATATATTTATATTGAAATATTACTATAGATATTTGTCAATGTGAAGTTTCACGTGTGATTCATGCGACTTATATGATCATGGTTGTTGAAAGGTAAATCAAAGTTTCTTGGTCCCTTCTGATGAACAGATTTATAAAATTTTTGATTCTTAAGATTTTTTTGATTAATCATTGGTTTAAAAATAAATGAGTTATTAGTCGTAGAATATTATTCTCGTCAGACTTGAACCTAACGAACATAACAAGAAAAGGGGTTTAGACAATTCCGTCCCTTTTTCGACGAAGGAAATAGATCCCGGATCTGATGAAATAGGATAAATTGAGACGGCGCTTTTTATCAACTTGATGGTAAGGAATTTCTGGATCTAGAAATTCATTTCATATAATTGAACCTTTTCAAACTGTTTCTTTTTAAGAACCAAAAAAATTTGTGCCAAAATAACAGATGCCAAGAAGAACAAAAGGCCTTGGACGCGCAATGGATCTTGAAGCACTATTTCTGCATCTCCCTGACCAAACCCCCCTACATTAGGATTGCTTGTTAATGGTTGATCAAGCTTGATAGATTCACCCTCTGAAACAAGAAGTTCTGGCCCTGGAGGTATAATATAAACCGTTTGGTGACCATCTGGATAAACCCTATATAACTAATATATATATATATACTATCACATATACATTTGTTTCTTTCATAACGGAAACCGCTCGCATTTTTTTTTAATCAGATTCTAGAATAATTCGTCGAAAATTTGGATCGAATAGACAAAACATTTTTTTTCGTTTTTTAATATATTTAAAATTAGGAATTGGTTAGGAAGAACCTCAAGATCTCAAATAACCTCAAGATCTCAAATTTATTATTTTGAGCAAGAACATACAAAAGAAAATGAGAAAACGAATAAAGAGAAAAAAGTGGAGTTAATATCATTTGAATTGCCATTACAAGGGTAATTAATATTTTTGGCATTAAAAGATATTTTGGACTGGTAATTAGTCCAAAAAATACTACTAACTCCGCAACAAAACCACTCATTCCCGGCAAAGCAAGAGTCAATAATTTTCTATGAGGAACTACTGAATTCAATCACTTGCTGCTAAGCAGTTTTTGGATATCAAACGGACCTCCCCGGATGGTAATCTTAATGTGGCTGATTTACCCTCTTTTGCGATCAGTTTCGCTACAGCGCCCGCCGCCCTAGCTAATTGTCCACCCTTTCCAAGCGTGATTTCTATGTTATGTATGGCCGTGCCTAAGGGCATATCGGTTGAAGTAGATTCTTCTTTTATAAACCCCTTCCCAAATGCACTTCCACTTGACACCTATCATAATGATAAACGGCTCGTCTCGCCGTGACCTTATCTTGGATTCTCAATACTTCTGTCGCTCCATCCCCGCAGGGGCAGAGAACCCATCGCTGTCTCGGCTGTGCTACCGGAGGCTCTGGGGAAGTCGGAATAGGAGAGCACTCATCTTGGGGTGGGCTTACTACTTAGATGCTTTCAGCAGTTATCCGCTCCGCACTTGGCTACCCAGCGTTTACCGTGGGCACTCCACTTGTATATACATATTTATCTAGGTTGCTAACTCAATGGTAGAGTACTCGGCTTTTAAGTGCGATTATGGTTTTTTACACATTTGAATGAAGTAACGAATTCGTCCAGACTTTTGGTAGAGTCTATAAGACCACGACTGATCCTGAAAGGTAATGGATGGAAAAAAGCGCATGTCGTAATAATAAGAAAAAATGGAATTGAATTTTCATTTTTGAATTTCTTATTATATTCTTTCTTATTTTGGGCGTTCCACTTATTGAACAGGGTCTATGGTCGGTCCGTGACCCCTGGATGCCGAAGGCGTCCTTGGGGCGATCTCGTAGTTCCTACGGGGTGGAACTACGTTAAGAGAATTGCTAATTTGAGGATTTCTGTTAGGACTTGACTAAGCATATAAAGATTCAACATCGACTTTCTTTTTCTAATTCTCGAACCACGATCTGTAAGCCCCAGTTACTTTTAGATTTATACTGTAAATGCAATATGAATATGTTGTAAATTGAAATTGGACCTGTGTATGATGACTGTTTTACATCCATTCTTGTTCATCTTGGATCTTGACTTTTAGGTATATTACTATGGCACTGATTTGGGGCCTATTCATGTTGTAAATCAAAAAGAAAACCCCCTCATATTATCATACCTGCAATGTTGAATCTGTTATTAGTCACAAGTTTATGACTATCACCTTACGTCATCCGTTACCATGACTATCACCTTATGTCAACCGTTACCATGACTATCACCTTATGTCAACCGTTACCATGACTATCACCTTATGTCAACTATTATCTTGACTAGTACCTTATTTCGCTAGATTTGGAATCTTTATGTTTGAGGCCGATATTCCATATGCCAGTAATGTTATAATCATTTATCTCAAGTTTTACCATGTTATGCTAGTAATCACTTTTGCCACCGTATACCCGTCCCTTTTTATATTATTCCCTAATTAGATTTATTTGAATCGATTCGAGTTTACATGCGATGGGAATACGATTCGGTTAGATTAGGTAAAACATGAACTGGCTTTGAGTATGAACGTTATTATAACTTGAACCTGTATATGGACAAGAACTTGACATGAAATTTACATGAAACTCGACATGAATTTTGACATGAAAACTTAAACATGGACATGACACTTAGATAAACTTGAAAATGGCCAACTCGAGGTTGGATTGAGTTTGCAGTGTAAACCTGCCCAGAACCGCCCGGCGAATTCAGTAACTGCAAACAATAGGATCTAATGTGGGTAGTTGGTCATAACACACGTAAAACCCGAGGTTAGACTATGTTGTGGTGTAAATCTGCCCGGATCCGCCCGGCAAATCCAGTGACCACAATAATTAGTCTAATGTGAGAGGTTGGGGTGCGTTAATGAATTAATGCCACATGATAGGGTTAAGTCATGAACCACTTGAGTATACTTAACCAACTTGACATGATGATTTGATAGGGTTAAGTCATGAACCGCTTGAACACACTTAACCAACTTGATACATGATCTGGATAGGGTTAAATCACGAATTAGAATGACAACCCTTAACCCATTAGAAACCCTAGTTACGCGGTCCTTTTCAGCAGTAACCCACTTAGATGTATCACGATACCCTGGGACTAGGCAGGGTGGGGCACGATTACTGGGCTGATTGTAAGTGACCAGAACGACGGCTGAGTAGGTGCGCCATTGTAGGTTCAGGTGGACTATGGTCGTGCACGTAGTCCGGAGTTGAAAAAGCAGGCATTGGGCACCAGTAGGTTTACACTATGCGTGCTTGATTCGTGTCGGAGGTTGGCACCATAGGGCTTGATACACCCTATGGTGGACCTAGCACAGTTGACTACATTTCATGATAGGGCCATATGACACAGACACATGACGAGCTAGAACTTGTAGGGAGCCGATCGATTAGTAGATCATACCGTAGGACCCCGTAATGGGTCACTTCATGATACTGGGCCAAGGGATCATTTCATGATTAATAATTGACATGGGTTAGAACACTAGTATAGTTGGTGCAGCGAATCTTGAATATGCGATGCTAGACTTGACTTATCTTGTTTATCATATCAGTCCTGTTATCATCCTTATGTTTAATTCTAGTTTTCTCATGTCATGTTACCTTTACTAGTTTTTATACTAAAAGTCACTAGGGCTTACCAGTCTTATGACTGACCCTTTTTCTTTCGCCTCTTTTTCTTTCGTTTTTCCCCCCCCAGGTTCTCAGGGAGGAAATACTAGCTCTTAGCTTGGATTTAGCTTGCTTTTCTGATAGCTCGTGTATGGTTTGGTCTTGAGCTATGCTATGGCTTCTTCTGCTATTTATGGGGAATAATTTACTTTTGTTATCTTAAGTTTATGCTTCTTCATTTGGAACTTGATGTAATGGAATAATTTGTACCTTGGATATATGGGGTTTTGACTCTTTTCTTGAAAGTAATAAAGATTTGGTTTATAATTTCTACCGCTGCTTTATTTATGTTCTGCCTTGTGATATCTCTGTGTATGTTTACCTAGATAATACTCCACCAAAACTAGTGTATTCCCTTTGTGAGTGACCCTAGCGGAGGTAGGGTATTACAAAAACTATATATATGCGATGTGAAAAATATATATGTGTTGTATAAAAATATAAATGAAGTGATAAAATTTTCATGTGTTGAAATAAATGTTTGTTCATTAAAAATATAATTTTTAATGTGTATATAAACTTTATAAAATATTCATGTGTTGAATAAAATGTTTGAACAATAAAAATATTATTTTTATTGAATGTATGGAGTATTAAAAATATTCAAGTGTTGAAATAAATATTTTATCATTAAAAATATATTTTTAACGCATATATGAAAGACATAAAATTATCCTGAAGTGAAAATAAACATTCATTTACAAATCGGACAATTTGTTTGTGTACACCCATTTAACTGACATGGATTGGGATGATAAATTTTACACATCGCCCAACTGCGCAAATAATGTTCAATGTTTGTTGGTTGGAACCCCACACGGGTACTGGGATAATATTTGACATGCACTAATCCCAATTGTTTAGTTGTATGTCAATCGATTGGTTGACAGACTATTGTAAGCGTTAATTATTTATATTTAATGCTTGTGCGGTTATGTATTTCACTCTTTATGAATGTTGACTATGTATAATTACCATATAAGTAACATTATATGGAAACTGACTGTGTCTGATTCTAATTCAGAAAGAACGAATATTTTAAAATAACGAATATTTTAAAATAACGAATATTTAAAATAAGATTCATTAAAGGATTAAAACGTGAATTTGATGTCCGATTTTGGACGGACACGAAAATATTGAAGTATATGAAGCCGTGTAGATTAGATTTGCGCCATTTTAATGTGAATGATATTTAAATCGATTTTATTCATTTTTATAATGAATATAAAAAGGAAATGATTTCAAAATCAGATATTTTGAGAATATTATCATTTATATATTATAATGATAAGGAGTATACAATTTTGGTTTAAAATTTAAAAGAAAGTGGGAATCGTTTTAAAACGATTTATAAAATACGTTTTAAACGGAAATCGACAAAAATATATAATATATATATTATAAATATTTAATGGCCTAAATAGAATGCGCCGCCGTTCGCGAATTTCGACCATTGACTTCAAATGGACGTTAAGGGAGATTCGTCCATCGGATTCTCCTAAAACTGGAACCTTTGGATTCGTATCGAAGAGAGCTTTCCAATGAATATAAGAGATTTGAAATCTAATGGTTGTATTTTGAATTATGTCCAAATCAAATTGTAAAAGGCCGTTGTAAATGCAATTCGACGACCGTTTATGGAAATCGACTAAAAGTGCCTTAATAAAATTATTAAAAATATTAATAATTTGTGTAAAATCATAAAAAATGATTTGGAATGAATTTGGATGAAAAAATCCACATTTGTGAAGATAAAAATATTTATTCATCAAAATGAACTAGTTATTAACTAGAATAATAATCCAATATTTTTAAAGAAATAAATTGAATTTTAAATGGTTTCAAAAATAACCAGAATTTTCCAGTGAATAAATTGGAATGGATTGGAATGAGAATAATCTTCGGAATATTTCGATATTGGATTCCGCGGTTATATGGATATTGTTATAGGAATTTGGAAGATACAAATATCGTTATTCCCAATACGATACCCATTAGTTTCAGAATTTGATATTGAATATAAGCTGATATAATTTCAATTCAGAGCCTTGTATTTAATATTAAATTGGATTTTGGGGTTGTCGTGAATGGTGTCTTTACTAACACTGGTCTTAAACACAATTGAGAAAGAATAAATCTTTTAATTAAGATTTAGTAAAATTTATCAGTTAATTAATTTAATTGGAATGGAATTGGATTTTGGGTTTGTAGTGAATGGTGTCTTCAACAAACGGTTCTTAAACCCCATGTGAAAAGAATAAATCTTTTAATTAATATTATTAGAGTTCCCAAATATATTTAGTAATTGGAATAAAATGGAATGTGAATTGGGTTTATCGTAAATTGTGTTTTTAATGACATTCGTTCTTTAACCGGATTAACCGTGAAATGTGATTTGGAATATACAAATCTTTTATTAAATTTAATGGAATTTTCCAAAGTAAAATTTTCTAATTTAATAAAATAAATTGGAATGGTATGGAATTCGTTTTAAAGATAATCGAAGTGAGCTTCTGTGGAGGAAGACTGTTAATATATATGGAATTTAAAAGGCTTTGTCGCTATTCCATCTATATTATTAGACGGATACGGAAATTGATATCGATTATATATTGATCTGTTTTCCATGAAGATTTCATAGTTAATGGAATATGATTTTGGATTTATCGTGAACCGTGTTTTAAATGACATTGGTTCTTTAACCCAGTTAAAGATAGGATTATATGTCTAACATTGTATTTCGAACTATATTGTCGATCTCTACTAAATATATATCTGTTTGGTGGTGTAGAATTTATTCTCTTGCTTAACACCCTTCTCTTAGACGTACGAGCTTAGAGGTTATATATTGATAGAAATCAATAACACGATATAGATTGTCGATGAGGCATGTTTGATTTCCCAAAGCTAAACAATCATTAAAAATGATTATTGGAAGATTAAAACTGAAATGGAGTTTTAATAAATCTTTAATTAGATTGAAATGTGAATGCGATAATTTAAATTATCAAATTTGGGGAAATGACCGAGAATGGAGTACCACCAGTTTTACTCCTAGCGATAGTTAAATCTTTAATTAGATTTTAACGTGAAATGGTAATTAAATTTACTGATAACACCATAGGTGATCGATATGGAGTATCACCAGTTTTGCTCCATGGGATGAATAGGTTGGGATTGGGAAATTAAACAAATGATTACTTCTGTAAGGCTCGAAAATCCCGTCTAGTTTATAAACCTTAATTTGGTTTAGAATTGATATACAAAGGAAGAATAAAGTACAAATTTAAAAGAATTTATATTTGATAAAACTAATGGGAACCTTTCCCAAAGGATATGAATATTTGAATAAAGGAATATTTAGAAGTGGAATGAGGCATATGATGTGTTTTTATAGCACTTGATTATAAAATACACGGGTTATTCGGAAAGATCGGGTTTATCCCATTCTGAATAACCGATATGACGATGATAAGTCGATGATGAAGATGATGGTTGAAGATCGAAGTTCTTCACATTGTTTGGATGATTACTAATGTCTTGATTGGGCTGTACACCCATGACAAGGTAATAAGTGGTGATCATCCAGATGTACTCGGAGATCGACCGGATATGCGAGGACCTCACTCCTGTATTGGACATATAGGACGAGGAATATGGTGCCTCCCGTTTCGTTCAAACCCATAACGAACTAGTAAATGGATTTGTGTGTGTCTGACATTGGATTTTATTATGTGTTGATTGATCTCTATTAAATATATATCTGTTTGGTGGCGGAGAATTTATTCTCTTGCTTAACACCCTTCCTGATACATACGAGCTTAGAGGTTATATATCGATAGATATTAGTCGCATGGCATGAATTGTCAGTGTGGCATGCGGAGATGCAAATGATTAAGGCTTTTGTTGAAAAGCAGAGTCTTGTGGTTGATGATCAAGACACGGCTTTGAATAGAATATCTTTGTGTATAGCGTTAATTCGCGAGCCTCACACCTCGGTATGAGTCAAAAACGGGATCGTGACTGCAGGGAGTGCACAACCTTTCTTTCTATCTATGGGTGGTATCATGGTATGGAGCCCAGATATTTATATTCTTATCTATGTGGATGATGGATAGCGAGGCGCCTCGGATATATCGGTCACTACGTGTAGTGGCGGAGCTAGCTCTCACCATGAGGCGGGGTAGAGATTGTATTTGAGGTAAGGATGACCATTGCATTTTACTTTCTTGTGCTGGGATTTCATTTTTCCACATATGGCCATGGCCCTACCTGAGCCATACATGGCTCCGCCCCTGACTACGTGGCCGATGGATAGGTTCGGGAAACATGTGTTCAGGAATAATTAATTCACTAACGTAAGTGTGGACCGGCCCTAAAGATCCAGGGTTGCCAGAGTGTGTAATCCTGAGGCATTTGCTAGAGTGTCTCGAATCAGTAAGGAGCCATCCCTGGCCTCAACTCATAGATGGAATCTAATCTCCAATATGTGACATTTGGTTTTAGTTATAGAACTAGTATGGCGACATAGTAGGATGGGGTACTATGCCGCCTATAATTGATACATTTATATTTAAAGTTGATTTTAACACTATATACTTATAGTAATATCAAAATGATTTGTTTTAAACGTACCAAGATTGTTTGGCTATTATAAGGGAAAACTTTATCCTCCGGCTTGCGTTGCATTGTGTGATGGGACCTGAGTCTTATAATAGCTTTATTTTTCCAAAATGCATTGCGCTGTTTGTTTTGTGAACTGGTATTCTTGGGAGAAAACCCGTTTCGTGTTATACGACCTGGTCCCTTAATTTACTTTATTTTTAAAGTAAATTTTTAAAAAATTGTTTTAGTTCTCACACCAGTCCCATGAATGACCTGGAGTTTATTGTCTTAACCTGAACTCTGGGTGCCTATATTTTCCACATGGGCAGATAGTAGTTTTGGTTTTGCGGATTTTATTTTCCCAGGATCCTAGATTTACAGCTGAAGCTATATTCGGAAAGCTTTGTGCCTGTGTATTTCTTTCAGTTGTGTTATGTATTTTTTTTCTGTTGCATTGTAATCTAAATTTCTAACATTTTTCTGTTGTATATTATTTATTCATACTTTATTACATTCTTTTACTCTGATGTAATTGTTGTAATAGCAATGAACTGTTCTATTGTTTGTGTTCTGATTTGTCATGTTCTCAACTCAATCCGGGCTTTCCCTAACTGGCAAGTTTGGGTCGTTTCATTAGAGCTCACTGAAAGGCAGCCTTCGGGTGTGGATTGTTATAAACACGTGCTGACAAGATCTAATTTTTCTAGGCTATTGTGTTTCAAGTTTCATGTGCTCAGTACTGTTGTGCTTGGTAAGGCAGTGGTGCTGATCGAGGTAACAGTCTCTGGTTTAGTGTGTTGGGAAGTTCAACTTGGTTTGTTTTTTAGGGTAGTTGGAGGAGTACGTTTGAATTGTTCTGGTGGTGAGGGAGAGTCTGGTATCTTTTTTGGTTTGGTTGAAGTGTCTGCTGGGTTTTGTATGGCATCCACTGTTTCAGTCGGAGCTGGGTGATGATTTAGGATGTATGAGTTATTGAAGTGATAAGGCTCTTGATGAATATATGTTTTGTTTCAAAATGATATCTGCTTCAAGTTGTTTGCAAGCTTTTGCTGAAGTTGTTCAACACGGGAAAAATGAAATTATGTTGCATGTTACTCTGGATTAGGATGCTCTCTTATGCATTGAACTTTTCTTTTACAGTATTCCTGTTCTAGTGTAGTTTGTTTGTATTATGGTATGTAATAGTAGTTTGAGTCTTTGCTCGACTCTTGTGTTATCAAGTTAGATTTATTGACGGTCCACTTCTAAACCATTTGTAGTTGATAGATTTACTCTCTATCATATGTACTCTAATGTATCATTACTAGTTATAATGATAGTGGCATGGTCCACAATAAAAACCCAATTGGCCTTGCTAAAAAAATATCATATTTATTTCATTTATGCTAAATCTGAGTTTGTATGCCTAAAGTATCAGATTTGTTTAGTTTAGTGTAAATCTAAAATTTGTATATTTGAAATCTGATATATGGATTTGTAAGCCTTTGAATTATGATATTCTTATCTTGCCTACATTTCTTTAATATGGTTGTGGTTATTGTAAACATTTAAATTTTGGAAATATGTCCCAAAACATTGTTTGATTGTGAATTATAATTCCAGATTTATAGTATTTGGATGTAAAGATATAAATTGTACGGTTGTCGCTTTAGAATTAATAACTTGTTTGCATTTGATAGTGTTTGGTGTTTTACTTGATTATTGTAAATTATCCCTTTAGCTCTTTTTAAATAAAAATATTATTTGAAATCTACAAGAAATATAAACAAATCAGATACAAAGAGTACTGTAAATTCACGTATTTTGTACATTGTTTACATTATCTATTCCGAATAAATATATTACCCATTTCTTGTGAATAAAAGTATGTCAATATTCTTTCTTTTAAATAGTTTGGGCAAGATTTATAATAATTATGGTACATAACCATTTTACGAGATTTTGAATGTCAAAAAGATTAAAAACAAAAAGGGTTGTTCTAGTCGTTAGTTTGGACTAGAATAATAAAAAAACATAATTAGTAACCACGTTTATATCACGCTAAAACATATATATATATATTATAACTTATTTGTCTGAAGCCTGTATAAATAAGTTATTATATTATTATTAAATGAATTATGTTGTGTGTTTGAATTTGAATAGTTTCCATTTTTATGGGAATATATATAGTAATATTTCCCATAATGAATGGAAACGAATATTTGTAACCGTTATGTTGGTAGCAATAAATATGGAGTTAATTGCTATAAATAAAAGTGTTACAAATAAAGGAATGAACATTGTAACCATGAATGTTTTTGGGGAAACGAATGAATAGGTAAGAAATGCCAAATTATTACAATTTAAAATGAATTGAAATAAATGTTGTAACTCCAACTAAGGAAATCAATATAATAAGGTTATGTATTTATATAAGAAATAATGAAATAAAATAATAACGATATGATAATAGGAGTTAAAACAAGTAGTATTAAAATGGTTTTGACATAGGTGACATTTATTAGGATGTCCATCGACATTAGTGTCATTAATGGCATGTGATCAGTATAGTAATTAATTAAAATGAAGGGGATTTAATGGGAATTTGGGCGTTAGCGGCTATAGTAAATACTAAGCCCAATAAGAAAATAAATAAATAATCTAGAGATTTATCTTAGAGAATCATACTTATCTTATTCTAGTTAATTTTGGAAATAATATTTTAATTAGAAATAAGGATTTGGACATAGTAGGTTAATGATGCGAGGTCATTTGCCTTATTCGATAGAAATATGCACATTCCAACAATTAGATATAGGTACAACTGATGTGAGATATCACTAACCAAAGGGACCCATGACGATAGTAAATTGTTTAACGAGAAATATTCCTAAAAAGTTTACTTCAACTATTGAGGTATTAATTGGATGTAGGGCCCTCCTCCTTTCTGAAAAAAGAATTTAAAAGGGAAATAATTCATAGCATAGCCTACTTCGAGATTAGAGGTATTGAGTAGTGGGATTCGCCTTTTGGGTATTAAGTGGTTGGATTCACTCTTCCCCATAAAGGTAGAGTCATAAGGTTCTCCCTTAATAGGTTTGAAGTGATCGGATAGCTCATCTACCTATAAATAAGAACTATTAATGGATAATTGGGTGCAAGATCGGTAATCTTTGTGATGGTCCGTTAGGTAGAAAGTGACTGAGGTTGGAGCTCACCTTGGGATAAGGTATTAAATGACCGGTACGAAGGTACCATAGATCTTCCTATCCTGCAGGAATTATGAATTGACTAGGGTATTATCTAATAAAGCCACTTAGATAGTAACACGGGTCCACTAGTGGAAGGTCATTTGACGTTAGTCGCCTACCCATCCAGTAGGTCATAAGTGATTGCTTACTATCTCTCAGCTTATGCGGGGTATGGGAATATGCATGAACGACAGAAGCTTTTATTAATAGAACTTAGTAGGCAGTGTCCTCTAATTTATATTAACATGTAGTAAACCACCTAGTAACTTATTAAGTGATGAATGGATCTGCTTTAAACCTTAATTGATCATAGTGATCTGCCTTTATGTTATATTATGAGTCGGGCCATAAGTGGATATATAGATTAACTTGCCTCCTTTATAAGATATTAAGTAGATGGAAAGCCCTCCTCTTAGTTTGGATAAATGGTGGTTTAAAGGCTTCAAACTTATTCATAAAGGTTTTATCTCAGTATATTGTGTTGATGTTATCTTTATAAAGCACTACATTGGGTATGGCAGTTAATCATCATGTGTAATCCTTGTTGTGCTAGGTTAGAATTTCCAGTCTTGTTAAACATATGATTTGGGTGAAACCAAACGGGATGCATTTGTGTATTGTACACAATATTAAACATTTTCTACTCACCAAGACTTGTTGTTCTGACCTTCTCCTCATAACTACTTTTAGTTTCATTTAAGGTAACATAGGTCATTACAAGTATTCAAGTTTGGTTTTCGGTTCTTGTTCTCTTATGCTCAATATTGATGTGACGATCCGCTTTTAAGGTTGTTGCCTTGGTCGATACTAGTTATCCTATCTTGTGTACGCTATGAGTTACTTTTATTGTACTTTGATTGTGCTTATGCTCATTTATTACAAGTACAGGATATATACTCTCCATTCTTGGATGGGTTTAAGTTTTAATTTTTATCAGAATTCAGGCTTAGAAAAGTATGGGGTTTTACAATCAAGACCACATTTTTCCAGCGGTAATAAGTAGAAGGACAACAAAAACTGTAAACCATATGCCAACACTAAAAAAGATAAAGGCAAATCGAAGGTGGATAATCAAATTCTTATAAGCAACAGATTTCTATACCTATCTTATGAATTAGACGAGGAGAACTCTGGAGAAATTATAGAAAAAAGAGGACTTCATAGCAGAAGATAAAGATTTTATTTTAGAACAATATTTTATATAGCATTTAGCAGAGCTCATTACTGAAATACCTTTGGAATCTATCTCAGACAATTCACTCCCAGTTATGTTACTACAAACCTTTAACTTGAAGATAGGGGTGTAAATCGGTCGAACTGGACCGGACAGAGGTGTGTTTAGTTTCTGTCCTAAAAAAATTTGGACCGAACACGGACAAGGCGAGATTTTATCTCGAAAAATTTTTGTTGTCCTAATTCGTGTCCTAAATAAAATCGATCAGACATAGACATATGTTTTTCGAACACAGACACGAATGCACCCGGTTGGACATGAGTGCATATATCACTTTTTATTCCTTTTACTAGACTTTCTCTAAACTAAATACCGAATTGCAAGTAATTCGGACGAATACGGACTAACATGATTTTATCTCGTAAAAATTTTGTTGTCCTAAATTGTGTCCTAAATGAGAATCGGACGAACTCGGAGAGGCATATTTCGGTTGCGGACACGAACGGACGTCGGACATTCGTACAAAATTTACAGCCCTACTTGAAGGAGGGGATTCCTTATCAAAGCGAACTGTGATTGCGCCCATAAAAGAACTACTAAGGCTCGAAAACAATTATATGATGGAATATTGGAAGTATTTGCACTAATTTCAAAATGAATCTAGCGTGATTTCTTCTGAAAAAACCGGGAATCACTGGTTTAGTGGAAAACAAGTTAGCAAATGCTAAAACAGATTCTTGTTATCTAAAATGGACCGAAATTTGGACATTATGCATAATGGTGATTATGTATCAAAAGGAAGAAATGTGGAATTATAGAACAATAGTTAATGGAATTTAACTATTATTCACAAATCCACAAAATAGTTCAGATTAACTACATAATTAAAAATAGGGCGGATATGTGATGTATCTAATTATTATTTATGTAGGAACCCTAGTTTTGTGATTACACGTATAAGTAAATTAAATAGTGTTTTAATAGGTTAATTCGAATTAAAACTTTATCTGGGGAGGATAAATCGTGAAACCCTTAGATTTGCATAAACTAAGGACTTTAGAGTTAAAACATTAAAGTATATTGGGTTGAGTTGTATTGTGTCACAATTTGCAATTCAATTCTGTAACGACCCAAAAATTTTAGAACTAATTTTCAATTCCTCTTAAGAAATAGCAGTTTTTTAATGAAGTAGTAGCTAACAAACTCGAATTTTGATGAAATCAGATTCATTAAATCCGGAATGATGAAATTAGGAAATCAACTAAGTTACGTCCATAAATGACATCCGTTAGATACATTAAATTCGCAAAAGATTCAAAATTTGGACTAAAAACGGATGATTTTGAGGATATCTCGAGAACAGGATATCGATAGATAGTGAGACAAACTCCGTTCAAGGAAGTTTTGCGTAAAACGGCATCCGTATGTGGAAAAGAAAATAAAAGAAAACAAAAGGCCGAAATTTGAACTATATTTTGACGATAATTGGAATTTGATAGCGCTAACGGCAAAACTAGAACATGAGACCTATCTAGGAAAATTTTAAACATAGAATATTAGCTACATATGAAGTCTTGGAAAATCCCGTATCGAATATAGAATGTTATATAAGAAAATAAAATTAAAATAAATTTTTTGAAAATCCAAACGAACTTCGATTTTGGATTTGAACACATATGATTGATGTACATTAGAAACTGGACAATATGGTTGAAGAATTTCGGAAAACCGTTATCGTTTGATACTCCGACGAATATTAGCCTTCGATTTTCCATCCTTATCGATAAGTACATGTGTCATGCATTCATGAAATTGAGCCTCCTTATAAATACCATTCATCCATACCCTCTTTACCATCTCATTCCCTTCCTTCTCTTGAAAATCTTCTTCTTACTCCCCTCTCCATGAATTTCTCATTTATTTCCCTTAAAAAAAAGATTATTCAAGAAAATAAAGAAGAAAGGAAAGAGAAAAGCAAGGAGAAAGATCTATACATCCTAGGCGAAGTTCTGGTAGCTTTTGGGTGAGAAAAACTAAACTTTTAAAGGGTTTTGTTGTTTGATTTATTGATTGCTTGTAAGGTGTTTGTTGAAATGTTTCTCAGAGTTTTGGAGGTGAATTCATGGATGGTTTGATGGTATATGATTACTTAAAATCCTTAAATAGGTTCATGAAGTAAAAATGCCAATTTGTTTGGAGTTTGAGTGAAAACCTTTATGTTTGGTTCACAAAGTTGCATCTTTATGGAATATCGTAAATATACTTGCCTTGATTTAATTTTGGTAATATGTTTGGGTTATTACTAAGTGATTTATATGGTTAAGAAAATCAAACCGTTAAAGATTCGATATTTAGGTAAAATTTGGGTAGTCTCTTAAGTAGGTGAGAAAAACTCACTTTATAAAGGTTTTAATTACTTAGTTTAGAGATGCACATATGGTGTTTGGTTAAATGTCTCTTAGAAGATTTGGGGTGAATTTTGAATATATTGGTGGTATATGGTTGCTAATGGTTTCTAAATAAATTCATGAGGTTGATGTGGTTTGAATGGTTGATTTGGGTGTTCAATGGTTATGAATACCATTTGGTTGTTAATTAATAAAATGGAACTCAATTATGACACCGATATCTGATCTTAAATAACTAACGAGTTTAGTTACAACTTGTTAGACACATGACATCTTGTTTATGTTTATTGGATGTTTTTATATACCCAGATTCTCGGGTTATACAGGAGTTGAATGAGTCTCATTCCAAAAAATGGATTTTAATTGATTATTTTAATAGTAGAATAATGGGAAATAATGAATGTATTTTGGACGGACGAATAATGTTTTAAATAATAAACACCTATTTTGGTTGAATATGCGGAAACCACGAGTAAGTTTGTCCCGATTGTGAGACCCGGAAAGATAAACGGGGTGTTTAACAAGGTAAGGAATGCTGCAACCAGTGCGTGGAATTTACCTGGCCTACGTTTATTTATTAGGGAAAGGATCGGAATAGATTGAAAGGAAAGCTTGGATGTTCAGTTAACAGTTTATTAAATGTTAAATGTAAGGAAGATATTCATCTTTGTATAATGGATCCGAAATAAGGATAAGTGAAAACAGGAGTTTTCCAATTAATTAAATTAAATTTGAATTAAATGAAAAACATATTGGTTAATAGTTGAGATAAGTCTCCATAGATGAAGACTTATACTATTTGAGGAATTGGAAGACGCTAGCCAATATTCCGCTTATACTGTTGGTTGGATACGGAGATTAATATCAACTGTAAGCAGATATGATTTCCGTGAAGATTCCATTTTAAATGGAAGATCATTTTGTGTTTACCGTGAACTGTGTTTTCTGTGACATTGGTTCTTTAACCCAGTTAAAGACATGATTAATTTCCTAAGATTGAATAATCATTGAGTAATGATTTTTGAGATTAAAACTATATGGAGTTTTAATGAATCTTAAATTAGATTAAAATGAGAATAGGGTAATTAAATTTAACATATTCAAGGAATGTTCGAGAATGGGGTACAACCAATTTTACTTCATGAGATAGTTAAATATTTAATTAGATTCGAAATGCTGAATGGTAATTGAATTTACCAATAATAATGGGGGTTAGATATGAAGTACTACCAGTTTTGCTCTATGGATGAATATGTTAGGATCGGAATAATAAAATGAATGATTACTTCGGTAAGGTTCATTAATCCCGACTATATAATAAACCTTAATTTGGTTTAGAATGTGAAAAGATATGGTAAAATCTTTTGCAATGGTTTCCAAGGAAAGATTTAAACAAGTGGTTTAAATGAATTAAATCTTTGACAAGATTTGTGGGAATAATTCCCAATTTAATGAATATTTGAATAGCGGAGTGTTCTGGATTGGAATAAGGTTCATGAGATCCTATATACCTACTGGTTTTAAAAGATGCGCTAATTATTTGGAAAGCCCGGGTTTCTACCCATTTCGAATAATTATACAACGTGATGTTGATATCAAGATGACAATGATGATTGTTAAAGACCGGTATTCTTCACATTGGATGGATAGCTTGTCGATGCCTCGGTGTAGCTCCTTAAGCGATTAAAGTGACGATATTATCTGACCGTACTTGAAGCGTATCAGATTGCAAGGACTTGCACCCCAAGGCAGGGACATGGAATCAGGTGCCTTTTATTTTGTTCCTATTCCCAGAATGTACTTGTTGATAGATTTCATGTCTGACATTGTATTTTGTGAAATACAAACTGACATTTACTAAACATACTTCTGTTTTGTGGCGGAGTATTGATTTTTTTGCTTAACACCCTTCTTTAAGACATATGAGCTCAAAGGTTGTATGTTGGTGAATAGCAGTTTGTGTTTTAAAGAATGATAGTGTGGCATGATAAGTGGAAATGGTCAAGGTTTTTTTTTTTGAAAAGCAAGGCCTTGTGGTTGAAGATCTGAGCATAGCTTAAATGCGTAGTTTTGTGTGTGATGTGACCTCGTAGGCCTCACAACCCGGAATGAGCCAAAACAGGAATATAGACCGCACAGGTATGGACTTAACGTTCCGTCTAGCAAAAGGTAATGCCATGGTATAGAGCCCAGGCATTTACTTATGTGGTTTGTCAGATAAAGAGACTTGTACTAGGTCAATATACCTAGATGACAGTCTACACACACACACACTGAGGGACGTTATGTTCAGGCTATTACTTTAATCCACGAAGTAGGGTGGACCGACCCTGCCACTCTAAAGGAGCCAGACCGGATCATGGAACCTGGTCGGGGCTTCCAAATTGGATTGGGAAGATCTTTAGCCCAGGCCTATTGATGGAAATACAACCTCCAATATGGAACCCTTTATGATTTCAGTTGTAAACCTATGTAGCCAACATAGTGGGTTGAGGCACTATGCGAGCTAAGATTTATAAATTTATTTTCGAAAGGATTTTTCCCACAACCTAGACATTATTATAATATGCAACAGTTTGGTTTTAAATCTATATCAAGCATGTTTTGCGATTATAAGGCAAACCCTTATCCTTTGGTGTGCGCTTGCATTGTGTGATGGGAACTGGTGCTTATAATCGTTCATTTTTCTAAAGTCATGTTTTCAAAATCTGGTTTATGGTTGCTATGTTTAGTTCTGGTTACTATGGGTGTGCAAGTATCCTTGGAAGGAAACCCGTTCCGCGACATGCGGTGTGGTCCCGAGATACCTTATTCAAAATAAGGCTAAGTATAAGATTACTTAATAAAGTTTCTCACACCAGTCCTATGACTGGCTCGTAGTTTGTTTTTCCCTTGCAAACTGCGGTGCCCACAATTTCCACATATGCAGTTTGTTAGTTTGTTTTTCAGTTTTCGAGATCGGGCTCAAGCTTGAAGACTTGAAGTTCTAGAGAGAGCTGAAGTTTCATATGAAGGCAGGACGTACCCTATTATCGGTATATTATATTAAGTCTACATGGAGTAATGGAATGTAAAATCAGATTGGTATTCAAAAATGTTTCTGCTGCAATAATATGTTCTTTTTATATTTTATTCATTCCGTTGTGAGCTTTGTACTCCACTGTGTTTGCTCTGATAAACCCTAACAAAACGTACTTTTGCTTACCTTGAATTGACATTGGTTTTGGTTTTTGGTTAGTTTGAAGTAGGAGGAAGTGCGGGCGTTACACTTGGTATCAGAGCTTTGGTTAGATAAACCTTGGCTCTGCGGGATACAGACTTGTTAGAGATAGGATCATTAGTATCCTAGGACAAGTAACTCATTAGAGATAGGGTTAGTAAAAACCTAGAATGAGTTGCGAGTGTGTGTATATATATGAGAGACATCTTTGTAATTTGATATACAAATTGTTGAATGGGTTATGAACATTGGTCGGTGCTGTAAGAGCTCACTGTATCCATAGGTGTTTCTAAACACTTGAACAGAATAGTCTAACCTAGTTTTTTTTTTGGATAAATGAGATAATTTTGTCCAAAAGTATACTTTCGTAAAAAAAGGATATATGTTTTGATGAAAGTTATGTTTTGGAAAATTTAATCCATTAATTAATTGCTGGATGTGCTAATTAATTTAATTAGTTAAGAAATTTAAATTCTTGACGATTTTGGACAGTCGAGGCATTTGCTGAAAAGATTATAAAACTTTTTGTTAAAATATTAAATGTTGTAGGGTATAGATAACTGTGGTCTATCCGGAATTAAACCTAAGATTATGAGTCGAAAATAAGCGAAAGAGATTTATGAGTAGATAGAAGAAGAAAATAGGTTGGACCTATGCAAGTATATTCATAGCTAATCTAAAAAGGATAAGGATAAAGGAAAATTTATGGGTGTTTGCTATTATAAAGAGGTATATTATGCAGTCCTATACCTAATGAATAAATATATAAAGTTAAATAGTGGAGTTAACCAACAAAGCTCCAGGGTTAATAATCGAGATATTGGTTAAGTATATGACCATTAGTTCTGACATCGATTTCAAGGACGAAATCATTTTAAGTGGGGAAGAATGTAATGACGCAGAAATTTTAGAACCAATTTAATATCAATTTCTCTTATGAAATAACAGTTTCTTAAGGAATTATTAGATAACGAACTCGAATTTTGATGAAATCAGTTTCATTAAATTCAGATTGATGAAATTAGGTAGCCAACCAAGTTATGTCAAAAATGACATCCGTTAGATATGTTAAATTTGCAAAAGATTCAAAATTTGAACTAAAAACGGACGATTTTGAGGACATCTTAAGAACGGGATATCGCTGGATAGGGAGACCACCACTGTTTGATCCGGAACAGCGAATTTTACTACTTAGGTAAGTTTCCATAAAACGACATCCGTGTGTGGAAAAGAAAATAAATAAAAGGCCAAAATTTGAACTAAATTTTGACGATAATTGGAATTTGATGGCACTAACGACAAAACTGAAACCTGGGACCTATCCAGGAAAATTATAATCGTAGAATATTAGCTGCGTATGAAGTCTGGGAAAATCCCGTATGGAATATAAAAAGTTATTAAGAAAACAAAATTAAAATAAATTATTTGAAAATCCAAACAAACTCCGATTTTGTATTTGAACACATAGGATTGAAGTACGTTGGAAACCAAATAATATGGTTGAAGAATTTCTGAAAACCGTGATCGTTTGATACTCCGACGAGAGGTCGGGAAGTGTGTGAGAAAAGATACTTTACTATTCATTTAGATAAGTATGAATATTAGCTATTGATTTTCCAACCTTATCCATAAGGAAATGTGTCATGCATCCATGAAATTGAACCTCCTTATAAATACCCTCCGCGCTTACCTTCTTTACCATATCATTCCCTTTCTTCTCTTGAAAATCTTCTTATTCCTCCCCTCTCCATGAGTTTCTCATGTTTTTCCCTTAAAAAAGTTTTTTCAAGAAAATAAAGAAGAAAGGAAGGAGAAAAGCTAGGAGAAGGATCTGTATATACTAGGCGAAGTTCTGGTAGCTTTTGGGTGAGAAAAATTAAACTTTTAAAGGGTTTTGTTGCTTGATTTAATGATTGCATGTAAGGTGTTAGTTAAAATGTTTCTTAGATTTTTAGGGGTGAATTCATGGATGATTTGATGGTATATGATTTCTAAAAATCCTTAAATAGGTTCACGAATAAAAATGCCAATTTCTTTTGAGTTTGAGTGAAAACCTTTATGTTAGGTTCACAAAGTTGCACCTTTATGGAATATCATAAATATACATGCCTTGATTTAATTTTGGTAATATGTTTAGGTTATTACTAAGTGATTTGATATGGTTAAGAAAATTAAACTGCTAAAGATTGGATATTTATGTGAAATTTGGTAGTCTCTTATGTAGGTGAGAAAAACTCACGTTATAAAGAGTTTTAATTAGTTAATTTAAGAGATGCACATATGGTGTTTGATTAAATGTCTCTTTGAAAATTTAGGGTGAATTTGTGATTATATTGGGGGTATATGGTTGCTAATGGTTTCTAAATAAATTATTCAGGTTGATTTGGTTTGAGTGGTTGATTTGGGTGTTCAATGGTTATGAATACCGTTAGGTTGTTAATTAATAAAATGGAACTCAATTATGACACCGACATCTGATCTTAAATAGCTAACGAGTTTAGTTACAACTCGTTAGACACATGACATTTTGTTTATGTTTATTGGATGTTTGTATATCCCAGATTCTCATGTTATATAGTAGTTGAATGAGTCTCATTCCAGAAAATGGATTTTAAATGATTATTTTAATAATTAAATAATGGGGAAAAATGGAAGTATTTTGGACGAATGAATAATATTTTAAATAATAAACACCTATTTTGGCTGAATATGTGGAAACCACGAGTTAGTCTGTCCCGCTTGTAGGATCCGGAAAGATAAACGGGATGTTCAACAAGGTAAGGAATGCTGCAACAAGTGCATTGAACTTACCTGGCCAACATTTATTTATCTGGCCTAGGATCAGAATAGATCGAATGGAAAGCCCCGATGTTCATTTAACAGTTTATTAAACAGTTTATTAAATGTTAAATATAAGGAAGATATTCATATTTGTATAATGAATATGAAATAAAGATAAGTGAAAACTGAAGTTTTCCATTTAATTAAATTAAATAGGAATTAAATGAAAACCGTATTGCTTAACGGTTGAGATAAGTCTCCATAGATGAAGACTTAAAATATTTGAGGAATTTGAAAAGCACTAGCCAGTATTCCGCTTATATTGGTTGTTGGATACGGAGATGAATATCAACTGTAAGCAGATATGATTTCCGTAAAGATTCCATTTTTAATGGAAGAAGATTTTTGGTTTATCGTGAACTGTGTTTTAAGTGACATTGGTTGTTTAACCCAGTTAAAGACATGATTAATTTCCTAAGATTGAATAATCATTGAGTAATGATTTTTGAGATTAAAACTATGTGGAGTTTTAATGAATCTTTAATTAGACTAAAATGAGAATAGGGTAATTAAATTTACCATATTCAAGAAATGTTCGAGAATGGGTTACAACCAATTTTATTCCATGTGATAGTTAAATCTTTAATTAGATTTAAAATGTTGAATGATAATTGAATTTACCAGTAACAATGGGGGTTAGATATGGAGTACTACCAGTTTTGCTCCATGGGAAGAATTGGGATTGGAATAATAAAATGAATGATTATTTTTCTAAGGTTTATTAATCCCGACTAGATAATAAACCATAATTTGGTTTGGAATGTGAAAAGATATTGTAAAATCTTTTACAATGGTTTCTAAGGAAAGATTTAAATAAGGGATTTAAATGAATTAAATCTTTGTAAGATTTGTGGGAATAATTCCCAATTTAATTAATATTTGAATAGAGGAATTTTCTGGATTGGAATGAGGTTCATGAGTTCCTGTATACCTATTGATTTTAAAAGATGTGTTAAATATATGGAATGGCCGGATTTCTACCCATTCCGAATAATTACGTGACGTGATGCTGATATCAAGATGACGACGACAATGGTTGAAGACCAGTATTATTCATATCGGATGGATAGTTTGTCGATGCCTCGGGGTCACTCCTCAAGAGGTTAAAGTGACGACATTATCTGACCGTACTTAAAGCGTATCAGATAGCAAGGACTTGCACTCCTAGGGGTGACTTGGAATCAAGTGCCTTTGGTTTCATTCCTATTTCCGGAATGGACTTGTTGATGGATTTCGTGTCTGACACTGTATTTTGTAAAATACAAATTGATATGTACTAAACGTACTTTTGTTTGGTGGCCGAGGATTTATTCTCTTGCTTAACACCCTTCTTTGAGACGTATGAGCTCAGAGGTTGTATGTTGGTGAACAACAGTTTGTGTTTTAAAGAATGATGGTGTGGCATGATAAGTGGAAATGATCATGGCTTTTGTTGATAAGTAGAGCCTTGTCGTTGAAGATCAGAGCATTGCTTAAATGCGTAGCTTTGTGTATGGCGTGACCTCGCGGATCTCACAACCTAGAATGAGCTGAAACAGGATTATAGACCATAGGGGTAGGTACTTAACGTTCCATCTAGCAAAAGGTAACTCCATGGTATGGAGCCTAGGAATTTACTTTTGTGGTTTGTTGGATGAGGCGCCTCGGAATAGGTCAATATACCTAGATTACAGTCTGCACACATACTGAGCGACGTTATGTTCAGGCTGTTACTTTAATCTACGAAATAGGGTGGACCGACCCCGCTGCTCTAAAGGAGCCATACGGGATCCTGGAACCTAGCTAGGGGTTCCGAATCAGATTTGAAAGATCCTTAGCCCAGGCCCGTTGATGGACATACAACTTCCAATACGAAACCCTTTATGATTTTCAGTTGTATACCTATGTAGCTAACATAGTGGGATGAGGCACTATGCGAGCGAAGATTTATGAATTTTTTTCAAAAGGATTTTTTGCATACACTAGACATTATTATAATATCCAGTGGTATGGTTTTTAAAACTATATCAAGCATGTTTTACGATTATAAGGCAAGCCCCTCTCCTCTGGTGTGCACTTGCGTTGTGTGATGGGACCTAGGGCTTATAATCGTTCATTTTTCTAAAGCCATGTTTTCAAAATCTGGTTTATAGTTGCTATATTTGGTTCTGGTTGCTATTTGTGTGCATGCATCCTTGGGAGGAAACCCGTTCCGCGACATGTGGCGTGGTCCTGAGATACCTTATTCAAAATAAGGCTAAGTGTAAGACTAGTTAATAAAGTTTTCTTACACCAGTCCCATGACTGAGTCGTAGTTTGTTTTTCCCTTGCAAACTGCAGGTGCCAACAATTTCCACATAGGAAGTTTGTTAGTTTGTTTTTCAATTTTCGAGATCGAGCTCAAGCTTGAAGACTTGAAGTTCCAAAGAGAGATGGAATTTCATATGAAGGCCGGGCGTACCCTATTATCGGTATAGCATATTAAGTCTACATGGAGTAAACTTATGTAAAATCATATTTTTATTCAAAAATGATTCCACTGCAATAACATATTCTTATTTTATTTTATCTGTTCCGCTGTGTGCTTTGTATTCCGTTGTGTGATAAGCCCTAACGAAACGTACTTTTTCTTACCTTGAATCAACATGGGTTTTGGTTTTTGGTTGGCTTGAAGTAGGAGGAAGTGCGGGTCATCACAAATTCAATATTAATTGGTTAATCAACCAATTAATATATGTTTGGCAAAAATAATTTAATTAATCATTAAGTTGATTAATTAATATATGTTCCGTAAGCCAATTCGACTGTTTCGATCAGTTTTTTTAAAATTAAAATATAAATCAATCCAACACAAACTGTAACTCATCTGATGGCGACCCAAAATTCTTCTCAATCCAATGCAAACTCTAACTCATCTGATGTTGATTCAGGTTGGCAAGAGGTTAGAAGGAAATCATATGCTTGGGTTGATGTTGAAAAGAGGAATTTGCATGGAAAGTCTAATTGGAGTATCACGAACCCTAGAGATAATGCACGTAATTATGGATCTAATTTGAAATCAAACCATCAAACATTCGGATTTGATATCTGGTGGGTAGACGTCTGTATTATGTTCACCTAAATGCATATATTAAGCGTGAATGGAAACCAACTAGTAGATGGGATGTTTTTGCTAGAGAGAACGGGTTTTATCTAATTAAATATGAGAATGAAATCGATTGCAGTTGTGTTTTATCTAGAGGTCCATGGTTTATGGATTCAAAACTAATTTTCATCAAACGTTGGGAGCCTAACATTCGTCTGGAATAGGACATGCTGGAACCTCATCCTGTGTGGATTAAATTAATGAATATGGATCTATCATTGTGGAACTCTAGAGGTATTAGTATTGTAATGACCCGGGTTTTTGTCGACCTTGGTTATCGCCATAAACTCAATGATGACTAACCAAACACCCAAAAATACCGGATGATTAATGAAAGAAATTAGAGGGTGAGGAAAGATAAGATAGAAACTTAGAATAGAAGAAGAAGAACACAACATCAGAGTAACACGAACCTCACAGCGGAACGAATAACATATAATAGATGACATATCTTTGAAATATAAATCTGTACTTGAATATACATATCATTTTCAAAGTACATCACTTAAACACAGCGGAAATAAACTATAGCTATATGATCCTGAAGCCTCCTACTCCAGCTCTTCAAGTATCTGTAAATCCCGAATACTTCAGTGCCCGTACAAAATTGGCCACCCAAGAGTTTAGGGAAAACAAAACAAAATAAACTCCTGGTCAGTCATGGGACTGGTATGAGTAAAATAGTTTAAGCAGGTAAATGATATCTCATAAGACCACGCCGTATAACGGAATGGGTTTTTCCCTTATGAGAATCCAAATTATCATTATATCAAAAACCTTTTAATATTATAATAATGTCTATCAACCATAATATAATAATCATCTAGCAGAAACGCTTTCATCTCACGTTCTACATATATGGTATACAATCAAAACCACAAGCACGTATTGGGTAATGGATTTCCAACTATGACAAGGTATGGAACCACCTTTCGCTAGTGTACCTCTAGAAGGGAATACACTGGGTTCAACAAGAACATCTTGCAACCCGACCACACATGACTGACCACTCATTTCGCTTGAGTGTATCGAATGTATATCACCAACGGTTGGGATCAGCAACCGTTTCCCGAATGGGACAGCATCAACAATAGATTTTTAGAAGTAAATGAAACTCAAGATCAGGTGATTATACACCCTACTTTGGAGCGACCGACTTAGCTATGCTGCCGACCCGATTTCTGTCATTTACCGGTTGATGAGGCTTGAGGTTACGCTTCATCATCACATCAGATTCACTTCGAAAGCCACATTGTCAGATCCATCGAAAATCACTAATTGACGTCTGCAACAGTACATTACGTGTTAGCTAAAGAAGTTTCCTTCTCCACTTCCACTCTTGGTACGGTTGAAAAAATCAATGTACGTGACCTTTCTGGAAATACTCTGCTAGGCATTCATCCATACAAGTCATCCAGGAACATGATGAACCAAAGGCACTATTCAGTATTTCCATCTTAGGCACTGTTATCTAAGATTTATACAACAACCCTTGCACTTTACCCCGTCTTCAATTTTCTTTGGCATATATGATTTCCAATGCTTATGCCAATATAGAGTGATTCTTTGGATAATAATCCAACCGGTCTCTCCATTTTAACAACGTTTAAATGGTCAAAACTTCGATAGTATCTGATTTAACCATCAAAGAAAAACAGGTGTGCAAACAACGATATTATTTCCAAATGGAAATTCTATCAATCAATCATCAATCATATATATATTTCCTTATTTTCTATGTTTAGAAAATATACGTTATTAACACCGGAAAACATTTCCATTGTTTATTTACATATCACCATCATTTCACAACTATCAGTCCCTGAGTGTAAACTAGTAGGAGAACAATTCTCTAAGTATAAACCATGAAGCCCGAAACCAACATCAGATCGATACTCAGAAAACTATTCAACTTAACTAATCTCAAGTCTGTTTCTAATCTTGTTTAACTCTATTTCTTTCACTCTGTTCGATTAACTTGATTCGATTAACTCTTCTATTTATTTTCTAAATAAAAAATCCTTTATTCCATTTATTTTTCTTAACATCTCTTTTATAATTTATTCAATTTCTAAGTCAATATCCCTTTATCATAACTTATTCATTTCCTAAATAAATAATCCGTTAATATCCTATTTATTTATTCTAAATGTTTCCTTTAATAACCCGATTTATTTAACAAATAAATATGTCCTTTCCTTATTCTATTTATTTGACAAATAAATAAATCCATTTTCTTATCCTATTTATTTAACAAATAAATATCTCACTTATTATCTCCTATTTATTTTCTAAGTAAATAGTCCATTTTATAACATCTTATTTATTTATCCTAAATAAATAATTCACTTTATAATTATTCCAATTTATAAATATTTCTTATTTATAAATATTCCAATTTATACATATTCTGTTTTCAATATCACTTTGAGAATCTCCTTTTCCCATTCCGATATTTTATGGTACTTAACACATCATATCACGATGACCAATATCATTCAAACACATATAATCAACCATAGATTATAAACTACATCATATATCTCAATATATGGAAAACAATAAAATAACTGTTGAGGAATCCAGTCGGATTCCTCCAACCTGTTTCCCTGCATCCACAGATGTTACACAATAAAATCAACATCACTTTCAGTTCCATATGATATATTCTGTTAAACAGAATCAATATAGAAATTCAACTAACTGACTAGCAGTTCAATCAAACAGTCAAAACACAGTCAATCAGACAATTTTTAATGGTTCTAAAAATACAACATGAAATTATAAACTGTTCAGGGTTAGTGAGATTTACTCACATTGGCAGTTCATCGTTAAAGAATGATAAACTGTTTGTTTGATTTGAATCAAACTATTTATTTTGTCATGAATTCAAACGAGCTTCAATCCACTCCCAGTCAGTTCTAGTGCGTAGCCGTCGTCCATACGATCCCAACGGATCCGACCGTTTGAAATTCTGACATCGTATGACCCAGATATTTAATTTACAATTTAATCATATAATTGAATTAAAATAAAACAAAACTTGGGTTTTAAATTCCTATTGGGCTTTCACCTTTCTTTAAATTTCCGGCCCACCCAACATCAAACCCCAGACCCGAACCCGTCAACAGCTTCTTCCCCCATTTGAACTCACGGCTTCAGGGACCTAAAAACAAACGGAAATGGAAACCGTTGACCGTCCTCTTCTCCTTGGTTTCATCACGAAATCCACCGCCGGCAACACCAACGAACTCCACGTCCAAAGCTCCACCTCCCCAAACCCTCGAAATTAAACTCGACACCACCATAGGATTTCCATCGAACAACATTACCGAACCAAAACTATCGTCACAACCCTCAGAATCGAGCACATAAGTGCGGGTTTTTCCTCCTCAGTCCAAAAATGAACATAATTTTCCCATCGATGCTTCAATTTCCAAATGGGTCAAACCCTAATATTCACTGCCAAAAACCACATCTAAAATCCCTGTGTCGCACCCTTCAAAACTCATTGGAAAGCGAAGCTCCTGGCAAGAGAACATCGACTGAAATGGTTTTAGGATTTATAGATTTTGATTTGATATTGATTTTTCTATTGGGATTTTCTACTGTAAAATTCATTGTCGGCCTTATATAGATGTGGTGGTGGTTGGTAACACTTGTGGATGAGAAGGGTCAGTGCGTGGCCTTCATATTGTCCACGAAAAATGGGTGGATGTTTTTATTTTGATTTTTATATTTTATTTTACTCTCTTTTATATTCGTTTGTGGTCCTTATAAATCCCTGCGACCACATACAATACCCAAAAATCACCAAACTGGACATATAGCTAGAGTTCGACATTACGGTCCCAACAAAACTGGTTTCATCGAATTCCGACTCTGTATGCTCACACAGCGTATTTTTAACCATCGAAATACTGACTGTTTTTCACTCTAAAAATCCGTACGGCCACACAGTGACTCTAAAAATCACCAAACTTGGAATCTAACAATAATTTGACATTGCGGATCCAACAAATTTGGTTTTGTCGAAAACCGAGGTCGCTTGCAAAACTGGCTATTTTTAAAGCTCTGAATGACCCATTTAAATATATAAATATATTTAAATATAATTAAATTAAATATAAAAATATTTATATTATCGTATATATTCTCAACAGAATATCATATAGCTCCACTGGGATTTATAACTCGATATTTCAAATCTGGGTCAACCCGATATTCAGTTTACATTGAAATTCCTTTTTACAATATAAATAATTCCTTTATAAATTATAAAAGAATTCCACAGCGACTTTTCTAAAATTTGATTTGGACATAAATCAAAATCTACATGATGAAATCCCGATTTTTCTCTTCCACTAGAAAGATATACTCCACCAGCTCCACACGTTTCTTGTTTTACAGAAATCCGGCTTAAAACAAATCCTGTACATTCAGTTGAAGTTTAAATCGCCAATTTACGAACCGCAGCGCCATTTCGAGCTCGATTTTAATTATATTATAACTCTACATTCAAACTGTCGTACAAATAATATATTCGTTATTCTAATTCAATTCTAAACTGAATTAAATATCACGGATGATCCAGTTCACACCATATCGCCATTTCAGCCAATTCTGATTATTTCAGAATTAAATATATTATTTAATTTATTAGTTTAATTAAATATTCACCATTATTTTATTCCACGACCATTAAATCCTTTTAATCACCTTTTAAATAATTAAATAAATTAATTATTATACTGCTGAAAATGCAGGTCATTACATTCTTTCCCACTTAAAATAATTTCGTCCTCGAAATTGCTAAGGTAGAAAAAAATCCCTATTCACTGGTTAGAACTTATTCGTTCACTTCTTATCTTCAGTTTCAACTGAACCAATTTAATTTTTATTAAATTATTAATTAATTCATAACAACGAAAATTTTCAATAATCCTGAAAATTCTCTAACACCTTAACTTTTCGAAAAATTTCGCCAGCACCTCATTTGTACGGCTCAATCGGTACAATCGCAACTCGCCTCTCTGGGCCATCTCCAACCCAAAAGAAAATCAAATAGCCAAGCGGCTTGCCAATTCGGCTCATAAATCTTATATTCAATAGAAATATAAACTTGTACCTTTTTGTCGAGCATATCAACTCTATCACTTCCATATGCTACCAACTCAACATATACCGATGTCATTCAAATCAAATCCAAATCACTTTTATCTCCAACACAACCATTCGCTTTTAATTAAGCCAAATTCCATTCTCCAACTCAAGTTTTATTCTTGATTTCAAACTCTTATCAACCCAACTTACTTGATATCATTCTAATCCAACTCAGTTACCCATTAACTGGCTGTATTTTTAATTCCAATTTGCTTTCACCAATTTCTGTTAAATTTGTTTTTAATTCAAACAGTCTTTCCTTGGGAGTTTTTAAACAGTTTACTCTTTTCAAAAACAAAATTTTCCTTTTTGAAATTCAACACAACTTGTCTTTCCCAAAACAAATTCAAAACAGTATCTCTGGTAGTAATTCATCACTTACAACTCGAAAATGAACACTAATGATGCAGCTGTCATCATCAGAATCTATTTTCCAGCGATCGAAGTGAGTTCAATACTATAAAACCATTTCTAGACATTTCCACTTTGAAATTCATTTCAAAATATAATTCACACTGCTTGTAAAACAATTTAAATTCTCCCAGGATCTTAAATTTTCCTTATTTTTAATCCAAATCCATTTACAAACACTTTTCCAAATACTGGGATTTTAATTCCAATTCTGATTTAAATTCAGATTTAATTCATTTCGATTTCATATATTTCACTTATATGAATTCTGATCGATTATTTACATAACCATTTAATTTATGATTTTACTCGATTATAATAACAACCAATATATCCAATATATTATAATCACTCTGATATAAATCCTTTATATCGAAATATAATTTGGGTAAAATTATTTCATTTACCCTCTTTTCAAAACATACCATGTCGGTTCATCGTATTCAAGTGTTTATAAACTCCTATCGATACAGTGGATCAATTGATCGACCAGAACCCATAAACAACTCAACCAATAAATCTCCATAATATAAAACAAATTTTTATATTGAATAACAATTACGTTCACTCGTATATATATACACTCAAACTCAATCTAGGGCATTACTAACCCTATCTCTACCGAGTTACGCTACAGAGCCAAGGTAATAACTTAACTTAAGCTCTGATACAAACTGTAATGACCTGGGTTTTTGTTGACCTTGGTTATCGCCATAAACTCAATGATGACTAACTAAACATCGAAAAATACCAGATGATTAATGAAAGAAATTAGAGGGTGAGGAAAGATAAGATAGAAACTTATAATAGAAGAAGAAGAAGAACACAACATCAGAGTAACACGAACCTCACAGCGGAACGAATAACATATAATAGATAACATATCTTTAAAATATAAATCTATACTTGAATATCAAAGTACAACACTTACAACACGGCGGAAATAAACTATAGCAATATGATCCTGAAGCCTCCTGCTCCAGCTCTTCAAGTATCTGTAAATCCCGACTACTTGACAGCCCGTACAAAATTGGGCACCCAAGAGTTTAGGGAAAACAAAACAAAATAAACTCCATGTCAGTCATGGGACTGGTATGAGTAAAACAGTTTAAAACAGTTTAAGCAGGTAAATGATATCTCATAAGACCACGCCGTATAACGGAACGGGTTTTTCCCTAATGAGAATCCAAATTATCTTTATATCAAAAACCTTTTGATATTATAATAATGTCTATCAACCACAATATAATAATCATCTAGCAGAAACGCTTTCATCTCACGTTCTACATATATAGTACACAATCAAAACCGCAAGCACGTATTGGGTAATGGATTTCCAACTATGATAAGGTATGGAACCACCTTTCACTAGTGTACCTCTAGAAAGGAATACACTGGGTTCAACAAGAACATCTTGCAACCCGGCCACACATGACCGACCACTCATTTCGCTTGAGTGTATCGAATGTATATAACCAACGGTTGGGATCAGCAACCGTTTCCCAAATGGGACAGCATCAATAATAGATTTTTAGAAGTAAATGAAACTCTAGATCAGGAGATTATAACCCTACTTCAGAGCGACCGACTTAGCCATGCAACCTGCCCGATTTCTGTCATTTACCGGTTGATGAGGCGTGAGGTTACGCTTCATCATCACATCATATTCACTTCGAATGCCACATTGTCAGATCCATCGAAAATCACTAATTGACGTCTACAACAGTACATTACATGTTAGCTAAAGAAGTTTCCTTCTCTGATTCCACTCTTGGTACGGTTGAAGAAATCAATGTACGTGACCTTTCTGGAAATACTCTGTCAGGCATTCATCCATACAAGTCATCCAGGAACAGGATGAACCGAAGGCACTATTCAGTATATCCATCTTAGGCACTGTTATCTAAGATTTATACAACAACCCTTGCACTTTACCCCGTCTTCAATTTTCTTTGGCATATATGATTCCCAACGCTTATGCCAATATAGAGTGGTTCTTTGGATAATAATCCAACCGGTCTCTCCATATTAACAACATTAAAATGGTCAAAACTTCGATAGTCTGTGATTTAACCATCAAAGAAAAACAGGTGTGCAAACAATGATATTATTTCCAAATGGAAATTCTATCAATTAATCATCAATCGTATATATATATATATATATTTCCTTATTTTCTATGTTTAGAAAATATACGTTATTAACACTGGAAAACATTTCCATTGTTTATTTACATATCACTATCATTTCACAACTATCAGTCCCTGACTGTAAACTAGTAGGAGAACAATTCTCTAAGTATAAACCCCGAAGGCCGAAACCAACATCAGATCGATACTCAGAAAACTATTCAACTTAACTAATCTCTAGTCAGTTTCTAATCTTGTTTAACTCTATTTCTTTCACTCTGTTCGATAAACCTGATTCGATTAACTATTCTATTTATTTTCTAAATCGAAAATCCTTTATTCCATTTATTTTGCTTAACATCTCTTTTATAACTTATTCAATTTCTAATTCAATATCCCTTTATCATAACTTATTCATTTCCTAAATAAATAATCCGTTTAATATCCTATTTATTTATTTATTCTAAATGTTTCCTTTAATAACCCGATTTATTTAACAAATAAATATGTCCTTTCCTTATTCTATTTGTTTAACAAATAAATAAATCCATTTTCTTATCCTATTTATTTAACAAATAAATATCTCACTTATTATCTCCTATTTATTTTTTAAGTAAATAGTCCATTTTATAACATCTTATTTATTTATCCTAAATAAATAATTCACTTTATAATTATTCCAATTTATAAATATTTCTTATTTATAAATATTCCAATTTATACATATTCTGTTTTCAATATCACTTTGAGAATCTCCTTTTCCCATTCCGATATTTTATGGTACTTAACACATCATATCACGATGACCAATATCGTCCAAACACATATATTCAACCACAGATTATAAACTACATCATATATCACAATATATGAAAAACAATAAAATAACTGTTGAGGAATCCAGTCGGATTCCTCCAACCTGTTTCCCTGCATCCACAGATGTTACACAATAAAATCAACATCACTTTCAGTTCCATATGATATATTCTGTTAAACAGAATCAATATAGAAATTCAACTAACTGACTAGCAGTTCAATCAAACAGTCAACACACAGTCAATCAGACAATTTTTAATTGTTCTAAAAATACAACATGAAATTATAAACTGTTCAGGGTTAGTGAGATTTACTCACATTGGCCGTTCATCGTTAAAGAATGATAAACTGTTTGTTTGATTTGAATCAAACAATTTATTTCGCCATGAATTCAAACGAGCTTCAATCCACTCCCATTCAGTTCCACTGCGTAGCCGTCGTCCATACGATCCCAACGGATCTGACCGTTTGAAATTCTGACATCGTATGACCTAGATATTTAATTTATAAGTTAAACATATAATTGAATTAAAATAAAACAAAACTTGGATTTTAAATTCCTATTGGGATTTCACCTTTCTTTAAATTTCCGGCCCACCCAACATCAAAACCCCAGACCCGAACCCGTAAACAGCTTCTTCCCCCATTTGAACTCGCGGCTTCAGGGACCTAAAAACAAACGGAAATGGCAACCGTTGACCGCCCTCTTCTCCTCGGTTTCATCACGAAATCCACCTCCGGCAATACCAACGAACTCCGCGTCTAAAGCTCCACCTCCCCATACTCTCGAAATTAAACTCGACACCACCATAGGATTTCCGTCGAACAACATTGCCGAACCAAAACTATCGTCGCAACCCTCAGAATCGAGCACATAAGTGTGGGTTTTCCCTCCTCATTCCAAAAATGAACTTCATTTTCCCCATCAATGCTTCAATTTCCAAATGGGTCGAACCCTAATATTCACTGCCAAAAAACCACACCCAAAATCCCTACGTCGCACCCTTCAAAACTCATTGGAATGCGAAGCTCCTGTCAAGAGAAGATCGACTGAAATGGTTTTAGGATTTATAGATTTTGATTTGATATTGATTTTTCCATTGGGATTTTCTACTGTAAAATTCATTGTCGGCCTTATATTGATGTGATGGTGGTTGGTAACACTTGTGGATGATAAGGGTCAAATCTAGGTCAACCCGATATTCGGTTTATATTGAAATTCCTTTTTAAAATATAAATAATTCCTTTATAAATTATAAAGGAATTCCACAACGACTTTTCTAAAATTTGATTTGGACATAAATCAAAATCTACACGACGAAATCCCGATTTTTCTCTTCCACTAGAAAGATATACTCCACCAGCTCCACACGTTTCTTGTTTTACAAAAATCCGGCTTAAAACAAATCCTGTACATTCAGTTGAAGTTCAAATCGCTAATTTATGAACTACAGTGCCATTTCGAGCTCGATTTTACTTATATTATAACTCTACGTTCAAACTGTCGTTCAAATAATATATTCGTTATTCTAATTCAATTCTAAACTGAATTAAATATCACGGATGATCCAGTTCACATCATATCGCCATTTCAGCCAATTCTGATTATTTCAGAATTAAATATATTATTTAATTTATTAGTTTAATTAAATATTCACCATTATTTAATTCCATCACCATTAAATCCTTTTGATCACCTTTTAAATAATTAAATAAATTAATTATTATACCGTTGAAAATGCGGGTCATTACAAGTATGTTGGCTAGCATAATTGGTACCCCTCTAGCAATGGATGAATATACAAAAATGTAAAATGGCTGAATTATGCAAGAGTGCTTGTTGACCTAAAAGAAAGTAAGGAAATTAAACACCAAGTCAGAGCAAAAGACATTCAAAGGCAATATTTACATTCAACAGGTAGAATACGAGTCCATTCCACCAGTCTGCAAAAGTTGTCAGTGCTTCAGACATTCTGATAATCAGTGTGCCATTGTTGTCAATCCTACTAGTCAAATCTGGAAGGAAAAAATTGCTAGTAGCAGCACAAATTTATCTAATAGCCAGATCGTCGATACTAGTAATATTACTGAAACTACTATTAACATATCTACAAATGGTGATGATAACCCCTTGCCTATGGCAATAGAGGAAGTTCAGGATAAGCCTCCAGACCAGCAAAATGAAACTGTGCATCCCGATTTGGCCCACAATATTGTTGATCTGTCCCAAGGAATGGTTGCACCAGCACAGACAATTCATCCATTGGATCTGACGCAGGTGGACTCAGATTCTCAATATTCAATTAAACAGTGATGAGGAAAGCGAAGATGATGAAAATGACAGCAACGTGCCTCTAACTAAACCAAATAAAAAATACATTGAACAATTCAAAGAACCAGTGGTTAACAACAAAAAAGGCTAAAATAAGCGAGGGATACTCACGAATGTTGAGGACTAGACCTACCAAACCCCCATGTCTATAATCACATAGAATGTAAGAGGTCTAAACAATGATACTTGGAATTTAGACCTCTCAAATATTATAAGGATGTACCTTCCTTCCTATTATAGGCATTGCGGAGAACAAATTTACTGATGATAATCTTAACTTTTTTACGTCTTTGTTGGGAAATGAATGGGATTCCACTCACAATAATGATGATAGTACTCATGGTCGTATTCTCATTGTATGGAATAAATGTGTTTGGAAGATTACAGTGCTAGATAAAGATTCACAACAAATTACTTTGAAAGCAAATAATTTTGGAGGTTTGGAACTGGTTCTCACTATTGTTTGTGCTAATAACCACTCTGATATAAGAACCTCTATCTGGGATAAGATCAATACTATTGCGAATAACATTCATGGTCCTTGGATTGTTTTGAGTGATTTTAATGGTCGTATTGCATGCAACCGAGAAAAAAGGCGGCTTAGCTATTCGTGTAAATCAACTTACCGAATTCAATAACTGTGTATTATTAGCGGGACTCCTTGAACGGAAGCTCATTGGCCTACATTACACATGGCGTAGTAGTGAGAGTAAGAAAATATCCTGCAGACTGGATTAGGCACTTGTTAATTATAATTGCTTGAATAAGTTCCCTGAAATGAAAGTTAATGTGCTTCTCCCGTCTACCAGAGATCATTGCTCTATTCACTTAAACTTGAAGCCTAGAAATAATGACGACAAGGGCAAACCTTTCAGATATGACAATCAATGGCGCATGTTAGAAGGATATAACTGTAATATAATCTATTCTGAACTTTCTATTCATAATGACTCTTATATGTTCCATCTTGTTCAATTTCTTAAGCGTACAAAAGCGAGACTAAAGGAATGGAACAGAGTGAGACCAAAAAATGACAATGCTATTGGTGAATTAGAAAACAATGTGCAGAGATGCTAGTAATTCTAGAGGGAGACAATGCATCAGATGAATATTAGAGGAAATACACTGAAACCCAGGCTAAACTCAAAAATGCAACGCAAGACAAAGCTATAGAGCTCAAGCAGAAAGAAAAAGCATTGTGGCTAACAGAGGGAGATGACTGTACAAAAATTTTCTATACAAAAATGTGAGTTAGGAAAAATACTAACATTAACTTTCAATTGTTTGACCAGGAAGGACAAGTGACTGTGGATCTTAAAAAAATTGAAAGTGAAGCTTTGACATATTTTTCTAACTTATTTAATCATGAACATGAAAGAGAAGCAGTGGATTTACCCAGCATAACTCCCCGATGCCTGGTTAATGCTGCTGGTCGCCGCATGTTGTTCAACCCTGTTACTGTTACTGAATTCAAGTTGGCGCTGGATAGTATTCATTATGACTCGTCTTCCGGACCCGATGGGTTTGGATCCGTATTGTTTATTAAGCATTGGCCCAAACTACAAAATCATATAACTTATGCAATTCAGGAATCATTTAATTCTGGTAAAATTCTAAAAGAGATAAATCATACTTTTTTAAGTTTGATTCCTAAAGTTGAAAAACCTACGTCAATTACTGATTATCTACCTATTGCTTGTTGTAATGTGGTTTATAAGATTTTCAATAAATTGTTGTGCAACAAAATGAAAACTGTGTTACCAGACATGATTGCAGAATGTCATACTGCCTTCATTAAGGGCAGACATATCTCAGATAACTCATTACTTGCTCATGAACTCATTCGTAACATCAACACGAAAGGTGCTGGAAAATTCTGTTTGAAGGTTGATCTACAAAAAGCCTATGACAAAGTAAATAGAACATTCATTATTCATATGTTGAAGTGTATGAACTTCCCTGACAAATTTGTTGACTTGATTAACAAGTGCATTTCAACTCCTACTTTCTCGATTCTGATCAATAGTGTTTCCAGAGGATTCATTAAAAGTACGCGTGACATTAGACAAGGTGACCCCTTATCCCCTTACTTATTTGCTATTGTCATGGAATTTCTTTCCTTACAGATGGAGTTAGCCTGTCATAATAAGATAATTCAACCTGTACACAATTTTCAACTGAGCATCACTCATTTATTATATGCTGATGATCTTATTATCTGTATTAAAGCAAATGTTCCCTCGGCTATGGCTGTTAAAGGCATATTTGCTAACCTTGACAAATTTGTGGGACTAAGAATGAATGAACAAAAATCCAAATGTTATTTTAGTAGATGCTGCAGATTTGAAGATGAAATATTATCTACTTTGAATGTCAAGGAGGGTACCTTGCCGGTCAAATTTTTAGGGTTTCCCTCTCATCTAATAAGATAACTAATAGAGAATGTGCTATTTTGATATCGAATATCAGAGAAAAACTTTATAGTTGGAGCTCGAAGTTATTATCATTTGTGGGGAGATTATAATTACTACACACTATCATTCAATCTAAAGTGTACTTCTGGCTATAGACTTTCCAATTGCTCGAGGCATCAATTAATAAAATTGAAAGGGTATGTGCAGATTTTTATGGAAGGGTGATCTACATAAAATTAGTTATCAAGGCTTATGCGAACCAAAGAAAGAAGGCGGGGTTGGTTTGAGAAACATAAAAGACATGAAGGTAATGTACACTTTAAAATTGGCATGGAATGTGATTTCTTCTAATGGACTATGGGCAAGATGGATGTGTAGAAGATATATCAAAGAAAATTTTTGGACTATGGATTTTGACAATAATGCGACTTCAACTTGGGAAGTTATTCTCAGAGTTCATGATGTTCTTGCAAAAATTGTGAAAGACAAATTGCAGATGGTAGAAATACGAACCTTTGGCGTGATCCTTGGATTAATGGTAGTTCTATCATCGATTTGGTGGACTGGGACACCTATTTAGATTATAGCAGTGAAAATGTTTGTGTATCTCAAATTATTTAAAATAATGCTTGGCATTTAACTGAATTACCACTGCCTCTCTCAGATAATCAAAAATGACACATTGAGTATACCCCAATATTTCATGGCAAGGAAAGTGATATCTGGACTTGGAAACATGATGAAGATTTTACTATTTAATCGGCGTATAACTGTGTAAGACATGAAGGTAATGTTTGTTGATGGGCAAAAGTGGTCTGGAACAAATGCAATGTACCAAAAATGTCATTTACGACATACAAAGCCATCAAAGTAAGATTACCTACCAAAGATCGTTTAAGTAATTGGGGAATGACTAATTCCAGTTCATGTGTACTGTGTGAAAATGAGGTAGGGTCCCACAAACATCTCTTTTTCAAGTGCAATTTTTCATAACAAGTAATTTGTGAATGCTATCAGAAGCTAAACCGCAATCTTTATTGTAATGATTAATTCAAATAATAAGTTACCTGCCTATTAAGTGGAATCCCAAAGATATGAAAACCAAGATAGATAACATCCTGCTCACATTTGTAGTATAGTGGATTTGGAAAGAATATAATTGTCGAACATTTCAAAGCAAAGTAAGAACAAAAGAGGAAATCAATCTTCTGATTTTGAACGAGTGGCGATAAAATTGAAATCGATTATGAATCGGAGAAATAACTCCACCCAGGTAGATAATGAAGCTCATACTGTAGTCGATTGTCTTGAGGAGACGTTTTTTCAAACCCGAAATACTCCAGCAGATCCTCCTGATCCCCCGCCGCCACCATGACTAGGTTTGGATTATTTTGGGAATGTTTTGTGTTTAACTGTATGTTGATTTCCACATGTATAGTTTTGAACTGGTAGTCTCTCCAGTTATTTGTACTTAACGCATTTTGGGCTAAATGCCTAATATATTTTTTTACCCAATTTCAAAAAGAAAAAAAGATTAATTAATGAGTTTTGTGTAACTTGTTGTAATTTGGGTAATTAAATTAGATTTGAGGTTGAATTAAATCAAATAAGTTAATAAAAGGATTCAATTTAATATTGGGTCGATAAATAAGTTTAAACATGTGGTCAATGAAGTTTGGAAAATTTTATAATGAAATTTATGGTAAAATATGTGCTTAAAAGATTTTTATGTGTTTTGTTGCAATAATTTACAAATTATGCCTAAACAATGAATATTATTGTAAAGTTGTATTCTCTAAATTTATTTGAGAAGAAAATAAAATAAAATAAAATATGTAAATATTGATTAAAAATCAGTATTTAGATGTTAAAGCACTTTTAAAATGATTTGGATAATTATTTGGTCATAACAATGTATATTGTGATTAAAATGTAAGTTTTAAAATAAATATAATATGAAATAAGTGTTTCAATCAGAAAATTTAATACTTATGTGTTGTGATAAAAATAGTGTTAAAAAGGTCTTAAACATGTTTGCATAATTTTTGTATGTTCAAACATGTTGAAAATGTGGATAATTATTGTTAAAAATGGTTTAATAGTGACATATAAGTGTCTTAGGCAAAACATGGTTTAAATTGTACCTAATGTAATCTAATCACACATAGCTAATTGAACCCTAATTAAGCCCAACACCTAATTAATTAACAAAGGAAATATATGTAAAAAGAGAAACAATACATATTATTTTTCTAGACAACTTCTTCCTTCTGAGAAAATCAGAAACCTAAGAAAATTTTACTTTCCCCTCACCATAGTAACAAATCCCAAGAAGATTCAAAATAAAGTGAAGAAAAGCTTGTAAACCTCAATTATAAACAGGTAATCACTTCAATACCTGAAAATATCTCAACTATTACTTTGTTTTTTGAGAAAATGCAATGTAGTAGTCTTCATCTTGCTTGCATATTACTATAGTAATATTTATAGGTTTTTAAACTCCACAATGGCTAAAAGTTCCAATTTTCTTCCTAAGTCCACACAAATTCGCAAGATCAAACTTAAAATATGAGTATTTATCACCTTCTAGCTTAAATGTATTGTTCACGGTATTAATTCTGAGTTGTAGTAAGATTTTATGTAAAAATCCGTTACTGTAAACATAACAACTAAGTTTTTTTGTGTTTACGATGAATTCTTGTTGTACATCTATCTTTATGGTTATGTACCTCTCTTGTTTCTTTTTGGATTTCTGTTTTATCTCTTTCATTCATAGCCTGTATGCTATACTTCAAGCATATTAATTTTCAGGTCTATGTAACATCTATAACAAGTTGAAATCACTGCTCAAACTTTGAATCAAAACTGGAAGTGCTCTAGATTAAATTCTCAAAATAGAGTCAACCTTGACCTTCTATGAGTCAACCAATAAGTCGACCAAAATTCAAGCAAGGTCGTTCTAATGGTCTACTTGAAGATTATAATGGTCGACTTTATACATGTTTTGAACATGACTTATTTTTTTGGATTCTGGTAATTTTTCTAAATGAATTTCTGCATCTATTGAATGAATGCTGAAGCAATATTTGATATCGTTTTGATGGGATTGATCCTACAATGGGATAACGAACATTATTATTAATTTGTACTTTAGATTGATGAGATTTCATGTGAATATTTGTGTTTTCATTTCATGAATATTTGGTGATTTTGTTGGCGTTGTGCATATGCTTATAGATCATTTTGAAAGGATTTTATATATATATAATAATAGCTTTGAGATTAATATTTTCCAAAATTGTTTTATAAAAATATAATTATCACAAAGTTTGTAAGTATACAAATATTTTCCATTGTAAAGAGATTTCCAAAGAAACTATTTCCAAATAATTTTCGAATTTGTTTTAAAAAATAACTCATTTTCTCAAGCCAAGTATTTTTAATATAAAAACTATGTGTTTTTCACATTCTTCGAGAGAACGAGAATGTGATTTAAAAAATGTAGTAAATAGTGTAGCATGGGATATATAGGTTTATTACATTGATTAAATCCAGGCTTGTTCGATTAAAGCTATTCTACAGTATATAGTTGGCGGACTGTTAGTAAGTCGATAAGCAAGAACTTGAGATATGGGATGTACTATTCTCACTATTTGTATTACTGTTTGGAAGTCTGTGACATATTTTGTTGCTGTTGTTAGTAATTGGGCCATTGGGTCTTATATGTAAAGCTGCTAGGCTAATCATTTGGCTATTAGGTCTTATTTGAGGTTGCTGGGTCTCTTAATAAATAGTACTTGGTAGGATGCTAATTCATCTATTGGGTTATTGGCTACTATCTATACATATTGCTATTAGGATAATCATTAGGCTATTATATCCCATCCTTATATTATTTTTCTAGATTTACGTACTTTGATTTCTAGAACGTTGATGACTTTGAATGTTTTCACCATTGTTATTGATGTTCGATTTACTTATATAGCCTTGGAGCTTTCATGTTGACTATATACATGGTGATTACATTTATGGTACTTTCAACATTAAAATGAGTTTTATGTGTTGATGTCGTGGTGATTTCCATGATGCTTCTATGTGTTATTTGATTATATATATAGCCTTCATGCTCAATAACTTATGTTCGATGAAAATTCCTACACATTGTACAGATGTTACCTAATGCACGATACCTTAACATGTTGATTTAGCCGAACCTTACTTATGTATGCTATGACAACGGAAACTTATGTTGTTTCTTATTTGAGAAATTTTAACCTTATGAGACATTATCATTCGTCTTTTATATTATATTCATGTTGTTTAAGCTAGACTGACCCGTGTATTTTATATACCGAGATCGGCTGAGTTGTTTTAGGTTAGCACTTGCTCATTGTTTTAGTTTAGCAGATATCTACTTAGTTTGCTTATGCCTTGTTCCACCATATCACCTTTTGATTCCTAGGCTATTTTGGGTAGTTGCTTTGTAGTATTATGTGACTCTGATATGTGCATATTCTTTTGTTAGGACATATTATATAGATATATGTGGCTCATATAACCACTCACTTGTTTATCACCGTGTATTATACTTAATGTATATATATGTCTATTGTTCTATGATCAGTGAAACTTATTATTATTATTATTATGTTCTATTTTGAGTAGATCCATTAGCCACTATAGTATTGTGCTAAGCTAGAATTAAGTATGTCGATCCACTTGAGGTAAGAAAAAAAGAGCACTAAATTGACGTAATTGATACTTGTTTAATACATGAATCATGGATGGCCTATCCTAACCAGCCATATTCTCCACATTGGCAAATATCAATATTTAGTAATACTCTTTATTAGTGTGGGTCTCTTGGTGGGGCTTCTCAGTTTGGTATCAGAGCTGAATTCAATTTTTTTTTATGATAAATATATAATAGTGCATATATCATAGTACATTGAAGTATAGTATAAGTGTTAATGTAATCCCAGATTGATGTTATCATAAGTGTGTTCTTAACTTTCGTGTCCTTCAGGGTAGATGTAAGTTGGGAATACATCTAGGAATGCTTTTTGAATTTCATAGTACTCCATATTGAATTCAAATAATGATATATTACCCTTGTGAATAATCGTTATCTTTTTTTATCCTTTCAGTTGATGGTTTAAAAAGGCATTGGCGACGTCTCTGGTGCTGGGCAGTCAAGCGGCCCATGCCCAGAGGATGTCTACATATCTGTCGAGCAGTTCATGAATCTTTTTCACAGTACCAAGCTTCCATCTCCTTCCCCTTCCTCTCGTATGCACAAGTCTGCATTTGTGTGTATGTGTATTGCTTACATCCACCTTGAAGGGAAGCCTTTCAAAGGTTCAGAGTCTATTTTAGTATTGGTAAGGCTTCTTATATCAGGTTTGATGAGTCCACCATTGATTAGAAGTAGCTTATAGAGCGTTCTGAGCTCAAGTTCGCTTCTAGTCAGAGAAATCCATCTTAGCATGTTGTTGGCTAGCTTTTTGACCAAGCCACCGAGGTCCGCACACACGAGAAAATATGAAACTTCATACTATTAGCCCTCGAAGACCCAATCGGATCGCCCTGCCTTCCACGGTTCGTGATCGCCTCCTAATGATCTCGACCCGATCCGTTCATGCCAGATCCACTCGATCCGATCCCTGAAGCTGATGGATGATGACAAAGACCAAGTCCACCACGATCCGAGAATGCAGGATCTCGCGATACCTGTCTGTAACTGTCATATTGAACATTTCTTCCTCAAGCTACGAACCAGTCCTAGATTCTCCGGATTTGTGCCACGTATGACCACGATCTGCCTGAAGAAACCGGCTATAAATAGCCCCAGACTTGGCATTTTTGAGGATCTTTTTGGCAATTCCGAGCTCTGACTCTACCATTATTATATCTCTATTATTCTTCAGAGTTGTCTCGAATATATTGAGTGAATCAACATTGTAAAAGTAAGTTTGAGGGATAAATCATCGATTGTACTTGAATTTTATGTATAATCATAGATATAAAGTGGACGTAGGCTCGTTAACCCCGAACCACTATAAATCTTGTGTCTTTCCTGTTTCTCTTGCATTTTTCTGATATTAATCTCTGCATAATTGAACAACTTGGGTGTTGGAGCTAATTTTTGATCTAACACATGTCGTTTCCTTGACCTGAAGCATGGAAAGTTATCAGTTTCCAAGCATGTATGTTCCTTTGTGGCCTTATCCAAATACGATCTCAAACTTATCTGTACATCTTATAGGAAGAATCTCAAATTCATTTCGAGCCTAATGAAGTATTTGAAGAAGAATCTCAAATTCATTTCGATCCTAATGAAGTATTTGAAGAAATCTCTAAATTGGACTTAAGCTATCTTTCGAGGAGCTAGTTGACTTGGCACTTCACCTTGAAGTGATCGAGAATGAGAAGGACAGTAGTAGTGAGACTTAGGTTCATAAGAATCGAAACAAGAATAAGTTCCCCTTTCATAAGTCTAATTCCTTCCGACCTAAGAAGAAGAAGCGCCTTGGCTCTAACTCTCATTCTAGTGCGATTCCTCCTACTCATAAGTTGCATTTTAATATTGGTTCATATAATCATTTTACTCGGGAATGTCCTAAGCCCATCGTTTGCCGCAATTGCAATCAAATGGGACACTACTCTTCTAAGTTCCCTAAGTCTTCTAAGGTTCCTTATTTGATAAAGCTTAATTAGTAGATGCTATTCTTAGACCTTCTCAGTCTTGAGGTACATTCCGTTCTATTCTTGAAGGTTTTATACTATTCCATAATTGTTCCATTGGAGTTTTATTCGATATAGATGCGTTGGAATCGCTCGTATCGAAGGAAATCGTAGATGCTACTTGTTTGGATGTGGCTTTTCTTATGACTTCTTTGAGGATTGCAAATCTTGTTGGGGGATTCGTGAATTTTAGCTTATTGTGGATGATGTAGATATTTTTATATGTAGCTTTTCTTTTTGTAAAAATCCGCATGTGATACATTTCATTGGGTTTCACATGATATTGGGTATGGGTCGACTTGTTTAATACGAAGCCCGAATCCTTTGTTTCGAGAGAGTTCTATATCTTAGGCATCCTAATTCGCTTAGTTAGTTACCTCTTGTTCTTTGGGATGTCGATTAGGATTCTGAAGTGAATCTATTTTCCCTAGAGTCCCGAGACGACGATGACTTGTCATAGATTATCGTGGTTTGTGATTTCATTGATATATTCAAGCCTATTTTGGATTTTCCAACCAAGCAGACAATTAAATTACGCAATTATCTCATTCTCGTCGCGTAAACAATTTGTCATCCTCCCACAATGAGAAAAAATAAGGAACTCAAGAAGCAGCTGTTAGAAATTGAATCCAAACAGTTTATCCATTCCATTATGCACCGTAGGATGCCGTGGTCATATTCGTGAAGAAGTATTTGTGAGCTCTTAGGCTTTGAATCAATTATCACAAGCTTAATGTGTTAACCATCAACAATTGATATCCGTTGCTCATGATTAATGACATGTTCGATTAATTAAGTGGCGCAAAGGTCTTTTCTCAACTCGACCTTGCCATAGGATTTCATCAGTTAAAGTTGCAGAGGATAGCGCTCCTTTTATGACATTCCACACTCGATATGGTTCTTATAAGTGGCTTGTCATGCCACTAGGCTTAACCAATGCTCAATGTCTATTTATCATAAGTCAAGTGTTCAGGGAATATCTTGATAAGTTCATCTTAGTTGTCATCGAAAACATTCTTATTTATTCTAAGTCAAAAGTTGATTATGCTCGACACTTGAGAATTGTTTTGAGCACACTCCGATAGCATCAGGTTAAGGCCAAATTCACTAAGTGCCATTTCTAAGAGAATTAGGTTAAATTCCTAGGCCATGTCATATCTTATAATGGTATTTTGATCCATCCATCGAAAATCTAAACCATTCAAAATTGGAAGGGGCCGGAAAATATTTGATATTCATAGCTATCTTGGACTGATAGGATATCATTATTGATTCATTAAAGACAATTGTTGCATCGTTCTTCCTCTTAAGAGCCCTACAAGAAAGGATGGTCAATTTATTTGGCCCGATAATTATGTTGCTTCTTTTCAAAGATTAATGGAGCTTCTCATGCATGTCCCATTCTAGTGGTTTCTAAGGGAACCACGACCTCATTGTTTACACTGATGCCAGTAGATGTAGCCTTGGTGCCATGCTTATATAGAGAGATTGGGTAGTTGCCTATGCTTTTTGGTAATTTTTCCGAATGAGATTCGGTATGCTACCCATGATTTGGAGCTAACTACCATTGCCTTTGCTTAAAGATATGACATCATTATCTTTTGGGTTAGTATCTTATTCTCTACACCTATCACAAGTCTCTCAACTATCCTTTTTGTTCAAAAGGATCTCAAACAACAACAGTAGGGTGGGATCAAATTCCTCACCTTATATGATTTCGAAATCCAATACACGCTTTGGAAAAAGTAATGGAGTTATAGACGAATTAAGTTGTAAGCAGTCAATTATACCTTCCATGATGCTAGTAGAATGGAATGATTTAGAAAATTTATCTTATCATGACATTTAAGATCATGGTCCTATTTTGGGTTTCTCTATCTTATTGTTGATCACAGATGTTTGACCCTTCTTATTGGATTGTATTGTTAAGGCACAATAGTAAGATTCAGATCATGGGGTCTCTTATCAGCGTTGTATGTGTATTCCCATAATGATGAGTTAAGGTATTTCTGCTTCAATATTCACAATTGTCTTTATAAGAAGAATCGATTGGTCATGCCTTCTGTTTCTGATCTTAATTAGGACATTCTAGCCGAATGTAGGTACATTACCATCCCAGTAGTAGTAAGACTTATGATGATATGTGTTTCTTATATTTCTGAGAAGGCATATTGAAACATGATATGGAAAAGTTATGTGAGTAATTGCATGACTATCAACTTGTTAGTGCCGAAAATTAATGTCTCGATAGTTGTTAACTGGCTTTTTGTCCGGTTCCCAGGAGAGCATCAGACACGCTCAACTCAGCGTACCTCGTGAAGCTGAGACCGAAAGGGGATGCTTAGGAGTGAAGGAGACAAGATCAAGAAGGGACTACACCGCTTGTAACCTCATGGCATCCAGAAGACATCCACAAACCAAGGCCTCGGACTCTGAAGGAGCTATGAGCCTCAATCACCCGGTCCCGGGATCCCCGCGCCCCTCGGAAAGACTTCACGAATCCGCACCCAGCTGGGTGCGAAATCTCGCGCCCTGTCTGGGTTAAAAATTTTGAACCCATGCCTTTGTTCGAAATTTCGAACCCAATGGGTGCGAAATCTCGCACCCATGGCTGGGTTCGAGATTTCGAACCCAGTGGGAGCGAAATTTTTCACCCGTGCCCGGCTTCGAAATTTCAAACCCAGTGGGCTCTAAATTTCGAACCCATGCCCGGGTTCGAATCTGAGGCATGCGGTTGGTGGGTTTGAAATTCTGCTAGTGGTCCCCTATTTCTACCTACTCCTACCTACACCCACTCCTATAAATAGCCCGTGGCCTCACACTTCAAAGGGGTTGGACTTTCTTCACTTAAGACCTTCCTAGAGCTTCATGAGCCTCATTAGTGGCATCTCCTATTTGAGGAAGAAGGAGAATTAAATATTCTTTTTCTCAAATACCTAGAATATGGCAATTATAAAAGTGAATGTAATGAGCATGGCTCTACCTTGTAATTCTTAAATGATTAATAAAAGTTCAACATCCTTCCAAAGTGGACGTAGGCCTAATCCACGGCCAAACCACTATAAATTCTCTTACCATTTATTGCTTTCTCTTACTTAGTCTTGCGACCAAATTAACTATTCGTAGTAATAGGAAACTTTGGTGTTTACGACATTTTTTGCCGTCAACATTTGGTGCTTTCACTGGGAATGTCCGAATTCAAGACTTGCGCCTTTCTTCCACATTATCATCTCGACTTCAACGAGCTTAAGGTTCCTTTCTCAACCTGCTGTTGAGTCTTCTTACGATGGTAAAGAAGTCAAAGAACGCACTGCTTGGCTGTTCAGCCATAGCCGAGGCCGATACCTCCCAATAACCTCAACCGGTAGATGTCCCGGCCACTAATGAAACTGTCTCTCCTGTTGTGGACCCTGAAGCGCCCATTACCTAAGCTCAAATTTGCGTGCTTAATGAAAGATATGAAAACACCGTGATCGAGCTCAACCAAGCATTAAGGGATAACATCGGCCTTATGCGACAACTTCAAGAAAGTCAACGCATCGTCGCCCGACTTCAGTTAACTAGGAACAATGCTCGACTCCGACCAACTACATCGGAAACTTTCTCTTCCGAGTCAAGGTCCCATACCAAAGGAGGGGTTCACTGTCATCAACAATGTCGCCGCTCGTACCAATGCCCTCGATATCGGTAACGGCCATGCCAATGGGAATGGGAACGACAACGACGACCAAACTACAGTCACATACCGCGAAGGGGCGTAGTACTGAAACTGCTCTCGCTTGATTATCAATGACGGACCTGATCCTACAAACCAACCTCTTCTTTGACACAACCCAATGGTCGGTAATCAGGGTGAAGGGCCCGCTATTCCAATGGCCAGCGCTCCTTTAGAATAGGATTTGCATCACCCCGCTCTACCTCAATGGCCGCACATAGACCCAATCATAGATGTCGAGGGCATGGAGGAAGATGATCCGGACATCCATCACAGAAGACAACCTTGCAACAGGACACCAAAATCACGTCAAAACCCGTGGATCCCAATGGAGGATCTACACCCGACCTATCTCCCCGACATGATATGAAGGGTCATGAGGGAAATGCGAGGGGGTGCACACGGCGCATGGGAAGCTCACATTAGGCGTAACCCCTTCACAAGAAGAGTAAATGAAGTCGAGTGGCCGAGGCGCTTTAGCATGCCACAAATGCCACTCTATGATGGTATCACTGATCCCTATGCCTTCTTGAATCGATATGAATGGCAAATGGAATCAATTCGGGGTAATGACCCAGCCAAGTGCAAATGCTTCCCGGTCTTCCTATTCGGCGCTGCTTTACTTTGGTTCTCTCGCCTCCCACTTGATTCCATTAACAACTTCAGACAATTAGAAATAGAGTTAGTCAAGCAATTCAAGGCGCATATCCCAACTCCGAAGAATGCCCTCACTTTGTCCAACCTATACCAGGGCGCCGCTGAATCACTCAAAAGCTACCTTTCCCAGTTTAATATAGCACTCGCCGAGGTCGAGGATACAGATTCTGGCACCGTACTCTTTCAGCTAGCAAAGGGTGTCCTCCCTACTTCAGAGTTCGGGGCCTGGATCGATCGAAAGCAGCCAAAGAGCCTTATGCCTTCTATGAGAAGGCAGATCAATACATGAGCCAAGAAGAAGCAAGGTGGAACGGGCTTTCCTCCACAAGTCATCATAATGATCCCTAAGCGGATACCGCCAACGACCACTTTAGAGGTAGTCGAGGTGGGGAGCCCTTCGACCAAAACATGGGGTAGGTCCCCAAAGGAAAAAAACCAAATAATGGCAGGCCGAATGGATGGAACAACGGGCAAGCCGCAGCAGAATTGAGAAAGCCCGGCCCTCACTAATCTTTCGAGACCTACACCCCATTGAATGAAGAAATAGAGACAATCTACTCGGAAACTTGTAACACCTTGCCATACAGGAAGCCGCATGTCAGAGAATCAACTGACTGCGAGAAGAACACTAGGAGGTACTGTCGATACCACGATGTGTATGGGCATGACACTAATGAATGCCGCTAACTTAGGGATGCAACTGAGAAACTTATTCGAGAGAAATGGCTCGAGCAATATGTCCCATAGCCCTTTCATCCCAAAGCAAACTCGCAGCCTCTAGCACCAGCTCCACAAGCGGCTGCCAAGGGAGCTCCAGGACCGTCTAACCCAAGTTGAGGAATCGTGATCAACACCATATGTGGCATACCTTACCCCATACATAACAATTTTCGAAAAATGGAGGAATAGGAGAGTTCCATAAATTATGCTACTTACGAAGCCTTCTCCGCTCTCCCTGAGTCCATCCCATCCAAGCTACAAAAGACCCTATAGGACGACATCGTCTTCCGAGAAAGAGAATCTATAGGGGTGGAAATCTCAACCACCGATCCATTAGTCATCACTGCACAGATTGGTGCCACTTACGTTCGGAAGGTTTTAATCGACTCAGGGAGCTCGGTCAACATCATCTTTAAGGCTGCCTACGACTAGATGAAATGGGAAACAAATGACTTGAATCCATGTCACGTCGCAATTCATGTCTTTAATGGGACCTCTAGTTCCCCTGTAAGGATGATCAACCTACCCGTAGATCTGAGTGAGAAGGGACCAAAGCCGAGCCTGAATTCTCACTTTCATGGTCATAGACATCGACTCCCCCAACAACGCTTTCCTAGGGCGCCCCTTTCTCACCGAATTCCGAGTTTACATGGTGCCATGGTCTCTCATAATGAAATTCCTGACGGAAAATGGGATGGAAACTGTTAAGGGCGACCAAGAAGCACCAGGGAATGTTACGTAATAGAATGGAAAGCACGCGTACAATAAGGACAAGGGCAAAGCCATGCCTATGCCTTCTTGCGCTAAAAATGTCTCAGCATAGTAGTCAACGACATCTGGGCCCTAGCTCAGGCGCCACTCCCGTCTTTTCTATGACCACGAACCATGGAACGACGAAGAGCCCGAATACGAGAGGGCTACTCCGGTCGTATCTACAGTGGACGTTTCCATTAACCTCGACAACCCAACAAGGGTGTTGAAGGTAGGGTCACAACTCCACCCAGCAATTAAAGGAGATCTCATATGCATCATGAAAGCCAATTTAGATGTGTTTGCATGGACCCACTCTGACATGAGGGGCATCGACCTCGCAATTGCTTGCCATTCCCTTTGGTTAGATCGCAGAACACCTGCAGTCAAAAAGAAGCGCCGCATCTTGGGGCTCGAGAGGTCCAAAGCACTCAAAGAAGAGGTGTAATGACCCGCATTGGCAGAGGTATTATAATTTATTTATTTAATTATATAAATAGTGATATAGTGAATTAATGGTGGTTTAATTAAATGATGGTGAATATTTAATTTAAAAATAATATATTTAATTCTGAAATAATCAGAATTGGCTGAAATGGCGATATGGTGTAAACTGGATCATCTGTAATATTTAATTCAGTTTAGAATTGAATTAGAATAACGAATATATTTAAATAACGACAGTTTGAACGTATAATTATATTATAATTAAAATCGAGCTCGAAATGGCGCTGCAGTTCGAAAATTAGCGATTCGAACTTCAAACGAATATACAAAAGCCGTTTCAAATCGGATTTCTGTGAAACAAGAAACGTTAGGAGCTGGTGGAGTATATCTTTCTAGTGGAAGAGAAAAATCGGGATTTCATCTTGTAGATTTTGATTCACGTCCAAATCAAATTTCAGAAAGTGAAAATTAGTGTCACATCCCTATTAAGTTTCAAAATTAGGCTCACATCCGATCATAAACTTATTATAAATTTAGTCCCTGTTTTCATTTTTACGTTTATTCATAATATTTGCAAACATGTATGCAAATATTATGAATGAATATTTGCACACATGTATGCAACTATTCTGATGAATAGTTGCATACATGTATGCAAATATTCAAAATAGTTGCATACATGTATGCAACTATTCTAAACGAATATTTGCATGCATGTATGCAAATATTCAAACTTTTTGCATACATGTATGCAACTATTCTAAATGAATATTTGCATACATGTATGCAAATATTTTGAATTTTTACATACATGTATGCAACTATTCTGATGAATATTTGCATATATGTAAGCAAATATTCTAAATTTTTGCATACTTGTATGCAACTATTCTGAACGAATATTTGCATACATGTATGCAAATATTCGTTCAGAATAGTTGCATACATGTATGCAACTATTCAAAATATTTGCATACATGTATGCTACTATTCTGAATGAATATTTGCATACTTGTTTGCAAATATTCTGAATTATTGCATACATGTGTGCAACTATTCTGAACGAATATTTGCATACATGTACGCAAATATTCTGAATTGTTGCATACATGTATGCAAATAAAGTTGAACTAACGTTGACGAATTATTGCATAAATATATGCAATTTTTCTAAATAGATAAATAGGGACCTAATTTACAATAAGTTTATGACCGGATCTGAGCCTAATTTTGAAACTTAATAGGGACTTCTGCCAAACGGACCCTTTCAGAAAAGTCGTTGTGGAATTCCTTTATAATTTATAAAGGAATTATTTATATTTTTAAAAAGGGATTTCAATATAAATCGAATATCGGGTTGACCCAGAAGTGAATATCAAGTTAGAAATTCATATAGGAATATTCTAGAGCTGTATGGTATTCCACTGTGAATATAGACGATAATATTTATTTATAAATATTAAATTTAATTATATTTATATATTTAAATGGGTCAACCAGAGCTTTAAAAATAGCCAGTTTTGCAAACGAATTCGGAATTCGACGAAACTAATTTTTTGGATCTGCAATGTTAAATAGTTGTTAGATTTCCAGTTTCGTGATTTTTAGAGTTACTGTGTGGTCGTATGGATTTTTAGAGTGAAAAACAGTCGATATTTTGACGGTTAAAAATACGCTGTGTGAGCATACGAAGTCGGAATTCGACGATACCAGTTTTATTGGGACCGTAATGTCGAACTCTACCAGTATGTCCAGTTTCATGATTTTTGGGTATCACGTGTGATCATATGAATTTTTAGAAACGGTTAATTGAGTAAATGACCAAATAAATTAATATAAAAATATATAATTTCCTCCTATAAATAACCCTTAAATTTCCTTAACCTAATTTTTAGCTCAGTTTTTGCGCCGTCGGGTTTTAGCCTCAAAACGCAAGAAGAATCAAAAAGAAAAATCAAAATCAATTCAAACAAAAAAATCTGTAAATCTCATAACTTATGTATCTGAATCCCTTGTGAGATTTCCCTCCTTCTCATATGTGTTTCATAGTGTGCGATGTGGGTTTTCACACTCGTCATTTTTCCAGCAAGAGTACAAATGAACTAGGGTTCATGATTTCCTGTATTTTAAACATTGATTCGAATTTTTAATACTAGATTGGGGTTTCTGATGGTAAATAGCAACCGGTGGCAAAGTTTGGGTAACTCCGGTAGGTTTTTGGTATTTGCGATGCTTGTACGGCTTCAGGGAGCGTCGACGTCGCACCATTCTGGTTGGGTCTCGAGAGGAACGAGATGGTGCCGAAGTGGAAGTGTGTTTGATGAGAAGTGAAGTGGTGTGGTTCTCGGGTGGATTCATGAAGGAACGAGAGGGAGATGAAGGTCCGTGGTGGTGGAGCTTTTGTTTGGAGCACGACATTTGAGTTTGGGGAAGAAGCATCTCGTGGTGGGCTTTTGTAGAAGGAAGATGGGCTGGGAGTGTAAGGTTAAGCCCAAAATGGGAACCCATTTAAAGTTAATTCAATTTAAATATTCGTTTAATTGGGTATAACTTCGTAACGCGATATCTATTTCATACGAGGTCAGAATCACGAACCGTCAGTCATATTGGAATCATATGGACGGACACTACACGATGGAACTGACTGGAAGTCCATCGGAGCTCGTCACAATTTATTGCAAAATAAATTGTTCGTTTGAACAAAGCGACAATTATCGTTCATTAACGATGATAGTTCAAAGTGAGTAAATCTCACTAACTTTGAACAGTTTATAATTTCATGTTGTATTTTTATAACTGTTAAATATTGGTTGATTGACTGTGTGTTGATTATTTGATTGAACTGCTAGTCAATTAGTTGAATTTCTATATTGATTCTGTTTAATAGAATATATCATATGGAACTGAAAGTGATGTTGATTTTATTGTGTAACATCTGTGGATGCAGGGAGACAGGTTGGTGGAATTCGACTGGATTCCTCAACAGTTATTTATTGTTTTTATATATTGTGATATATGACGTGATATAAAATCTGTTGTCGATTATATGTGTTTGGACAATACTGATCATCGTGATTTGATATGTTGAATACCATAACGTACCGAAATGTTGATAAAGGGGAATTTTTCAAAGTGATATTTGAAAATAAAATATTTATAAACGAAATACTTATAAATAAGAAATATTTATAAATTGGAATATTTATAAATAGGAGATATTTAGAAAAAGGGAAAACGTTATAAAAAGGAAACATTACTAAAAAGGAAATCATTTTAAAGTGGAGAACCGTTACTAAAAGTAAATCTTTAAAAATGAATAAACGTTGCTAAAAGGCAAATCTTTATAAAGCGAATAAAGGAGTTAAATCGAATATGGTATTCGAAAGGAGTTAAATCGAATATGGTATTCGAAAGGAGTTAAATCGAATATGGTATTCGAAAGTTAGTAAATCGAATTAGTTATTCGAAAGGGGTTAGTCGAGTCGAGTTAGTTGAATAGAGTTAATTGAATATTTGTTATTCGAATACGAGTTAACTAGTTCGGGTTAATCAATTAGAGTTAACTAGTTAGAGTTAAACCAGTTAGAGTTAATTAGTTAGAGTAAATCGAACTAGAGTTATTCAAATGGAATTATCGAATATTAGTTTATTCGAATAGAGTTAAATAAAAGGAGTTAATCGAATATAGTTTATTCGAATAGAATCAATTGAGTTAATCGAATGTTAGTGATTCGAATAAAGTAAAAGGAGTTAATCGAATATAGTTTATCTGAATAGAGTTAAAGGAGTTATCGAATATAGTTTATTCGAAAGGAGTTAAGTGAAACGAGTAAATCAATAGCATTAGTCCGATAGAGTTAATCCAATAGCGTTAGTCCAATAGAGTTAATCCAATAGCGTTAGTCCAATAGAGTTAATCCAATAGCGTTAATCGAATAGAGTTATCGAATATACCTTATTCGAAGGAAAGAATTATCGAATAGAGATGATTCGAAGGAGAGATACGTAAGGAAGTTGTTAAAGAATTAAAGGGGTGAACTTTGTCTATTTCATGGTTAGGAATGTTGTTCAGTTAAGGTATGAGAGGTAGTATTACCCCAACTTGATTGACTCCATTTTTAATTAAGGAATGGTTAAGGTTTGATAGTGAAGGCTGGTTAAAAGAATTTAGTTAATAAGCGTAATGGTTTGAGTTGGCATCGCGATGGTTTGTTTAAAACATCTGTCTAAGCCCAATGAAGGAGTTTTGGAAATGTTTTCCAAATAAGAACTAGAAATGTTTTCTGATATAGAAAACAAGAAATGGAAATGTTTTCCAATGGTAATAACATATATTTTCTAAATTTAGAAAATAAGAAATGTTGGATTTAGGGAAAAAGGAGGTGAAAAATGAACTAACGAGATAAATGTTAAATGATGTTTGATCGATATGATTTCCATCTGGAAATAATATCGTTGTTTGCACACGTGTTTTTCTTTGATAGTTAAATCACAGACAATCGAAGTTTTTGATCATTTTAATGTTGTTAATATGGAGAGACCGGTTGGATTATTATCCAAAGAACCACTCTGTATTGGCATAAGCGTTGCGAATCATATATGCCAAAGATAATTGAAGACGGAGTAAAGTGCAAGGGCTATTGTATAAGTATTAGATAACAGTGTCTAAGATGGATGTATTGAATAGTGCCTTCGGTTCATCCTGTTCCTGGATGACTTGTATGGACAGATGTCTGACAGAGTATTTCCAGACGATCACGTATATTGATTTCTCCAACCGTACCAAGAGTGGAAGCACAGAAGAAAACTTCTTTTAGTTAACACATAATGTATGGTTGAGGACGTTAATCGGTGATTTGATGGATTTGACGATGTGGAATTCAAAGTGAATCTGGTGTGATGATAAAGCATAGCTTCTAGCCTCACATCCGGTAAATGACAGAAATCGGGTAGGCAGCATGGCTAAGTCGGTCGCTACGAAGTAGGTTGTATAATCACCTGATCTATAGTTTCATTTACTTCTAAAAATCTATTGTTGACGCTGTCCCATTCGGGAAACGGTTGCTGATCCCAACCGTTGGTTATATATATTCGATACACTCAAGCGAAATGAGTGGTCGGTCATGTGTGGCCGGGTTGCAAGATGTTCTTGTTGAACCCAGTGTATTCCTTTTTAGAGGTACACTAGCGAAAGGTGGTTCCATACCATGTCATAGTTGGAAATCCATTACCCAATACGTTCCTGCGGTTTTGATTGTATACTATATATGTAGAACGTGAGATGAAAGCGTTTCTACTAGATGATTATTATATTGTGTTAATATACATTATTATAATATCAAAAGGCTTTTGATATAAAGATATTTTGGATTCTCATAAGGGAAAAACCCGTTCCGTTATACGGCGTGGTCTTATGAGATATCATTTACCTGCTTGAACTATTTTAAACTGTTTTACTCACACCAGTCCCATGACTGACCCGGAGTTTATTTTGTTTTGTTTTCCCTAAACTCTTGGGTGCCTAATTTTGTACGGGCAGTCAAGTAGTCGGGGTTTATAGATACTTGAAGAGCTGGAGCAGGAGGCTTCAGGATCATATAGATATAGTTTATTTCCACTGTGTTGTAAGTGTTGTACTTTGATAATGATGTATATTCAAGTACAGATGTATATTTCAAGTTATGTTATATATATTATATGTTATTCGTTCCGTTGTGAGATTCGTGTTACTCTGATGTTGTGTTTTTCTTCTTCTTCTATTCTAAGTTTATATCTTATCTTTCTTCACCCACTATTTTCTTCGATTAATTTCCTGATTTTCAGTTTAATTTGGGGTTGGACTTGTGTTTTTGGTCATCTCAAATTGGACCGGATTTTCGGGTCATTACAGTTGGTATTAGAGCAAAGGTTTAGTTAATACCTTGGCTTTGTGGCGTGACTCGATAGAGATGGGGTTAGTAATACCCTAGACTGAGTTGAGTGTATATATACGTGTGAACGTATTTGTTATTGATATAAAAATTTGTTTTATATTGTGGAGATTTATTGGTTGAGTCGTTTATGAGTTCTGGTCGATCAGTTTGATCCACTGTATCGGTAGGAGTTTATAAACACTCGAATACGATGGGTCGACATGATATGTTTTGGAAAGAGGGTAAATTAAAATAAGTTTACCCAAGGCATATCTGGATTTAGAGAAGATATATATATATCAAAATTATAATATACTGGATATATTGGTTGTTATTATAATCGAGTAAGATTATAAATTAAATGGTTATGTAAATAACCAATCAGAATTCATATAAGTGAAATATGTGAAATCAGATGAATTAAATCTAAAATTAAACCAGAAAATTGAGTTAAAATTCTGGAAAATTGGATAAGTGTTTGTAAATGGATTCGGATTAAAAATAAGGAAAATTTAAGATCCTGGGAGATTTTAAATTGTTTTACAAGCAGTGTGAATTATATTTTGAAATGAATTTCAAAGTGGAAATGTTTAAAAATGGTTTTATAGTATTGAACTCACTTTGATCGCTGGAAAATAGATTCCGATGATGACAACTGCATAATCAGTATTCATTTTCGAGTTGTAAGTGACGAATTACTACCAGAGATACTGTTTTGAATTTGTTTTGGGAAAGACAAGTGTGCTGAATTTTAAATGGGATTTATAATATAGAATTCAAATATAGAATTTGATATATAGAAGTTGATATATAGAATTTGATATATAGAATTTGAATATATAGAAATTGAATATAGAAATTCAAATGGAGTTTGAATATATGAAATTCAATGAAATTGAAATAGAGTTTGAATATAGAAATTCAAATGGGGTTTGAATATAGAAATTCAAATGGAATTCAAATATAGGATTTGAGTATAGAAAATATAAAGGAATTCAAATATAGGATTTGAATATCGAAAGTTAAATGGAATTTGAATATAGAAATTCAAATGGAATTTCAATATAGAATTCAAATGGAATTTAAACTATAGAATTTGAATATAGAAATTCAAATGGGATTTATAACATAAAATTTGAATAGAAATTGAATAGAATTAACTAAGTCGGAGAGGAATTAGTAAATTGAGTTTTGAATTTGAAGTTGAACTTTAAAAGGTGAATTGGATTGGTAAATGGATATTCGAAATCGAATATAGAACTTAAATTTGAAATTTTGGATTCAAATTAGTTAATAAGCAAGTTAAAATATATTCGAACATGTCATGTTCAAATATAAAAGTGAAATAGATTAAAGAGTTAATTAACAAATTAATTAACGAATTGAGTTAAGATGATCAGGTATAGTTAAAATAGATTGGGCAGGTATAAATATACATGAGATAGGTATGGATAAGGTATGAAGGTATATAAATAGAATGCTTGACGAAATGGTATGTATTTAATTCATATATGAAATTTTATGCGCCTTATCGGCTAGCCGCTTGGCCTTTTCTTTTTCTTTTGGATTGGTGAGGGCCGTGGGAGGCTATTTGAAATATCCCGATGCCCCTGGTACAAAGGAGGCTATGGCGAATTTTTCCGGGAATTTTAGGACTCGGAATATTTTTAAGATAATTTGATAGTTAGAAATCAACGTATTGATATATATAGAAGTCGATAAGGAAACGAACTTAGAAACAGAATAGTAAAATCAAAAAGGAAGACTAAGAAAAAAAATCCAGTAAGAATAGAAAGGCGAAGCGTATATGTGTTTAAAAGTGAGTAAGTAGTTGTATGGTATTGATTATTCGAGTAAGTAGTCATGTCTGTTTTGACGTTATAAATGTTATTCAGTCAAGGTTTGAGAGGTAGTTATACCCCAACTTGATTGATTTCATTATTAACAAATAAGTAGTAAGATTTCAGGCTCGAAGATCAATGTTGAATAAGAGTTAGTTGAATATGGTATTTGGGTTGTCGTAACGATGTTTTACACAACATCTGTTTTAACCCAAATAGGTGTAAGCTTGGAAATATAATAAAGAATATTTCCTAAGTATAGAAATAAACGAGATCGGAAAAGAGAAAAGTAATTGGAATATTTTCCAATTATAAATAACATATATTTTCTAAAGTTTAGAAAATAAAGGAAGGCGATATTCGGAAATGTTTTCCAAATAAAATAAAAGGCCAATATGGTTATTGAAAATATTTGGTTAACAAATATTGATAAAGAAATAGAGAAGTGATTTAACTAACGGAATATAAATTAAGGGCTCAGTGACATGTTCAAAAGGAAAATTTGACTTTTGAAAAGAGTAAACTGTTTGAAAATTCCCAGAAAAAGACTGTTTGAATTAAAAACAAATTTAACAAAAATTTGTGAAAGCAAAATTGAATTAAAGTAAAGCCAGTAAAGTGGTAACTGAGATTGAATTAGAATGATATCAAGACAAATTGGATTGTGAGATTCAAATTTGAAGTGTAATGTGATAATCGAGTTAAGAGTTAGGAATCGAGAAGAAACTTGAGTTGAAATGATATTTGGCTCGGATATAAGCGAATGGTTGTGTTGTGGATAAAAGCAGATTAGAATTTGATTGGGATGACCTTTGTATCCGCTGAATTGATAACAGGTGGAAAGGATATAATGATATGCCGACAAAAGGTACAAGTTTATATTTCTATTGGATATAAGATTTATGAATCGAATTGGCTAGCCGCTTGGCTGTTTGATTTTCTTTTGGGATGGCCCAGAGAGGCGAGTGGTGGTTTGACGTATTGACCAGTACAAAGGAGGTGCTGGCGAAATTTTTCGAAAAGTTAAGGCGTTAGAAAATTTTCAGGATTTTTTTTGAAAATTTTCGTTGATAAGAATTAATTAATAATTTAATTGAAATTAAATTGGTTCAGTTGAAACTGAAGTTAAGAAGTGAACAAATATGTTCTAACCAGTCGATAGGGTCGTTCTCTACCTTAGCAATTTTGAGGACGAAATTATTTTAAGTAGGGAAGATTGTAATGACCCGCATTAGCAAATGTATTATAATTTATTTATTTAATTATATAAATAGTGATATAGTGAATTAATGGTGGTTTAATTAAATAATGGTGAATATTTAATTTAAAAATAATAAATTAAATAGTATATTTAATTCTGAAATAATCAGAATTGGCTGAAATGGCGATATGGTGTAAACTGGATCATCTGTGATATTTCATTCAGTTTAGAATTGAATTAGAATAACGAATATATTTAAATAACGGCGGTTTGAACGTATAATTATATTATAATTAAAATCGAGCTCGAAATGGCGCTACAGTTCAAAAATTGGCGATTCAAACTTCAAACGAATAAACAGAAGCCGTTTCAAATCGGATTTCTGTGAAACAAGAAACGTTAGGAGCTGGTGGAGTATATCTTTCTAGTGGAAGAGAAAAATCGGGATTTCGTCGTGTAGATTTTGATTCACGTCCAAATCAAATTTCAGAAAAGTCGCTGTGGAATTCCTTTATAATTTATAAAGGAATTATTTATATTTTTAAAAGGGGATTTCAATATAAATCGAATATCGGGTTGACCCAGAAGTGAATATCAAGTTAGAAATTCATATAGGAATATTCTAGAGCTGTATGGTATTCCACTGTGAATATAGACGACGATATTTATTTTTAAATATTAAATTTAATTATATTTAAATATATTTATATATTTAAATGGGTCATCCAGAGCTTTAAAAATAACCAGTTTTGCAAACGAAGTCGGAATTCGACGAAACTAATTTTGTTGGATCCGCAATGTCAAATAGTTGTTAGATTTCCAGTTTCGTGATTTTTAGAGTCACTGTGTGGTCGTACGGATTTTTAGAGTGAAATACAGTCGATATTCTGACGGTTAAAAATATGTTGTGTGACCATACGAAGTTGGAATTCGACGAAACCAGTTTCGTTGGGACCGTAATGTCGAACTCTACCAGTATGTCCAGTTTCGTGATTTTTGGGTATCATGTGTGATCATATGAATTTTTAGAAATGGTTAATTGAGTAAATGACCAAATAAATGAATATAAAAATATATAATTTCCTCCTATAAATAACCCTTAAATTTCCTTAACCTAATTTTTAGCTCAGTTTTTGCGTCGTCGGGTTTTAGCCTCAAAACGCAAGAAGAATCAGAAAGAAAAATAAAAATCAATTTAAACAAAAATCCGTAAATCTCATAACTTATGTATATGAATCCCTTGTGAGATTTCCCTCCTTCTCATATGTGTTTCATAGTGTGCGATGTGGGTTTTCGCACTCGTCATTTTTTCAGTAAGAGTACAAATGAAATAGGGTTCATGATTTCCTATATTTTAAACATTGATTCGAGTTTCTAATACTAGATTGGTGTTTCTGATGGTAAATAGCAACCGGTGGCAAAGTTTGGGTAACTCCAGTGGGTTTTTGGTATTTGCGATGCTTGTACGGCTTTAGGGAGGGTCGACGTCGCACCATTTTGGTTGGGTCTCGAGAGGAACGAGATGGTGCCCAAGTGGAAGTGTGTTTGATGAGAAGTGAAGTGGTGTGGTTCTCGGGTTGATTCATGAAGGAACGAGAGGGAGATGAAGGTCCGTGGTGGTAGGGCTTTTGTTTGGAGCACGACATTTGAGTTTGGGGAAGAAGCATCTCGTGGTGGACTTTTGTAGAAGAAAAATGGGCTGGGAGTGTAAGGTTAAGCCCAAAATGGGAACCCATTTAAAGTTAATTCAATTTAAATATTCGTTTAATTGGGTATAACTTCGTAACGCGATATCTATTTCATACGAGGTCAGAATCACGAACCGTCAGTCACGTTGGGATCGTATGGATGGACACTACACGATGGATCTGACTGGAAGTCCATCGGAGCTCGTCACAATTTATTGCAAAATAAATTGTTCGTCTGAACAAAGCGACAATTATCGTTCATTAACGATGATAGTCCAAAGTGAGTAAATCTCACTAACTTTGAACAGTTTATAATTTCATGTTGTATTTTTAGAACTGTTAAATATTGGCTGATTGACTGTGTGTTGACTGTTTGATTGAACCGCTAGTCAGTTAGTTGAATTTCTATATTGATTCTGTTTAACAGAACATATCATATGGAACTGAAAGTGATGTTGATTTTATTGTGTAACATTTGTGGACACAGGGAGACTGGTTGGAGGAATCCGACTGGATTCCTCAACAGTTATTTTATTGTTTTCATATATTGTGATATATGACGTGATATAAAATCTGTTGTCGATTATATGTGTTTGGACGATACTGATCATCGTGATTTGATATGTTGAATACCATAACAAACCGAAATGTTGATAAAGGGGAATTTTTCAAAGTGATATTTGAAAATAAAATATTTATAAATGGAATATTTATAAATAAGAAATATTTATAAATTGGAATATTTATAAATAGGAGATATTTAGAAAAAGGGAAAACATTATAAAAAGGAAACGTTACTAAAAAGGAAACCATTTTAAAGTGGAGAACCGTTACTAAAAGTAAATCTTTAAAAATGAATAAACGTTGTTAAAAGGGAAATCTTTATAAAGTGAATAAAGGAGTTAAATCGAATATGGTATTCGAAAGGAGTTAAATCGAATATGGTATTCGAAAGTTAGTATATCGAATTAGTTATTCGAAAGGGGTTAGTCGAGTCGAGTTAGTTGAATAGAGTTAATCGAATATTTGTTATTCGAATACGAGTTAAACAGCTAGTGTTAATCAATTAGAGTTAAGCAGTTAGAGTTAAACCAGTTAGAGTTAATCAGTTAGAGTAAGTCGAACTAGAGTTATTCAAATGGAGTTATCGAATATTAGTTTATTCGAATAGAGTTAAATAAAAGGAGTTAATCGAATATTGTTTACTCAAATAGAATCAATTGAGTTAATCGAATATTAGTGATTCGAATAAAGTAAAAGGAGTTAATCGAATATTGTTTATCCGAATAGAGTTCAAGGAATTATCGAATATATTTTATTCGAAAGGAGTTAAGTGAAACGAGTAAATCAATTGCGTTAGTTCGATAGAGTTAATCCAATGGCGTTAGTCCAATAGAGTTAATCCAATAGCGTTAGTCCAATAGAGTTAATCGATAAGTGTTAATCGAATAGAGTTATCGAATATACCTTATTCGAAGGAAAGAATTATCGAATAGAGATGATTCGACGGAGAGATACGTAAGGAAGTTGTTAAAGAATTAAAGGGGTGAACTTTGTCTATTTCAAGGATAGAAACGTTGTTCAGTTAAGGTCTGAGAGGTAGTATTACCCCAACTTGATTGACTCCATTTTTAACTAAGGAATGGTTAAGGTTTGATAGTGAAGGTTGGTTAAATGAATTTAGTTAATAAGCGTATTGGTTTGAGTTGGCATCGCGATGGTTTGTTTAAAACATCTGTCTAACCCCAATGAAGGAGTTTTGGAAATGTTTTCCAAATAAGAACTAGAAATGTTTTCTGATATAGAAAACAAGAAATGGAAATGTTTTCCAATGGTAGTAACATATATTTTCTAAATTTAGAAAATAAGAAATGTTGAATATAGGGAAACAGTAAGTGAAAAATGAACTAAGGAGATAAATGTTAAATGATGTTTGATCGATATGATTTCCATCTGGAAATAATATCGTTGTTTGCACACGTGTTTTTCTTTGATAGTTAAATCACAGACTATCGATGTTTTTGACCATTTTAGCGTTGTTAATATGGAGAGACCGGTTGGATTATTATCCAAAGAACCACCCTGTATTGGCATAAGCGTTGCGAATCATATATGCCAAAGATAATTGAAGACAGAGTAAAGTGCAAGGGCTATTGTATAAGTCTTAGATAACAGTTTCTAAGATGGATGTATTGAATAGTGCCTTCGGTTCATCCTGTTCCTGGATGACTTGTATGGACGGATGTCTGACAGAGTATTTCCAGATGATCACGTATATTGATTTCTCTAACCGTACCAAGAGTGGAAGCGGAGAAGGAAACTTCTTTTAGCTAACACATAATGTATGGTTGAGGACGTCAATCGGTGATTTGATGGATTTGACGATGTGGCATTCAAAGTGAATCTGGTGTGATGATAAAGCGTAGCTTCTAGCCTCACATCCGGTAAATGACAGAAATCGGGCAGGCAGCATGGCTAAGTCAGTCTCTCCGAAGTAGGGTGTATAATCACCTGATCTAGAGTTTCATTTACTTCTAAAAATCTATTGTTGATGCTGTCCCATTCGGGAAACGGTTGCTGATCCCAACCGTTGGTGATATACATTCGATACACTCAAGCAAAATGAGTGGTCGGTCATGTGTGGCCGGGTTGCAAGATGTTCTTGTTGAACCCAGTGTATTCCTTTCTAGAGGTACACTAGCGAAAGGTAGTTCCATACCTTGTCATAGTTGGAAATCCATTACCCAATACGTGCTTGCGGTTTTGATTGTATACTATATATGTAGAACGTGAGATGAAAGCGTTTCTGCTAGATGATTATTATTATGTGTTGATAGACATTATTAAAATATCAAAAGGCTTTTGATATAAAGATATTTTGGATTCTCATAAGGGAAAAACCCATTCTGTTATACGGCGTGGTCTATGAGATATCATTTGCCTGCTTGAATTGTTTTAAACTGTTTTACTCACACCAGTCCCATGACTGACCCAGAGTTTATTTTGTTTTGTTTTTCCTAAACTCTTGGGTGCCCAATTTTGTACGGGCAGTCAAGTAGTCGGAAATTACAGATACTTGAAGAGCTGGAGCAGGAGGCTTCAGGATCATATAGCTATAGTTTATTTCCACTGTGTTGTAAGTGTTGTACTTTGATAATGATGTATATTCAAGTACAGATGTATATTTCAAGTTATGTTATATATATTATATGTTATTCTTTCCGCTGTGAGATTCGTGTTACTCTGATGTTGTGTTCTTCTTCTTCTATTCTAAGTTTCTGTCTTATCTTTCCTCACCCTCTATTTTCTTCTATTAATTTCCTGATTTTCAGTTTAATTTGGGGTTGGACTTGTGTTTTTGGTCAGCTCAAATTGGACCGGATTTTCGGGTCATTACAAGAGGAAGACCGTTTGCTCAACAATAAATTCATCCGCGGAGCTGACTATCCTGAATGGGTTTCCAATCCAGTTCTGGCTAAAAAAGCCAACGGTAAATAGCGAACATGCATCGACTTCTCCGATCTGTCCCAAGTACAACTTTCTACTCCCGAGGATCGATGGATTAGTATAGTCCATCGCTGGATACCAGCTACTATCTTTCATGGACACACCTACTCAGGCTAACCAAATCCCAATGAGGCTCCACGACCAAGATCATACATCTTTCATAACCAACCTTGGGCTCTACTGCTACCGTGTTATGCCCTTCTGCCTCAAAAATGCTAGCGCCACTTGTCAATGAATGGTTAACCGACTCTTTAAAAATTAGATTGGAAAGTCCATGGAGGTGTACGTGGACGATATGCTGGTAAAATCTAAAATATCAAGCGATCACATCCACGACCTCTCCGAAGTGTTCGATGTCCTCCGCCAGTATGCCATGAAACTCAACCCCCTAAAATACTCTATTGTGGTCGCTTCAGGAAAATTCTTGGGTTTCATTGTCGATTCTAAGGGCATCGAAGCCAGTCCGAAAAAAATCCAAGCTATTCGGGACATTTGAGTCCCCAAGAACATCAGGTATGTCCAAAGTCTGAACGGGAAGGTCGCCGCTTTAAGTCGGTTCACTCTAAGGCCACCGAAAAATGCATCCCCTTCTTCAATGTACTACGAAAGGGGAAACGCAATTTTGAGTGGACCCCCGAGTGCGTTTCGGCATTCCAGGAGCTTTTGGATCACTTAGAGCGACCACCTATCCTTCTAAGTAATAGACCATGAGGACTTATATATTTACATGGCTGTTTTTGCGCAGGCAATCAGCTCGACACAAATACGCTTCGAAGATCGCACTCAACGGCCCGTCTACTATATCATCAAGCGGTTAATGGAGGCAGAGAAGAATTACCTAATGCTAGAAAAGCTGGCATTCTGCTTATTGATTTCCTCTAGAAAGCTCCGACCGTACTTCCAGTCGCATCCCATAAAAGTTTTCACTGATCAACCACTACGTCCGGTCCTACATCGACCCGAGGCGTCAGGGCGATTATTAAAGTGGAGCATAGAGTTAAGCTAGTTCGAGATAACCTTCATGCCCTGACGAGCCGTCCTCGGCCAAGCTCTCGCATATTTCATCGTGGAGTCCACAACCCCCGAGGAGGATCCCATAGAGAAGGCTGGGACTCCCAACACCTAGTGAAAATTGTTCGTAGACGGATCCTCTAACAGAAAATGCTTTGGAGCCAGAGTCGTGCTCATCGCCCCTGAAGAACGCCCGATATATTACGCGTTGAGGCTAAATTTCCCTACTGCTAACAATGACGCAGAGTACGAGGCCTTAATTACGGGACTTAGAATCGCGATTGAACTCAAGCTACAGACCGTCAACATCTTCTTTGATTCACAGCTTATCGTCTGACAAGTGCTGGGAGAGTATCAAGCGAAAGAGGGGCGGCTTGCCCAGTACCTGGCCAGGGTTTAGGGGCTACTCATCTACCTCGAGCATTTCACCATCACCCATATCCCACGCGAGCATAATGAAAAAGTAGATTCCTTCACTAGAATGGAAAGCTCCAAAAATCCGCAACTTAACGGGTTCTCCCCGTTTGAAGTCCTCAACTCTCCAAGCATCAAGAAAGTGCAAGACGAGACGATCATGAGCACCAAACCCGATCCCGAGTCCTGGATGACACTGATTAGAAATTACCTGCAGCACGGGATCCTACCAAAGCACTACAAGGAAAGGTGTTCACTTACTCGCTAGTCAGCCCGTTACCTTCTTATGGACGGGTTACTCTACTATAGAGATTTTTCTGTTCCCCCGCTCCGGTGCGTAGCTCACGGCAATGCCCTCCAAGTGCTAAGCAGTCTGCATGAAGGCGAGTGTGGTAATCACATTGTGGGGCAGACCCAGGCTAGAAAGATTCTCAAACATGGTTATTACTGGCCCACACTTGATCAAGACGCCACGAACTACGCTCGTAAGTGCGATAAGTGCCAGCGCTTCTCCAAGATTCCAAGAGCCCCGCCTACCGAATTTTCCCAAATGGTCAGCCTATTGCCATTCACTATGTGGGGAATCGACATCATCAGAACTCTTCCAATGGCCAGAGGCAAGGAATGATACGCCGTCATCGCAGCAGACTATTTCACCAAGTGGGAAAAAGCTGAAGCTCTCACCACCATTACCACAAAGAAGATGATCAACTTTGTTATCCTCAACATCATTACCTTCTATGGAGTGCCTCAAGCTATCATCTCTGACAATAGCACTCAATTCAAGAGCATCGAGTTTAAAGCCTTCTGTTGGTGCCATGACATCGATAAAAGATTCTCAGCAGTGGCTCATCCTCAAGCCAATGGGGAAGTCGAGGCGGTTAACAAGTTCATCAAATCCATCATCCATAAACGTCTGGAAAAGGCTGGGGGCATGTGGGTAGACAAACTTCCTCTAGCTCTATGGGCTTACCGAACCATTGACAAGACAGCAACCGGTCATACTCCTGTCGCCCCTGCATACATATTTGAAGCCGTCATTCCCATTGAGCTCAAGATTCAATCACATCAAGTCACGTACTTCGATCCAAAGACCAACCAAGATTTACTTCTGGGATCACTCGACTTGCTGGAAGAAAAAGGAATGAGGCCGATATCAGAGCCACCGCCCAATGACAATGAGTAGCCCGATACTTCAATTCCAGGGTCCTCCACAAGGACCTCGACATCGGCGACCTTGTTCTAAAGCGGGTTTTTCCCCTGCCAACAGGTCTCATGACTCGTAGGGAAGGCCCGTACTCCATACATCGAAAGCTCAACGATGGAACTTTCAGACTTACCACCGTCAACGGAGCTGAACTCCTGAGGGCATGGAATAGCGAACATCTCCGTCGCTACTTTACATAACTCAGTTTACGGTTGTTTATGCTTTTCAAACAATGTAATGTTTTTTCAAAAATACAAGGCATTGTAAAGGCTACTACTGCCAGAATTATTAGTAGAAATGATGTTCAGTTTCCTATCTCCTTGTTGTTTACTCCTCACGTAATGCGTCTTGTTAATTCCAACAACCATCTCGATTCATGCCTCCGACCGCCGCATCAGCACCCCGAGCACGAGAACCGGTGCGGCCATTTCAATTTCTAGGCAACACTGAGTCTGAGACACTTGGCTATCCCAGATGCCCTAAGAACGGGAGCTAGTAACGCTACTTGAATCACCGGCCCGCGGCGTGACCGATTCTAAACAACCTCTAACTCGAACCTCGGCCCAGTGCCGAGGCCGAGGATAAATCGTTCCGCGTCCTAGTCCAGGCAACTTGGTGCCACTCAGCGACCAACTAAGACCGACGCAAATCTCTCTTCGCCGGTTGCGGGTGCAAGTCAAGTGTTGGCGCAGCACAAAGACCGACCTTAAATCTTTTCTTCCCCTTAGCTCTCAAGGCTTGGGGGAAGCCCGTGGCGACGATCGGACCTTACGAGCTGATGATCGGGGATGAAAACTATGCCAGCAAATAAATGATGCCTGGCGGCTCACCTCATCCCGATGAACGACGGGAGAGCCACCCACCTGGTGGACCACACAACGCGACGCCCTTCGCCTTCGCCTTCGCTTCACTTGGGTTTAACCCCGGGGCACCCAAAACAGCAGGCGCACAGTCTGGTTTCACAAACTACGGGTTCCCTGAGTTGAGGGGAAATTACTGAAACTAGCGCTCTACCTCACCTCTTTGGAATAATTTACCCGGAGATGACCCCTAATCACTTTTGTGACAAGTGTAACGATAAGTAAGTTTATGCAAGTACAGGACGTTGGAAAACATAAAAAGAACATCCGAACACTTGACATAATTAGCGATCTTTACTAATTCATATTTCCTTTTCATACACACACAATTAACAAAATATTTGTCTAACACTTTACATTCTAATGACAGGGTATACATGAGAACCACGCCATGTCTTGAAAAACCAAAATCGAGGGCCGTACTCGTGTAAACTATCGGCCTACACTACCAAAATAATGGTAACTCCCACTTAGGCTACTAACACTAACCATGTTTCCTTTTGGATGTGCTTATGATTATTCTTTTTTGCAGATTCCATGCTTGACGATTCGTCCTTGGCCACGGGCCTCTTCTTACTAGACTCGCTCTTCCCATCTCGGCCCCTCCGAGAAGTGGTCGATTCATGAGAAGCCGGGAGGCATCTCTCGCCCGTCCCATCGCCACTAGAAACCTCAGTAATATCAATTAGGGTGGCCTGCGGCATAGGCTTGGGGGCACCCCCAACAGCGAGGCCGAACATAACTTCACTGGTCTCCGGGACCACCTTGCTTTTCCACTCAGTTTTCTCCATAGATTCTCTGGCAGCCCTCCGAGCAGTGAGCTTTTAGGATCTATGAGTCGTGACGTCGCCAGCGTTTGCTTTCTCAAGGGACTCAGTAGTCCTCTGCTATGCTTCCTCATCCTGCCTCTTCTTCCGGGCCTCATCGTTAGCCGTCTTCTTCTCATCCTGCTCATCGGCTCTCTTCTTCGCGACAATGTCAGCAGCACTCGCCTCGGCATCCTGCCAAGTCTTCATTAGGATCTCCTTACTGGAAGCCTCGTCGTGCTCTCGCTTCTCCTCTACCTCTTCACACTTGGCCACCATCTTGGCCTGTTGACTCGCCACCAGGGCCACCATCGAAGCCACCTTGGCTTGTATTGGGCCTTTGGCAGGGGCACTGTGTCCTTCGACCACCTCTACTTCTTCGTTAAGAATGTCGACCATGCTAGAATTAATTCTTATGCCATAAAAGGTATCGAGTTGGTCGCCGTCCTCTCCAGCTTGTGTCCCTATGAGGCCCGACCCATTGTTAGTCACTTGAGGGATCATAGGAGCGGGGTCCGCTGCCGTCGTAGACTCAGGAGGAACTACATAAGCAAAGACATAACTTTTTTAGTCCATAAATTCGGTAATAACTTCGTTCTCAGGGATGCAGGGTAAAAGGAGTTTACCTATGGTCAAGGAAAACATTAGAATGATAGGAAGGGTGCTTGCGACGATATGTAAGGTGAATCTGGTATCACCCAGTGTCGGAAGTCAGGATTATACTTAGTAGTAGTTCGGGCGAAATCCCCAGGACCGCCCACCATGACAGATCCGGGGTCTAGAGGCTGATGAGAACTCCCCTATGCATATGTTTCAGCCACAACCGCACTACCGGTCGCTGCAAACTTCCTTTTCTCTTCGACAAGCCTCACCAACCTTTCGTTCTCAGCATCCTCCTGCAACAGCCTCCTTCCCTCCACCATCCTCTCTCGTTCTGCGTTGTTCAGAAGGACACTCGCAAGTTGGCGCTCGTCTAGAGTGCTTACGTCCACTTGATGCAAGAAGGCCTTGTAACGGATTAACCTCTCCCGGGTTCTGGCTAGCTCGTAGGGGTAGTCTTCGAATGAAGAAATCCCTCGAAATCTCAAAGCTTTCACACACATATCGTGGATACTCTCCTCGAAGGAGGACCCAACACGGAACTCCACATCATTCAGCTATCCCCTCAGCTGCTCTATCTCCCTTTCATGTTCGACTTTTATCCTCAGCCATACTCAATACGTCACTATTGCTAGCCTCAGCGTCCTCCTTCACTTTCTTCATTGCCTAGAGATGCCTCTTTAACTCAACAACCTCGGCATTCTTGGCCCGCAACCTCTCGTTTTCCTCCCTCAAAGCAGTATTGTCATTCTAGAGCTGAGTAACTTTCCCAATTTCCTTTTCCATGTCGGCACATACTTTGGACCACTCTTCCTTATCATTCTTAAGGGGTGTGTTTTCAAGGGTCAAGCGACTTACTGTATCGGTAAAAGTCTCACGGTCACGCGTAGCCCCTGTCTTTAAAGTCGAGTAGGCTCGCTTTCGCTCCGCTGTAATAGTATAGTCAAGAGTTAAAACTGGGAAACACATACGGTAGTGGTAAATTAACCACGACTCAGCAGAGAAACCTACCTATCTCGGCTTCCAAGTGGATAACCGAGGTTTTTTCACCATCAATAGTCAATTAATAGTTGATGAGCTCCAGGCTTTTCCTCTTGGTCAACTCAGAGAGATGGAGAGAATACTTGGTAATTTCATTGGCCTAGTGATACGCAGCTTGTACATGCATCCACATATCTCCGATTCCCTACTGGGAGCAAGACGGTGGTCAGGGAGAGACGACATCTCTTCAAAATGATATTGAGGGAAGTGCAACTTCAAAAACGTCCTCCTCTCCACTACAGAAAAAGCCCGGATTTCGGACTCTGTCCAATTTTGCATTCCCATTACGACTTCCATGCCCGACCTTAGTTGACCATACAACAGCTCCCCCCTTAGTAGGTTGAACGGGAGCCGGAGGGGCGGCTTATGGGGGAGATTTTCGAAGGCAAAGATCGAGATCAAACTATATGGAGCCAAAAATCCCTCACAGGCACGCAAATAGGGGGAGGGGAGGGTGTGTCAGAGATCTCCTAGATCGATCCCGGTCTTAGTGACCCCTGCCTTGTTCTAACGGAGGTGGAGCGGCATACAAGTTGGCATATCTTTGGAATATCTCGAAAGAAGAACTCTGGGGAGGCTGGCGATCCCTGCGCCCATAACTTCATCCACCACGTCGCCTGCCATGACACATGCCAATGGAACAAGATGAAGTTAGTCAAGTGACTCACGTAGGCAAACGTCTATGTTATGTAGTGTTATGGATATATGCCCTAAGTGTTCTCTCAACAGACAAGATTGTGGTCCGATCGAGGGAGTTAACTCCTCAGCAGCACTGGTAAGTTCTTCCAGGCTTGTCATATTTGGCAATGGAGTCACTACTAAAGCAAGTCCCTTTAAGCCATCAAGCTGGCCTGCGGGTTCAAGCGAGGTAGTGGTCCTTGAGCAAGTCGCAAGAGACTGCGGTCTAGCTAACACTCCTTCCCCCTCCCCTGTCGGAGTCGGGACGGGAGTGCTCAGAAACCCCTCATCTCTGGCAACCTCCTCTTGACCATGAACCTCGGCTTCGCACACATCTTCTTGAGGCGGAGCAGTCCTTTCCGATTCTCCTCCCACTAAGGGCATTTTCCTCTTCCGCCCAATAGGGGTAGAGCCTGCCGCAACTCCCTCCTTTGGCACACTAATAGCAACTACGGGCCTGATCATAGCCCGGTTGTCCAAAAACAACCCAACATAGCGGAGGCGATACGGACTTTTCATGGTACTGGTATCACAGAGATTCTGTAGTATCGCCCGCAAATCTTTGAGGCATTGCCGATATTCATCCCTCGTGGGCGCCTTTGGATTTCCTGTCATATCCCATTTAAAACCGTGAATAAAGGAAGTAATCCTAAAATTACGGCCATGAACGGAGTTAGAGAAATACTTACTTCCCTCAATCCACCTTCTGGAAAATCCGGGAGGGCAGCTAATGGAGAACCACTCGCGCTTAAACACTGACGGCCTGGGCCACGTCCCGATGAAGAATTTTGTGGTGGCTGTTGCTTCAAGAGACCATTGAGAGGAGGAGGCATTAATCGTTTTCCTTAGGTGGAAGAAGTACCGAATATCTTCCCCAGTGGGCTCCCTATGCAAAAAATTGTGGAAGAGAACACAAGTACCCAGGAGAGAGGCATAAGCATTAGGGTGTAGTTGTGATGGCGCAAGACGGAAGTAGAACAACATACCCCGAATGAAGTTGTTAGCCGGGGACACGCACCCAGTAAGGAAAGCTTGTCAGTTCCAGGCAGTAAAACCCTCGGGCGGCACATGGGCTCTACCATCCATCATGGGAGCATGGGCATCATCCACCAGTATGTTAAAACGTACCGCCATTTTCCTAACCGCGGAAGCATCCATACACGACTGCACTGAGTTAGTAGAATTCTCCAAAATCACCGCATCGGGCAACATGTACGGAGCTACCGGAGGTCTAGAGTTCTCCGCCGCGGCCCTTCGACCTCCTCCCCTTCTCACCTCCCCGAGTCAATACCTCACCTAGTTCAGTTTGAAATTTTCGGGTTCGAAATTACCGGGTTTGAAGATTTTAGCTGGCTGCCAGAGAAAGAAAAATTAGAAGGAAAAAAGTGAAGGGGGGCCTATTTATAAAAGAAAAAACATGTCTCTTTGCATTCTAGCGCGGGTTCGAAATCTCGAACCTCGTAGGTTCATAATTTTGAACCCCTAGGAGATTGAATTTTGGAACCCCTGGGCTCAAAATTTCGAACCTCATGGGCTCGAAATTTCGATCTCCTGGGGTTCGAAATTTCGATACCTCAGGGGATTGAATTTCCGAGACCCAGGGTTCGAAATTTCGATCACCCTGGGCTCGAAAATTTCCGACCACAAAAAAATGATGATGATGGTGACGATGGTCACACCTCTAGGATCGGAACTGCCGTAACAAACTCTCTCGTGTACGTACTCTGCACATGTGCATGTCAACTCCCATGCATCCACGAAGGCCACACACTATGGGCACCTAATGATTCGAGCGCGACGCATCCTCCAAACGATGGCTCATCTACACCGCTAGGGAGAACAAGCCCCACAGCTAGCATATATTCGCCTTTTGAATTATAGGAAAAATTAACAGCTTCGATACTACCTCAACCTACATAAAGCACATCATGTTAAAGACAAGACCTACTTTGTGGGGCAAATGTTAACCGGCTTTTTGGTCTGGTTCCCAGGAGAGCATCAAACACGCTCGACTCAACGTATCTCGTGATGCTGAGGCCGAAAGAGGATGCTCAGGAGTGAAGGAAACAGGATTAAGAAGGGACTACACCGCTAGTAACCTCACGGAATCCTGAAGACATCCGCAGACCAAGGCCTCGGACCTCGAAGGAGCTACGAGCCTCAATCACCCAGCCCCGGGATCCTGCGCCCCTCTGAAGGACTTCACAAATCCGCACCCAGCCGGGTGCGAAATCTCGTGCCCATGCTTGGGTTCGAAATTTCGAACCCATTGGGTGCGAAGTTTCGAACCTAGCAGGTGAGAAATCTTGCAACCATGGCCGGGTTCAAGATTCCGAACCCACTGGGAGTGAGATTTCCCACCTGTTCCTAGGTTCGAAGTTTCGAAGCTAGTGGGTTTGAAATTTCAAACCCAGCGGGCCCAATTCGAAATTTTTAACCCAGCGGACTCGATTCGAAATTTCGAACCCATGCCCATGATCGAAATTCTAAGGCGCGCGGGTAGTGGGTTCGAAATTCTGCTAGTGGTCCCCTATTTCTACCTACTCCTACCTAATCCTACCTAACCCCACTCCTATAAATAGCCCGTGGCCTCACACTTCAAAGGGGTTGGATTTTCTTCACTTGAGACCTTCCTAGAGCTTCATGAGCCTCATTAATGGCATCTCCTATTTGAGAAAGAAGGAGAATTAAATATTCCTTTTCCCAAATACCTAGCATATAGCAATTATAAAAGTGAATGTAATGAGCATGGCTCTACCTTGTAATTCTTAAGTGATTAATAGAAGTTCAACATCCTTCCAAAGTGGACGTATGCCTAATCCGCAGTCGAACCACTATAAATTCTAGTGTCATTTACCACTTTCTCTTACTTAGTCTTGCGACCAAATTAACTATCCCTAGTAATAGGAATCTTTGGTGTTTACAACATTTTTTGCTGTCAACAATAGTCTTCTTCAATCTTCGGAGGTCCGTTGTGGAGTGGTTCATATTTATATGGACTTCATCGTTGGCTGCCTTTATCGAGATCGAACCATATTAGTATTTAGGTGATAGTGGATTGTTTGACTAAGTCTGTTTATTTCATTCGTATTAAGTCAAATATAATGGAATCTCTTCCATCAAAGCTAAATATTAAGGGTATAGTAAGACTTCAACATATTCCTATTCGATCATCTGTGATCGAGGTCCATTCTTCACTAGTAAGCTTTGGCAAAGCCATCAAAAAGCTTTACATATAAAGCTTAGTTTCAGTACTGCATACCACCTACAGTTTGATGGACAGACTAATCAGGTCGTTCGTATCCTAAAGATTTACTTCATGCATGCATTCTTGATTTTAGTGGTTATTGAGAAGATCACTTATCTATTTACGAATTCACATATAGTAACATCTTTCAATAAAATATCGGTATAGCTCCTGACAAAAATTTGTATAGAAGGCCATGTCAATCACCTTCGTGTTGGTTAGAGTCTATGAAGAAACAGATATTAGGCCCTAACTCCATTTGTGAAACTTCTGAGAAGATAAATCATATTTAAGAGAGAACAAAAATTGCTCAGAGCATACAGAAGTCCTATGCGGACAACTGTTGGAAGCAATTTTGTTCCCCGTATGCAATCTTGTTTATATCCAGGCATCTTCTTTGAAGGGAGTGATACGTTTCAGTCAGACTAGAAAGTTGGCTCCTAGATACATAGGGTCATTTCCTATCACTAAATGTATAGGTCCTATAGATTACCAAATAGCGCTTCCTGCCCAGTTTTCTCGTATTCCAGATGTGTTTTATGTATCTCAACTTAGAAAGTGTCTCCATGATTCAGATTCTATTATTGATTCTTGTATTTTACAGGAGCTTGAGATCTCACCTGATTTATCTATTATGTAACATCCTGTGCATGTACTTGCTTTGAAGGTCAAACGCCTTCGGAAGCGAATCATGAAGATTAAATAGTCTAGTAATCCCAATGACTACACTTGGGAAGCTAAGAATTCACCGAGCAATCTTATCCATGTTTTCTATCTTCTCATGTCAAGGGTGATAAATTCTAACTCAGGCTATCTGTTTCTTTTTCTAGATGAAATCAAACGAGTTAAATTCAATTCTTCACTAGAAAATTACGAGGATACAATTTTTATAAGGAGGAGTCTATAACAATCCTAGTTTTATGACTACATGTACAAGTTAAGTAAACAGTATTTCAATGTGTTAACTTGAATTAAAACTTGATTTGGAGAGGATAACTAGTAAAATCTTAGAGTTATATAAACCAAGGATTTTGGAGTTAATATGTTCAAGTAAATAGTGTTTGAATTGAATTAAGTCATAAGTTGCAATTTAATTCAGTATTAATTTGTTAATCAAAGACAATAAACATAAATTTGGAGGAAATAGTTTAATTAAGTTGATTAATAAATGAGATTTGGTAACTTTGGTAATTGAATTGGATTTGAGGTTGAACTGAGTCAAATAGGTCAATAAAAGGATTAAATTCACTATTAGGTCGATAAATAAATTTAAACAAGTGGAAAATAAAGTTTTGGAAAACTCCATATTGAAATTTGTGATAAATTATGTGTTTAAAAGATTTTTATGTATTTTATTGTAATAATTTAAAAATTATGCTTAAATAATGAATTTTGGCGTAAAATTGTGTTTTCTAAATTTATTTGAAAATAAAATAAAATAAAATAGAAGACGTTAAAATTAATTAAAAATCAATATTTAGATATTGAAACATTTTAAATTTGATTTGGTTATCTACTTTGTCACATTAATGTGTGTTATGTAATTTTGCAATTAAAAATGTAAGTTTTAATACAAACAGAATATCGGTCCGGATTTCTAATTAATTAATTAAGGAAATATCTAGAACTAGTGTACATAAATAAGTGTTTTGGGAAAAACATGGTTTAAATTGTACCTTGCTTACTCTAATCACACTTAGCTAATTGAACCCTAATTAAGCCCAAAACCTAATTAACTAATATAGGAAAATTCTAGAAAATGTGAAGCAATACGTATTTTTTTCCAAACACCTTATGAGAAAACCAAAAACCTAAGAAAAACTTAGGTAGCGTTTGGTTTAGATTTTTCAATTTTGAGTTTTCACACATACAAAAATACCGACAATGCACATATATCGTGAAAAATGACCGTTTTACAAAACGGAGTTAACACACAAAACCGAAAACAACTTTTTATTATTTTTCATATTTTAAGAAACAAGGGAATGACAATAACAAATCCGTCTATCCACTATTCCCGCGGTCCCCTCCGTCACTTCCTTTCCCTTTGATCCATCACCACCGCTGCACTTCAAATCTTCACAACTTTCATAATTAACGCCGAAAACTAAAAATGCAAAACACAAAATAAACCAAACGCTACCTTACTTTCCCCTCTCCAAAGTAAAAAACCTTAAGAAAATTCAAAATAAAAGTAAGGAAAAGCTTGCAAATTTCAATTATAAATAGGTAATCACTTCAAATCTAGAAAATATCTCATCTATTACTTTGATTTTTGAGAAAACGGGTTGCAGTAATCTTCATCTTGCTTGCAAGTTACTGTAATTATATTTATAGGTTGTTGAAACACTACAAAGGCACAAAAGCTCCAACTCATTTCTTTATTCTGTCATCAGTTTTATTGTTTCATTGTCCATGATGACGGATCTTTTTTCTCCACTACGTTCTCTCCTCTCCACCGTCTAGTCTCTAAATCTCACCTTCCACCTCTTGTTTAAGGCAAAGAACAGAAAGAACAAGTTGAGACATGAAGCTTCATTTGGTTTTCGGTCGCTTGAACGCACTACCAGATCCAGTCGACATTACTCTTTTTCGCCAGTCAATCCTTCTCCGCCAGTGTCGAACTCTGAGTATTATTCTGTTGAATCGATCCCCTCTCTTAGGGTTGTTTTGAATCATGACTTATCATATGCCCGTTCCCCTATCAAAATTCCTTTAGAACTAACGACATATGCTGCATCTCTAGCCATTAATCCGAGCTAGGAATCCCCTTGCATCTATGCAAAACCTTCGTAGTGGCCTTCACTCCTTAGTTTTGAAAAAGCTGGAAAAAAATGCTCAATGCGCAGTTCATTTGTTAATTTATTATTTATCTTTTACTTACTCTTTCAATAATTATACAAGCAAGTTAAAGTCATGAGACTCATAGAAAAAAGAAAATTATTTCTGTTTTTCTGATGGTATTGTTATTTATTTACAACATAATATTACTGAAAATCACGCAAGTTTAATAAAATTATGTTTTTATCAAATAACTATGTTTAGTAAGGTAAATTCTTATTGGAATGAATTTTTAAATTAATAAAAGTCTGTTAAGCATTTAATACTTGTAGGCAATATAGATAATACGATGCATACCTATTGTAGAGTATTAATGTATGGCCACATGTTATATCTTATGTATAAAGTTCAAAATTCACATAACAGTGCATCCATATCCACTTCTTAGACCTACAATCCAGTTTTACATGTCTCTGATATTATTCTTATAGGTACTTTCCTGAAACCCAGCCTATGAAAGCTAATTTGTTTTGTATTGTGTTGATTGAATTCATTTTTGTGGTTTGTGATGGACGACATAAATTTAGCAAAAAATTCCAGAAAATACATACAATAAAAAGTGGGATAGTTATTTCCAGAAATAAGAGTAGGGAAGACTTTCAAATATATTTGTTTCAAAAATATGTAGGGAAGTTTATGGGAAATAGAAGCACAGGGGAGCTTGAAAGGTTAACAGGTGTAGAGAACACGTACGAAAGAGGGTAATGTAGGATATGTGGATGTGTTGCAATTTTTTGGCCATATTTACAATATCAGCGGTCCCCTAAACCTCAGTGAAGCATTGATAATATGGCTTCTAACGCAAACCCTCTGAGTGCCAGAATTCAAAAATTATGTTATTAGATCTATAGTTGATGTTGGTTTTCATCCAAAATATAAATTACATTAAATATGTATAAAGAATTAAATTTCTTGTAGAAAAAACATTGATAGTTTTCTTCCAATTTGTGTATCCACCCTATAATTTTTGCTATTTTACATATTTCATTATAATTTGATTATTTAACAATTGATAAAATGATACGTATGTATGTAGCCATTGTTCATTTGCTTTATTTAGAAAATTATTATTACTTCTTGTACAAACTAATACATAATGGATTAGTAGTTATCAAAATATTAACTATCTGTTAATGCAAAAAATGGCACTAACACCCCAAGGTGTAATTCAACACTTCACAAACAGTTAAGATCTTGGAAAGTGGTAACCACAAACACAAAAAGCAAGTAAAAAGAGAGAATTTATAGTGGTTTAGCCTAGATCTGGCATCCACTTTGAAGAGTGCTTTCATTATAACTTTTAATGTTACAAGATACATTTTTCCTATAACTTTGCTCATTTTCTCTCTTTACAATGATTCTCTCTTGTTTCGTCTCTTTATTCTCTTGATTCACTTGAATCCACCATGAAAATGATGAGATCTCTTTCCTTGCGATGATTGTTGGAGTAGATCTTCAACAATTGAGCACTTAGATGGTCTTTGTCAATTTCATGATGATTGAGATTTTGAATCGAAATCTTGAAAGAAGTTTAACGTAGGTTTGAATGATTTGGAGTTATTGAGAAATGGGTCTGGCAGCACTTCGTGATGGGAAAGTTGGTCCCTTTCATGATGGAATTGTGGGGGTATTTACAGGAGTGGAAGGGTGGTGGTGAGGCTTAAAATAGTGTGTACAGAGAATCAGGTCATGCAGGCGACCTTGTGCCTTCGGCCATAACCGACCTACTTTGGGTCTTGGGCCTTAAGAAGCAACTTGCCAGGTCATTAAATATGTATACGAAAGATCCAGGGACCGAAAGACCCGTTTATCCATGCAAATGAACAACCTGCCTGTTTTACGCTGAATTGATGGATGACCCACGATCTATCGTCAGGACGACCCGCGATCTATCGTGTGAACGATCTGCCTTCACGTATGTCAACAACGACCTGACCCTTCATGTGTGAACGACCTAGGCAGTAACAATCTGTTGATGGATGATCTGATGCTAAAATGGCTAGAACGATCTGATTATGTTTATTCCCGAATAGCCTGCAACTTTGAATTATGGGATAACTGGCTTGCCTCAAAAGTTCATGCAACAACCTAATGCTTAATCGACCCAGAGCTATGACGACATAGTGACTTTCCTGATGACGTGGCAATAACCTAGCGTTTTACATGTTAGGAATATCCTGTTACTTGTCTTATCAATACGCCATATGTGAGCCATACTTTTATGGGTTGACATTTTCCCCTCGGAGTGTGTGTTGTTGAAAATAGCATATGCTTCGAAATGAAAAGCTTTGGTCATACTAGCCTTGACAAAACCCTGCGAATTATTGATAATGATTCTTTAAGATGAATTGAGCTCCCAGGTCGTTGCTTGTTCAAAGGAATAGTGTGCATAACGTTGAGTCGTTATGGGCCTCTAGGTGGGTAGAGTTCAGCCCAAACACAGTCATCTCTATAACCCCTTTTAAGCCGCCGTTCTCTGACACTTTTATTTTATCCTGCTGAAGGAATCTCGTTAATGGCAGCTTGATTTTTTTGCGAGAAAATACTCTGATATTCCAATAGCTCCTCCACCACTTTTCGAATCCACTATCGCCGATCTGATCCGTGCACATCAAAATTGCAGATTCTTGCTGAAAATTCAATCGTCATCCCAGCCTTGGTCAACTTTATTCAAATCGTGAGCAAATCAATTGAATCTGAGAGAATTCGAAATCGCCTGGCCAACTAGAAGCTTTCATCACCAAGTTCGATCTCCTAAACCCTTCTTAATCCAACGTAGGTGTAAAAATTTTATGATTTTCACGTTAAACTGATTTTTAGTATTTAGGGTTTAGGTTGAATTGATAATCGAGCTGAAATTGGGGTATTTTAACTTTGGTTTTTTTGTATAAAAGCTCAAATGTATTGCAAATCATATCTGAATATCGGCTATATACAATTGTTTGAGTTTTTTGACCGTTTTAGGAATGTGTGACACTTTGGCTCAGTGGTGATAACTGATTTGAATCTTATGTTGGCGCTGAACCGAATTTGCTGTAATAATTTCAGGTTGAAAATGCTCATTTCACTTTGCATTTTCATGCTTTGTAATCGGATTTGAATTTGGAAATGTTGACATTTACTTGATTGTCGATGGGTATGTATGAATGTAATTCAAACAGTATCACATATTGTTAACCCTTATGTCGATTCATAATCGTTCAGGGTTCTGCAATTAAGTCCAAACTGGATATCAATATTGGTTATAGATAATTCAGGTTTGAAATCTTTACGATCATCAAGTTCATGATGATTTGTATGCTTTTAATCTGAGTCAATTGTGAGTATGCCTCCATATTTCCAGCCATCTTATTGCATACACTTTTGTTAATGCACGAATTCATCTACGTAAATCAACATAGTTTTTTGAAATCCATTGCTTTAATTAATGACTTCTTCCAAATAGCATCAAGATTATGTTGTCAGGTCATTGGAGTGATTCATGGCCTAAGGACATTAACGATCTAATTTTATGCACGACGTACGATCTGCTCTTGTGAACCATTAGATGATATAAGTCTTCAGACCATTGAGACGACCAATGACTCCAGACCATTGAGATGACCTAAACCTTCAGACTGTTGATGACCTACTCTCTTATTTAATCCATGACCAAAGAGCTTTTTAAGTAGGAGGACGAGTTAACTTCCTCGGGTCATTGAGAGACCTATCCTCTAGGTCGTTGAGCGACCTTAGCCCTTAGGTCTTTGGAGCGACCTAATCCTTTTGACCGTTGATCGATTTAGTGCTTCTTCAGACTGGTAGATGACTTATGTCTCTAGGTCGTTTGGACTACTCATGCCTTCCAGCTGATGTACGATTTAAAACCTCGAACTAGTTGGCGACTTATCCTCACTGAACCAGCTAGAGTCTTAAGTTCTATATTGTTAATCATCCTGGATGTTAGGCCATTGAGCGATCTAGATGTTAGGTCATTGAACGACCAACTTTTTGACACTCAAATACACCATATTGGCTTGAGATTGTAAAGTGACCCAAGCACAACCATGACTGGAAAGTTAAACTTGAATGCTCCATGTCACTTGTTCTACAATTACAAAAAGAATTTGCACGTTCTGGACTTATACATTGCCATCGACCGTCCATATCGATAACGGATTAGTTAATAAAGCATATTACAATGAATTTCAAGACTTAAACCCAATGATGCGTAGACAGAAAACCATTTCATACAACATTTTGTGACTTGTCTGTCTTTGCTTGCCTACGCACAACATTCTAGTTTAAGTTAGCAACGGTGCTTGGGATCGACTGATCGACACACACTGACCGTTGATTTTAAGCGATGCTTTAATATAACTCATATAATTCTGCACGACTGATCGGCGCTAGTCTATGAATTAGAAAAGCGCGACATTTGTAATAAATTCTGCAAGCATACAGGTGTGTAGCATACAGGTCGAACACAGGGAGGAAAGTCAAATTTTATTATTTATATGTTTCGTGGGCGTGTTAGACGAACTTTGGAGGTTGATTTTGCAAAACAAAACAAAATTAAAACTGTAATTTGATTCAGAACAGATCTAACTGAACCGACGATCAAATCGCAATTTCAATGGAAAGCAAATGAAACTATGAATTAGATTTGAATCTAATCAAACCCAATTTGACCTAAGAAAATAATAAAAAGCAGAAATTGAAATTGCAGGAATTGAAATAACAAACAAGAATTAAAATTAGGATTTCCGCTGAATCTAATCAGACGGTAAATCACTATGCAAACAAGTGCAAAATACAAATAGTGTTCTACCGAATCTAATCGTGTAGGCAACACTAGTTGCTAAGAAAACAAAAAAATTGCAGAAAATAAAAGAGAAAGAAGAACTTTTATTAGAACAATGGAATAAGAGATGAGATATGATGGTATGGTGGCTACAATGCCATTACAAGGGTATATATAGGGTAGATAGCCAAACCCTAACCCTAACCCTAATGGTAAATGGGCCTGGTCATTACACCACTAATTTGTTTACAATGAGAAACATAAATGGGCCTTAGATAAATAAAGCAAATTTGGGCCTTTTCTCTTTTTCCTCTTGCTTCCTTGATATTTCTTCATTGATTTGTGATGTGCAAAGCCTTTTTATCACTCCTTTTCTTGTCCAACAGCAACTAGATGTGATATCTTCATCTACAATTCTTCAAAATGCAAATACACAGCAAATTGAACTCTATTTCTCTACATTTCTGGTTGCATGCGGGCTGGGTTGGACTATCTGTAAAAATAACAAAACAATACCCAAGTAATATTTATTTATATACAAAAGATAAGATATAAGAGCATAAAAATAACACATTTCTAAGTCAATCAAATACCCCCACACTTATCTTTTACTCGTCCTCGAGTAAAAAGAAAATGAAAAACTAACTAGATAGGTCACACTTTCGTAGGAAACACGATTGCATTGAGCGCATGCAACAAGCCGTTAAACCTCTAGGTGTCCCTAGTAGGACGAGTGGTGTCTCGTGAGGGTTTTCAGCGGATACTACCCACAAAATCCACATGCAGTATGCTACGATTCTAATGAAACTACATGAATGCAATGGACATATGCAAAAAATAAAAACGAAAAATGACAACACGACTTATTTCAGGAAGGTGGTACAACAAATTAAGTTAATAATTTCAAACCAGTTGATTTTATTTTAGATACCTCGACTTGTCCAAATTTTCAATATAAATCAAGTTTTCAAATGTTAAATTCCAGTTTGGCCAGTTGGTTCGGTTGATAACATAGTGCAGCCATGAAATAAATTCTTAGTTTGTTTGGCACAGTTTGCAAAGTGGTATTCTAATTTTCTCATGTATGGCTAGTCAAATCAATAAGGTCAAGAAGTGTTTGGGCATCATCGCTTATTCTTTATTCTATAAAATTTTAAAATTTATGATTAAGTACATACACCTAACTAAAAAGACCAAGGTTTACCACCCATGCACTGCCTCGCGGACTAACGGAGAGTAGGTAAAGAGCTTGGCGGATTGTGCAAGCCGACTTTGACTTTGTCAACAACGTGTCGGTAATCCTTAGGTGTCCAATCCCATAAAATGAGACCAAGATATTCCAACTTTGACTTTGTCAACAACGTGTCGGATAGAGCTTGGCGGGTTTGCACACCAACGCTCGATATACAAGCAATGTTGGATACCCTTGGATTACTATTATTATTATTATCGAAAATATAAGCACAAAAGAGAGTTACGCGAATTCAACTTAACACAACTTAGTTTTAAAGATTTGAAAAGCCAATATAAGTATTTTAAGTCCTCCACTTATTTAAACAAAGTCTACAATATAGAATAGATTTCATGGCCATCACCTAAGAATCTCCCTATGTACCGGTTACACTATTATCCCTCAAAATTAACTTTTCATTATATTTCCTATTCGATCTAAGTTGAGAGAGAAAAATACTATCAACTGGCTAAAAATTGTAAACTTATTTTGTTGTATCAATTGAAAATGAGTCGTATTTTCCAAAAAAAAAAAAAAAATTATGGTATGTTATTACAGTCTAACATGCATGAAGGTCCTATTTAAATGATGAAAATGAAAAGAAGAAAAAATAAAGAAAAAAATGAAAAATGAGTGAAATGCAGACTCCCCCCCACACTAGAACTAAACAATGTCCACACTGTAATTTTTTTCTAAATTTGAAAGATCGTACCCAGAGATAGATTAATTGCAAAATTATTTGTAAAATGAAATGCAGTTTAACTATATGGAGAAATGGATCATATGTACAATGATATATGTGTTTGCGATGTATGCGATGCAAAAAGTTCCACCAACTTTTCCCCCCACACTTAGTTCTAGCCCTATGAGTCCCGTTCCCACTATGTCTAGACGTGTTGTCTAATAAGCAAAGGTTTTTGAAAACCATCTCATCTTTATACCTCGATTTATAGTCCAGAAGATAAATACCTAGGGTCGTCCTAACCTGAAGTCTTTCAACCGAGCCAGCATTCCAAAAGTAATTCATGTATTCAACAAATTTGTCAGTGTAATTTTTCAAGAATTTGTGATCGTATATAAATTTAGTGAAATTTGACATTTGAGTGGTGTTCAAGAGTATGTGATCACATTTCTCATCATTAATTGTCAACGTATTTTCGACACTGACAATCTCAAGTTCATTTGAAATTTCCTCAAAGTTAAAATTTTCGAACTCGTGACATGAATCCACTTCTTCCTTATTTGGCAATTCATCCTCGTACAAATCAAGAAATTCATGTTCATTAAAATACATTTCCACTTCTGAGTTTTTGAAAAATTCAACATCTTTATTCTGTTCAATTTCAAAAATTTCAAATGTCTCACAGCCTGAAAGAGGAAGATCAAAATCTGAGTTTAAATCTTTTTCCTGAAAAGAGTTGAAATCCAAATCGTTTACTGAATTTTGAAAAACTTCATCAAGATGATTGTTCTCAATTTCCAAAGTCGTTATTTGAAAATTTTCAATGTCAGTAGAAATTGGATTATTTTCTGATTCAATGCTCATTTGATTTTGTTGCTCTTGTTGTTCTTTAAAAGATTTCATTAAGCAAAGGAGTTCATCAAGCTTTCTATCTTGGTTTTCTACCCTCTCTCTGAGAATGTTAAGATGATATTCTTCAGAATCGTTGATTTGAAAGCTCTCGTTTTGGATTTCTTGATTCTCAAAATTATAGTCCACATCAATTTCACGATCAATATCATTCCCAATGTGGTGGTTGTTTGAATCTTCAGAAAAATGACAATGATATTGGAAATCATTTTGATTTTGAAAATTAGGGTCATAACCAAAACTGTTGAAATTCGATGGAAAATTGAAATTTTGGTTATTTTCAAGATGTTGATATGGGTTGTAATTTTGAAAATTCTGATTGAATTGAAAATCATTTTCAAAATTATTTCCGAATTGGTTTCCAACCCCATATTGTTGTGGATCAAAGCTATATTGGGATTCAAAGTCGTTTTGAGACGGATGTGGCCCATAATCGAAATTATTGAAATTTGAATTGAAATCGCCATTTCGATTATATTCATGATGTTGAAAATGTTGGTCATTTTGAAAATATTGAAAATTGTTGACATTTGGCTCGAGAAATTTTGGAAAATCTTGCCTCATGAGTTGTAATTCGTATTCATACTCTTCAAGAGGACGTCTACTCAGGTTATAATTCCACATTTCTCTCAAAGATTTTTTTGAATCAGACATTTGAATGCAATTAAGAGAAGACAGAAATTATTCTTAGTTCAAGATAGTATAAAAGAATGAGTCGTGCTCTATTAAGTAACTGCCTCAATTGGAAGGGGGAAGAGGGTCTTATGGCCGTTCACGTATAGTATAAATACTAAGGGATACGACCAATGTTTTACGGGTAGTATGCAACCTCTTTTGCTAAAAGTTCAATAAATTGAACTAATATATATCCGCGATCCAATTGTACGAGACAGTCAACTTCACAAAGCACCACTTTTCAGTTATATTATTTTGAGAATCAAAATCACGTGTTAAAATTGAAAATCGATGAGAGTGATTAGTTATGGAAAACCGTTCCTCACGACAAATTCAGAAATATCAGTCACAAAGCAGACACAGAAATATAAATTGCAGAATTAAAATTTACATTCAAGCCGCCGCCCCTGCAGAAATTTTTTACAACAATTGTCTATATATTTCTTTCTTTTTCCTTTTGCAGCAGAGCACCTGTAGAGTTTTAAAAATTTATCACCTTGATCGGCAGTCCTCCAGTGAAATTTGGTAGCGCTAGTGCGTTCACACCCCACTTGGTGTGCAACCGCTCCAACCCATCTGAATCGTCCGCTGCTTTCTGTTGTTGTCCCCTTCTATTAATTGCTTGACTGCGCTGCGGCACGGGTTCGGGCTAGGAGCCCGAAAAAAATTTTTTAAGACCCCTTTTTTTTTAAATTTCAGCTGTACCTGTTTTTGAATATTTTTTTTTTTTTTTTTTTTGGTAAAAAAAAAAAGAACGGTATAATGAATAACACAAACTAACGAAAATAAAATTGACTAGGACTAAACCAAAAGAAATAAACTAAAACAACCCAACTGACTCAACTAAAAGAAACAAGCAAAACCATTCAGCAAAAAAAAATAAAAAAAACTACAAAAACTTATTCAACCAAATAACAAATACTAAACTTGACAAATAAATTAAGACTCAAGAGAGGAAAGAACTAAGAAAAAAAAAATAGAAATTCAAAACTAGTGTGTACTGCTAAGGACCACGCACCAACAAAATTTGGGCCACACAAATGAATTAACCATCGATCCTCTCTCTCTCCCAATACAAACAGCACTTCCAATATGTTTTATACTATTTGTTTCCCAGAGTAAGCCAGCGAAATCAATCATCAAGTTTCGCACCCAGGTAAAACTGGAAACAGATCCAGTAAAAGAAATTACGCATAAATCAAGTCGATCCTTTTCTTTTTCTGGAGAATCGAATTGAAGGTAAAAATCACAGACTTCTTACTAAATCGCATGCAAAGGGTTTTAATCAAGGGCTTCGGCGATTGCAGGTGCTTCGATCTGGAGTGGTTTGGGGATACCGATCTCCAACTGTTTTTTTTTTCGAAGTGGGTTTGAAGGCGTTATGGCGTTGATGAAATTGGAAGGGATTGCGGCTGAAGGGATGTGAGATGAAACGTGGTTCTGGTGGCGTTATTGATGAGGATGACGTGAAGATTATGAGGGGCAGATCTGTTTGCAATCAATGCTCTCGCCTCTTTCTTTCCAACTCTGAAACACAGTCAAAACAATGTACGATTTCCTTTTCATCAATCTTGGTCCCCTTTTAAATTATTCCTCACCCAATCCCCTTAGATCAGAAAGCAATCAAACCGCTTTGACAATCAAAACTCACGCTCTTCTGTTCGAAATCAATTCGAGATTCTTGTTCGGATTTGGGGTATAAAGTGTTCGATGGAGTTGGTGCGTTTGTGGTATTGGAACGGTGGAGTTTGCTATAGGGGTTGTGGCAGTTGTGATCGAATTCAAATGTCTTGGGTTGCGGTTTGGAGGAGCGATGTAGGTGTTGGATGGAGAGCTTTTGTTGACGGATAGAACGGTGATGGGAGGGTTTGAGTTTCGGTTATTGATGATGTGGAGGCAGTGCGATGGTATAGGGGTATGAACGTTTGCACTTGAGTTGTGAGAAGGGCGGCGTAGAGGTCTGGTTTGAAGTGGGGATGTGGTGTTTATTGGTGAGAAGAAGGTGATTAACGATGATGTGCTGTGGGGTGTTCAAATCGTGAATTTCGGGTTGGTCTATGATACAGTGGAAGGCGGAGAGAAGAAATAGAAGAAAGGAGAAACAGCAAAAGGAGGAATTTTTTTTCTTTTTTTTTCTTTCAGAATTGTAAACAAAAGAAAGAAATTTAGTATTTTCTTTATTTTATTTCTATTTTTTCAACAAAGAGGAGAGAAATAGATGGGAGAAGGGAGATAGAATGGTGGAAATTTGGCAAGATTTTTTTTTTTTGATTTTTTTTCTTTTATTTTGAAGATTACTGTTTCAATTAGTAATAACAAATCAAGCAGTCAAGATTTTTTTTTTTTTTTTTTTTTTAGAAAAGAAACTTGCAGCAGAAGAAATTGTAAAAATTGGACAGGAGGAATAAAAAGGAATGAAATCAAACAAAATTGCTGTCTTTTATTTTTTTTCTCTTGATCAGAAGATCACGGTATTAATGTTTAAACACCTAATCCACCAATCTAGAATTTTATTCTATATATATGACAACAAAAGGAGAAAAAAAAAACAAAAAAGAAAACTAACACGAATCAGAAATTAAATAAATAACAAAATTTAACCGTTACCTCCCCGGCAACGGCGCCAAAAACTTGATCGGCGCTAGTCTATGAATTAGAAAAGCGCGACATTTGTAATAAATTCTGCAAGCATACAGGTGTGTAGCATACAGGTCGAACACAGGGAGGAAAGTCAAATTTTATTATTTATATGTTTCGTGGGCGTGTTAGACGAACTTTGGAGGTTGATTTTGCAAAACAAAACAAAATTAAAACTGTAATTTGATTCAGAACAGATCTAACTGAACCGACGATCAAATCGCAATTTCAATGGAAAGCAAATGAAACTATGAATTAGATTTGAATCTAATCAAACCCAATTTGACCTAAGAAAATAATAAAAAGCAGAAATTGAAATTGCAGGAATTGAAATAACAAACAAGAATTAAAATTAGGATTTCCGCTGAATCTAATCAGACGGTAAATCACTATGCAAACAAGTGCAAAATACAAATAGTGTTCTACCGAATCTAATCGTGTAGGCAACACTAGTTGCTAAGAAAACAAAAAAAATGCAGAAAATAAAAGAGAAAGAAGAACTTTTATTAGAACAATGGAATAAGAGATGAGATATGATGGTATGGTGGCTACAATGCCATTACAAGGGTATATATAGGGTAGATAGCCAAACCCTAACCCTAACCCTAATGGTAAATGGGCCTGGTCATTACACCACTAATTTGTTTACAATGAGAAACATAAATGGGCCTTAGATAAATAAAGCAAATTTGGGCCTTTTCTCTTTTTCCTCTTGCTTCCTTGATATTTCTTCATTGATTTGTGATGTGCAAAGCCTTTTTATCACTCCTTTTCTTGTCCAACAGCAACTAGATGTGATATCTTCATCTACAATTCTTCAAAATGCAAATACACAGCAAATTGAACTCTATTTCTCTACATTTCTGGTTGCATGCGGGCTGGGTTGGACTATCTGTAAAAATAACAAAACAATACCCAAGTAATATTTATTTATATACAAAAGATAAGATATAAGAGCATAAAAATAACACATTTCTAAGTCAATCAACGACACTTCACTTTTAGGACATGCGTACATGTGATATATTTATAAACAAGATTGTTTGTGTAAAATGACTACTAGTCAGCAATTTCGCCTTTAGACCAAAGGGACATCCACTTTTGCACAAGTTGACATCTCTACATCTTCCTTTGGGGCTAAAACAACTACGGCTCCTGGACCGGTACCCGATCAGTCGTTTCCTATTCTCCGTTCCCTTAGTGCCCTGCTGTTAGAAAGACACTCAACCATACTTAACCAGCAAGTTTATAAGCAGTTGTGTAGTCATTATGGTATACCTGAGATAGACGCAATACTACTAGAGGAGAATGTGTTTGATGATCAACCACCAGGTAGATATGTAACTGTCAATCGTCAGATGTTGATGAATAGCGATGTCCCTCCTTTCAACCCGTTTCTAGAGACGATCATGAAACGCTTAACTATCTCCCTTTTCCAGCTTCATCCTAATGGGTATGCCATATTATTAGGGCTATACGTGCTTTATATGGAAGAGAGTGGATATGCTCCTACATTTCAGGATGTTTGCTATCTTTTATCAATTAAAAGGAGGAAAGACACTTCTTCTATCATACACGTTGAGGGTGCACGAAACCGGAAGCTTATACTTGAATTACTGGAGAGTGCTTCGAGATTTCTGGCACAATTTTTCTTCGTTCGTTGTCCGGATACCTTTCACGGAAATTAGACGGAAGGAGGTGAGCGTACTCACATAGAACACTTTTCATTTGAGCTGCTTTTAAGTCTCGGTTACTGAGCTTTTCTTTCTTACTGCAGTTTTTTCAGCTCCAGTCAAGGATATCAAAGATTCTATCCCTTACAGGACTATCTATGAAGATCTAAAAGCCATTGGTATTGTAGATAGAGGCAGAAAGTATTTGATAAGAGAAGTTTATTTGTTAATACGGATTGCTCCACCCTTCAAGAAACATCCTTCCAAAGGAATACCTTCCACACCTAAGTCTACGCCAGTAGCATCAGATATTGTGGCTTCCGGAGAGGGTTGTTCATCAAAGAGTAAGGTTGACGAATCCTCATTAAAGAAATTCTCAGATCCTGCCAGTAGTAATAGAACAACTTCCCAGACCTAATTTCCTTCAATTGAAGAGTAAGAAGCACCTGCACACTGTGAGGGCAAAAGTGTCATGAATATTACTGAGCAGGTTGAGGAGGGTGACACCAGGCCCGGAGGTGATTTAAATGTTGAGAAGGTTGGTGAGGATCACATTATTCTAGATACCCATGAGGAGAGTTCTACAGATATTTTTCAAGAATTTTAGTGATCTTAGCACTGCAAAAGATCTTTCCCTAAGTGACATTGTGACTTCGGAGCTCGCAGCTATGGTAAAAAAAGTGACAATTGAGATGGCTTTGGCTCGAATTCCTCTGTTCTGGAGAACATTTTCTGATATAGAGCCTGCGTTAGCTTCTCCCATGAAGAGATGCGTTCTTAGACCACACATCACACATACTCTAAGTTTTTGTTGCTTTTGCATGTACCATATACTTTGCCCCAGTAATCTTATTCTAAGTATTGAAATCCTATTTTACCTTATTTCTGGCCCGAACATGAGTCGACCATATATGAAAAGTTTCAAGCACCAATCCAACACTTATAACCTGAGGCATCACATGCAATATCATCATTCTTAGCAGTCATACTATTCTCAGCAGTCTCAGCAACCTCGTGGCAACATAGAAACTTAGGAATAGAGAAGGTGGAGGCATGAGGCCTAGGATTGGCTAGAAAAAGAAGACCGGAACCGAGGATATTATGGTGACTGTGATCAATATGATGATCGTTACGATGATCGCCATGAGTGGAACAGACGGGAAGAGGAGGAAAGCCAAAGAAAGAAGAGAGAGAGAGAGAGAGAGAGAGTGGTGACCCGGGCAGGGATAATAACAAGGATGACCCTCACAAGCGACCAAGATAAAATAAAAATCCGGACACTGCTACTCAGACCAGCTCCAGGTACCTACCCCTTGCTTCTCCATCTGTTACTCCTTCTCCGGCTGATATCTAGACGATTATCAACATGCCATGCTATTCTCTTAAGCCTACACTCACCAGGCTTGCTCAACGATTCAAAAACAAGTGTTTAAAGGGAGTTGTCTTCGATCTCGACATACATCCATCTGATAAGAAGGAAATGCTTAAAAATCTTGATGTAGTGAAGACATACATTGAAAACTGCTGGGTATAGTGAAGGATCATGCTGATAAGTAGTTGGATGAATTTAAGAGCACAGTTCAGAAGTTGCAATTATGGTACAAACTAGCTGATGACCTCCAACGAGTCAATAAAAGTAACTTCGAGCCAATAGCCCCATTAGAAAATGATAAGGTCGAGTGGGCCAACATTCTAAAATCTCATGACGCCAATGTTGCATCTCTTACATTGTGGAATACAGAGTTAAAAGCCGAGAATCAAAGGTTGAAAGAGGAACTGGCTACCATTAAGGAAAGAGAAACTGCACTGAGTAATCAAGTGAAAAATGCTCAATCTGCAAAGAGGACGATTGAGCATCAGTTAACCATAGAGGAGAAAACTTCTGCAACTTATCGACTGTATAATTTTGGTCTTCATGAGAAGAACATTGCTCAAGCATTGGAGATTTTTGCGCTGAAAACTAAATATAAAGCCTTGAGCATGAGAGAGATCAAGCTTTGACTAGCAACGCAGCTGCTGAAAAAGCGTTCATTGATGCTGAGGCTGAAACTAATGCCACTTTATTCATATTCTATGGTTTCTGTGTTATCAGCCGAGGAAGCTTGCGCTACTTAGGAGCCGATTTTCCAGTTACTTTGGCTGAAGTTTGGGAATCAGTACTTGTCCAAGTTGGAGACACATACACCAAAGAGTATCTCCTACAAAATCGTTTAAATGAGGAATCCCGCAAAGCTTTGGCTAAGGGGAAGAAAGCACTTTTGAAAGAGTGGGGTTTACTGGACGAAGCTGAATCCTCTGGGAAGCAAGCCTTGGATGGCCTCTACCATTACCCATACTGATTCTATTATTGTTGAGGTCTCCAATTCTCAGACTTCTATTGTGCGTCCCACTAATACTTCTACCGCTCACAAAGAAAAGGACAAAGCTGCTGAACATCACATTATTGGGGAGCATTATACTGAGAAGCATGCAAGAGATGACGAAAGTGAAGGTGAAAACCCTGATAATTATGAAGTTGAGCACAGAAATCTTCTTTCTGCAGGTAAAATCGAGATCGATCGAGCTGTGTCGGACTTGAATTATCTATGTACTTCACCCGGGTATACTGCATTCTATGCTCACTGTTCATTTGTATTAGGCCTGATCTCACCAAAGCCTTCTACTGGAGCTGATACGACGACAACTGAAGTAATTGTCATAGATTCAACTTTGGTGCCCACCACTTCTGCCCCCACTCAGTAATCCTCCTCTGGGCGATGCATCCTTAATCACTTCTTCTACTCCTGCTTCGCAGCCTGGTTCCCAAGATGCGAAGATTGTTGCAATTGCTGACTTGGATGACGAATATTACTCTCCAAGCGAAGCAGAATATTTTGATGATGCGGATGAAAGTACGGGGAAGGTAGTCAAAGGCAAGAAAAAAATATTAAGCCTTCATCATCTTCGAGGGGCAAGGGAAAGCATACTATTTCAAAGAAAGGAGGACGTGTTATTCTATCTTCTGCTGAGAGTCCCCTTGCTGATTGTAACACCCCGTATTTTCTATGAATATTAAAATTAACAAATCTAAGAACACTTAACTCTTAGGAGAAGAATTAAGGGAAATGGGTTACGTCATTGCATTCGTCTCGGAATTCTGCTTGAGAAGAGTCCTAGTTTGCGTGAATCGGACTCCGTACCTAGAAGTTATGGAGTTCAGAAGATTTCAAGAATAAACAGAAAATAATAATTAAATATTAAATCCAGTTCAAAATTCAAAATTCAAACGGAACAGGCTGAGCGGGAAAATTCCCGCTCAGGGTGTCGACCCCCTCCCCCCAAGGGGGAGTCGACATAGGTGTTAACCCCCCTATAGGGGAGTTGACATAGGTGTCGACCCCCCCCCCCCCGTTACAGTCGACCCCTTTGAGATCTGCTTCCCGTGATGAATTTTAGTAGCTCTGAGATGATGTGGCCTTCCCTGATTGGCCATTGACTAAGTTCTGAGGTGTTAGGGCTTATGTGTCATGTTATGATTGGCTGGATGACACATCTCTTTGGTTTGATGGCTCTGATTTCTCCTAGACTAATCTAAAGGCTAGAATTAATCCTAGACATCTATATATACATAGCAAAACCTAGACCCTAACCTCATAAACCTAAGATTATGGTGTCGTCATGTTGTTCGTCTACAAGCTAGCCTAGCCTCCTTCATCTTCTCCTAACTAGAAAAATAAATCCAAACTAGTAATCGAATAGAAGAACTTCAAATCAAGCATCTACATCAAAGGATAGCTTTTCAAATTCACAAATCAGATCCCAGAATACAAGATCCGTCCTTTTTCCACAAGTTTAGTTATTATTTAGATTTAAACATCTAATAGAAATCATGACTGTAATAATCGGATCTAGAACGTGTCTAATTCTGATTCATGCCTATCCTTTTGTCTGATCTAAATTGCTTATGCCTACGATACTATTATGATTGATGTAATGGCACCTATCATGCCTACGAGACTGTTGGACTGACATAATAGAACCTATCATGCCTATGAAATTGTTGGACTAACATAATAGAACCTATCATGCCTATGAGACTTTTGGACTGACATAATAGAACCTATCATGCCTGTGAGACTGCTGTGATTTATAGGATGGAACTTTTCATGTTGTACAACCTATGCCTATGAGACTATTGTGATTTATCAAATGGGACTTATCATGTTGTACATTAAATTAGTAATTCTCTTAAGTCCAATTCTATCTAATCTTTATACCTATGGTGTGAATTGCTTAGCTTGTCTACGCATAGTGTTAATGTACAACATTGAAACATGATTCTTGAATTTGGTACATCTTTACACGCCTATTTTTCCTTATGTCAATTCTTATGCTCCTTCTCTATTTTTCCCCTTTTTACTTTCTTTTGTGAATACTAAGTTCATTCGGAACTTAGACTGAATCTCGGTGTATGTGCAATTATAACGCGGGGAAAGTTGGGTATAATTTAATTTAGTAAATTTTGGGCATAGCTTGGGAGTATGGCATAAACTTGTATTTACTAGACTTATGGAAAATTTGATACATAGATTTGGAAACATATGAAAAATATGTAAATTGGCTAAAGATGAACATGCCTAACCCGAGGTTAGATTGAGTTGCGGTGTAAGACTGCCCAGCACCGCACGGCTCATCCAGCTACTGCAATAATGTAAATCTATTGTGAGATGTTAGCGCATTAAGCCCCAAAAACTCGAGGTTAGATTGAGTTGCGGTGTAAGACAGCCCGGAACCGCCCGGCACTTCCAGCGACTACAACAATATAGATCTAATGTGATAGGTTTGTGCTTTAATGAATGAACTAAAGCTATGAAAAAGACAGGCTAAGAATGGTAGGGTTAAGTTAATGAAGGCAACACTTAACCAATACAGCATGTTAGCAAAACAGACGGGTGAGGTTAGGTAAATTTTGAGAACACTTAACCGTTATAACATGTTGATTAGGAAACCCTAGTAACAAGGACCCATTTCAGCAGTAACCAACATAGATGTATCACGGTACCTTGAACTTGGTAGGGTGAGGCATGATTATTGGGCTGATTGTAAGCGGTCAAAATAGAGGTAGGGGGTGCAGAAGTGTAGTTCCGATGGAGTATGGGCATGCACGTATTACGAAGTGGAAAAGAAGGCACTGGGCATCAGTAGTATGCACTGTGCATCTTGAATTTATGTCCGGTTGCCACCATAGGAATTGATGCACCCCATGGTGGGACCAACACAGGTATCTACAATCGAGCGGGGCCGAATGACACAAGTAAGAAATGCATGCGAGTAGAAGCCGACTGGTAAAGGGATCACTTTGTTATGAGCATATGATGGTAGTTGAAACAATCGTAGTAGGTGCAGAGAAATGAAAATGAGTGCGATAAGTATACTCAGTTTATCTTCCCTTATCTTATGATATCTTATTTCTATGGTATTGTGCTCTGTTCAGTTTATTCATGTCATGATCCTTTTACTTGTTTACGTGCTGAATAATCACTAGACTTACTAGATTTATGTCTGACCTATTTTCTTTTGCCTTCTTTTCTTCTGTTTTCCCCAAGTCCATAGGGAGGGAATACTTCAGTTTAGTGCAGACCTTTTCCAGTTTGAAGAGAGTAGATGTATTGCATGGATTCTCTCTTCTTGGGCTATGGCTGTGGTTACACTTATATTCGGGATTTATTCTGCTTTACTACTGTTTTATGCTTCTTTATGTACTTGGAGTTTTTAAATCAAGACAGATGTTTCATTGTAATAATTTAGAAGTTGGGTTTTGAGACAATGCTTGTAATGTTTTGACTGAACCAGGCCATTTATGAAATGATTCCAATTTTCCGCTATTTATTTGTCTGTCTTGTAAATTATCTATGTCTTTTACCTAAACTGCTTGACCAAAGTTAATGCATTCCCTTTGTGAGTGACCTTAACGGAGGTGGGGTGTTTTACTTGGTATCAGATCGATGGTTTACCAGATCAGATAAAAGTTTTTGAAAACTATTTTTCAAAAAGAAATTAAAAGAAAAGCATTTTCAAGAAAAGTGTTGTTTTATTTTAAAGGCATAATCCCTAAAGCCATATGCATTATCTTTCTATCCATTGTTTTAAAACTTTTCCTTTCGTTTCAGCGTGTTTGGGGATCTTAATCTTCCCGAAGGCGTACCGATACCTGGCTGGTTCAGAAGGTATCTGGAGGGTAGGGCTGATGTTGCAGGCCCAGTAGACGTTCCTCCTCCCCCAGCTGCAGCCGTTCCTCCTCCTCCTATGCAGGTGAATGCTTTCTCGAAGATATGTTGGGGTTTTAGGGCTATGGGTGGAAAGAACTTTAATGGGACTGAGTCATTTGTGGAAGCAAGAAACTGGCTCAAGGAAACAAAAGATTTGTTTGTTATCTTCGAAGTTGTCGATAGGCAGAAGATATAGTTGGCTGTATGGTTACTTAAGGACGAAGCCTCTTATTGGTGGGAAGTTACGAATGCTAAGAGACCAGCTGAAACTTGGGAGGATTTCAGAAGGAGATTTGAAATGAAGTTTCTCTCGCAAGCTGAATGAAGCCTACAGATGGAGAAGTTCTTAGCACTCAAACAGGGAAACCTATCAGTTAAGGAATACGTCAACCAATTCAACTAGCTGGCTAGATTCGGACTAGAGTTGGTAAACACTCCACATAAAAAGGCTCTCCCTTTCGTGAAAGTGTTGAATGAATCGCTGCACAGCCTAACTATGTCCCATATACCTATGGGTGCGACTTTTGAGAAACTGGTGGATAGGGAACTATTACAGAAGGAAGACAAGGGTAGCAAGAAAGAGGAAAAGGTGGATGAACCTCTAGACAAGAAAGTGAAGGGATCGCAAAATAAGAAGTCGGTTTCTAAGAAAGGTGGGAAGAATAACAAACCCCTTGTCAAGGGGAAGTGTAAATTTTGTGGCATACCGGGACATCTGATTAAGGACTGCAGAAAGAAGAAAAGGAAGATGGGTGGTTGCTTTCAATGCGGCGAGACAGGGCATATGGATAAGGATTGCCCAAAAAGGCAAGGGCAAGGGCAGAGGACTGGACCAACTTCGGGAGGACAAATTCACGCTCTCATGGCACCTGCGCAAGAAAGATGTAGAAATATTTCTGCTGAGAGTTTAGTTTATCTTTCTGATCATCCAGTTCGTACTCTTTTTGATTCTGGCACATCGCACTCTTTTATATCTACTGCTTTAGTTGAATCTCTGCACCTAGATATCAGTATAGTAAAGGAACCCATGGTTGTTTCAAATCCAATTGGGGGCTCGACTTATTTGTCCATGATTTGTTTGGATTTGGAAATTTCTATACTAAGCGTTGGGTTTAGATGTAATGCTTATGTTTTGGGTCTCACGGGCTATGGGTTGATTCTAGGCATGGATTGGTTATCCAGTAACAGTGCCATCCTCGATTGTGAAAAGAGAGTGGTTAGAATTATGACTCGCCTCGGTAACTCTCGAAATCTCTTGTAATCCTATGAATTCTTTTATGCTTATTTACCTAGTATCCCTTGATGTGTCTGTTGAAAACTTGCAATCTGTTAAAGTGGTCCATGAATACTTGGTTGTCTTTGCATAGGTGAAGGGTTTACCTCCGAAGCGAGAGATAGACTTCTGCATATACCTTGTTGATAATGCAAAACCTGATAATGAAAAACCTGTTGCTTTACCCGTTAGACACATGGCTCCAAGGGAAAGGAAAGAGCTCAGTAAGCAAGTTAAAGTGTTACTTGAAAAGGGGTTCATAAGGCGGAGTATTTCTAAATGGGGCGCTCTAGTGGTGTTTGCAACCAAAGCAAATGGTTCACTTCGCCTGTGCATGGACTATAGGGAGCTAAACAAATTAACCAAGAAGAATAGGCACCCACTTCCTAGAATAGACGACTTGTTCAACCAGCTCGTAGGTGCCCCAGTTTTCTCCCAAATAGATCTGGCCACCGGATTTCATTAGCTAAGAGTGGCTGAGGACAGCATAGATAAGACTGGGTTCAGGACCTAGGATGGTTTCTTCAAATGGCTTATCATGCATTTTGGCTTGACAAACGCGCCTGCCTACTTCAGAGACTTGATGAGTAGGGTATTCAGAGAGTTCCTTAATAAATTTGTAGTGGTCTTCGTGGACGACATTTTGATTTTCTCAAAAAGTGAGGAAGAACTTGCTTTGTATTTAAGGGAGGTTATGGATACTCTTCGTGCACATCAGCTGAAAAAGAAATTCTCCAAATGCCATTTTTGGAGAGATGAAGTAAGGTTTCTTGAACATGTAGTGTCCAAAGAGGGGATAGCTATGGATCCCGCAAAAGTAATTGCGGTGCAGGATTGGAAGATCGCATGGAATGCAACTGAAGTATGAAGTTTTCTCGGGCTAGCAGGCTTTTACAGAAAGTTCATTAAGGACTTTGCGAAGATCTCAGCCCCACTTATTAGGTTGACAAAGAAGAACCAAACTTTTTTTTGGAATTTGGATTGTGATATTGCTTTCCAACGATTGAAAAGGGCTCTCACAACAGCCCCGGTTCTGACATTGCCTGATGGGAGTAAGATGTTTACATTATACACAGACGCATGCAGTATAGGATTGGGTGTTGTCTTGATGCAAGAGGGCAGAGTAGTTTGTTATGGAGGAAGGCAGTTGAAGGTACATGAGAAAAACTACCCAACTCATGATTTAGAACTAATTGCCATTGTTTTCCCTCTTAAGTCATGGCATCATTACCTGCTAGGAGAAAGGTTTGAATTGTTTACTGACCATAAATCGTTAAAGTACCTTTTCTCACAGAAAGATCTTAACTTAAGGCAACAAAGGTGGATGGAATTCCTTGCCTCATACGATTTTGAGATTGCTTATACCCCTGGCAAGGGCAATGTTGTAGCAGACGCCTTAAGTAGGAAAAAGCTGACAATAAATCCTCTTTTTGTAGAATAGCAAAGCTTAGAGTACATAACAAACTTTTACTTTAGACCCTCCTTTGAATTTGTACCTAGTTTTTTAGCATCGCTAGAGGTGTGGCCTACTCTTTCGGACTCAATAGGAACCGCATAACGTGAAGACCCTCAGCTAGTTGATGTAATGGATAAGCTAATTAGAGGTGAGACTTCTAGTCACCTCAATAGATACTCCATCGATGACAAGGGTTGGTTGAAACAGGATAGAAGACTCGGCGTTCCACAAGCAAGGGATTTGGTAACGACTGTTCTCGAAGAGGCACACCATTCTAAATTGACTATACACGCAGGTGGGAGCAAGATGTATAAAGACATAAAAGGGTTTTCTTCTGGAATGGCATGAAGAAGGACGTAGCTGAGTTTGTCTCTAATTGCTTGATATGCCAGCAAGTCAAGGTAGAGCAGAAGAGGCCTGGTGGTCTGCTTCATCCTCTGGAGGTCCCACAGTGGAAATGGGATAACATTTCGATGGACTTTATTGATGGGTTTCCTAGATCAAGAAGGGCAATACCAGTATTTGGGAAATAGTGGACAGGCTCACTAAAAGCGCTCACTTTATACCTTTAAAGAGCAGGAGGACTGCCTCATTGTTAGCATCCATTTATCTTAAAGAGGTAGTTCGACGGAATGGAATACCCTCCAGCATAGTAAGTGATCGAGACCCTATCTTTACGAGCGAGTTTTGGAAGATTTTGCAAGAGGCTGTAGGCACACAGCTATGATTAAGCACTGCTTATCACCCTCAAATCGATGGTCAGATAGAAAGGGTGAACAGAGTATTAGAAGATCTCTGGAGATTATGCATTCTTGATTTTGGGGAAACATGGGAGGATCACCTTCCTTTGGTGGAGTTCGCCTACAACAATAGCTACCAAGCCACCATAGGCATGGCACCCTTTGAGGCTTTATATGGAAGACCATGCCGACCGCCATCTTGTTGGTGGGAGTCTACAGACAAGCTTGTACTTGGGATTGACATGATGAAAGAAACTTCAGAGAAGGTGGACTTGATACGAAGACGAATGAAGACCGCACAAGATAGACAGAAGTCCTACGCTGATAAAAGAAGGACCGACCTTGAGTTTGAGGTTGGGGACAAAGTTTTTCATAAAGTATCTCCTTTGAAGAATGTCGTTCGCTTTGGGTCCATAGGAAAATTGGCACCAAGATTTGTAGGGCCATTTCCTATCATTAAGAGAATTGGGGAGATGGCTTAGAGCTGCCCAAAAGACTGGCTGGAGTACATAATGTCTTTCATGTCTCTCATCTACGAAAGTGCTTACACGAGTTTGTGGAAGTTATGGAGCCAAGCATACTAGAGGAAATAGAAGTGGAACGAGAAGCAAAGGTGAGAAGAGTTCGAACTCGTATCTTGGGTATAGAAGTTAAAAAGCTACGTAATAGTGAGATCAAGCAAATTAAAGTACAATGGAGTGATGCTGAGGAAGACGCGACGTGGGAGATTGAGGACAAGATACGCGCAACCTACCCTTATCTTTTTGAGGGTACATTCTTGATCTCTTTTTCCAAAATTTTACGCATGCTTGTATCTATATCTTAAATATATCTCATCGGTTCTATTCTTGATCCTTAGGTAGAAACCAATGGAAGCAAACATGTATTTGAAACATGTTATGATTGATGGATGCAAGTGGTTGCTAGTGGTTTCTCGTGGATGCATATACACACACATTAGGTACTAGATCGGCTCAGTCACTTTCATATTGCATATGCATATATGAATTTATATATGGATTGAAACTTGATGTGTTATTATATGGATGTTGCATTTGTACGAATGATTGTGCACTCATGTAGAAGTTACAAAATACAATTAGGAATAATTACATACATGATGGACTCATAGCACTGACATGATTCGCATCAAGGAGGTCAACTGAATCAGTAAGACCACCTGATTTTCCATTAGATAAGGACATATACACACACTATGCATATGATCATGAAATCATTAGAAGTCTTTTAAGGATAATGGATGCCTGTGATTGATGGTTGAGTAGATAGATGTTGGATGTTAGGATACATTCTTCTTAACTTATAGGTTTCGGGATGAAATCCTTTAAGGAGGGTAGAATGTAACACCCCGTATTTTCTGTGAATATTAAAATTAACAAATCTAAGAACACTTAATTTTTAGGAGAAGAATTAAGGGAAACGGGTTATGCCATTCCGTTCGTCTCGGAATTCTTCTTGAGATAGAGTCTAAGTTTGCGTGAATCGGACTCTGTATGTAGAAGTTATGGAGTTCAAAAGATTTCAAGAATAAACAAAAAATAATAATTAAATAATAAATCCAGTTCAAAATTCAAAATTCAAACAGAACAGGCTGACCGGGAAAATTCCCGCTTAAGGTGTCAACCCCCCAGAGGGAGTCGACATAGGTGTCGACCCCTCCATAAGGAATCGACCACTTTGAGATCTGCTTCCTGTGACGAATTTTAGTAGCTCTGAGCTGATGTGTCCTTCCCTGATTGGCCAATGACTAATTTCTGAAGTGTTAGGGCATATATGTCGTGCTATGATTGGTTGGATGACACATCTCTTTGGTTTGATGGCTCTGATTTCTCCTAGACTAATCTAAAGGCTAGAATTAATCCTAGACATCTATATATACATGGCCAAACCTAGACCCTAACCTCATAACCCTAAGACTATGGTGTCATCATGTTGTTCATCTACAAGCTAGCCTAGCCTCCTTCATCTTCTCCTAACTAGAAAAATAAATACAAACTAGTAATCGATTAGAAGAACTTCAAATCAAGCATCTACATCAAAGGATAGCTTTTCAAATTTAGAAATCAGATCCCAGAATACAAGATCCGTACTTTTTCTGTAAGTTTATTTATTATTTAGATTTAAACATCTAATAGAAATCATGACTGAATAATAGGATCTAGAACGATGTCTAATTCTGATTCGTGCCTATCCTTTTGTCTAATCGAAATTGCTTATGCCTATAAGACTATTGTGATTGATGTAATGGCAATATCATGCCTATGAGACTGTTGGTGTAACAACCCGAAAAATCTGGGCCAATTTAAAATTTATATTTTGGCAATTTTAGTGAATTTCGAATATTTAAAATGAATTATTTTAAATAATATCGACGAGATTTCCAAATCGAGTGTTTTACAGTGAGCATTTTTTCTCTTTTTTTATGAAAAGTTTTGTTTCATAAATATGATTTTTATATATAAATAGAGTAGATTAGAAATGAGATTTTTATATATAAATACCATATTATAAAAATGTAATTTTTATATATAATAGCCTATAATAAAAATAGGATTTTTAATCTATGTAAAGTGATTTGAAAATAAAAAGATCAGATTTTTTTTGAAGATAAAAAGATTAGATTTTTTTAAAATAAAAAGATTAGATTTTAAAAATAAAAAGATTAGATTTTAAAAATAAAAAGATTAGATTTTTGAAAATAAAAAAAATTAGATTTTTGAAAATGAAAAGATAAGATTTTTATATAGGAAGTAGCGATTATAAAAATATGATTTTAATATATATATGATGGTATAAAAATATGATATTTATGATATGAGAAGAATTGTAAAATATATGAAGTAAACATAAAAATATGATTTTTATTTATTAGAATGAAGCAATAAAAATATAATTTTTATTATGAACATCGTTGTAAGGACTGCATTGGAATTTCAAACAAATCTAAATGGTTTAGAAGTTCAGAAGTAAAAATGGCGGAGTGGAACCCAAGGGTGAGAACTTCTCACTTTTAATTTGTTTTCTAGTTTTAATATATACTAGGATGCAGATGGTGCTTAGCAGCACCCGACACCCGTCGTCCACAGATCATAAATGGCTTGTTTGTTTGATTGATGTGTTGTGAAAAATGATTATGTGTAGTGGAATGAAATAAATTATTTTATGGTTAAAAATATAATTTTTAACGTGTATATAAAATAAATAGTTATAAACAAATCGGACGTTAAGGGTTCTTATAGTTGGACTGACATAATAGAACCTATCATGCCTATGAGACTGTTGGACTGACATAGTAGAACCTATCATGCCTATGAGACTTTTGGACTGACATAAATGAACCTATCATGCCTGTGACACTGTTGTGATTGATAGGATGGAACTTTTCATGTTGTACAACCTATGCCTATGAGACTATTGTGATTTATCAAATGGGACTTATCATATTGTACATTAAATTAGTAATTCTCTTAAGTCCAATTCTATCTAATTTTTCTAACTATGGTGTGAATTGCTTAGCTTGTCTACACATAGGTTTAATGTACAACATTGAAACATGATTCTTGAATTTGGTACATATTTACATGCCTATTTTTTCTTATGTCAATTCTTATGCTCCTTCCCTATTTTTCCGCTTTTTACTTGCTTTTGTGAATACTAAGTTCATTCAAAACTTAGATTGAATCTCATTGTACGTGCGATTATAACGCGGTGAAAGTTGGATATAATTTAATTTAGTAAATTTTGGGCATAGCTTGGGAATGTGACATAAACTTGTAGTTACTAGACTTGTGGAAAATTTGACACATAGATTTGGACACATATGACAAATATGTAAATTGGCTAAAGATGAACATGCCTAACCCGAGGTTAGATTGAGTTGTGGTGTAAGACTTCCCGGAACCGCCTAACACATCCAACTACCTCAACAATATAAATCTAATGTGAGAGGCAAGCGCATAAAGCCCCAAAATCCCGAGGTTAGATTGAGTTGCGGTGTAAGACTACCCAGAACCGCCGGACACATCCAGCGACCGCAACAATATAGATCTAATGTGAGAGGTTGGTGCTTTAATGAATGAATTAAAGCTAAGAAACAGACAAGCTAAGAATGGTAGAGTTAAGTTAATTAATGCAACAATTAACCAATACAACATGTTAGCAAAACAGATGGGGTGAGGTTAGGTAAATTTTGAGAACACTTAATCGTTATAACATGTTGATTAGGAAACCCTAGTAGCGGGGACCCATTTCCGTGGAAACCCACATAGATGTATCACGGTACCTTGAACTATGCAGGGTGGAGACAATTACTGGGCTTATTATAAGCGGTCAAAATAGCGATAGGGGGTGCAGTAGTGTAGTTCCGACGGAGTATGGGCGTGCACGTACTCCGGAGTGGAAAAGCAGGTACTGGGTATCAGTACTATACACTGTGCATCTTGAATTTGTGTCAGGTTGCCACCATAGGAATTGATACACCCTATGGTGGGACCAGCATAGGTATCTACAATCGCGCAGGGTCGAATGACACAAGTAAGAAATGCATGCGAGTAGAAGCCGATCGGGAAAGGGATCACTTTGTTATGAACACATGATGGTAGTTGAAACATTCGTAGTAGGTGCAGAGAAATGGAAATGAGTGCGATAAGTATATTCAGTTTATCTTGCCTTATCTTATGATATCTTATTTCTATGGTATTGTCCTATGTTCAGTTTATTCATGTCATGATCCTTTTACTTGTTTACGAGCTAAATAATCACTGGACTTACCAGACTTATGTCTGACCTATTTTCTTTCGCATTCTTTTATTCCGTCCTCTTCCCCCCCCCCCCCGGTCTTTAGGGAGGGAATACTTCAGCTTAGTGCAGACCTTTTCCAGTTTGAAGAGAGTAAATGTATTGCTTGGATTCTCTCTTCTTGGGTTGTGGCTGTGGTTACACTTTTATTGCAGATTTATGATACTTTACTACTGTTTTATGCTTCTTTATATACTCGGAGTTTTTAAATCAAGACAGATGTTTCATTGTAATAATTTAGAGGTTGGGTTTTGAGACAATGTTTGTAATGTTTTGACTGAATCACACAATTTATGAAATGATTCCAGTTTTTCGCTGTTTATATGTCTGTCTTGTAAATTATCTGTGTCTTTTACGTAAAATGCTTCACCAAAGTTAATGCATTCCCTTTGTGAGTGACCTAAAAGGAGGTGGGGTGTTTCACTGATATAGAAGCCAAGGATAAATATCAACTTGCTAATACACCTCCTCCTTCTTCTGCTCAAGTTAATAAACCATATTTGAGGTATAGTGATTCCAAGAACGGAAAAAGAAGAATTTGTGCTTATGATTGTTTTACTTTCCTTCTTGTTGCTTCTTTTCATGTATTTCATTTAGACCTGTTGTTTATGGAAGTACCAACCATTGCTTATGACATTATGCAACTTTGTATTTGAGATTTGTGACTGTTGATGTGAAGTTGTTTCTGCATTTTCTGTACTTTAGCTGTTACTCTAGCTCGGTTGTATTGTACTTTCTAGTGCATTTGCTTCTTTTCAGATTACAAGTCTTTAGTTCGATGAGATGTTGTGATGAGCTTGTTGTATGCATTATGACATTGTTCTGTTAATGTGATGGTATTTCCTCCATACCATGAGTCATCACAAGTCGCTATAATTAGATGTAGTCAACTATGCTAAGTTACTTTGTTTTGGATCGATGTACTAGAAGCTCATTGTTTGCTGATGAAGTTTTATTCTCTTGCCAGTGCACTTTAAGCTTCTAAGCTTGACAATTCATTAATAAACTTAGCTTTGTTGATTGATCTCGAGCTTCTTCTTGGAGATGTCATTGATATTTTTGCCCCATCCTAGGAGGTCCTTAGCCTTCACTACAAGAAGTGCTCTTAGCCGCTATTGTAGAGAGGTTTCTTTTACTACACAAAGGATTTTGGTAACTCAACGTTGGTCTCCTTCCGCCGATTGGTGTGGATATTAGAGCCTTCATTAAGTGCCTGCAAAGAGGTCGTTTATAACTCAACTAGTCTCCTCCCATTGACCGAATCAAGCATTGGAAACTCCATTGAGCGCCTGTAAAGAGATCTTTGGTAACTCAACGTCGGTCTGCTCCCACCGATTGGTATTTGACATTGGAGACTTCATTGAGTGCCTACGAAGAGGTCATTTATAACTCAATTATTCCTCTCTCATCGACCGAATCGAGCATCGGAGACTCCATTGAGCTCACCTATACTGTGGAGAGTCGACCTTCATGGGCGACACGAAGGATTTTGGTTGTTTCATCATTTCGTAGGGTGAAAATCAGTCTTTGTGTCTGATGCGCTTAACTATGGTAAGCGATCGCAGCCAGACCGAAAGGTTCTTTTACCTCAACTATGGCGAGGTGTCCCCTCGGCAGAACTTTGTAGGGTTTGTGTCATTCCGCATGGAAAACAAACTTCAGTCTATGTGTCAGATGCTCAACGGTAGTGAGTGTTCGCAGCAGGACCGATACCATTGTGTCCTCTTGGGCGGAACTTGCAATTTCTAGTTTTGGCTCCATAACTTCTTGCTATGCTTTTCGCCGCTCGAATCCTGGCAACTTTTTCCATTAACTCTTCATGGTGGTGCTCTTCATCATTGCATTTATACGTACTGGCATTTATAGCACTCGACGGTTGAGATGGTGTTATTGGGGTCGTCATGCCATGTCGGACTTTGAGGAAGCAGGCGCTCATCAGATAGCCTGCAATATAAAATTGTCTTTTAGCAAATTTTGAATCAATGGAGAATTTTCAAGTAAGAGATTTACACAACAGGCATTCTTTTATTCATGAAGCTAGTGTTCAGTCAATGCTTGCAAAAATATTTATAGACTTTTTACAAGAAATATGAACAAAGCATCAAGTGAAATATCAACGAAGATAAATGCTATTCCAGGCCCTTGGAATTGGGATGCCATTAACAGTGGTCAGTTTGAAAGTGCCATCCAACAGCTTTTGACTAATGATGTATGGAACTTCCCAGTTTGGCCCGAAGACTCCGGTAGCTATCATGACTCTCTTTAGGACAACATCTCCGACTCGAAAGTCCATCGTCTAACTTTGGAGTTGAAATGCCTGGCAATCCTTCGCTGATTGGCAGCAACTCTAAGTTCTTCCTCATCTCGCTTTTCCTCAAGTTGATCAAGAGCTTCAAGCTAGAGCTTTTCATTCTCTGATTGGTTGAAATGGATTCAGCGGTGTGTAGGAACCTCTAGCTCCACCAGAATCATTGCCTCTGAGCCGAAAGCCAAGGAGAAAGGAGTGTGCCTAGTAGAAGATTTACGAGTCGTCTTGTATGCCCATAGTGCAAGTGGTAATTCGTCAACCCAACTACCTTGAGTTTTCTCAAGTCGCTTCTTAATGGTTGATTTGAAGATCTTGTCTACAACTTCCACTTTCCCGTTTTCCTACAGATGGGCCACTGCAGCAAAGATTTTTTTTAATCTTGTATTTGGCGCAGAATTCCTTAAACTCTTCACTTTCAAATTGCATCCCATTGTCTGTGATTATCTTTTATGGCACACCAAACCTGCAAATAATGTTCTTCAAGACGAAGTTGATAACTATCTTTGAGGTAATTGTGGCCAGTGGCTCTGCTTCTGTCCACTTGATGAATCAATCAACAACTACAATGGCATATGTGAAGCCGGACATTGCGGTAGGTAATGCCCCGATTAGATCAATGCCCCAGACAACAAATGGCCATGGACAAACCATTTGAGTCAATTCGGTCAATGGTGCTCTTAGGACCATTGCTAATCTTTGGCATCTGTCACACTTCCTGGTATGAATTGCGGAGTCTTGGTTCACATTAGGCCAGAAGTAACCATATCATAGTATTTTCTTGGCTAGTGTCTGACCACCAGTATGACCTTCACTCTCCGTCATGCAATTCCGCAAAGATTGCTTTAGATTCCTCTTTAGTGACATAGCAGAGCAAAGGCATAAAGAAGGCTCACCTGTATAGTCGACCATCCTAGATGAGATACATGGAGCCTTTATGAGTAGTTTTCTTCGCCTTTCCGGATCATTTAGGAGCACACCTTTAAGGAGATAATCTATGATTGGAGTCATCCATGAATCTGTCTCTACGGTAGTTTCCATGATCCAATCTACATCGTTATCATCAGTGCTGGGATTTGAAAGGACTTCAACTGGCATTAATCCTAATAGTTGTGCATCTCTTGTACTTGCTAGCTTTGCAAGTGAGTCAGCCTTAAAATTTTCTTCTTGAGGAATGTGCGAGATAGTGTAGTAGTCGAAGTTGTCGAGCAGTTCCCAAACCTTTGATCGGTAAGCTGGCAAATTTCCTCCCTTAGCCTAAAACTCCCTTTTAACTTGACACACTACTAACCGTGAATCGCTGAAAATGTGCAAGGCTTTCAACTGTAACTCTTTCACAACCTTCAATCCAGCAATCAAAGCTTCATATTCAGCTTTGTTATTCATTAATAGAAATTGTAGTCCTAAGGCATATAGCATAGCGGACATCCTTCAGGAGTCTCTAGCACTACTCTTGCCCCTAAGCCATACTCTTTCATATCCCTATGAACGAATAATTTCCATTGAGTAATGACTTCGACGGTCTCTTCTTTCTCGTCTCCCCTATCCATGAACTCAGCAATGAAGTCTGATAAAGCATGTCCATGGATTGCCCTTCGCGGATGGTAAGTGTTTTCATATTCGCTGAGCTCGATGTTCTGCTTTAATAACCTTCCCGAAGTCTCAACACGAAATAGGACTTGCTTTAGAGGCCGATCTGTGAGAACCTTGACAGGGTGCACTTGGAAGTATTGCCTTAGCTTTTTCGAGGCGATGAGCAGACAGTATGCTAGCTTTACCAACTTTGGATAATTCAGCTCTGCTCCATTAAGCCCCTTGATGATGTAGTATACCAGATTTAGTAATTTCAAATCTCCTCTGACTAACGCAACGCTTAAAGCATGGGGTGAAACTGCCAAATATAAGAATAAATCTTCTCCGTCTCTAGGCTTTGATAACATCCATATGTTTGATCAACTCCTCGAAAGCCATTTGACATTCCGGAGTCTAGTGGAAGCCTTTTCATCCTTTCCTTGAAGCATCGAAAGCGGAATGCACCGATATGTTTGACCAACTCATCGGCAGCAACTTTCCCGTTCAAACTTTGTATCTCTTTCTATGTTTTGGTAGCTCGCATTTCTCTTGAAGTAGTAATCTGTGTAGGATTGGCTTCGATGCCCCTGGCATTAACCATAAACCTAAGAAATTTACCTCACGCGATCCTAAACGAACATTTGAGAGGATTGAGTTTCATTCCGTACTTCCTCGGAATATTGAACATCTCGGCCAAATTTTCTTAGTGATCATATGCACTTTTCGACTTTACTGGCATATCATCTACATAAACCTCAATAGTCTTACCTTTTGAGATTTCAGCATTGAGTTGACTAGTCATTGGTAAGTCGCATCGGCATTCTTCAACCCAAATGGCATTACTTTATAACAGTATAAGCCAACAACTATGATAAAGCTTGTATTTTCTTGATCAGGCTCATGCATCCATAAAAGATAAGAGCTCATGCCTCGCTGTTGCAATCAGCAAGCTGATCAATTCTAGGCAATATGAAATTGCCTTCAATACACGCTTTATTATGGTCAGAAAAATCAATGCAGACTCGCCATTTGCAGTTGGGATTTTTCACAAGTACAACATTCGATACCTAGTCAGGATATGTGGACTCTCAAATAAAGTGATTCTCGATAAGTCTGTCCACTTCTTCTTTGGGAGCCATTGATCATTTAGGGCACAAAATCCTTATTTTCTAATTTACTGGAGTGATGCTTAGGACGATGTTTAGTGCATGAACTCGGGGGGCATCCGCACTTGTCTGTGTGACTCCAAGTAAACACGTCAAGATTAGCTCTTAGAAACATGATCAACTCTTTCTGTAACTTCTAGCATAACTGAGACCCTATCTTTAGCGCTCTATCAGGATCTTTAGGATAAGCAGATATGGGAATGGTGATCTCAGCTGATGCCGCTCGTTCCTCCCCTGCACTGGTTTTACAAGGATCCATTTCTTTGTAAGCTCCGCTATGTTCTTCGGTGCATGAGTCGCGCCCTAATTGCTATAAGGCATGATCACGAATGCGGAGGGGAGCCACTTCCACATTCTTTCCCATGTCTTTCTTTTTTGCCTCGCGCAGTTCGGTAAGGTAGAATTCTTTTGCAGTCTCCTGATCCTCATTGACTACTCCGATGCCATTCTCTTTAGGGAACTTCATGGTTAAGCACCATGGCGCCGAAGCATCCGTGAAATCTGCAAAAGGGGGTCTTCCTAAGAATGCGTTATAGGAAAATACTTCATCGACTACCACAAAGGTTTGCTTCAGGATGACCACTCTATCTTCCTTCCCCAACTCGACTAGCAAATCAATTGTTCCAATAGGCTGTTTGGGTTCCTTCATGAACCTTTGGATTTTCGTTTGACATGCCTAGACATCCGTCATCGAGAGCTTCATTTGGTTGAATGTATTGTGGAGTAGAACATTGCATGAGACACCACAGTCCACAAGCACCATCTTGACCATTACTGAACCTATTCCAACAGTTACAACCATGGGATCTAGAGTGGCCATCATCACGACATCAACATCTTTTTCCTTGAAAGTGATATATTCATAAGCAGTCCTTTGCTGTTTAGTTGGAGCTGTGTAGCTCGAAATCAAGCATCTCTCATCCTTGGGGACATACTTGAGAGCTCCTGCATATCGCTCAATATCCCCCCAACTTCTTCTGGCTGGATGAGGACCTCTTATTATGGTGTTGATCACAAGTCATGGATTGCTCTGCATCAGAGCTCTATTATTCTGACCTGAATGATCTATAGATGCACCTTGCCCCTATGCAGTTGGAGCAGAATTCCGAGATTGAGGTTTTTTCACATACTGTTGAAGTCTATTCTTCCTAATCAGCTCCTCGATCAACGTCTTTAAATGTTTGCACTCATTGGTATTATGACCAGGCTGACTGTGAAATCAGCAAAAAATTTCTTGACATAGCAGCTTGATTTCCTATCCTGATCTGTTTCAGTTCTACATAATCCTCATAATCTTTTGTTGCAAAGTAAATGTTCTTAGGGGTGTCATTCAGAGGCGTCTGTTTTGATGAGTTGAAAATATGAACTTTCTTATTAACCTTGTTTCCTTTTTCATTGGCTCGATTCTAACCCTGATAACACTTCTGAACGGTTTGAGTATCAACATTCTTTAAGGCCTCAACAATGCTTCTACCGCCATCATTTAGACTAGGAACAGGATCGCTATCCACCTCTCCTCTGTTTTTTTACAGAATTTCTCGAGTGTGTTTGGTTATTTCATCTTTATTCATCTACCAAACTCACTTTTCTTATCTATAGCACCGATTAGAGACATAGGGATCATACGGGGCTTCAGATTCCCCACTTCATACAAAGCAGCATTTAACCAACTAAGAAAATCTTTGATAGATTCCCCTGGAGTTTACTCCATCGATGTCGGTGAAATAACATCTTTAGACTTCGTAGCTTGCAGCCTGAACTGCTATTTAAACTTCTTTGTCAAATCAGCAAACTGGTCTATAGACTTAGGCGATAGCTCGTGAACCACAATGATACCACACCTTCCAGGTAAAGAGGAAAATATAATCATTTGATCATGTACATCGCCTTGGCTGCATTCAAGTGACATTCATATTTGTATAGAAAGAAGTTAGGATCAGAAGTTCCATTGTAAGGAGGCAAAGTAAGATGAGTGATTTTTTAGGGAACTCTGCTTTACGGATCCTTTCGATGAATGAATTTTTGCTGGGAGTAAAATCCCATTCGTCTTCATTACAAGCCATATTGTCCTTCATAATTCGTTGTATCATGTCCGTGATATACTCCTCAGTGTTGTTTTGTTCCATAGGGCAGACTTCAATATCTTTGTTGGATGCTAGTCTTGGCGAGCGATCATGGTTAGAGGACCGAGGTCTTTTACCTCTACTATGGGGAGGTTCCCCCTAGAGGGATTAGCAAGCTTTTGGGTATTTCGGTCAAAAAGGTTTCTGGCCTTTGGCTTCGAATCTTCAACATAAGTTTCATCCTTATCGCTCGCCAAATCATCAAGATCTTCTACATTATCATTATGATTAAATCGGAAGCCGGTGAACTCGCATTATCCTCAAGGTAGATTTGGACTTTTTGAGGAGGTGCGAGTTTGGCTTGAGCGGTAATAAGAGCAGTTATTTTATCCGTCAAAGCCTAATTAGAAGATTCCACCTGTCTGTTCAAGTTGGCGACAACGATATCCAACTCATCTTTAGTAACGCCAGCTCTACCTACCGACCTTGGCCAACTTCAAAGTGATCGGTTTGCGGCGTGGCTTCGTTAGCGATAGTATCAGAAACTATACCTGACTTACTCCCACTTTTCCCTGGAGCCATTATCTTAGACAAACTTTTGAACTTTGAAGAAAGTCTTTCAATTGGCCTAGGTTTTAGACTTTGAGAATGTATCATAAAATACAAGCTTTAAAATTCGATGCCCCCCAGAAAGAACTTGAACTTAGGATGTGGATGTGGCCCTACGGCAGGCGCCAAAAATGTTAATACAAAAACGAAACTAACACCCTAAGGTGTAATTCAACACTTCACAAACAGTTAAGATCTTGAAAATTGATTGCCACAAACACAAAAAGCAAGTAAAAAGAGAGGAATTTATTGTGGTTCGGCCAAAATCTGGCCTACGTCCACTTTGAAAAGTGCATTCATAATCACTTTCAATGTTACAAGGTACATGATTTCTATAACTTTGCTTATTTTCTCTCTTTACAATGATTCTGTCTACTTTTTTTCTCTTTAATCTCTTGATTCACTCGAATCCACCATGAAAATGATGAGATCTCTTTGCTTGCCATGATTGTTGGAGTCGATCTTCAACAATTGAGCACGTAGACGATCTTTGTCGATTTCATGATGATTGAGATATTGAATTAAAGCTTGAAAGAGGTTTAATAGAGGTTTGAATGATTTGGAGTTTTTGAGAAATAAGTTTGGCAGCACTTCATGGTGGAAAAAATAGGTCCCTTTCATGGTGGAAATGTGAGGGTATTTATAGGAGTGGAGGTGTGGTGGTGAGGCTTAAAATAGTGTGCATAGGGAATCGGGTCGTTGGGGCGACCTAGTGCCTTAAGTCCTAACCGACCTACTTTGTGTCTATAACCTTAAGAAACGACCTGCCAGGTCATTAAATATGTATATGAACGATCCAAGGGCCAAATGACCTGTTTATCCATGCAAATGAAAAACCTGCCTATTTTACGCTAAAGTGATGGACGACCCATGATCTATTGTGTGGACGATTTTCCTTCACATATGTCATCAGCGACCTGACCCTTAATGTACGAAGGAGCCCATGCAGTATCGATCTGCTGATGGACTTTCTGATGCTAAAATCGCCAAAATGACCTGATTGTGTTTATTCCAGAATGACCCGCTCCTTTGAATTATGGAACGACCTACTTGCCTCAATAGGTCATGGAATGACCTCATGCTTGATCGACCTAGAGCCATGACGACCAAGTGACATTCGTGATGACGTGACAATAACGACCCGACGTCTTAAATGCTAGGAACGACATGTTACTTGTCTTATCAATACGCCATACATGAGCCATACTTTTATGGGTTAACACTATCCTTTCTAGATAGTGGCCATTCTATATGTTCTCTTTTCCATAAATATATGCAAAAATTTAGACAGGTTTAAAGTTGTGTCATAATTTCAACTAAGGTGTGAATCTAGTACAGAAAACAAGCACATTTAACAAATTCTTTTTCAAATAAAACATGCATGTATATAAAAATCTTGATTATTTCAGGCTGTTCAGTTGAAATTCACATGAATCTTAGTTGGTGTTTTATTTATTTATCTTGTATAATTTGTTGAATGCTAATAATACATGTAACATAATGGTTATATGTGATACCAAATCGGGAATTCGCTCAGAACACTTTGCTTACCCATTAGAATAAAAATTTAAAATTTTAATTCTTAAATAATAATGTGCTACTTGATAGAGAAAACAGTCAGATTATATCAATAGATAAGAAATTCCATAAACCAATTTCCAATGAAAGAAAGAAATATGAGAAGAAAGTAAAAAAAGAAAAGCAAACAATATTTACAAATTTATTACATTCAACTAGATATACAATAAATATACTTTGGTGCCAACATCTTGCTATGGTGAAATCTAGAGTGCTTTATGATTGACCACTACTAAACAAGATGTTGCAACTGAGGTATTTTGTTATCTAGATTTTATAGTCCAAGACTGTAACAGATGAGAATACATGCCCTACCACAAGAAGAATGTAGAAGCAACTGCTAAAGTAATAGCCAAGTATGAATACAAGTTATTAGCTTTAACGGTTATGCGATGAAAAAAATATGGGTTGTAGAATTGAGTGATATGAAGCGTGAAAGTCAAAAAGCTAAGTTTTGCAAGTTTCGGTAATGAATTGAGTAACAGAGAACATGAGTTACAAAATCACAAATCACGAAGGTGGACAAGCATAATGTTGGCCTAGAAGTACAAGGTTGATAGTTCTATGGGAAGCCTAATGTCCTTAGATGCAGCTTTATAATCATAATGATTTAGGAATTTGTAATTGATATTTTTTAATAATTATAATGATTGTAAGCGCATTGGAAATCAAGCAATGAGTAATCGATATTTTCTTCCGCCAATTTTTTTTCCATAACCAGAGTTTAGTTGATATTGTAAGCGCACCAAATTAGTTATGGGCCCTTTTATATCTTATGATAAATAGAAGAAAAATCTAAGAGATCAATCACTATACAAAAAGTGAATACTAACTGTATGGTAGGATTGTTATGGTAAAGCTAAATTTACCATTTCCATACTAATACTGTATTATTTATTACAATAATTTATAGAATTTGTTTACCATTATCGTCACTAAGGTAACGGTAAATTTACGGTTGAAAAATGTAAAAACAATGGTACCAAATTGTTCCAACCGTCGGTAACGGTATATTTACCGATACTTTTTTAGTGCATATAGAAAACTGATCTGAGCCATTTATTTTAATAGGTTTACTTAACTACTTTATCAAAGCCACTACTTTATTCCATTATTTATGCTAGGGTTTTATTCTCATTGCATGTTTACAACCGCATTCATTTCTTAACATCATTTTTTCCTTTTCACTTTTCGTTTCTTTCTCCCTCTCTTCCCCAATTCGGTCAAACGAAATTTCAACCTCAAAATTTAAATTCTCTTGTAATGTAGTTAGTGCATTCGAATAGTCCTGATCAAATGTGGCTGAAGGAGTTCAAATCGGTGCTACTTCTGCAACAAGTAAGCATCTTTTGATTTAGTTGCTACCTCCGATTTTTTCATTTCGACTTAGTTGCAACAAGTAAGTAACAAGTAATTTCGATTTAGTTGCAAGAGTAGGCCTTTTTTTTGCTTTCCAGATTATGATTGATTCTTAATCTATAGTATTGTTTTACTTTTATTTATTTGGATGCCTTGCTATGAATTTTGAATGCTTAAGCTATAGCATTGCTATGAATTTTGAATGATTGCTGTGAATTTTAGCATGTCTTTAATTAAAAAAATAGCATAAAGCAGTAAAGCACATGTTGAAAACTTGTAAACATGTAAACATAATTGTTTCTTATTTGCTATTTTTCGCATGTATTTAATTAAATGCTTGTTGGTTCAAAGCTGTAGCCGTATCAATGTCTTATTTCTTCCTGTATTAAAGTCACACAAATGTCTAGTAAGCCAAATCACACAAAAAGTTCATTGCAGTAAATACATATCATACAAATGTCTACCATCACCAATCAGTAAAATTAGTAGCTACCATTGCACATTTATTACAGTCAGTTTCCTTGCATTTTTGTCAGTATCCTTCATTTTTATAGTCGGTATTCTTGCAATTCATTACAGTCGGTATCACATATTTATCACACATTTTTGCTAGTGCTTTTTATATACTTTTCTACTTTTGCTATAGGTATGGGGAGTATACAAGCTTCATCTGTTGAACTACCCACTTCTTCTCGTCCACCGATTCATCCCTGAAGATTAAAGGGTGTAGGTATTGCTCTTTTGGTTGATGGTTAGATGTTTATAATTTTTTGGTAGACACTTCTTCAGCTTGCTTGTAAATTCCTGCAATACAGTATAACAAAATATATATTTAACATCCTTAAGTTTTGGAAAATGTATGTACAAGTAGAAGTGCTATTTTAGTTTAATGAGTAGCTGGTTATGTAATGAATATTTATTTATTTGTGCAGACGTGTTATTTTGTGTAATGAATATTTTTATGTGCTTCTTGCGTTTAATACGAAGAAACAGAAAGGATGCTTCTGATTAATGTGCCGTAGACTTTAACTTTGTTCTCATGTTATTATTATTTTGTCATTTCTAATTAGTGTTATTTTATAATATATATCATTCTTTTGTGACTTCTATTTCATCCTATTTTACTTTAGTTGTAGGCTTAACTTTGTCTAATTTATACAGTTATTTTTTCATGTTTTTTTAGCGATAATTCTACCGTTATCGGCAATTGGTATACCGACTTATCAGTATACCGGGAGTCGGTTTACCGATAGCTTTGGTAGCGGTAACGATTGTAATTTTAGATTACCGACAAGATCGGTATAGCAAAAAAAAATATTAATCGATAATGGTAACCATTACCATAATAGCCCAACAATATGGTACACACAAAAAAAACCAAGTTTCCTTGTCTGAGAAAAACTTGAAATATACAAATAAGTTAGTAAATAGACAATTTTATATATACCTGGCGATAACTATAAGAGGGAAGCTAACGGCCACGGATCTGAAATCCCAAAGGCTATGAGAATTCCTTGCACGAAACGAAGCATGAGAGTTCACTATAAGTTAAACGAAGCGTGGGAGTTCATGGCATGAAGCAATGCAACCCTCCATGGTCATTGGAATTCGTTGCACGAAACGAAGCACGGGAGTTTATTATAAGTAAAACAAAGCATGCGTGTTCGTGCTGCGAAGCGACGCAACCCGCCATGGTCATTGGAATTTGTTGCGCGAACCGAAGTGTGCGAGTTCGTGGCGCTAAGCAATGCAACGCTCTAAGGTCATTAGAACCCGTTATGCGAAACGAAGTGCGGGAGTTCACTATAAGTGAGATGAAGCATGGGAGTTCGTGGTGCGAAGCGACGCAACCCTCAAAGGTCGTGGGAATTCATTGCACGAAATGAAGTGGGGAGTTCACTATAAGTGAGATGAAGAGTGGGAGTTCGTGGCGCGAGGCGATGCTATTGCATCTAAATCTCGTTGGAGTTCGCACTGCGAAACGATGCGACAATCAAAAATCATTTCCGTAGAGAAAACGACTTCTGCATAGGAGAGATTAACAATGCTCACTGAATTCTATCATGTTGATCCAATCAACAGGATAACACGAACGCTGGATTATAGTAGCCTCTCCAAAACATGGGGCATCCAATAGAGTCTTTGACATCAAAACTTATCGGCAAAGCAAACAAACGTTGAGCAGTAAAAATTCTTCTCATATTGAAGACTAACAAAAACCTCTTAAACAAGGGGCATAAATGACAAAGCTTCTCAAAGAGGAAGCAGAAAATAAATCATAGATACGTATTTCCAAAATGAGAAATGTCGTATACCATCACATAAGTTGTTGAAATGGTGACACATGAAATCCACAGTCGGATTTAGTCGATTAGTTGATTTTAAGCGTTAGCGTGAATTAGAATTAGAATATCATGTTTGTACAAATAATATTCAACGAGTTATGAACCATTGAATAAAACAACCCTATGCAAACAGCTTATTCAATTCGAGATAAAATTCGCATTCTAATGATTGAACTAACCCACTATTGATGTGGATGGTCGATGGTGAAGTATAAGCCTAAAATCGTGCAATCGCTTGTTTTAATTACAGAACCGGTGGCATGAAGCATACGAATTCAAAGCAAGAATTGCCTTAGCAAGAAGAGAGGCTACGATGGGGTTTCAATGCAAATTATGTCGGTAATGGTCATTTTGAAGCCAGCATTTCTCGTAAGCAAAAAATACAAGCTTCAAGGGGCAAATGTTAACCCCGTTGTGAAAATACGGTTCAAAATTATGAAGTGTTCACGAACGTTGCCACGCGGCCTCGATTAGCTCGTACCTTCACTTAGCATGCGACTTCGTTTAGCCCATAACCTTTATTTAGCTCGCACGCCACATCAGCGCCCGCATAAATTTTAGCCCACTTAGCATATTTTAGCTCGTTCAACATGTTGGCACTGCTCAGCTTATTTGGGCCGCAACCTGCTTTTAGACCGTGAGAACATGCGGAAAGCCTCAGGACATCACCAACATGCGTGTTTAGCTCGTTAATTCATTTAGACCGCCAATGCTAGCTAGCACCAACTGTTTAGGTCGTTCGTCCACCATTTGGGTCATTGAGGTAGTTTAGCTCGCGTACGGTCTGAGATGCTGTTTGGATCGCCATGCGTCTCCAAGCCAAACTTCTAGGTCGTCATGGCAATGTACCCAAGCCATTCTGGTAATAGCGGTTTCAAGCAGTAAGTTGTTTAATACTAGGTTGTTCCGTTATGAATGACAGTTGTAAAGTGATGGATAATCTGGAAGCGTGCATATTTAAGGTCGTGATAGCTGTGCGAAAAGAGGTCACGTGATGCTTTTTGAAATATTATTTTAGGTCATTAGAGAAAGACGCCAGCTGTCAACTAGGATGTTCATGTGTTTAGACCGCATTGCTTTAGATCGCGATCCCCATATTACAGTTGGCTCGTTCTCCATCTTTTAGTACGTTGGCAGTTGGAAGGCATGTGGATTGTGATGCATATAGATGAATTAAAAAAGTTATCTAGCTGACGTGTTGAAGTGGTAGAGGCAGGCTGTGACCATCAATTATACCGTGGGGATCCTTTGCATGAGATCTTAAACATACTTTTAGCCCACAAGTGTAAGGTCATGGGTTCTTTAGACCGTGTACAACTGTACATATGCAAGTGGCACCCTAAAATTACAACCATGCCTTTCCCCTTAGCTCCAACTCTAAATACCCCACTTCACAACCATGACAGGAGACCGCATTTCATTCTTACCACGGAGTGCCGCCAAATTTGGATCTCTTCTCCAACTTCATTAATTGCTTCCAAGGATCAAACAACTTCTCTCCAACGTCAAATGGATTAAATCCACTCCAATCAACATTAGAGTTCTCTCCAATACAATTAAAGCTCCTCTAATCTTCTTTATATGCAATGGAAAATCATTCTAACTCAATTCAAGTGTATTCCAACTGTTACTAATCCTCTCTAAAGCCTAGGTCTAACACTAAATCACTATGTAATCCATGAAGATCATTCATTGCTAAAGTGATCGAAGATTTATACATCCACCATCACAAAGTGAAAGATCTCACCAATTCCTTATCAAATTCAAGTGTAATTTAGGTTATAAAGAGAGAAAGAAGAGAGAAAAGGGAGAAATAAATGTAGAGAGAGAATTCATGAATGTTGTAAGACGAAATATCATAACGAGAAGTGATTCAAAAGTGGACGTAGATCGATTCTAAATCGAACCACTATAAAAATCTGTGTTCTTCGTTTTATGCTCTGTATTTTGTGATTACGTGTTTTCATATTCTAATCTAACCATTTGGCGAAGTGCTTATAAAGAACCTTTGGTGTTGAAATCAAATTTTGGTTTTAACACTATGTCTGTCGAATTAAACTCAGATTTAGAAAAAATCAACCGAGTTAGAAATAAATAATTTTCTAAAAGTCAAATAAATTTTGTAAAACTTAAATAAAATTATGAAAATTAATGAACATATATAAAATTAAACTAAAATTTATAAAAATTAAATAATTATATAAATATTAATGGAATTTTATAAATAAATAAATAATTTATGAAAATTAACTAAGTTTGAAAAAAATTAACTAAGTTTGATAAAGTTAACTAAATTTATAAAAATTAACCGAATTCTGGTTATTTTATTTAAAAGTCTACCAAGAAAGAATGAGTTCTTGAATTTACTTTATTCAAAAAGTTTAATTTATTGAAAAATCTTGCATTAAAATCAAATTTGTTAGAGATGGGTGCCACATTGATGAGAAAGTCATGTAGGAATGTGATGCTAAGTTTATCTTTGATAGGTAACATATGATGCTTTTGGGGTTAGATAAAATAGGCATGTTCACTCTTCTTTTTCCTTCAAAAATTGTCCTTTTTACAATAAAATTTATTGCATTATATTAGCATTCATAAGCAGTATTTTAGGTTAACATGGTAATATGTATTGCTTTATTTGTTTGTATGCATTATTGGTTTTGGTCTTAAGTATTTGTATGCTTAATACCTTTTTTGTGAAATATTAGGATATATATTATAGTATGGCTTATGAATCTGTTTGAGTACATGCATTATAATATGTTAATTGCCATGTTTTGAATTGTTATAGTATATATGTAATTAAAGCATGAACGTACACGATATTATAAAATGGTATAAAATAATCTATATCATTTTAAAAAAAAATATAAAAAACAAATAAGGAACAAACATTACTTAACAACATTTTAAAAATGCCATAAAAAATAATTTATATGTTAAAAAGTGCTGTGAAAAGAAATATAGTGTCCTCAATTTTATACACCATAGAGTTATAAAGTTAATGAAAAAAATTCGATAGCAACTTGAAAAACAGTATGGAGAATTAATTATGTCAATATATGAATACTCAAGGTGACAGCAAAAAAGATGCTATAATATGTTACTTTTGAACGAGGTTATGGTATTTATCATATATATTTCAACATGTTATTTTACAACGTTTATAAAAATGCAATAATAGCTTCTATTGCGATTTTTAAACAATTAAAGGTTAGATTGTTGCAGTGATTTCAACATTTATATATGCCGCAGGTAAGTCATCATACATATAGTTGCTATCACAACTTACATGTCGTGGTCACCACAAATAAAGTTAACATGCGATATGTATGAATTTGCTTGGCCATTACACATCTTTATTAATAGTCGGTTTGAAAGCGCAAATTTTTGATCCAATTGCAAACTTCAAAAACTTCCGTTGGATATTTTTATTATGTCACTGAAGAATAGGATCCAGCTATTATATCATTTTTACAAATTCAAACTGCAATTCTACAAATCTTTATTGATGTTGGTTTGAAAGAACAAACTTTGATCCAATTGCAAACTTCAAAACTTGCCCTTGAGTGTCATTATTTTCATATGTCACTTAAACATATGATATAGCAATTTAATCATTTTTACAAATTCAATTTGCATTTATACAAATACCAATAAATTTTAATACCACTAAAAAATAGATTTAGTAACTTCCTAAAGCAAAAGGATTTGCCAAGATATTTGAGAATGTTAGATAGGCTTGATTGCAACACCCCGTATTTTTTGTGAACATTAAAGTAATGAATTAAAGAATACATAATTTTAAAAGTGGGAATTAAGGGAAACGGGCTAGGCCATTGCGTTCGTCCCGCAATTCTGCTTGAGATAGAGTCCGAGTTTGCGTGAATCGGACTCTGTATGAAGAAGTTATGGAGTTAAGAAGATTACAAGTTCAAGTAGAAAATGAATATAAATAAATGTACATAAAAAAGCCAGTTCAAGATTCAAAATCGGCTGAGCGGGAAATTTCCCGCTCAGGGTGTCGACCCCCCTTTAGGGAGTCGACCCCTTTTTAGATCCAGCTCCTGCGACGAATTTTTACAAACCTGTGCTGATATGGCCTTCTCTGATTGGCCAATGACTGATTTCTAAGGTATTAGGGCATATGTGTCATGCTACGGTTGGTTGGATGACATATCTCTTTTGTTTGATGGCTCTGATTTCTCCTAGACTAATCTAAAGGCTAGAATTGAACCTAGGCTTCTATATAATCACCCCAAACCTCAACCCTAGAAATCATTCTATGTAGCCATCACGCTGTTTGTCTACAAACTGGCCTAGCCTCCATTCATCTACCCTAAACTAGAGAATCAAATTCAAACTAGGAATCAATTAGAAGAATTAGAGAATCAAACGTCTACATCAAAGGATAGCTTTTCAAATTCAGAAATCAGATCCCAGAAATCATGATCCGTCTTTTTTCTGTAAGTATAGTTATTGTTTAGATGTGAACACCTAACAATGAATCATGACTGTAATAACTGGATCTAGAACTACACCTAATTCTATTCTTGCCTATCCTTTTGTCAATTCTGAATTGCTCATGCCTATTGGACTGTTGTGACTGACATAGTAAAGCCTATCATGCCTATTGGACTGTTGTGACTGACATAGTAAAGCCTATCATGCCTATTAGACTGTTGCGACTGATATAGTAAAACCCATCATGCCTATGAGACTATTGGAACTGATACCATTGAACCTGTCATGTTGTATTAAATTTGTGGTTTTTTATGTATGTAAGTTACATGCTAAGTTATGTTCATACATGTTATATGTTTAGATCCAAGCTAGTACCCATGTTTAAGATCTATATAAGTTCATGTTTATACAATTAGACTTATGTTAGTTCGCATGTTAATTGGATCTAATTTAAATGCAAGATCTCGTTTATATGCTTAATTAAGTTTATGTCGTTCTATGCCGAATTCATATTACACATATTGATCTATGTTGTTTTATGCCTGTTAGAATGTTACATGTCCCTTTTCTTTTACCTTTTTGTTTATGAGTTAGGCTAACTAGCGAGCCTAACCTTCAGTGTGAATTGTGCGAACGAATAATGGAGAAGACGTTGGAGGAAATTATTAAATTACATGCTATTGGCATAAATTGGCTCATAATCAGGTAAATGATTAGTAGCATGAAATGACATAATTTGGACATAATTTAGAGGGTAAATGGGACATGACTTGATTTGACAACACTTGTGGATAATTTACATATAAACATGAATGGTAAATATGTAAATTAATTAAAAGATGAATATGCCTAACCCGAGGTTAGATTGAGTTGCAGTGTAAGACTGCCCGGAACCGCCCGACACATCCAGCGACCGCAACAATACAAATCTAATGTGAGAGGTTTGCACATTCAACCCAAAAAACCCGAGGTTAGATTTAGTTGCGGTGTAAGACTTCCCGGAACCGCCCGGCATATCCAGCGACCGCAACAATACATATCTAATGTGAGAGGTTGGTGCCTTAATGAGTGAATTAAAGCTATGGAACAGACAGGCTAAGAATGGTAAGGTTAAGTTAATTAAGGCAACACCGAACCAATACAACATGTTAATCAAACAGATGGGTAGGGTTTGGTAAAATAGAGAACACTTAACCGTTATAACATGTTGATTTGGAAACCCTAGTAACGGGGACCCATTTCAGCAGTAACCCACATAGGTGTATCAATGTACCCTGAACTAGGCAGGGTGGGGCACGATTACTGGGCTGATTACAAGTGGTCAAAATAGCGGCGGGTGGTGCAGCAGTGTAGTTCCGACCGAGTATAGGCGTGCACGTACTCCGAAGTGGAAAAGCAGTCACTGGGCATCAGTAGTATACACTATGCATCTTGAGTTTTGTCGGGTTGCCACCATAGGAATTGATACACCCCATGGTGGGACCAGCACAGGTATCTACAATCGAGCAGGGCCGAATGACACAAGTGAGAAATGCATGCGAGTAGAAGCCGATTGGGAAAGGGATCACTTGTTATAAACACATGATGGTAGTTGAAACATTCGTAGTTGGTGCAGAGAAATAGAAATGAGAGCGATAGCTTATTCGGTTTATCTTATTTTATGTTATCTTATTTCTATGGTATTGTCCTATGTTCAGTTTATTCATGTCATGATCCTTTTACCTGTTTACATGCTGAATAATCACTGGACTTACCAGACTTATGTCTAACCCGTTTTCTTTCAACTTCTTTTCTTCCCTCGCCCCTCCCTCTCTCTCCCCCCCAGGTGTGCAGGGAGGGAATTCTTCTACTTAGTGCAGACCTTTTCAAGCTTGAAGAGAGTAGATGTATTGCTTGGATTCTCTTTTCTTGGGCTATGGCTGTGGTTACACTTTTATTGAGTATTTACGGAGCTTTACTTCTGTTTTATGTTTTTTATGTACTTGGAGATTTAAATCAAGATAGATGTTTCGTTGTAATAATTTAGAAGTTGGGTTTTGAGACAACGCTTGTAATGTTTAACTGAACCACGCCATTTAATAATAATTTCAGTGTTCTGCTGCTTATATGTCTGTCTTGTAAATTATCTGTGTTTTTTACCTAAAATGCTTCATCAAAGTTAATGCATTCCCTTTGTGAGTGACCCTAACAGAGGTGGGGTGTTTCACTTGGTATCAGAACAATCGTTTACCAGATTAGATAAAAGTTTTGAAAACTATTTTTCAAAAAAAGTTTAAAGAAGCATTTTCAAGAAAAGTGTTGTTTTATTATAAAGGCATAATCTCCAAAGCCATATGCACTATCTTTCTATCCTATGTTTTGAACCTTTTCTTTTCGTTTCATCATGTCTGGGGATCTTAATCTTCCTGAGGGCGTCCCGGTACCTAGTTGGTTTAGAAGGTACCTGGAGGCTAGGGCTAATGACGGAGGCCCAGCAGACGCTCCTCCTCCCCCAGTTGCAGTTGTTCCTCCTCCTCCTCCTTGTGATTCCTCGAAGATATGTAGAGACTTTCGAGCCACGGGTGGAAAGAACTTTAATGGCACTGTGCCATTTGTGGATGCAAGAAACTGGCTCAAGAAAACAGAAGATTTGTTTGTTATCTTCAAAGTGGACGATAGGCAGAAGATACAATTGGTTGTATGGTTACTTAAGGACGAAGCCTCTTATTGGTGGGAAGTTACTAATGCTGAGAGACCAGTTGAAACTTGGGAGGATTTCAGAGGGAGATTTGAAATGAAGTTCCTCTCGTAAGCTGAACGAAGCCTATAGATGGAGAAGTTCTTAGTGCTCAAACAAGGAAACCTATCGATTAAGGAATACGTTAACCAATTCAACCAGCTGGCTATATTCGGACTGGAGTTAGTAAACACTCCACATAAAAAGGCTCTCCAATTTGTTAAAGTCTTAAATGATCCACTTCATAGCCTAGCTATGTCCCATATACCTATGGGTGTGACTTTTGAGAGACCGGTGGGCATGACACTTTTACAGGAGGAAGACAAGAGTGGCAAGAAAGTGGCAAAGGAGAATGAACCTCTAGACAAGAAAGTGGAGGGATCGCAAAAGAAGAAGATGGATTCCAAGAAAGGCAAGAAGAATAACAAAACCCGTGACAAGAGGAAGTATAAATTTTGTGGCATACTTGGACATCTGATTAACAACTGCAGAAAGAAGAAAAGGAAAATGGGTGGTTTCTTTCAATGCGGCGAAACAGGACATGTGGCTAAGGATTTCCCAAGAAGGAAAGGGTAAGGGCAGAGGACTGGATCCACTTCTGGAGGACAAATTCACACTCTCATGGAACCTCCGCAAGAAAGAGGTAGAAATATTTCTATTGAGAGATTAGTTTATCTTTCTGATCATCCAGTTCGTACTCTTTTGTATTCTGGCGCATCGCACTCTTTTGTATCTACTGCTTTAGTTGAATCTCTGCACCTAGATACAAGTATAGTATGGGATCCCATGGTTGTTTCAAATCCAATTGGAGGCACGGCTTATTTTTCCATGATATGTTTGGATTTGGAAATTTCTATAATAATCGTCAAGTTTAGATGTAATGCTTATGTTTTGGGCTTCACAGGCTATGAGTTGATTCTAGGCATGGATAGGTTATCCGGTAATGGTGCTATCCTCGATTGTGAAAAGATAGTGGTTAGACTTATGACTTTCCTCGGTAACACTCTCGAAATATCTTGTAATCCCATGAATTCTGTTATGCTTATCTATCTAGAATCTTTTGATGCGTCTATTGAAAACTTGCAATCTGTTAGAGTAGTCCGTGAATACTCGGATGTCTTTGAAGAGGTGAAGGGCTTACCTCCAAAGCGAGAGATAGACTTCTGTATATACCTTGTTGACAATGCGAAACTAGTTGCCTTACCCATTAGATATATGTCCCCAAGGGAAAGGAAAGAGTTCGGCAAGCAAGTCAAAGAGTTTCTTGAAAAGGGGTTCATAAGGCGGAGTATTTCTGAACTGGGTGCTCCAGTGGTGTTTGCAACCAAAGTAGATGGTTCACTTCACCTATGCGTGGACTATAGGGAGCTAAACAAGCTGACCAAGAAAAATAGGCACCCACTTCCTAGAATAGATGACTTGTTTGACCAACTCGTAGGTGCCTCGATTTTCTCCCAATTAGATCTGGCCACCGGGTTTCATCAGCTAAGAGTGGATGAAGACAGCATGGATAAGACCGCGTTCAGGACCCCGGATGGTTTCTTCGAATGACTTGTCATGCCTTTCGGCTTGACAAACTCACCTGCCTATTTCATAGACCTAATGAGTAGGGTGTTCAGAGAGTTCCTTAATAAATTTGTAGTGGTCTTCGTGGACGACATTTTGATTTTCTCAAAAAGTGAGGATGAACATTGTCCGCATTTAAAGGAAGTTATGGATACTCTTTGTGCACACCATCTGAAAGAAAAATTCTCCAAATGCTATTTTTGAAGAGAAGAAGTAAGGTTTCTTGGACATGTGGTATCCAAAGAAGGGATAGCTATGAATCCCGCAAAAGTAGTTGCGATGCAAGATTGGAAGATTCCACAGAATGCAACCGAAGTACGAAGTTTTCTCGGGCTAGCAGGCTTTTACAGATAGTTCATTAAGGACTTTGCGAAGATCTCAGCCCCACTTGCTAGATTGACAAAGAAGAACCTAACTTTTGCCTAGGATTTGGATTGCAACATTGCTTTCCAACGATTAAAAAGGGCTCTAACAATAGCCCCAGTTCTGACATTACTTGACGGAAGCAAGATGTTTACCGTATACACAGACGCATGCGGTACAGTATTAGGTGTTGTCTTGATGCAAGAAGGCAAAGTAGTTTGCTATGGAGGAAGACAGTTGAGAGTACATGAGAAGAACTACCCAGCTCATGATTTAGAGCTAGCTGCCATTGTTTCCTCTCTTAAGTCATGGCATCATTACCTACGAGGAGAAAGGTTTGAATTGTTTACTGACCATAAATCGTTAACGTACCTTTTCTCACAAAAAGATCTTAACTTAAGACAACAAAGGTGGATGGAATTTCTTGCCTCATACGATTTTGATATTGCTTATACCCCTGGCAAGAGCAATGTTGTAGCAGATGCCTTGAGCAGGAAAAAGCTGACCTTGAGTCCTCTCTTTGTAGAAAGGAAAAGCTTGGAGTACATAAGAAACTTTGACGTTAGACCCTTCTTTGAATTTGTACCTGGTTTGTTAGCATCGCTAGAGGTGCAGCCTTTTTGGACTCAATAGGAACCGCGCAACATGAAGAACCTTAGCTAGTTGATGTGAGGGATAAGCTAATTAGAGGTAAGACTTCTAGTCACCTCAATAGATACTCCATCGATGACAAGGGTTGGTTGAGACGGGATGGAAGACTATGCATCCCATAAGCAAGGGATTTGGTGAAAACCGTTCTCGAAGAAGCACACCATTCTAAGTTGACCATACATCCAGGTGGGGACAAGATGTATAAAGAAATAAAAAGGGTTTTCTTCTAGAATGGCATGAAGAAGGATGTAGCTGAGTTTTCTCTAAATGCTTGATATGCCAGCAAGTCAAGGCAGAACAGAAGAAGCCTGGTGGTCTGCTTCATCCTCTAGAGGTCCCATAGTGGAAATGGGATAGCATTTCGATGGACTTTATTGATGGGTTGCCTAGGTCAAGAAGGGGAAATACCAGCATTTGGCTAATAATGGATAGGCTCACTAAAAGCGCTCACTTTATACCTGTTAAAAGTAGGAGGACTGCCTCATCGTTAGCATTCATTTATCTTAAAGAGGTGGTTCGATTGCATGGAATACCCTCTAGCATAGTAAGTGATCGATATCTTATCTTTACAAGCAAGTTTTGGAAGAGTTTGCAAGAGGCTATAGGCACACAACTATGCTTAAGCACTGCCTATCACCCTCAAACCGATGGTTAGACGGAAAGGGTGAACAGAGTAATAGAAGATCTCTTGAGATTGTGCATTCTTGATTTTGGGGGAACATGGGAGGATCACCTTCCTTTGGTGGAGTTCGCCTACAACAATAGCTACCAAGCCACCATAGGCATGGCACCCTTCGAGGCTATATATGGAAGACCATGTCGATCACTAACTTGTTGGTGGGAGTCTACAGACAAGCTCGTACTAGGGCCTGACATGATCAGAGAAACTTCAGAGAAGGTGGACTCGATACGAAGACGAATGAAGACCGCACAAGATAGACAAAAGTTCTACGCTGATAAAAGAAGGACCGACCTTGAGTTGAGGTTGGAGACAAGGTTTTCCTTAAAGTATCACCTTTGAGGAATGTCGTTCGCTTTGGGTCTATAGGAAAATTGGCACCAAGGTTTGTACGGTCATTTCCTATCATTGAAAGGATTGGGAAGATGGCTTATAAAGTAGAGATGCTCGAAAGATTGGATGGAGTTCATAATGTTTTTCATGTCTCTCATCTACGAAAGTGCTTACATGAGTCGGTAGAAGTTGTGGAGCCAATCATACTAGAGGAAATAAAGTGGAGCAAGAAGCGATGGTGAGAAGAGTTCGAACTCGTATCTTGGGTATAGAAGTTAAAAGGCTACGCAATCGTAAATTCAAGCTAGTTAAAGTACAATGGAGTGATGCACAGGAAGACGCGATTTGGGAGACTGAGTACAGGATACCCACAGCCTACACTTATCTTTTTGAGGGTACATCTTTGATCTCTTGTTTTCCATAAAGTTTATGCATGCTTATATCTATCCTTTTATTGTATCTCCTCGGTCCTAGTCTTGATCCTTAGGTAAAAACGAATGGATGTAAACATGTATTTGAAACATGTTATGATTGATGATTGCAAGTGGTTGCAAGTGGTTGATAGTGGTTGCTCGTGGATGCACACACACACACTAGGTACTAGATCGGCTTAGTCGCTTTCATATTGCATATGCATATATGTATTTATATATGGATTGGAACTTGATGTGTTGTCATGTGACGTTGCATTTGTATGGATGATTGTGCAATCAGGTAGAAGTTACAAAATAAGATTACAAAAAATTGCATACATGATGGACTCATAGCACCGACATGATTCGCATCAAGGAGGTCAACTGAATCAGTGGACCGCCTGATTTTGCATTAGATAAGGACATATACACACACTATGCATATGATCATGAAAGCATTAGAAATCTTTTTAAGGACAGTGGATGCTTGTGATTGAATGTTTAGTAAATGGATGTTGGATGTTAGGATACATTCTTCTTATCTTAGAGATTTCGGGGACGAAATCTTTTAAGGAGAGGAGAATGAAACACCCCGTATTTTCTGTGAACATTAAAGTAAAAAAATATTAAAGAATAATTAATTTTAAAATTGGGAATTAAGGGAAATGGGTTACGCCATTGTGTTCGTCTTGGAATTCTACTTGAGACAGAGTCCGAGTTTGCATGAATCAGACTCTGTATGAAGAAGTTGTCGAGTTCAGAAGATTACAAGTTCAAGCAGAAAATAAATATAAATAAATATAAAAAATAAAAAAACAGTTCAAAATTCAAAATCGGCCGAGCGGGAAATTCCCCGCTCAGGGTGTCGTCCCCCTAAGGGGAGTCGACATAGGTGTCGACCCCCCTATAGGGGAGTCGACATAGGTGTCAAACCCCCTGTAGGGAGTCGACCCATTTTTAGATCCAGCTCCTGTGATGAATTTTTACAACCATGTGCTGATGTGGCCTTCTCTGATTGGCCAATGACTAATTTTTCAGGTATTAGGGCATATGTGTCATGCTACGGTTCGCTGGATGACACATCTCTTTGGTTTGATGGCTCTGATTTCTCCTAGACTAATCTAAAGGCTAGAATTGAACCTAGGCTTCTATATAATCACCCCAAACCTCAACCCTAGAACTCATTCTATGAAGTCATCATATTGTTCGTCTACAAAATGGCCTAGCCACCATTCATCTACCCTAAACTAGAGAATCAAATTCAAAATATGAATCAATTAGAAGAACTAGAGAATCAAACGTCTACATCAAAGGATATCTTTACAAATTCAGAAATCAGATCCCAGAAATCAAGATCTGTCCTTATTCTGTAAGTATAGTTATTGTTCAGACGTGAACACCTAATAAGAAATCATGATTGTAATAACTGGATCTAGAACTATGCTAATTCTATTCGTGCCTATCCTTTTGTCAATTCTGAATTGCTCATGCCTATTAGACTGTTATGACTGACATAGTAAAGCCTATCATGCCTATTGCGCTGTTGTGACTGACATAGTAAAACCCATCATGCCTATGAGACTATTGGGACTGATAACATTGAACCTATCATGTTGTATTAATTTGTGGTTCGTTTATATATGTAAGTTACATGCTAAGCTATGTTCATACATGTTATATGTTTAGATCCAAGCTAGTACCCATGTTTAAGATCTATATAATTTCATGTTTATATAATTAGACTTATGTTAGTTCGCATGTCAATTGGATCTTATTTAAATGCAAGATCACGTTTATATGCTTAATTAAGTTTATGTCGTTCTATGTCGAATTTATATTACACATATTGATCTATGTTGTTTTATGCCTGTTGGAATGTTACATGTCCCATTTCTTCACCCTTTTTGTTTATGAGTTAGGCTAACTTGCAAGCCTAACATTCTATGTGAATTGTGCGAACGAATAATGGGGGAGACGTTGGGGGAAAATATTAAATTACATGTTATTGGCATAGATTGGCTCATAATCATGTAAGTGATTAGTAGAATGAAATAGCATAATTTGGACATAATTTAGAGGGTAAATGGGACATGACTTGATTTGACTACACTTGTGGATAATTTACATATAAACATGAATGGTAAATATGTAAATTAATCAAAAGATGAATATCCCTAACCCGAGGTTAGATTGAGTTGCGGTGTAAGACTACCCGGAACCGCCCGGCACATCCAGCGACTGCAACAATTCAAATCCAATGTGAGAGGTTAGCGCATTAAGCCCGAAAAACCCGAGGTTAGATTGAGTAGCGGTGTAAGACTGCCCGGAACCGCCCGGCACATCCAGCGACCGCAACAATACATATCTAATGTGAGAGGTTGGTGCTATAATGAATGAATTAAATCTAAGGAACAAACAGGCTAAGAATGGTAGGGTTAAGTTAATTAAGGCAACACTTAACCAATACAACATGTTAATCAAACAGATGGGTGGGGCTAGGTAAAATGGAGAACACTTAACCGTTATAACATGTTGATTAGGAAACCCTAGTGACGGGGACCCATTTTAGCAGTAACCCACATAGCCAGGGTACCCTGAACTAGGCAGGGTAGGGCACGATTACTGGGCTGATTATAAGCGGTCAAAATAGCGGCGGGTGGTGGCAGTGTAGTTCCGACGGAGTATGGGCGTGCACGTACTCCGAAGTGAAAAATTAGGCACTAGGCTTCAGTAGTATACAATGTGCATCTTGAATTTGTGTCGGGTTGCCACCATAGGAATTGATACACCCCATGGTGGGACCAGCCCAGGTATCTACAATCGAGCGAGGCCGAATGACACAAGTGAGAATTGCATGCGAGTAGAAGCCGATCGGGAAAAGGGATCACTTTGTTATAAACACATGATGGTAGTTGAAACATTCGTAGTTGGTGCAGAGAAATAGAAATGAGTGCGGTAGTACATTCGGTTTATCTTATTTTATGTTATCTTATTTCTATGGTATTGTCCTATGTTTAGTTTATTCATGTCATGATCCTTTTACCTGTTTACATGCTGAATAATCACTGGACTTACCAGACTTATGTCTAACCCGTTTTCTTCCGTCCTCCCCCCCCACGGTCCTCAGGGAAGGAATACTTCAGCTTAGTGCAGACCTTTTGTAACACCCCGCCTCCGCTAGGGTCACTCGCAAAGGAATGCACTAGCTTTAGAGGGGCATTATTGGTAAACATGCACAGAAATATCACAAGACAGAACATATAAAATAGCGGAAGTAAAATCGAACTTTTATAAACATTAATAATTAAGGTCTAAAGCCTTTTACATCAGAGTACATCAAAACCTGTCTTGCAATAGTAAAGAAGCATGAAGACTTTTTCATAAATTATTCCCCAAGTAAAAACAGTAAAGTAGCCATAGCCAAGAGAAGTCCAAGCCATCCATGATGACCTTCAAGCAGAAGAAGTCCGAACTAAACAGCATTGTTTCCTCCCTGTAACCTGGGGGGGGGGAACGGAAGAAAAGAGGCGAAACAAAACGGGTCAGTCAAAAAGACTGAGTAAGCCCTATCTACTATTAGTATAAAAACTAGTAAAGTTAACTGACATGAGAAACTGAGATGAACATGAGCATGATAACAAGACAGATAAGCTAAATCAAAATAACAGGATGAACTACTGAACTAAGGTATCATGATAAACTACGGTGTCATGATAAATCAAAGTATCACATCGTCAGATTTCTATCAAGTATACTATCCCAAGGTATCTACCCCGTCTAACATCCCACGGTATCTATTTTGTATATTCTTCCTGGTTCTAACACGTATATTTGCTCTGCACCTACCGTACTAGTATCCCAGCCTTGTTATGTGTTAACCATGAATGTCCCTTACTCAAAGTCGTGTAATGGTCCATGTCAACCTAATATATCGCATATATAGGTTACTCAAATCATATGTTTCTTTCCATGTATATAAGTTCAGTCCTTTGCCGTACCTCGTACGGGCTTCCTCATGTCGTATTATCCTTGAAATCGTTTGGACTGTCACCCTTGTTCTAGCTAGGCTCTTCCATATGAATCATCGTTTGAACTACTAGGACTTACGCCACCTAGCACCACTAGGGATTACGCTTACCTATTGCACGCTTTCGTATTTCGGTTTGGGTTAAACCACCTAGGCCACTAGGGATTACGCTAACCCTCAACCGCGCCCTTTTTCCCACGCATTCATCGTGAATCGTTTTTCTATAACTGTATGCACATGTATCACATCGTGCCATCCGAGTCCTGTCACAGGGCAAAACAAGAAATACAGGACTCGGTCGGGAGCTTTAGATTTATCTGCCGATGCAGATACTAAGGTCTGCTTTTCTACACGTGGCTATGGTCCCACGAGACCCCTCCCTCAACTAGTGAAAGGCAACACAAGAGAAAATCTTGCATGAGAACTACACTCCGGCCAGCCCACATCCTACGGCCTACCTCACCCATAATTAGATAGCAATTATGGTCTGTTGGGTGTTCCCTGCCTTTCCGTACGTACACGCTTGACTCAAGATGGTAGATGATCGACGAACTTGCTATCTCGGGCACCTTATGTATTCGTCGACTCACTGCTATCCACCCCAGTCTTTAGGTCGCTCGCATAGCAACCAAGGCATATTCTTGGTTCTTCTACCGCAGACCTCAACCTCTCGTGAGCCTAGTATATTGACCTGGCAGCTCACAGAGGGATCCCAAGAATATCCTCACGTTCCCCGAAGCCGCTGCTTCGTTACCCAGTTCGCTGGAGCCTTTATCTAAATCAGATACTTGCTCCTACTCGCATACTTAAACGATGACCTACCGTATCAGGTTACTCATCTATCTATGAACTGGTCTAAATTTCCTTGACTAAGAATCATTACTTAGTTATCCTTCAACTAAGGTTTACCACTTAGCCTTATTCCCGTTACCCTTGTTAATTACGGTTACCCACCTAATTCTCCGAATTAGGGTTTATATAACAGATTAAGTGTCACTTAAGTTCATGACTTAACCCCGTCTACAAATCATGTCAAAATTGGCTAAGTATCCAAGTTCAAGACTTAGCCATACAAACCATGCTCAAGTTGGTTAAGTATATATTAACTTGACCCTATAAAATTACTTAGTCAAACCGGTCAAGTGTATTCAAGCGATTCATGACTTAGCCTTATCATGTTTTCACGTTATATTGGTTAAGTATGGGTTAACTTAACCTCCATAAATTCACGAGTTAGATTGGTTAAGTATAGATCACTTAACCACATCAAATTAACGAGTTAGATTGGTTAAGTTTAGGTCACTTAACCACATCCAATCAACGAGTTAGATTGGTTAAGTATAGGTCACTTAACCCCACCAAATCAACGAGTTAGATTAGTTAAGTGTTTAACTTAACCCCCTTTAAACTACCAAGTGGGATTAATTAAGTCTAAGCTAACTTAACCCCATCCGATTATCATGTTTAGACTAGTTGAGTCTAATCTTAACCCCCATCCATTAACTGTATCTTTTGGTTAAGTGTCATTAAGAAAACTTACTTAACCTTACCAAATTATCATGTTGGATTGATTAAGTGTTGGCTAACTTAATCCCCGTCCACTAGACGTATAAAAATGGTTAAGTGTCATTAGGCAAATCAAATCACTTAACCTACCCAACCTTGTCATGTTTTGTTAAGTATCATTAGCCTAATCAATTTACTTTACCCATTTGTCCATGTCATATTTGGTTAAGCCTCATTAATCAAATTAACTTAACCCTATTATGTGGCATTAATTATTTAATGCACCCCAACCTCTCACATTAGACTTTGTTGTGGTTACTAGTTAAGCCGGTCGGTTCCGGGTAGCTTTACACCACAACTTGGTCTAACCTCGGGTTCAAGCACAACATGACCAACTTCTCACATTGAGTCCTATTGTTTGCAACTACTAGTTAGGCCGGTCGGTTCCGGGTAGTTTTACGTTGCAAACTCAACCCAACCTCGAGTTGGCCACTTTCATGTTTAGTCTAGTGTCATGTTCATAGTCAAGTTTTCAAGAAATTGGGTAGACCTAACTTAATAGGTAAATTCCCAATGGGTAGACCTAACTTAATAGGTAAATTCCCAAGCTTATGTTTTTATGCATACTTACATGTCAAATTCCATGTTATATTTCATGTCATGTTTTCAAGTATAAACACATGTCATATTTAACGTTACATGTTGTCATGTTTATACCCATTTACCCAAGTCATATTCATGTCATTATGTTTTCCCATAATGTGAACCCAACGCTTTTTTTTTTTAAACTCGCATGTACGTTCGCAACCACGTAATGGATTAAAAGAAGAGACTTGGCAAAGGCATAACAAAAATGGATATTAAGCCACAAGTTAATCATGGTGGCGAATGAGGCACAAATGTGGTCATTAGCTTGCATGTTACATTCTTAAGCCTCACAAAAACATGCATAAACCCAAACTTGGTACATAAGCGAATCATGGTGACAAAAGACATGGAATGATGACTAGTAACTCGCATATATCATCATATAAGGATTATGACTTCATATGCAAGTTGACATAAAGATTATGAAGGTTCTCATGTTGCATAATGCAACATTTCAACATAAAGGTTGTTGCTTTTTGCTCATAAGATTAAGATAATGACTTCATAAACTTGCATAACATGATAGCATGCATCATTCTAAATGATCAAACCCAAACTTTCAACAAGAACATTTAACTTCATAGTTAATATCTAAGAGTAGGGAAGGGCTTACATTGCTATGAAGGCCTAAATCGATTAAACCTAAGCTTGTGATGAAGCATATGCATGCCATCACCCAAAAATCCAAAGATGGATGCTCCAAACCCACCAAAACACCATCTTTATGAACAAAGATCAAAGCTTTTGCCTTGAAATCAACTTGAGAAGCTCTCATGCTAACATAGGGACTCTCTAACACTCTCATGATCATGAAACCTCTCATAGAAATGAAGTGGAGGCTAGGATAGTTGAGTGGAGGCCATGAGAGTAGAAATTTGGCCATAGTTTAGTTGCATGAATGAATAATGAGGATTTAGGATAGGTTAGGGTCTTATTTATAGATTAGGCAAGTGTTTTAGGCCATAGGATTAAACCTAGATTCAATCCAAGCCATCAAAGCATGTCTTGGGGAAGAAGTCAAGTGTAGGAACCATCTAGGGCCTTTAGATTAAAGATGAACCATGAGAACCATCCAAATGCAAAATCTGCATTTGAGCGAATCGGCCCACGGGTTGACAGCCAAACACCCTGGATTAACCCCTAGTCGACCCAGCGGGCTCGGGTCGACCTCAAAAATCGGCCGGTTCGGTTATTCCCCTCTCCCAATTCGTTGTTTTGAACATTTTTGCATATTTATTTATTTAATTTTCAATTATATATATATATATATATCAATATATATATATTTCTCTGCGCAACCCATTTCACTTAATTAAGTATACTTTAATTTGGGAATTTTTCGTGAAACTTCGCGAGGCCATATCTTGGTCATACGGACTCCGATTTTCGAAAACTCGGACTCTATTTCGCGTATTTTTCCGAGACGAACGCAATGGCATAGCCCGTTTCACTTGATTCAGAATTTAAAATTAAATTCTGCCTTGATTCTCGTCTTAATCATGTTATCGAAATACGGGTTGTTACATTCTCCCCACCTTTTAGGATTTCGTCCCCGAAATCTCCAAGTTAGGAAGAACATATCCTACCATCCATCATCCATCTACTCAAAACATCATCCACAAGCAACCATTGTCCTTAGATGATTTCTAATGTTATATGAATATATGCAAAACGTGTGTGTACATGTTCCTTAGCTAATGCTAATGATCAGGCCTGAATAATCTTTCTAATGCAAAATATGTATAGTGCCATGAATCCAACATGTATGCAAATAGTCCTAGTCATATAGATACTATATGCGTGCACAATCATTCATTCATATGCAACAACCGCATGATACTACATTCGATTTCATCCATAAACAAGTATAAATACTCGTGCATATGCAATATGAAATGTGACCGAGTCGAGCTAGTATCTAATGTGTATTCGCGCATCCACGAGCAACCACTTGCAACCACTTGCAACCATATCAATCATAACATGTTTCAAATACATGTTTACATCCATAGGGTTCTACCTAGGATTCCCTGAAACAGGGTCGAGAAGATAAACAAGACAAACTCCTTACGGGGTTTGTAACCGAAAATAGGACCGAGAGGATGTCTACAAAAGATAGCCTACAAGTAAGCTCCACAGAAACAGGGATCAAGGATATACTCCCAAAAGAGATATCATGCGCGCATCTAGTCTTTGATCATCAAAGTCGTATTTCCTTGAGCTCAATTCCATCGTGCCTTGACCGTCCTTTAACTTCGCGATTTCGTAGCTTCTTATTTCCTGTTTCCATAACATGAGCTGGAACTCATTTCTTCGTCGCCTCTCGTTCTACTCGCACACTTGGCGCAAACATGACTGCGTACTCATGATCTCATGCAAGCTTTCCAAAATTCACTAGTGAATCTCGGACCTCGTACCATAAGGTATTCCACGTAGAAGAACTTTCTCTTGAAAGTAAACAGATGCCAACCAGGTTATCAAGCGCACTTACTAGGGTGATTTCTATAACCCATGCATAAGTGAAATAAACCATCCGTCTTATCGGCGAACACCACTCGATCGGGCTTCAAATTTCCAATAAAGGTATCAAGGGATTCTAGGTAACTAATCATGACCGAACCCAAAAGGTTCCACGAGACTTCGAGGGTATTACCAAGTCTAGTCAAGAGTCTAACTACCCTCCTATCAAAACCGAGAGTGGCACCCCTTACTGGATAACCACTTCATCCCTAGAATCCATCCATAACCGAGGCATGTCATTCTCAAATCCAAAACAAGTCATGAATAAATGTACCGATTCTCCACAGGACTTGAGACAAAAATGGGATTCTCTAATACGCTAGTACTTAAGGTGCAGAGACTCAACTATCGAAGCAGACTTGAATGATACGATGATCAAACCAAAGTCCTAACGGGATGATAGAGAAGAAAAGCTAAACCTTTAACAAGATCGTTACCCTCCTTCCGAGGTACCCTAGAAATGAGAGCATACTGATGCCCTCCCGATGATCTTGTCCTTGTCCCATGATACTTAACTATCCGCCCCGTTTCACCCTACCAAAGGTACTCTCTCGTCATGGGTTTCCTTGTTCATCTTTCTCTCTCATTCTGGGTTGAGCCATACCAACAAGTTGCTCATCCTTAAACTCATATCCTTTATCCTCTTTCTCACTATCCTTTCTTATAACGCGGCCACTGGTCTCTCGAGAACCACCTCCATCGCATGGAAAGCACTTTCGTAGATAGGAAAGACTAGTCGCAGTTAAAACCACTGTGACTACAGATGGAGGAAAGAAAGGAAAAGAGACTCAATCAAGGAAACAAGGATAGTGCTAATGGCCTTTGGGGAATAGCCTTTCTCTTTTAAAAGAAAATTTTCTTGAAAAATGCTTCTTTATAAACGATTTTCAAATAGTTTTCAGAAGGTCTTTTAAAAACTTTTGCCCAGTCTGGTAACCTTCTGCTCTGATACCAAATGTAACACCCCGCCTCCGCTAGGGTCACTCGCAAAGGAATGCACTAGCTTTAGAGGGGCATTATTGGTAAACATGCACAGAAATATCACAAGACAGAACATATAAAATAGCGGAAGTAAAATCGAACTTTTATAAACATTAATAATTAAGGTCTAAAGCCTTTTACATCAGAGTACATCAAAACCTGTCTTGCAATAGTAAAGAAGCATGAAGACTTTTTCATAAATTATTCCCCAAGTAAAAACAGTAAAGTAGCCATAGCCAAGAGAAGTCCAAGCCATCCATGATGACCTTCAAGCAGAAGAAGTCCGAACTAAACAGCATTGTTTCCTCCCTGTAACCTGGGGGGGGAACGGAAGAAAAGAGGCGAAACAAAACGGGTCAGTCAAAAAGACTGAGTAAGCCCTATCTACTATTAGTATAAAAACTAGTAAAGTTAACTGACATGAGAAACTGAGATGAACATGAGCATGATAACAAGACAGATAAGCTAAATCAAAATAACAGGATGAACTACTGAACTAAGGTATCATGATAAACTACGGTGTCATGATAAATCAAAGTATCACATCGTCAGATTTCTATCAAGTATACTATCCCAAGGTATCTACCCCGTCTAACATCCCACGGTATCTATTTCGTATATTCTTCCTGGTTCTAACACGTATATTTGCTCTGCACCTACCGTACTAGTATCCCAGCCTTGTTATGTGTTAACCATGAATGTCCCTTACTCAAAGTCGTGTAATGGTCCATGTCAACCTAATATATCGCATATATAGGTTACTCAAATCATATGTTTCTTTCCATGTATATAAGTTCAGTCCTTTGCCGTACCTCGTACGGGCTTCCTCATGTCGTATTATCCTTGAAATCGTTTGGACTGTCACCCTTGTTCTAGCTAGGCTCTTCCATATGAATCATCGTTTGAACTACTAGGACTTACGCCACCTAGCACCACTAGGGATTACGCTTACCTATTGCACGCTTTCGTATTTCGGTTTGGGTTAAACCACCTAGGCCACTAGGGATTACGCTAACCCTCAACCGCGCCCTTTTTCCCACGCATTCATCGTGAATCGTTTTTCTATAACTGTATGCACATGTATCACATCGTGCCATCCGAGTCCTGTCACAGGGCAAAACAAGAAATACAGGACTCGGTCGGGAGCTTTAGATTTATCTGCCGATGCAGATACTAAGGTCTGCTTTTCTACACGTGGCTATGGTCCCACGAGACCCCTCCCTCAACTAGTGAAAGGCAACACAAGAGAAAATCTTGCATGAGAACTACACTCCGGCCAGCCCACATCCTACGGCCTACCTCACCCATAATTAGATAGCAATTATGGTCTGTTGGGTGTTCCCTGCCTTTCCGTACGTACACGCTTGACTCAAGATGGTAGATGATCGACGAACTTGCTATCTCGGGCACCTTATGTATTCGTCGACTCACTGCTATCCACCCCAGTCTTTAGGTCGCTCGCATAGCAACCAAGGCATATTCTTGGTTCTTCTACCGCAGACCTCAACCTCTCGTGAGCCTAGTATATTGACCTGGCAGCTCACAGAGGGATCCCAAGAATATCCTCACGTTCCCCGAAGCCGCTGCTTCGTTACCCAGTTCGCTGGAGCCTTTATCTAAATCAGATACTTGCTCCTACTCGCATACTTAAACGATGACCTACCGTATCAGGTTACTCATCTATCTATGAACTGGTCTAAATTTCCTTGACTAAGAATCATTACTTAGTTATCCTTCAACTAAGGTTTACCACTTAGCCTTATTCCCGTTACCCTTGTTAATTACGGTTACCCACCTAATTCTCCGAATTAGGGTTTATATAACAGATTAAGTGTCACTTAAGTTCATGACTTAACCCCGTCTACAAATCATGTCAAAATTGGCTAAGTATCCAAGTTCAAGACTTAGCCCTACAAACCATGCTGAAGTTGGTTAAGTATATATTAACTTGACCCTATAAAATTACTTAGTCAAACCGGTCAAGTGTATTCAAGCGATTCATGACTTAGCCTTATCATGTTTTCACGTTATATTGGTTAAGTATGGGTTAACTTAACCTCCATAAATTCACGAGTTAGATTGGTTAAGTATAGATCACTTAACCACATCAAATTAACGAGTTAGATTGGTTAAGTTTAGGTCACTTAACCACATCCAATCAACGAGTTAGATTGGTTAAGTATAGGTCACTTAACCCCACCAAATCAACGAGTTAGATTAGTTAAGTGTTTAACTTAACCCCCTTTAAACTACCAAGTGGGATTAATTAAGTCTAAGCTAACTTAACCCCATCCGATTATCATGTTTAGACTAGTTGAGTCTAATCTTAACCCCCATCCATTAACTGTATCTTTTGGTTAAGTGTCATTAAGAAAACTTACTTAACCTTACCAAATTATCATGTTGGATTGATTAAGTGTTGGCTAACTTAATCCCCGTCCACTAGACGTATAAAAATGGTTAAGTGTCATTAGGCAAATCAAATCACTTAACCTACCCAACCTTGTCATGTTTTGTTAAGTATCATTAGCCTAATCAATTTACTTTACCCATTTGTCCATGTCATATTTGGTTAAGCCTCATTAATCAAATTAACTTAACCCTATTATGTGGCATTAATTATTTAATGCACCCCAACCTATCACATTAGACTTTGTTGTGGTTACTAGTTAAGCCGGTCGGTTCCGGGTAGCTTTACACCACAACTTGGTCTAACCTCGGGTTCAAGCACAACATGACCAACTTCTCACATTGAGTCCTATTGTTTGCAACTACTAGTTAGGCCGGTCGGTTCCGGGTAGTTTTACGTTGCAAACTCAACCCAACCTCGAGTTGGCCACTTTCATGTTTAGTCTAATGTCATGTTCATAGTCAAGTTTTCAAGAAATTGGGTAGACCTAACTTAATAGGTAAATTCCCAATGGGTAGACCTAACTTAATAGGTAAATTCCCAAGCTTATGTTTTTATGCATACTTACATGTCAAATTCCATGTTATATTTCATGTCATGTTTTCAAGTATAAACACATGTCATATTTAACGTTACATGTTGTCATGTTTATACCCATTTACCCAAGTCATATTCATGTCATTATGTTTTCCCATAATGTGAACCCAACGCTTTTTTTTTTAAACTCGCATGTACGTTCGCAACCACGTAATGGATTAAAAGAAGAGACTTGGCAAAGGCATAACAAAAATGGATATTAAGCCACAAGTTAATCATGGTGGCGAATGAGGCACAAATGTGGTCATTAGCTTGCATGTTACATTCTTAAGCCTCACAAAAACATGCATAAACCCAAACTTGGTACATAAGCGAATCATGGTGACAAAAGACATGGAATGATGACTAGTAACTCGCATATATCATCATATAAGGATTATGACTTCATATGCAAGTTGACATAAAGATTATGAAGGTTCTCATGTTGCATAATGCAACATTTCAACATAAAGGTTGTTGCTTTTTGCTCATAAGATTAAGATAATGACTTCATAAACTTGCATAACATGATAGCATGCATCATTCTAAATGATCAAACCCAAACTTTCAACAAGAACATTTAACTTCATAGTTAATATCTAAGAGTAGGGAAGGGCTTACATTGCTATGAAGGCCTAAATCGATTAAACCTAAGCTTGTGATGAAGCATATGCATGCCATCACCCAAAAATCCAAAGATGGATGCTCCAAACCCACCAAAACACCATCTTTATGAACAAAGATCAAAGCTTTTGCCTTGAAATCAACTTGAGAAGCTCTCATGCTAACATAGGGACTCTCTAACACTCTCATGATCATGAAACCTCTCATAGAAATGAAGTGGAGGCTAGGATAGTTGAGTGGAGGCCATGAGAGTAGAAATTTGGCCATAGTTTAGTTGCATGAATGAATAATGAGGATTTAGGATAGGTTAGGGTCTTATTTATAGATTAGGCAAGTGTTTTAGGCCATAGGATTAAACCTAGATTCAATCCAAGCCATCAAAGCATGTCTTGGGGAAGAAGTCAAGTGTAGGAACCATCTAGGGCCTTTAGATTAAAGATGAACCATGAGAACCATCCAAATGCAAAATCTGCATTTGAGCGAATCGGCCCACGGGTTGACAGCCAAACACCCTGGATTAACCCCTAGTCGACCCAGCGGGCTCGGGTCGACCTCAAAAATCGGCCGGTTCGGTTATTCCCCTCTCCCAATTCGCTGTTTTGAACATTTTTGCATATTTATTTATTTAATTTTCAATTATATATATATATATATATATATCAATATATATATATTTCTCTGCGCAACCCATTTCACTTAATTAAGTATACTTTAATTTGGGAATTTTTCGTGAAAATTCGCGAGGCCATATCTTGGTCATACGGACTCCGATTTTCGAAAACTCGGACTCTATTTCGCGTATTTTTCCGAGACGAACGCAATGGCATAGCCCGTTTCACTTGATTCAGAATTTAAAATTAAATTCTTCCTTGATTCTCGTCTTAATCATGTTATCGAAATACGGGTTGTTACATTCTCCCCACCTTTTAGGATTTCGTCCCCGAAATCTCCAAGTTAGGAAGAACATATCCTACCATCCATCATCCATCTACTCAAAACATCATCCACAAGCAACCATTGTCCTTAGATGATTTCTAATGTTATATGAATATATGCAAAACGTGTGTGTACATGTTCCTTAGCTAATGCTAATGATCAGGCCTGAATAATCTTTCTAATGCAAAATATGTATAGTGCCATGAATCCAACATGTATGCAAATAGTCCTAGTCATATAGATACTATATGCGTGCACAATCATTCATTCATATGCAACAACCGCATGATAATACATTCGATTTCATCCATAAACAAGTATAAATACTCGTGCATATGCAATATGAAATGTGACCGAGTCGAGCTAGTATCTAATGTGTATTCGCGCATCCACGAGCAACCACTTGCAACCACTTGCAACCATATCAATCATAACATGTTTCAAATACATGTTTACATCCATAGGGTTCTACCTAGGATTCCCTGAAACAGGGTCGAGAAGATAAACAAGACAAACTCCTTACGGGGTTTGTAACCGAAAATAGGACCGAGAGGATGTCTACAAAAGATAGCCTACAAGTAAGCTCCACAGAAACAGGGATCAAGGATATACTCCCAAAAGAGATATCATGCGCGCATCTAGTCTTTGATCATCAAAGTCGTATTTCCTTGAGCTCAATTCCATCGTGCCTTGACCGTCCTTTAACTTCGCGATTTCGTAGCTTCTTATTTCCTGTTTCCATAACATGAGCTGGAACTCATTTCTTCGTCGCCTCTCGTTCTACTCGCACACTTGGCGCAAACATGACTGCGTACTCATGATCTCATGCAAGCTTTCCAAAATTCACTAGTGAATCTCGGACCTCGTACCATAAGGTATTCCACGTAGAAGAACTTTCTCTTGAAAGTAAACAGATGCCAACCAGGTTATCAAGCGCACTTACTAGGGTGATTTCTATAACCCATGCATAAGTGAAATAAACCATCCGTCTTATCGGCGAACACCACTCGATCGGGCTTCAAATTTCCAATAAAGGTATCAAGGGATTCTAGGTAACTAATCATGACCGAACCCAAAAGGTTCCACGAGACTTCGAGGGTATTACCAAGTCTAGTCAAGAGTCTAACTACCCTCCTATCAAAACCGAGAGTGGCACCCCTTACTGGATAACCACTTCATCCCTAGAATCCATCCATAACCGAGGCATGTCATTCTCAAATCCAAAACAAGTCATGAATAAATGTACCGATTCTCCACAGGACTTGAGACAAAAATGGGATTCTCTAATACGCTAGTACTTAAGGTGCAGAGACTCAACTATCGAAGCAGACTTGAATGATACGATGATCAAACCAAAGTCCTAACGGGATGATAGAGAAGAAAAGCTAAACCTTTAACAAGATCGTTACCCTCCTTCCGAGGTACCCTAGAAATGAGAGCATACTGATGCCCTCCCGATGATCTTGTCCTTGTCCCATGATACTTAACTATCCGCCCCGTTTCACCCTACCAAAGGTACTCTCTCGTCATGGGTTTCCTTTTTCATCTTTCTCTCTCATTCTGGGTTGAGCCATACCAACAAGTTGCTCATCCTTAAACTCGTATCCTTTATCCTCTTTCTCACTATCCTTTCTTATAACGCGGCCACTGGTCTCTCGAGAACCACCTCCATCGCATGGAAAGCACTTTCGTAGATAGGAAAGACTAGTCGCAGTTAAAACCACTGTGACTACAGATGGAGGAAAGAAAGGAAAAGAGACTCAATCAAGGAAACAAGGATAGTGCTAATGGCCTTTGGGGAATAGCCTTTCTCTTTTAAAAGAAAATTTTCTTGAAAAATGCTTCTTTATAAACGATTTTCAAATAGTTTTCAGAAGGTCTTTTAAAAACTTTTGCCCAGTCTGGTAACCTTCTGCTCTGATACCAAATGTAACACCCCGCCTCCGCTAGGGTCACTCGCAAAGGAATGCACTAGCTTTAGAGGGGCATTATTGGTAAACATGCACAGAAATATCACAAGACAGAACATATAAAATAGCGGAAGTAAAATCGAACTTTTATAAACATTAATAATTAAGGTCTAAAGCCTTTTACATCAGAGTACATCAAAACCTGTCTTGCAATAGTAAAGAAGCATGAAGACTTTTTCATAAATTATTCCCTAAGTAAAAACAGTAAAGTAGCCATAGCCAAGAGAAGTCCAAGCCATCCATGATGACCTTCAAGCAGAAGAAGTCCGAACTAAACAGCATTGTTTCCTCCCTGTAACCTGGGGGGGGGGGGAACGGAAGAAAAGAGGCGAAACAAAACGGGTCAGTCAAAAAGACTGAGTAAGCCCTATCTACTATTAGTATAAAAACTAGTAAAGTTAACTGACATGAGAAACTGAGATGAACATGAGCATGATAACAAGACAGATAAGCTAAATCAAAATAACAGGATGAACTACTGAACTAAGGTATCATGATAAACTACGGTGTCATGATAAATCAAAGTATCACATCGTCAGATTTCTATCAAGTATACTATCCCAAGGTATCTACCCCGTCTAACATCCCACGGTATCTATTTCGTATATTCTTCCTGGTTCTAACACGTATATTTGCTCTGCACCTACCGTACTAGTATCCCAGCCTTGTTATGTGTTAACCATGAATGTCCCTTACTCAAAGTCGTGTAATGGTCCATGTCAACCTAATATATCACATATATAGGTTACTCAAATCATATGTTTCTTTCCATGTATATAAGTTCAGTCCTTTGCCGTACCTCGTACGGGCTTCCTCATGTCGTATTATCCTTGAAATCGTTTGGACTGTCACCCTTGTTCTAGCTAGGCTCTTCCATATGAATCATCGTTTGAACTACTAGGACTTACGCCACCTAGCACCACTAGGGATTACGCTTACCTATTGCACGCTTTCGTATTTCGGTTTGGGTTAAAACACCTAGGCCACTAGGGATTACGCTAACCCTCAACCGCGCCCTTTTTCCCACGCATTCATCGTGAATCGTTTTTCTATAACTGTATGCACATGTATCACATCGTGCCATCCGAGTCCTGTCACAGGGCAAAACAAGAAATACAGGACTCGGTCGGGAGCTTTAGATTTATCTGCCGATGCAGATACTAAGGTCTGCTTTTCTACACGTGGCTATGGTCCCACGAGACCCCTCCCTCAACTAGTGAAAGGCAACACAAGAGAAAATCTTGCATGAGAACTACACTCCGGCCAGCCCACATCCTACGGCCTACCTCACCCATAATTAGATAGCAATTATGGTCTGTTGGGTGTTCCCTGCCTTTCCGTACGTACACGCTTGACTCAAGATGGTAGATGATCGACGAACTTGCTATCTCGGGCACCTTATGTATTCGTCGACTCACTGCTATCCACCCCAGTCTTTAGGTCGCTCGCATAGCAACCAAGGCATATTCTTGGTTCTTCTACCGCAGACCTCAACCTCTCGTGAGCCTAGTATATTGACCTGGCAGCTCACAGAGGGATCCCAAGAATATCCTCACGTTCCCCGAAGCCGCTGCTTCGTTACCCAGTTCGCTGGAGCCTTTATCTAAATCAGATACTTGCTCCTACTCGCATACTTAAACGATGACCTACCGTATCAGGTTACTCATCTATCTATGAACTGGTCTAAATTTCCTTGACTAAGAATCATTACTTAGTTATCCTTCAACTAAGGTTTACCACTTAGCCTTATTCCCGTTACCCTTGTTAATTACGGTTACCCACCTAATTCTCCGAATTAGGGTTTATATAACAGATTAAGTGTCACTTAAGTTCATGACTTAACCCCGTCTACAAATCATGTCAAAATTGGCTAAGTATCCAAGTTCAAGACTTAGCCCTACAAACCATGCTCAAGTTGGTTAAGTATATATTAACTTGACCCTATAAAATTACTTAGTCAAACCGGTCAAGTGTATTCAAGCGATTCATGACTTAGCCTTATCATGTTTTCACGTTATATTGGTTAAGTATGGGTTAACTTAACCTCTATAAATTCACGAGTTAGATTGGTTAAGTATAGATCACATAACCACATCAAATTAACGAGTTTGATTGGTTAAGTTTAGGTCACTTAACCACATCCAATCAACGAGTTAGATTGGTTAAGTATAGGTCACTTAACCCCACCAAATCAACGAGTTAGATTAGTTAAGTGTTTAACTTAACCCCCTTTAAACTACCAAGTGGGATTAATTAAGTCTAAGCTAACTTAACCCCATCCGATTATCATGTTTAGACTAGTTGAGTCTAATCTTAACCCCCATCCATTAACTGTATCTTTTGGTTAAGTGTCATTAAGAAAACTTACTTAACCTTACCAAATTATCATGTTGGATTGATTAAGTGTTGGCTAACTTAATCCCCGTCCACTAGACGTATAAAAATGGTTAAGTGTCATTAGGCAAATCAAATCACTTAACCTACCCAACCTTGTCATGTTTTGTTAAGTATCATTAGCCTAATCAATTTACTTTACCCATTTGTCCATGTCATATTTGGTTAAGCCTCATTAATCAAATTAACTTAACCCTATTATGTGGCATTAATTATTTAATGCACCCCAACCTCTCACATTAGACTTTGTTGTGGTTACTAGTTAAGCCGGTCGGTTCCGGGTAGCTTTACACCACAACTTGGTCTAACCTCGGGTTCAAGCACAACATGACCAACTTCTCACATTGAGTCCTATTGTTTGCAACTACTAGTTAGGCCGGTCGGTTCCGGGTAGTTTTACGTTGCAAACTCAACCCAACCTCGAGTTGGCCACTTTCATGTTTAGTCTAGTGTCATGTTCATAGTCAAGTTTTCAAGCAATTGGGTAGACCTAACTTAATAGGTAAATTCCCAATGGGTAGACCTAACTTAATAGGTAAATTCCCAAGCTTATGTTTTTATGCATACTTACATGTCAAATTCCATGTTATATTTCATGTCATGTTTTCAAGTATAAACACATGTCATATTTAACGTTACATGTTGTCATGTTTATACCCATTTACCCAAGTCATATTTATGTCATTATGTTTTCCCATAATGTGAACCCAACGCTTTTTTTTTTAAACTCGCATGTACGTTCGCAACCACGTAATGGATTAAAAGAAGAGACTTGGCAAAGGCATAACAAAAATGGATATTAAGCCACAAGTTAATCATGGTGGCGAATGAGGCACAAATGTGGTCATTAGCTTGCATGTTACATTCTTAAGCCTCACAAAAACATGCATAAACCCAAACTTGGTACATAAGCGAATCATGGTGACAAAAGACATGGAATGATGACTAGTAACTCGCATATATCATCATATAAGGATTATGACTTCATATGCAAGTTGACATAAAGATTATGAAGGTTCTCATGTTGCATAATGCAACATTTCAACATAAAGGTTGTTGCTTTTTGCTCATAAGATTAAGATAATGACTTCATAAACTTGCATAACATGATAGCATGCATCATTCTAAATGATCAAACCCAAACTTTCAACAAGAACATTTAACTTCATAGTTAATATCTAAGAGTAGGGAAGGGCTTACATTGCTATGAAGGCCTAAATCGATTAAACCTAAGCTTGTGATGAAGCCTATGCATGCCATCACCCAAAAATCCAAAGATGGATGCTCCAAACCCACCAAAACACCATCTTTATGAACAAAGATCAAAGCTTTTGCCTTGAAATCAACTTGAGAAGCTCTCATGCTAACATAGGGACTCTCTAACACTCTCATGATCATGAAACCTCTCATAGAAATGAAGTGGAGGCTAGGATAGTTGAGTGGAGGCCATGAGAGTAGAAATTTGGCCATAGTTTAGTTGCATGAATGAATAATGAGGATTTAGGATAGGTTAGGGTCTTATTTATAGATTAGGCAAGTGTTTTAGGCCATAGGATTAAACCTAGATTCAATCCAAGCCATCAAAGCATGTCTTGGGGAAGAAGTCAAGTGTAGGAACCATCTAGGGCCTTTAGATTAAAGATGAACCATGAGAACCATCCAAATGCAAAATCTGCATTTGAGCGAATCGGCCCACGGGTTGACAGCCAAACACCCTGGATTAACCCCTAGTCGACCCAGCGGGCTCGGGTCGACCTCAAAAATCGGCCGGTTCGGTTATTCCCCTCTCCCAATTCGCTGTTTTGAACATTTTTGCATATTTATTTATTTAATTTTCAATTATATATATATATATATCAATATATATATATTTCTCTGCGCAACCCATTTCACTTAATTAAGTATACTTTAATTTGGCAATTTTTCGTGAAACTTCGCGAGGCCATATCTTGGTCATACGGACTCCGATTTTCGAAAACTCGGACTCTATTTCGCGTATTTTTCCGAGACGAATGCAATGGCATAGCCCGTTTCACTTGATTCAGAATTTAAAATTAAATTCTTCCTTGATTCTCGTCTTAATCATGTTATCGAAATACGGGTTGTTACACCTTTTCAAGCTTGAAGAGATTAGATGTTTTGCTTGGATTCTCTTTTCTTGGGCTATGGCTATGGTTACACTTTTATTGTGGATTTATGCTGCTTTACTTTTGTTTTATGTTTCTTTATGTACTTGGAGATTTAAATCAAGACAGATGTTTCATTGTAATAATTTAGAAGTTAGGTTTTGAGACAATGCTTGTAATGTTCTAACTGAACCACGCCATTTAATAAATAATTTTAGTTTTTCGCTGCTTATATGTCTGTCTTGTCAATTATCTGTGCCTTTTACCTAAAATGCTTCACCAAAGTTAATGCATTCCCTTTGTGAGTGACTTTATTGGAGGTGGGGTGATTCATTGTTTATCTGAAATATTTCCTATTTATGGTCCCCTGATTGACCAACATATTTCTTTCCTATCTTATTTGTGGCCACTGAAGGTTTAGGGATCTTGATTGATTGCCTAACAAGTTGTATATATATTGCTTTGCTGAGACAATAAAATATATAACATTATGCCTGTCTTTTTATGGTATTAGAGCAATTTCTTTAATTTTTCTCTACACCTTAAAACATGGTGGGTGATAGTGAAATACCACCACCACCATCTTCAAAAATCGAGTCTAATTCTCCTTTTTACCTTGGACAACAAGACCGGCCAGGGGATTTTATCACCTCCTAAAGACTCAAACTTGAAAATTTCAATGATTGGTCTCATGTGATTTACATAGCTCTGTCATCTAGGAGGAAATTCGGTTTTCTAGATGGTGCAATCACAATTTTTATTTCTCCATGTACGAAGGATGATTCGGTAATAGTTCACTTTATGCTTGTTTCTTTGTTTGTAAACACCATCGACCCAGATGTAAAGTCTATGATCTCTAATTATGATAATGGTAAAAAAAAGTGTGGGATGGTTTGCACGAAAGCTTTTGTCTTGTTAATATTCCGCGTATTCAACATATTAAGTTTGACATTCATCGATGTGAGCAATCCAAAACTATGCCAGTTGTGATTTATTTCGACAAGCTTTCTATTTTATGGGATGAACTTGATAAACATGAGCCTTTAATTAATTGTGATTGTGGATAGTGTACTTGTAATATAGGAAAGAAGCATGCTGATATGCGTGAAGGGGGTCATCAACAACAATTTTTTCTTGTCCTATACTTTGATAATTATGTTCCCCTCTGATCCATACTACTATCTCAAAATCCTCTGCCTTCATTAAATAAGGAATTTCAAACAAATGCTTAAGAAGAACGTGTTCGAGGGATCGCTCACATCGGAGAGGAGACACCCCCATCCCTTGGATTTACCATTCGTACTGAAGAAGGGTGGGGCCATGGCAGGTCTAATAGGCTAGTTTGCGACAATTGGATGAACACGGGCCCCAAGATCTCTCGTTGGTACGATGAAATCTGTATCCATTGTAAAAAAAAGAGGTCATGAGAAGAGTCGCTGCTATGAGATTCATGAGTTTCCAAAGGGGTGGACAAATGGCATAAAAGGGGAAACGTTCTAATGGGCATGGTCGAGGTTCGATGAGGGACAATGCAACTTCAGGTATCAGCTTTGGTTTGAGTTCGAATAACGCAATCACTTCTTCTCCTGGTCAGTTATTTAAAAGTGAATAATGGAAGGCACTTACGGGCTTGATGGGTAATGCTAAAATGTTGAAAGCAGCTTGAATGGGCAGCACAAAGGAGCTGATTGGAACAAGAATTAGGAGGGAAAAATTATACATTACCTAAGAGGAAGTTTCAAGTCTCTCCATCACGTGTTTCAACATCTTTACAGTTGGTGGATATTTTTTCTATGGAACTCGGAAAGTCATATTTGATTTTCTTCTTTCCATGTTAGGCATTTTTGAACCCCAGGCCCCAACTTAAGGGGGTGTATTATGGATATATTTTGCCAAGATATTTAAGAATATTAGATAGGCTTGATTTATGGTTATCTTTTGATAGCTTTTAGTTATTTCCTAAAACTAAAAGATTTTCCAATATATTTGAGAATTTTAGATAGGCTTGATTGATTGATATATTTTCTGTTTGTGGCCACCTGATTGATTGACATATTTATTTCCTATCTTATTTGTGGCCACCATTGGATTAGGGATCTTGATTAATTGCCTAACAACTTGTATATGTATTACTTTGCTGAATCAATAAAATATATAACATTCTTCCTATCTTTTCACTGTAAAATAAAGATACAAATCAATAATTCAATGCTCATATGCAACAAGGATGTACAAGCATATAACATCCGTATAACCTTAGGGCTCAAATTACAAGAAGTAATCTATCTATTACTTAAATCGTAAAGTAGGAAAATGGGGCCACTTGTGTGGATATCTCGTGCTTCTTTATTTTAAAATCAAACTATTTTACCCGACTACTTTTAATTTTTTAATTACACAGCAATTGATAAAAAAACCATGATTTCCAAAACAAACAATATACGTAGCTCTTCTTCTTTGTTAATCCGATCCGCCAGTGCACAACCCTCTTTCCAAATTTTCTTAAATCATCCAATTCTCCACTGAATCTCTATTGCGCTAAAGAAAATTTCTTTATCCTCCATAAAATTTATCATCCTTAACTCCTTTTTCACCTCTATGCTACAATTGTATGGAGGGTCCATGTGGTTGCATATGTCAATGGAAGTTGGATTCTTTACAAAAGATGATAAAAAGGGGTAATTATTTTTAAAAACTAATACTTAAGTATGCACAACTTCTATGCTTGTTTGCTTCAAATCAACACAACACTCTGCGTATGTTTCTGATTGATTATGCTTTAATCAAAATCCAGTTTAGAGTAATGCAGTGAACTGGATTTTTATGGGTGCATCTTCTACTGTATTTGATAAGTGAAATGAATCAGAAAGAACAAGAGGAATTGTCGTTTGAGGCACGTGCAGAATGCTCTCCTTAAGGAATTATTAGCCCCTACTATTTTGTAGTGAATAAGGCAACGAACTTATTGTAGAATACAACAAACAGTAAATTTACAGAAGAAAAGAACGTAGGGAAGAAGAGAAATTAGAAGAAAATTGTCTTGCTAGGCAGAAAGGAGGAGTATACATAAAGGGTGAATAGACATGACCGTTGAAGGCAGTTGCTCATGAGCAAACGCGACTGTTCATTTAAAAAATATGATTGTTTGGAACAGTCTAACCCGCTACGTATGGTCTCGCACATGCCCACGTGCCCTAAGTGCCCAAGTTCCCATTTTTGACCCATAATAACATTTTATAGGCCCAAACCCTTTTAGCCCAAGCCATTGTGTCCATATCCAATCCCAAGTTATTTTAATTCACACTATCCTATTCAAACTATTCCTATATATGAATAGAGAGTTAATAATATTTGTCGATGTGGGACAGATACTATTGCAATCTTCCCAATAATCCCCACAATATGTTAATATTCTTTATTTATTCAAATGAGAAAGTACCTTTTATTTTAATCTTTTCTCCTTAGTCCATATATTTAAATTTCAATAGAATATTTGGTAGTGAATACTTAAACCAAAATCCTATACGATTAAGCAAAATATATGAACACGTAAATATTACCATGCTTCTGTAAAATGTCATAATCGTAGGTTAGATATTAATTTCCTCTTGGTTTTCATGAATAAGTATAAAGTTATATACAAACTTTATTGAAACATTATTTTTTATTTTCATATAGGCGTCTGTTCTTTCCATCCTAATTAGTATGGACAAATGATCACTACAGAATGTAACAATATAAACATTGAGTCTCTCAGGCTTGTCAATCACTTAATTGCAACTTGTTTTTACCAATTAAACTTTAGGCTAAGAAGCAAAAGGTCTGGTTTCTATTGCAGATGATTAAAAAGGTTTTTGACAAATTCACAACTAGTTGTTTTAACCATTTCTCTTAGTAATCCCTTGGTTAGTTGGTCTGCCAAATTTTTCTTTGATCTTACATATGTAATTATGATAATACCATCCACAATTAGTTCCATAACATATGCATGTATCAGGCTTATATGTCTAGACTTTCCGTTATAAATATTATTATATGCTGTAGAAATAGTAGCTTCACTATCACAGTAAATAGAAATGGTTGATGATGGTTGTGGCCACAACTCTATCTCTGTTAGCACATTTCTCAACCATTCTGGTTCCTTTACTATGCATCCAAAGCAATATATTCCATTTTGATTATAGAATGTGCGATAATTGTTAGTTTCTTAGAGGCCCATGATATGGCACCTCCTCTAAGAGTACAAATCCATTCAATAGTTTCTCTATTTTCATTTTTAAGAGTTGAACCACTTGCATCTGAGTATTCTTCTAGAACTGTTGGGAAATTTCCATAATAGAGTCCTAATTTACTTGTTCTTTTAAGATAACCTAAGACTCTACAAATTTCTTTCCACTGTGTAGTACAGTGATATTGTATACCTAGATAGTTGGCACACTGCATAAGAAATATTAGAACGAGTGTAATGCATAGTGTGCATGAGATTGATAATTATACTTGCATATTCTAGTTTTGCAATTGCACTTTCAGAATTTGCAAATATTTTAATAGAAGTATCATAAGGGCTGCTTGCCTATTTAAAATTTAAATGCTTGTACTTAAGAAGTATCTTTTCAATGTAGTGAGACTGACATAAAGCATATCATATCCCTCACGATGTTTCCTTACTTTAATCCACAGAATAGTGTCAACTTTGTTTAGGTCTTTGATTTTAAAACAAGAAGTTAAATATTCATTCGTCTTATTTATGCCTTCCATGTCGGAACTAAATATGAGCACATCGTCCATGTATAGGCATATTATAGTACCATATTTGAATAGATGCACATATCAGCATTATTATGCTTGAAACCATTGGACAAAATTATAGTGTCAAATTTATCATGCCATTGTTTTGATGCTCATTTTAATCTATATAAGCATTAAACCAGTTTACAAACCTCATTTTCATTTCTGTTCATAACGAATCCCTTCTGGTAGTTCCATTTACACTTCTTCGTCCAATTATTAATTAAGAAAAGCAGTCTTGAAATCCATTTGATGTACATACAATCCATGAATAGATGCAAGAGCAAAAAGAACCCTTATTGGTGTTAGTCTAGCGACTGGAGCATATCTATCAAAGTAATTGATGCCTTCCTTTTGCCTAAATCTTTTGGCTACTAGCCTTGGTTTGAAAGTGTGAACATACCCATTTGTGTTGTATTTTTTCCTAAACACCCATTTACATCCAACTGGCTTTGATCCGACTGGTAAATCTGTTAGAATCCATGTATTGTTAGATAGAATTGAATCCATCCCGTTTTGTATTGCTTCTTTCTAGAAAGCAGCATCTCTTGAAGTAATAGCTTATTTAAAGGTTTTAAGATCTTCTTCGTTGTTCAAAATATAAATTATCTCATTAGGTAATTTATTTCTATCACCAACAACAAGGTGAACTATATCATCTGGTGAGACAAAATCAAGAACTAAGCTTTTGGCTTTCCTTGGTCATTGGTTTCCTCTTGGTTCATCAGGTACGTTTTGAAGTCTGCTTTTGTTCGGAGAGATATATTCAATGTTTTGATCATTCCTTTTAAAGATGATTTGTGTAGGATCTGAAACCGTCACTGAATCACATAAAAAAAAATTTCGATGAATTCGACATCTCTTGATTCCACAATCACATTAGAGTCTACATCCAATATTCTGTACACCTTAGAATTTTCATCATATCCCATGAATATACTTTTTAATGTTCTTGGTCCAAGTTTTATTCTTTTTGGATCTGTGACCCTATAAAAGGCTAAACATCCCCAAACCGTTAGATATTTCAAGCTTGTTTTTCTTCCTTTCCATAATTCATAAGCAGAAGTCTTAATTTTCTTTGATGAAATTCTTTTATGCAAATGACATGCCATAAGGAGTGCCTCTCCCCACAAATTGACAGATTGTTTAGCAGTAAATCACATCATTAGTCATTTCAACCAGTGTTCGATTTTTTTGTTCGGCCAGTACATTTAGTTGCGAGGTATAAGGTGCGTTTGATTGATGAATAATTCCATTTTCTTTGCAGAAGGATGAAAATTCAGAGGAAAAATATTCCCCACCTCTATCACTTTGCAGCACCCTAATCTTCTTTTCCTTTTGATTCTCAGCATTAGTTTTGAAACATTTAAAGAATTCAAAAGCTTGATATTTTGGCTCATTAAATATACATGTGTATATATAGAATAATCATCAATAAATGTTATAAAGTATATATCACCACCTATAGTTGATAAACAATTTTATTCACAAATGTCTGAATGTATTAGTTCAAGTAGTTCAGTATTCCTTTCAGATTTTGGAAACGGATTTTTGCATATCTTTACTTCAATAAATATTTCACATTTAGATTAGTTTACATTATCATATGAAATCATTCCTTCTTTAGACATAAATTGTAAATTTATGTAATTAAGATGTGCTAATCTATTATGCCATAAATGAAACGAATTGACAACATAAGCAGACTCGTTCATTTTATTAACGCTTAATTTAAACATACCATTACAAGCATGTCCTTTTCCAATGAACATACCACCCTTAGAAAGAATAAGACTATTACCATCTAGAACTCCCTTAACATCCTTATTACACAAGAGACTTGCACAAACTAGAATTTTTCTGATTTCTGGAACATGTAAAACATTAATAAGAATAAACATTTTGCCAGAAGTGAACTCCAATTCTATGGTTCCTTTTACAATGAGACTTGAAGCATTATGATTTCCCATAAGCATCTTCCTATCATCAAAAACCTTCTCATAGGATTTGAATTGTGACTACTGATGCATACATGAATAGTAGCTCCGGACTCATACCACCAATCATTTTCTTTAGTAGTATCTGCCATGTTTAGTTCTGCGATCATATCGATGTTTAATTTCGAAAACATAGCAATGATTTCTGATTCTTCTTGTTCAACCATGTTTGCCTTTTTGAAAATACCTTGATTGTTCTTTTTGCCCTGGTTAGCATTCTGTCTTTACTCCCTTTTCTGTCTTTTGAAAAATCTGCAGTCGTGTTTGTAATGTCCAGTTTTTCCACAGAAGTAGCAGTCACTTTCTCCTTTGCCGTTTCTATCTCTTTTGGGTTTCCGGAGGACTTGTAATTATTTCCAACATTGTTAATATTGGATCCAGATGTAGATTCAAAAACTATTTTTTCACAATTTATGGTTTCTTCTCCAATACAAAGATGTTTTTGAATCCGTTCCATTGTGAAATCCTCACTAGAATGCCTAAGTTTCTTTTGATAATCACCCCAATTCTTAGGGAGTTTTGCCATTACATCCACGGCTTTCAAAGCATCTGGGATGGTGATCTTTACATCGTTTAATTTGATGAAGATTACTTGTAGTTGATGTGCTTGGTCCAAAACAGAGATATTATCAAGCATTTTAAATTCAAAAGTTAAAAACTTATCTGTGCCTTGCTTCTCATTACTACATTCGATCTCTAATGCTTTCCAGATTTCCACCGAGGCGATTCGATAGAAGTACAGAGATCGTCCAATCGATCGGACAATGTATTAAGAATGTGTCCCTGCAGACGACTTAACCTTCCACTCTTTTCTTTCTCCATGGAATTGTTTATGCACTATCCTTATCAGTAGGCGGTGGAATGGGTTGTAGATCAGGGTCTAGAACATATGCTATCTTCAGAGTTGTTAAAAGGAATATAATCTTATCTTGCTAGCGATTGTAATTAGTGTCATCAGAGCGATCAAGTTTGGTGAACTCTTGATTCATAATTTTGCAAGTCGATTCTGATCCATTTGCCAATGCCATTGAATAATTCCTTAAGATCGTTAGTTATTTGATAAGCGAAATGAATCAGAAAGAACAAGAGGAATTGTCATTTGAGGCACGTGCAGAAGGCTCTCCTTAGGGAATTCTACGCTCCTACTATTTTGTAGTGAATAGGGCAACGAACTTCCTCCGGTATACAACAAACGGTAAATTTATAGAAACAAAGAATGTATGGAGGAAGAGAAATTCAGAGAAGATTGTCTTGCCAGGCAGAAAGGAGAAGTATATAAAAATAGTGGACGAAAATGACTGTTGAAGGTAGTTGCGGGCGAGCAGAGGCGACTGTTCATTTAAACAATATGACTTTTTGGAATAGTCAAGTCTGTGACATAAAATCACCCACGTGCCGACTTTCCCCAAGTGCAAAATCGCCTATATTTGACCCATAATAATATTTTATAGGCCCAAAGCGTTTTAGCCGAAGCCATTGTGTCCATCTCCAATCCTAAGTTATTTTAATTCACAATATCCTATTTAATCTATTCTTATATATATGAATAGATAGTTCATAATATTTTTCGACGTGGGGCGAATATTGTTGCAATCTTCCCACTGATCCCCCACAAGATTGTAATATTATTTATTTATGCATATGAGAAAGTAAATTTTGGTTTAAACTTTTCTCCTTAGTCCATATATATATATTTCAAAAGAATATTTGGTAGTGAATACTTAATCCAAAATCCTATAGATGAAGCAAAGTATATGAACACATAAAGAATAGCATGCTTGTTTAAAATATCATTACCATAGGCCAGTTATTAATTTCCTCCTTGTTTTCATGAACATGTATAAAATTATATCCAAAATTCATTGAAACATTATTTGTTATGTTCACATAGGTGATCATTCTTTCCGTCCTTACTATTATGGACAAATGATGACCACAAAACGTAACAATACAAACATTGAGCTTGTCATGTTTGTCAATCACTTAACTACAACTTGTTTTTACCCATTAAACTTTAGGCTAAGGAGCATAAGTTGGGTTTCTATTGAAGGTGTTTAAAAAGGTTTTAGACCCATTTTGCAACTAGTTATTTTAACCATTTCTCTTGGTATTCCCTTGGTTAATGGGTCTACCAATTTTTTTTCAATCTTACATATGTAATTGTGATAATACCATCCACAATTAGTTCCCTACAATATGCATGTCTCCGGATTATATGTCTATACTTTCTGTTGTAATTCTTATTATATTCTCTAGACAAAGTAGCTTCACTACCAAGTAAACATAGATGGATGATGACGGTTGTGGCCACAACTATATCTCTGTTAACAAATTTCTCCACCGTTTCGCTTCCTTTACTATGCATCCAAAGCAATAAATTATGCTTCCTTAAATAATGTGTAATAAATTTTTGTTTCTTTGAGGCCCATGATATAGCACATCCTCCACGAGTAAAAACCAATCCAGTAGTTCCTCTAATTTTGTTTTCAGGAGTCGAACCACTTGCATCCTTGTGTCCTTCTAGAACTACTGTCAAATTTCCATAAGAGAATCCTTATTTACAAGTTGTTTTAAGATAACCTAAGAATCTACCAATTTCTTTCTAGTATGTAGTACTAGGATTATTTGTATACCTAGACAGTTTGCACACTACATAAGAAATATCAGAATGAGTGCAATGTATGGCGTACATGAGACTGCAAATTACAGTTGCATATTCTAGTTGAGCAACTACTGTTCCAGAATTTGTAAATATTTTAATAGAAGAATCATAAGTGTTGCTTGCTTCTTTAAAATTTAATGTTTATGCTTAAGAAGATCTTTTCAATGTAGTGAGACTAACATGAAGCATATCCCTCATGATGTTTCCTCACTTTAACCCTTAGAATAGTATACACTTCATTTAGATCTTTCATTTTAACATGCGAAGTTAAATATTTCTATAATGACCCATATTTTTAGTCAATTTATAATAAGGTTTTAAATATGTTTAAAAGGATTTTTACGTGGATAAGTCTGACTCAAATTTCAAATTTTTAGTAAATTATAAATCTTGACTAGAAAATTTAAAAATGAATTCAAACTTGGTTTTATATTTTACTATGATTAAAAAGAGTCAGTAAACTTTTAAAATCAATTTTAAAGTGAAAATATTTGAAATAAATAATTTAATATTATTTTGGTGACCTGAAAATGAAACATTTTCGAGATAGTCTTAGAATCATATGAAACCAATTTTATCTCATCTGTAACGTTAAAACATGGTAATGTTACGAATGTCAAGTCAATAGGAATTAATACGTAAGGATACATAATATAAATGCACATTGAAAAATTAGTTACACTTCAAGAAAAGCTAGAAATGAGGCCATTTTCAAACGGTCTCTGAATTCGATGAGACCATTTTTATTGGATTATTATTAATGAAATATATTAGGGTTTCAAATTTCGTATTGCTTGGACTTACAGTTTAATCATACGATCTAAAAACATATAGGAATCGTCTTATTGAAATTTGACATAAAAATAAGCAGTTTTGGCTAACATTGAACAAATTGAAAATATTGATATAATGGTAAATGACAACCTAAATGACATATTAGTGTGTATTAATGATTTCATAAGGGTTGTAATAAATTTAAATATACATATCACCTTCTTAAGATAACCCTTAAATATAAATTAACTATTAACTTAAACAAATCATTATTTTTCTCACAACTTCCCACCCCTCATACCCTTTAGACAACACAATGTCCTTCCCACCACTTGTCGTTGTCTTCAGCAATGCCCATCCCCCTTAAAGTACATGCACGTGAAGATAGAAGAAGCCATTTTCATTACCATTTTTAAAATCCTTTTTTCATTTTCTTTCCTTTTAATCTACCATTTTTACTCCTCCATACTCCTAAACACCACGCCACCTCCTCCTCACCACCAGCCTACAGCTCCCTCTCCCAATAGGAGCACCATCCCACCTGCTTCTAGCTACGACCGTGGGCCCCCTTTTGTTCCAAAGTCCCTCCTTTTTATTTAAAACGCAAAAAGATCATCTTTTTTCCCCTTTTCCCCAAATTCCACCAACCTAAGCTCCTCCCCGGGGGACCACAAGCTCACGCCCCCTTCACACCACCACCAGGCCGCGCAACCCATAGGTGGACCTTCCCTACAATGGGCCGTGGGCCCCACCAACATTCCAAAATTTGAAAATCCCTTAAAACCACACCTTTCCTCGTGAAATTGCAAATAGATCTCTCTCTCTCTCTCTCTCTCTCTCTATATATATATATATATATATATATATAGTAACTAGTGAAAAGGTGAAGTCTTGATTTCCTAAAGGCTAGAATATTCCTACATGCGAAGAGTTATGGTGAATGCTATGGTGAGAACTCTTCACCATATTTGTTTAAATAGTTTAGTTAAACACTTAATTATATTGTTGGTGATTGATTACTATGTGATTGATATGGTAATGTTATATGATGTGGTTCACATGTATAAATGGGTAAATTGCTAAGCTAACACGATGTTAAAATAAGGATATTGGTAGTAGTTGATTTAATAACATATTAACAAGAAAAATTGGCTCATTTGGAATGTATGTGTAAAATTGTGATATTCTTTGTTATTAATGTGATACGGATAAGCATCCGAATATGATATGTGTTGATATGGTTTTGTTTTGGCCAATTGTGGAAATATAGTGTTAATAAGGTTTAATACCTTAGTTCATAATGGTTTGATATGGGATTAAGTGTTAATGACTTAGGTCAATGTTGCCAAGATGGGGTAATTAGATGTTAACAGTTGTTAACAACTATTATTGGATGTTAATGATGTGTGAAATCCATATAAATGGAATTATATGGTAATTGGTTGAACCTCATTCCAATTTGAAAATAATTTGAATATATTATTAATAAAATATTCAGTGAAAATTATAAGTTTGAATTTAAAATCCAAAAATTTTGAAAGGTAGTTTAAGTCATTACGAATAGTTTTTGTAAAAGAAAGAATTTGATTTGAATTAACTTTGAATTAATAAAGGCGTGCTTTCAAATTTAAATTGAAAATGAATAGAAATCTAAAAAAGATGTTCGATTAGGTTATCTAGGAAAAGTTTTAAAAAGATTTCCTTCATAAACTATTTTATTTATTTTTATAACAGATGTCAGGAAAATTTGGACTTCAAATAATAAGTTTTCAAAAATAATATTATTTTAATGATTTAAATAATATTATAAGGATTAAATAATGGAATATTTGATTTTCAAGAGAAATTATTGAAATATAGTTTGCAAAAATAATTATATATGTTTTATATAATTAAAAGATATTTTGGAAGTAATTTGATTTAATTTTAATTATAAATCAAAATTTAGTCTGAATAGGACATGTCGCGCAGCGATAGTTCGCGAACTTCTACCATTGACTTCAAGTTGACTTCTCGGAAGATCCGTCCATCGGATTATCCCAAAAAGAAAAATGGTAGGTCCAAAATGAAAAGAGCTTTTAAATGAAATGTTACGTTTTCTAATCCAATGGTTAGATTTTGAAATAAGTCAAAATCAATTTACTAGAAAAATCCATAAATTGTAGTATAAGTACCAAAATTGGATATATTTTTTTAATGAAATTAGCTATTTTTAAATTATTAAAAATAGGGATAAATTATGATAAATCAGAATAAATGGTTTGAAAAAGATTTTGATTGAATATACGAAGTTTTAGGAAGATAAAAAGATATTTTATTAGAATGAGCTAGTTAATAACTAAAGTAAAGAACCAAAAAGAATATGCGTTGATTCCTAAGAGTATATTCTAGTATCATCTATGAGATCTAACTGCAAGTTTTTCCGTTAGGCGAGGGGTGGGAAAAAACAAAAGGAAATCGGATATTTAACTAAGAACATATGAAGTTTTCTGTAAATAAAGGATCTAGTGGTTAAAATAACATATTAGAATAAAATGTTTAAAACATAACCAAAATTTTCCAATGTATGAATTTAATTGGATTTTAATGGAAAAAATCTTCAGATATTTCGATATTGGATCCGTAGTTATAAAGATACTGTTTTAAGGAATTTATAAGATATTGATATTGTTATTCCCTATACGGAATCTGCTGATTTCAGAATTTGATTTTGAATATAAATCGATAAGATTCCTATTTAATGCCTTATATTTGATATCAAATTGGATTTTTGTTTGTCGTGATTGATCTTTTTAATAACATATATTCTTTAACCCGGTTAAAGACATAATTGGCTTTCAAAGTTAAGTAATCATTGAATAATGATTTGGAGATTGAAACTAAGTAGAGTTTAATAAATCTTTCAATAAAGATTTGAACGAATGAAATGGAGATTAAAACTAAGTTAGAGTTTCAATTAATCGTTAATTAGATTTTAAATGAAAGAAGATAATTAAACTTATCGGGACAAGAGGAGTTTTAAATATGGAGTACCACCAGTTTTGCTTCATGGGATGAATAGTATGAGAATGAGATAACGATATGAGAGCTTACTTTTCGTAAGGCTTGATAATCCATTAAGGGTTATAAACCATGATTTGAATTAAGTTTGTGAAAAGAGATTATATGATCTTTTGAAAGGATTTCTAAGGAAAGATTTCAACAAGAGGTATAAATAAAGTAAATCTTTGATAAGATATAAGGGAGTAATTCCTAATGTAAATGACGATTGAGTAAAAGAATATCCCAAAATGGAATGAGGCTTATGATATACTTATATATCACTTGATTTTTAGAATGCGCTAGTTATTCGGGAAGACTGGGTTTCAACCCAATCTAAATAGCTATACGACTATCTTTGAAGATATCGAGGACGGTGGTTGAAGACCAAAGATCTTCACATCGAGAGGACTTCTCATTGATGCCTCAGGCCGTACACCCACTATGGTTGTAATGGTAGTCCAAATATGCTTGGAGATTTTTCGGATATGCAAAGGCATCTCTCCTTTATTAGATGGGGAATAAGGTGCCTTCGGTTCCCTCTAGACCTAGGACGAATTTGTAACTGAATGTATGTCTAACACTATAAGTTACGACATAATAAATTGATGTCTATTGATTTTATATCAGTTGGTGGTTGAGGATTAATTCTCTTAGCTTAACACCCTCCTAAGACTTATGAACTTAGAGGGTTATATATTAGTAGACACTGATTATATGTACTGAATTGACAAGGTAGCATGCCAAGTGTTGATGGATCAAAGCTTCTTGTTGAAAAGCATAGCTTTGTGGATGATGATCAAAGAATGGCTGACATAGCGTAGCTTTGTGTTGAAACGTTACTTCAAGCCTCATAGCCCGTAAATGGCTGAAAACAGGATGGTGGATGCCAAAGAAATGACGTACGCTTCCTCTACCTAAAAGGGATGCCTTGGTTGGGAGCCCAGGAAATTTATTTATGTGGATGATGAAATCGAGGCGCCTCAGATGATGGTCAAACAACGACCAGGATGACAGTCAGATACGATCGGGGAACATTATGTTAAGGAGTAACCCTAAATCATTGGGAATTGGTGGGCTGACTCTATTGTTCCAACGATTACATGCATGTGTTAGACATCTTGCTAGAGATGATCTAAAGGGTTAAGGAAGATCCTTTTCCTTGGTTATTGATGAAATCCAAATTCCAATACGGGCCTTGTGTTTTCAGTTGTAAACTTGTATGTTGACATAATGGGATGGGGGCATTATGCCATCTAAGATTGATAAATTTATTTGCGAAAATAATTTCCACATTATGCACTAGTGATAATAAAAAAGAACTTTCGCGTATCAAGCATGTTTGGCTATTATAAGGTAAAACTCTATCCTCCGGTTTGCGTTGCATTGTGTGATGGGACTTGAGTCTTATAATAGCTTTATTTTTCAAAAAGAATTATGAGTTTATGATTGGTATTTATGTGGAGAAAACCCGTTTCGTGTTATACGGCATGGTCCCGTGACTTACCCAACTTTAATAAAGTAAATAATTGTTTTTGGTTCACACACCAGTCCTATGACTGGATGGAAGTTTATTGTTTCTCACTTAAACTCTAGGCGCCCATATTTTCCACATGGGCAGCTAGTAGTTTTGGCTTTGCAGATAATTTTTAAAGCAGGATCCTAGATTATAGATGGAGCTATACTCTGGATTATTTTGTAATCTTCTACTTAGAGTTTGTTATTTCCGCCGTGAATTATAATTTATTACACTATGATATTTGCGATGTACTCTGATGTAAAATTGTTTCAAGAATAATGAAGTTTTCTTTTGTGTTTTGTTCTGATGTGTTGTATCCCATAATGGTTCGAGGATTTATGCCTTTTAGATCGGACTTGTGTGGCTTATGGTTGGTCTAAGGGTACGAATTTTTCGGTTTACAAAGCTTTCGGGGTACGACTCATTAGAACAAGATGAAAAACTCAACAAAGGTAGGATTGGTAACATCCTATAAAAGAAAACTCATTAGAAATAGGATCATTAGTATCCTAGAATGAGTGACTCATTAGAAATGAGGTTAGTAATGCCATAGAATGAGTTAAGAATATTATGTATGCAAGAGAGTGTAAACGCGATATAGAAACTAAAAATTATCGACGATTTTTGACAGTCGATAAAATTCTGAAACCTATTAGGTAAGAAAATAAACTTGCTTATGTCTTCCTTCCTTTTCGAGGACAAAAAGTATTTTAAGTGGAGGAGAATGTAAAGACCCATATTTTTAGTCAATTTAAAATGTGGATTTGTTGGAGAATAGAGTTTTGATGACAACAACCTTATTTTAATATTAATTGATTATAAAATATATACTAACACTTTTTTCTAGAATATATATACACACACATATGCAGGAATTATGATGGAAGACTGTAAAGTTTAAAGATATTAGAGATTCAGAATTCAGAGATATTTCATGACTCATGAGTATTCAAGATTTCAAGAGTTCAAGGCTAATATAGTTATAGAGTCTATAACTTGTAAGTCTCTAAATAACACTCAAGGTTCAAATTCAAATTTCAAATTTCAAATTCTGTTTTCAAATTCTATCTTCAACCCTCTATATTCTAATTTCTATATTTTCTTCTTACATTAATTTTTTTTAACTTAAGGTTTATAAGTTTTATATATATTTTTACATTTTATATTTATATAGTTTTAAACTTTATAATTTTATAAATATGTTTATATAGTGTTTATCCCTTAAAAACCACACATATATTGGTTTATTAATCCTGCTTTAGAATCATGGATCATGCACCATTAGGATTGGTCATGCAAAATGCTTCACAATATGCTGTGAAAATCTACGAAAGGCCAGGGGCGACCACACATTACGAAGGGTTAAGTACGGCTGGGAAAGGTTGCATATGTTAAATAATCAGGGGGACCTCTCAAACACAACCAGGTTCAGTCACATGACATAGTTTGAAGATACAAAGAAGTCGCTCATGCAAAACCATTCCAAGAACGGCATGACACAAAGTTTCACCAGTTATGGAAGGGTCACCTCATTCATTCTTGTATCAAAAAGTTTGATTGAACAAAGAAATGAAGATAACCGCCCCATCAGTTAGACAAAAGTTTAAAGATACCAGGGATCACGCATGCGCCTTATGTCCATTTATGGATTACAGCCATAGTCGTTCGCTCCTCGATCTGCTGCTACTACTTCAATCAGATGTTTTCCGCCAAATTAAGGATCGCTAACCTAAAGATATTCACGACTTGGAAGGTCTGTCACTCTCACAAATTTGCCCGCTCTTAAATTTACTTTCTCTAAACAATTGGGGATGGTCACTGACAGCTGGCTACAATCGGGCGTGGCATGATCGTAGTAAATGGGACGAGCGGCTCGGTCGAATTGAAGTTCAAATCTCCACAGGGGTTCATCAATAAATAGGACACACCCCCCACCAAGAAAGGCGGATCTGGCGACTACGAAGTGCTGTTAAATTCCATCCTTAGCTGTTCCTTAAACATTTCTAGCCATCATCATCATCAACATCTGAAGACCCTTCATCCATTAAGTCATGGCGTCTGTCAAAATATGATAAGAGTGAAAGATCCAAGACATCCTCTTCCTCCTCCGTCGGCTATCCATCCTTTTTCATCACTGATCCTACCATTCCTCCATCAAATCTCGTGAACCTAAGTGGAATTTGTATGTATATTGAAACTATATTGAGTGGACGAAAAGATCTATAAAGAGCAAGAGCTAATATGACTTGTAATCATCATCATGATAATGCAAACTCTATTCACAGTGGACGTAGGCCTAACCCAAGGATAAACCACTATAAAACCTCATCTCCACTTTGTTTTCTTTGCGTTTTTACTTTCAATTGTTATTGAGTGCGGCTCAACTTATCTTCTAACCATATTGATGAAGTACATTAATTGTACCCTTGGTGTTTGAACCAGTTTTAGTGAAAACATTTGGCGCCCACCGTGGGGCCGATTCTCATATCCTTCCTTCACATTTCCCTCTAAATTTTCGCAGCTTACCATCAATATTCAGAACTTCACTCTTTCCTTAAAGCCATGGGCGGTTCAAGAAAAAAATAATAAATCCAATAAAGCTACCACAGCCGTTGGGGATGTTCGCAGTGACGAAACCACGCCGCAAACTTTGAATCAAGAAGTTAAAGAATCCTCCTGGCCCTCTGTAACATGAGATGAATTGAATGTGGTTGTGACCAGTTTGATGGAAAAAATGGCTGCCACAACCAAAATGATGATGGAAAGGCTTGATGCCTTGTTTAATACTTGAGTCAATCTTCCACCACCAAATGCTGTGAACAATCCTAACGAGAGAGGACTCTTCAGCCTCGCACCTTAATCGACCTCACTTCTTAGAGGAAGATAAGAGTGAGGCCGGCATTGAGGACTCTAAGGTTATATCTCCGCAGCTTACAAAGAAACATGTGATGAAAAGTACTGCAAGTCCTCCCAAAAGGAATGAAAAGCGTCGAGCTCGAATTACATTCGCACCAACAAAAACTTAGATGCCAGTCTAGGGGAGTGAGAAAATGATGAAAAACGCATTGCATACATGATTTAGCGGATAATGAAAGAGAAAACAAACTGAGAGGATGAAGCAAAAGAGTGGAAATTTTCACCCAGCAAAAATCTCTTTGCAGAACGGATCCATCAAGCAAAATTCCCTAAGAAATTCACACCCCCAACAATAGCGCCTTATGGTGGAACTGGGGATCTGAATATCTTCCTGTTCAAGTATGACCAACACATGAATGGAGCCAGGGCGACCGATGAGATAAAGTGCTTATACTTTCCCGTATGCGTGGAAGGTGCAACCTCGCTATGGTTCACCAGACTCCCACTTAAATGCGTTGATCAATTTGCCGACTTAGCAAGAAGGTTTCAAGACCAGTTCCGCCTACAAACTACCAGAGCAAGATATGTAATGTCACTCAGTGAGATGGAACTGAAGCCTATAGAAACCATTAAATCCTTCCTTACACGATCCCATGTAGCAGCGGCTGAAGTCATAGAACCAGAACCCCGGTATTTGCTGGCGGCCCTAAAAGGTGCTGTTGATGAGAAATCGAAATTTGGAAAATGGCTCAAAATGAAGAAACCCAAAACTCTTAAGAAGTTCTACAAAAAAGCTGAGGAGTATATGAGCGTGGAAGATGACAATGAAGAAACCAAAAACTCTTAAGAAGTTCTACAAAAAAGCTGAGGAGTATATGAGCGTGGAAGATGATGCTCTGAACGTCCAGAAGGTCACATAAAACAGCACTGCTAAAGAAGGAAAAAGCAACGAATTCCAAACGGAGCAGAAAAATGACTCTGGGTAAAAGAGGGGGAGTGATGAGAAGGACAACAAAGCTTACAAGAAAACGCGACTTTAAAATCTTTCAAAACTGACTCTTTTAAATGAAACTCCAGAGAGAATTTATTATGCCACTAAGGATTCAGGCATCTTCCCCCAGATGAAACCTCAGAAGATTACTAAGCAATAAGCAAACTCTGGCAAGTTCTACCGGTTTCATAACCAACCAGGCCACAGCTCTAATTAATATCGACACCTGAAGAGTTTAATCGAGGAGCTCATCAGAAAGAATCAACTTCAATAGTATGTGAAAAATCCCCGAAACCCTCCAGCTGCATAAGGACACGTTAACCCCGCTAGCCAATCCGATTCAAGAGAGAAAGCTCAAATATCTGTTGATTCGAGACTAAGCGGAAACAAAGGGCAGTCGAGAACGAATCCACCAAGGCTACGGGAACTCACTATCATTGAATCAGTCAGTGATTGATCTGCTACGGGACTGGTGATTCAAAACCTTATGCCAGCTCTTATTCTGGGTTATCCTTTAGGAAAATCCTCCACAGGATGTAATGCGACTTGTGCTGCCCTCGCTGGTTGTTCTATCGGACCCAGGTAAAGAAATAATTAGTTCGGGTCTAGGTTTTCCGGTGAATTAGATTCTTTCCTGGCATCGGCAAGAGGCATCGTATTAATGAAATCACTCTTAATGTGTAGCTGCCTCCTCATCCCCTTATGTTAATCAACATGATGTTTGGAGGGCCTCATCCGGTTGGAAGCAGCTGGGCAGACATAGAAAAGTATGCTAACGAGCTCATAGGAGCTTCAAAAGAAGAAAGATGCATGGTCCTAAACAATGAGTTACCAGTGAAGATACCTAGAACCTTAACTGATGATGTGGTGTTCAAAGATAGGGACGCCAACGGATTAGTTACAGCAACCACTGATGCTATGGTAATTACAATCGGTCTGGGTCCTACAGTCGTGAAAAGAGTCCTAGTTGATACGGAGGCATCCGTTAATGTGATCTTCATCAACACATTCCAGAAGATGAATCCCTCTATGGCAGAAGTACGAGCTTATCCAAATAAAATCAACGGGTTTACTGGACAACCCACACAACCCATTGGTACTATTAGACCAAAATCTGGGCCTAACACCCAAATGCGGTGTGAAATCCTCACAATCACAGAATAAATGCAGAAAAGCAGTAAAATAAGAGGAGACACACGAGATTTTTATAGTGGTTCGGCTCAAACCAAGCCTACATCCACTTTATAGTTTCTTAAATCCAAAGAGAACTATTACAATGTTGTTTGCTTGCAGTTTATACACGAAATCCTCGTGTTTACAATGAAGAAGAGGAGATTAAAGGGAAGATTATACACGAAATCCTCGTGTTGTAATGTGGAATTCGACTTATAGGTTATGCAATAGCCTTGCGAAGAACCATAATGGAAGCCATGAAAAGTTAGAGTTCCAAAAGTCCCCTGAAATGACCATCTCCTGGTGTATTTATAGGTATAGAGAAGCAGCTAGGTGCTCTGAATCGGATCGGATCGGAGGGGCATGTGGCGTGCACTGAGGCCATCTCGGAGATAGTGGAAGAGTGGTCTTCAGATCGTGAGCCGATCCGGGTAAATAGGAGGCAGTTACGCCTGAAGAACAGGTCAAAGCTGCTGCGTCTGAGCAGGTGCAGGGGGGTCGGTTCGGAATTCCGATCCGAACCGAGTTGGTGTCTTCAATCCGATGACTTCGTGTGCCAGTGTGCTCGAAGGTGAAGCGGATCGGGTTTGCCCCTTCCGATCCGGTCCGGAATGATGAGAATGGGAGCTGTGCCAAGCTAGTGTGCCAGAGACGTTCGGATCGGGTGCTCCTCCCATCCGATCCGAACCAGTTTCCAGATTCCCAATGTTCAAGTTTCCGGTTCTCCATGTGTTCACGGAAACAAGCGTAACTTCCAAACCGTAAGTCTGATTGAGCCAAACCAAAGCTCAAACTGAATCTAATTCAAACAGCTACAAGAGTTACAGAGCTCAGCTCTGTAATTGCTGATTTTGGGCCCAAAAGAGGTCGTCTAATAGGAGTTTCGGGACATTCTTTGTTTGTGATGCGATTTCAGCCAAATCGCTTCCAGCCTTTTGACGATATTCCCGATACTTGAGCGTACTGTTGAGAAGAAATTCCATGTGTGACTGCTTTGACTATAAAACGGGTCAACAGGTACAATAGACCTACTCGTGGAACTGGCAGATGGAGAACGCAAGGATTCTATGGTACAAACCTTTGTCCTGATGGATAAGTTTTCGTCCTACAATGCATTCCTTGGAAGGCCATTTTCGCAGGCTATAAGATCGCTTTAGCTCCATGGTGCTTGACCATGAAGTTTCCAATTGAGAGGGGAATTGGTGTAATTAAAGGTGACCAGATCACTACAAGGGAATGCTACGTAATAGAGCTACGTGAGGCTAGGAGAAGAGACTTGGGAAAGGATGTGGAGGCTATGCTCCGCATTCCCAAACTTCCCTTATAGCAATTAAAGAAGGGTCCCTACACTGAAAAACATAGCGGAGCACGAAAGGAGATCGACCCCAGGAAGGCTAGTGCAGAGGATGAAATAGTAGCTCCAGCTAAGATCACAATTCCCATAGCTGTTAATCCAAAAGATCCAAGCTGTGTGCTGAATATTGGCTCTAAATTGAGACTGGAACTAAAAAGTCAGTTGGTTGTCTTTTTTAAGGTCAATTTAGATGTGTTCACATGAAACCACTCCAACATGTGTGGCATATCTCCAGATGTCGTAGTCCATAAACTTAACGTTGATCCACAAGTACCTCTTGTCAAGCAGAAAAGGAGGACTCAGGGCCCAGAGAGATTGTGCGCTTTGAAGGAGGAAGCCGATAGTTTGATGGAGAACGATTTCGTCAGAGATTCTACTTATCTGAAATGGGTTTCCAATCCTGTGCTGGTAAAGAAAGCAAACGGTAAATGGCGGGTCTGCATAGACTACTCAGACCTTAACAAAGCTTGCCCGAAATATAGTTTCCCTCTTCGCAGAATAGATCAACTGGTGGATTCCACGGCTAGACATGAGTTGCTGTCTTTTATGGATGCCTATTCTGGTTACAACCAAATTATGATGTACGGATCAGACAAAGAAGACACAAGCTTCATTACTGATCTTGGCTTGTATTGCTACAAGGTGATGCCATTTGGCCTAAATAATGTCGGGGCAACCTACCAGCGATTGGTAAATACTATGTTTAAAAAACAGATTGGCATGACAATGGAGGTCTATGTCGATGATATGTTGGTAAAATCGAGAAGAGCAGAAGATCACTTGCAAGATCTGGCTCAGATGTTCAACATTCTACGCCAGTATGGCGTGAAGCTGAATCCTTTAAAGCATTCTTACGGGGTCGGTTCAGGTAAGTTGTTAGGGTTCATGGTCAACGCCAGGCACATAGAAGCCAATCCAGCTAAAATATCAGCCTTAAGAGAAATACGCGCACCAGGAACTAAGAAAGAGCTTCAACATTTGAATGGGAAGATTGCGGCTTTAAATCGATTCATACCCAAGGCAATGGACGGATGTCTTCCATTCTTCAATGCCCTTAGGAAAGGGAAGAAGGGATATAATGGAACCCCGAATGCCAGAAATATTTCGAAGAATTAATCCAACACATGGCAACACCTCCGATGTTGTCAAAGCCTAATGACAGAGAGGATTTGTTTATGTACTTGGTTGTGTCTACCCATGATCTAAGCGCGACATTGGTAAGAGATGACTCGAAGGTTCAGAGACCAGTTTACTACATCAATAAAAGGTTAACTGGGGAAGAACTGAATTATCCAAAGCTTGAAAAACTCACCTATTATTTACTTATTGCCTCAAAAAAGCGTCAACCTTACTTTCAGGCTCACTCTATTAAGGTTCTCATGGATCGGCCTCTAAGACAAGTCTTGTCCCGACCAGAGACTTCCAGGAGATTACTGAAATGGAATATTAAGCTCAGTCGATATGATATTACATACCACCCCCGAAAGGCAATCAATGGACAAGCACCTGCTGATTTTATCGCAGAATTTACCGAACAGGGAGGAATAAAAGAGGAATCTGATAATGAAACCAACACCCAATGGAAACTATTTGTTGATGGAGCATCAAACGATTATTGCTTTAGGGCAGGAGTGGTCCTGGAAACCCCTAAAGGAAGATCCATATGTTATGCGCTAAGACTAGAATTTCCAGCAACAAATAACGAAGCTGAATACGAAGCCCTCATTGTAGGGATAAGGCTAGAGAGAGTATTACAACTAAAGACCATTCAAATTTTTAGTGATTCCCAGCTAATGGTGTGTCAAATCAAAGGAGAGTTCCAAGCCAAAATGGGTAATCTGCCAACTTATCTAACTAAGGCATTAGAGCTACTGGAAATTTTTGAAAATTACACCACATCTCATATTCCAAGGTAAGAAAATACTAAGACAGATTCACTGGAGAAATATGTAAGAACGGGAGGTGCACAACTCATAGGATTGGTTCCAGTTGATGTCCTTTCCAGCCCCAGCATGTTACATACTGAGATGGATTCGATCATGGAAGCGATCGATGAGCCAGACTCATGGATGCCACCAATCAAAGAATACCTTATGACTGGTGCACTCCCAATAGAAATGAAGAACAGAAAGAAGTTCCTATGAAAGGCTCTTATGCACCTTATCTAGTCACAATGAAGCTAAAGCAGAAGTTAAGAATTTAGAAACTGGAATAGCCGTTATCGATGCATTTTTATATAGGAAAATAAGAATAAAATAAATGAAGGATAAGAAAACGACAAGGAAGATTAAGAGACATGCATCCAGACCTTTCCTGCCGTGTCAGCATACTACTTAATTGCGCATGCCCATCAAAGACCGGCCGTCTTGCCCACGTCCCCATGATTTAGCAGATCAAAATAAGGAGAGTGACTTAGATTTCTCGCCCACGAGGAGGTACAATTTTAGGTGTTTCTTTTCCCTAAGAACGACCCTTATGTCTTGCATGACTGATCCTTGATAAACCTGATTTAGCTTACCAAACTATGTTGTGATCAGTTATTTCGAAGCCAGTAATTTTTGCAAAATAAAACTACAAACTTCAAGCGGAAAATGTTTTTCCCTTAAAAACCACAGATATATTGGTTTATCAATCCTGCGTTAGAATCATGGATCAGGTGCCATTTAGATCGGTCATGCAAAATGCTTCACAATATGCTTAAACAATCTGTGAAAGGCCAGGGGAGACCACACATTACGAAGGGTTAAGTATAGCTGAGAAAGGTTGCACATGTTAAACGATCAGAGGGACCGCTCAAACGCAGCCAAGGTCAGTGGCACGACATAGTTTGAAGATACAAAGAAGTCACGCATGCAAAACAATTCCAAGAATGGCGCGACACAAAGGTTCACTCGTCATGAAAGGGTCGCCTCGCTCATTCTTGTATCAAAAAGTTTGATTGAACAAAGCAAAGAAGATAACCGCCCCATCAGTTACACAAAAGTTCAAAGATACCAGGGATCGTGCATGTCCATTTAAAGATTATAGCCATATTCGTTTGCTCCTCGATCTGCCGCTACTATTTCAATCAGATGTTTTTTGCGAAATTAAGGATCGCTAACCTAAAGATATTCGCGACTTGGAAGGTCGCTCACTCTAACAAAGTTACCCACTCTTAAAGTTTATTTCTCCAAACGATTGGGAATGGTCACTAATTGCTGGCTACAATCGGGAGGTGGCATGATCGTAATAAATGGGACGAGCGACTCGGACGAATTGAAGTTCAAATCTCCACTGGGGTTCATCTATAAATAGGACACACCCCCCACCAAGAAAGGGGGGATCCGACGACTATGAAGTGCTGCTAAATTCCATCCTTAGCCATTCCTTAAACATTTCCAGCCATCGTCATCATCATCATTCGAAGATCCTTCATCCATTCAGTCGTGGCATCTATCAAAATCTGATAAGAGTGAAAGATGCAAGACATCCTCTTCCTCCTCCGTCGCCTATCCATCCTTCTTCATCACTGATCCTGCCATTCCTCCATCGAATCTCGTGAATCTAAGCCGAATTTGTATAAAATTGAAACTATATTGAGTGGATGAAAAGAGATATAAAGAACAAGAGCTGATATGTCTTGTAATCATCATCATGATAATGCAAACTCCATTCACAGTGGATGTAGGCCTAACAAAAGACTGAACCACTATAAAACCTCGTCTCTATTTTGTTTTGTTTGCGTTTTTACTTTCAATTGTTGTTGAGTGCAGCTCCACTTATCTTCTAACCACATTGATGAAGTACATTCATTGTACCCTTGGTGTTTGAACCATTTTTGGTGAAAACATATAGTTTATATTTATGTTTTCATATCATTTCCTACTTTATAATATTAATTCATAGCACTATATTTTAAATCGAGAATTTCTAGAATTACATTTATGTCAAAATACTTTGAAAATATTCAAAAATCAAAATTCTACTAGGTATATGTTGACATAAAGAAAACACCATGTCGACATATAACTGTCATTTTTTCAATTTTGAAAGGAAGTGTCTTTTCACTAAATGTGACGATTTGAAGCGTTGCAATCTTTCACACACTATAAAAAGGGCTTGAATTTGATTTTTTTAACCACTCTTTCTTCTCACTTTCACTCTCTTTCATTACACCATTATTTCTTTTCATTTTTATGATTTCTACACCTATACTCTACCAAATTCAATTCTGTTTTTACTAATTTTCTTCTCTCAACACTCTCTACTCATTACTCTCTGAATCAAGTGCTACTGAAGAGTTTTAGGGCTGTTTGTAATAGTTTGGGTTGTGTAAAGGAATTGGTGGTATCCCTTGTAGCCGTGAAATCTAGGAAGGCACACTTGATCAAGTGTGTGGGTGGAAACGGTGGCATCCCTTGTAGCCATGAAATCAAGGAGGATTGTGATTGGATATTTATATCGTAATAAAACTATATGCAATCCGGCGTTGCATGGGACTTGATGTACGAGCAATTCCGAACCAGTATAAAATCCAGTAAGTTCTTTTCTTTTCTGCATTTTATTTCTGTTCATATATTTGTGTTCGTGTTTGATTTTGTGTCTGTGATTGTGTTTTTGTTGTTTGATCCATATAGTAATTCACATAAGTTTTAGATTTTGTTTAAAATTCTCAAAAACAGTATTCACCCCCCTCTAGTGTCTGTTTTGCCTTAACGATTCATTCTGCAATTCCTAACAATTGGTATCAGAGTAAGTTTTTCAAAAAGTTCATAACCTGATTTTTGAAAATGTTAAATGGAAAATTTTGAACACTAGTTTAAATTTATGTATTGCATCAGTATTAGATGAGTTTGTATTCAATTGTTTTGAAAAACAAAGTTACTATGATTGATCTATGAGATTCAAAATTTTCTAATTTCAAAACTTTGATATATGAATATGTTAAAAAACCATCATGATATTATTGTTTAAAATTGTAGTTAGTTATTTTCAAAAGTCATTTGATTATTTGAAAAGTTGTGCTATTTTGCAGGAAAAGATTTGTTATATGGCTTTTGAAAATTCAAAAGTTGAAAAGATGGGTAAAGTGGCTGCTGGTGATTCGAATTCCAATACGACGGCTATTGAAAATTCAATTTTTGAAAAGGTGGCCGTTGGAAATTAAAATTCCGAATATGTGTACATGGGTGTTGAGAATTCAAATTCTAAAGGACAATTGAAGAAAAGTAACGATGATTGGTGAAAAGACATCAAGATGAAGAAATGAAAATATACAATGTAAATCAACAAAGAAATGGGTAACAAATAAGTAGAAAATTTTGATTCTCATCTACAAGTAGATTCAATACTGTACATATCTTCATTTTCATCGTAATGCTGCTGGATTCATGTAAATCCATCAAGAATTGATCAAGTAATGATCAAATAAAGTTTTGGTGAATAAAGAAAGAAGGAAACAAAAAATATCGAGGATTACCTTCAAATTGCATCCACAGATTAGACTATTTTGTCTCAAATCCTTTTCCAAATTGTAGTTGTCGTTCTCGCGGCTGATTTGATAGGTAAATCGTCAAATTCCAATCAAAATTAGATGAGATATGACTATATGAAGTTGGCTATGCCAAATTGAAAAACTATTACGGGATTTCATATATAACTCTTACAGTTTCTACTTTCTGCCCCCCAATACCAGCCAAATTCATCCCTAAACTGTCGCTAGTTCATAGTCCTTGAATTCCTCTTCGATTTTCCACTGATTTCGTTCAATTCCGTTTAGAAACGAAGAAGTTATGTCTGCTGAAATTTTGATTAAAAGTGAAAAATGAGAAGAAGAAGAAGAAGAAGAAGAAGAGGAAGAAGGGAAGAGATTATAAGGAGACATGACTTTTGGGCCTTTACATTGTGACACCCCACGTATGTTAATGTCACTTACAAATGGAATGCATTAAGTTTCATGAAGCGTTATGGTGAACAGAAATATTACAAGAGAGACATAAAAATAGCAGTGGAAATAAAACTTTATTTATCATAAAGTAGCATAGTCAAAACATCCCTTGTCTGAAATACATGAAAACCATTACATCATTAAAACATTTTTCTTATTCTTAAGCATCATAGTACAAAGTAGAAGATGCATAATCCCAAAGTGAAAACATAGTCATAGTAGCAAAGGTAGAAGCTTGAGCAATACATCTAGCAGCTCCAAGCAAGACGATAGCAGAATCTTGACTAAGCGTGAGAATTCCCTCCCTGAGTACCTGGGGAGCAAACGGAAGAAAGGAGAGGAAACAAAAAGGGTCAGAAATAAAGTCTGGCGAGTCCAGTTACTCTTAGCAAGTAAATAAGTAAAAGTATCATGACAGGCGTACAAAGTGGATAGGAGAGATATCATCATAATAGGTAAGTGTGACAAGGTAAATAAGATAGAGTATATTGCGCATCTAGAGATTTCTCTACACTAATACTAGTATATCCAGAATGAGGTGATTCCCAACATGTATGAAATGATAGACTTAGGCATACTTTTGGTGAGAGGTTTTAACCCCATACAATCCATTGGCAGCCCCAAAAACGGACTACTAAACTTACCAAAGTCTAGATGTACCATAAATACTAACCTAATCGATCGGCTCCGTGCTCCATTGATACCCTGTGCCGGCCCCACTGTAGGAGGTATCACTTCCTAAAGTGGCAGCCCTTCGTTGATGTGCACAACCATATCTATTGGTGTCACGACATCTTATCTTCCTCTGTTCGGACCATGCACGCACATGACCCAGTCGGTATGCGCCGCTAATAATGTCCTTCATGTTTGGATCTCTTACAATTAGTTCATTAAGCGTGCTCCAACTCCGACCTAGTTCGGAGTACTCGTTTGATACCTATATAGGGTTACTGACCGAAATGGTCCCACAAAAGACGATGAAAGCTCTCCCTTTTTTCTTGCATATCCACTACTAGGTTTTCCACTGGTTATGTTTACCTAACGATGTCTTTAATTACATAACCCCAATAGGTTAAGTTTGTGGGCCTATATATACAAATATTACACACCAACTCAAGATGTACTTAACCCCCCCACTGTTTCATTCAAGTTTACTTAACCCTATTCAAATAAACATGTTTACACAATCCCTACGAATTCAACAAGATTAAGTTTTCATCTTTATTACCATATTCAATTATGGTTAAAATGTGCTAGACCTCCCAGATTAGGCCTACAACTTATTGACGCTGGATATGCCGGTCGGTTCAGGGCAGATTTCTTCCACAAGTCGGGCTTAACCTCATGTCATAGCACGTTTAGTATTTGTGCACTTAGACCTCTCACATTAGATTCACAACTTGCGGTCGCTGTATATGCCATTCGGTTCCAAGCAGACTTCGACTGCAAGTGCAATCTAACCTCATGTCATAAGTGCCATTACAAGTTCTAATTACTGTAATCCAAGGCATTTCAATTATTAATTAATTATACCTATGTCTTTATATGTGTTTATGCCTCTTTTCCCCAATCATATTCTTAATTAATTATATGCACAAATTCATGTTCATAAACATTAACTTATGCCAAACTTTTCATTTACTAATTATGGCCAATTTATACCATTTTTTCCCCTTATTCCCATTCTAACATATGCGCATAATTTAACGTCATGCCTAGGAGAGAAAGCAGCCAGGCTAAAATAAAAGGGACAGGGTGACAGAAATGACTATTCTAACAAGATTGACATAAACATGTGGTGTCATAATCATATAATGACATATTGATAAGATGGACATATATGAACGGATCTAGTGAACATGTGATATTAGAATAAATCTTAACATAATAGGGATGCTATAGCTGGCATGATAAGATCTAAATAATAGTTTAGATGTCAAACTAATAATAGATCCTATTTAACCGTAGTATGATAGGAACAAGGTAATCTAAATAGTGAAACCAAAGTAGACTTGTCATGAAAATTGGGTGAAAGTTTAGATCTAAATCTAAAATATGTCCAACTAATGACAAATCCAAAATAACCACAACATGATAGGTATAAAATGATCTAAAAGATGAATTAGATCTATAATCAAAGGTAGATTTAACATGATAACGGTTAAGATCCAAATCAACTACAACATGATAGGTACAAAATGATCTAAATAGAATTAGATCTATGATCAAAAGTAGATCTAACATGATAATGGTTACGATCCAAATCAACTACAACATGATAGGTACAAAATGACCTAAATAGAATTAGATCTATAATCAAAAGTAGATCTAATTTGATAACGGTTAAGATCCAAATCAAATACAACATGATAGTACAAAATGATCTAAATAGAATTAGATCTATAATCAAAAGTAGATCTAACATGATAACGGTTAAGATCCAAATCAACTACAATATAATAGGTACAAATGATCTAAATAGAATTAGATCTATAATCAAAAGTAGATCTAACATGATAAAGTTTAATATCCAAGTCATAGTCAATTTAGAATTTCACTGATTCACAAATTACAATAGACCTGATATGATTCAATCCTAAGCATATACCCAAATTATAGTCATATCATGTCTTTCTTTTAATTATTCAATTCTAAAGGTAACTTGAACTCACAATGATCGGATCTAGAAGAATAGGAGGAGAAAAGTGAAGTTTGGATCTCAGATTTACACTCGAAACAATTGAATCTCTAAACTTGATTAATTGTATTAAAGAAGAAGAAAGAGATTTGATTCAGTTAGGCACCGACAACATCTAAGCCTCCATTATTTTCAGTGCAGAAAACAAGAGAAATGGAGCCATATATATAGCTGCCATCCCGCAGAATTCGACCTACCACATCAGCCCTGGGGGATCGGCCCATGGGTCGACACCCACTTGAAGGGGTCCGGATGCCTAAAATTAACATGGGTGCACTTTACAGGAGCGTCAGTGCAAAAATACCTTGGCACACTAGTTAAGTGCGCCGTTTTTTCCTGCTCTCTTCGTCAAACTTCTACCATCTATAACTTCTTCATACATTATTCGTTTTACGCACACCTGGTGTCTATCTTGACCAGAATTTCGAGACGGACGCAATGACGTAGTCCATTTCCCTTAATTGCGAATATTAAATTAATATTTATTTAATTTATCCTCTTTAGTGTAGTTAAAATAATGGGTGTTAAATTCTCCCCTACTTCAAATGATTTCACCCACGAAATCTCCAAGTCAAGAAGAATATATTCTACCATCCATCATCCATGTATTCATCCAAAAATCATAGGCATCCATTGTCCTTAAAAATTTCTAATGCTTATATGAACATATGCAAATTTGTGTGCAACACTAATGCGAAAGATTAGGTAGTCCACTGATTCAGTTGACCACCTTAATGCAATGTATGTTAGTGTCATGAATCCAACATGTATGCAAATAATCCTATTATAACATGTAAACTCTATATAAGTGCACAATCATCCATCCAAGTGCAACAACCATATGATGATAAATCCATTTTTATCCATTAAAAGAAAGAAAAATGCACACACATCCATATGCAGTATGAGAGTGATTGAGCCGATGTAGTGCCTAATGCGTGTGTATATGCATCCACGAGAAACCACTTGCATCCATCAACCGTAACTTGTTTCAATAACATGTTTTCATCCATAGGATTCCTACTAAATGTCGAAGATTTGATCGATAGAAACAAGCATGAATAAAAGCTTTAGAAAGGGAGTTATGAACATACCCTCGAAAAGAAAAGGGTACGAAGCACGAATCTTGTCTTCGGTATCCCAAGTCGCATCCTCTGTGTTGTCTCCCCACTGAACCATCATCAACTTGACATCTCTATTGCGTAGCTTCTTAACTTCAGGTCCAAGAACACAGGTGGGAACTCGTCTCTCTATCGCCTCCCATTCCACTTATACTTCCTCTAACATACTCGGTTCTACCACCTCTGCAGTATCATGCAAGCACTTATGCAAAGGGAAACGTGGAAAACATCATGAATGCTAGATATTCTCTCAGGTAGCTTTACTCTATATGTCATTTGGCCAATCCTCTCTGTTATAGGAAATGGCCCTACAAACCTTGGGGCCAATTTCCCTATAGACCCAAAGCGAATCAAATTTCTTAAGGGTGATACCTTAATGAAAACCGTGTCTCCTGCCTCAAACTCGATGCCAGTCCTTCTCTTATCGGCGTAGAACTTCTACCTATCCTGAGCTATCTTCGTTCGCCATTTAATAAGACCAGTCTTCTCCAACGTCTCCCTAACCATATCTGGTCCAAGTAGTAGCCTTTCTGTAGATTCCCACCACCAAGTTGGTGATCTATAGGGTCGTCCAATGCCAATGCTGGCTCGATAACTATTACTGTAGGCAACCTGTACTATAGGAAGGTGTTCTTCCTAAGTCCCTCCGAACTCTAGGTTACACAGCCTCAAAAGATCCTTAAAACTCTATTCACCCTCTTCGTCTTTCCATCGATCCGAGGATGATAAGCGTGATCAAACGCAAATTTGTACCCAATGCCTTTTGCAAGCTTCTCCAAAATTCACTGGTGAAAATAGGGTCATGATCACTTACAATGCTGGAAGGTACTCCATGAAGATGAACTATCTCACAAACATAAAGTGCTGCCAACCATGCTGCCGTCCTCTTGTTCTTCACTAGAATGAAATGATCGCTCTTTGTCAGCCTGTCAACTACCACACAAATACTGGTGTTGCCTTTCTTTGATTTAGGCAAACCATCTACGAAATCCATAGAGATGCTCTCCCACTTCCACTGCGTGACCTCCAAAGGATGAAGCAAACCGCTGGGCTTCTTTTGCTCAGCTTTGACTTACTAGCAAATCAGACATTGCGAAACAAACTCCGCCACATCTTTGTTCACCCCAGCTCAAAAGAAAACCCTCTTCATGTCCCTATACATCTTATCACCACTTGGATGAATAGTCAATTTAGAATGATGGGCTTCCTCTAGGACTTCCTTTAGCAAACTTCCAATTCTTGGAATACAAAGCCTTCCATCTCGTCGCAACCACCCTTTATCGTCTATGGAATATATACTTAGGTGACCAAGGTTTTAAATCTCGGATATCGGTCGTGTTTCGTCTCGGGGATTTTATAGACTCAATCTCGTATCAGGGGAGATCCCGGACGAGATGAGTCTAACTTGGGAGTTCGTCTCGGATTTTCATCTCAGGTTTGAAAGTTCGTATCGGAACAATCTCGGGGTACATGATATGTTAAAAATGATATTTTAAAAAAATGATTTTTATGAATGTTATTAAAAACATATTAACCTAAACTTAAAATGCAAAATAACTATATTATTCTTTATTTTGCGAAAGATCATTCATACTCTAAATCATAATATGCTTAAAACATAAATATTGTTAGACTGGAAACATTAAAAGGATCCAAAACATTAAAAAATTCAGCATAAATAGACCATAAAATACATAATTTCATAAGTAACATGCACGTAAAAATTGGAATATGAAAATCACAAGCATTGCAAAACATATATGAACATAAAATATAGTCATTTAACATGAAAAATGTAAAATAACAAAAGATTGATATGGCTAGATTTGATTTTTTTAATTATAGTTCTAGTTCAGGCACAAATTTAAATTTTGACCAAAAAAAACTAAGATCTCGGACGATATTCCAGTATTTCGTCTCGGTCGATATATCGTTCGATATTGCAATATCTCGGGCGATATATTCGAAAGGAGATTTAGAGTGATATTTGCCGTTTTGTTTTGGAAGGAGCCCAAAACGAGATCTTGGAGGAGATCTCAGGCGATATTTGCGATATTTGAAACAGTGGAGGTGACTAGAAGTCTCCCCTCTACTGAGCCTATCCAAGATGTTCGAAATCTGTGGATCCTCTCGCTGTGAAGCTCCTATTTGATCCATAAGAGTAGGATGTATCTCCAGTGATGCTAATAAACCAGGCAAAAGCTTGATGGAGGGTCTAAATTCAAAAGTTTTTATATACTCCAAGCTTTTCCTTTCCACGAACAAAGGACTTAAGACCACCCTATGCTTACTCAAAGCGTCTGCCATTAAATTACCCTTGCCATGGGTATATGCAATCTCAAAGTCATAGGATGCTAGGAACTCTATCCACCTTTGCTGCCTTAAATTAAGATCCTTTTGCAAGACCATGTACATGAGAGATTTATGATCAGTGTACAACTTGAAATTTTCTCCATGCAAATAATGACGCCATGTATTAAGTGTGAATACTATGGCAGCTAGCTCTAGGTCGTGAGTATGGTAGTTCCTCTCATGAACTCTTAGCTGCCTACCTCCATAGCATACCACCCTTCCCTCTTGCATCAGAACCCCTCTAAGCCTTGTACCACATGCGTTAGTGTATACCGTAAATAATTTGTTCCCGTCAGGAAAGGTTAAGACTAGGGCTGTTGTCAGAGCCCTCTTCAATCGTTGAAAAGCAACGTCACAATCTATATCCCATGAGAATGCCAGATTCTTCTTCGTCAGCCTGGTGAGTGTTTCTGATATCTCTGCGAAGTCCATAATGAACTTCCTACAATAGCTTGATAACCCTAGAAAACTTCTCACCTCCGTTGCATTCTTTAAGATTTGAAAATCTTGAAATACAACCTTCGCGGGGTCTACTTCTATCCCTTCTTTAGAGACCACATGCCCCAAAAATCTCACCTCTTTTCCCCATAAATGACATTTGGCGAACTTTGCCTTAAGTTGGTGCACACGGAGAGTCTTCAAAACCTCCCTTATATGTTACACGTGCTCTTCCTCGTTCTTTGAGAATATTAAGATATCATCAACAAAGACTACGACAAATTTGTTTACAAACTCCCGAAACACCTACTCATCAAATCAACAAAATAGGCGGGTGCATTCATTAGCCCAAAAGGCATAACGAGCCACTCAAAGAAACCATCTAGAATCCTATAAGCAGTCTTATCGATACTATCCTCGGCCACCCTCAACCGATGGAACCATGTGGCCAAGTCTAACTGAGAGAATACTGATGCACCAACAAGTTGATCAACTAAATCATCTACCCCTGAGAGTGGGTGCCTGTTCTTCTTAGTGAGTTTGTTCAACTCCCTATAGTTTACACATAAGCGAAGTGAGCCATCCGCCTTAGTTGCGAATACTATCGGAGAACCCCATTCAGAAATGCTTCGCCGAATAAATCCTTTCTTTACTAGCTCCCCTACTTGTTTACTAAGCTCCCTCCTTTCTCTTAGAGCCATATGGCGTATGGGAAATGCAATTGGCTTTACATTCTCCACCAAATATATGAAAAAATTGATCTCGCTCCTTGGGGGTAAACCTCGAACCTACTCAAAGACATCAGGATACTCGCGGACTACTGGAACAGATCGCAGATCATCGATAGATGTATCAAGTGACTCTATGAAACTCAACATAAAAGACCCCTTGGGGTCATAAGAAATCTCGAGGGTCCTCCCCTTGCAAGTCAACGGTCTAACTACCCTCCTCTCACAATCCAGAATGGCACCATACATGGCTAGCCAATCCATCCCTAGAATCAACCCATAGCCCATGAACCCGAGCACATACGCGTCACACTCGAACTCGACGCCCAATATAGATATTCTCAAACCCCGACAAATCATAGATAAATGAGCCGAACCACCAATGGGTTTTGAGACAACAACGGGATCCACTACTATACTAGTATTTAAGTGAGGAGATTCAACCACGGAACTAGATATAAATGAATGCGAAGCGCCAGAATCTAAAAGATTTCTAATAGGATTATTAGAAAGAGAAATCAAACCATCCATGGAAATTTTCCTACCTCTATCTGGAGCACTGGTCGCGAGGGCATGAACCTGCCCTCCAGAAGTCCCTGCCCTTTGACCTTGTCCTTGCTTCTTTGTGCACTCCCTAGAAAAGTGTTCAGTCTCTCCGCAACTGAAGCAAGCGTTCTTCCTCTTCTTGCAGTCCTTGACCAAGTGACCCTCTCGCCCACAATTATAACACTTCCTCTTATCCTTTGCCTTGTCATTCTTTCCGCCCTTCTTCGGTTGTTGTTGTTGTTGTTGTCCTTTCTTGGGCCTTACCTTCTTATTTTATGTTGTTTCCTCAACTTTAACTTCTTTCTTCCCTCCTTTTTCTTCCTCATGCATTAGGGCCATATCCACGAGCCTCTCAAACGTCGCTCCCATAGGAATATAGGTCATATCCAACCCATGGAGGGGTTCATTCAATCCAACCCAAACCTCGCCAGTTGGTTGGAATTGTTGACATATTCGTTTACAGTCATATTTCCCTGTTTGAGTGCCAAAAACCTTTCCATTTGCATGCTTTTCTCAGCTTGAGAAAGAAACTTCATTTTGAACCTCATCCTAAAATCATCCCAAGTCTCCACTGGATGTCCAACATGCATCACTTCCCACCAGAATGCAGCCTCATCTTTCAAAAGCCAATCGGCCAACTAAATCATTCTCTTGTCTTCAACTTCAAAAATTCTGAACAAATCTTCCATCTCTTTCATCCAGTTTCTTGCCTCTAACAATGTCTCAGTACCGTGGAATGGCTTTCCGCCCATGGAAAAAAAAATCCTTACATATCTTCACAAAATTATCTGCACGTAGGGGAGGAGGAGTGATGGGTGCAGCTAAGGAAGGAACACCAGCTTGACCCTCGGCAGGCGTCGTGGCCTCTAGATACCTACGGAACGATCCTGGTATCGTAACGCCCTCAGGAATATTAGGAATGTTAGGTTCCGCAGATATGCTGAAAAGAAAAAGGAAAGAGATTTAGACAAAGGATCGAAAGATATTTCCTATGGCTTTGGGGAATATGTTTTTAAAAACAGAATTTTCTTAATCTTTTTGAAAACAATTTTAAAAATCTTTTATCCAATCTGGTAACCTTCAGCTCTGATACCAAGTGTGACACCCCACATCCGTTAATGCCACTCACAAAGGGAATGCATTAAATTTCATGAATCATTATAGCTAAACAAAAACAGAAATATTACAAGACAAACATAAAAATAGCAACGGAAATAAAAAAAATATTTATCATAAAGTAGCATAGTCAAAACATCCCATGTCTGAAATACATGAAAACCATTACATCATTAAAACATCTGTCTTATTCTTAAACATCAGGGTACAAAATAGAAGAAGCATAATCCCCAAGTGAAAACATAGCCGTAGTAGCAAAGATAGAAGCTTGAGCAATACATCTAGCTGCTCCAAGCAAGACGATAGCAGAATCCTGATTAAGCCCGAGAATTCCCTCCTTGATAACCTGAGGGGAGGGAAACGGAAGAAAGACGAGGAAATAAAAAGGGTCAGACATAAAGTTTGGCGAATCTAGTTACTTTTAGCAAGTAAACAAGTAAAAGTATCATGACAAGCATACAAAGTGGATAAGAGAGATATCATCATAATAGGTAAGTGTGACAAGGTAAACATGGTAGAGTATATTGCACTTCTAGAGATTTCTGTGCACAAATACTTGTATATCCAGAATGAAATGATCCCCAACATGTATGAAATGGTAGACTTAGGCGTACTTCAGGAGAGAGTTTTTAACCCTATACAATCCACAGGCAGCCCCAATAACGAACTCCTGAACTTAGCAGATTCTAGATGTACCCTAACTACTATCCTAATCGATCGGCTCCCTACTCCGTAGACACCCTGTGTCGGCCCCACAGTAGGAGGTATCACTTCGTAAAGTGGCAACCCTTCGTTGATGTGCACAACCATATCTACTGATGTCACGGCGTCTTATCTTCCTCTTGCACGCACAGGACCCGGTCGGTATGCGTCGCCCACACCGTCCTTCACGTTTGGACCTCTTACAATCAGTTTAGTAAGTGTGCCCCAACTCTGGACTAGTTCGAAGTACTCGTTTGATACCTATATTGGGTTACTTACTGAAATGTGTGCCACACAAGAAGATTCGAGCTCACCCCTTTGTCTTACATCCCCACTACTAGGTTTTCCATTGGTTATGTTTACCTAACAACGTCTTTAATTACATAACCCCAATAGGTTAAGTTTGTGGGCCTATTTATACAAATATTACCCACCAACCCAAGATGTACTGAACCCTCCCCCTGTTTTATTTAAGTTTACTTATCCCTATTCAGACAAACTTGTTTACATGATCCCTATGGATTCAACTAGGTTAAGTTTTCATCTTTATTACCATATTCAATTATGGTTAAAATGTGTTAGACCTCCCACATTAGGCCTACAACTTGTGGACGCTGGATATGCCAGTCAGTTCCAGGCAGACTTCTTCCACAAGTTGGGCTTAACCTTGTGTCATAGCACGTCTCGTATTTGTGCACTTAGACCTCTCACATTAGATTCACCTCTTGCGGTCGCTGGATATGCTGGTCGGTTCCTGGTAGACTTCCACCGCAAGTGCAATCTAACCTCGTGTCATAAGTGCCATTACAGTTTCTAATTACTATAATCCTAGGCATTTCAATTACTAAATTAATTATACCTTTGTCTTTATAGGTGTTCATGCCTCTTTTTCCCCAATTATGTTCATAATTAATTATATGCCCAATTCATGTTTATAAACATTAAGTTATGCCAAACTTTCCATTTACAAATTATGTCCAATTTTACCGTTTTTCTCCTCATTCCCATTTTAATGTATTCATATAATTTAATGCCATGCCTAGGCTAGAAAGTAGCCAGGCTAAAATAAAAGGGACAGGGGGGCAGAAATGATTATTCTAACAAGATTGACATAAACATGTGGTTGCATACTCATATAACGACATAATGATAAGATGGACATATATGAACGGATCTAGTGAACATGTGATATTAGAATCAATCTTAACATAATAGGAATGTTATAACTGGCATGATAGGACCTAAATAATAATTTAGATGTCAAACTAATAATAGATCCTATTTAACCACAATATGATAGGAACTAGGTAATCTAAACAGTGAAACCAAGGTAGACTTGTCATGACAGTTAGGCAAAAGTTTAGATCTAAATCTAAAACTTGTCCAACTAATGACAAATCCAAAACAACCACAACACGATAGGTAAAAAATCATCTTAAAGGTGAATTAGATCTATAATAAAAAGTAGATCTAACATGATAACATTTAAGATCCAAATCAACTACAACATGATAGATACACAATGATCTACATAGAACTAGATCTATAATCAAAAGTAGATCTAACATGATAACGGTTAAGATCCAAATCAACTACAACATGATAGGTACAAAATAATCTAAATAGAATTAGACCTATAATCAAAAGTAGATATAACATGATAATGGTTAAGATCCAAATCAACTACAGCATGATAGGTACAAAATGATCTAAATAGAATTAGATCTATAATCAAAAGTAGATCTAACATGATAAAGGTTAAGGTCCAAGTCATAGTTAATTCATAATTTCATAGATTCACAAATTACAATAGATCTGATATGATTTAATCCTAAGCATATACCCAAATTACAGTCATATCATGTCTTACATTTAATTATTCAATTCTAAAAGTAACTTGAACTCACAATGATCAGGTCTAGAAGAATAGTAGGAGGAAAGTGAAGTTTGGATCTCAGATCTACACTTGAAACACTTGGATCTCTAAACTTGATTAATTAGATTGTAGAAGAAGAAAGAGATTTGAATCAGTTCAGGCACCGACAGCATCTAAGCCTCCATTATTTTTAGTGTAGAAAACAAGAGAAATGGAGCCATATATATAGCTGTCAGCCCCCAGAATTCGACCTGCCATATAAGCCCGAGGGGGGTCGGCCCATGGGTCAACACCCACTTGAAGTAGCCCGGATGTCAAAAATTAACTGCGCGCACTTTACAGGTACGCTAGTGCAAAAATACCTTGGCGCACTGGTCAAGTGCGTTGGTTTTTCCTACTGTCTTTGTCAAACTTATGCCGTCCATAACATCTTCATACATTATCTTTTTTACGCAAACCAGGTGTCTATCTTGACCAGAATTTCGAGAGGGACACAATGCTGTAGCCCGTTTCCCATAATTTTGAATATTAAATTAATTATTCTTTAATTTATCCTCTTTAGTGTAGTTAAAATACGGGGTGTTACATATATAATAGTTGAAGTTTCCATTCATTCAAAATTCAAAATTAAAATTCAAATTTTGGCGCCAAGTTGGTTGAACTACTAAATCTTCGATATCTTTCTCATACGGTGTTCAAATTCAGCAAATGAATTTACTATCCTGACCAAAAAAATGAGCCCATCCTAATAAAGCAGATTTCATCATCAAATTCTAGAAGATGTGAATGTGTGATTCATGACAATGGTAGAACAACAAAAAGAAGGATTGCAAAAATAGGTACGCATTAATTAATTTTTAAAGTTTTTTGGCTAAGTGAATGCTTTGATTATTTTGCTTGTTTGCGTTGAATTTGACATTTAAAACTTTAAACTCAAATTTAAAATTTAAAATTCAAATTTAAAATTTAAACTTGAATTTTAAATTTTGAAATTCAAAATATTAATAAAATAATAAAATAAATTTTGGATGTTTGTTAGGATTAATATCATTTTAGTAAATAGTTAAACCTGAAATATTAATCGAAAATACAAAACCAAGAAGTAAAAACAACATAGCTTTTGATTTTCTATAGGTATGTCGACATAAAAAAATGGTCATGTCGACATAATGAAATTTAAAATTTGAATTTCAAGAGCTTAAACTTTCAAACTGCCCTCCATCTTTTCAATTAGAAAATGCCAATTCAAATTCTAGTTATTAATTTTATTTGTCTACTTATTTTCTTGGTTCAATATATATATATATATTATAAGTATATAAATTAATAAAATTATGTAGACATATTAGAATGATATAAGAGTTAAAATAATTTTTTTATTATTATAAAATAAAACTTTACTTATCTTTCATATATAGTTTAAACATAGATATTGTTCATATGATTTCACAAATATTATTTGTAACTTAGTACTTGTTTTGACTTCTTATTAGGATTTATAAAAGCTTGAATATTTAACCTAATATTTTGGTATAAAAATAATAAATATATATGATTTTTATGTCTTAAAAAATATAGTTTAAATATAAGAAATTATAGCTTTATATATTACTTCATATTTTGTTATAAGCATAGATTTTTGTTAAATTTTAACATATAGTTTGTTCTCTAGCAAATAAATATGTTTGAATGTCTAAAATTTAAAATCAGTTTTTATATACTATTATGAATACATGTTTATAATCTACTTTACATAATTTTATATTTGCTCTAAAAAGATCTTCAATTCTTACTATATTTACCCTAATAATATTATTTAACTCCATAATTATTTTGAATATTTTACTACTTATCATGAATATTTTTTAATTAAACTCTATCTTTATTATTATTTCAGTCACTTTCATTAGTATAATTAACCTAAGTCTAGAAATTAACATTATCCTTGTTTGATTCAAAAATTTTATTATATGCATAATAGTTAGATATTACTTTAAGTATCTTTTATAGAAATACATATCATTATCAAATCATTCTGTATATTATTACCATAATATCATTACACATCTTATTTCATATCATACATCATTATAGTGCATCTCAAATTAAAATCATTTACATCACAAGTTGCATTTCATTCAATATATCACTTCATATAGTTTTACATATGTCATACTACATTATTACCAACACACTACATTACATTTTTACTTTAATTCCACACATAACAAGTATACATAAGATGTTTATTTTGTCTCTATTAATTTGATTGACTTATTTGGCTTGATTAAATTGACTGGATTGATTGGATTGATTGACTTGTTTGGTTTGTTTGATTTGTTTGACTTGAATAACTTGATTGACTTACTTGACATGGTTAAATTTCATTAGTGGTTGATAGGAGCTTTATAAGTTTTAGGATAAATAGAAGTACAAGAAATGTTTGGTTTATGTTTGAATTGATTGATTATTTAGATTAAATTGCTTTGCTTATATCATAATTTTAAGGATATTATATTAGAGTTATTTCTTAGTCTAGATAAAGTTTTATTATAGTTTTAAGGGAATTAGAGCATAGGATTGGTTTAGTCTTGTATTAGATTAAGGGGGAGTTTCAGAGTTTCTAAGAATTAGTTGAAGGTTCAAGAATGCTTTGATTGATTTAATTATTTGTTTAAATTGCTTGTTTATTTGAATTGCTTGTTTTGATTGATTTTCTTATTTGAATTGATTGGTTTGCTTAGTTTATTATCCTTCTACTTAGCTTATTGGACTAGGGTAGTCATAGATTTAGGGGGGGGGGTTATAGAAATTTGTAGAGAATTATAAATTAAGATTTCGAGGAAGTTGTATATAGAATTAGGATATTGTATAATCATAAATTTAGGGGGGATATTTTACTTTAGTATATGAATTATTTCGAGAGGATTTAAGGGAAGTAGTTTTAGAATTTCTTTTTAATAATGCTAACGGGGCAGAAATTAAAAAATATAGACATAGTTTATAAGTACCATATAGACAGGGGGAGTATTTGAAGAATCATCATCAACAAGGATATACAATATGATATTTTATAAACTAAGGTTCTCATCATCAAAAAGGGGGAGATTGTTGGAGAATGGAGTTTTGATGACAAAAACCTTATTTCAATATTAATTGATTATAAAATATATACTAACACTTTTGTCAAGAATACACACACACACACACACACGCGCGCACACACACACATATGCAGGATTTATGTACATGAATTATAACTGAAGACTGTAAAGTTTAAAGAAACTAGAGATTCAAAATTCAGAGATATTTCAAGACTCACGAGTATTCAAGATTTCAAGAGTTCAAGACTAATATAGTTGTAGAGTCTAGATTATATAAGACTCTAAATAACACACTAGGTTCAAATTCTGTTTTCAAATTCTATCTTCAAGCCTCTCTATTTTATTTTATATTTTTTATTCTCACTTCAATTCTATTTTCAAACACAAGGTTTATAAGTTTTATATATATTTTTACATTTTATATTTATATAGTTTTAAACTTTATAATTTTATAAATATGTTTACATAGTTTATATTTATGTTTTCGTATGATTTCCTACTTTATAATATTAATTCATAACACTGTATTTTAATTCAAGAATTTCCAAAATTATATTTATATCAAAATACCTTGAAAATGTTCAAAAATTAAAATTCTACTAGGTATATGTCGACATAAAGAAAACACCATGTCGACATATAACTGTCATTTTTTCAATTTTGTAAGGAAGTGTCTTTTCACTAATCGTGGTGGTTCTGAAGCGTTGCAAACTTTCACACACTATAAAAAGGGCTTGAATTCGAATTTTTAATCACTTCTTATTCTCCTCTTTCACTCTCTTTCAGTACACCATTATTTCTTATCATTTTTATGATTTTTATACCTATACTCTGCCAAATTCAATTCTGTTTTCATTAATTTTCTCATCTCTATACTCTCTACTCATTACTTTCTGAATAAAGTGCTATTGAAGAGTTATAGGGCTGTTTGTAATAGTTTGGGTTGTGTAAAGGAATAGGTGGTATCCCTTGTAGCTGTGAAATCAAGGAATGTGTGATCGTTGGTATCCTTTGTAGCCATAAAAACAAGGAAGGAATACTTGATCAAGTGTGTGGAAGGAAACGGTGGTATATCTTGTAGCCATGAAATCAAGGAGGATTGTAATTGGATATTGATATAGTAATAAAACTCTACACAATCCTGCGTTGCGTTGGACTGGACATAGGAGCAATTCCGAATTAGTATAAAATCCAGTGTGTTCTTTCCTTTTCTACATTTTATTTCTGTTTATATTTGTGTTTGGGTTTGATTCTGTGTCCGTGATGTTTGATCCATATAGTAATTCACATAAGTTTTAGATTTTGTTTAAAATTCTCAAAAACACCATTCACCCCACTTTTTTGTTTTGCCTTAACGATCCATTCCACAATTCCTGACATGATTTAAATATGTTTTAAAGGATTTTTACATGGATGAGTCAGATTTGAATTTTAAAATTTCAACAAATTCTTAATCTTGACCAAAAAATATGAAAATGAATTAAAAATTGGTTTTATATTTTACTGGGATTAAATCAAGGTCAGAAACTTTTAAAGTCAATTCAAAAATGAAAATATTGAAAATCAATAATTTAATAAAATTTTGTTGACCTGAAAATAAACCATTTTTGAAATGGTCTTAGAATCCAACGAATCCAATTTTATTGAATCCATAACATTAAAATATGGTAAGGTTTCAAAGTTCAAGTCAACTGAAATTAATATGTAAAGATATGAAACACCCCACCTTTGTTAAGGTCACTCAAAAAGGGAATGCCTTAACTTCGGTGGAGCATTATAGGTAAAAGATACAGATAATTCACAAGACAGACATATAAACAACGGAAAAACCAAATTTATTTTATAAGTATATCGTTCAGTTAAAACATTACAACAACTGTCTTAAACCAACTTCCATATCATTACAACAAAATCTCTATTTTGATTAAAACATAAAGAAGCATAAAATAAAATAAGGCAGCATAAATCCCCAATAAGAGTGTATCCAAAGCCATAACACAAGGAAAGAGAGTCCAAGCAATACATCTACTTTCTTCAAGCTGGAAGTGGTCCGAACTTAGCTGAAGTATTCCCTCCCTGGGGACCTATGGTGGGGGAACGGAAGAAAAGAAGATGAAAGAAAAATGGGTCAGACATGAGTCTGGTAAGTCCAGTGATTATTTAACATGTAAACAGGAAAAAAGGTTCATGACATGAATAAACTGAATCTTGGAAAGCACCCTAGAAATAAGATAATAACACCGAATATGCTATCGCACTCATTACTATTTCTCTACACCCACTTACAATTTTTTCAACTAGCACCATGTGTTCAAGATAAATGATCCCCTTTATCGATCGGCTCCTACTCGTACATGTTTTCTACTTGGGTCATTCGGCCCTGGTTGATTGCAGATACCTGTGCTGGTCCCGCCATGGTGTGTATTAATTCTTATGGTGGCAACCCGAAATAATTCAAGATGCACAGTGTATAACTACTGATGCCCAGTGCCTGCTTTTTCCACTCCGGAGTACGTGCATGCCCGCACTCCATCGGAACCTACACTGACGCACCACCCACCATTATTTTGACCGCTTATAATCAGCCCAGTAACCGTGCCCCACCCTGCCTAGTTCAGGGTACCATGATACATCTATGTGGGTTACTACTGAAATGGGTCCCCGTTACTAGGGTTTCCTAATCAACATGTTAAAATGGTTAAGTGTTCTCAAATTAACCTAACCCCACCCATCAGTTTAGTTAACATGTTGTATCGATTAAATGTTGCCTTGATTAACTTAACCCTACCATTCCTGTCTTCGCTTTAATTTATTCATTAAAGCACCAATCACTCACATTAGATATGTATTGTTGCGGTCGCTGGATGTGTCGGTCGGTTCCGGGCAGTCTTGCACCGCAACTCAATCTAACCTCGAGTTCTTTTGGGCTTGATGCGCTAACCTCTCACATTAGATCTATATTGTTACGGTTGCTGGATGTGCCGGGCGGTTCCGGGCAGTCTTAAACTGTAACTCAATCTAACCTCGGGTTAGGCATATTCGTCTTTTACTTAATTTCGCCTAACTTATATACAAGGATCGCAACTTAGCCTAACTTATATACAAAAGGGAAATGAAAGGAGCATGTACCGTTCCAACAACATAAAATAACAAGGATCTAACTAAACATGTGTCATATATAAATTTGGCATAAAACAATGAACTTGCATTTTAACATGAATCTTAAGCATATAAGAGGGGACTTACATAGAATTACACAAGTCAAATTAGGCATGTAAATGTGAACATGCATTTTGGGTCCAATTAACATGAATCTTAAGAATATGAACGGGGACTTACATAGAGTTACACAAATCCAATTAGGCATGTAAATGTGAACTTGCATTTTGGATCCAGTTAACATAGATCTAAACATATGAGAATGTAGATCTAAACATATACATGACTTAGCCTAAAAGCTTGCATGCAACATAACATGAAAAAGTCACCAAATTTACATAATACATGATTGGTTTAACATACAACATATTAAGTCCAATAAACCACAATAGTTGTAACACCCCACTCCCGCTATGATCACTCACTAAGGGAATGCCATAGCATCGGTGGAGTATTTTAGTGAATATAGAACAGAAAAATTACAACAAGACAGATATAAATAGTACTTGAAATTTTAAAACATCATCTCATAACAGCGGAAGTAAAACATGTCTGGTTACATCATAAAACCACAATAAAGGTCAAGTACAATATCCATCAAAATAAAGAAGTACATAATCCCACTCTCATACAATAGCCAAACAAAAGAAAAGATAACTGGATAACTGGAGCTTTACATCTATCCAAGCTCCTAAAGACTGGAACAGCAATCCGATCAAGCTCCACTACTGCTAGGATCCACCGTAGGACCTGAGGGTTGGGAAAAAGATAAAAACAACGGGGTCAGACATAAGTCTGAGCGAGTCCTATAACTTTAACAATACAATCGTTAAAGTAACCAGAGAAGACATAAACTGATATACGGTAACATATAGGGATGAATGGCTACCCTAAGCAGTCAACTAAACGAAGATAAAGGATAAAGACGCATCTACCCTCCCTAAGGTAAATTACTAAACTGCACCACACCAGTCGTTCCTAACTTAAAGGTTGATCCCACCTAAGGACTTATAAAATTTACTAATTAGTACCTGCGTACCCCTAGGTGACCAAGTAGGCGCCACGGGGCCCTACAATCCACTAGGTGTACACACTACTTCCCATTCGATCGGCTCCCTAACGTAGATACCCGTGCTGGCCCCACCGTGGGATGTATCATTCCCCAATGTGGCAACCTGATGGAACTAAAGGTGCACGGCTTATATCTACTCGATGCAACAACGGCTTACCTACCAGCCCGGGCCCACTCACGCATATGAAGCCCGTTGGACTTGCGTTGCCACCGCTAACCCGTTTGCCTCTTACAGTCAAGCCCAGTATGCGTGTCCCGTCCTCGACATGGGTCGAGCCCACAAAGATACGTATGGGTTACTGGTTGAAATGGGCCTCCACAAGCTACCCACCTAAGCTTGTCCCTTTTTCTAGTATATCCCACTTAACCTTTTAATCATGTTTTAATTACATGTTCCATTTTGGTTAAGTATTCTAATCGTATTTTCTATTGCCACCCAAGGCAACCACTAGATTTTCTCATGCCACCCGAGGCACCCACTTAACCCCTCATGTCCCTCTACATGCTAATGTGGTTAAGTGTTTCTTAATTAATTAATTAAGAACGTAACCTTTGTAAAGACCTCTCACATTAGACTGTCTTTTATGACCGCTGGTTAAGCCGGTTGGGTCCGGGCAGCCTTATGTCATAACAGAGTCTAACCTCGTGTCTTTACATTAATTACGTATTTAGTTTGTGCCTAAGACCTCTCACATTGGGCTAACATTTGTAGCAACTGGTTAAGCCGGTTGGGTCCGGGCAGTTTTACGCTACAACTGAGTCCAACCTCGTGTCTTAGTCAATTAATTACACCTAATTAATCACCCTCATAATTTTATATTAATTATCCCTAATTAATCAAGTTTTCTTAACATGGGTAGACCTAACTTAATAGGTAAATTCCCATGGGGTAGACCTAACTCAATAGGTAAATTCCCAACACATAGTATGGGTACACCTAACCAAATAGGCAAATTCCCATACTATGTTTATTTATTTTGTGTTATGCATAATTATATTAATTTCACACAATCTTATTAACTTATGCATTTAATTACCCCATCGTTCCCACGTAATTTCGTTCATGATATAACACATATAAAAGGTGTCAACTTGCATATGAATGAACATGTTTCAAAGGTGCCATCTTGCATATTAACAAACACATAACTTGCATATGAACTTGCATAACATGTCACATAACTTGCATATAATATGTCACATAACTTACATATTCATTTTGCATAACAAACTTGCATATTAGCTTATAGACTTGCATAATGTGTCATCATGAACTTGCATATTAATAAACATGTAACTTGCATATTTACATACATGTAACTCGCATATTAACAAACATGTAACTTGCATATAAAGAAACATGTAACTTGCATATTTACATACATGTAACTTGCATATTAACAAACATGTAACTTGCATATTAACAAACATGTAACTTGCATATTTACATACATGTAACTTGCATATTAACAAACATGTAACTTGCATATTAACAAACATGTAACTTGCATATTTACATACATGTAACTTGCATATTAACAAACATGTAACTTGCATATTTACATACATGTAACTTGCATAGCATATTACCATGAACTTGCATAACATGCATATGATTACATAGCCCACAACTTGCATATTTAGCATCATGCAAACATAACATACATCATATTAAACTTGCATAAGCTTACATACTCAACATGCATAAACATAAGATTAATGCTAACATCATATCATATGATTCAAAGCTCATTAACCCACATACAAAACCATAAATCTCATCACATCTCATCTAATTAGTTTACCAAAAGATCATCAAAGTGATAGAAACTCACAACTAGCAACTTTGAACACCAAATGAAGAAGATTAAGATGCTAAGAAGGGATTAGAAGTTGATTAGAGAGTGATTAGTATGCAACCCTCTTCATAAAATTAGTGGAGGCCATGAGAGCTAGCATTTTGCCATAGTTTAGTCACTAGGTTTAATTATGAATGAATTAGGGTAGGTTAGGGTCTTATTTATAGATTAGGCAAGTGTTTTAGGCCATAGGATTAACCCTAGATTCAATCCAAGCCATCAAAGCATGTCTTGGGGAAGAAGTCAAGTGTAGGAACCATCTAGGGCCTTTAGATTAAAGATGGACCATGAGAACCATTCAAATGCAAAATCTGCACTTGAGCGAATCGGCCCACGGGTTGACAGCCAAACACCCTGGATTAACCCCTAGTCGACCCAGCGGGCTCGGGTCGACTTCAAAAATCGGCCGGTTCGGTTATTCCCCTCTCCCAATTCGCTGTTTTGAGCATTTTTGCATATTTATTTATTAAATTTTCAATTATATATATATATATATATATATCAATATATATATATATATATATATATATATCTACACAACCCATTTCACTTAATTAAGTATACTTTAATTTGGGAATTTTCGTGAAACTTCGCGAGGCCATATCTTGGTCATACGGACTCCGATTTTCGAAAACTCGGACTCTATTTCGCGTATTTTTCCGAGACGAACGCAATGGCATAGCCCGTTTCCCTTGATTCCCATTTTAGAATTAAATTCTGCCTCGATTTATGTTATTACAGGTTATTGAAAATACGGGTTGTTACATTCTCCCCTCCTTAAAGGATTTCGTCCCCGAAATCTTCAAGTTAGGAAGAACGTATCCTACCATCCAATCATCCATCTACTCAAAGCATCATCCACGAGCAATCATTGTCCTTACAAGATTCTAAATGCTGGATGGATATATGCAAAAGTGTGTGTATATGTACTTACCTAATGCAAAAATCAGGCGGTTACTGATACAGTAAACCTCCTTAATGCAAACCATGATAGTGCCATGCATCCAATATGTATGCGAAACCCTATTGACACATACAAATTTCTACATGCGTGCACAACCATACACAAAAATGCATCATCCATATGATAACACAGCCATGATACATCCATCAATCTAACTACCACATCCATTTATGCAATATGCAACATGAAGTGACTGAGCCGATCTAGTGCCTAATGTGTGTGTATATGCATCCACGAGCAACCACTAGCAAACAATTGCATCCATATGCATCCATCAACCATAACATGTTTCAAACACATGTTTCAACCATAGGTTTTACCCTATCTAAAGGTCATAGGTATTAGCGAGAGGATATACTAAAGATAAGATAAGTACTAGACAAGCAATAAAGGAGAAGTTAAAAGACATACTCTCAAAAAGAAATGGATACAAAGAACGCATCTTTGCTTCCGTCTCCCAAGTAGCATTGCTTTCGTCATCTCCCCATTGCACTTTAACTAGCTGAACTTCTCTGTTCCTCAACTTCCTAGTTTCTGACCCAAGGATGCGAGTAGGAGCTCGTCGAATCGTCGCATCACGCTCTACCTCTACATCTCTAAGCAAGCTCGGCTCTACCACCTCCGCGGTCTCATGTAAGCACTTCCTCAAATGTGATACATGGAATACATCATGAACACCACTAAGTCTGTCGGGCAACTCCACCCTATATGCCATCCGTCCAATCCTTTCCTTAATAGGAAACGGCCCAACAAATCTCGGTGCTAACTTCCCTACGGACCCAAAGCGAACAACATTTCTCAATGGAGATACTTTGACAAAAACCATGTCCCCAACCTCAAACTCAAGATCCGTCCTTCTCCGATCCGCATAAGATTTCTGTCTATCTTGCGCTGCTTTCATCCTTTTTCGAATTAAATCAATCTTCTCTGAAGTCTCTCTAACCATATCCGGCCCAAGCAAGATCTTATCCGTAGATTCCCACCAACATGTAGGAGATCGACAAGGCCTTCCATAAAGAGCTTCGAAAGGAGCCATACCAATACTGGACTGAAAGCTGTTATTATATGCGAACTCCACCAAAGGAAGATGTTCTTCCCATGTACCTCCAAAATCCAAGATACAAAGCCTCAAAAGATCTTCTAAGATACGGTTCACCCTCTCAGTCTGACCGTCCGTCTGAGGATGATATGCGGTGCTCAAACACAACTGAGTCCCTACCGCCTCTTGCAAACTTCTCCAAAACTCACTAGTGAAAATAGGATCTCGATCACTCACAATGCTGGATGGTACGCCATGCAATCTAACAATCTCTCTAACATAGACTGAAGCAAGCCATGGAGCGGTCCTCTTACTCTTTACGGGTATAAAATGGGCACTCTTGGTAAGTCTGTCTACCACAACCCAAATTCCCGTATTGCCCTTCCTCGATCTCGGTAACCCGTCGATGAAATCCATCGAGACACTATCCCACTTCCACTGTGGAACTTCCAATGGGTGTAGCAACCCACCGGGTTTCCTTTGCTCCACTTTAACTTGTTGGCACACTAAGCATCTAGCCACATACTCGGCCACATCTTTCTTCATACCGGCCCAGAAGAAAACTCTCTTCATGTCTTGGTACATTTTGTCTCCACCGGGATGAATAGTCATTCTTGAACGATGTGCATCATCCAAAATAGCCTTCTTCAAACCCTCATCTTGCGGTACACAAAGTCTACCGTCTCTATGCAACCATCCCTTATCATCTATGGTGTATCTACCCAAATGGCTGGACGACTCCCCTCTTATAAGCTTCTCTACCAACACAACCAACTGTGGGTCGTCTCGCTGAGCCTCGCCAATCCGTCTCAAAAGAGTAGGTCTAACCTCCAAGGATGCCAACAAACCAGGTACAAAATCAACAGAAGGTCTGAAGTCAAACAAAGAAAGAAACTCCAAGCTTCGTCGTTCCACGAACAATGGACTCAAAGATAGCCTTTTTCTACTTAAGGCGTCTGCCACCACGTTACCCTTACCAGGGGTATACGCTATCTCGAAATCATAGGATGCTAAGAACTCCATCCACCTTTGCTGTCTTAAGTTTAAATCCTTCTGAGAGAATAAGTACTTCAATGATTTATGGTCGGTGAACAACTCGAATCTCTCACCAAGAAGATAATGGCGCCAAGACTTAAGTGCGAAAACAATCGCGGCCAACTCTAGATCATGGGTAGGGTAATTCTTCTCATGCACTCTCAATTGTCTCCCTCCATAGGCTATTACCCTTCCCTCCTGCATCAAGACTGCGCCTAATCCTGTTCCACAAGCATCGGTATAAACAACAAACGGCTTACTCCCATCCGGGAGCACTAAAACTGGAGCGGTGGTCAAAGCTCTCTTTAACCGTCGGAAAGCATCATCACAATCTACATCCCACGAGAAAACCAGATTCTTTTTCGTCAAGCGGGTTAATGGGGCTGATATCTTCGCGAAGTCTTTGATGAACTTCCTATAATATCCTGCCAACCCCAAGAAACTTCTTACCTCGGTAGCATTTCTAGGAACTTTCCAATCCTGGATAGATACTATCTTTGCGGGATCCACAGCTATCCCTTCCTTAGAGACCACATGCCCTAAGAATCGCACTTCTCTTCTCCAAAAATGGCATTTAGAGAATTTAGCTTTAAGACTATGCGCTCGAAGAGTCTCCAACACTTCCTTGAGATGTAAGGCATGCTCTTCTTCATTCTTGGAAAAGACCAAGATGTCATCCACAAAAACTACTACAAACTTATTCAGATACTCTCTGAACACTCTACTCATGAGATCAACAAAGTATGCGGGGGCGTTTGTCAACCCAAATGGCATCACTAGCCACTCATAAAAACCATCCGGAGTCCGGAAAGCAGTCTTCTCTATACTGTCCTCCGCCACTCTTAACTGATGAAACCCTGTAGCTAAGTCCATCTGCGAAAATACTGACGCGCCAACCAACTGATCAAAGAGATCATCTATCCTCGGTAATGGGTGTCTATTCTTCTTCGTGAGCTTATTAAGTTCTCTATAATCCACACAAAGTCTGAGGGACCCATCCGCCTTCGTGGCAAACACTACTGGAGCTCCCCACTCCGATATACTTCGCCTTATGAACCCCTTCTCAAGCAACTCCCCTACTTGCTTATGAAGTTCTCTTCTCTCACGAGGAGCCATGTGGCGTACTGGCAAAGACACTGGTTTGGCATTATCCACCAAATAAATTCGGAAATCTATCTCCCGCTTCGGAGGCAAACCCTTTACTTCTTCAAACACATCCGGATATTCCCGGACTACTCTGACAGAACACAAACTCTCGACCGAAGCATCGAGCGATTCAAGATAACTTAGCAAAACAGATTCCATGGGATTGCAAGAGATCTCGAGAGTGTTACCCAAGCGGGTCATGAGCCTGACAACTCTCCTTTCGCAATCAAGAACGGCACCATTACTGGATAACCAGTCCATGCCCAAGATCAACCCATAGCCCGTGAAGCCCAATACAAAAGCATCACATCTAAACTCAACGCTAAGTATAGAAATCTTCAAACCCAAACATATCATAGACAGATATATGGAGCCCCCAATTGGGTTTGAGACAACCAAGGGATCATCAACTAGACTGGTGTCTAAGTGCAGTGACTCAACTAACGATGATGAGATAAAAGAATGCGATGCGCCAGAGTCAAACAAAGTACGAACTGGATGATCAAACAGAAAAACCAGACTTTCAACGGAAATAGTTCTACCTCTCTGCTGAATCGGTGGAACTGAGAGAACCTGAACTTGCCCCCCTGACTGAGGTGGTGCTATAAGAGCTTGCACCTGGCCTCCTGAGGTAGACCCCGTCTTCTGCCCCTTCTTTGGGCAGTTTTTCACAAGATGCCCTGCTTCACCACAATGAAAGCAACCGGTCTTCTTCTTTTTGCGACAATCCTTACTAAGGTGTCCTGGTGTTCCACAATTGAAGCACTTCTTCTTCGTCTTCTTTTTGTCACCATTGCCTTTTCCGCCCTTGCCTTGTTGTTGCTGTTGCGGTTTCTTCTGATCCCCCTTTTTCTCTGGTGCCTTAGAATTCTTATCATCCTCATGCATAAGTGCCATGTAGACAAGCTTCTCAAAAGTGGCCCCCATAGGAATGTGAGTCATAGCTATTCCTTGCAATGGTTCGTTCAAGCCTCTAACGAACCTCAAAGCCTTCTTCTCCGGTGTATTCACCAACTCTATGCCAAACCTTGCTAATTGATTGAATTTGTTGACATATTCTTTCACCGTGAGATTCCCTTGCTTCAAATTCAAGAACTTCTCCATAAACAGATTCTCTTCCGCCCTTGAGAGAAACTTAGCCCCAAACCTTTGCTTAAAATCTGCCCAAGAGTCAACAGGGCGTTCTCCATTAGTGACCTCCCACCAGAATGAGGCCTCTCCCTTCATTAACCAAGCCGCCAACTTGACTTTCTTTCCCTCTTCCACTTCAAAGATATCTAGCAACTCTTCCACTTCCTTAAGCCAATCTCTAGCCTCTACGAAAGTCTCTGAACCAAGAAAAGGTTTTCCTCCTATAGCCTTGAACTCCTTGCAAACCTTAGCAAAATTATCCACTCTAGGCTGAGGAGGAGGAGCGGTTGTCTCTGGTGTAGTAGCATTGGCCGGACCCGCAGCCGCGGCCCTAGCCTCTTGCAACCTCCTATACCATAGTGGTATAACTAAACCCTCCGGGATGTTAAGATCTTCAGCCATGCTGAAACGAAAGAGGAAAGATTCAAAAAGGAGATTCCGAAAGATAAAGATATGGCTATTGGGGATTATGCTTTTCTTTTTCAAAAACTTTTTCTCTTAGAAGACATGCTTTTAAAAATACTTTCTTCGAAAATACTCTTAGAAAGTAGTTTTTCTCAAAAATTTTATCTGTTCTGGTAACCTTAAGCTCTGATACCACGTGTAACACCCCACTCCCGCTATGATCACTCACTAAGGGAATGCCATAGCATCGGTGGAGTATTTTAGTGAATATAGAACAGAAAAATTACAACAAGACAGATATAAATAGTACTTGAAATTTTAAAACATCATCTCATAACAGCGGAAGTAAAACATGTCTGGTTACATCATAAAACCACAATAAAGGTCAAGTACAATATCCATCAAAATAAAGAAGTACATAATCCCACTCTCATACAATAGCCAAACAAAAGAAAAGATAACTGGATAACTGGAGCTTTACATCTATCCAAGCTCCTAAAGACTGGAACAGCAATCCGATCAAGCTCCACTACTGCTAGGATCCACCGTAGGACCTGAGGGTTGGGAAAAAGATAAAAACAACGGGGTCAGACATAAGTCTGAGCGAGTCCTATAACTTTAACAATACAATCGTTAAAGTAACCAGAGAAGACATAAACTGATATACGGTAACATATAGGGATGAATGGCTACCCTAAGCAGTCAACTAAACGAAGATAAAGGATAAAGACGCATCTACCCTCCCTAAGGTAAATTACTAAACTGCACCACACCAGTCGTTCCTAACTTAAAGGTTGATCCCACCCAAGGACTTATAAAATTTACTAATTAGTACCTGCGTACCCCTAGGTGACCAAGTAGGCGCCACGGGGCCCTACAATCCACTAGGTGTACACACTACTTCCCATTCGATCGGCTCCCTAACGTAGATACCCGTGCTGGCCCCACCGTGGGATGTATCATTCCCCAATGTGGCAACCTGATGGAACTAAAGGTGCACGGCTTATATCTACTCGATGCAACAACGGCTTACCTACCAGCCCGGGCCCACTCACGCATATGAAGCCCGTTGGACTTGCGTTGCCACCGCTAACCCGTTTGCCTCTTACAGTCAAGCCCAGTATGCGTGTCCCGTCCTCGACATGGGTCGAGCCCACAAAGATACGTATGGGTTACTGGTTGAAATGGGCCTCCACAAGCTACCCACCTAAGCTTGTCCCTTTTTCTAGTATATCCCACTTAACCTTTTAATCATGTTTTAATTACATGTTCCATTTTGGTTAAGTATTCTAATCGTATTTTCTATTGCCACCCAAGGCAACCACTAGATTTTCTCATGCCACCCGAGGCACCCACTTAACCCCTCATGTCCCTCTACATGCTAATGTGGTTAAGTGTTTCTTAATTAATTAATTAAGAACGTAACCTTTGTAAAGACCTCTCACATTAGACTGTCTTTTATGACCGCTGGTTAAGCCGGTTGGGTCCGGGCAGCCTTATGTCATAACAGAGTCTAACCTCGTGTCTTTACATTAATTACGTATTTAGTTTGTGCCTAAGACCTCTCACATTGGGCTAACATTTGTAGCAACTGGTTAAGCCGGTTGGGTCCGGGCAGTTTTACGCTACAACTGAGTCCAACCTCGTGTCTTAGTCAATTAATTACACCTAATTAATCACCCTCATAATTTTATATTAATTATCCCTAATTAATCAAGTTTTCTTAACATGGGTAGACCTAACTTAATAGGTAAATTCCCATGGGGTAGACCTAACTCAATAGGTAAATTCCCAACACATAGTATGGGTACACCTAACCAAATAGGCAAATTCCCATACTATGTTTATTTATTTTGTGTTATGCATAATTATATTAATTTCACACAATCTTATTAACTTATGCATTTAATTACCCCATCGTTCCCACGTAATTTCGTTCATGATATAACACATATAAAAGGTGTCAACTTGCATATGAATGAACATGTTTCAAAGGTGCCATCTTGCATATTAACAAACACATAACTTGCATATGAACTTGCATAACATGTCACATAACTTGCATATAATATGTCACATAACTTACATATTCATTTTGCATAACAAACTTGCATATTAGCTTATAGACTTGCATAATGTGTCATCATGAACTTGCATATTAATAAACATGTAACTTGCATATTTACATACATGTAACTCGCATATTAACAAACATGTAACTTGCATATAAAGAAACATGTAACTTGCATATTTACATACATGTAACTTGCATATTAACAAACATGTAACTTGCATATTAACAAACATGTAACTTGCATATTTACATACATGTAACTTGCATATTAACAAACATGTAACTTGCATATTAACAAACATGTAACTTGCATATTTACATACATGTAACTTGCATATTAACAAACATGTAACTTGCATATTTACATACATGTAACTTGCATAGCATATTACCATGAACTTGCATAACATGCATATGATTACATAGCCCACAACTTGCATATTTAGCATCATGCAAACATAACATACATCATATTAAACTTGCATAAGCTTACATACTCAACATGCATAAACATAAGATTAATGCTAACATCATATCATATGATTCAAAGCTCATTAACCCACATACAAAACCATAAATCTCATCACATCTCATCTAATTAGTTTACCAAAAGATCATCAAAGTGATAGAAACTCACAACTAGCAACTTTGAACACCAAATGAAGAAGATTAAGATGCTAAGAAGGGATTAGAAGTTGATTAGAGAGTGATTAGTATGCAACCCTCTTCATAAAATTAGTGGAGGCCATGAGAGCTAGCATTTTGCCATAGTTTAGTCACTAGGTTTAATTATGAATGAATTAGGGTAGGTTAGGGTCTTATTTATAGATTAGGCAAGTGTTTTAGGCCATAGGATTAACCCTAGATTCAATCCAAGCCATCAAAGCATGTCTTGGGGAAGAAGTCAAGTGTAGGAACCATCTAGGGCCTTTAGATTAAAGATGGACCATGAGAACCATTCAAATGCAAAATCTGCACTTGAGCGAATCGGCCCACGGGTTGACAGCCAAACACCCTGGATTAACCCCTAGTCGACCCAGCGGGCTCGGGTCGACTTCAAAAATCGGCCGGTTCGGTTATTCCCCTCTCCCAATTCGCTGTTTTGAGCATTTTTGCATATTTATTTATTAAATTTTCAATTATATATATATATATATATATCAATATATATATATATATATATATCTACACAACCCATTTCACTTAATTAAGTATACTTTAATTTGGGAATTTTCGTGAAACTTCGCGAGGCCATATCTTGGTCATACGGACTCCGATTTTCGAAAACTCGGACTCTATTTCGCGTATTTTTCCGAGACGAACGCAATGGCATAGCCCGTTTCCCTTGATTCCCATTTTAGAATTAAATTCTGCCTCGATTTATGTTATTACAGGTTATTGAAAATACGGGTTGTTACAATAGTTTCATAGGCATATACGATAGAATCGTTACAAGAATAGACATGAAGCCGCATCACCATTATCTTACAACTAGGCACAACTCTAGTTTCATTTTATTACAAATCATAACTTTTAATTTTTCACATCTAAATAATAACAGGACTTACAAACAAAAGAAAATCTTGTTTTTTTTTTTTGGATCTGTTTTCTGAAACTGAAAAGCAATCCCTTGACGTAGACTATCGATTCTCTATTTTGATTCGTAGCTTCTAACTTGCTTTTTAGTTTGCTTCCTAGTTGGAGAAGAAATGGTGGCTATGCTAGGCGGACCATGGACTGCATGGTGTCTACTTGGAATGAAATTGTGTGATTTAGGGTTGAGCATTGGGGTTGCCTTTATAGAGGTTTAGACTTATGTGAGCTGTTAGATCAACCTAGGAGCAATCACAACCATCCATACTAGATAAAGCTATCCAGAAATTTCCAACTATGCCCTAGTGACTCAGCAACAACTCATAAAATCATCATTGTTTGGATCTAGGCAAGGGAGTCGACCCCTATAGGGGGGTAAACACCCCAGTCGACACCCCTCTTGGGGGGGTCGCCACCTATGTCAAGCCCCCTGGGGGAGTCGACCCTATGGGCGGGAATTTTTCCGCCCAGCTGATTTACGTGATTTTCAAAATTTGAACTGTTTTGTTTATTCAATTAGTAAATTATATAATTTTTTGTTTAAATATGAAATCTTCTGAACTCCATAACTTCTTCATACGGAGTCCGATTAACGCAAACTCAGACTCTATCTCAAGCAGAATTCCGAGACAAACGCAATGGCGTAACCCGTTTCCATTAATTCTCACTTTTACAAATAAGTATTTTTTTTATTTTTACTTTAATAAACATAGAAAAGACAGGGTGTTACATTCTCCCCTCCTTAAAGGATTTCATCCCCGAAATCTTCAAGTCAAGAAGAATGTATATCCTACCATCCAATCGTCCATCTACCCAACCATCAAACACCGGCATCCATTGTCCTTAAAAGATTCTAATTCTTTCATGATTGTATGCATAGTGTGTGTATATATGTCCTTATCTAATGCAAAATCAGACAGTCTACTGATTTAGTTGACCTCCTTAATGATAATTATGTCAGTTCCATGAGTCCATTATGCATGCAATTATTCCTAATCATACTTTCTACATTAGTGCACAATCATTCATACAAATGCAACGTCCATATGATAACATTCCATGTTTCAATCCGTATACAAATACATATATGCTTGTGCAATATGAAAGTGACTGAGCCGATCTATTACCTAATGTGTGTGTGTATGCATCCACGAGCAACCACCAGCAACCACTTGCAACCATCAACCATAACATGTTTCAAATACATGTTTGCGTCCATTGGTTTCTAACTAAGGATAAAGAATAGGACCGAGGATATATACTTAAAAGATAGATATAAGCATGCATAAACTTATGGAAAAAAAGATCAAGGATGTACCCTCAAAACGAAAAGGGAAGGCGGCGCGTATCTTGTCCTCAGTATCCTAAGTCACGTCTTCTTCGGTGTTACTCCATTGAACTTTAACAAGCTTGAATTCACGGTTGCGTAGCTTTTTGACTTCCGTACCCAAGATACGAGTTGGAACTCTTCTCATAGTCGCTTCTCGTTCCACTTCTACTTCCTCTAGTATATTTGGCTCCACAACTTCTGCAGACTCATGTAAGCACTTTCGGAGTTGAGAAACATGAAAAACATTATGAACTCTAACCAGTCTTTCGGGTAGCTCTACTCTGTATGCCATCGTCCCAATCCTTTCAGTGATAGGAAATGGTCCTACAAATCTTGGTGCCAACTTTCTTACGGACCCAAAGCGAATGACGTTCCTCAAAGGAGATACTTTAAGGAAAACCCTATCTCCAACCTCAAACTCAAGGTCGGTTCTTCTTTTGTCTGCGTAGGACTTCTGCCTATCTTGTGCAGTCTTCATTCGTCCTCTTATCAAATCCACCTTCTCTGAAGTTTCTCTAATCATGTCTGGCCCAAGTACGAGCTTGTCTATAGATTCCCACCAACAAGTTGGTCGTCGGCATGGTCTTCCATATAAAGCTTCGAAGAGTGCTATGCCTATGGTGGCTTGGTAGCTATTGTTGTAGGCGAATTCCACCAAACGAAGATGATCCTCCCATGTTCCTCCAAAATCAAGAACGCACAACCTCAAGAGGTCTTCTAATACTCTGTCCACCCTTTCTGTCTGACCATTGGTTTGGGGGTGATAGGCCGTGCTTAAGTATAGTTGTGTGCCTACATCCTCTTGCAAACTCTTCCAAAACTCGCTCGTAAAGATAGGATCTTGATCACTCACTATGTTCGAGGCTATCCCATGGAGTCAAACTATCTCCTTAAGATAACTGGATGCTAAGGACGAGGCAGTCCTTCTACTCTTAACAGATATAAAGTGAGTGCTTTTAGTGAGCCTGTCCACTATTACCCAAATACTGGTATTGCCCCTTCTTGACCTAGGCAACCCATCAACAAAGTCCATCGAAATGCTATCCCATTCCCACTTTGGGACCACTAGAGGATGAAGCAGATCACCAGGCTTCTTCTGCTCAGCTTTGACTTGTTGGCATATCAAGTACTTAGCAACTAACTCAGCTACATCCCTCTTCATGCCATTCCAAAAGAAAGCCCTTTTTATGTCTTTATACATCTTGTCTCCACCTGGATGTATGGTCAGCTTAGAAAGGTGTGCTTCTTCGAGAACCGTCTTCACCAAATCCCTTGCTTGAGGGACGCATAGTCTTCCATACCTCCTCAACCACCTCTTATCATCGATGGAGTATCTATTGAAGTGACTAAAAGTCTCACCCTAATTAGCTTATCCATCATATCAACTAGTTGAGGGTCTTCACGCGGCGTGGTTCCTATTGAGTCCAAAAGAGTAGGCCGCACCTCTAGCGATGCTAACAAACCAGGTACAAATTCAGAGGAATGACTAAAGTCAAAGTTTGCTATGTACTCCAAGCTTTTCATTTCTACAAAGAGAGGACTTAAGGTCAGCTTCTTTCTACTTAAGGCGTCTGCCACTACATTTCCCTTGCCAGGGGTATATAAAATCTCAAAATCGTATGAGGCAAGAAATTCCATCTACCTTTATTGTCTTAAGTTAAGATCTTTCTGTGAGAAAAGGTACTTTAATGATTTATGGTCAGTTAACAATTCAAACCTTTCTCTTAGCAGGTAATGACGCCATGACTTAAGAGCGAAAACAATGGCAGCCAGCTCCAAATCATGAGTTGGGTAGTTCTTCTCATTTACCTTCAATTGCCTTTCCCCATAACAAACTACATTGCCTTCTTGCATCAAGAGAGTGCCTAATCATGTACCGCATCCGTCTGTGTATACGGTAAACATTTTGCTCCCATCAAGTAATGTCAGAAGTGGGGCTGTTGTTAGAGCCCTTTTCAAACTTGGAAAACAACATCGCAATCCAAATTCCAAGCGAAAGTTAGGTTCTTATTTGTCAATCTTGTGAGTGGGGCTGAGATTTTCGCAAAGTCTTTAATGAACTTTCGGTAAAAGCCCGCTAGCCCGAGAAAGCTTGGACTTCAGTTGCATTCCGTGGAACCTTCCAATCTTGCACCGCAACTACTTTTGCGGGGTCCACAGCCATCCCCTCTTTGGACATCACATTTCCAAGAAACCGTTCCTCTTCTCTCCAGAAATGACATTTGGAGAATTTGGCTTTCAGCTGATGTGCACGAAGAGTATCCATGACTTCTCTTAAATGCAAAGCATGCTCTTCTTCATTCTTCGAGAAAATCAAAATGTCGTCTACGAAGACCACAACAAACCTATTAAGGAACTCCCTGAACACCCTGCTCATCAAGTCAACGAATAAGTGGGTGCATTTGTCAAGCCGAAAGGCATGACAAGCCATTCAAAGAAACCATCTAGGGTTCTAAACGCGGTCTTATCAATGCTGTCTTCAGCTAGTCTTAGCTGATGAAACCCGGTAGCTAAATCTAGTTGGGAGAAAACCGATGCACCTATATGCTGATCAAACAAGTCATCTATTCTTGGAAATGGTTGCTTATTCTTCTTAGCCAGCTTGTTTAGCTCCCTATAGTCAACGCATAGGCGAAGTGAACCATTCGCTTTGGTTGCGAATACTACTGGAGCACCACATTTAAAAATATTCCGCCTTATGAACAATTTTTCGAGCAGCTCTTTAACTTGCTTACTAAGCTCTTTCCTCTCCCTTGGAGCCATGTGTCAAACGGGTAGAGCTACGGGTTTTGCATTATCAACAAGGTATATGACGAAGTCTATCTTCCGCTTTAGAGGTAAGCCCTTCACCTCTTTAAATACATCTAAGTATTCATGGACTACTCTAACAGACTGCAAATTTTCAACATATGCATCAAGAGATTCTAGATAGCTAAGCATAACAGAATTCATGGGAATACAAGAGATTTTGAGAGTTTTACCGAGGCGAGTCATAAGTTTAACCTCTCACTTTTCACAATCGAGGATGACACCATTAGTGGATAACAAATCCATGCCTAGAATCAACCCATAGCCCGTGAAGCCCAAAACATAGGCATTACATCTAAACCCAAGGCATAGTATAGAAACTTCCAAATCCAAACAAATCATAGACAAGTAAGCCGAACCCCCAATTGGATTTGAAACAACCAAGGGATCCTCTACTATACGGGTGTCTAGGTGCAGAGATTCAACTAAAGAAGTAGATATAAAAGAGTGCGATGTGCCAAAATCAAAGAGTGTAAGAACAGGATGATCAAAAAGATAAATTAAACTCTCAACGGAAATATTTCTACCTCGTTCTTGCGGAGGTGCTATGAGAGCGTGAACCTGCCCTCCAGAAGTAGATCCAGTCCTCTGCCCTTGTCCTTGCTTTCTTGGGCAGTCCTTAGCCATGTGTCCTGTCTCGCCGCAGTGAAAACAACCACCCATCTTCCTCCTTTTTCTTTCTGCAGTCCTTAATCAAATGTCCAGGAATGCCACAAAAATTACACTTCCTCTTGTCACGGGGTTTGTTGTCCTTCTTGCCGTTCTTTGAATCTGTCTTCTTATTCTGCGATCCCTCCACTTTCTTATCTTGAGGTACCTCCACCTTTGCCTCTTTCTTGCCATCCTGGTTTTACTCCTATAACAGTGCCATGTCCACCAGTCCCTCATAAGTCGCACCCATAGGTATATGGGACATAGCTAGGCTGTGCAGTGGCTCATTCAACCCTTTGACAAAACGGAGAGCCTTCTTATGGGGAGTGTTCACTAACTCCAGTCCGAATCTAGCTAGCTGGTTGAATTGTTTGACGTATTCCTTGACCGACATACTTCCCTATTTGAGAGCTAAGAATTTCTCCATCTGCAGGCTTCGTTCAGCTTGTGAGAGGGATTTCATTTCAAACCTCATTCTGAAATCCTCACAAGTTTCAACTGGTCTCTCAGCATTAGTAACTTCCCACCAATAAGAGGCTTTGTCCTTAAGCAACCATACAGCCAACTGTGTCTTCTGCCTATCGTCCACTTCGAAGATAACAAACAAGTCCCCGGTTTCTTTGAGCCAGTTTCTTGCTTCTACAAATGACTCAGTCCCGTTAAAGTTCTTTCCACCTATGGCTCGAAAATCCCTACATATCTTTGAGAAAGCATTTGCACGAGGAGGAAAGGAGGAGGAACAGCTGCAACTGAGGGAGGAGGAACGTCTACTGGGCCTGCATCATTAGCCCTAGCCTCTAGGTACCTTCTGAACCAGCCAGGTACCGATACGCCCTCTGGAAGGTTAAGATCCCCGGACATGCTGAAACGAAAAACAAAAGATTCCAAACAAAGGATAGAAAGATAGTGCATATGGCATTGGGGGATTATGCCTTTTAAAATAAAAACAACACTTTTTCTTGAAAATGCTTCTTTAAACTTCTTTTTGAAAATTTGTTTCCAAAAGTTTTTATCTGATCTGGCAACCATCAGCTCTGATACCAAGTGAAACACCCCACCTTTGTTAAGGTCACTCACAAAGTGAATGCCTTAACTTCGGTGGAGTATTATAGGTAAAAGATAAAGATAATTTACAAGACAGACATATATACAATGGAAAAATCAAATTTATTTTATAAGTATGTGGTTCAGTTAAAACAATACAACAACTGTCTCAAACCAACTTCCAAATCATTACAACAAAATCTCTATCTTGATTAAAACATAGAGAAGCATAAAATAAAATAAGGCAGCATAAATCCCCTATAAGAGTGTATCCAAAGCCATAGCCCAAGAAAAGAGAGTCCAATCAATACATCTACTTTCTTCAAGCTGGAAGTGGCCCGAACTAAGCAGATGTTTTCCCTCCCTACGGACCAGGGGGGGGGGGGGAGGGAACGGAAGAAAAGAAGATGAAAGAAAAATGGGTCAGACATGAGTCTGGTAAGTCCAGTGATTATTTAGCATGTAAACAGGAAAAAAGGATCATGACATGAATAAACTGAACCTAGGAGAGCACACTAGAAATAAGATAATAACACTGAATATGCTATCGCACTCATTACTATTTCTCTGCACCCACTTATAAGTGTTTCAACTAGCACCATGTGTTCAAGATAAATGATCCCCTTTATCGATCGGCTCCTACTCGTATACGTTTTATACTTGTGTCATTCGGCACCGCTTGATTGTAGATACCTATGCTGGTCCCACCATGGGGTGTATCAAATCATATGGTGGCAACCCGACACAATTCAAGATGCACAGTGTATAACTACTGATGCCCAGTGCCTGATTTTTCCACTCCGGAGTATGTGCATGCCCGCACTCCGTCGGAACCTACACTGACGCACCACCCGCCATTATTGTGACCGCTTATAATCAGCCCAGTAATCGTGCCCCACCCTGCCTAGTTCAGGGTACCATGATACATCTATGTAGGTTACTGCTGAAATGGGTCCCCGTTACTAATGTTTCCTAATCAAATTGTTAAAATGGTTAAGTGTTTTCAAATTAACCTAACCCCACCCATCAGTTTAGTTAACATGTTGTATCGGTTAAGTGTTGCCTTAATTAACTTAACCCTACCATTCATGTCTTAGCTTTAATTTATTCATTAAAGCACCAAACACTCACATTAGATATGTATTGTTGTGGTCGCTAGATGTGTCGGTCGGTTCCGGGCAGTCTGACACCGCAAATCAATCTAACCTCAGGTTCTTTTGGGCTTGATGCGCTAACCTATCACATTAGATCTATATTGTTACGGTTGCTGGATGTGTCGGGCAGTTCCGGCAGTCTTACACCATAACTCAATCTAACCTCGGTTTAGGCATGTTCGTCTTTTACTTAATTTACATATTTACCCTTCATATTTATATGTAAATTATCCATAATTATTGCCATTCAAGTCATGCCCCATTTACCCACTAAATCATGTTTATAATTTTTAGGTATATAAATTTTACCAATTTGTGCCACTAATCATTTATATGATTATTTGCCAAACTATGCCAATAATTTGAATTTTAAGGTTTTTCCCAATGTTACCCCCGTCATACGTTTCGCAAAATTCACATAGAATTTAGGCTCGCAACTTGGCCTAACTTATATACAAAAGGGAAAAGAAAGGAGCATGTACCATTCCAAAAACATAAAATAACAAGGATCTAACTAAACATGTGTCATATATAAATTTGGCATAAAACAATGAACTTGCATTTTAATATGAATCTTAAGCATATGAACGGGGACTTACATAGAATTACAGAAGTCAAATTAGGCATGTAAATGTGAACTTGCATTTTGGATCCAATTAACATGAATCTTAAGCATATGAACGGGGACTTACATAGAATTACACAAATCCAATTAGGCATGTAAATGTGAACTTGCATTTTGGATCTAATTAACATAGATCTAAACAAAGGAGAATGTAGATCTAAACTTATACATGACTTAGCCTGAAAACTTGCATGCAACATAACATGAAAAAGTCACCAGATTTACATAATACATGATTGGTTTAACATACAACATAACAAGTCCAATAAATCACAATAGTTTTATAGGCATATATGATAGAATCATTACAAGAATAGACATGAATCAGCATCACCATTATCTTACAACTAGGCACAATTCTGGTATCATTTTATTACAAATCATAACTTTTAATTGTTCACATCTAAATAATAACAGGACTTACAAACAAAAGAAAATCTTGTTTTTCTGGGATCTGTTTTCTGAAACTGAAAAGCAATCCCTTGACGTGGACTATCGATTCTCTAAATTAGATTTGACTCGTAGCTTCTAACTTGCTTTCTTGTTTGCTTCCTAGTTAGAGAAGAAATGGTGGCTATGCTAGACTGATCATTGACAGCATGGTGGCTCCATGAAATGAAATTGTGTGATTTAGGTTTGAGTATTGGGGTTGCCTTTATAGAGGTTTAGACTTATGTGAGCCGTTAGATCAACGTAGGAGAAATCACAACCATCCAGGATAGATAGAGCTATCCAGAAATTGCCACATATGCCCTAGTTACTCAGCAACAACTCAGAAAATCGTCACTGTTTGGATCTGGGCGAGGGGGTCGACCCCTATAGGGGGGTCGACACCCCAGTCGACACCTCTCTTGGGGGTTGACACCTATGTCGACCCTACTTGGGGGGAGTCGACCCTATAGGCGGGAATTTTCCTGCCCAGCTGATTTACGTGATTTTCAGAATTTGGACTGTTTTGTTTATTTAATTAGTAAATAATATAATTTTCTGTTTAAACATGAAATCTTCTGAACTCCATAACTTCTTCATACAGAGTCCGATTTATGCAAACTCAGACTTTATCTCAAGCAGAATTCCGAGATGAATGCAATGGCGCAACCCATTTCCCTTAATTCTCACTTTTACAATTAAGTATTTTTTTTTAATTCATTAATTTAACAAGCATAGAAAATACAGGGTGTTACAGGATATGTAATATAAATGTGTATTGAAAAACTAGTTTGAATTCAATAAAAGCTAGAAATAAGGTTTTTTTTCAAATGGTCTTCGAATTCGACAAGACCAATTTTATTGGATTCGTATTAGTGAAATACAGTAGGGTTTGAAATTTCATATTGATTGGAATTAAGGTTTAATCAAAAGAACTGAAACATATAGGAATTGTCTTATTGAAATTTGACACAAAAATAAGCAGTTTTGGCTAACATTAACAAACTGAAAATATTGATAAAATGGTAAACGAAAACATAAATGACATATTAACGTGTACTAATGATTTCATAAGGGTTGAAATTAATTTAAATATACATATCACCTTCCTAAGATAAACCTTAAATATAAATTAACTATTAACTTAAACAAATGATTTATATTTATCCCAACTTCCCACCCCTCCTACCCTTTAGACAACAAAACGTCCTTCCCACCACTTGTCATTGTCTTCCACAAAGCCCATCCACCCTAAAGTACCTTCATGTGGAGAGAAAAGTGACCACTTTCAATTCCATTTTCAAAATCCCTTTCTTTCATTTTCTTTCCATTTAAGCTACCAATTTTACTCCTCCCTTCTCCTAAACCCTACCCCACCTCCTCCTAGCTCCGGCTGTGGGCCTTATTTTGCTCCAAAATCACTCCTTTCTCTTAAAACACAAAACGATCATTTTTTTCCCTGTTTCTCAAATTTCATCACCCCAAGCTCCTCCCCCGGGCCCTACCATTCAACACACCTCCACTCACACAACCACTAGGCCCTGCAAGTCGTAGGCAGACCCCCATCCCTAGGACGTGGCCCCCATCAACCTTCCAAGCCTTGAAAACCCCTTAAAAATTACACCTTTCCTCTTGAAATTGCAAATTGAACTCCATATCTACATATATATTTAGTAAGTGGTGAAAAGAAGAAGTCTTGATTTTGCAAAAGCTAGAAAAGTCCTACATGTGAAGGGTCGTAGTGTTGGAAAGAAATGGTGAGAACTCTTCACCGTATTTACTGAACTAGTTTAATTAAATAATTAATTGTGTTGTTGGTGATTGATTACTATGTGATTGATATGGTAATGTTATATGATGTGGTTTACATGTTTAAATGGGTAAATTGCTAAGCTAACATGATGTTCGAATAATGATATTGGTAGTGGTTGTGTTAATCACTTATTAACAAGAAAAATTGGTTCACCAATGTTCACTTAGTAAGTGAAGAAAACAATCGTAAAAATGTGATTTGGATTGGATGTGTGAAATTATGCTATTGTTTGGTATTAATGTGATATGGATGACCAACCAAATATAATGCGTGTTGATATTGTTTTGTTTTGGCTATTTGTGAAAATATAGGTTTAATAAGGTTTAATACCTTAGTTTATAATGTTTTGATTTGGGATTAAGTGTTAAAGACTTAGGTCAATGATGCCAAGATGTGGTAATTAGATGTTTATAGTTGTTAACAACTATTATTGGTGCTAATGACGTGTGAAATCCATATAAATGGAACTATATGGTGATTGGTTAAATCTCATTCCAATTCAAAAATAATATGAATATTTTATTAATAAAATATTCAGTGAAAATTAAAAGTTTGAATTTATAATTCAAAATAATTTTGAAATATAGTTTAAGTCATTATGAATAGTTCTCGCAAATGAAAGAATATGATTTGAATTAATAAATGCATGCTTTCAAATTTAAAATGAAAATGAATAATAATCTGAAAAGGTGAAGTTCGACTAGGGTATATATGAATAGTTTTAAAAAGATTTCCTTTACAAAACTGTTTTATTTAGTTTTATAACGGGTGCCAGGAAAATTTGGACTTCGAATAATAAGTTTTGAAAAATAGTATTATTTTAATTATATTTAATAAACTATTTTGGAAGTAATTTTATTTAATTTTAATTATAAATCGAAATTGGGTCAGAACAGGACTTATCGCGCAGTGGTAGCTCGCGAATTTCGACCATTGACTTCAAAATTACTTTCTGAGAGATCCATCCATCGAATTTTCCCGAAACGAAAAATTTTAGGTTCGAATTTAAAAGGGCTTTCTAATGAAAAGTAAGTTTTATAATCCAATGGTTAGATTTTTGAAATAAGTCAAAAAACAGTTTACTAAATAGATCCATAAATTGCGGTATAAGTAGCAAAACTGGATTTTTTTAATGAAATGTGCTATTTTTAAATTATTAAAAATAGGGATAAATTGTGATAAATCAGAATAAATGGTTTGAAAGATATTTTGATAGAATATACAAAGTTTTAGGAAGATAAAAGAGAGATTTTATCAGAATGAGATGGTAAACAACTAATGTAAAGATCCAAAAAGAATATGTTGTGATTCCTAGGGGTACAACATAGTGCCACCTATGGGCCACTTTTGCTCCAAAGTCCATCACTTCACTTTAAAACACAAAAAGATCACCTTTTTCCCCGTTTCCCCAAACTGCACCACCCTAAGCTCCTCACCTGGGGACCACATGCTCATGCACCTCCCCTCACACCACCACCACGCCGCGCAACCCATAGGTGGACCTCACCCACCCTAGGCCGTGGGCCTCACCAACTTTCCAAGCATTGAAAATCCCTTAAAAATCACGCCTTTCCTCTTGAAATTGCAAATAGAAATCTCTCTCTCGCTCTGTGTATATATATATATATATATATTAACTGATGAAAACGTGAAGCTTGATTTTGCAAAAGCTAGAAAATTCCTACATACGAAGAGTCATGGTGAATGCTATGGTGAGAACTTTTCACCATATTTGTTTTATTAGTTTAGTTAAATACTTAATTATGTTGTTGGTGATTTATTACTATATGATTGATATTGTAATTTTATATGATGTGGTTTACATGGTTAAATTGGTAAATTGCTAAGATGACACAATGTTAGAATAATGATATTGGTAGTATTTGATTTAATCACTTATTAACAAGAAAAATGGGCTCACCAATGTTCACTTATTAAGTGAAGAAAACACTGGTAAAATGTGATTTGGAATGGATATATGGAATTGTGATATTCGTTGGTATTGATGTGATATGGATGAGCATCCAAATATGATGTGTGTTGATATGGTTCTGTTTGGCCAATTGTGTAAATATAATGTTAATAAGGTTTAATACCTTAGTTCACAATGGTTTGATTTTGTGATAAGTGTTACTGACTTAACACTTAGGTTAATGATGCAAAGATGGGGTAATAAGATGTTAATATTTGCTAACAACTATTTTTGGATGCTATTAGCCTTCTTTTTGGTAAAAGACGCAAAGGGTCAGATCGAAGCCCAAACGCGCAACCAATCAAGTTAGACAGATCGCATTCTAGGAAGCACAGCAGAGGCTCGGCACGAAGAAGCCACGCATTGGACCAAATAAGCCAATATCTCGCTATGAAAGACTCACTCTCCCAGTCAACCGAGAGAACTGCTCTCGCATAGGGAGTATCAACCAAGTATTTTGGGTCTAAATGAAATATCCAGCTGAGCTGTTCAAATACTTGGCCCGACTCTCATGGAAGAAAAGGCGGTCAACTACATCTGGACAAAGCTCTACTTTTGATACACCTCACTATGGATGCCACGTAAGCCGCAACTTCAGAGGATACTTTTTATGAATAGTGGAACCAGTCTTCCAGCCGCTGTTCAATCCTAGGGGTGAGCTCCACGCGTCCAAGTATTGCCAGAAAGGTCGGGCCACGTCACAACAGCCCAAGCTGCCATCTCCGCCTATAAATACCTCAAATCTTAAAGAGGAAAGGGACGGGATCTTTTTCGGCTCATACTTCTTCTCCCTCGAGAAACATTATCTGGAAGAAAATATAGCCGTCTTCTTTCTTTTCTTCAAATAGAAAAAGCATTATACTTGTAATCTAAAGCAGAAATAACATATAAAGTGGACATAGGCACAGTCTTTGCTGAATCACTATAAAAAGACTGTGTGTTTCCCCATTTCCTTTACTTTTTCTGTATTTTATAATCAGTATTCGTATGCTCTTCACACGATTGGGGGTTGAACATCACTAGTGACCAACTTTTGACATTAATACTTTGGCACGCCAGGTAGGGGAAGCTTTCCTTAGTCCATAGCAAACAAACGAAAGAAAGATACAACATCCTCTCGTCTCGTAAACGCCGATGCCGCCGATACTAATGCTGCAGAAGCAAGCCACGAGGTTTCCTCTTGTGAAGATATGTCTTGATTCCGTACCCGGGACGACATGGATAAAATCATGGTCGACTTCAGAGACCATATGACATCTCAAGAAAAACACCTCGAACGACAGCAGTAGTTGATGGATCACCTTCTCGGTCGACTAGAGACAGGATTGAACGCTTCAACATCAATTTCCCCACCGGTCGAGACTGGGGCAACAACTGATCTTCGGTCTACACAGAATCAGGCCACTGATCAGGCTATACCTTTATTTCATCCTGGTTTGGTCCCACCAACTGATCGATCATAACCAGGAGTATCGCTTCTGGCGACCAGCGCAGCTGCAGCATCAGAACCACAGGAGGCTCGCGATCAAGATCCAGATCAGTCAAACACTTTGTCTCTACTCTTGGGAACAGCTTGACCAATCGAACCAGTCGAGCAACCATCGGGTCCATCAGAATCAATGCCATTCACATTACAACCCGGAATCTTACCATAGTCTAGTCTAACCACTCTTCCTCTTCAAGGAAGAGCTGGTGCGGCCTTCCCTTCTAACCAAGTGTAACAACCCGGAAAATCCGAACCAATTTAATTTTTTTATTTTGGCAATTTTAATGAATTTTGAATATTTAAAATGCTTTATCTTAAATAATAATGACGTGTAATTTATTTTGAGTAGAATTGGAACGTTTATATTTATTTGAATCGACGTCAGAAAATAAATATTTATTTTTAATTATAAAAAGAATTGAAAATGGCGCGGTAGTTCGAAATTTTGATTTCAAATTTCAAATGAATGTACAGAATTCAAAATAAACCGAATTTTAGCGAAACCAAAAATATTAGAATTTATTTGAAAATATCTTTCCAACAAATCCGAAAAATTGGAATTTCATAGCGGGAATAAAATGTTATGTCCAGTTGAAAATTCAGAATAGTCGCTATGGAATTTTTGGCCCTTAAAAATGGAAATTTTGCAAACGCTTCCGTTTTCGACGAAACCACTTTTGTTGGATCCGGGATATCAGGTTATTACAAGATTCCAAAATTCATAATTTTTGGGATTAATATGTGAGCGTGGCGATGGAAAATGTGTTTTGACAGTTTTAGTCAATTTGGATCGACCAGAAAACAGTCTCCAAATTTGACGAAACTAGTTTTGTTAGAACCGTATCGTCAATACGAAGCCAGAAAATATTTTTCGGGAATTTTTAGAGTCAGTATGTGGCCCCGATAAAGTGAAATGTGCGTTCAAATTCAATATATAGATTTATATTTTGATTTTGATGGAAACTGATTGAAATGATCGAATCAGCTTACGATATATATCCCATTGCGTCCGGAATGGGGGTAATTAGTTATGGACGACAGTCGATGGGTCTCATTTGGAGTTCGAAATAAAAAGTTGCTTTTTGAAATTAAATTATATATATATATATATATATATATATAATTATATAATTATATAGCCTCACCCCCATTTGTCCCCCTTCCTCCTTCTTCATTCAGATCGATATAAAAAAGGGAGCAACGCAGAGGAGCCCTAGCCGCGCCGCCTCCAGGCGACGTCAGCCATCGCCGTGCTAGGGGCGCTCCACCTCCGAGGCCCGCCCCTCTCTCCATTCTTCACCCAATACCCCAAAAATTGAAGCCCCATCTTCAATTACACCAGCCGCCACCCTGAAGGGCCCACCGTTGCTGACCGCGACCACCGCACGCCAAGCCCCGCGTCCCCTCTGGCCCCTACCTACCCCGAACGGCTTCCTCCTTGAAAGTGGTGAGCTTTTCGGTTTATTTTATTTTATTTATTATTTAAAAATATATTTTTTCCCGCTATAAAATTTGATTTCTTACGCAATAAAGTTATGAACTCATTGATAGAAAGTTGAGAATTTTATATTCATGAAGTTATGATTTTTATAGAAAAGTTATAAATTTTATTTAATTAAAGATGTGGTTTTTAATTATAGAAAAGGTGTGATTTTTAATTATAGTAAAAACATGAATTTTATTGTTTGAATTGAAGTATAAAAACATGATTTTTATGCGGTAAACATTGAAGTTGTAACACCCCGCAATTTTAAATCGGGACATAAGATATAATCAAAGAATAATTAATTTCAAATACGAGAATTAAGGGAAACAATTTACGCCTTTGCGTTCGTCTCGGAATTCTTCTTGAGATAGAGTTCGAGTTTGCGTAAATCGGACAACGTATGAAGAAGATATGGACGAACGAAGTTAGGCAGAAAACAAAAAAATATGCACTGACGCACTTGGGAAGTGTGCCAGTACAAAAATTGCACTGGCGCACCCGCTGTAACGACCCAGAAAATCTGAACCAATTTAAAATTTTTAAATTGGCTAAAATAATGGATTTTAAATATTTAAAATAAATATTTTAAATAATGGCGATGAAAACTGAGTTTGAATCGACATTTGAAAACGAATATAATTAATTATAATTATATATAGAATTGAAAATGGCGCGGTAGTTCGATAATTCGATTTCAAACTTCAATTGAATATACCGGGTGCAAAACAATCCGGATCTAAGTGAAACCAAAAATAATGGAATCTAATTGATGATATCTTTCCAATGAATCTGACCAATCCAAATTTGATAGCGGGAATCAAAAGATATGTCCAGTTGAAAATTCTGAATAGTCGCTATGGAATTCAGGCCCTTAAAAATGGACATTTTGCAAACGACCTCGGATTTCGATGAAACCACTTTTGTTAGATCCGCAGTGTCAAGTTATTGCTAGGTTTCAAATTTCATAATTTTTCGAATCAATATGTGAGCGTGGCAAAGGAAAACGCGTTTGACCAGTTTTTGTTGAATTTAATCGACTGGAAATTGGCCATTTTGCAAACGGTCTCAGAATTCGACGAAACTAGTTTTGTTAGGACCGTATCGTCAATACGAAGCTAGAAAATATTTTTCTGGAATTTTTCTAGTTAGTATGTGACCCCGGTAATTTGAAATGTGCGTTTAAAATTCAATATAGTGATTTAAATGAAAATTCAAAAGGAAACTGATTGTAACGATCAAATCAGCTTACGATACATATCCCATTGTGTTCGGAATGGGGGTGAAACGCTATGGACGACAGGCGGTGGGCCTCGTTTCGGGGTCGTATGTAAAAGTCAACTTTTTGCTAAATTTAATAATTAAATAAAAAAAAAATCTATTTTTCCCTCCTATACCTTGGCCCCCCCTGTAATTCATTACCGATTCATTTAAACAGAAATAAAATAAAAAAAAAGGGAGACAAACCCTAACCGATCGGCGACCGCCTCCACCGCGCCTCCGACCGCCCTAGCTCCGATCAGGCGAGCAACCCTCCCCTACCTCGCGTCCTCCCTCCATCGCGAGCGAAACCCGAGCCGCCACCTCGAAGCCAGAAGCTGCCACCACCGTTCGAAACCCCGAGCGCCACCTCCAGCTCCGTCGATCTGCGAAACCCCCCCCCCCCTGTAAGTTTTTTTTCTTGTTTGTTTAATTTATTTTTATGTATTTAAAAACTGAATTTTATAAAGAATTTTAAAACTGAATTTTATAAAGAATTTTAAAACTGAATTTTATAAAAATAAAAACTGATTTTGTTTTAAAAATAAAAACTGATTTTGTTTTAAAAGTAAAAAACTGATTTTGTTTTAAAAATAAAAACTGATTTTGTTTTAAAAGTAAAAAACTGATTTTGTTTTAAAAGTAAAAACTGATTTTGTTTTAAAAGTAAAAACTGATTTTGTTTTAAAAGTAAAAACTGATTTTGTTTTAAAAGTATAAAACTGATTTTGTTTAAAGAATAAAAACTGTTTTATTTTAATTAGAATCAAAACTGATTTTATAAGGATTTAAAACTGTTTTTTTTTAAGAATTCAAAACTGATTTTATAAGGATTTAAAACTGTTTTTTTTAAGGATTTAAAACCGTTTTTTTTAAGAGAATAAAAACCTGATTTTTTAAAAAGAAATAAAAACCTGATTTTTTAAAAAGAAATAAAAACCTGATTTTTAAAAGGAATAAAAACTGATTTTCAAAAGCATATAAAAACTGATTTTTGGAAAAGGTTTAAACTTCAAAGAGAAAAGGGTTTGAGCTTTAGAATGAACTTTAAAAAGATTTGAACTTTAAAAAGAAAAATCATATTTTTATATATTGAAAGTCGAAGTAAAAATCAGATTTTTATATATTGAATAGCGAAGTCAAAATTCGATTTTTATATATTGAATAGCGACGTCAAAATTCGATTTTTTATATATTGAATAACATAGTAAAAATTCGATTTTTACATATGTAGAGAATAAAGGCAACGAAGCGACAGAGTCGTAAAGGCGAAGATTTCTCTAAGTGAAGTTGGATAGCTATTGGTGAGATTTCTGTTTTAAAAATATTATATATGTGTGAAATGAAAGTGAATAGCTATATATAAATATCTATATATATATATATATATACGCCCCTCGTCCACAAACCATGGACGATATCTATTGGTTGAAATTGTTGTGAAAATTGATTGATAGCGAATGATTGTTTGGGATTGTTTGTGATTGATATTGGTTGATTGTGGTTGAAAAATACCCATTTGTGGTTGAGAAATATTTGGTTGAAACCACATAGGATTAGTTTGTGGAAATGAAATAAATATATACGTGCCGCCTGCGTGCGAACTAGATGCATGATCCCCATTGTCAAAAACCGCGAGGTTTTAAGGTAGAGCGAGGAGCCGTACTAGGGACGGTCCCGGTTTAACTACCCTGCCGTTATGCTGCCGAAATTTTGAATAATATTTGTGTGTTTGAATTATTTTCATATGCTTAAACTATATTTATTCATTGCATAGAAAACATTCATGTGTTGAATTGATATTCATTCGTTGATTAGAAATTCATGTGTTGAATGGTATTCATATTTTGAAATAAATTGTTCGATAATAAAAATCACATTTTTATCTATATATAGAAACTATAGAAAACATTCATGTGTTGAATTGATATTCATTCGTTGATTAGAAATTCATGTGTTGAATGGTATTCATATTTTGAAATAAATTGTTCGATAATAAAAATCACATTTTTATCTATATATAGAAACTATAGAAAACATTCATGTGTTGAATTGATATTCATTCGTTGATTAGAAATTCATGTGTTGAATGGTATTCATATTTTGAAATAAATTGTTCGATAATAAAAATCACATTTTTATCTATATATAGAAACTATAGAAAACATTCATGTGTTGAATTGATATTCATTCGTTGATTAGAAATTCATGTGTTGAATGGTATTCATATTTTGAAATAAATTGTTCGATAATAAAAATCACATTTTTATCTATATATAGAAACTATAGAAAACATTCATGTGTTGAATTGATATTCATTCGTTGTTTAGAAATTCATGTGTTGAATGGTATTCATATTTTGAAATAAATTGTTCGATAATAAAAATCACATTTTTATCTATATATAAAAACCATAGAAAACATTCATGTGTTGAATTGATATTCATTCGTTGATTAGAAATTCATGTGTTGAATGGTATTCATATTTTGAAATAAATTGTTCGATAATAAAAATCACATTTTTATCTATATATAGAAACTATAGAAAACATTCATGTGTTGAATTGATATTCATTCGTTGTTTAGAAATTCATGTGTTGAATGGTATTCATATTTTGAAATAAATTGTTCGATAATAAAAATCACATTTTTATCTATATATAGAAACTATAGAAAACATTCATGTGTTGAATTGATATTCATTCGTTGTTTAGAAATTCATGTGTTGAATGGTATTCATATTTTGAAATAAATTGTTCGATAATAAAAATCACATTTTTATCTATATATAAAAACTATAGAAACATTCATGTGTTGAATTGATATTCATTCGTTGATTAGAAATTCATGTGTTGAATGGTATTCATATTTTGAAATAAATTGTTTGATGATAAAAATCCTATTTTATCACCAACTTGAACTATATAGAAAAATAGTGTTTTGAAATGAATTGTCTTACAATAAAAATCACATTTTTATTGTATGCATAAATCGTTGAAGTGTGAAGTGTTAAAAATAGCCACTTGTTCAAAATAAACATATATGAGTTGAAATATTCATTAATTAGCTAATGAAATGATTTGCACCTATTTATGTAACATTAGAATGAATGGTGTTTTTAAACCAAATAGAAATCAAATATGAAGTCGAATAGAAAATGATAAATGATAAGAACTGTGTATATATGTACATACATATTCATTGAACAGGTTATAGCAAAGGGGCTAGAGAAGAGGAATAAAATTTTGTGCCCGACAAATAGGTACACATTTACTGCTTTGTTTGGGTGATGATTTTATGAGCCTGTTGGCTAGCCGCTTGGCTTTTTCTTTTTCTTTTTGAGATTAGAAGGACCGGGAACGCTATTTGCGATTTCCCGATGCTCCCGGTGCAGGGGAGGTTATGGCGAAATTTTCCAAAATTTTAAGGTGTTAGAAAATTTTTTGAAGTGAAAAGGATATTGAAATCATTGAATGAACTATATTTATATAAATATATAAATATAAATAAAATTAAAACGAAACGAAGCCGTGCAGTTCGTATTTTGAGACCGTGATTTCAAACGACTAGTGCGGGAAATCCGACCATGGGATTTTCCCGAAACCTCAACCGTCGGGTTCGCCTTAGAATGATCTTTCCAATGGCACCAACCTTGTAAAAATCCAACGGTTGGATTGTCTGGAATGTTTAATTCAAATCTGAAGAAAAACAGCGCCAGAAACGATTATATTTATATATATATATAAATATAATTATATATTTAATCGAATAACGACGCTGCAGTTCGTATTTTGAAATCGAAAATTCAAACGATTGTACCGGGAGATCCGACCGTCGGATTTTCCCGAAACTGGAACCGTTGGATTCGTTTTGAAAAGACCTTTCTAATGATGTAAATTTTGTGAAGATCCAACGGTTAGATTTTCAGATATGTGTAAATCAAATCTGAAGAAAAACAGCGCCACGGCCGCTGTATGGCCCGAAGCGTCGTTTTGAATAAAATGGCTATTTTAAAATAAATAAAAATAGCGATAAATAGTTATAAAATATCGTAAGCGATATGGAATAGAAATAAACTGAATTTGTTCGATTTATGTGGCTTTTGATGGTTGAATGTGTTTGGTGTGAAAATTACATTAAAAGAACACAATTGGTGTTGTCGAATAATTTAACCATTGAAATAAATCGATTTGAAATTCTAAATATACGTGAATTATTTGAGAAGGCCGAGTTAATTCTCATTTCAAATAATTGACCGACGATTGAAAGTCGAAGATGAAGACGATGGTCGAAGACCGGAGATCTTCACCTCGTTTGGATGGTAACCGAGGTCCTGATTGGGAGGCATCCCGAAATATGGATAATGAGTGGTGATCGTCCAGACGTACGTGGTGATCGAAGGGCTTGCGAGGTATTTAGTGCCTCCGGTTTCGTTCAGACCCAGAACGGACTTGTAAATGGACTGTGTGTCTGACATTGGAGTTTATTCTGTGTTGATTGATTTCTGTTAAATATACATCTGTTTGGCGGCAGAGAATTTATTCTTTTGCTTAACGCCCTTCTCTGAGACGCACGAGCTCAGAGGTTGTATATCGATGGACATCAGTCGCATGGCATGAATTGCCTGTGTGGCATGCTAAGATGCAGTGATCAGGACTTCTGTTGAAAAGCAAAGTCTTGTGGTGATGATCAAAGCACCGCCTGTGTGGCGTAGCTTTGTGTATAACGTGAATTCGCGAACCTCACACCCCGGTATGAACCAGAAACGGGAGAAGGACCTCAGGGAGGGCCTGCGTTTCCTCCTAGCTAGGGTGGTGTCAGTGACCTACCAGCCCTGACATTTATATACTTTTCACCTATGTGGTCGTTGCTGTTGCGAGGCGCCTCGGTTTGATCGGACGATCCGGGTCCGATGGAGTCATTCGTTGGCTCGTTTACGCCCCAAAGGGCGGGGAAACGCATGGTTCAGGCATTTTAATCCACATCGGTGGACCGGCCCTGACGATCCAAGGGTCACTCGAGCTCTGATCCTGAGACTCGGGCTAGGCAGTCTCGAATTCGGTGAGGACTATCTTTTGCCTCGGTTCATGACGGAAATCCAATTTCCAAATACGACATCGTGCGGTTTTGATTGTATATAGATATGGCGACATGATATATGGTACCCATGCCGTCTATGATTGATAGTTATGATTTGAAATTGTTTTCAAAACATATAAACACTAGCAATAATATCAAATGCCTTTGTTTTATTCGTATCAATCATATTTTGGCCATTATAAGGTAAAACTCTATCCTCCGGTTTGCGTTGCATTGTGTGATGGGAACTGAGTCTTATAACGGCTTCATTTTTATAAAAAGCATAGCGATGTTTAAAAGAAAGATTTGTTTTAAAGCACTGGCAATCCAATGGAGTAAACCCGTTCCACGAAAGTGGCGTGGTCCTGTGATTAGCCAATTACATATGTGTTGAGTGGATTTCTCATACCAGTCCCATGACTGACTCGTAGTTTGTTTCACTTTCAAACTCGGGTGCCCCTTTTTCTACACGGGCAGCCTTGTATTCAGGTTTAGCTGGTTCTTTCTGGATAGCTGGAGCTGAAGATGGATTCTATCATTTATTTCTTTCTATGCTGTTCAGCTCCTATTGTACATATTTTGTTTATTTCCGCTGTAGACATTTATGTATAGCTGAACTGTATTTGTACTAAGTAAGATCCTGTATACTGTGTAACTCTGATGATTAATTTTATCCAGTATATTTTGTTGTTCATATCTGGTGTATTTATTTAATTCTGTTCTGCTATTATATGTTTCTGTGTTATATTCCAAAGATAACCTTGTTTCCGTGAGAACGGGAAATCGGGTCGTCTCAACGTGGTATCAGAGCTTTGGTTAAGCTTAGTTCTGGAATATAACATTTGAATGAACTCGTCAGAAATATAACCAGTAGTGTTCTAGGACGGGTAACTCAATACAGATAGGATCAGTAATATCCTAGTATGAGTATAGCAGAATCAGAACAACTGGTTAGAGATGGGGTCAGAAGTGCCTCAGAACGAGTCGAGAGTAATATGTTTTTAAATAACGTATTTGTGATTATATATATAGTCTGGTTTTAGAAATATAATATTTGAATATATAAAAGATATATATTTGAAAGGTTGAAAACAATAGGATTGGTTGTTGTGTTGTGTGATTATAGATTTATCAAACCACTTTCGACTTTATTCCTTTTCGGGGACGAAAAGTTTTAAGTGGGGGAGATTGTAACGACCCAGAAAATCTGAACCAATTTAAAATTTTTAAATTGGCTAAAATAATGGATTTTAAATATTTAAAATAAATATTTTAAATAATGGCGATGAAAACTGAGTTTGAATCGACATTTGAAAACGAATATAATTAATTATAATTATATATAGAATTGAAAATGGCGCGGTAGTTCGATAATTCGATTTCAAACTTCAATTGAATATACCGGGTGCAAAACAATCCGGATCTTAGTGAAACCAAAAATAATGGAATCTAATTGATGATATCTTTCCAATGAATCTGACCAATCGAAATTTGATAGCGGGAATCAAAAGATATGTCCAGTTGAAAATTCTGAATAGTCGCTATGAAATTCAGGCCCTTAAAAATGGACATTTTGCAAACGACCTCGGATTTCGATGAAACCACTTTTGTTAGATCCGCAGTGTCAAGTTATTGCTAGGTTTCAAATTTCATAATTTTTCGAATCAATATGTGAGCGTGGCAAAGGAAAACGCGTTTGACCAGTTTTTGTTGAATTTAATCGACTGGAAATTGGCCATTTTGCAAACGGTCTCAGAATTCGACGAAACTAGTTTTGTTAGGACCGTATCGTCAATACGAAGCTAGAAAATATTTTTCTGGAATTTTTCTAGTTAGTATGTGACCCCGGTAATTTGAAATGTGCGTTTAAAATTCAATATAGTGATTTAAATGAAAATTCAAAAGGAAACTGATTGTAACGATCAAATCAGCTTACGATACATATCCCATTGTGTTCGGAATGGGGGTGAAACGCTATGAACGACAGGCGGTGGGCCTCGTTTCGGGGTCGTATGTAAATGTCAACTTTTTGCTAAATTTAATAATTAAATAAAAAAAAATCTATTTTTCCCTCCTATACCTTGGCCCCCCCTGTAATTCATTACCGATTCATTTAAACAGAAATAAAATAAAATAAAAAGGGAGAAAAACCCTAACCGATCGGCGACCGCCTCCACCGCGCCTCCGACCGCCCTAGCTCCGATCAGGCGAGCAACCCTCCCCTACCTCGCGTCCTCCCTCCATCGCGAGCGAAACCCGAGCCGCCACCTCGAAGCCAGAAGCTGCCACCACCGTTCGAAACCCCGAGCGCCACCTCCAGCTCCGTCGATCTGCGAAACCCCCCCCCCCTGTAAGTTTTTTTTCTTGTTTGTTTAATTTATTTTTATGTATTTAAAAACTGAATTTTATAAAGAATTTTAAAACTGAATTTTATAAAGAATTTTAAAACTGAATTTTATAAAAATAAAAACTGATTTTGTTTTAAAAATAAAAACTGATTTTGTTTTAAAAGTAAAAAACTGATTTTGTTTTAAAAATAAAAACTGATTTTGTTTTAAAAGTAAAAAACTGATTTTGTTTTAAAAGTAAAAACTGATTTTGTTTTAAAAGTAAAAACTGATTTTGTTTTAAAAGTAAAAACTGATTTTGTTTTAAAAGTATAAAACTGATTTTGTTTAAAGAATAAAAACTGTTTTATTTTAATTAGAATCAAAACTGATTTTATAAGGATTTAAAACTGTTTTTTTTAAGAATTCAAAACTGATTTTATAAGGATTTAAAACTGTTTTTTTTAAGGATTTAAAACCGTTTTTTTTAAGAGAATAAAAACCTGATTTTTTAAAAAGAAATAAAAACCTGATTTTTTAAAAAGAAATAAAAACCTGATTTTTAAAAGGAATAAAAACTGATTTTCAAAAGCATATAAAAACTGATTTTTGGAAAAGGTTTAAACTTCAAAGAGAAAAGGGTTTGAGCTTTAGAATGAACTTTAAAAAGATTTGAACTTTAAAAAGAAAAATCATATTTTTATATATTGAAAGTCGAAGTAAAAATCAGATTTTTATATATTGAATAGCGAAGTCAAAATTCGATTTTTATATATTGAATAGCGACGTCAAAATTCGATTTTTTATATATTGAATAACATAGTAAAAATTCGATTTTTACATATGTAGAGAATAAAGGCAACGAAGCGACAGAGTCGTAAAGGCGAAGATTTCTCTAAGTGAAGTTGGATAGCTATTGGTGAGATTTCTGTTTTAAAAATATTATATATGTGTGAAATGAAAGTGAATAGCTATATATAAATATCTATATATATATATATATATACGCCCCTCGTCCACAAACCATGGACGATATCTATTGGTTGAAATTGTTGTGAAAATTGATTGATAGCGAATGATTGTTTGGGATTGTTTGTGATTGATATTGGTTGATTGTGGTTGAAAAATACCCATTTGTGGTTGAGAAATATTTGGTTGAAATCACATAGGATTAGTTTGTGGAAATGAAATAAATATATACGTGCCGCCTGCGTGCGAACTAGATGCATGATCCCCATTGTCAAAAACCGCGAGGTTTTAAGGTAGAGCGAGGAGCCGTACTAGGGACGGTCCCGGTTTAACTACCCTGCCGTTATGCTGCCGAAATTTTGAATAATATTTGTGTGTTTGAATTATTTTCATATGCTTAAACTATATTTATTCATTGCATAGAAAACATTCATGTGTTGAATTGATATTCATTCGTTGATTAGAAATTCATGTGTTGAATGGTATTCATATTTTGAAATAAATTGTTCGATAATAAAAATCACATTTTTATCTATATATAGAAACTATAGAAAACATTCATGTGTTGAATTGATATTCATTCGTTGATTAGAAATTCATGTGTTGAATGGTATTCATATTTTGAAATAAATTGTTCGATAATAAAAATCACATTTTTATCTATATATAGAAACTATAGAAAACATTCATGTGTTGAATTGATATTCATTCGTTGATTAGAAATTCATGTGTTGAATGGTATTCATATTTTGAAATAAATTGTTCGATAATAAAAATCACATTTTTATCTATATATAGAAACTATAGAAAACATTCATGTGTTGAATTGAAATTCATTCGTTGATTAGAAATTCATGTGTTGAATGGTATTCATAATTTGAAATAAATTGTTCGATAATAAAAATCACATTTTTATCTATATATAGAAACTATAGAAAACATTCATGTGTTGAATTGATATTCATTCGTTGTTTAGAAATTCATGTGTTGAATGGTATTCATATTTTGAAATAAATTGTTCGATAATAAAAATCACATTTTTATCTATATATAAAAACCATAGAAAACATTCATGTGTTGAATTGATATTCATTCGTTGATTAGAAATTCATGTGTTGAATGGTATTCATATTTTGAAATAAATTGTTCGATAATAAAAATCACATTTTTATCTATATATAGAAACTATAGAAAACATTCATGTGTTGAATTGATATTCATTCGTTGTTTAGAAATTCATGTGTTGAATGGTATTCATATTTTGAAATAAATTGTTCGATAATAAAAATCACATTTTTATCTATATATAGAAACTATAGAAAACATTCATGTGTTGAATTGATATTCATTCGTTGTTTAGAAATTCATGTGTTGAATGGTATTCATATTTTGAAATAAATTGTTCGATAATAAAAATCACATTTTTATCTATATATAAAAACTATAGAAACATTCATGTGTTGAATTGATATTCATTCGTTGATTAGAAATTCATGTGTTGAATGGTATTCATATTTTGAAATAAATTGTTTGATGATAAAAATCCTATTTTATCACCAACTTGAACTATATAGAAAAATAGTGTTTTGAAATGAATTGTCTTACAATAAAAATCACATTTTTATTGTATGCATAAATCGTTGAAGTGTGAAGTGTTAAAAATAGCCACTTGTTCAAAATAAACATATATGAGTTGAAATATTCATTAATTAGCTAATGAAATGATTTGCACCTATTTATGTAACATTAGAATGAATGGTGTTTTTAAACCAAATAGAAATCAAATATGAAGTCGAATAGAAAATGATAAATGATAAGAACTGTGTATATATGTACATACATATTCATTGAACAGGTTATAGCAAAGGGGCTAGAGAAGAGGAATAAAATTTTGTGCCCGACAAATAGGTACACATTTACTGCTTTGTTTGGGTGATGATTTTATGAGCCTGTTAGCTAGCCGCTTGGCTTTTTCTTTTTCTTTTTGAGATTAGAAGGACCGGGAACGCTATTTGCGATTTCCCGATGCTCCCGGTGCAGGGGAGGTTATGGCGAAATTTTCCAAAATTTTAAGGTGTTAGAAATTTTTTTGAAGTGAAAACGATATTGAAATCATTGAATGAACTATATTTATATAAATATATAAATATAAATAAAATTAAAACGAAACGAAGCCGTGCAGTTCGTATTTTGAGACCGTGATTTCAAACGACTAGTGCGGGAAATCCGACCATGGGATTTTCCCGAAACCTCAACCGTCGGGTTCGCCTTAGAATGATCTTTCCAACGGCACCAACCTTGTAAAAATCCAACGGTTGGATTGTCTGGAATGTTTAATTCAAATCTGAAGAAAAACAGCGCCAGAAACGATTATATTTATATATATATAAATATAATTATATATTTAATCGAATAACGACGCTGCAGTTCGTATTTTGAAATCGAAAATTCAAACGATTGTACCGGGAGATCCGACCGTCGGATTTTCCCGAAACTGGAACCGTTGGATTCGTTTTGAAAAGACCTTTCTAATGATGTAAATTTTGTGAAGATCCAACGGTTAGATTTTCAGATATGTGTAAATCAAATCTGAAGAAAAACAGCGCCACGGCCGCTGTATGGCCCGAAGCGTCGTTTTGAATAAAATGGCTATTTTAAAATAAATAAAAATAGCGATAAATAGTTATAAAATATCGTAAGCGATATGGAATAGAAATAAACTGAATTTGTTCGATTTATGTGGCTTTTGATGGTTGAATGTGTTTGGTGTGAAAATTACATTAAAAGAACACAATTGGTGTTGTCGAATAATTTAACCATTGAAATAAATTGATTTGAAATTCTAAATATACGTGAATTATTTGAGAAGGCCGAGTTAATTCTCATTTCAAATAATTGACCGACGATTGAAAGTCGAAGATGAAGACGATGGTCGAAGACCGGAGATCTTCACCTCGTTTGGATGGTAACCGAGGTCCTGATTGGGAGGCATCCCGAAATATGGATAATGAGTGGTGATCGTCCAGACGTACGTGGTGATCGAAGGGCTTGCGAGGTATTTAGTGCCTCCGGTTTCGTTCAGACCCAGAACGGATTTGTAAATGGACTGTGTGTCTGACATTGGAGTTTATTCTGTGTTGATTGATTTCTGTTAAATATACATCTATTTGGCGGTAGAGAATTTATTCTTTTGCTTAACGCCCTTCTCTGAGACGCACGAGCTCAGAGGTTGTATATCGATGGACATCAGTCGCATGGCATGAATTGCCTGTGTGGCATGCTAAGATGCAGTGATCAAGACTTCTGTTGAAAAGCAAAGTCTTGTGGTTATGATCAAAGCACCGCCTGTGTGGCGTAGCTTTGTGTATAACGTGAATTCGCGAACCTCACACCCCGGTATGAACCAGAAACGGGAGAAGGACCTCAGGGAGGGCCTGCGTTTCCTCCTAGCTAGGGTGGTGTCAGTGACCTACCAGCCCTGACATTTATATACTTTTCACCTATGTGGTTGTTGCTGTTGCGAGGCGCCTCGGTTTGATCGGACGATCCGGGTCCGATGGAGTCATTCGTTGGCTCGTTTACGCCCCAAAGGGCGGGGAAACGCATGGTTCAGGCATTTTAATCCACATCGGTGGACCGGCCCTGACGATCCAAGGGTCACTCGAGCTCTGATCCTGAGACTCGGGCTAGGAAGTCTCGAATTCGGTGAGGACTATCTTTTGCCTCGGTTCATGACGGAAATCCAATTTCCAAATACGACATCGTGCGGTTTTGATTGTATATAGATATGGCGACATGATATATGGTACCCATGCCGTCTATGATTGATAGTTATGATTTGAAATTGTTTTCGAAACATATAAACACTAGCAATAATATCAAATGCCTTTGTTTTATTCGTATCAATCATATTTTGGCCATTATAAGGTAAAACTCTATCCTCCGGTTTGCGTTGCATTGTGTGATGGGAACTGAGTCTTATAACGGCTTCATTTTTATAAAAAGCATAGCGATGTTTAAAAGAAAGATTTGTTTTAAAGCACTGGCAATCCAATGGAGTAAACCCGTTCCACGAAAGTGGCGTGGTCCTGTGATTAGCCAATTATATATGTGTTGAGTGGATTTCTCATACCAGTCCCATGACTGACTCGTAGTTTGTTTCACTTTCAAACTCGGGTGCCCCTTTTTCTACACGGGCAGCCTTGTATTCAGGTTTAGCTGGTTCTTTCTGGATAGCTGGAGCTGAAGATGGATTCTATCATTTATTTCTTTCTATGCTGTTCAGCTCCTATTGTACATATTTTGTTTATTTCCGCTGTAGACATTTATGTATAGCTGAACTGTATTTGTACTAAGTAAGATCCTGTATACTGTGTAACTCTGATGATTAATTTTATCCAGTATATTTTGTTGCTCATATCTGGTGTATTTATTTAATTCTGTTCTGCTATTATATGTTTCTGTGTTATATTCCAAAGATAACCTTGTTTCCGTGAGAATGGGAAATCGGGTCGTCTCTCCCGCCAAGTGCGCCTAGGCCGGGCCGAGAGCCTGCACAGCTTTCTGGTGTGTTCTGATCCATACTATAAGTCATTAATGAGTCCTTTATAACTCCTTGCTGAGTCATTAGGGCTGAGGTGTCACCCTATCCAGACTGAATTGTTGTGGTTAACTCTAGGATCATCCGACGGCTCTAATTAAATTGAAATTCTATATAAACCAATGCTCAACCCTAAAATCACACTAATCCATTCCAAGAGCCGTCATACCGCCATACTCAAGCTAGGACAACCACCATTCTCTTTCAACTAAAAAGAAAAGTAGAAAGCTACGAAGTGAATCAAATCTGAATTATAAGCACAACGATCTACATCAAAGGCGAGCATTCCAACTTCAGAATTCAGATTCTAGAAATCAAGAATTCCTTCTTTGTAAGTTCGTTTATTCCTTAGATTTGAACTTGTAATTGGAATCGTGAATGTAATAAATCAAAATATAGAACTGTACCTATTTGCAAGTTAATTATCTTTGATTCATGCTCATGTCAAATCTAAAGTTATCTATGCCTTTGGATTTGATTTACGACTATGACTATGGGACTTTTGCCTAAGACTATGACTATGAAAATGTTGCCTATGAAGCTATTGCCTATGACTATGACTATGACTAGGAGACTTTTGCCTATGACTATGGTTCGTGAGTATGAAACTGTTGCCTATGAAGCTATTGCCTATGACTATGACTATGGGACTTTTGCCTATGACTATGGTTAGTGACTATGAGACCGTTGCCGACGACTATGATTCATAACTATGAGACTATTGCCTATGTCATTTATTAAGAAATTATTGTGATTAGTCGCCCATGACTATTATGGTTAATTGCCTATAAACAATGTAGTTAGTTGCTTATGCCTATTCCCATTGTTACAATTAACCAATCATGTTGTACCTTGAATTGGCATAATGTTGGATCAAATCACCTATGCCTAATTATGTTGGATCACATATTTAGTGTGTAACTTGGCCAGTTTATTCCTATTCACCATTATGTACATTGAACCTGTTGGAGCCATTATTTTTGCATGCCTATTCTTTTATATCAATTCTTGTGCTTATCCCCTATTCCTTTTATTAGTGCCATTTCATGAGTACTTAGAAAACTTGTGAAATCATGTTATACGTATGATTATGATGCGGGGATTGGGTGTAGCTTAATTAAGATAATTTGGCATAATAAATATGTTGGCATAATCTAAATTGGCTATAATAATGAATGATTTACATGCATATTATACTTGGGCATAAATTGATACATTTTAATTAGCCGCAAAGTATGTAATTGGCGTGTAAACCAAGTTTTGGACATAAAAGGGAAACTAGAATATTAAATCTAATTTTCACATGAACTATAAATTGGAATATTAATCTAGATTGGGCATGAACTGAAAAAGGGGAATATTAAATCTAAATTGGTATAAACTGCAAGTTGGGTTAATTGATAGGTAAATCTGGTTTTGGGCATGGAATATAAGTTTGTTAATTGGCATGACAAATGAATATGATCTAGGCTAAATTGATTTATGAGAAATTTACATGAATGGTAAATATGTAAAACTAGAGAAGAGGAAAATGCCTAACCCGAGGTTAGACTGAGTTGTGGTGTTAAACGGCCCGGAACCGCCCGACACATCCAATAACCACAACAATACCTGTTTAATGTGAGAGGTTAGTGCATCGAGCCCAGAAAGACCCGAGGTTAGACTGAGTTGTGGAGTAAAACTGCCCGGAACCGACCGCTACATCCAGTAACCACAACAATACCTGTCTAATGTGAGTGATTGGTGCTTTAATTAATTAATTAAAGCTCATGAACAATCAAGCTAGAAATGGTGAGGTTAAGTAATTAAGGAAACACTTAACCAACTTAACATTTTAACAAAGACAAGAAGGGTGGGGTTAAGTAATCGAGAAAACACTTAGCCAATTCAACATGTTAACTAGACAAGATTGATAGGGGTTAAGTTAATTTGGACACTTAACCAACTTAACATGTTAACAAGGCAAGATTTGTGGGAGTTAAGTAACTAAGGAAACACTTAACCATTATAACACGTAAACTAGACAAGTGTGTAAGGTTAAGAAAGTATTTAAACGTTATAACTTGCTAACTTGACTAGACTGTGGGGTTAAGTAAACTTAGAACACTTAGCCGTTATAGCATGATAAATAAACAAGGTTAAGTTAATGAGAGACACTTGACCAGTATAACCTGATGAACGAGTAATGCTAAGGAACACTTAAACAATTTGACGTGATGTAGGGGTGGGTTAAGTCAACATGAACCGCTAGATAACACTTAACCAATTTGACATTATATATGGGTAGGTTAAATCAACGTAAGCAGCTGGATAACACTTAACCAATCCAACATGACGAGGAAGAGAACTAAGTAGTAAACCGTAGTTAAAAAACAAATGATTCAGGAAACTAAGTAGTAAACCTTAGTCAAGAAAACCAAGTCAAATACGAGGAGGAGCGAACGTCCATCTGATCATGAAGAAAGCTCCAATAAACTGGGTTACGAAGCATGCAGCTTCGGGGGGACGTGAGGGTACTCTTGGTATCCCTCTATGAGGCTACAGATGATCCTCCTGGGCTCAAAGAGGTTAAGGTCTGCATTAGAAGAGCCAAGGGTATCCCTTGGTTGCAATAATAAGGCAACCTAAAGACTAGGATGGACAAGCGTGATTCGATGAGACCAGTTTTTCCCCTGTGATAGCGACTCGTCATCTACCTACCATCTTGAGTCAGTCGAGATACGCGAAGCGGAAAGGAGGAGAACTCCAACAGACCATATACTTGCTATCTAGTTATGGGTGAGGTTGGTCCATAGGTTTGTTGGGAATTGAGGGGCCTACGTACACTTCTCATTCTTGATTTTCTTGGGTGCCTTTCATTTGTTAGTTGAGAGAGGGGTCTAGTGGGACCATAGCCACTGTAAAAGCAGACCTTAGCATCTGCAATCGGCAGATATCTGAAAGCTCTCTCGACCGAGTTCTGTGTTTCTTGACTAGCCCTGCCACGGGACTCGGGTCGCACATATAGAGGACATGCAAATCTGGACATCGATAACGATTCACGACACATACATGGGAAAAGTCGAGGAACAATACCACTCTGGGTAGTTTGTCCTGTACTAGGGGGCATCGTTCGATAGGTAACATAATCCCTAGTTGGACCTAGGTCGCGTAAACCCAGAATCCGAGAAGCGTTCAATAGGTAGCATAAACCCCAGTGGCCCTGGGTAGCGTAAACCCTGGTTGAATCGAGGAAGCGCTCGATAGTAAACCCTAGATTAGATCTAGGTAATAAATGGAATCCCCATAATAGATGTACACCTGAAGGCAACCACAATTACAGGCATTGGGATCACGTTATCATATGATCATTTTATATAAATTACTAGTTTGGACATAGTTAGGTAGTGCAGAGATATAGAAATCGGTATAATAGGGTAGTTGCGAAGCAGAGAAGGAGTAGAAGCGCATTCAGTTTATCAGTATATTCAGTTTACCGGTATATCCAGTTTATCAGTACATTCATTTTATCTTGCCATATCCCATGCTTATCCCATGTTATCTTGTTACTATGGTTTAGTCTTATATTTAGTTTATTCATGTCATGACCCTTTTCCTTGTTTAAATGCTAAGAATCACTGAGCTTACCAGGCTTTATGTCTGACCTAGTTTGCATTCGCCTCTTTTCTTCCGTTTCCACTCCTCCCCCCAGGTAGTCAAGGAGGGAAAAGCTCATATCATTTTGGGGCCGTTACTCTTTCCGAGCTTGAAGATTCTTTGCGCATTGCTTTGAACTCCATTTTCTACTGCTATGGCTGGCTCATGCTTTATTGGGGAATATCATTGTCAGTTTGTGCTTCTTAATATTAAACAAGACAGATGTTTTGTTGTAATAAGTGTTGGTGTTGTAAAACAATCTTTGTACAAGCTGTTTTAATCAATAAAGGTTATTTATTTTACGGTTCTTTATTTGCCTGTCTTGTAATTTTTCTGCATCTTGTACTAAAAATGCTCCACCAAAGTTAAGGCATTCCCTTTGTGAGTGACCTTAACGGAGGTGGGGTGTTTCACTTGGTACCAGAGCTGAAGGTTACTGGATCAGATAAAAGATTTGAAAAATTATTTTCAAAACGATTTTAAAAGAAGCATTTTCAAAAGAAAAGTTTTGTTTTAAGGGCATATTCCCCAAAGCCATAAGCACTATCTTTTGACCCTCTGCTTGAAATCTTGTTTCCTTCTTTCTTAAGTCTCCGGGGCTCCTGGCTTTCTGGGTGGTAACCTTATCGCGGCATGGTTCTGTAGGCTTAATAAGACTACGACACCTGTCAAAGGGCGAAGTAGTGCCCAACTTCCATCTATAGCCACAGTAGTATCACCTATGGCTAATTTTCTTTTGAGCTTTGTAGGGTTTTCGGTGCTATGGAGGCAGCTTTCGAGAGACCTGTCAACAAGTTACACAAGGATGAGAGAACTCATGAATATGGACTTGGTTCACAAAGGAGGAAAGAATAGTAAAACCGAAGACAAGAGGAAGTATCTTTATTTTGGTATAATGGGTCGCATAATTAAGGGCAAGGGCAAGAACAAAGGACAGGAATTTTCCGGAAGACAAGCGCATACTCTCACCGCCAACATACCTGAGAGAGATGTAGTAAAGTTTCTGTTGAAAAAGACTAGTTTTTCTTTTTGATCATCCTGTTCGTACACTATTTGATTCTGGCGTGTCGCACTCATTTGTATCTGCTGCTTTAGTTGAGTCTCTGCACCCTAGATATTGTATAGTAGAGGATCCCATTATAGTCTGAAATCCAATTGCTGGTTCAGCTCATTTATCTTTGACTTGTGAGGATTTGAGAATAGCTATATTAATGCTTATGTTTTTGGTTTCATCGGCTATGGGTTGATTCTAGGAATGGATTGGTTAGCTAGTAATTGTGAAACGAGGGTGGTTAAACTTTCGACTTGCCTCAGGAATACCCTCGAGATTTCGTACGATCCTAAGGGATCAGTTTGCCTTAGCTACCTAGAATCACTTTACTTTTCTATCGACGATTTTTGATCCGTTGGGGTAGTCCATGAGTACGCAAGATGTTTTGATTAGGGTAGGGTTTTCCCCCTAAAACTCGAGACAGACTTCCGCAATATCTAGATGACACTGCAAAGCCAGTTATGCGATCAACGATAATTCTGGAGCAAGATTGGCGAGGATAGCCAGTGTCGGTAAAGTGCTCAATTCTTTGGTTGTTTTGTTAGTATCATCTCACATAGATCGTCCAAATTCGGAGGAGGTATCCCTTGGGTGCTTGTCTGATATTGGTTTAGGCCTTTGGGGTTTCTACTTAAGGAACGTCGAGTTCGACTAGGATGGTTTGCGTGAGAAATAAATGGTTGGGGCTGGCACCCTAAGATAGACTGACCTTAAGAGAGGTATTAAGCACATAGTAACCTTAGCTTTAGACCATCAGATTTGCAGCATGATTGTAACACCCCGAAAATTCTATAACTGTGAAAGTAACAAATTAAAGTATAATTAATCTGAAATCAAAGAACCAAGGGAAACGGGTTACGCCATTGCGTTCGTCTCGGAAAAATACGCGAAATAGAGTCCGAGTTTTCGAAAAACGGAGTCCGTATGAAGAAGATATGGCCTTCGGAAGTTTTGAATTAAATTTAAAATTCAAACAGAATTAAATAATTAAATTTTCCGAAGTAGGGCCCAACGGGCCAGGGTGGAAGAACACCCGCCTGGGCCACCCAGGTCGACTGGGCTGTCGACCTGGGCTACCCATGTCGACAGGGCTGTCGACAGCCCTGTCGACAGGGGTATCGACCTGGTCGAGCCCAGTCAACCTGGCTGGCCAGGTCTGTGTTCCTCCGATTTTCTGTGGTCTGCTTTGTCACTAGGGCTAGGTGGCAAGTTTTGATTGGTCTCTCTTCCTAATGAATGGCTGTGATCTAACCTAGCAACATCAAGGGTCCTAATCAATTCCTAACCTCTATATAAACAACCCTAGACTAAACCCTAATCTATTCATACAAAATTAAGAACATAGCCGCCATGTTGCTGAGGAACGACAAAGAGTAGCCGCCAACTAAAGAAAGGATTAGGGAGGAAGTTCTAAGGCCTAAAGCAATTCAAGCAACCTAAAGCTAATCAATTCAACAAAGGAATCATATCTCTTAATTAGAGAATTCGCCGCAACCATTGTAAGTAGAGTATTACTTTGGTATAAATAAACAACTGTGTTGATGTGTATGCTTGAATTGTGGCAATGGAAGAAATTCATATTTGTGCGTTCTTGTCAATTTATATACATTTGGATATTCTGAATTATGTCATTCAATTATAAAGAACTACATGCGGTAGTTCTATGCAAATATACGTTTGGAATATTGCGCAAATTGTGTAATCTATGTTGAAGCTACATGTATGTAGTTTATTGAAATTCATGCAAGTTTGGGGCTTTGTTATTATGTCGTCATGATGTATATGTTTGTGCATAAATCATTTTGCAGGTAATTGAAACAAGTTGGTTGTTATAGTTCATATGAAACTATGTTAGAATTTTGACCCCATAATCCACATGCTTTTGCAAACTTATGGCTAGGCTATGAATGATATTTGGCAAAATTGAAATCCATGTTAGTTCTATATTGTTAAATGACATATGTGAGACATGGCTAGGTTGGACTCAAAAATCCCCTTTTTGCAAGTTTAAAGTAAACACCATGATTAGGAATATTTATGCATAAGTATGTTATGTGATTAGACTTAAATCATGATTAAGTTGAATTATGCTTTTGTGTTAGTAACAAAGTATCCCTTTTGTAAACATGTAGAAACCTTATGAACATGACTTGTTTATGTTTATGCCATGTTTATGCTAGAAATATTTATGCCATGCTTATGTTTGACATTATGCCATGTTTATGATAGCAGTATTTATGCCATGCTTATGTTTGACATTATGCCATGTTTATGCTAGTAGTATTTATGCCATGCTTATGTTTGACATTAGGCCTAAATAAGAATATAGGTTCATGTTGTAGTTAAACCTATGCAAGTTCACATGCTTTGATTCATGTCACCTATGTTACCACTATACAAGTACACCAATTTCTATTATGTATTTTCCAACGTCATATGCAAGTTCATGCGCTCACTTCCCCCTCTTTGTGTATACGCCATAAGCCTCCCCTTTTCGCATGGCTAAATTGGGCTTTAAAAAGGGCTAAGCCCAATATATATAAACGGACGTGTAAAACGGGGGAAAATAACGTTGGGTTAAAAAAATTAATTAATGAATGAAAATATAAAATAGAAGGGCCCAAATTCAAGTATGGGTTGGGCCCGTGGTTGGTGTAACCTTTACACCATTAACTTAATAATGGGCCGCAAATATTTACATATAAGAAAATAAAGAAGAATGACAAAATATGTAAATGTAGAACATACGATGTGTTTAACCCGAGGTTGGATTGAGTTGTGATGTAAACCTGCCCGGAACCGCCCGGCTGTCCAGTAGTCACAACAATACCTATCCAATGTGGGAGGTTAAACATGGAGCCCAGCAAGGACCCGAGGTTAGACTGAGTTGTGGCGTAAGACTGCCCGGAACCAACCGGCAACAGGCAGCCACAACAATACCTGTCTAATGTGAGAGGTCAGGGCCTTAATAAGACAATTAAGGCTGAGTCAGGATTGTTAGGATTAAGTGGACTAAAGACTTAATCAAAATGGAACATGCTAAACTAAACGGACTGGTGGGGTTAGGTTAGAAACACTTAACCAACTTAGCATGTTGGCTAGAGATAGAAAACCTAGTAACGGGGGACCCTTTTCAGCAGTAACCCTAGAAGGTGTATCAGGATACCCTGAAACTAGGCAGGGTGGGGCACGATTACTGGGCTGATTGTAAGAGGTCAAAAAGCGACGGCGGTGGTGTAGCAGTGTAGGTTCTAATGGGGTGCGGGCGTGCACACACTCCGGCGCAGAAAAATAAGGCACTGGACACCAGTAGCATACCTGTGCACTCTAAGGTTGTGTCGGGTTGCCACTATGGGACTTGATACACCCCATGGTGGGACCAGCATAGGTAACTACAGACATCGGGGGCCGTAAGACACATGTAACTATGCGAGTAGGAGCCGATCATCGTGGAATGGATTACATCACCCTGATTATGGGGTGCAAATTGGAAACTAGTTTATATGGGTTCAGAGATTAGCGTGGGGTACGATAGTATATTCGACCCTAGACAACTTAACCAAGTTTATTGTGCTTGCCCACTTCTTGTTTATACTTATCATACCCAGTTCTTTATTCATAGACAAAGTAGTACTAGACTTACTCAGGCTTTATGTCTGACTCTATTTTTCTTTCGTCTTCTTTCTTCCGTTTCCCCCCCCCAGGTCCTCAGGGAGGGAACACAGCAGCTTGACCTACCTCAACATCCAGCTTGAAGAAGAGAAATGTATTGCTTGGACTTTCCTGTTTTGAACTATGGCTTTGGACAATCCACTATGGGGCTTTTGCAGTTTATCTATGTTTTATTTATGCTTCTTTAAAAATAATGTACTCAAGACAGATTATGAAAGTGTTATGTTATGTTTTTGGAAAGGATGTTGTTGTAACACGTATTTGACTTGATGAAATAAAGTTTGTTGTTCTTCCGCTGTTTACAAATATGTGTTCTTATATCTGTCCTGTATATCTGTGACTTGTACTTATAAACCTCCACCAAAATTAGGGCATTCCCTTTGAGAGTGACCCTAACGGAGGTGGGGTGTTTCACTTGGTATCAGAGCATAGGTTTACCAGATAAGATAAAAAGTTTTAAAAAAAAAAAAATTTATTTTCAAAAAGGAAATTTAAAGAAGCATTTTTAAAAGGAAAATGTTATTTCATTTTAAAAAAGGCAATGTCCACTCCCCAAAGCCATAGGAACTATCTCTTATCCTTCGTTTTGAATCTATCCTTTTTGTTTCAGCATGTCCCAAGAACTTAACTTGCCTGAAGGGGTGCCAATACCTGGTTGGTTTAGACGGTTCTTAGAAGCAAGGGCCACTCAGCCAGGTCCTACCGTTCCTCCTCCCCCAGCTGAAGGAAATCATCCAGCTGCAGCGGCACCTTTTCCTCCACCTCCTCCTCGGGGAAACACGTTTGCTAAAATATGTAAAGATTTTAAAGCTATGGGAGGAAGGGATTTCCATGGAACTGAGTCCTTCGTAGCAGCTAGGAATTGGCTGAAAGAAACGGAGGACCTATTCATCATCTTTGAGGTAGAAGATAGACAAAAAGTACAACTGGCGGTATGGCTATTGAAGGGCGAGGCTTCCTACTGGTGGGAAGTCACTAATGCTGAAAGACCAGTGGAGACATGGGAGGACTTTAGGGCAAGGTTTGAGACTAAATTTCTCTCAGATGCGGAAAGAAGTTTGCAGTTGGAAAAATTCTTATTTCTTAAGCAAGGAGACAAGACTGTCAGAGAGTATGTGAATCAGTTCGATGAGCTGGCTAGGTTTGGACTTGACCTAGTCAACACCCCGCACAAGAAGGCTCTCCGTTTCGTCAAAGGGTTAAATGAGCCATTACACAGTTTGGCCATGACCCATATACCCATGGGGGCCACGTATGAAAGATTGGTGCAAATGGCATTGCTGAATGAAGAGGATAAGGGCAAGAAGGAGGCAAAGGCAGAAAGCTCTCAAGGGAAGAAAGAGGGTTTGCAGCCTAAGAAGACAGATTTTAAGAAAGGCGGGAAAGGCAACAAAGAGAAGAGGAAGTGCAATTTCTGTGGCAAAGTGGGGCACTTAGTAAAGGACTGCCGGAAAAAGAAGGCCAAGGAGAATGGTGGGTGCTTTTCGTGCGGTCAGACAGGCCACAGGGCTAAGGACTGCCCAAGGAAACGAGGACAGGGGCAGGGCACTGGATCCACCCCAGGGGCACAGGTTCATGTGCTAGAAGCGCCACCATTGCAACAGAGAGGTATAAACACTTCTGTAGAAAGTGTAGTTTATCTTTATGATCACCCCGTTCGCACTTTATTTGATTCCGGCGCATCACACTCCTTTATCTCGTCTGCTTTAGTAGAATCTCTGCACCTAAAAACTAGTATGGTAGAGGACCCCTTAATTGTTTCAAACCCAATTGGGGGCCCAACTCATTTGTCTATGATCTGTCTGGATTTGAAAATTTCTATTCTAAGTGTAGAATTTCAATGTAGTGCCTTTGTTTTGGGCTTTTCGGGTTATGGTTTGATTTTGGGTATGGATTGGCTATCCAGTAATGGGGCCATCCTTGATTGTGAGAAAAGGGTTGTTAGGCTCCTAACCCAGCTCGGTAATACTTTGGAAATTTCTTGTAATCCCTCGTATGCGGTTATGCTTAGTTATCTTGAATCGCTAGATGCCTCTGTTGAAAATTTGCAATCAGTTAGAGTGGTCCGGGAATATCCGGATGTCTTCGAAGAGGTGAAGGGCTTGCCTCCGAAGCGGGAAATAGACTTCCGCATATATCTTGTAGATAATGCAAAGCCCGTTGCGTTGCCCGTTAGACATATGGCTCCACGAGAAAGGAAAGAGCTCAGTAAACAGATTAAAGAGCTTCTAGAGAAGGGGTTCATTAGGAGGAGCATTTCAGAATGGGGCGCTCCGGTGGTGTTCGCTACAAAGGCGGATGGTTCACTCCGTCTATGTGTTGACTATAGGGAGCTCAACAAGCTAACGAAAAAGAATAGGCATCCTCTCCCTAGAATTGACGATTTATTTGACCAGCTTGTAGGAGCGTCTGTTTTCTCCCAACTCGATTTAGCAACCGGTTTTCATCAGCTAAGGGTGGCTGAAGATAGCATCGATAAAACGGCTTTCAGAACCCCAGACGGCTTCTTTGAATGGCTTGTCATGCCTTTCGGCTTGACAAATGCACCTGCTTACTTCGTGGACCTAATGAGTAGGGTATTTAGAGATTTCCTCAACAAATTCGTAGTGGTCTTCGTAGATGATATCCTTATCTTCTCAAAGAGTGAAGAGGAACATGCTCAGCACTTAAGGGCAATCATGGAAACTTTGCGAGTCCATCAACTAAAAGCCAAGTTCTCCAAATGCCACTTTTGGAGGGAAGAAGTGAGGTTCCTTGGGCACATAGTATCCAAACAAGGGTTAGCGGTGGACCCTGCTAAGGTAGTGGCGGTACAGGATTGGAAGACACCAAGGAATGCAACTGAGGTCCGAAGCTTTCTAGGACTAGCCGGTTTCTATCGAAAATTTATAAGGGATTTTGCGAAAATCTCAGCTCCGCTCACGAAATTGACTAAGAAGAATCTAGTATTCAATTGGGACTTGAATTGCGAGTTTGCTTTCCAACGACTAAAAAGGGCTCTCACAACAGCCCCAGTCTTGACGCTGCCAGATGGGAGCAAGATGTTCACTGTTTATACGGATGCATGTGGGACAGGGCTAGGCGCCGTCTTAATGCAAGAAGGAAGGGTAGTAGCTTATGGCGGGAGACAGTTGAAAGTGCACGAAAAGAACTACCCAACCCACGATCTAGAGTTAGCCGCCATCGTCTTTGCACTCAAGTCTTGGCGACACTATCTCCTAGGTGAGAAGTTCGAACTTTACACTGACCATAAATCGTTGAAATATCTTTTCTCGCAGAAGGATCTTAACTTGAGGCAACAAAGATGGATGGAATTTCTTGCCTCGTACGATTTCGAAATCTCCTACACTCCGGGCAAAGGCAACGTAGTGGCAGACTCGTTGAGCCGAAAGAAATTGACCCTAAGCCCGTTGTTTGTTGAAAGACAAAGCCTAGAGTTTATAGCCAGTTTCGACTTTAGGCCTTCCTCCGATTTCGTACCGGGCTTGCTAGCATCTCTCGAAGTACGGCCAGCTTTAGTAGATTCAGTAGGGACAACACAGCGCGAAGACCCTCAGCTTGTGGAAATAATTGATAGGCTAATTAGGGGTGAGACTTCAAGTCACCTCAATAGATACTCCATCGACGATAAGGGTTTTCTAAGGCGAGACGGAAGACTATGCGTCCCACAAATAAACGATTTAGTAAAGAAGGTTCTCGAGGAAGCACATCACTCCAAGATGACGATACACCCAGGCGGAGATAAAATGTACAAAGACATAAAAAGGACTTTCTTCTGGAACGGCATGAAAAAGGACGTGGCAGAATTCGTTTCTAAGTGTATGGTGTGCCAACAGGTTAAAGCGGAACAGAAAAAGCCTGGCGGACTACTGCATCCTTTGGAGGTCCCGCAGTGGAAGTGGGATAGCATCTCAATGGACTTCATCGATGGGCTGCCTAGGTCTAGGAGAGGCAACACTAGCATTTGGGTAATAGTGGATAGGCTTACTAAAAGCGCCCACTTTTTACCTGTCAAAAGTAAAAGAACCGCCTCATCCCTAGCATCACTTTACCTCAAGGAAATCGTGCGACTCCATGGAATACCATCTAGCATTGTTAGTGACCGAGACCCCATCTTCACCAGCGAGTTTTGGCGGAGTCTGCAAGAAGCAGTAGGAACGCAGTTATGCTTGAGCACAGCCTATCATCCCCAAACTGACGGCCAAACGGAGAGAGTGAACAGAATTTTAGAAGACCTTTTAAGGTTATGCGTCCTTGACTTCGGAGGGACATGGGAAGACCACCTTCCTTTGGTGGAATTTGCCTACAACAACAGCTATCAAGCAACCATAGGAATGGCGCCCTTCGAAGCTTTATATGGAAGACCGTGCCGATCGCCCACTTGTTGGTGGGAGTCTACTGATACACTTATACTTGGACCAGATATGATCCGAGAGACTTCAGAGAAAGTAGACTTAATACAAAGAAGGATGAAGACGGCCCAAGACAGACAAAAGTCCTATGCCGACAAGAGAAGGACCGACCTTGAATTCGAAGTTGGAGACAGAGTTTTTCTCAAGGTATCACCGCTAAGAAACGTTGTTCGTTTTGGAACCACAGGAAAGCTAGCGCCGAGATTCGTAGGGCCATTCCCTATTATCGAGAAGATTGGGAAAATGGCCGATAGATTAGAGCTACCCGAGAAGTTGGCTGGAGTTCACAACGTTTTTCACGTTTCACACCTCCGAAAATGTCTACATGAGTCTGCTGAAGTGGTAGAGCCAAATATCCTCGAAGAGGCCGAAGTGGAGCGCGAAGCAACCATAAGGAGAGTTCCAACCCGCATCTTAGGAACGGAAGTGAAGAAGCTACGCAACCGCGAAGTCAAGCTCGTCAAAGTTCAGTGGAGCGACGCCGAGGGAGACGCGACTTGGGAAACTGAAGCTAGAATCCGCACAGCCTACCCTTTTCTGTTCGAGGGTACATCCTTGATCTTTCATTTTTCCTTAAGTTGCGCTTTTATCTATCTTTTTAGGTATATTTCCTCGACCGTATCTTTTAGGTAAGAAACCCTTTGGATGGAAACATGTAGTTGAAACATGTTATGTATGATGGTTGCAAGTGGTTGCAAGTGATTGCTAGTGGTTGCTCGTGGTTGCATATACACACACAATCTAGGGTTTAGATCGGCTCAGTCACTTCATATTGCATATGCATATATGTTTGCATTCGTATATGGTTGAGTTCTTATGTGTTGTCATGTGGATGTTGCATTTGTATTGAATGATTGTGCACTCATGTAGAATCAAGAATAGGAAAATCTGCATACATAATGGATTCATGGCACTTACATAATTCGCATTAAGGAGGTCAACTGAATCAGTAGACCGCCTGATTTTGCATTAGATAAGTACATGTATACACACACACTTTGCATATGATCATGAAGCATTAGAAGTCTTTTAAGGACAATGGATGCTCGTGTTTGATGAATGAGTAGATGGATGATTGAATGTTAGGATTTACATTCCTCCTAACTTGAAGATTTCGGGGACGAAATCCTTTTAAGTGGGGGAGAACGTAACACCCCGAAAATTCTATAACTGTGAAAGTAACAAATTAAAGTATAATTAATCTGAAATCAAAGAACCAAGGGAAACGGGTTACGCCATTGCGTTCGTCTCGGAAAAATACGCGAAATAGAGTCCGAGTTTTCGAAAAACGGAGTCCGTATGAAGAAGATATGGCCTTCGGAAGTTTTGAATTAAATTTAAAATTCAAACAGAATTAAATAATTAAATTTTCCGAAGTAGGGCCCAACGGGCCAGGGTGGAAGAACACCCGCCTGGGCCACCCAGGTCGACTGGGCTGTCGACCTGGGCTACCCATGTCGACAGGGCTGTCGACAGCCCTGTCGACAGGGGTATCGACCTGGTCGAGCCCAGTCAACCTGGCTGGCCAGGTCTGTGTTCCTCCGATTTTCTGTGGTCTGCTTTGTCACTAGGGCTAGGTGGCAAGTTTTGATTGGTCTCTCTTCCTAATGAATGGCTGTGATCTAACCTAGCAACATCAAGGGTCCTAATCAATTCCTAACCTCTATATAAACAACCCTAGACTAAACCCTAATCTATTCATACAAAATTAAGAACATAGCCGCCATGTTGCTGAGGAACGACAAAGAGTAGCCGCCAACTAAAGAAAGGATTAGGGAGGAAGTTCTAAGGCCTAAAGCAATTCAAGCAACCTAAAGCTAATCAATTCAACAAAGGAATCATATCTCTGTAGGATCGATAATAACCCTAGAGGGGGGGGGGGGGGTGAATAGGGTTTTTAACAATAAATTTAAACTAAACACAGTAATAAAGAGATGCAGTAAAAATAAAATCACACGGGGATATACCCAGCTTCGGCAAACTGTGCCTACTGCTGCCTTTCTAAGATTATTACTAGGAGATACAAACAGATCCCGCTTACAATCCTATGTAAACTCGCAACTCCTGCTCCTGTTTATCCCTAAGCTCAAAATCCTAGACTAGTCTGTATACCCTAGACTAGATTTTCCAGATTACACTTCAATACTCTGTGTTTCCTAGTTTTACAATAAACTAGAAAAAAAATTTAAAGAAAAAAAAACACTTAAAGGAAATAAAGGAGGAAATAAAAATGGGGGGTCATCCCCTTTTCTTTGCACAAGCCAAAAGTGGTCGGGCCACTTTATTTTTGCGGTGCTCCCTTGTATTCACTTTAGCCCGATCCTTCCTTTCTCTCTGAAAAAAAATGGCGGCGGCGATTTAGGGTTTCAGTGATTTTCCCTAAATCAATATCGATGTTGTGTGTACTGGTTCTTTGGAAGCTTGTTTTGCTTCTCCAGGGTATCTCCTTCGTCCTTGCGATCGATTTGAGTAAGTTTTATCAGTTTTTGCAATTTAGGGTTTCGAATTTCTTTTTGTGTGAACTGATAATCAAGTCGATGATGAATTGTGTGCTTTTATAAGGGTTTCTACACCCTGGTGCTCTGATTTCATTGATGACTTGCTCGATTTGGCTGATTATTGGTGGTTTCCCCTTTTGGAATTCTCGAATGAAATTAAAATTTGTCGCCTTTAATACTTCGATGAATCTTGATAAAATACTGGACTTGATTGTGTGAATTTCCTCGGCTTTGAATAATTTGTGGCCCCAAAAAAAAAATCCCGTGAATTCCTGAGATAAATTGTTGCCACTTTTGAATTTCCTTTGCGTGGTTTGTGGTTATGAACTGCTTGATTGTTTGCGTGAATTCCTGTAATTTTTGTTACTTTTGCTCCAACTGTTGTGAACTCATCTCCATGCTCACCATCCTTCTGTTTTCTGTTCTGACTTCATTCATGCATGCACTATCCTTATGTATGTAGTCTAGAATACAAGACCTAAACCATTTTGACACTGCTGAACCACTTTGTGATCTTCTCTGCTTTGTGTCTGGGAACTGGCATTTGCATGCTGCTTGAATTCACATTTGCTCCCACTGTCTTGATGTATTTGCTGTTCTTGAACACCTTGTTTGCACTGTGTACATTTCCCATGACACTTGTACTTGAATGTTGCATGTAGCTTCAGCCATACATGTTTGCACCAGTTAGCTTGAAGTCGAGCTGCCTTGACTTGTTTAATTTGAATATCTTGCTGTGTACTTGAGTTCCACTATGCACATATGACACTGCATTGATCACCTGTATATGCCTTGTCCATTTCAGTTTGAATTTGTACCTGACTTGGTGCTCGGCCATTTTGAAATCTGAGTTGCACCATTTGATTTATGAGATTCCCTGTTTGCCAAAATAAAAAAACTGATTTGAACTTGGCACTTGGGATTTTCCATTTCATCACTGATTTGATTATTTGCTGAAACATGAACTTGAGCCTTGCTTTTGTGTTACTCTCGATCATGTTTAGTCTTGTGCCTGACTTTGTACTTGAGCCATCATTTTGCATTTGGTCTTTTGATCTTGTACTTGCACTTGTTACAGTCTGTTTGCACTTGTGTTGATCTGCCACCTTATTTGAGCATACCACATTGCCATGATCACCATGTTGTGTTTTGATCTGTTTGCTGAAGCACTGCCTTGTTTTTGCTGATTTCTGATGTATACCTTTTTTATTTTTTTTTATTTTTATCTTGTCTTTTGATTCTGAAAACAAAAAACAAACAGCAGTCAAACTGTACTGAGTTGAGGCTGGTCAGAATCAGTTGGTTCTGATCAGCAAACCAGTATGGTTTTGATGTGGCTGTTCAAGTCTGAAATATGATGAGAAAAACACACAGAAAGCTGAGACAAAATGAATCAATCACACAAAAAATCATTTTTGTCAAAAAAAATATTTGTTTTAGTTCCAGTGTACTGTGTATTTTTCTTTCTTTTGTGACAGGTTACAGGATGATGCTTTGGACAGCTAAGGTGTTCTCAACAAGAATAATCCAGCTAGAAATGAGAAGAAAAAAAAACGAAGTGCTTGTAAAAAAAAAATTGTATGTACTGAAATTATTTGTAAAGTGATTTGTAAAGTCTTGTGTGTAAATGAATTGTAAAATAAATAATTTTATTGGAAATAAAATTTATTTGATTTTTCTATATTCTGTGTAAATTCTGTGTTATTTTATTTTCCAATAATACTAGATATTCCACAATCAAACACTCCAGTAACAAAAATCTATTTGTTATCATCAAACAAAAAATATTAGTATCAACAAACTCCCCCTTTTGATGATGACAAACAGACTTAAGATTTTTGTGAATAACGAGATGTGTTTGAACAAGAGCTCCCCCTACATTTGAGCTCCCCCTATCAGTTGTAAACAGACACGAGTAAAGAAATTTAGAATAATAAAAAAAATTAAACACTTAGCATTAATGGTAAAATAAAATCTATAGACGTCTGTAAACAACACAAAATCTTAACTTCTTCTCACCCTTTGTAATCATCAAAAGAATAACAATTCTGGACATTTTAAAAGGTATGGACTGTAAATAGTAATCAAGTCATTTGACATTATCAGATTCAAACACTCCGAATAATCAAACAAAAACATTAGAATAATCTGTAAAAGAAGAACACATTTCACAAGACAGAAAATGGAATGATGAAATATTTAATATATATATCAGGGATATTTCAATAGCAAACTAACCACGCATTACCATAGCTTGGATTTTTAAATGGAATTAGCTGCAACATGAAAAAAAAAAAATTCAATACTATACTGACCACGCATAACCAGATCTTGGATTTTTAAATGGAATCAGTGATAGCAAAAAAAATAAGTATTCTCATAACCATGCATGACCAGAGCTTGGATTTTTAAATGAGATTAGAGAAATACCCCCCCCCCTTTTTTTTTTTTTTTTTTTTTTTTTAAATCCCTTTGATATATATAAAATAATAATGATTGATAGAAGGGTGATAGAGACAGAAGATGAAAGTGAAAAAAGTTCTTCAATTACTCATATTATAAAGCATATTTGATCGTATCAGAGCTACAAATTTTCAAACATCTCATATTCTGAAAAAAACTTACACAGTCACAAATTTATCATAAATGTCCAAAAAACAAACTGGTCTTTTCTTGATGATTTGAAGCATGGATTATATGTCAGAAAGATAATTGCCAACAGAACATCCTAAGAGAAAATTTATCCAAAAATGCTAAAAGATTAATTTATTTCTATAATTCCCAAATCCAAACGTAATCTGCAAAATCTGTCTTCAGGAAGAGGTTTTGTAAAAATATCAGCGAGTTGAGATTCGGTTGAAATAAATTCTATACAAATATCTTCACAAGCAATATGATCTCTAAGAAAGTGGTGTCTTACATCAATGTGTTTTGTGCGTGAGTGATGTACTGGATTATTTGATAAGTCAATTGCACTCTTACTGTCACATTTTAAAGGAACTCGTTTATAACAAAGTCCAAAATCAGATAAAGTCTGCATCATCCATAAAATCTGTGCACAACAACTTCCTAAAGCAATATATTCAGCCTCAGTGGTGGATAAAGCAACACAGTTTTGTTTTCTACTTGACCACGACACAAGTGAATGACCTAGCATGAAACACGTCCCACTAGTACTTTTTCTATCAGTGAGTGAACCAGCATAATCAGCATCAGTAAACCCAACTAAATTAAAGTTATCACAAGAAGGATACCATAAGCCCAAATTTGGTGTGTGTAACAAATATCTTAGAATCCGTTTTGTGGCTTTTAGATGAGATTCTTTGGGATTTGATTGAAAACGAGCACACAAACAAACAGAAAACATAATATCGGGTCTAGAAGCAGAAAGATAAAGAAGTGAACCGATAATACCGCGATATTTCTTTTGATCCACAGCAACGCCTTTTTCATCTTTGTCAAGTTTGGTTGTTGGACTCATCGGTGTTTTCATTGGCTTTGCATTTTGAACTCCAAATCTCTTTAACAACTCCATCACGTACTTTGTTTGAGAGATAAAGATCCCTTTGCTGCTTTGTTTGATTTGGAAACCAAGGAAGAATTTTAGCTCTCCAACCAAACTCATCTCAAATTTGCCCTGCATAACTTTTTCAAATTTTTTCACACAAGACATCATTAGTAGCACCGTATATGATATCATCAACATAAATTTGGACAATTAGAAAATCATCACCATCATGAGATAAAAACAAGGTTGTGTCAGCACTTCCCTTTTTAAAACCATTTTCCAAGAGATATGTACACAGACAGTCATACCAAGCTCGAGGAGCTTGCTTAAGGCCATACAATGCTTTTTCCAGTTTGTATACATGATTTGGATAGTCATGACTCTCAAAACCAGGGGGTTGTTCAACGTACACTTCTTCTTTCAGTTCTCCATTCAGAAAAGCACTCTTCACATCCATTTGCTTTAATTTGAACCCCTTAAAGCATGCAAAACTTAACAAAATTCTGATTGCTTCAAGCCTAGCAACTGGGGCAAAAGTTTCATCAAAGTCAACACCTTCGATTTGATTGTATCCCTTAGCGACCAACCTAGCTTTGTTTCTTGTTACATTTCCTGATTCGTCAAGCTTATTTTTGAATACCCATTTTGTTCCTACAACTGGGTAGTCTTTTGGTCTGGGTACCAAGTTCCAGACTCTGTTTCTCTCAAACTGGTTAAGTTCCTCCTGCATAGCTAACAACCAAAATTCATCATTAAGAGCAACATCATAAGAACTTGGTTCTATTTCAGATACAAAGGCATTATGAATACAAAGGGTACAAACTTCCCTATTGAGAGAGGATCGTGTACGAACACCAGCAGTTGGACTTCCAATTACCAAATCTGGAGGATGACTTGGTTTGAATTTTAGTTTCTCGATATCTGTTGCTGCTTCAGTGGCTTTTCCATTGTTTGTCTCAACATCATTGTTTTCTTGTTCAATTTCTTGTGCACCAGCATCATCTTTATCATCTTCAGGTATCGTATCCATATCTGATTCATTGAACTTGACGTTGATGGTTTCCACGATTGTTCTTGACTGTTTATTGAAGATTCTGTAAGCCTTACTTCTTGATGAATAACCCATGAAGATTCCATCAACCGTTTTTGACTCAAATTTCCCAAGCTGTTCACCTGTGTTCAAAATATAACAAGGACATCCAAACACTCTAAAATATGAGATGTTAGGCTTTTTGTTAGACCACAGTTCATATGACGTTTTATTAAGTATTGGTCTAATCATAACTCTGTTCATTACATAGCACGAAGTATTAACTGCCTCAGCCCAGAAAGTTTGAGGCAATTGATATTCACATAACATAGATCTAGCCATTTCTTGTAATGTACGATTTTTCCTTTCAACCACCCCATTCTGTTGAGGTGTTCGAGGAGCGGAAAATTCATGTTTGAAACCATTTTCTTCACAAAGATTTTCAAAGTCTAAGTTTTCAAATTCACCCCCATGATCACTTCTTAAAGTTTTAATTGAAACCCCTTTTTCATTTTGGACAAGTTTTGAAAACTTTAAAAAATAATCAAAAGCTTCAGACTTTTTTGGCTAGAAAGTAAACCCATGTAAACCTAGAGTAATCATCAACCAATACATAACAAAAACGTTTACCATTTAAACTAGCAGTATCAGTAGGTCCAAACAAGTCCATATGAATCAATTCAAGCACTCGTGAAGTGCTAACAACATTTTTTGGGCGAAAAGATGAACGACTAAGTTTTCCCATGGTACAAGCTTTACATACTTTGTTATTTTTGAAATTCTGATGTGGTAAACCCCTGACAAGTTCATTTGCTTTTAGTCTTTCAAGAAGTCCCATACTTGCATGTGCTAATCTTCTGTGCCATAAGATTGCCTCCTCCTCTGTTGCTACCAAACACCTAGGTACTGTTACATCATTGAAAGAGAGAGTATAGACATTTCCTTTTCTTTTCCCTGTAAACACAACCTTTCCAGAGGAGATCTCAATGATTTTACAACTATTACTATCAAACACAACATTCATTCCTTTATCACAAAGCTGACTGATGGAGATAAGATTGTGAAAAAGATTATCAACATATAAAACGTCAGTTAAGGCAAAGATACTGTTACCTACTTTTCCTTTACCAATAATTTTACATTTGCTGTTGTCACCTAACGTCACATTCCCACCTTTATGTTTTTCCAGGCTAAGGAACAGTCTTTTATCACCCGTCATATGTCTGGAGCAACCTGAATCCAAGTACCAATTTTGTTGCTCCTTAGCCCGCCAACATACCTACACAAACAAAGAAGGAGATGACCTAGAGAAACTTCTAGGCCTAATCATATCAGTAGTAGAAGAATGATAGTCATAAGATTCTTTTGGAATCCAAATTTGATTTTTCTTTGTGTTCCAATCTTTGTGATAATTGTGTGCCAAGTGTTTAGGGACCCATACCTTTTTGAACTTCTGAATTTTACTGCTAATCTTGCAATTTTCATGACTGTGACCAATCACCCCACATTTTACACATTTGGGAAAAATACTTTTACCTTTAGCATTGTCACTTCCAGTTATTTCTTGTATCTTCCCAAAACCAAGTCCTTTTCTATTATTCCCAACCAATTGGTTTCCAAGTAACATTTTAAAAGATGTTTGACCGATTGAGAATTTGTTCAATGTGGCTTCTAGATCTTGGACTCTTGTTTTTAAGATTGTGTTCTCATTCACAAGTGAAGTGCATCGTTTAATGTAGTTCTTTCTTTTAGTGTCATCTTCAACTTTTAGAGTCAAGTTTTCTTTTTCAAGATTCTCAATGGTGCTTTTGAGTGTTAAAATTTCTAGATTCACATCTTTACACATTTCACAATCTAGATTATTGGTTTTTGAAGCATTTTTAATCTCAGATTCCAACTTCTTATTATTGTGAGCAAGGTTGAAATTTTCCGCTTTCAGTTTCTCTGCGTCTGATTCTAACATGTCAATAATTTCAGAAAGATGTTTACACATTGAAACTAGATCGTCATAACTGTATACCTCAGTGGTTTCTTCGTCAGTATTTTCAAGGTCTGATTTTGCCATGAAGCACAAATTGGTTTCCTCCTCACTGCTGTCTGAATCTTCTTCTCCTTCCTCGTCATCCCAAGTTACAGCAAAGGCTTTCTTTTTCTTTTTGTTTCTTTGGAGAAGTGGACAGTTTGGTTTTATGTGTCCAGGCTTTTGACAGTTGTAGCAGAGTGGTTCGTCTTCTGAATTGTTGCTCTTTGGTTTATTTCTTCGAGGTTTGAATTTTCTCCACTTCGTGAGTTGTCTGACTGCCATGGCAAGTTGTTCAATGGGATCTTCACTATCGCTAGTGACAGTGTTGGACAAGGCTATTGACTTCTTTTTCAGATCTGAGTTGTTGCGTTCTTCTCTTGCTTTCAGCTCCATTTCATATGTCATCAGATTTCCGATAAGCTCTTCCATGCTCAGCTTGCTCAGATCTTTGGATTCTTGAATGGCTGTGACTTTTGCTTCAAAGTTCATGGGCAGAACACGCAGAATCTTTCTCACAAGCCCCACTTCTGTATAGACCTTTCCAAGGGCTCTGGCATTGTAAACTAGTACGGAGAAGCGACCATACATGTCCTTGATGCTCTCGTCCTTCTGCATGTTGAAGTTTTCATATTCATTACTGAACATGGCAAGACGGGATTCTTTAACCTGAGAAGTTCCTTCGTGTGTGACTTCCAGAGTATGCCAAATTTCCTGGGCTGTATTACAATGAGAAATTCTGTTATATTCTGTTTTATCAAGAGCACAAATCAGAGCATTCATAGCTTTAGAATCTATAGAGTATAATTTCTTATCATTCGCATCCCACCTACTTTTTGGTTTAGGTGTTACAATACCATTAACAGTTTCAGTCGGAGGTGTATATCCAGTTTCAATGATATCCCAGACATCATAATCAACAGACACTAGATATATTTTCATCCTAGCTTTCCAATACGCGTAATCACTACCATTGAACATGGGTGGTCTAGCAATAGATTGACCTTCAGAAAAAGCATTGTTTATTGAAGTCATGATTCTAGGGTTCAGACACCCGCTCTGATACCAATTGTAGGATCGATAATAACCCTAGAGGGGGGGTGAATAGGGTTTTTAACAATAAATTTAAACTAAACACAGTAATAAAGAGATGCAGTAAAAATAAAATCACACGGGGATATACCCAGCTTCGGCAAACTGTGCCTACTGCTGCCTTTCTAAGATTATTACTAGGAGATACAAACAGATCCCGCTTACAATCCTATGTAAACTCGCAACTCCTGCTCCTGTTTATCCCTAAGCTCAAAATCCTAGACTAGTCTGTATACCCTAGACTAGATTTTTCAGATTACACTTCAATACTCTGTGTTTCCTAGTTTTACAATAAACTAGAAAAAAAATTTAAAGAAAAAAAAACACTTAAAGGAAATAAAGGAGGAAATAAAAATGGGGGGTCATCCCCTTTTCTTTGCACAAGCCAAAAGTGGTCGGGCCACTTTATTTTTGCGGTGCTCCCTTGTATTCACTTTAGCCCGATCCTTCCTTTCTCTCTGAAAAAAAATGGCGGCGGCGATTTAGGGTTTCAGTGATTTTCCCTAAATCAATATCGATGCTGTGTGTACTGGTTCTTTGGAAGCTTGTTTTGCTTCTCCAGGGTATCTCCTTCGTCCTTGCGATCGATTTGAGTAAGTTTTATCAGTTTTTGCAATTTAGGGTTTCGAATTTCTTTTTGTGTGAACTGATAATCAAGTCGATGATGAATTGTGTGCTTTTATAAGGGTTTCTACACCCTGGTGCTCTGATTTCATTGATGACTTGCTCGATTTGGCTGATTATTGGTGGTTTCCCCTTTTGGAATTCTCGAATGAAATTAAAATTTGTCGCCTTTAATACTTCGATGAATCTTGATAAAATACTGGACTTGATTGTGTGAATTTCCTCGGCTTTGAATAATTTGTGGCCCCAAAAAAAAAATCCCGTGAATTCCTGAGATAAATTGTTGCCACTTTTGAATTTCCTTTGCGTGGTTTGTGGTTATGAACTGCTTGATTGTTTGCGTGAATTCCTGTAATTTTTGTTACTTTTGCTCCAACTGTTGTGAACTCATCTCCATGCTCACCATCCTTCTGTTTTCTGTTCTGACTTCATTCATGCATGCACTATCCTTATGTATGTAGTCTAGAATACAAGACCTAAACCATTTTGACACTGCTGAACCACTTTGTGATCTTCTCTGCTTTGTGTCTGGGAACTGGCATTTGCATGCTGCTTGAATTCACATTTGCTCCCACTGTCTTGATGTATTTGCTGTTCTTGAACACCCTTGTTTGCACTGTGTACATTTCCCATGACACTTGTACTTGAATGTTGCATGTAGCTTCAGCCATACATGTTTGCACCAGTTAGCTTGAAGTCGAGCTGCCTTGACTTGTTTAATTTGAATATCTTGCTGTGTACTTGAGTTCCACTATGCACATATGACACTGCATTGATCACCTGTATATGCCTTGTCCATTTCAGTTTGAATTTGTACCTGACTTGGTGCTCGGCCATTTTGAAATCTGAGTTGCACCATTTGATTTATGAGATTCCCTGTTTGCCAAAATAAAAAAACTGATTTGAACTTGGCACTTGGGATTTTCCATTTCATCACTGATTTGATTATTTGCTGAAACATGAACTTGAGCCTTGCTTTTGTGTTACTCTCGATCATGTTTAGTCTTGTGCCTGACTTTGTACTTGAGCCATCATTTTGCATTTGGTCTTTAGATCTTGTACTTGCACTTGTTACAGTCTGTTTGCACTTGTGTTGATCTGCCACCTTATTTGAGCATACCACATTGCCATGATCACCATGTTGTGTTTTGATCTGTTTGCTGAAGCACTGCCTTGTTTTTGCTGATTTCTGATGTATACCTTTTTTTTTTATCTTGTCTTTTGATTCTGAAAACAAAAAACAAACAGCAGTCAAACTGTACTGAGTTGAGGCTGGTCAGAATCAGTTGGTTCTGATCAGCAAACCAGTATGGTTTTGATGTGGCTGTTCAAGTCTGAAATATGATGAGAAAAACACACAGAAAGCTGAGACAAAATGAATCAATCACACAGAAAATCATTTTTGTCAAAAAAAATATTTGTTTTAGTTCCAGTGTACTGTGTATTTTTCTTTCTTTTGTGACAGGTTACAGGATGATGCTTTGGACAGCTAAGGTGTTCTCAACAAGAATAATCCAGCTAGAAATGAGAAGAAAAAAAAACGAAGTGCTTGTAAAAAAAAATTGTATGTACTGAAATTATTTGTAAAGTGATTTGTAAAGTCTTGTGTGTAAATGAATTGTAAAATAAATAATTTTATTGGAAATAAAATTTATTTGATTTTTCTATATTCTGTGTAAATTCTGTGTTATTTTATTTTCCAATAATACTAGATATTCCACAATCAAACACTCCAGTAACAAAAATCTATTTGTTATCATCAAACAAAAATATTAGTATCAACAATCTCTTAATTAGAGAATTCGCCGCAACCATTGTAAGTAGATTATTACTTTGGTATAAATAAACAACTGTGTTGATGTGTATGCTTGAATTGTGGCAATGGAAGAAATTCATATTTGTGCGTTCTTGTCAATTTATATACGTTTGGATATTCTGAATTATGTCATTCAATTATAAAGAACTACATGCGGTAGTTCTATGCAAATATACGTTTGGAATATTGCGCAAATTGTGTAATCTATGTTGAAGCTACATGTATGTAGTTAATTGAAATTCATGCAAGTTTGGGGCTTTGTTATTATGTCGTCATGATGTATATGTTTGTGCATAAATCATTTTGCAGGTAATTGAAACAAGTTGGTTGTTATAGTTCATATGAAACTATGTTAGAATTTTGACCCCATAATCCACATGCTTTTGCAAACTTATGGCTAGGCTATGAATGATATTTGGCAAAATTGAAATCCATGTTAGTTCTATATTGTTAAATGACATATGTGAGACATGGCTAGGTTGGACTCAAAAATCCCCTTTTTGCAAGTTTAAAGTAAACACCATGATTAGGAATATTTATGCATAAGTATGTTATGTGATTAGACTTAAATCATGATTAAGTTGAATTATGCTTTTGTGTTAGTAACAAAGTATCCCTTTTGTAAACATGTAGAAACCTTATGAACATGACTTGTTTATGTTTATGCCATGTTTATGCTAGAAATATTTATGCCATGCTTATGTTTGACATTATGCCATGTTTATGATAGCAGTATTTATGCCATGCTTATGTTTGACATTATGCCATGTTTATGCTAGCAGTATTTATGCCATGCTTATGTTTGACATTAGGCCTAAATAAGAATATAGGTTCATGTTGTAGTTAAACCTATGCAAGTTCACATGCTTTGATTCATGTCACCTATGTTACCACTATACAAGTACACCAATTTCTATTATGTATTTTCCAACGTCATATGCAAGTTCATGCGCTCACTTCCCCCTCTTTGTGTATACGCCATAAGCCTCCCCTTTTCGCATGGCTAAATTGGGCTTTAAAAAGGGCTAAGCCCAATATATATAAACGGACGTGTAAAACGGGGGAAAATAACGTTGGGTTAAAAAAATTAATTAATGAATGAAAATATAAAATAGAAGGGCCCAAATTCAAGTATGGGTTGGGCCCGTGGTTGGTGTAACCTTTACACCATTAACTTAATAATGGGCCGCAAATATTTACATATAAGAAAATAAAGAAGAATGACAAAATATGTAAATGTAGAACATACGATGTGTTTAACCCGAGGTTGGATTGAGTTGTGATGTAAACCTGCCCGGAACCGCCCGGCTGTCCAGTAGTCACAACAATACCTATCCAATGTGGGAGGTTAAACATGGAGCCCAGCAAGGACCCGAGGTTAGACTGAGTTGTGGCGTAAGACTGCCCGGAACCAACCGGCAACAGGCAGCCACAACAATACCTGTCTAATGTGAGAGGTCAGGGCCTTAATAAGACAATTAAGGCTGAGTCAGGATTGTTAGGATTAAGTGGACTAAAGACTTAATCAAAATGGAACATGCTAAACTAAACGGACTGGTGGGGTTAGGTTAGAAACACTTAACCAACTTAGCATGTTGGCTAGAGATAGAAAACCTAGTAACGGGGGACCCTTTTCAGCAGTAACCCTAGAAGGTGTATCAGGATACCCTGAAACTAGGCAGGGTGGGGCACGATTACTGGGCTGATTGTAAGAGGTCAAAAAGCGACGGCGGTGGTGTAGCAGTGTAGGTTCTAACGGGGTGCGGGCGTGCACACACTCCGGCGCAGAAAAATAAGGCACTGGACACCAGTAGCATACCTGTGCACTCTAAGGTTGTGTCGGGTTGCCACTATGGGACTTGATACACCCCATGGTGGGACCAGCATAGGTAACTACAGACATCGGGGGCCGTAAGACACATGTAACTATGCGAGTAGGAGCCGATCATCGTGGAATGGATTACATCACCCTGATTATGGGGTGCAAATTGGAAACTAGTTTATATGGGTTCAGAGATTAGCGTGGGGTACGATAGTATATTCGACCCTAGACAACTTAACCAAGTTTATTGTGCTTGCCCACTTCTTGTTTATACTTATCATACCCAGTTCTTTATTCATAGACAAAGTAGTACTAGACTTACTCAGGCTTTATGTCTGACTCTATTTTTCTTTCGTCTTCTTTCTTCCGTTTCCCCCCCAGGTCCTCAGGGAGGGAACACAGCAGCTTGACCTACCTCAACATCCAGCTTGAAGAAGAGAAATGTATTGCTTGGACTTTCCTGTTTTGAACTATGGCTTTGGACAATCCACTATGGGGCTTTTGCAGTTTATCTATGTTTTATTTATGCTTCTTTAAAAATAATGTACTCAAGACAGATTATGAAAGTGTTATGTTATGTTTTTGGAAAGGATGTTGTTGTAACACGTATTTGACTTGATGAAATAAAGTTTGTTGTTCTTCCGCTGTTTACAAATATGTGTTCTTATATCTGTCCTGTATATCTGTGACTTGTACTTATAAACCTCCACCAAAATTAGGGCATTCCCTTTGAGAGTGACCCTAACGGAGGTGGGGTGTTTCAATGATGGATAAGCTAAGTAGAGGAGAGACCTCTAATCATCTTAGGATATACACTTGATATCTGTTTATCTTGGAAAGATAGTTCGACTACATTGGATACCCTCTAGCATAGTAAGTGATCGAGGGCCTATCTTTACTAGTGGGTTTTGGAAATGGAGGTCAAGAAGCTTCGCAACCATGAAGTTAAATTAGATAAGGTACATTGGAGTAAAGCTCAAGAAGATGCGACTTAGAATACAAAAGATTAGATACGCGCATCATACCCTTTTAAGGTTGTATCGTTGATTCCTCTTTTTTTGTAAAGTTTATTTGCATGCTAGTCTTTATCTTTTAAGGTATATCCTCCAAGTCATATCTTCGATTCTTAGGTAGAAGCCAATGGATGTAAACATGTGTTTGAAACATGTTATGATTGAACGTTGCAAGTGGTTGCTAGTGGTTGATCGTGGATGCATATGCACACATTAGGCACTAGATCAGCTCAGTCACTTTCATATTGCATTTGCATATATGTATTTGTTTATGGATTGAACTTGATGTGTTACCCTGTGGACGTTGCATTTGAGTGAATGGTTGTGCACTCATATAGAAATAATATGTATCATTGGGATTACATACATATTGGACTCATGGGCACTAACATAATCGACATTAAGGAGGTCAACTGAATCAGTAGACCGCCTGATTTTGCATTAGATAAGGACATGTACACACACTATGCATATGATCATGAAAACATTAGAAATCTTTTAAGGACAATGGATGCTAGTGGTTGAATGGTTGAGTACATGGATGTTGGATTATAGGATATGCATTCTTCTTAACTTAGAGATTTCGGGGACGAAATCCTTTAAGGAGGGGAGAATGTAACACCCCGCAATTTTAAATCAGGACATAAGATATAATCAAAGAATAATTAATTTCAAATGCGAGAATTAAGGGAAACGAGTTACGCCATTGCGTTCGTCTCAGAATTCTACTTGAGATAGAGTCCGAGTTTGCATAAATCGGACACCGTATGAAGAAGATATGGACGAACGAAGTTAGGCAAAAAAATGCACTGGCGCACTTGGGAAGTGCGCCAGTACAAAAATTGCACTGGCGCACCTGCCAAGAGCGCCCAGGCCGGGTTGAGAGCCTACATAGCTGTCTGGTGTGTTCTGATCTATACTTTAAGTCATTGCTGAGTCCTTTCTGACTCCTTGCTCAGTCATTAGGGCTGAGGTGTCACCTTATCCTGACTGAATGGTTGTGGTTAACTCTAGGATCATCCGACGGCTCTAATTAAATTGAAATTCTATATAAACAACCCAATGCTCAACCCTAAAATCACACTAATTCATTCTATGAGCCGTCATACCGCCATACTCAACCTGGGACAACCACCATTCTCTTTAAACTAAAAAGAAAACTATAAAGCTACGAAGTGAATCAAATCCGAATTATAAGAACAACGATCTACATCAAAGGCGAGCATTCCAACTTCAGAATTCAGATTCCAGAAATCAAGAATTCCTTCTTTGTAAGTTCGCTTATTCCTTAGATTTGAACGTGTAATCGGAATCGTGAATGTAATAAATCAAAATATAGAACTGTAACTATTTGCAAGTTAATTATCTTTGATTCATGCTCATGTCAAATCTAAAGTTAACTATGCCTTTGGATTTGATTAACGACTATGACTATGAGACTTTTGCCTAAGACTATGACTATGAAACTGTTGCCAATGAAGCAATTGCCTATGACTAGGAGACTTTTGCCTATGACTATGGTTCGTGAGTATGAAACTGTTGCCTATGAAGCTATTGCCTATGACTATGACTACGAGACTTTTGCCCATGACTATGGTTCGTGACTATGAGACCGTTGCCCACGACTATTATTCATAATTTTGAGAGTATTGCCTATGACATTTATTAAGAAATTATTATGATTAGTCGCCCATGACTATTGTGGTTAATTGCTTATAAATATTGTAGTTAGTTGCTTATGCCTATTCCCATTGTTACAATTAACCAATCATGTTATACCTTGAACTGGTATTATGTTGGATCAAATCACCTATGCCTAATTATGTTGGATCTCATATTTAGTGTGTAACTTGGCCGGTTTATTCCTATTCACTATTATGTACATCGAATCTGTTGGAGCAATTATTTTTGCATGCCTATTCTTTTATATCAATTCTTGTGCTTATCCCCTATTCCTTTTGTTAGTGCCATTTCATGAGTACTTAGAAAACTTGTGAAATCATGTTATACGTATGATTATGATGCGGGGATTGGGCATAGCATAATTAAGATAATTTGGCATAATAAATATGTTGGCATAATCTAAATTGGCTATAATAGTGAATGATTTACATGCATATTAGATGTGGGCATAAATTGTTAAATTTTAATTGGCTGCAAAGTATGTAATTGGCGTGTAAACCAAGTTTTTGATGTAAAAGGGAAACTAGAATATTAAATCTAGTTTTGACATGAACTTTAAATTGGAATATTAATCTAGATTGGGCATGAACCGAAAAAGAGGAATATTAAATCTAAATTGGTATAAACTGCAAGTTGGGTTAATTAAGCAAGTTTTGGTCATGGAATATAAGTATGTTAATTGGCATGACAAATGAATATGATCTAGGCTAAATTGATTTACGGAAAATTTACATGAATAGTAAATATGTTAAATTAGAGAAGATGAAAGTGCCTAACCCGAGGTTAGACTGAGTTGTGGTGTAAAACTGCCCGGAACCACCGGGCACATCCAGTAACAACAACAATACCTGTCTAATGTAAGAGGTTAGTGCATCGAGCCCAGAAAGACCCGAGGTTAGACTGAGTTGTGGTGTAAAACTGCCTGGAACCGACCGGCACATCCAGTAACCACAACAATACCTGTCTAATGTGAGTGGTTGGTGCTTTAATTAATTAATTAATTAATTAAAGCTCATGAGCAATCAAGCTAGAAATGGTGAGGTTAAGTAATCAAGGAAACACTTAACCAACTTAACATGTTAACCAAGACAAGAAGGGTGGGGTTAAGTAATCGAGAAAACACTTAGCCAATTCAACATGTTAACTAGACAAGATTGATAGGGGTTAAGTTAATTTGGACACTTAGCCAACTTAACATGTTAACAAGGCAAGATTTGTGGGGGTTAAGTAACTAAGGAAACACTTAACCATTATAACACGTAAATTAGACAAGTGGGTAAGGTTAAGTAAGTGTTTAACCGTTATAACATGCTAACTAGAGTAGACGGTGGGGTTAAGTAAACTTAGAAAACTTAGCCGTTATAGCATGATAAATAAAAAGGGTTATGTTAATGAGAGACACTTGAACAGTATAACCTGACAAACGAGTAAGGTTAGGGAACACTTAACCAATTTGACATGATGTAGGGGTGGGTTAAGTCAACATGAACCGCTAGATAACACTTAACCAATTTGACATGATATATGGGTAGGTTAAGTCAACGTAAGCTGCTGGATAACACTTAACCAATCCAACATGACGGGGAAGAGAACTAAGTAGTAAACCTTAGTTAAGAAAACAAACGATTCAGGAAACTAAGTAGTAAACCTTAGTTAAGAGAACTAAGTAGTAAACCTTAGTCAAGAAAACCAAGTAGAATACGAGGAGGAGCGAACGTCCATCTTATCATGAAGAAAGCTCCAATGAACTGGGTTACGAAGCACACAACTTCGAGGGGACGTGAGGGTACTCTTGGTATCCTTCTGTGAGGCTGCAGATGATCCTCCTGGGCTCACAGAGGTTAAGGTCAGCGTTATATGAGCCAAGGGTATGCCTTGGTTGCAATAATAAGGCAACCTAAAGACTAGGATGGACAAGCGTGATTCGACGAGACCAGTTTTTGCCCTGTGATAGCAACTCGTCGTCTACCTACCATCTTGAGTCAGTCGAGATACGCGAAGTGGAAAGGCGGAGAACTCCAATAGACCATATACTTGCTATCTAGTTATGGGTGAGGTTGGTCCATAGGTTTGTGGGGGCATAGAGGGGCTTGCGTACAGTTCTCATTCTTGATTTTCTTGGGTGCCTTTCATTTGTTAGTTGAGGGAGGGGTCTAGTTGGACCATAGCCACTGTAAAAGCAGACCTTAGCATATGCAATCAGCAGATATCTGAAAGCTCCCGACCGAGTTTCGTGTTTCTTGACAAGCGCTGCCACGAGACTCGGGTCACACATATAGAGGACATGTGCATCTAGACAACGATAACGATTCACGACACATATGTGGGGAAAGTCGAGGAACATATACCGGTCTGGGTAGTGTGTCCTAGACTAGGGGACATCATTCGATAGGTAGCATAATCCCTAGTTGGACCTAGGTCGCGTAAACCCTGAATCTGAGAAGCTTTCAATAGGTAGCATAAACCCCAGTGGCCCTGGGTAGCGTAAACCCTGGTTGAATCTAGGAAGCGCTCGATAGTAAACCCTAGATTAGATCTAGATAATAAATGGAATCCCCATAATAGATGTACACCTGAAGGAAACCACAATTACGGGGATTGGGATCACGTTATCATATGATCATTTTATATAGACTACTAGTTTCAACACTAGTTAGGCAGTGCAGAGTTATAGAAATCAGTATAGCAAGGTAGTTGCGACGCAGAGAAGGAGTAGAAGCGCTTTCAGTTTATCAGTATATTCAGTTTATCAGTATATTCAGTTTACCGGTATATCCAGTTTTTTGGTACATTCAGTTTATCTTGCCATATCCCATGCTTATCCCATGTTATCTTATTACTACGGTTTAGTCTTATATTTATTTTATTCATGTCATGACCCTTTTTCCTCGTTTAAATGCTAAGGATCACTGGGTTTACCAGTCTTTATGTCTGACCTAGTTTTCTTTGGCCTCTTTTCTTCCGTTCCCCCCCCAAGGTAGCCAGGGAAGGAAAAGCTTAGCTCATTTTTGGGCCGTAACTCTTTCCGAGCTTGAAGAATCTTTGGTGCATTGCTTTGAACTCCATTTTCTACTGCTATGGCTGGCTCATGCTTTATTGGGGAATATCTTGTCAGTTTGTGCTTCTTTATATTAAACAAGACAGATGCTTTGTTGTAATAAGTATTGGTGTTGTAAAACAATCTTTGTACAAGTTGTTTTAATCAATAAAGGTTATTTATTTTCCGCTGCTTTATTTGCCTGTCTTGTAATTTTTCTGCATCTTGTACTAAAAATGCTCCATCGAAGTTAAGGCATTCCCTTTGTGAGTGAACTTAACGGTGGTGGGGTGTTTCCGAAGTGATAAAGATATGATTTTTATTAAGAAGTAGAGAATAAGAAGATTAGATTTTGTTTGTAGAAAAAGTTAAGTTTTTAAAATAGAAAAGATGTAGTTTTTACAAAGTAAATTTTTGATTTTTAGAAATGTAAAGATGCGATTTTTGTTTAGGAGAAGATAGGATTTTTATTTACATACTAGCGATATAAAAACATGAATTTTATATTATAGAGATAATAAAAATATGATTTTTATATTATAGAGTGAATAAAAATATGATTTTTATTGTATGAACATCGAAATAAAAATATTATCCTTATAATGTAAACGTCATGTTAAAGATACGATTTTTACATGTATGGTTTCGAAGTAAAAATATAATTTTTAGCATTGAAATAAAAATGTGATTTTTATTTATGAACAGCGTGGAAGGATGGTGTTGGAATGTCGGGTAAATCCAAACCATCGTCCGCTAAATAATGACGGAGTGTATCCCAAATGTCAGAACTTCTCACTTTTATTTTATTTTCTAGTTAAAGTATATACTAGGATTGAGACGACCCGATTTCCCGTTCTCACGGAAACAAGGTTATCTTTGGAATATAACACAGAAACATATAATAGCAGAACAGAATTAAATAAATACACCAGAATAAACAACAAAATATACTGGATAAAAGTAATCATCAGAGTTACACAGTATACAGGATCTTACTTAGTACAAATACAGTTCAGCTATACATAAATGTCTACAGCGGAAATAAACAAAATATGTACAATAGGAGCTGAACAGCATAAAAGGAAATGAATGATAGAATCCATCTTCAGCTCCAGCTATCCAGAAAGAACCAGCTAAACCTGAATACAAGGCTGCCCGTGTAGAAAAAGGGGCACCCGAGTTTGAGAGTGAACAAACTACGAGTCAGTCATGGGACTGGTATGAGAAATCTACTCAACACATATATAATATGGCTAATCACAGGACCACGCCACTTTCGTGGAACGGGTTTACTCCATTGGATTGCCAGTGCTTTAAAACAAACCTTTCTTTTAAACATCGCTATGCTTTTAACAAAAATGAAGCCATTATAAGACTCAGTTCCCATCACACAATGCAACGCAAACCGGAGGATAGAGTTTTACCTTATAATGGCCAAAATATGATTGATACGAATAAAACAAAGGCATTTGATATTATTTCTAGTGTTTATATGTTTTGAAAACAATTTCAAATCATAACTATCAATCATAGACGGCATGGGTACCATATATCATGTCGCCATATATATATACAATCAAAACCGCACGATGTCGTATTTGGAAATTGGATTTCCTTCATGAACCAAGGCAAAAGATAGTCCTTACCGAATTCGAGACAATCTAGCCCATGTCTCAGGCCCAGACTCAGGTGGGCCCTTGGATCGTCAGGGCCGGTCCACCGATGTGGATTATTATGCCTGAACACTACGTTTCTCCGCCCTTTGGGGCGTAAACGAGCCAACGAATGACTCCATCGGACCCGGATCGTCCGATCAAACCGAGGCGCCTCGCAACAGCAACAACCACATAGGTGAAAAGTATATAAATGTCAGGGCTGGTAGGTCACTGACACCACCCTAGCTAGAAAGAAACGCATGTCCTCCCTGAGGTCCTTCTCCCGTTTTAGGTTCATACCGGGGTGTGAGGCTCGCGAATTCACGTTATACACAAAGCTACGCCACACAGGCAGTGCTTTGATCATCACCACAAGACTTTGCTTTTCAACAGAAGCCCTGATCACTGCATCTTAGCATGCCACACAGGCAATTCATGCCATGCGACTGATGTCCATCGATATACAACCTCTGAGCTCGTACGTCTCAGAGAAGGGCGTTAAGCAAAAGAATAAATTCTCCGCCGCCAAACAGATGTATATTTAACAGAAACCAATCAACACAGAATAAACTCCAATGTCAGACACACAGTCCATTTACAAGTCCGTTCTGGGTCTGAACGAAACCGGAGGCACTAAATACCTCGCAAACCCTTCGATCACCACGTACGTCTAGACGATCACCACTCATTATCCATATTTCGGGATGCCTCCCAATCAGGACCTCGGTTACCATCCAAACGAGGTGAAGATCTCCGGTCTTCGACCATCGTCTTCATCTTCGATTTTCAATCGTCGGGCAATTATTCGAAATGAGAATTAACTCGGCCTTTTCAAATAATTCACCTATATTTAGAATTTCAAATCAATTTATTTCAATGGTTAAATTATTCGACAACACCAATATTGTTCTTTAATGTAATTTTCCCACCAAACACATTCAACCATCAAATACAACCTAAATCAAGCAAATTCGGTTTATTTCCATTCCATATCGCTTATGATATTTTATAACTATTTATCGCTATTTTTATTTATTTTAAAATAGCCATTTTATTCAAAACGACGCTTCGGGCCATAACGCGGCCGTGGCGCTGTTTTTCTTCAGATTTGAATTAAACATATCTGAAATTCTAACCGTTGGATCTTCACAAAATTTACATCATTAGAAAGGTCTTTTCAAAACGAACCCAACGGTTCCAGTTTCGGGAAAATCCGACGGTCGGATCTCCCGGTACAATCGTTTGAAGTTTCGATTTCAAAATACGAACTGCAGCGTCGTTATTCGATTAAATATAATTATATTTATATATATATATAAATATAATCGTTTCTGGCGCTGTTTTTCTTCAGATTTGAATTAAACATTCCAGACAATCCAACCGTTGGATTTTTACAAGGTTGGTGCCGTTGGGAAGATATTTCCAAGGCGAACCCGACGGTTGCGGTTTCGGGAAAATCCAATGGTCGGATTTCCCGCACTAGTCGTTTGAAATCACGGTCTCAAAATACGAACTGCACGGCTTCGTTTCGTTTTAATTTTATTTATATTTATATATTTATATAAATATAGTTCATTCAATGATTTCAATATCGTTTTCACTTCAAAAAATTTTCTAACACCTTAAAATTTTGGAAAATTTCGCCATAACCTCCCCTGCACCGGGAGCATCGGGAAATTGCAAATAGCGTTCCCGGTCCTTCTAATCTCAAAAAGAAAAAGAAAAAGCCAAGCGGCTAGCCAACAGGCTCAAAATCATCACCCAAACAAATCAGTAAATGTGTACCTATTTGTCGGGCACAAAATTTTATTCCTCTTCTCTAGCCCCTTTGCTATAACCTGTTCAATGAATATTGCATGTACATATATATACAGTTCTTATCATTTATCAATTTCTATTCGACTTCATATTTGATTTCTATTTGGTTTAAAAACTCCATTCATTCTAATGTTACATAAATAAGTGCAAATCATTTCATTAGCTAATTAATGAATATTTCAACTCATATATGTTTATTTTGAACAAGTGGCTATTTTTAACACTTCACATTTCAACGATTTATGCATACAATAAAAATGTGATTTTTATTGTAAAATAATTCATTTCAAAACACTATTTTTCTATATAGTTCAAGTTGGTGATAAAAATGGGATTTTTATCATAAAACAATTTCTTTTAAAACGAGACTATTTTACACAGTTCATATAGTCGATAAAAGGTGATTTTTATTATCAAACAATTTATTTCAAAATATGAATACCATTCAACACATGAATTTCTAAACAACGAATGAATATCAATTCAACACATGAATGTTTCCTATAGTTTCTATATATAGATAAAAATGTGATTTCTATTATCGAACAATTTATTTCAAAATATGAATACCATTCAACACCTGAATTTCTAAACAACGAATTTATATCAATTCAACACATGAATGTTTTCTATAGTTTCTATATATAGATAAAAATGTGATTTTTATTATCGAACAATTTATTTCAAAATATGAATACCATTCAACACATGAATTTCTAAACAACGAATGAATATCAATTCAACACATGAATGTTTTCTATAGTTTCTATATATAGATAAAAATGTGATTTTTATTATCGAACAATTTATTTCAAAATATGAATACCATTCAACACATGAATTTCTAAACAACGAATGAATATCAATTCAACACATGAATGTTTTCTATAGTTTCTATATATAGATAAAAATGTGATTTTTATTATCGAACAATTTATTTCAAAATATGAATACCATTCAACACATGAATTTCTAAACAACGAATGAATATCAATTCAACACATGAATGTTTTCTATAGTTTCCATATATAGATAAAAATGTGATTTTTATTATCGAACAATTTATTTCAAAATATGAATACCATTCAACACATGAATTTCTAAACAACGAATGAATATCAATTCAACACATGAATGTTTTCTATAGTTTCTATATATAGATAAAAATGTGATTTTTATTATCGAACAATTTATTTCAAAATATGAATACCATTCAACACATGAATTTCTAAACAACGAATGAATATCAATTCAACACATGAATGTTCTCTATAGTTTCTATATATAGATAAAAATGTGATTTTTATTATCGAACAATTTATTTCAAAATATGAATACCATTCAACACATGAATTTCTAAACAACGAATGAATATCAATTCAACACATGAATGTTCTCTATACAATGAATAAATATAGTTTAAGCATATGAAAATAATTCAAACACACGAATATTATTCAAAATTTCGGCAGCATAACGGCAGGGTAGTTAAACCGGCACCGTCCCTAGTACGGCTCCTCGCTCTACCTTAAAACCTCGCGGTTTTTGACAATGGGGTTCATGCATCTAGTTCGCACGCAGGCGGCATGTATATATTTATTTCATTTCCACAAACTAATCCTATGTGGTTTCAACCAAATATTTCACAACCACAAATGGGTATTTTTCAACCACAATCAACCAATATCAATCACAAACAATCCCAAACAACCATTCGCTATCAATCAATTTTCACAACGATTTCAATCAATAAATATCGTCCATGGTTTGTGGACGAGGGGCGTATATATATATATATATTTATATATAGCAATTCACTTTTACTTCACACATATATATATAAATTTTAAATCAGAAATCTCACCAATAGCTATCCAACTACGACTCTTCCTTAGAGAAATCTTCGCCTTTCTGTCGCTTTCGCCCGTATTCTCTACATATGTAAAAATCGAATTTTTACTATGTTATTCAATATATAAAAATCGAATTTCAAAAAAAAAATATAAATTCCGTCCTTTCAAAAATAAAGATTATATTTTTAATATTCCTATGATGTAAAAATTATATTTTTATTGCTTTAAAAATATAAGAATCATATCTTACTTCTTCTACTCCATAAAAATTCCGTCTTTTCTATTTTTAAAAATATGATCTTTTCCATTCTAAAAATCTGATCTTTTCTATTAAAAAAAAATATGATCTTTATTTTTTTTCTAAAGTTCTAATCTTTTTCTATTTAAAGTTTAAAGTAAAATCAGTTTTAAACTCTTTCGAAAATCAGTTTTTAACATCCTATAAAAATCAGTTTTAACTTGCTTTTAAAATCAGTTTTTCTTTTTATAAAAAAAAACAGTTTTTCTTTGCTTTTAAAATCAGTTTTTAATTGCTATAAAAATCAGTTTTATACTAAAAAAAAAATCAGTTAAAATAAAATAAAAATACTCACATCCTCTGCGAAGAAGAGGGGGGGGGGGGAGGAAAAGAAGGCGCTCGCTTCGAGGTACGGCGGCTTCGGCGTCGAGAACGGGGGGGGGGGGGGGGCTTCGTCGGAGCTCGTGCGATCTGGGGGGGGGGGGGGCTTCGGGTCTTCGATCGATGGAGGGGGGGAGACAGGCGGTGATGGCGGCGTTCGCTTTAGGGGGGGCGGCTGTCGATAGGCCTCTAGGGTTTTTCTCTTTTTTTTTTATTTCTGTTTGAAATCGAAATGAAGGGGGGGGGGGGCAGAACGAAGATAAAGGGAGGGAAATTATATATTTTTTTATTATTTAATTATTTAATTTTTGCAAAAAGGTTGACTTTTACATACGACCTCGAAACGAGGCCCACCGCCTGTCGTCCATAGCGTTTCACCCCCATTCCGAACACAATGGGATATGTATCGTAAGCTGATTTGATCGTTACAATCAGTTTCCGTTGAATTTACATTTAAATCACTATATTGAATTTTAAACGTACATTTCAAATTACCGGGGCCACATACTAACTAGAAAAATTCCAGAAAAATATTTTCTAGCTTCGTTTTGACGATACGGTCCTAACAAAACTAGTTTCGTCGAATTCTGAGACCGTTTGAAAAATGGTCAATTTCCAGTCGATTAAAATCAACTGAAACCGGTCAAACGCGTTTTCCTTTGCCACGCTCACATATTGATTCGGAAAATTATGAAATTTGAAACCTAGCAATAACTTGACACTGCGGATCTAACAAAAGTGGTTTCATCCAAATCCGAGGTCGTTTGCAAAATGTCCATTTTTAAGGGCCTGAATTCCATAGCGACTATTCAGAATTTTCAACTGGACATATCTTTTGATTCCCGCTATCAAATTTCGATTGGTCAGATTCGTTAGAAAGATATTCACTAACAGATTTAAATATTTTTGGTTTCACTAAAATCCGGATTGTTTTGCACCCGGTATATTCAATTGAAGTTTGAAATCGAATTATCGAACTACCGCGCCATTTTCAATTCTATATATAATTATAATTAATTATATTCGTTTTCAAATGTCGATTCAAACTCAGTTTTCATCGCCATTATTTAAAATATTTATTTTAAATATTTAAAATCCATTATTTTAGCCAATTTAAAAATTTTAAATTGGTTCAGATTTTCTGGGTCGTTACAATCTCCCCCACTTAAAACTTTTCGTCCCCGAAAAGGAATAAAGTCGAAAGTGGGTTGATAAATCTACAATCACACAACACAACAACCAATCCAATTGTTTTTAACCTTTTTAACTTTTCAAATATATATCTTTTATATATTCAAAAATTATATTTCTAAAACCAGACTATATATATATAATCACAAATACGTTATTTAAAAACATATTACTCTCGACTCGTTCTGAGGCACTTCTGACCCCATCTCTAACGAGTTGTTCTGATTCTGCTATACTCATACTAGGATATTACTGATCCTATCTGTATAGAGTTACCCATCCTAGAACACTACTGGTTCTATTTCTGACGAGTTCATTCAAATGTTATATTCCAGAACTAAGCTTAACCAAAGCTCTGATACCACGTTGAGACGACCCGATTTCCCGTTCTCACGGAAACAAGGTTATCTTTGGAATATAACACAGAAACATATAATAGCAGAACAGAATTAAATAAATACACCAGAATGAACAACAAAATATACTGGATAAAAGTAATCATCAGAGTTACACAGTATACAGGATCTTACTTAGTACAAATACAGTTCAGCTATACATAAATGTCTACAGCGGAAATAAACAAAATATGTACAATAGGAGCTGAACAGCATAAAAGGAAATGAATGATATAATCCATCTTCAGCTCCAGCTATCCAGAAAGAACCAGCTAAACCTGAATACAAGGCTGCCCGTGTAGAAAAAGGGGCACCCGAGTTTGAGAGTGAACAAACTACGAGTCAGTCATGGGACTGGTATGAGAAATCTACTCAACACATATATAATATGGCTAATCACAGGACCACGCCACTTTCGTGGAACGGGTTTACTCCATTGGATTGCCAGTGCTTTAAAACAAACCTTTCTTTTAAACATCGCTATGCTTTTAACAAAAATGAAGCCATTATAAGACTCAGTTCCCATCACACAATGCAACGCAAACCGGAGGATAGAGTTTTACCTTATAATGGCCAAAATATGATTGATACGAATAAAACAAATGCATTGGATATTATTGCTAGTGTTTATATGATTTGAAAACAATTTCAAATCATAACTATCAATCATAGACGGCATGGGTACCATATATCATGTCGCCATATATATATACAATCAAAACCGCACGATGTCGTATTTGGAAATTGGATTTCCGTCATGAACCAAGGCAAAAGATAGTCCTTACCGAATTCGAGACAATCTAGCCCATGTCTCAGGCCCAGACTCAGGTGGGCCTTTGGATCGTCAGGGCCGGTCCACCGATGTGGATTATTATGCCTGAACACTACGTTTCTCCGCCCTTTGGGGCGTAAACGAGCCAACGAATGACTCCATCGGACCCGGATCGTCCGATCAAACCGAGGCGCCTCGCAACAGCAACAACCACATAGGTGAAAAGTATATAAATGTCAGGGCTGGTAGGTCACTGACACCACCCTAGCTAGAAAGAAACGCATGTCCTCCCTGAGGTCCTTCTCCCGTTTTAGGTTCATACCGGGGTGTGAGGCTCGCGAATTCACGTTATACACAAAGCTACGCCACACAGGCAGTGCTTTGATCATCACCACAAGACTTTGCTTTTCAACAGAAGCCCTGATCACTGCATCTTAGCATGCCACACAGGCAATTCATGCCATGCGACTGATGTCCATCGATATACAACCTCTGAGCTCGTACGTCTCAGAGAAGGGCGTTAAGCAAAAGAATAAATTCTCCGCCGCCAAACAGATGTATATTTAACAGAAACCAATCAACACAGAATAAACTCCAATGTCAGACACACAGTCCATTTACAAGTCCGTTCTGGGTCTGAACGAAACTGGAGGCACTAAATACTTCGCAAACCCTTCGATCACCACGTACGTCTAGACGATCACCACTCATTATCCATATTTCGGGATGCCTCCCAATCAGGACCTCGGTTACCATCCAAACGAGGTGAAGATCTCCGGTCTTCGACCATCGTCTTCATCTTCGATTTTCAATCGTCGGGCAATTATTCGAAATGAGAATTAACTCGACCTTTTCAAATAATTCACGTATATTTAGAATTTCAAATCAATTTATTTCAATGGTTAAATTATTCGACAACACCAATATTGTTCTTTAATGTAATTTTCCCACCAAACACATTCAACCATCAAATACAACCTAAATCAAGCAAATTCGGTTTATTTCCATTCCATATCGCTTATGATATTTTATCACTATTTATCGCTATTTTTATTTATTTTAAAATAGCCATTTTATTCAAAACGACGCTTCGGGCCATAACGCGGCCGTGGCGCTGTTTTTCTTCAGATTTGAATTAAACATATCTGAAATTCTAACCGTTGGATCTTCACAAAATTTACATCATTAGAAAGGTCTTTTCAAAACGAACCCAACGGTTCCAGTTTCGGGAAAATCCGACGGTCGGATCTCCCGGTACAATCGTTTGAAGTTTCGATTTCAAAATACGAACTGCAGCGTCGTTATTCGATTAAATATAATTATATTTATATATATAAATAAATATAATCGTTTCTGGCGCTGTTTTTCTTCAGATTTGAATTAAACATTCCAGACAATCCAACCGTTGGATTTTTACAAGGTTGGTGCCGTTGGGAAGATATTTCCAAGGCGAACCCGACGGTTGCGGTTTCAGGAAAAATCCAATGGTCGGATTTCCCGCACTAGTCGTTTGAAATCACGGTCTCAAAATACGAACTGCATGGCTTCGTTTCGTTTTAATTTTATTTTTATTTATATATTTATATAAATATAGTTCATTCAATGATTTCAATATCGTTTTCACTTCAAAAAATTTTCTAACACCTTAAAATTTTGGAAAATTTGGCCATAACCTCCCCTGCACCGGGAGCATCGGGAAATTGCAAATAGCGTTCCCGGTCCTTCTAATCTCAAAAAGAAAAAGAAAAAGCCAAGCGGCTAGCCAACAGGCTCAAAATCATCACCCAAACAAATCAGTAAATGTGTACCTATTTGTCGGGCACAAAATTTTATTCCTCTTCTCTAGCCCCTTTGCTATAACCTGTTCAATGAATATTGCATGTACATATATATACAGTTCTTATCATTTATCAATTTCTATTCGACTTCATATTTGATTTCTATATGGTTTAAAAACTCCATTCATTCTAATGTTACATAAATAAGTGCAAATCATTTCATTAGCTAATTAATGAATATTTCAACTCATATATGTTTATTTTGAACAAGTGGCTATTTTTAACACTTCACATTTCAACGATTTATGCATACAATAAAAATGTGATTTTTATTGTAAAACAATTCATTTCAAAACACTATTTTTCTATATAGTTCAAGTTGGTGATAAAAATGGGATTTTTATCATAAAACAATTTCTTTTAAAACGAGACTATTTTACACAGTTCATATAGTCGATAAAAGGTGATTTTTATTATCAAACAATTTATTTCAAAATATGAATACCATTCAACACATGAATTTCTAAACAACGAATGAATATCAATTCAACACATGAATGTTTCCTATAGTTTCTATATATAGATAAAAATGTGATTTCTATTATCGAACAATTTATTTCAAAATATGAATACCATTCAACACCTGAATTTCTAAACAACGAATTTATATCAATTCAACACATGAATGTTTTCTATAGTTTCTATATATAGATAAAAATGTGATTTTTATTATCGAACAATTTATTTCAAAATATGAATACCATTCAACACATGAATTTCTAAACAACGAATGAATATCAATTCAACACATGAATGTTTTCTATAGTTTCTATATATAGATAAAAATGTGATTTTTATTATCGAACAATTTATTTCAAAATATGAATACCATTCAACACATGAATTTCTAAACAACGAATGAATATCAATTCAACACATGAATGTTTTCTATAGTTTCTATATATAGATAAAAATGTGATTTTTATTATCGAACAATTTATTTCAAAATATGAATACCATTCAACACATGAATTTCTAAACAACGAATGAATATCAATTCAACACATGAATGTTTTCTATAGTTTCTATATATAGATAAAAATGTGATTTTTATTATCGAACAATTTATTTCAAAATATGAATACCATTCAACACATGAATTTCTAAACAACGAATGAATATCAATTCAACACATGAATGTTTTCTATAGTTTCTATATATAGATAAAAATGTGATTTTTATTATCGAACAATTTATTTCAAAATATGAATACCATTCAACACATGAATTTCTAAACAACGAATGAATATCAATTCAACACATGAATGTTCTCTATAGTTTCTATATATAGATAAAAATGTGATTTTTATTATCGAACAATTTATTTCAAAATATGAATACCATTCAACACATGAATTTCTAAACAACGAATGAATATCAATTCAACACATGAATGTTCTCTATACAATGAATAAATATAGTTTAAGCATATGAAAATAATTCAAACACACGAATATTATTCAAAATTTCGGCAGCATAACGGCAGGGTAGTTAAACCGGCACCGTCCCTAGTACGGCTCCTCGCTCTACCTTAAAACCTCGCGGTTTTTGACAATGGGGTTCATGCATCTAGTTCGCACGCAGGCGGCATGTATATATTTATTTCATTTCCACAAACTAATCCTATGTGGTTTCAACCAAATATTTCACAACCACAAATGGGTATTTTTCAACCACAATCAACCAATATCAATCACAAACAATCCCAAACAACCATTCGCTATCAATCAATTTTCACAACGATTTCAATCAATAAATATCGTCCATGGTTTGTGGACGAGGGGCGTATATATATATATATATATATATATATTTATATATAGCAATTCACTTTTACTTCACACATATATATATAAATTTTAAATCAGAAATCTCACCAATAGCTATCCAACTACGACTCTTCCTTAGAGAAATCTTCGCCTTTCTGTCGCTTTCGCCCGTATTCTCTACATATGTAAAAATCGAATTTTTACTATGTTATTCAATATATAAAAATCGAATTTCAAAAAAAAAATATAAATTCCGTCCTTTCAAAAATAAAGATTATATTTTTAATATTCCTATGATGTAAAAATTATATTTTTATTGCTTTAAAAATATAAGAATCATATCTTACTTCTTCTACTCCATAAAAATTCCGTCTTTTCTATTTTTAAAAATATGATCTTTTCCATTCTAAAAATCTGATCTTTTCTATTAAAAAAAAATATGATCTTTATTTTTTTTCTAAAGTTCTAATCTTTTTCTATTTAAAGTTTAAAGTAAAATCAGTTTTAAACTCTTTCGAAAATCAGTTTTTAACATCCTATAAAAATCAGTTTTAACTTGCTTTTAAAATCAGTTTTTCTTTTTATAAAAAAAAACAGTTTTTCTTTGCTTTTAAAATCAGTTTTTAATTGCTATAAAAATCAGTTTTATACTAAAAAAAAAAAATCAGTTAAAATAAAATAAAAATACTCACATCCTCTGCGAAGAAGAGGGGGGGGGAGGAAAAGAAGGCGTCGGCGCTCGCTTCGAGGTACGGCGGCTTCAGCGTCGAGAACGGGGGGGGGGGGCTTCGTCGGAGCTCGTGCGATCTGGGGGGGGGCTTCGGGTCTTCGATCGATGGAGGGGGGGGACAGGCGGTGATGGCGGCGTTCGCTTTAGGGGGGGGGCGGCTGTCGATAGGCCTCTAGGGTTTTTCTCTCTTTTTTTTTTTTTATTTCTGTTTGAAATCGAAATGAAGGGGGGGGGGCCAGAACGAAGATAATGGGAGGGAAATTATATTTTTTTTTTATTATTTAATTATTTAATTTTTGCAAAAAGGTTGACTTTTACATACGACCTCGAAACGAGGCCCACCGCCTGTCGTCCATAGCGTTTCACCCCCATTCCGAACACAATGGGATATGTATCGTAAGCTGATTTGATCGTTACAATCAGTTTCCGTTGAATTTACATTTAAATCACTATATTGAATTTTAAACGTACATTTCAAATTACCGGGGCCACATACTAACTAGAAAAATTCCTGAAAAATATTTTCTAGCTTCGTATTGACGATACGGTCCTAACAAAACTAGTTTCGTCGAATTCTGAGACCGTTTGAAAAATGGTCAATTTCCAGTCGATTAAAATCAACTGAAACCGGTCAAACGCGTTTTCCTTTGCCACGCTCACATATTGATTCGGAAAATTATGAAATTTGAAACCTAGCAATAACTTGACACTGCGGATCTAACAAAAGTGGTTTCATCCAAATCCGAGGTCGTTTGCAAAATGTCCATTTTTAAGGGCCTGAATTCCATAGCGACTATTCAGAATTTTCAACTGGACATATCTTTTGATTCCCGCTATCAAATTTCGATTGGTCAGATTCGTTAGAAAGATATTCACCAACAGATTTAAATATTTTTGGTTTCACTAAAATCCGGATTGTTTTGCACCCGGTATATTCAATTGAAGTTTGAAATCGAATTATCGAACTACCGCGCCATTTTCAATTCTATATATAATTATAATTAATTATATTCGTTTTCAAATGTCGATTCAAACTCAGTTTTCATCGCCATTATTTAAAATATTTATTTTAAATATTTAAAATCCATTATTTTTGCCAATTTAAAAATTTTTAATTGGTTCAGATTTTCTGGGTCGTTACAAGGATGTAGACGGTGCTTAGCAGCACCCGACACCCGTCGTCCACAGATCATGGATGACTTGATTGTTTGATTGATGTGTTGTGAAAATTGATTTTTGTGATGTGGAATGAAGTGTTAAAAATATTCATATGTGAATAAATAGTTTGAACAATAAAAATCAAATTTTTATTGCGTACATGTAGTAAATAAAATATTCAAGTTGAATAAAATATTTAAATAATAAAAATATCATTTTTATTGTATATATGGACTGAATAAAATATGCATAAGTTGAGATAAATATTCATTTACAAACCGGACGGTCTGTTTATGTACACCAATTTATTTAATATTGATTGGGACGATAAATTTTACACATCACCCAACTGCACAAATAATGAACAATATTGGTCGTTTGAAAATCCCACACGGGTATTGGGATAATATTTGACATACACCAATCCCAATAATTAGTGATATGTCAATCGATGGGTTGACATAGTGTATAAGCGTTATTTATTTATCTTAATGCTTATACAGTTGTAGAATGCACTCTGGATGTTGTTTGAATTTTTAATGATTGTTTATCGTCATTGTTGTATACATGTGATGTTGAAATCCATATAATTGAAATTATATGGTAATTGATTGAGTCTGATTCCAGTTCAGAATTAACGAATATTTTAAAATGATATTAAGGGAATATTGAAATGTGAAACCATGTTAAGTGGTTAAACGCCATTTTAAAACGAACGGGAATTTGGTCGATTTTATTCATGTTATAATGAATATTGAAAAGTGATTTTAAAATCTGATGTTTTGAAAATATTGAAGTGATATAGAATATTCAATTTTGATTTGACACTGAAAATGAATTGAAATCAATTTGAGGTGAATTCAAAATGAATTGAATTTGAATTGAAAATAAATTAAAACTGAAATTGAATTGAAATAAATTTGAAATGAATTTAAAATGAATTTATAATGGAAAATTCAATTTTGATTTGGAATTGAATATAAAGTTGAACTGTTTTGAAAAAAAAAATTAAAACGATTTATAAAATACTATATAAATGGAAATCGATGAAATATATTATATATATATATATATAATGGCCTGAATAGAATGCGCCACGCTACGGCAGTTCGTGAATTTCGACCATTGACTTCGAACGGACATTACGGGAGATCCGACCGTCGGATTCTCCTAAAACTATAACCGTTGGGTTTGTATCGAAAAGAGCTTTCTAACGAATATTAGAGATTTGAAATCTATGGTTGAATTTGGAATTATGTCCAAATTAAATTTGGAAAAGGACGTTGTAAGTGCAGTTCGATGACCGTTTATGGAAATCGACAGTACGGGCCTTGATAAAATTATTAAAAATATCAATATTTTGTGTAAAATCATAATAAATAGTTTGGAAAGAATTGGGATGAAAAAATTCCATATTTTAAAAGATATAAATATATTTTTATCGAAATGAACTTGTTTTGAAATAGAATAATAAATCCAATATTTTTAAAATAAATATATTGGATTTGAAACGGTTTTAAAAATAACCAGGATTTCCAATATATGAATTGGAATGGATTTGAATCGAAATAATCTTCTGAATATTTTGATATTGGATTTCATGATTATACGGATATTGTGGAGGAAATTGGAAGATATATACATATATATATATATATATATCATTATTCCAATACAATATTTGTTGGTTTTAGAATTCAATATTGAATATAAGCCGATATATTTTCTATTCAGAGCCTTATATTCAGTATCAAATTGGATTTTGGTTTTGTCGTGAATGGTATCTTTAATAATACTGTTCTTGAACCGAATGTAGTTATGAAAATTAGAAACTGACCAGCGGTTAGTTAATTTGAATGGTTTTCTGGATATTGATCTAATGTTGGTTTGGCCTTCGGGGTTAATACTTAGGGAATTGTTCTCTTACTAATTTACGGTTAGAGACTGATTGGATTTTGGGTTTGTTGTGAACTGTGTTTTCAGCGACATTCGTCCTTTAACCCGAATTACAGTGAAATGAGATTTGGAATTTATAAATCTTTTAATTATGATTTAACGAAAATTTTCCAATGTAAAGTTTTCCAATTTAATATATTTAATTGGAATTGAATTGAAATTGGTCTTTGGTTTATCGTGAACGGTGTTTTAAATAACACTGGTTCTTTAACCCAATTAATAATGGAGTTAAGAAAATCAGAAACTAACTGGAGATTAGTTAAGTTGAATGATTTCCTGGGTACTGGTCTGATGTTGGTTTCGGCCTTCAGGTTTAATACTTAGGGAATTGTTCACTTGCTAATTTACGGTTAAAGGCTGATGAAATGGAATGCGATTTTGGGTTTATCGTGAACCGTGTTTTAAATGACATTGGTTCTTTAACCCTGTTATGGACAGGATATGATTTTCCCATGATAAATAATCATTAATATTGATTTTTGGGAAGATTAAAACCAAGTGGAGTTTTAACGCATCTTTAATTAGATTGAAATAATATACAAAGGAAGATTAAAAAATAAATTTTAAAGAATTTATCTTTGATAAAATTAATGGGAACCTTTCCCAAAGTATATGAATATTTGAATAAAAGAAGATTCATAATTGGAATGAGGCATATGTTGTGTTTTTATAGCACTTGTTTATTATATACGCGAGTTATTCGGAAAGGTCGGGTTTATAACCATTCCAAATAACTGATTCAACGATAGGTCGACGATGGAGACGGTGGTTGAAGACCGGAGGTCTTCACATCGTTTGTATGATTACTGATGTCTTGATTGGGCTGTACACCCAAGCCGAGGTAATAAGTGGTGATCGTCCAGACGTACTTGGAGATCGACAGATATGCGAGGACCTATCCCCTGTATTGGACATATGAGGGAGGAATAAGGTGCCTCCGGTTTCGTTCAGACCCAGAACGGACTTATAAATGGATTATGTGTCTGACATTGGATTTTATTCTATGCTGATTGATTTCTATTAAATATATATATCTGTTTGGCGGCGAAGATTTTATTCTCTTGCTTAACGCCCTTCTCTGAGACGTACTAGCTCAGAGGTTATATGTCGATAGATATCAGTCGCATGGCATGAATTGCCTGTGTGGCATGCTGAGATGTAGTGATCAAGGCTTTTGTTGAAAAGCAGAGTCTTGTGGTTGATGATCAAAGCACAGCTTTAATACAGCGTAGCTTTGCGTATGGCGTTAATTCGTGAGCCTCACACCTCGGTATGAGTCAAAAATGGGATCGTGACTGTAGGGAGTGCAAGACGTTTCTTTCTAGCTATGGGTGGTGTCAGCGTTTTACCCGCCCTGACATCGTTGTTATTTTACCTATGTGGTTGTTGGATTGCGAGGCACCTCGGATATATCGGTCTCTTCGGAGCTGATGGATATTGGTCTGACAGGATCGGGAAACGGGTGTTCAGGAATAACTAATCCTCAAACGTAACGGTGGACCGGCCCTGAAGATCCAAGGGTCAAACATAGTCCTGAGGCATTTGCTAGAGTGTCTCGAATAGGTGAGGAGCCATCCCTGGCCTCGACTCATGACGGAAATCCAATTTCCAATAAGTGACATTTCGGTTTTATTCGTAGAGCTTATTATGGCGACATAGTAGCATGGGATACTATGCCGTCTATGATTGATACATTTATATTTGAAGTTGTTTTCATGTGCTTTACACTATAATAGTATCAAAATGAATTGTTTTAAACGTACCAAGCATGTTTTGCTATTATAAGGTAAAACTTTATCCTCCTGCTTGCGTTGCATTGTGTGATGGGACCTGAGTCTTATAATAGCTTCATTTTTTCAGAAAGCATTGCGCAGTTTATTCTATGCACTAGTATTCTTGGGAGGAAACCCGTTCCATGTTATACGGCGTGGTCCCTTGAATTACTCTCTTTTAAAGTAAAGTTTTAAATTACTCTTTTAGTTATCACACCAGTCACATGACTGACCTGGGGTTTATTGTTTTAACCTAAACTCTGGGTGCCCCTATTTTCCTCGTAGGCAGCTAGTAGTTTTGGTTTTGCAGATTTACATTCATAGGATCCTGATTTACAGCTGGAACGGTACTTGGAAAACTCTGTATCCATGTATTACTTTTAGTTGTGTTTTGTATTATTTTTCGGCTGCTATGTAATGTATTGTAATCTCTGATTTTTATCAAATGTATTTTATTTATTCATACTCTGGAATATTCTTGTATTCTGATGGAATTGTTGTAATAATCAATGAAATGTTCTTCTATTTGTGTTTTGATTTGTCGTGTTCTCAAAGAAATCCGTTCTTTCCTTCATGGGGAAGTTCGGGTCCTTACATTTTGGTATCAGAGCTCGACAACAAGACACATTAGAACCAAATGAAAGAATTCATCATAAATTTGATTAGTAATATCCAATGAGAATGACTCGTTAGAGATGGGATCAGTAGTATCCTAGAACGAGTGTGAATAGTAGTGTTTTTAAAACAAAATTGAAAACAAATATTGTTTTGGAAAATTTAAACCATTTCATATGTATTTGAATATTTATTTGTTTTGAGTTTGGACAATCCAATATATAATGATTTTACATACACGCCTTGCAAACGTATATTCGAAGTTTTAATATACTGGATAGATATAGAATCACAATCTAGTCGCCCGAAGATGGTTCTGATGATGGCATGTCATCATCAACACTTGTGTTCGAGTTTCGAAAGTGGGATTTCTATATATTTCCAATTGACTGGTGTGAGAACCAAAACTAGACAGGGCTTATTGTTGTGATTTGGCATCAAAAATTGATTGGAGTATGTATCAAAGTTACGAATTTGAAAAGCTAATCAACTAATTGATTGATGATTTTGTTGTATGATTATTTATTTAAATCAACAATGTGAAAGAAAGGTAAATTAGGGCCAAATTGAACCAAAATATTGAACTGTATTGAAAATTGTTTGGAAATGCATGCATATACATATATATGTGTGAATAGGTCATTGCAAAGAGGCTAGAGCAGAAGAATAAAATTGTTTGCCCGACAAGTAGGTACATGTTTACTAATTTCATGGGTTTGGATGATTTTATGAGCTGATTGGCTAGTCGCTTGGCTTTTTCTTTTTCTTTTTGGATTGGAGAGGCCTGTATGGCGATTTCGAGATTTTCCCGGTGCTCCCATACAGGGGAGGTTATGGAGAAATTTTTCGAAAATTTAGGGCATTAGCCAAATTTTTGAAGAATTGGAAAATTCTTAGAAACTGAAAAGTTGAAGAACTTAAGCCATAACGAAAATAACAAAAGTTGAGTTGGTTGGTTAAACAACTTTCAGCTTTGTTCCTTTTCGAAGACGAAGAGATTTTAAGTGGGGGAGATTGTAACAACCTGGAAAATCTGAACCAATTTAAAAATTTATTTTGGCAATTTTAATGAATTTTGAATAATTAAAATGGTTTATTTTAAATAATAATGATGAGAAATTTATTTTGAATAGAATTGGAACGTTTATATTTATTTGAATCGACGTTAGAAAATAAATATTTATTTTTAAATATAAAAGGAATTGAAAATGGCGTGGTAGTTCGAAATTTCGATTTCAAATTTCAAATGAGTGTACAAGATTCAAAATAAACCGGATCTTAGCAAAACAAAAAAATATTAGAATCTATTTGAAAATATTTTTCCAACAAATTTGAAAAATTGAAATTTCATAGCGGGAATAAAAAGTTATGTCCAGTTGAAAAATTAAGAATAGTCGCTATTGAATTTTTGGCCCTTAAAAATGGAAAATTTTCAAACGACCTCCGTTTTCAATGAAACTATTTTTGTTGGATCCGAGATGTCAAGTTATTTCTAGATTCCAAAATTCATAATTTTTGGGATTAATATGTGAGCGTGGCGAAGTAAAACGTGTTTTGACAGTTTCAGTCAATTTGGATCGACCAGAAAATGACCATTTTTCAAAGGGTCTCCAAATTTGATGAATCTAGTTTTATTAGAACCGTATCGTCAACACGAAGCCAGAAAATATTTTTCGGGAATTTTTAGAGTCCGTATGTGGCCTCCGTAAAGTGAAATGTGCGTTCAAATTCAATATATAGATTTATATTTTGATTTTGACGGAAATCGATCGAAACGATCGGATCAGCTTACGATACATATCCCATTGCATTCGGAATAGGGGTAATTAGTTATGGACGACAATCGATGGGTCTTGTTTGGAGTTCGAAACAAACAGTTTCTTTTTGAAATTATATATATATATATACATATATGTAGTTATATAGCCACACCCCCTGTTTGTCTCCCTTCCTCCTTCTTCATTCAGATCAATTTAAAAAAAAGAGAGAAACGCGAAGGAGCCCTAGCCGCGCCGCCTCCAGGCGACGTCAGCCATTGCCGCGCCAGGGGGCGCTCCACCTCCGAGGCCCGCCCCTCCCTCCGTTCAGCACCCAATACCCCAAAAACCGAAGCCATAGCTTCAATTACACCCGCCGCCACACTGAAGGGCTCACCGCTGCTGACCGCGACCACCGCACGCCATGCCCCGCATCCCCTCTGGCCCCCACCTACTCCGACCGGCTTCCTCCTTGAAAGTGGTGAGCTTTTCGGTTTATTTTATTTTATTTATTATATAAAAATCTGTTTTTTCCCGCTATAAAAAAACTGATTTCTTACGCTATGAAGATATGAACTCTTTGATAGAAAGTTGAGATTTCTATATTCATGAAGTTATGATTTTTATAGAAAAGTTATAATTTTTATTTAATTAAAGATATGGTTTTTAATTATAGAAAAGGTGTGATTTTTAGTTATAGTAAAAACATGATTTTTTATTGTTTGAATTGAAGTATAAAACATGATTTTTTTGCAGTAAACATTGAAGTGATAAAGATATGATTTTTACTAAGAAGTAGAGAATAAGAAGATTAGATTTTGTTTTTAGAAAAAGTTAAGTTTTTAAAATAGAAAAGATGTAATTTTTATAAAGTAAAAATTTGATTTTTAGAAATGTAAAAATTAGATTTTTAGAAATTCAAAGATGCGATTTTTGTTTAGGAGAAAATAGGATTTTTATTTACATATTAGCATTATAAAAATATGATTTCTGTATTATAGAGATAATAAAAATATGATTTTTATATTATAGAGTGAATAAAAATATGATTTTTATTGTATGAACATCGAAATAAAAATATTATCCTTATAATGTAAAAGTCGTGTTAAAGACACGATTTTTACACGTATGGTTTCGAAGTAAAAATATAATTTTTAGCATTGAAATAAAAATGTGATTTTTATTTATGAACAACGTGGAAGGATGGAGTTTGAATGTCGGATAAATCCAAACCATCGTCCGCTAAAGAATGAAGGAATGGGTCCCAAATGTCAGAACTTCTCACTTTTATTTTATTTTCTAGTTAAAGTATATACTAGGATGAAGAAGGTGCTTAACAGCACCTGACACTCGTCGTCCACAGACCATGGATGACTTGTTTGTTTCATTGATGTGCTGTGAAAATTGATTTTTGTGATGTGGAATGAAGTGTTAAAAATATTCATATGTGAATAAATAGTTTGAACAATAAAAATCACATTTTTATTGCGTACATGAAGTGAATAAAATATTCAAGTTGAATAAAATAATTAAATAATAAAAATATCATTTTTATTGTATACATATGGACTGAATAAAATATTCATAAGTTGAGATAAATATTCATTTACAAACCGGACGGTTTGTTTATGTACACCAATTTATTTGATATTGATTGGGACGATAAATTTTACACATCCCCCAATTGCACAAATAATAAACAATATTGGTCGTTTGAAAACCCCACACGGGTATTGGGATAATATTTGACATACACTGATTCCAATAATTAGTGATATGTTAATCGATTTGTTGACAGACTGTAGAAGCGTTATTTATTTATTTTAATGCTTATACGGTTGTAGAATGCACTCTGGATGTTGTTTGAATTTTTAATGATTGTTTATCGTCATTGTTGTATACATGTGATGTTGAAATCCATATAATTGAAATTATATGGTAATTGATTGAGTCTGATTCCAGTTCAGAATTAACGAATATTTTAAAATAATATTTAGTGAATATTGAAATGTGAAGCCGTGTTAAGTGGTTAAACGCCATTTTAAAACGAACGGGAATTTGGTCGATTTTATTCATGTTATAATGAATATCGAAAAGTGATTTTGAAATCTATTGTTTTGAAAATATTGAAGTGATATAGAATATTCAATTTTGATTTGACACTGAAAACGAATTGAAATCAATTTGAAATGAATTCAAAACGAATTGAAATTGAATTGAAATCAATTAGAAATGAATTTAAAACGAATTTATAATGGAAAATTCAATTTTGATTTGGAATAGAATATGAAGTTGAAACTGTTTTGAAAATAAATTTTAAAATGATTTATAAAATTAGTTATAAATGGAAATCGACGAAAAATATATAAAATATTATATATATATAATGGTCTGAATAGAAAGCGCCGCGCTGCGGCAGTTTGCGAATTTCGACCATTGACTTCGAACGGACATTACGGGAGATCCGACCGTCGGATTCTCCTAAAACCAAAACCGTTGGCTTCGTATCGAAAAGAGCTTTCTATAGAATATTAGAGGTTTGAAATCTAACTGTTGGATTTTTAATTATATCCAAATCAAATTTGGAAAAGGTCAATGTAATTACAGTTCGATGGCCGTTTATGGAAATCGATTATACGGGCCTTGATAAAATTATTAAAAATATCAATAATTTGTGTAAAATCATAATAAATGATTTGGAAAGAATTGGGATGAAAAAATTCCATATTTGAAAAGATATAAATATATTTTTATTGAAATGAACTTGTTTTGAAATAGAATAATAAATCCAATATTTTTAAAATAAATAAACTGGATTTGAAACGGTTTTAAAAATAACCCGGATTTCCAATATATGAATTGGAATGGATATGAATCGAAATTATCTTCAGAATATTTCGATATTGGATTTCGTGATTATTTGGATATTTTGGAGGAATTTGGAAGATATATATATCGTTATTCCAATACAATATTTGTTGGTTTCAGAATCTGATATTGAATATAAGCCAATATGTTTTCTATTCAGAGCCTTGTATTTAATATCAAATTGGATTTTGAGTTTGTCATGAATGGTATCTTTAATAATACTATTCTTGAACCGAATGTAGTTAAGAAAATTAGAAACTGACAGGAGGTTAGTTAAGTTGAATGGTTTTCTGGGTATTGATCTGATGTTGGTTTCGTCCTTCGTGGTTAATACTTACGGAATTGTTCTCTTACTAATTTACGGTTAGAGACTGATTGGACTTTGAGTTTGTTGTGAACTGTGTTTTCAACGACATTCGTTCTTTAACCCGAATTACAGTTAAACGAGATTTGGAATTTATAAATCTTTTTATTAAGATTTAACAGAAATTTTCCAAAGTAAAGTTTTCCAATTTAATTTATTTAATTGGAATTGAATTGAAATTGGTCTTTGGGTTTATCGTGAACGGTGTTTCAAATAACACTGGTTCTTTAACCCGATTAACAATGGGGTTAAGAAAATCAGAAACTAACCGGAGATTAGTTAAGTTGAATGATTTCCTGGGTATTGGTATGATGTTGGTTTCAGCCTTCGGGGTTAATACTTAGGGAATTGTTCACTTGCTAATTTACGGTTAAAGGCTAATGAAATGGAATGCGATTTTGGGATTATCGTGAACCGTGTTTTAAATGACATTGGTTCTTTAACCCAGTTGTAACACCCCACCTCCGTTAAGGTCACTCACAAAGGGAATGCCTTTACTTTGATGGAGCGTTTTAGTAGACAGAACAGAATATTTACAAGACAGATAAAGTAGTACTTGAAAATTTTATAACTTTATTACAACAGAAACAGAAATGTGTTTAGTTACATCTTTCAAAACCACAATATCGGAACTCAAGTACATAAATATCGGTCTTGTACAATAGCCTTCAGAATGTAAAGTTTCAAAGCCATAATACCGAATATAAACTACCATGAAAAGATAGAGTCAAAGCCAAGCAATACTCCAAGCACTTCAAGCAGAGAGAATCAGAATCAAGCTCCTATGTTTCCACCCTGAGCACCTAGGGGGAAACGGAAAGAAAAGGGGCGAAACAAACTAGGTCAGACATAAGTCTGGTGAGTCCAGTGACTTTCAGCATATAAACAGATAATAGTATCATGACATGTAAATAAAACTGGATGAGAGATAACTGTAACAGGAATAGCAGGTTAACAGAAGAAACAGAATGATATAGGCTAAGCTAATCTTCTTAGTTAGTTTTCACTTCTCTGGACTAATACTAGTATAACAGGATTAGTTGTTACCCTAATGTCTAAACTGAAACATAAACGGAAATGGAGTAACCTCTACAGAAACAGAATGCTAGTAATGGGCTTTTACCACCCGAACAGAGACAGACGGTACAAAAACAGAATGCTAATAATGGGTCTTTACCACCCCAACAGGCAGAAGGTACAGAAGAAGAATACTAATAATGGGCCTTTACCACCCAACTAATGGGCCTTTCCACCCCAATAGACAGAAGGTACGGAAACGGAATCAGAAACAGAATCCGAGACGGAAATAGAATAATCCCTATGGAAATAGAATGTTAGAATTAGGTGTACATTAGTAATGGGCCTTTACCACCCGAACAGACGGTACCATGCAGAAACAGACAGGTGTTACCACCCAACAGAAACAGACAGTACCCACAGAACAGAAAGAACTAGGTATAGCCTAAATTCTACCCCAAGTGATCGGCTCCCTAATACATAAATACACTGTGTCGGCCCCACAGTAGGGTGTATCACTCCCTAAAGTGGCAACCTATTGGCACAGACCTATTTATAGATGTCACGGTGTCATACATCCTTAGAGCAGACCGGATCCATGCATGCACATGACCCGGTTGGAACGCACCATCAACACCCCTCGCCATTATCAGAATGAACCGCTTAGCGTGCCCAGACCCCTACATAGCATGGGGTCAAAATTTTGATACCAGAAAGGGTTACTGACTAATATATGTTCCACACAACAGATGACACAAGTAATTCCCCTTCTGACCTTGTGTCCCCACACTAACAGATTTCAGATTAACTTGTTTATGGATTTCAGACAGAGTTCAGATTACAAGTTCACAGATCAGACAATCAAGTTAACAAGTTTTCAGATTAACAGATTAGATGTACGGATTTAACAGACTTACAGATTGTCTAACTTTGTATTGGGCCTACAGATTCACGAAACGAGTTTTGTTAGATTCATCAGTCCAGCTGGTTTAACCCCATCCACCCAACACGTTTTAGACATCATATTTATCTCAGATTTGCATTAATTAAATATCAACGCACAGACCTCTCATATTAGGTCGGTAGCTTGTGGCCGCTGGATATGTCGGGCGGTTCCGGGCAGACTTCTGCCACAAGCCAGACCTAACCTCATGTCTTAGCATATTTTAGTTACGCCTACGACCTCTCACATTAGACTGACAGTTTGCGATTGTCGGTTAAGCCGGTTGGTTCCGAGCAGGCTTCTACCACAAACGGAGTCTAACCTCCTATCATAGCCAATTTATTCCAATACAGATTATACAGATATTAGACTAATTATGTCCATTTAATAGATTAAACTTCTTTAGAGGTTATAGCAGATTAATCAAATTTTCGTTAACATGTTTTGCTCAACTTTAGATCGATCCTACAGATTACAATTATTCATCTTTCAACAGATTAGGCAATTCAACAGATAACAGATTTAGCAGATTAGGCGTTTCAATAGATTTAGCAGATAACAGGTTTAGCAGATTAGTCAATTCAACAGATTTAGGCTATTCAACAGATTTAGCAGATTAGGCAATTCAACAGATTAAACATTTCTAAAATTCTATTTACATATCTTGCCTAATCATAAATTAAGCCTAAACTTACATGACTAAATCATGATCATAATTCATAATACAACATATATCCAAATTTTAGTTGAACTTTGCACAGTACAGAATATTCTCTAAAAAGCCCCAAATCATGACATACCCTATGAATTATGCCAAGTTATAGCCTTTAATGCCAATTATCCAAAAATCCACTTTTAGGCGTATTCACATTGATAGTTATCCTATTATAATATAGGTCTCTACGCCTAAGTCACATATTCCTTTTTCAAATCATGAATCGTTACATAAAATTTAGCCAAAAATCTAGATCTTTAAATTATAACATTTCAAAATCAGATCTTTATTTTAATATGCATTATGTCCCCAAGTTTCAAGTCACATGTTGTCATACAATGATTCCTCTTCTTCTAAATCAAAGGGTATGCACAGATCTAAATCTAATATAAAACATATGTCCCTTTTCTCAAATCAATCAAAGATCAGTTATGTCAATTATGCACTATCCATTATTTGTCCCAAAATTTAGCGTTCGTGCATTAATCCCTTATGAGATTTGGCGCAGGCTCGTGGTAGCCTGGCTAATAAACAAAAAGGTAGAAAAGAGAGAACAGATACAGAACAATCAAAATAATATTAATAAGATAGATCCACAGAAAAGTATGCATAACCTCAGATCCAGATTCACAAAAATGTCAAGATAATTATTAAATTTCATACCTGAAAATAACTGTACTCACGATTGAAAAAGTAAATCTTGATTTCTGGGATCTGTATTCTGACACTGAACAGCGCTCCTTTGGAGTAGACTATCGATTATATTAGAAAATAGTTGTTCTCTTTTAACTCTATTCAGATTGGAAGAAGATGCACTAGTTCTAGTTTTAATTTTAGCAGAGTAGCGACGCCATTTTTTTTATTTTTAATTAGAATAGAGGCAGAGTATAGGCAGAATGAAATTGTGTGGAGAGAAAGCTAGGTTCGGGGGTGTTTAAATAGCATAGGTGTCACGAATCTGGTCAGAACGGGCGTCTAGATACAGAAAAATGCATCTGTCCACAGATCTGGAAATAGGGGGAGGTCGACCCTAGTTTCGACCTGTTTACCCAGGTCGACCCTAGAGTCGACCTGGGTCTTAGGCGGAAATTTTCCCGCCCAGCCCAGATGTCTTTTTTGAATTTCGAAATCTGAATTTTTGAATTTCGGGCTGGTTTTTATTGGAACTTCTGAAGGCCATATCTTCTTTATACGGAGCCCGATTTACGCAAACTTGGACTCTATTTCAAGCAGAATTTCGAGACTAACGCAATGGCGTAACCGGATTCCCTTAATTATTCTGTTACAATTTAATTATTCTCTGGTTTGTCATTCTTATGTTCACAGAAAATACGTGGTGTTACACCAGTTAAAGACAGGATATGACTTTCCCAAGATATATAATCGTTAATATTGATTTTTGGGAAGATTAAAACCAAGTAGAGTTTTAACGCATCTTTAATTAGATTGAAATGATATCCAAAGGAAGATTAAAGAATAAATTTTAAAGAATTTATCTTTGATAAAATTAATGGGAAACTTTCCCAAAGTATATGAATATTTGAATAAATGAATATTCAGAATTGGAATGAGGTGTATGTTGTGTTTTTATAGCACTTGTTTACTATATACGCGAATTATTCGGAAAAGCCGGGTTTATACCCATTATGAATAACTGATTCGACGATAGGTCGATGATGAAGACGGTGGTTGAAGACCGGAGGTCTTCAGATCGTTTGGATGATTACTGATGTCTTGATTGGGCTGTACACCCAAGCCGAGGTAATAAGTGATGATCGTCCAGACGTACTTGGAGATCGACGGATATGCGAGGACCTCTCCCCTGTATTGGACATATAGGGGAGGAATAAGGTGCCTCTGGTTTCGTTCAGACCCCGAACGGACTTATAAATGGATTATGTGTCTGACATTGGATTTTATTTTGTGCTGATTGATTTCTATTAAATATATATCTATTTGGCGGTGGATAATTTATTCTCTTGCTTAACGCCCTTCTCTGAGACATACAAGCTCAGAGATTATATATCGATAGATATCAGTCGCATGGCATGAATTGCCAGTGTGGCATGCTGAGATGCGATGATCAAGGCTTTTGTTGAAAAGCAGAGTCTTATGGTTGATCAAAGAATGGCTTTAATACAGCGTAGCTTTGTGTATGGCGTTAATTCGCAAGCCTCACACCTCGATATGAGTCAAAAATGGGATCGTGACTGCAGAGAGTGCACGACGTTTCTTTCAAGCTATGGGTGGTGTCAGCGTTTTACTCGCCCTGACATGGTTGTTATTTTACCTATGTGTTTGTTGGATTGCGAGGCGCCTCAGATATATCGGTCTCTTCGGAGCTGATGGATATAGGTCCAATAGGATCGGGAAACGTGCGTTTAGGAATAACTAATCCTCAAACGTAACGGAGGACCGACCCTGAAGATCCAAGGGTTACCCAGAGTGTGTAGTCCTGAGGCATTTGCTAGAGTGTCTCGAATCGATGTGGAGCAATCCCTGGCCTCGACTCATGACGGAAATCCAATTTCCAATACATGACATTTTGGTTTTATTTGTAGAGCCTAGTATGGCGACATAGTAGCATGGGATATTATGCCGTCTATGATTAATACTTTTATATTTGAAGTTGTTTTCATGCACTTTACACTATAATAGTATCAAAATGATTTGTTTTAAACGTACCGAGCATGTTTGGCTATTATAAGGTTTGCATTGTGTGATGTGACCTGAGTCTTATAATAGCTTCATTTTTCCAGAAAGCATTGCGTTGTTTATTCTATGCACTAGTATTCTTGGGAGGAAACCCGTTCCGTGTTATATGGCGTGGTCCATTGAATTACTCTCTTTTGAAGTAAAGTTTTAAATAACCGTTTTAGTTCTCACACCAGTCACATAACTAACCTGGAGTTTATTGTTTTAACCTAAACTTTGGGTGCCCCTATTTTCCTCACGGGCAGCTAGTAGTTTTGGTTTTGCATACTTATATTCACAGGATCCAGATTTACAGCTGGAACGATACTCAGAAAGCTCTGTATTGTGTTTTTTATTATTTTTCCACTTCTATGTAATGTATTATAATCTCTAATATTTATCGAATGTATTTTATTTATTCATACTCTGAAATATTATTGTATTCTAATGGAATTGTTGTAATAAGCAATGAAATGTTCTTTTGTTTGTGTTTTGATTTGTCGTGTTCTCAAAGCAATCCATTCTTTCCTTCACGGGGAAGTTCAGGTCCTTACACCAGGGAAGTCACCCTACTATACCGGTCCTCACAGTGGCAGAAGAAAACGCTACCATAGACCCTACTAACCTCGCTCCCACCAGGGGCACCTTTGAGCTCCGAACATCACATGCTATGCTTGATTAGCCTAGGCCCTCTATTACGGGTACGGTTCGACCCACTACTCCTCAGGTACAAGAGGGACCATTCCCACCAGAACCACCTACCAGAGCTCACCTTCCCTCACACCTTCACTCAACTCTCAGAAGATGGGCCTAGCCAACGGCTGCCCTTCCGAGCATGCTTTTGTCGGATCCTCGCACCGAAGTTCCCCTAGATGCTGAGCTAAATTCATGGCAACGACTCCTCGGAAATGGAAGCTAGCTTGCAAGCATCGTCTGACACTTTACTCGGGGCACTTCCTCACAGTAAGATAGATAATGTCAATCGCAGCCCCTTCACTAGAGAAATCAGAAGTTGCTGAAACCCTCCGGACTTTAAGTTTCTAGCTATCGAGCCATACAACGGCCGCACTGACCCAACCATCCACCTCATACGATACATGCGACATATGGAAGTACTTGGCACATAGACCAACGTCATGGTTAAGTGCTTCCTACTCTTTCTTACAGGCATAGCCGGAATGTGGTTTCGATAACTGACAACGGAGTCGATCAGCAGCTGGAATACTCTAGTCACACGCTTCATCGAACAATTTAGAGTACATATCTCTCGATCAAAGAGCATTATGTCCTTATCCACCATCAAGTAGCGATCAGGAGAAACGCTCAGATCCTTCCTTGAAAGATTCAACGCAGATGCAGTGTCAGTCGATCGGCCTGAGCAATCCACGGTACTTATGGCCGCTATTGCGGGAGTTCAGAATCGATCAAAATACTCAATCTCTTTAACCAGAGATCCCCCCAAGGATATAGATTATTTCTATTCCGAGACCGAGCAATTCCTCCGACAAGAAGATGTCAGCATTGAGATGGAGGGCCTAGAGGTCTTAGCTGCCAAACAACAAGGTTCATCCCACAGCAACGGCCAGAATAAAGGAAGAGGAAAGGCCCCCGAAAAGAGCGAGCGTAATGTGCGACCCCGGATCAAAAGTAAGTACAATCAGTACACCGAACTCAATTCCTCTCTATTTGATATCTACCTTGACATATGAGGGTCCCTGCCCACTACGGGACCACCTCAACGAGAACCAACACAGATGGAGCTCAATGCCGGCAAACATTGCATATTCCACAATGTAGTTGGACATAGCACCAATGAATGCCGGCATCTACGCGATCTCATCGAGGATCGAGTTAGAAAACTAGGGCTTCCGGAATACGTAAAAAATCGTGCCCGGCCTTGCCGCCACGATCTTCTGCCCAAGCTCCTCAAGTCGATCCACAAGCTCCTAGAAACGGAAAGGACCCTGAGGCTAGCACTCGCGGCATTATCATTAGTTAGATTTTTTCTGATGTATCTCTTTCAATAAGAAGGACACCTTGATGTACACATGTACGGGGTTAGGATTTAACTCCTAGGAATCCTCTAGAATCAATCGATGTCCTCTTACAATTTCTTTGTAATAATCCATTAGTTGCTATGAATGTTCTTTTACAAATATGGATAATATTTGGAAAACTCTAATGTCGAGCATGGATAACGTTCGCCCCCTTCTGTTAATGTGGTCAGCGCGAAAGCCTACTACCATATCTTAATACCCACTCCCCTAGCTGAGTGTGGTATATTTCTTTAAGCAGAGTATGATTGATACTCGCCCCTTCTTTTTCTACACCACGAGCTTTACTGCTCGCTGGAGATACTAATCTAACATTAGTCGAGCATGAAAAACACTTGCCCTAAGCTGAGTATGGTTAATACTTGCCGCCAAGCCGAGTATAGTTATTACAAACCATCAAGCCGAGTATGGTTAATACTCGCCACCAAGTCGAGTATGGTTAGTACTCGCTACTAAGCCGAGTATGGTTGATACTCACCACCCCTCAAAGTCAAGTGAACTAAAACGCTCGACCCATCAGCCTTCTCCAAGCCCAGAACAGTCAATTTTTGTCTTTGCAGGAACTAACTCTCATAAAGACGATCAACATCTCGGCCTTAATACGGTTCCCGATAGTTATCGGTTTTTCGGCCTTAATACGACCCAGTTCGCTCGTCAGTTTTCTTGCCTTAATACAACATCGGAGCCATCAGATTTCTGGCCTTAATATGGTCCAGCGCAACCATAGCTGCTCGAACAGTAGTGCTTCGATTCACATTTCAGAACATACCTCCATCTGTTGAAGAAGATGCATTCTGAGGTGTAAAATGTTAGCTTCTTTATGGTAAAAGATGCAACGGACCAAATCGAAGCCTAAACGTGCAACCAATCAAGTTAGACAGATCGCATTCCAAGAAGCCCAGCAGAAGCTCGGCCTGAAGAAGGCAAGCATCGGACCAATCAAGCAAATATCTTGCTCCGGAAGACTATCTCTCCCAATTGACTCAGAGAACTGCTCTTGCACAGGGAGTATCGACCGAGTATTTCGGGTCAACATGAAATATCTAGCTGAGCTGTTCAAATACTTGGCCCGACTCTCAAGGAATAAAGGGAGGTCAACCACATCCGGACAAAGCTCTACTTTTGATTCACCTCATTATGGATGCCACGTAAGCCACAACATTGGAGGATACTATTTATGAATAGTGGAACCAGTCTTCCAACCGCTCTTCAATCCAAGGGGTGAGCTCCACGCGTCCAAGTCTTCCCAGTAATGTCGGGCCACGTCACAACAGCCGAAGCTTCCATCTCCACCTATAAATACCTCAAAGCTTAAAGAGGAAAGGGACGGATCTTTTTTGGCTCATACTTCTTCTTCCCAGAAAAACATTATCTGGAAGAGAAAATAACTGTCTTCTTTCTTTTCTTCAAATAGAAAAAGCATTGTACTTGTAATCTAAAGCAGAAATAGCATATAAAGTGGACGTAGGCACAGTCTTTGCCGAACCACTATAAAAAGACTTTGTGTTCCCCGTTTCCTTTACTTTTTCTATATTTTATAATCAGTATTCATGTGCTCTTCACACGATTGGGGGTTGAACGTCACTAGTGACCAAGTTTGACATCAACAGATGCTAATGATGTGTGAAATCCACATGGAATTATATGGTGATTGGTTGAATCTCATTCCGATTTGGAAATAGTTTGAATATTTTATTAATAAAATATTTAGTGAAAATTAAAAGTTTGAACTTAAAATTCAAGATAATATTGAAACGTAATTGTAGTCATTATGAATAGTTTTTCGTAAATAAAAGAATTTGATTTGAATTAACTTTGAATTAATAAAGGCATGCTTTCAAATTTAAATTGAAAATGAATAGTAACCTAAAAAGTAATGTTCGATTAGGGTACCTAGGAAAAGTTTTAAAAAGATTTCCTTTACAAACTACTTTATTTATTTTTATAACAGATGTCTGGAAAATTTGGGTTTCAAATAATAAGTTTGAAAAATAATATTATTTTAATGATTTAAATAATATTATAGTGATTAAATAATGGAATATTTGATTTTCAAGAGAAATAATTGAAATGTAGTTTCCAAAAATAATCATATTTGTTTTGTATAATTATAACCTATTTTGGCAGTAATTCAATTTAATTTTAATTACCAATTGAAATTTGGTCTGAATAGGACTTATCGTGCAATGGTAGTTCGCGAATTTCGACCATTGACTTCAAATATACTTCTCGAGAGATCCATCCATAGGATTTTCCCAAAAAGAAAAATGGTAGGTCCGAAATGAAAAGAACTTTCAAATGAAATGTTTAGCTATCTAATCCAATGGTTAGATTTTGAAATAAGTCAAAATCAATTTACTAGAAAATTCCATAAATTGCAGTATAAGTACTAAAATTGATTTTTTTTAAATGAAATGAGCTATTTTTAAATTATTAAAAATAGGGATAAATTATGATAAATCATAATAAATGGTTTGAAAGAGATTTTGATTGAATATACAAAGTTTTAGGAAGATAAAAGTGATATTTTATTGGAACGAGTTGGTTAATAACTAAAGTAAAGAACCGAAAAGAATATGCGGTGATTCCTAAGAGTACGGTCTAGTATCACCTATAAGATCTAAATGGAAGTTTCCGTTAGGCGAGTGGTGGGAAAAAACAAAAGCAAATAAGATAACCAAAATTTTCCAATGTATAAATATAATAGGATTTGAATGGAAATAATCTTCGGATATTTCGATATTGGATTCCGTAGTTATACAGATACTGTTTTAAGGAATTTAGAGATATTGATATTGTTATTCCCTATATGTAATCTGTTAATTTCAGAATTTGATTTTGAATATAAATCAATATGATTCCTATTTAATGCCTTATATTTGAAATCAAATTGGATTTTGGGTTTGTCGTGAATGATCTTTTTAATGACATATATTCTTTAACCAGGTCAAAGACATAATTGGCATCAAAAGTTAAGTAATCATTGAATTATAACTTGGAGACTAAAACCAAGTAGAGTTTTAATAAATCTTTCAATAAAGATTTAAACAAATGAAATGGAGATTAAAACTAAGTTAGTGTTTTAATTAATCTTTAATTGGATTTGAAATGAAAGAAGGTAATTAATCTTACAAAGACAGGAGGAGTGTTAAATATGGATTACCACCAGTTCTGCTCCATGGGATGAATAGTATGGGAATGAGATAATGATATGAGAGATTACTTTTCGTAAGGCTCGATAATCCTTTAAGGGTTCTTAACCTTGATTTTAATAAAGTTTGTGAAAAGAGATTATATGATCTTTTGAAAGGATTTCCAAGGAAAGATTATAATAAGAGGTTTAAATAAAGTAAATCTTTGACAAGATTTAAGAGACTAATTCCTAATGTAAAAGATGATTGAGTAAAAGAATATCCAAAAATGGAATGAGACTTATGATATGTTTATATATCACTTTATTTTTAGAATTCGCTAGTTATTCAGAAAGACTGAGTTTTAACCCATTATGAATAACTATAGGACTATCTTGGAAGATGTCGAAGACAGTGGTTGAAAACCAAAGATATTCACATCGAGAGCACTGCTCGTTGATGCTTCTGGCTATACACCCACTATAGGATTATACTGTAATGGTAGTACGAACGTACTTGGAGATTTTTCGGATATGCAAGGGCATCACTCCTTTATTGGACGACGAATAAGGTGCCTTCGGTTTCCTTCATACCCAAGACGAATTTGTAAATGGATGTATGTCTAACACTGTAAATTACGACATAATAAATTGATGTCTGTTAATGTTATAGCAATTGGTGGCGAAGGATTTATTCTCTTAGCTTAACACCCACCTGAGACTTAAGAACTTAGAGGGTTATATATTAGTAGACACTGATTATATGTAGTGAATTGACAATGTAGCATGCCGTGTGTTGATAGATTAAAGCTTCTTGTTGAAAAGCAGATCTTTGAGGATGATGATCAAAGTATGGCTGACATAGCGTAGCTTTGTGTTGAAACGTTTCTTCGACAAGCCTTACAACCCGTGAATGGCCAAACAGGATAATGGATGCCAAAGAAATGACATACGCTTCCTTCTAGCTAAAAGTGATGCCATGGTTAGGAGCCCAGGAAAATTACTTGTGTGGATGATGGAATCAAGGCGCCTCGGATGATGGTCAAACAATGACTAGGATGACGGTCAGATACGATCGCGGAACGTTATGTTAAGGAGTAACCCTAACTCATCGGGAATTGGTGGGTTGACTTTGTTGTTTCAAGGATTACATTCATGTGAGTCCTGGACATCTTGCTAGAGATGATCCAAATAGTTAAGGAAGACCCTTAACCTTGGTTATTGGTGAAATCCAACATCCAATATGAGCCTTGTGTTTTCAGTTGTAAACCTGTATGGTGACATAATTGGATGGAGCATTATGCCATCTGAGATTCATACATTTATTTGCGAAAATAATTTCCACATTATGCACTAGTGATAATAAAAGAAAATTTTCGCGTATCAAACATGTTTGGCTATTATAAGGTAAAACTCTATCCTTCGGTTTGCATTGCATTTGTGTGATGGGACTCAAGTCTTATAATGGCTTCATTTTTCAAAAAGAATTACGAGTTTGTGATTGGTATTCATGTGGAGAAAATCTATTCTGTGTTATACGATGTGGTCCTGTGATTTACCCAACTTTAAAATAAAGTAAGTAATTGTTTTTGGTTCTCGCACCAGTCCCATGATTGGTTGGAAGCTTATTGTTTTACACTTAAACTCTAGGTGCCCATATTTTCCACATGGGCAGCTAGTAGTTTTGCTTTTATAGATAATTTTTAAAGCTAAATCGAGATTATGGATGGAGCTATGCTCTGGATTATTTTGTAGTCTTCTACTTAGCGTTTGTTATTTCTGCTGTGAATTGTAATTTATTATACTTTGATATTTGCGATGTACTCTGGTATATTCTGTACTCTGATGTAAAATTGTTTCAAGAAAAATAAAGTATTATTCTGATGTGTCATATCCCATAATGGTTCAAGGATTTTTGCCTTTTAGATTGGACTTGTGTGGCTTATAGTTGCTCCAAGATACGAATTTTCAATTCGTCACAGTTGGTATCAAAGCATTGGGAGTACAACTCATTAGAACAAGATGAAATAATCATCAAAGGTTGGATTGGTAACATCCTATAAAAGAAAATTCATTAGAGATAGGATCAGTAATATCCTAGAATGTGTGGCTCTTTAGAAATGAGGTTTGTAATTCCCTAGATTGAGTTAGGAATATTATGTATACGAGAGAGTCTAATCGCGATATAGGAACTAAAATTTATCGACGAATTTGGACAGTCGATAAAATTCAGAAACCTATAAGGTAAGAAAATAAACTTGCTTATGTCTTCCTTCTTTTTCGAGGACAAAAAGTTTTTAAGTGGGGGAGAATGTAAAGATCCATATTTTTAGTCAATTTAAAATATTTATTTAAATATGTATAAATGGATTTTTACATGGATTGTCTGATTTGAATTTTAAAATTTTAGAAAATTTCTCAATCTCGACCAAAAAAATATGAAAATGAATTAAAAATTGGTTTTATATTTTATCGAGATTAAATCAAGGTCGGTAAACTTTTAAAATCAATTTAAAAGTGGAAATATTGAAATCTATAATTTAATACTATTTTGTTGATCTGAAAATAGACCATTTTTGAGACAGTCCCAGAATCCAACGGATCCAATTTTAATGGATCCGTAACGTTAAAATATAGTAAATTTCCAAATTTCAAGTCAACTGAAATTAATATGTAAGGATATATAATATAAATTCGTATTGAAAAACTAGTTAGAATTCAATAAATGTTAGATCTAAAAATGGCTCTAACACCCAAACTAAGGATGATTCTAAATGAAATAGAATGAAAATGAAGAAAACACACAATTTATAGTGGTTCGGCGTTAAAGAGCCTACGTCCACTTTGAATTTTTCTAATTGATGATAAAAATGCAAGTACAATGGTTGTTTTCACTCAATTACCCTCATACAATGAATAATTTCACTCAATCTTCTCCAAAATGTGTTTCAAAAGGTTATTGTGATCCGGGTAAAGTGATGGAATTCGGATGAAACAGGTATTTGAGTCAAGAACTTGCCAAAAAGCCTCTTCAAATGATGTTTGATGATCTATTTATAGGTGAATAATCTCTCTGAAATGGTTCCGGTTCGGATATACGTGGACTCCATCTCATGAAAGTCGGGATCGGAGGTGCTATTGTGCTGACAGCTCGTTGAGTTAGTGAGTGATCGTGGGCAAAAGGATTTCCAACCGCTCCGATTTTTTAGGAGATTGTGCAACACTATTGTGACGCTATGGTTCAGATTGGTGAAGTGTTAAGGGTTCGGGTTGGTAGACAACGGTCTGATTCGGAAGTATCATCTGTTCTGTTTTCTGGTCTGCTTGTTTTGAGGCACGAAGGGAAAGAGTTGAAGACTTCCGAACCGAACCGGCTTCCTGATGCAGATCTCTTCTTTTGAACCTACTTGTCAGGTGATCCCTTACTTTGTGTAGCTCAATCGCAAAGTAGGCTAACATTTTGCCTCCTCGAAGTACATTTTCATTGAAGATGGAATGTGCTTCGAAACATTATGTTCACTGACCTCTGAATTAAGATTATTGAATAGTTGCTTCCATTCATTTGCAGGGATGTGTTGCTTCATTAATCCACATCTTTTGCTCTCTATAAATACATCAGGAAATGCGTGGATTGCTTTTGTTACATGAAGTTAACTCTAAGAACTTCGTTTAGTACCCAAGCGACTCCTTTGGGAAAACTTTTGTATGTTTCCCTTTGTCTTCATTTCATATGTTGAGTTAACGCTATTAATCTTGCTTGGACTCGGATCAGATCCATCTGACCTTAACCTGCGTCCTAACGCCTTTAAGCTAATGGGCTAAATGTCCACGGGCCTATCTTCTTCTTTAGCTTGAGTGGAATGTCACGTCGGTGAGAATACAAGGAGCCGTTTCACAAACATATAAATTTACTCCTTCTCCATCTCTCTCTCTTCTTCGTTTCATTTCTTTTATTCTCCAGAGTTCACACGTGACAAACCCTAATTCCTCCAAGCTTCTGAATTCCCTTTAATCTTCAAATCGAATATATAGGTGGGTTAATAGTTTTAAATAATCTCCGCTTTAATTGATTTAACTCGAATTCAGGAGCAATTTAAGCGATTTTCCTACCATCGTATCCACCTCGACGCTGAGTCCCTTTCCCTTTCACCATCATCGTTGGTGGTCTCGTTGCCGCCTTGAAATGGTAATGTAGAAGTTGGAAACCAGTATTGGCCATGTCAATTCCTAAGTGCTAAGTTACGAGTTGGTTTTTGGAAAATACGAAGCGGCTTGGAAAGGAAGGAGAACGGAGAGGTGGGATCGGTTCAAATTAATTGTCTCAAAGGGACACAGAGGAGAAGCTAAGGGCAGAAGGTGATATGGATTTGGGTCGGAGAAGAGGATTATGGTTGTAGAGGGAGATTGAGTTGAATGGATAGGTCTTTAGATGTTGATACGGTTCGGTTCGGTTTCAACCGATCCAATCAGAGACATCTTCCTTTAGCCACCTTCGATCCGATCCCTTCTCTTCTTTTGCTCTGATCCGAACTGCTCAAGTGAAGCATCCAAACCGGTCCGTTCACCAATTGGACATCCGACCGATCCGATTCTAACACATAGAAAGGGGACTTAAGTCGAACCGATCATAACATACACATCCGAACCGATCCAAATACATCCAACTTAATGTGCAAGAATGGTTCAACTAATTCAATCAACATTGACGGCGGTCTTATGACTTTATGGATACTTAGGATAGAGCCTTCTTGACTGAACTTTTTGGACCACTCATAAATGCATAACTGCATTGTTTATTTCCGCATTGCATATTTACATAGTATTTCTTTAATGATTTCGTTGCACACATACTTGTGCACTTTAGCTCAAACACAGGCACAGAGGGACATGGGAAATCTTACTTTGACTCCAGCTATTGTTTCTTCAATAGTTTAATAGAAATGGCTGAGAGACGCTCATCTAGATTGGTTGAAAGAACAGATGTTGCCCGATCATCCGAGAATCCACCCATTGAAGACATATCTTCCACCTCAGATTCGAGTTGGAATAATTCTGGTCCAGACTATGAAATGGGGACTCATGAGAGTGATGTATCATCCGTGGGTAATGTCTCTTTGGGCGAGGAAGAAGGAGTAGTTGGAGATAATCGAGCCCCGGAAGAGTTCGGGAATGTTACTATTTTGGAACTTCCAAAGGATTCGGTTGAATCAACGATCGACAATGACAGACTCGCTCGGATATGTCTAAAACACGGGATTCTACGAAAAGATAAAAGTTGCCCTCAAAAACAGATCGTCCCCATAACCCGTCGGAAGGGTACATGGCTATCACCAGATTGATGTGCTTAGTTGGTGCAATACCTCCATTTCCGCCATTCTTCGCCAATTTTATGAGGCAACCGCAGATTGCCCCTATGCAGCTTCATCCCAACTCTTATGCTTATTTGTGTACTCTATACATAGCATACCTTTAGGTGTAGAGCTTAATTTCGAGGATGTTCATTTCTTTTACAATTTTAAGCATCGGACCAACGACACCCATCTTTTGTATACTTTGAATCGGTGCCAACAAGGAAAATTATCACTATTTCGTTTAGCAGCAAAGCTGGGGACCCGAAACCTGAATGGTTTTATATTAAGCAACAACCCGAATGTGCCAGAAGATGGATTAAGTCAAGTAATGACCTTGATCCTTTAAGTTTTAGTCCTAACTTTTATCATAAATTTATTAATCATTGCTTGTTTTCACTTGTAGTTCCTAACCCACCACGAGAGAAGCATCCGATGCAATTTGATCGTTTAAATCGGTTACTTAATGGTGATCAAAGATTCTTGACAATCAAGGACTGTTTAGTAGATGAGTATCTCCATCGGCACCATCCAATTGCTATAACTCGTAGCATAGGACACCGGGAAGGTCCTTATGTGTACATACCTCCAGTTAAAGGGCCAATCGATACTCCACTTGGAAGGGGACAAAGCTCCATAGATCCAACAGCACCCCTCAGGGATCCTCCTTCTCCCTCCACGACTCAGGATGATATTTTATCAAACATTGCAGAAAAAGATAGGGACAAGTATATTACTCCCGAAGATGCAGCTACTCCTGAAAGACCGATATCTTCAAAAGAGTTTCCATTAAATACTCCTCAAGGAGATGCTTCTATTGGGGATGATTCTACATTTCAGGGTTTAGGAAATATTCCCTTGCCTGAGACTCTTTACACCTCAGAGGATTTTAGAACGAAACCCTTGACCTTTACTTCCTCAGAAGAAACCACTCCTGTGAAGGTTAAAGAGACCACACATACTGGCCTAACTTCAGGCTCTGGTTGGTTGAGGGGAATATCACTTAGGATGCGCACAACACATAAGCACTGCACGTCACAGCACTTATGCTTTTTGTAAACATTAGTTCTAAACTTCTTTATACTTTGTTTTGCAGGAACCATGGTACGTCCTCCCTACGATATTAGGAAGATCCGCTCCAGTGTGCCCAGACACAATTCCGATACTGAGCTCGACCGTCGTGAAAGCTGATGCCGGAACGATAGGAGACATTATGATTCCAACCGTCCTCATTCTTCACACTATCGTTCTCCTTGTCGGTCCGATCTAGACAAGAACAACAGCCAAAAGAGTCGTCGTGAAGGGGACAAACAACCTTCTAAAAATTCGACTCTTCCTAAAGAGAAAGGTCCTCAAGAGAAGCAATTATCTAAGAATTCTAACTTATAGGGTAAATCTAAAGTTCCTAAGAAGAGGTCAGGCAAAGAAGATAGGTCCATGGTACCTGCCAAGCGAAGGAATATTGAATTATTTGTATCCAAGCCTGTGTTGCTCGACGACGAGAACAAGGCAAGATAAGAAAATCTGAAAATTCAATTTCCAAATAATTATTTTGATCGTATGGCGTTTATTCCCATGCTTGAACCTATCCCCCCGAATTGGGCTGACGACGCTAAAGCAAAAAACAACTTAGTGGATAAGCAATATACTGAAATGTATAAATATTCATGCAAGCTTCCTAAGATTATCAAGGATCTCATCACTGATATTGGCCATATGAAGGAAATGGCCGATTATGACGCAAGCATTTTGAAGAATTCAGAGAAAGATTTGGAAGAGGCGCAAGCTCAGCTTGCTCTCGCCCAACAGGATGAAGACAACAATAAAAAGCAACATGAAGAACTGCAAAAGCGTTATCACATGCTCTTGGACTCCCATTGTCAAGAGCACCTGGATCTAAAGAAGCAAGCTGAAGATGTTAAGTCCGAAAGTGTTAGAGTACAATTAGCTTGTGCTTCCCTCGAACAAGTGAAGATTGAGTTAGAGAAGAAAAACACTGATTTAGCAAAGTGAAATGCCGAACTGGATGCCAAATTACTGGAGGCTGAATCTAGAGCAGTGTTGGCCGAGGGGAATACAAGTATTGCCCTCAAATCTGTCGATGATGTTCAGGAAAACTTTTCGAGGCGCAAAAGGAGTTGGACAGTTATGGTGAGATGATGATAGAATTTTTTGCTCAAGTGATCCATCATCGGGATATTTCTTGGATTGAGGATTACCCTACGACTCTGGTTTATGTATGGGACAAAATCATTGAGTGGGAAAAGAAAGAGCTCAAGGTCGACTCCATCGATGAAAACAAGCTCATGGAGGAATTCCTTAAGGGTGAGGAGCCGGCGCGTCTGGCCGAAAGGCGTCGACTCATTGATGCCGCTATGGAGGAAGAGAGGAGTCAGACCAAAGGAAAGGATATCATCGAAGCCGGCTCTTCTTCTGCTACCCTCAGGGCTACCGGAATAGAGGGATACGATCCCGAAAATCCGGGAATTCCCAAGGCGTCTCTTTTGTCTCCTATACCAGAACCAACATCAGAGATTCTAGTCACCCCATTTGAGAAGTGATCCGAAGGTATTTCTACCTTTTCACCTCAGTTTTTCAAGGGCTTTTCAACCTTTCGCGATATTATTGGTCAATCAATTGAAGATCTCTCTTTTTCCCCTGAGTTAACATTTGTCACCTCTCCTTGTGTAGGCACTGAACCGACAGGAAAGAATGATAGACAAGAGAAGTCAACTACCGATGAGAAGTCTATCAAAAAGACTCAGGAGAAACGGGTTGAGGTTACTGCTGTGAAATTTGGGGGAGGAACTGAAGGCGAGTAGGATGAGGTTGCTGATAAAGCTCTCGTGCCGTCTAATAACAAGACTCCTCATACTAAGGAGATGATAGATGCTCTGAAAGATGACGGCGACAATGATGGTCATGAAGAAGATATTGATGTTGTTATAACTGGGGATTCAGAGTATGCCGATGATCTAACTTTAGCCGAGATAAAGGCCAAACAGGATAAGCATATGCAACTGAAAATGGAGGAAATGGATCCCCAAAATTTTAAACCTCTTGCGACAATACCTCCTGAGTCAAGGTTAGTTGTTAGACTTTCAACTAGATCAATTACCGAAGAACTTTCTAAGAAATCTTCTGCTGATCCAAATGCTCCAGTTGTAAGTAATAAGAAGCCAAAGCGGATTCAGACTAATGCTGAAAAAGAGGAGAAAGAAAACTTTAAGCTGCCAAGAAAGCAAAGTCCACTCCAAAGTCCAAATGAGAGGAGGTTCTATTTTCATTTTTCTTGTTCCTTGGTCCGCCATTGTTATAGTGAGTGTGGCCCTAGCCTTTGTTTATTAGTTCTTTTGTATAAACCTGCACTTGTGTTAATAAGATAGCTCGCTTCCCACTATGTCAAATGCCTGTGAGTTCATTATTTAAATAAAATGCAAATAAACAACATGTCATATTTAAAGTCATTACTACTAGACGATAGACAATAAACATTGGGGATGTGTATGTATATGCCCCCTGTCAATCTTGAATAAAAGACCTGGCTAAGGCTTTGTTCGAGATTGACTAGTCTTGACACTTAATTGCTTTCGACTCTCTGGTGGGGTTATGTTTCCTTTGTCGCTGATGCTTATTCTTTTAGCATCTTTGTTCTCTCTTGTCGCATAATCAGGTTAGAGTTTCATCAATGCGGTCTCTTATAGGTGCACCATCACGCCTCGAGGGACGTCGTCTTCCCGTCCTTTATGCTCTTTCTCAATTCATGAGAGTTAGAGTTAGGAATGTCATATTTCCATTCCTTTCATTCTGTTATGCGAACGGTCATTTCGTTCTTCCCTGCACGTGCATTGCCCTTGATTTCTTAAGTTTAATTTAATGTTTAATGTTCTATAATTAAGGCAGAATAATCGCAAGGAATAGTTGAAACAGTGCAGGAAAATAAATGACACACAATATTTTTATAGTGGTTCAGCTAAGTCGTAGCCTACATCCACTTTAAAATCCTTTGTTCATATAAACAGATTTTTCTAGGCAAGTCATGCCTTTTTACATGGCCTACGAAACAAAAAAAAATCGTACAATTTTCAAGTCAAATATCGCCGCAAATGCTGAGCATTCCAAGCTCAAGGAATTTCTTCTCCATCCACGGTCTTTAATTTGAAAGATCTCGTTTCAAGTTTCCGTTGGATGGTGAATGGTCATTCCCACTTTGGGCCTAGATGAGCGGAAGGTGGAAAGACTCGCTTCAGCACCAGGTCTCCAGGTTCGAAAGTTCTAAATCAAACCGTTCTGTTATAGTAGCATGCCACTTGACGTTGATGCCTCGATGCATGCAAATCCGCTTCATCCCTCTTCTCTTTAACCATGTCCAGGGACCCTAAGAGGAGTGCTTTGTTTGTCATTGGGTCACAATACATTACCCTATGAGAGGGGACTTCAAGTTCCACTGGGATTACCGCTTCTGACCTGAAGGAGAGTGAAAAAGGGGTATGACCAGTAGTCGTCTTAAAGGTTGTTCGATAGGCCCAAAAGGCTAGCGGTAGTTCATCAACCCACATGGATTTCGCTTGCTCCAACCGCTTTTTAAGAATAGACTTAATGACTTTGTTTATTACTTCGACCTGTCCATTTGATTGTGGATGGGCCACAACAGTGTATCTTTTATCAATTTTATACTTTTGACAAAAGTTCCTAAATTCCAAGCTGTCGAATTGGGTTCCATTATCAGTTATGATGGTCTTCGGTGTCCCAAATCGACAAATAACATTTTTGACCACAAAGCTTATCACCTTTCTTGTCGTGATAAGGGTTTGGCTTCCACCCATTTCGTGAAGTAATCCACAGCTACGATCGCATATTTAGCTCCTCCTTTTGCAAATGGTAGGGTCCTGATGATGTCTAATTCCCCACATCGCGAACGGCCAAGGACTGACCATCGATTTAAGATGTCCATGGGGTGCTCTCGGAACTTTAGCGAATCTCTGGCATTTGTCATAGCGTCGCGAATGATCAGTTGCATCTTTATTCATGGTAGGCCAGAAATAACCATACCGTAATACTTTCTTTGCTAGGGTTTGACCCCTGGTGTGATCCCTACACTCACCTTCATGTACCTCTTTCAGTACATGTTTGATGTCGTCGTGTGCTATGCACCGCAACCGAGGCATAGAAAATCCTTGACGATGGAGGGCGTCGTCCTGTAAAACGTATCTTGCAGTTTTATGTGTTACAGCATGTCTCTCGCTCTTCTTTGACGGAAGTATTCCGCTTTTAAGGAAGTTTTTAATTGGTGTCATCCACGACTCCCTTTATGGCTCAGCTTCCAAGGTTAATTCGACTTCCGTTTGGTCAAAGCTTGGTGATTCTATTATCTCTATTTGAACTATTTCGGTTTCCTCAGGGTTGTCAGAACTTGCTAACTTAGCCAGTCGATCTGCCTTCTGATTTTCTGCTCTCGGAATGTGTGTTATGCCATAACGCTCCAAATTTTCCAGTAACTCTTCTACTTTTCAAGATAAGAAACAAGTCAAGGTCCCGTGGTTACAAATTCCTTACGAACTTGGCAGACAACTATTTTGGACTCACAAAATATGTCCAATTTTTTTACCCCTAATTCCTTGGCGAGTTTCAGCCTGGCAATCAGGGCCTCGTACTCGGAATCGTTGTTGGTGGCGTAAAATTCCAATCGTAGGGCGTAGTAAATGGATCGTCCTTCAGGAGTGGGTAAAACAACTCTGGCACCGGACCTTCGATCGTTCTTGGCCTCGTCCGTACATAATTTCCATGGACTAAGCTCTAACTTATGCTCTGAACTAACAACTTTGTCATCCACTGTTTCTTCTTCAGGATAAATTCTTCTATGAAGTCAGCTAAAACCTGCCCCCTTATTGATCTACTTGGTTGAAAATTCAAATTAAATTAGCTCAACTCGATATTCCATTCAAGTAATTGTCCCGATGCTTCGGGTGTCTGTAATACTTGTCTTAGAGGTTGATCAATATATATGACCATCAGTGAGCTTGGAAATAATGATGGAGCTTTCAAGAGGCAATCAAGAGGATATAAGCAAGCTTTCCTATTCTCGGATAACTGCGTTCCGCAACTGCTAACTTCTTACTTACGTAATATACTAGCCTCTGGACCTTATCTTCTTCACGCACCAAAGTTGTGCTAGCAGCATGAGACGACACCGCCAGATAGATGAACAAATATTCATGATCCACCGGCTTTGACAATATCGGGGATTTCTCCAATTATTCCAATAAGTTTTGGAAGGCCTCTACATAGTCCGGAGTCCATTCAAAATTATGTTTCCCTTGTTTGTTTAAGTCGAAGAATGGGACACACTTGTCCGTGGCTTTGGAAATGAACCAGCTTAATGCGGGACCTTCCCTAACAGGCTTTGAATGTCCCTAGTCTTTTGTGGCTCTTCTATGTTCCTTATTGCTGCTATTTGGCTAGGATTAATTTCAATCCCTTGAGAACTCACGATGAAACCGAGAAATTTTTCAGATGCTACCCTAAATGAGCACTTTAAGGGGTTCAACTTCATCCCGTACCCCCGTAAAACATCAAACATCTCCGCTAGATCTTGTGTATGACTAGAGGATTGCCTGGATTTCACGAGCATGTCATCTACATAAACTTCCATGGTTCTTCCAATCTGGTTATAGAACATTCGATTTACCAGGCACTAATACGTGGCTCCGGAATTCTTTAGTTCGAACGTCATCACCACATAGCAGTACAGTCCCAAGTTTGTTATAAAACTTGTGTATTCTTGATCCGGCACATGCATAGGGATCTGGTTATATCCTGAGTATGTGTCTATGAAGGAAAGAAGTTTGTGTCCGGCTGTTGAGTCCAATAGTTGATCGATCCGAGGAAGTGGGAAACTATCTTTTGGACAGGCCTTATTCAAATTCGAAAAATCAATGCACATTCGCCATTTCCCAATTGATTTTTTAACCAAAACAGGATTTGATATCCAATCGGGATACATCGAATCTCTGATGAAACCATTATCTTTCAACTACTCCACTTCTTCTTTTAGGGCTGCCGACCTCTCCGGGCCTAACGTACGACTCTTCTGTTTAACAGGTGAATGCTTTGGATTAATGCTCAATGAGTGACTCAAAACGGAGGGAGATATCCCACACATGTCAGTGTGGGTCCAGGAAGATACATCCAAATTGGCCTTTAAGAAGTCATTCAATTCATTTACTCGGAGCGGATACAACTAGGATATGATCTTCAATACCATCGTTGGATCAACATCGTCAATGGGGATATCCACAGTCATTTTATTTGGGGTCGTATTTCTGTCCCCAGGCTCTTCATCCTCTTTGGAATCCATGTCCTTGGGCAATTCTCTGGGCGACTCCCTCGGGGATGGTCCCTTTAGTTGCTATGCTGAACCCTCCCTTACAGGAGAGGTGGTACTTTTAGCTTCAATGCTCAATCCCTTCATCAATGTCTTTAGTTCATCCATCTAACAGACTCGTCTAGTTGCTTGATCACCTCTCATTACTCCCACTCCTGCTTTGGTTGGGAATTTCAGCAATAAGCACAGGGCACAATGCAAGCCCTGAATTCCGCGAGGGCTGGTCGGCCCAAAAAGGCATTATGCGGTGATTTCCAAAACTACAAATGGGAGAATTCTCACTCTCCAGTGATCTCCTTGTCCCAATGTTATTAACAATTCCACATACCCCATTGGAGCAGTCGATGCTCCATTGAAGCCACGTATCCAGCCCTCGCAAGGATTCAAGTCTTTCAGTTCAAGTTTCATCTGATCAAATGCTTTTTTTAAAGAAAATATTAACCGAACTCCCATTATCTACCAATAGTTTGTGAACCAGAGTTGGACCGATAATAGTGGTGATTACCAATGGGTCCTCTATGGGTGTTTCAATTCCAGAATCATCTCTATTACGAAATATGACATCGTCTGACATCCTTTTCTGTTGCTTCACTGGGGAGATGTCTTGGAGGTTACTACATTCTCCCACTCCAAGATGCTTAACCGCATTAACATATTGGTCCATAGCCATATAGCTATGGGCAAGGGGGTGAGGTCCTCCTACTATAGTATTGACAACGATTCCTTTACCTTTTTGTTGAGAGGGGGATTTAAGAGCAGATTGATTTTGATTCAGGGCTTGCCCCCTTGCCCCCGTCTCTTGGAGAAACCTTGTATTCGTCTAATTTTCCTTCCTGCAGCAGTTTTTCGACAACGTCTCTCAAATTCCGACATTCAATAGTAGAATGTCTGTGGATTCCATGAAATAAACAAAACTTTCCAGTAGCCACCTCCTTCTTCGTAGAATCTCGGGGCGGAGGCTTTTTATATTGCAAGATGTTGTAAGTATCCAGGTAGATGTTTTCCAATGTGTCATTTAGTAGTGTGTAGTTTTTGAATATTTGGAATCGAGGCCTTTTCCTGAGTTACTTCTCGGTTCCTGTTCCTCCTATTACCATTTCCATTCCTGTTGTTACTTCCTTCATTTTTGTTGCCAACATTTACCTTGATTTTCCCCGAACTTTCACCAGATTGCTTCACAACAACGTTACTTTGAATATCTTCTCTTGAAGCTTTGTCAGATTTTCTTTTTCGATTGGCGTATATCTCTACTCACCGTAGACGGATATTAGCCTTTTTATAGAAAGCCTCCCTAGTTAGTGGTGGCTTCATAACTAAGTAACCTCTGAACTCAGTATCTGGATCAACTCCTTCGATCAAGGCCATCAAAATAGTCGGTTCGTGGGGATCTCTTATTTCAGTAACTCCTAAGTTGAAGCGGTCCAAATATGATTTTAGAGATTCTCCAGGGGCCTGTTTAATTCTGGATAGTTCGATAACACTTTTAGCTCCGTGGAAATGGAGTCAGAATTGTTTCATAAAAAGTCACTTAATTCCAGAAAACTCGACACCGATCGCGGGGGAAGTCGAGTAAACCATATTAATGTTATATCCTCTACATATATTGGGAAGTCTTTGATTTTACTGCATCAGGTGCAAATGATGCGTTCATATACCACGCATATCTCATCAGATGTTGTTTCGGATCCATTCTTCCAGAATATCGATCCATCTATGGCAAATTGAATCAGCAAGGAAATTGGTAGTTCAGTAAGTCATCAGTAAACGGAGTATGACTACGCTCAATACCGCAATCTTCATTGGTATATCGGCGGCTATCGGTCATAATTTGACGTATCATTGCTTATACTTTGGCATTAGTTAGAGCCATCTCAGGTTCCCTACTTCTTTCTCTTCTCAATCTCCTATCACCTACTTCTGGTGACTCTCTTGGGTTTCGATTGGTAACCGAACCTCCTTGCCTCCTACGGTCCTGGTCATTCACAGGATGAACATGTTGAAGGAGTTGCCCCTGAGTAGGATTGGTAATATTTGGGTCCCTCGGAAGATCGTATGATCTTCGCATTGGTAACAGCATCGTTTCCCTTAAACTTGGATCGTTGGGCCCCAGCACATGGGCTACATCCTCACGGGATCCCAAAGATCTGAATGTCAGCTGGTCAATGTTTTCGGGCCTTTCATACGGCCTCTTTTCACATGGGCATTCCTCATCAGAAGATAATGAATGGTCCATAGTAGGATGACGAACCGGAGATGACACCCTTTGTCTGTGAAGTTCTCTTATCTCCCTGCTCATATCCCTCATGTTTTCACACATAAGAACGCTATCCTGTTTATGAGCTTCAAAAGCGTCTCTGGTACTCTCTAGCATATCAAGAAAGTGCGAGAAATCTCATTGGGTGAAAAGTGCATTAGGAGTGGGCTGATCCTCAACTGGAACAGGCGGTAACGGAACATTTGTGAGCTCGAGTAGAGTTTCCAACCACAATTGCATTCGGTTCGGATTGGCCCGAAGTTGTTCCAGTGGTTCGGTTCGGAGGAGGGGCTCCAGCAGTTTTCTAGGAATCGGATCGGATAGGGTTTTTGTCGCCGGATCGGTTCAGCGTGTCTTGGTCGGGTCGGATCGGAGAAGCCCTGTTGGATCGGTTAGCTCCAGAACTCTGTCCTCTTGATCTGGTGACCACCATAGCTTGCTGATCATCGCCCATCTCGCTTTCCCGCGCGTTCTGCACATCTTTTCCTTTTCCATTAGTCATAATGTTCAGTTTGTTGAGATCTTTTTTGAAGAGAATTTCAGAAATATCGATTACACGGACTATCTTCTTCAGATATACAAACCCAAATAGTAGAATGGTAGCCCAAAATGTAGAGAATTTGAGAAGTTCTCAATGAAAGCACCAAAATGTTAGATCCAAAAATGGCTTTAACACACAAACTAAGGATGATTCTAAATGAAATAGAAAGAAAATGAAGAAAACACACAATTTATAGTGGTTCGGCATTAAAGAGCCTATGTCCACTTTGAATTTTTCTAATTGATGATAAAAACGCAAGTACAATGGTTGTTTTCACTCAATTACCCTCATACAATGAATAATTTCACTCAATCTTCTCCAAAATGTGTTTCAAAAGGTGATTATGATTTGAGTAAAGTGATGGAATTCGGATGAAACGGGTATTTGAGTCAAGAACTTGCCAAAAAGCCTCTTCAAATTGATGTTTGATGATCTATTTATAGGTGAATAATCTCACTGAAATGGTTCTGGTTTGGATACACGTGGACTTCATCCCATGAAAGTCGGGATCAGAGGCGCTACTGTGCTGACAGCTCATTGAGGTAGTGAGTGATTGTAGGTGAACTTGGGCAAATGGATTCCCAACCGCTCCCATTTTTCAAGAGATCGTGCAACATTGTTGTGACGCCATGGTTCGGATCGGTGAAGTGTTAAGGGTTCGGGTCAGAAGACACCGGTCCAATCCGGGAGTATCATCTGTTCATTGTTTTATGGGCTGCTTGTTTTGAGGTGCGAGGGGAACGAGTTGAAAAATTCCGAATGAACCGGCTTCCTGATGCTGCTCTCTTCTTTTGAACCTACTTGTCAGGGGATCCCTTACTTTGTGTAGCCCAATCTCAAAGTGCGCAAACAATAAAAGCTAGAAATAAGGTTATTTTCAAATGGTCTCTGAATTCGACAAGACCAATTTTAATGGATTCATATTAATGAAATATAATAGGGTTTCAAATTTCGTATTGATTGGACTTAAGGTTTGATCAAAAGAAATGAAAACATATAGGAATCGTCTTATTGAAATTTGACTTAAAAATAAGCAAGTTCGGCTAACATTGAATAAATTGAAAATATTGATAAAATGGCAAACAGAAACCTGAATGACATATTAACATGTACTAATGATTTCAGAAGGTTTGAAACTAATTTAAATATACGTATCGCCTTCCTAAGATAAACTTTAAATATAAATTAACTACTAACTTAAACAAATCATTTCTATTTATCACAACTTCCCACCCCTCCTACCCTTTAGACAACACATTGTCCTTCCCACCTTTTGTCTTTGTCTTCCACAAAGCCCATCTACAACAAAATACATGCATGTGGAGAGAAAAGAATCCACTTTCAATTCCATTTTCAAAATCCCTTTCTTCCACTTTCTTTCCTTTTAAGCTACCATTTTTACTCCTTCCTCCTCCTAAACCCCACACCACCTCCTCCTAGCTCCAGTTGTAGGGTCAATTTTGCTCCATAGTCCCTCCTTTCTCTTTAAAACACAAAATGATTACTATTTCCCCTGTTTCCCAAATTCCACCACCATAAGCTCCTCCCAAGGTCCCCACAATCTAACGCACCTCAACTCACACGACCACCAGGCCCCGCAAGTCATAGGTGGACCCCCCTATGTGATACCCTACATCCGTTAATGTCACTCATTAAGAGAATGCATTAACTTTCGTGAAGCGTTATAGGTAAACAGAAATAGAAACATTACAAGACAAATATAAAATAGCAGCGGAATTTAAAATTTTATTAAGCAGAAAACAACGTAGTTCAAAACATGGTTACATCATATGTTTGAAATGAATAAAAACCAGTACATTATTAAAACTTCTATCTTGTACTTAAAATAAAAGAGTACAACAATAAAAGAAGCATAATCCCCAAAACATAGCCATAGTAGAGAGATATGAAATCAAGCAGTACATCTAAACAATTCCAAGCAAGATGCAAGCAGAATCTTGATCAAGCTTGAGTATTCCCACCCTGAGAACCTAGGGGGAGGGGGGAAATAGAAGAGAAAGAAGAGGAAACAAAATAGGTCAGACATAAAGTCTGGCGAGTCCAGTTACTTTTAGCATATAAATAAGCAAAAACACCAAGATAGGCATATAAAGTGGATAAGAGAGATAACATCATAAAAGGAAGGTATGACATGGTAAACAAGATAAATATGATAAAATGTATTGCTCTTATCTAGTACTTTATCTTTTTGTCTCTCTACACCAGTACTAGTATAACCAAAATGAGATGATCCCAACAACTATAAGATAGTAGAGTATGTGTACTATTAGTGAGAGGTTTAACCCCATATAATCAACAGGCAACCCAACATACCGGAGTTACCCCTAAGGATAATAACGGGCTCCTAAACATACCAGAGTCCAAATGTACTATGATTACTACCCCAATCGATCGGCTCCTTACTCTGTAGATACGCTGTGCTGGCTCTACGGTAGGATGTATCACCTCCTAAAGGGGTAACCCTTCGCTTTCAAGATGTGCACAACCATATCTACTGATGTCACAACGTCTAAACCTCCTCTGCGGGATCCATGCATGCACATGACCCCGTCGGAACGCGTTGCCTACACCACCCCTTCGTTTGGATCTCTTACAATCAGCCCAGTAAACATGTCCCGACTCCGACCTAGTTCAGAGTACTTGTTTGATACCTATATATGGGTTTCTGACTGAAATGGGTCCCATACATGAGACGATACAAGCTTCCTCTAGGCTTACATCCCCACTAGGTTTTTCCATAAGTTATGTCATACCAGAGTAAAAGATTTCATAACACTACAGGTTAAGTTTATGGGCTTATATATAAATATTAACCACCAACCCAAGATATACTTAACCCTCCTACTGTTTCATACAATTTTACTTAACCGCTACTCAAGTTAACATATATAATCCCTATGGATTCAACAAGGTTAAGTATACAAGTTTATTACCATATTCATTTATGGTTGTAATGTACTAGACCTCCCACATTAAGCCTACAACTTGTAGATGCTGGATATGCCAGCTGGTTCTAGGTAGATTTCATCCACAAGTCGGGTTTAACCTCATGTCTTAGCACGTCACGTGTTTATGCACTTAGACCCCTCACATTAGATTCACTTCTTGTGGTTGCTGTATATGCCGGTCAGTTCCGAGCAGACTTCCACCACAATTGTAATATAACCTCATGTCTAAGCGCAGTTACAGTTTCTAATTACTGTAATTCTAGGCATTTCAATTATTAACCAATTATTCCTATGTCATTATAGGTTTTCACGCCCTTTTCCCATGTCATCTTCATAATGAACCATATGCCCCAAATTAAAGTCTTTAATCACAATTGCGATGCATGCCCAAATCCATATTCATGTATTACATTCAATTTATACCCAAATTTCACAATGCAAGTCATGCCCCAATTTTAATGTTTTCCCCTCGTTCCTAATTTTATGTGTTCACATATTTTAGCAGCGTGCCTAGGCTCGAAGGTAACTTGGCTATAAAAATAAAAGGGAAAAGAAGAAGGGAAGAGGACAGAAATGAACATAATAACAGGATTGACATATAGTGACAGAAATAGCAACTAGTAAACATACAGTGACAAAGATGGGCATAATGACTAGATAGGTATATAGGAACAAATCTAATGAACGTATGATAATAGAACTGATTCTAACATAATAGGGACATCATAAATAGGCATGATAAGATCTATGTAATGAATTAGATCAACTAACAATGGCAGATTTGACATGATAAATAGGTATAGGATTAGATCTAGATCATAGTCATGACAAAATAACTTAAATACACAGGATATAGCAGATCTGATATGATTCAGATAGTCACAGGCTTAAATCCAAGTTATAGTCACATCAAGATTAACTTTGAAGTATTTAGATCTAAATTAACATAGACTCACTATGATTGGATCTAAGAAATAGAAGAGGGATTGCAGATATTGAGTCACGGATCTCTAAACTTGAATAAATCTAGTTGATTGTTGAAGAAGAAAAGACTTGATTTATTCTGGGCAGAGGCAGCATCTAGTTCTCCATTATTTTAGGTGTGGGGAAACAAGATAAATGTGGTCTTTTTATAGCCTAAAGGCAACGAACCAAATCAAGAAAGGAGCCCACATTCAGCTAGAAGAATTCGGCCTAGATCTCCCATGAGGGGAAAGACCCCCCCTTGGTGTGTCGACCGAGGGGTCGACACCCCTTGATGGGGACGACACCCCTAGGAGGGAATTTTCTAACTCCCATTTTCTGCATGAATTTTGAACTGTTTTGAATTATGGATTAATTATATATATACACACTCTTCTTATGCGTACACAAACTTCAAACATTAATAACTTCTTCATATGATGTCTGTTTTACGCAAACCAGGTGTCTATTTTGACCAGAATTCCGAGAGGAACGCAATGGTGTAGTCTGTTTCACTTAATTCTAAATATTTGATTATTTATTTTTTAATTTATCATCTTTAGTGTTGTTAAAATTACAAGGTGTTACATTCTCCCCTACTCAAAGGATTTCATCCTCGAAATCTCCAAATTAAGAAGAATGTATATCCTAACATCCACATCCATCTACTCATCCACCAATCCCAATCATCCATTGTCCTTAAAAAAAATTCTAATGCTTATATGAACATATGCAAAGGTGTGTGCATATATCCTTACACTAATGCGAAAGATCAGGCGATCTACTGATTCAGTCTACCTCCTTAATCCAATGTATGTTAGTGCTATGAATCCATCATGTATGCAAATAATCCTATTATAAAATGTGAGTCCTACATGCATGCACAATCATTCATCCAAATAAAACATCCATATGATGGTACATCCATTTTGCATCTTTAAAAAAAAGAAAAATGCACACACATCCATATGATGTATGATAGTGATTGAGTCGATCTAGTGCCTAATATGTGTGTATATGCATCCACTAGCAAACACTTGCATCCACGTGTACCCATCAAACATAAAATGTCTCAAACACATGTTTTCATTTATGGGATTCCTACCTAAAGGTCGAAGATTCGATCGATAGGATATACATAAATGATAGAAACAAGTATGAAATAAATCTTTGGAAAGGAAGTTAAGAACATACCCTTGAAAAGAAAAGGGTGTGTAGGGAGAATCTTGTCTTCGGTCTCCCAAGTTGCATCCTCTGGGTTATCTCCCCACGGAACTTTCATCAGCTTGACTTCTCGGTTGCGTAGCTTCTTAACTTCCGATCCAAGAATATGGGTAGGAAATCGCCTAACTTTCGCCTCATGTTCCACCTCTACTTCCTCAAGCATCCTCGGCTCAACTACTTCTGCGGTATCATGCAAGCACTTCCATAAATGAGAAACGTGGAAAACATCATGATCGCCGGATAGTCTTTCTGGTAGCTTTACTCTATAGGCCATTTGGCTAATCCTTTCTGTTATGGGAAATGGCCCTACAAATCTTGGTGCCAATTTCCCTATAGATCCAAAGCGAACCACATTTCTGAATGGTGATACCTTAATGAAAACCATGTCTCCCACTGAAAATTCAATGTTAGTCCTTCTCTTGTCTACGTAGGACTTCTGCCTATCCTGAGCTGTCCTCATTCACCATCTAATAAGATCAATCTTTTTGGAAGTTTCTCTGACCATATCCGGTCCAAGTAGAAGTCTTTCTGTAGATTCCTACCAACAAATTGGTGATCAACATAGTCGTCTGTACAATGCTTCGAAGGGTTCCATGCCAATACTAGCTTGACAACTGTTGTTGTAGGCAAACTCTACTAAAGGAAGTTGCTCTTCCCAAGTCCCTCTGAAGTCTAGGATAAATAGTCTTAAAAGATTCTCAAGAACTCTGTTCACCCTTTCGGTCTGTCCACCGGTGTGAGGGTGATAAGCGGTGCTCAAACACAACTGTATATCTAATGCTTCTTGCAAGCTCCTCCAAAATTCATTAGTAAAAATGGGGTCATGATCACTTACGATAGTGGAAGGTACTCCATGAAGACGGACTATCTCACGAACATAAACTGCTACCAACCATGTTACTGTCCTCTTATTCTTAATTGGAATAAAATGAGAACTCTTAATAAATCTATCTACTACAACCCAAATTCTGGTGTTTCCCTTCCTTGATCAAGGCAAACTACCGATAAAATCCATAGATACACTCTCCCACTTCCACTGTGGTACCTCCAAAGGATGAAGTATACCACCGGGCATCTTTTGCTCAGCTTTGACTTGCTGGCAAATCAAACATTGAGAAACAAACTCCGCCGCATATTTCTTCATCTCAACCCAAAAGAAAACCCTCTTCCTATCTCTATACATCTTATAACCACCTGGACGAATAGTCATCTTAGAATGATGGGCTTCCTCTACAACTATCCTCAACAAACTCCCAACTTGGGGAACACAAAGCCTTCCATCTCTTCGCAACCACTCTCGATCATCTGTGGAATATCTACTAAGGTGACTAGAAGTCTCCCCTTTTCTAAGCCCATCAAAGATGTCTGAAATCTATAGATCCACTTTCTATGATGCTCTAATCTTTTGTTGATCCATAAGAGTAGGTCGCACCTCCAATTATGCAAATAGGCCTAGTAAAAATTTGGTGGAGGGTCTAAAGTCGAAAGTCGATATAAACTCCAAGCTTTTCCTCTCCACAAACAGAGGACTTAAGGCGATCCTCTGCCTACTCAGTACATCTGCCACCACATTACACTTATCAGGAGTATAAGAAATCTCGAAGTCATAAGAAGCTAGGAACTCCATCCACTTTGTTTCCTTAAATTAATATCCTTCTATGAGAACAAGCACTTGAGAGATTTATGATCGGTGTACAACTCGAACTTCTCTCCAAGCAAATAATGATGCCAAGTCTTAAGTACGAATACTATGTCAGCTAGCTCAAATCATGGGTAGCCTAGTTCTTCTCATGAACTCTTAGCTGTCTACCCCCATAACATACTACCCTTCCCTCTTGCATCGGAACCGCACTAAGCCCAGTACTGTAACAACCCAGAAAATCTGAGCCAATTTAAAATTTTTATTTTGGCAATTTTAATGAATTTTGATTATTTAAAATGAATTATTTTAAATAATAACGATGAGAAATTTATTTTGAATAGAATTAGAACGTATATATGTATTTGAATCGTCGTTAGAATATAAATATTTATTTTTAACTATAAAAGGAATTGAAAATGGCGCGGTAGTTTGAAAATTCGATTTCAATTTTCAAATGAATGTGCAGGATTGAAAATAAACCGTATTTTGGCGAAACCATAAATATTAGAATCTAATTGAAAATATCTTTCCAACAATTCTGAAAATTCAAAATTTCATAGCGGGAATAAAAAGTTATACCCAGTTGAAATTTCACAATAGTCGCTATGGAATTTTAGCCCTTAAAGATGGAAATTTTGCAAACGACCTCCGTTTTCGACGAAACCACTTTTGTTGGATCCGGGATGTCAAGTTATTGCTAGATTCCAAAATTCTTAATTTTTGAAATCAATACGTGGGTGTGGTGCTGGAAAACGTGTTTTGATAGTTTCAATTAATTTCGATCGACCGGAAAATGGCTATTTTTCAAACGGTCTCAGAATTTGATGAAATTAGTTTTGTTAGGACCGTATCGGCAATACAAAGCTAGAAATAATTTTTCGGGAATTTTTAGAGTTAGTATGTAGCCCCGATAAATTGAAATGTGCTTTCAAATTCAATGTACTTTAATTTATATTTTAATTTGAATGGAAAGTGATCGTAACAAGCGAATTAGGTTACGAAACATGTCTCATTGTGTTTGGAACGGGGTAATTAGTTAGGGGAGACTGTCGCTGGGTCTCGATTGGAGACCGAATTTAAAAAGTTGCTTTTTAGAAATAATTTGAATTAAATATATATATATATATATATATTATATAATTCCCCTCCCTCTTTCTCCTTATCCAGTCAACCCCTCTCCCTTTTCTCGTTCAAAACCCGATTTAGTAAAATAAAAAAACCGACGTTCTCCTCAAGTAACCCCGCCTCGATTTCTCCAATGTCCTCACTTCCGGAGGCAACCACCGTCGCGCTCGCCTTCCACCAACGCCACCATCGACCTGCGACCCCCCTCTCCTGCCCTCTTTCCTCCTCGAGTTGAAGCAGACGCTTCAAAAACCCCCCAAATCCCGATCGAAAATCCGCTCCAACCCCCTCCCTGGGCCCGCCGCTGGCGATTAGTATCCTCCCCCCCCCCCCCCCCGCGCCATAGCTGCTCCGGCGAGCTTGCCCTCAGTCCAACGTGGAGACCCATGAGTTTTTATTTATTCATTCATTAATTTATATATTCAGTTTAGTTTAATTAAAAAGCATGGTGTCTAAATTTTAGATTTTTATAAATTTATATGGCATTGTTTTTGTAAAACAAAAATATGATTTTTATTAATAAGAACATAGCATAACAATTAGATTTTTTATATACGAAAAGGTTTGATTTTTATAGTTAAAAAGGTTTAATTTTAATAGTTAAAAAGATTTGATTTTTAGGACCATAAAATTTTGATTTTTAATATATAAAATAGCGAAGAAGAACATGATTTTCATTTGAATGATAACATAATAAAAAGTTTTGATTTTATATACGATAAAGATTTTACTTTTAAGGCGATAAAAATTTGATTTTTATATATGAAGGGATATAATAAACATGTGATTTTTATTAAGAAGTTAGCAAATGAGAAATGTGATTTTTTATAGCAAAAAGAAAATATTTTTAGCAAGTTAAAAATATGATTTTTATAATTCAAACATTGATATAAAAATATGAACTTTGTCTTTATCATGAAGTAGCGAGAATAAAAATTCGATTTTTATATGAGTAGCAGATTAAAAATAGAATTTTTATATAATAGAGAATATAAAAATATAATTTTTATTAATGTAGCGAAATAAAATTCTGATTTTTATAATATATATAGTGAGATAAATACGTGGTTTTTGTAGCGTTGAAATAAAAATGTGATTTTTAATGTGAACAGTGAAAATATGTGATTTTTATGATAGTAAAGATGATATTTTTATATAGGGAAGTTCGATATTTTTATATAGGAAAGTTCGATATTTTTATATATAGAAAGACGGGACTTCTATATATGTTGTAGAGAATAAAAATTCGATTTTTATATGTTGTAAAGAATAAAAATTCGATTTTATAAAAATTCGATTTTTATATAATGTAGAGAATAAAAATATAATTTTTATGTGATGTAGAGAATAAAAATATGATTTTTATATATGTAGTGAATATGGACAACAAAAGTGACAAAAGGAAACACGACAAAGATTTTCTACATATGAAAAGTCGAGGCGTTTGGTTTAGCTTCTAGGTGAGAACTTCTCACTTTAATTCTTGTTTTCTAGTTAAAACTATATACTAGGATGCAGACGGTGCTTAGCCGCACCAGACACCCGTTGTCGACGGACCATGGACAACTTATTTGATTTTGTTGTGCCATGAAAATTGATTGCGATGTGGAATGAATGAAAATAAATATTCATGTGTTGAAATAATGTATTTATCATTAAAAATATAAATTTAACGTGAAGGTGAATAAATAAATATTCATTTACAAATCGAACGATTTGTTTATGTACACCTATTCGAAGGATATTGATTGGAACGATAAATTTTACATATCGCCTAATAACACAAATAAAAATCTGTGTTTGTGGATTGAAACCCCACACGGGTGTTGGGATGATATTTGATGTACACTAATCCCATTTGTTTAGTGGTATGTCGATCGTTTGATTAACAGACTGTGTAAGCGTTAATTATTTATATTTAATGCTTATGCAGTTGTGTAGTGCACTTTGGATGATGGTTGATTATTTATCATTCCTATTATATACATGTGTTGTATGGAATCCATATAATTAACGTTATATGGTAATTGATTGGGCCTCATTCCAATTGGGAAAATAAATAATATTATGAAATTTAGATTCATGTGTTGAATAGAATAATATTCATGTGTTGAATAAAATATATATTCATGTGTTTAATAAAAGAGGATTCATGTGTTGAGAAAAATCTCTAAACGATAAAATTTACATCTTTATCATATATAAAATTAGAAACTAACTGGAAACTAGATAAGATGAGTGGTTTCCTGGGTATTGATCTGATGTTGGTTTCGGCCTTCGGGGTTAATACTTACGGAATCGTTCTCTTACTAATTTAAGGTTGGAGCCTGATTAAGAATTAAACGATAGAAATCATAATTTTATGAAATATATAAAATAAATAAAATAGTCATGTGTTGACAACACTCATGTGTTGAGAATATTCATGTGTTGAAAGAAATATATATTCATGTGTTGGAAAATAAAATAATCATTTGTTGAATAGAATAACGAGGTTATTGAAATATATAAGCCGTGTTGATTAGAGATGCGCCATTTTGACGCGAACGATATTTATATCGATTATATTCGTTTTTATAATGAATATAGAAAAGGAAGTGATTTCAAAATATAACGTTTTGAAAATATTATCATTTATATATTAATGAAATGGAATATTCAGTTTTGATTTAAAATTGAATATGAAGTTGAAATCGTTTCTAAAACGAATTTAAACGAATTATAAAATATGTTTAGAACTGAAATCGACAAAATATATAATATATATTATATATATATATATATTAATAGACTGAATAGAACGCGCCACGCCACGACAGTTCGCGAATTTCGACCATTGACTTCGAGTTGACATTACGAGAGATCCGACCGTCAGATTCTCCTGAAACCGGAACCGTTCGGTTCGTATCGAAAAGAGCTTTCCAATAAATATTAGAAATTTGAAATCTAACGGTTGGATTTGGAATTATGTCCAAATAAAATTTGGAAAAGGTCGTTGTAAGTGCTGTTCGTTGGCCATTATTGAAAACCGACTGTACGGGCCTTGATAAAATTATTAAAAATGTTAATAATTTGTGAAAAATCATAATATATGAATTGGAAAGAAGTTCGATCAAAAACTCCACATTTGTAAGGATAAAAATATATTTTTATCGAAATGAATTAGTTTTGAACTAGATTTGAAGTGGTTTTAAAAATAATCAGAATTTCCAATATACGAATTGGAATGGATATGAATCGAAATTATCTTTGGAATATTTCGATGTTGGATTTCATGATTATACGGATATGATTGTGGAAATTTGAAAGATATGTTTATATCATTATTTCCAGTACGATATTTGTTGGTTTCAAAATTTGATATTGAATATAAGCCGATATATTTTCTATTCAGAGCCTTGTATTTAATATCAATTGGGATTTTGGGTTCGTCGTGAATGGTGTTTTGAATAACACCTGTTCTTTAACCCGATTAATAATGGAATGTGATTTTGGGTTTATCATGAACCGTATTTTAGATGACATTGGTTCTTTAACCCAGTTAAAGATAGGATATTGACTTTTGGGAAGATTAAAACTAAGTGGAGTTTTAGTGAATCTTTAATTACATTAAAGTGATCGAGAATGGAGTATCACCAGTTTTGCTCCAGAGCGATAGTTAAATCTTTAATTAGATTTGAACATGAAATGGTAATTAGTATTACCGATAACACCGTAGTGTTAGATATGGGGTATTAGCAGTTTTGCTCCATGGGATAAATAGGATGGTATTGGAAATTAACATAACTGATTACTTCGGTGTGGTTCGCTAATCCCGACTAGTTTTGAAAACCATAATATGGTTTGAAATGATATCCAAAGGAAGATTAAAGAATAAATTTAGAAGAATTTATCTTTGATAAAATTAATGGGAATCTTTCCCTAGGAATGTGAATATTTGAATAAAAGAATATTCTGAATTGGAATGAGGCGTATGCTGTGTTTGTGTAACACTTGTTTATTATATACGCGGGTTATTCGGAAAGGCCGGGTTTATACCCATTCTGAATAACCGATTCGACGATAAGTCAAAGATGAAGACGGTGGTTGAAGATCAGAGGTCTTCACATCGTCTGGATGATTACTGGTGATCTTGATTGGGTTGTACACCCAAGAGGAAGGAATCAGTTGGTGATCTCCCAAACGTACTTGGAGATCGATGGATATGCGATGAATAAGGTTCCTCCGGTTTCGTTCAGACCCAGAACGAACTTGTAAATGGACTGTGTGTCTGACATTGGATTTTATTCTGTGTGATTGATTTCTATTAAATATATATCTGTTTGGCGGCGGAGAATTTATTCACTTTCTTAACGCCCTTCTCTGAGACGTACGAGCTTAGAGGTTATATATCGATAGATATCAATTACATGGCATGAATTGCCTGTGTGGCATGCCTAAGTGGTAAATAATCAAGGCTTTTGTTGAAAAGCAAAGTCTTGGGGTTGATGATCAAAGCATGGCCTATGTGGCACAACTTTGTCTATAGCGTTAATTCACGAGCCTCACACCTCGGTATGATTCAAAAATAGGATAAGGACCCAAGGAGTGCACGATGTTTCTTTCTAGCTATGGGTGATGTCAGTGACCTACCAGCCCTGACATATATATTATTTTTACCTGTGTGGTTGTTGGATGCGAGGCGCCTCAGATATAGGTCTGATAGGACCGGGAAACGTGTGTTCAGGAATTGCCAATCCTCAAAAGTAAGAGAGGACCGGCCTTGGAGGATCCAAGGATCGCTGTGTATGGTCCTGAGACATTTGCTAGAGTGTCTCGAACGGAGAGGAGCTTGCCCCTTGCCTCGACTCATGACAGAAATCCAATTTCCAATACGACCTTTGCGGTTTTGATTATAGAACTAGTATGGCGACATGATATATGGTACCCATGCCGCCTATGATTGATACTTATGATTGAAATTGTTTTGACACTATATACTTATAGTAATAATAAAAGATGAAATTTAGCGTATCAAGCATTCTTCGGCTATTATAAGGTAATACCCTATCCACCGGCTTACGTTGCATTGTGCGACGGGACCTGGGTCTTATAATAGCTTCATTTTTCTTTATTTAACATTGCACTGGTATTCCTTGGAGGAAACCCGTTCCGTGTTATACGGCGTGGTCCCTTGATTTACCTAACTTTAAAATAAAGATTAATAACTGTTTTAGTTCTCACAACAGACACATGGCTGACCGGGAGTTTATTGTTTTAACCTAAACTATGGGTGCCCCTATTTTCTACACGGGCAGCTAGTAGTTTTGGTTTTGCAGATTTGTATTCACAGGATCCTGGTTTACAACTGGAATGATATTCGGAAAGCTCTGTATCCGTATATCGCCTTCGGATGTGCTTTGTATTATTTCTCCGCTGCTATGTACTTAAATTTAATTTGAATCTCTGATATTTTTCTGGTGTGTAATATTTATTCATACTCTGTATATTCTTTTATTCTGATGTTAGAGCCCTTTTCAATAGTTGAAAGCAACATCATAATCTGTATCCCACGAAAACGTCAAATTCTTCTTCGTTAGCTTGGTGAGTGGGGCTGATATCTTTGCGAAGTCCTTAATGAACTTCCTATAATAGCCTGCCAATCCAAGAAAACTTCTCACCTGCGTTGCATTCTTTAGGATCTTCCAATCTTGAATTACAACTACCTTCACGGGATCTACTGCTATCCCATCTTTAGAAACCACATGCTCTAGAAATGTCACCTCATTTCTCCAAAAATGGCATTTGGAGAAATTCGCCTTAAGTTGGTGCACACAGAGAGTTTTTAAAACCACCCTTATATGTAAGGCATGCTCTTCCTCGCTCTTCGAGAAAATCAAGATGTAATCAACAAAGACCATGATAAACTTTTTTAGAAACTCCCGAAACACCCTACTCATCAGGTCAAAAAAATAGGCGGGTGCATTTGTCAACCCAAAAGGCATAACGAGCCATTCAAAGAAACCATCTAGAGTCCTAAAAGTTGTCTTGTCTATACTGTCCTCGACCACCCTCAACTAATCAAACCCCATGGCCAAGTCTAACTGAGAGAAAATTGATGCACCAACAAGCTGGTCAAATAGATCATCTATCCTCGAGAGTGGGTGCCTATTTTTTTTGATGAGTTTATTCAACTCTCTATATTCTACACATAAGTGAAGTGAACCATCCTCCTTATTTGCAAATAGCATCGGAGCACCCCGTTCAGATATGCTTCACCTAATAAACCCTTTCTCAAGTAGCTCCCTTACTTTCTTGCTAAGCTCCTTCCTTTCCCTTGAAGCCATATGGCGCACATGCAATGCAACTGGCTTTGCATTGTCCACTAAGTATATGCAAAAATCGATCTCGCGCCTCGGAGGTAATCCCTGAACCTCATCAAAACATCAAGATACTTACGGACTACTGGTATAGATCACAGATCATCGACAGATGCATCAAGTGACTCTTGGAAACTAATCATGACATACTCCTTTGGGTCACAAGAAATCTCGAGGGTCCTCCTATGGCAAGTTTAAAGTCTAACGACCCTCCTCTCACAATCCAGAATAGCACCATACATGGCTAGTCAAACCATTCCTAGAATCAATCCATAGACCATAAAACCAAGCACATATGCGTTGCATTCAAATTCCATGCCTAACACTGATATTCTCAAACCCCGATAAATCATAGATAAATGAGTCATACCACCAATTGGGTTAGAGGCAACAACGGGATCCACTACCATACTAATACTAAGTTCAAAGACTCAACCACAGAATCATATATAAAAGAATGCGAAGCGCCAGAATAAAAAAGAGTTCTAGTTGGATGATTGGAATGAGAAATCAAACCTTCGACGAAAACTTTCCTACCTCAATCTGGAGCACTGGTCGTGAGTATGCACCTGCCCCGCAGAAGCTTCTGCCGTTTGACCTTATCCTTGCTTCTTCAGGCACTCCTTAAAAAGTGTCTGACTCTCAACAACTAAAGCAAGCATGCTTCCTTTTTTGAAGTCCTTTACCCAATGACCCTCACGTCCGCAATTATGGCACTTCCTCTAATCCTTAGCCTTGTTGTTCTTTCCTCCCTTCTTTTGTTGTTGTTGTTGTCCTTTCTTCGGCCACACTTTCTTATTTTGTGTTCCCTCCACTTTAGCTTCTTTCTTTTCACCTTTGTCTTCCTCATGCATCAATGCCATTTCAACTAGCCTCTCAAAAGTTGCTCCCATCGGAATATGAGACATAGCTAACCCATAAAGGTGTTCATTCAATCCTCTAGCAAAGCGCAAAGCTTTCTTATGCGTAGTATCCACTAGCTCCAAACCAAACCTCGCCAGTTGATTGAATTTGTTGACATACTCTTTGATAGTCATACCTCCTTACTTGAGTGCTAGAAACATTTCCATTTGCATACTTTTCTCAGCTTGATAAAAAAAACTTTATTTCAAACCTCTAACGAAAATCATCCCAAGTCTCCACTGGAGGCCCTGCTTGCGTCACTTTCCACCAGAATGAAGCCTCATCTTTCAGCAGCCAAGCGGCTAACTGAATCTTCTTACAATCGTCAACTTCAAAACTTCCAAACAAGTCCTCCGTCTCTTCAAGCCAATTCCTTGCTTCTACAAAAAATTTGGTTCCTTGGAATTTCTTTCCACTCATAGCACAGTAATTTTGGTAGATCTTAGAGAAATTATCTACTCGTGGAGGAGGAGGATGAGGAACAGCGGGTGCAGTTAGGGGAGGAACATTTGCTGGACCACCGGCAGGTGCCGTGGCCTCTAGATACCTACAGAACCAGCCTAGTATTGTAATGCCCACAGGAATATTAGGTTCCCCAGACATGCTAAAAAGAAAGGAAAAAGGATTTAGACAAAGAATCAAAAGATATTACATATGGCTTTGGGGAATATGTTTTTTTTCAAAACAGACATTTTCTTTTTAAAATGCTTACTTTTAAAACCTTTTTGAAAATAATTTTCAAAATATTTTATCTGATCTGGTAACCTTCATCTTTAATACCGAATGTGACACCCCACGTCCGTTAATGCCACTCATTAAGGGCATTTAGTTTCATGATGCATTATAGGTAAACAGAAATAGTACAAGATAGATATAAAATAGCATCGGAATTTAAAATTTTATTAAGTAGAAAACATCGTAGTTCAAAACATGGTTACATCATATGTCTGAAATGCATAAAACCCCGAACATCGTTAAAAGTTTTGTCTTGTACTTAAAATATCAGAGTACAATAATAAAAGAAACATAACCCCCTAAACATAGCCATAGTAGAGAGATATGAAATCAAGCAGTACATCTAAACAGCTCCAAGCAAGATGAAAGAAAAATCCTGAAGAAGCTTGAGTATTCCCACCCTAAGAACCTGAGGGGAGGGCGGAAACAGAAGAGAAAGAAGAGGAAACAAAATAGGTCAAACATAAATTCTGGCGAGTCTAGTTAATTTTAGCATATAAATAAGAAAAAGCATCATGATAGGCATATAAAGTGGATAAGAGAGATAACATCATAAAAGGCGGGTATGACAAGGTAAATAGGATAAACATGATAGAATATATTGCGCTTCTCTAGTACTTTCTCTTTCCCTCTCTCTGCACCAATACTAGTATAACCAAAATGAAATAATCCCAACAACTATAAGATGGTAGACATATGCGTACTACTAGTGTGAGGTTTAACCCCATACAATCAACATGCATCCCTATATACCGGAGTTACCCCTAAGGATAATAATGGGATCCTAAACATACAAGAGTCCAGATGTACCCTGATTACTACCCTAATCGATTGGCTCCCTAAACCATAGATACCCTATGTTGGCCCCCCATAGTAGGATGTATCACTTCCTAAAGTGACAACCCTTCGTTTTCAGGATGTGCACAACCATATCTACTGATGTCATGGTGTCTAAACCTCCTCTACCGGACCCATACACGCACATAACCCCATCGGAATGCGCCTCCCACACCACCCCTTCGTTTGGATCTCTTACAATCAGCCCAGTAAGCGTGCCCCGACTCCGGCCTAGTTCGGAGTACTCGTTTGATACCTATATGTGGGTAACTAACTGAAATGGGTCCCACACACAAGATGATACAAGCTTCCCCCTATGCTTGCATCCCCACTAGGTTTTCAACAGGTTCTGCCATACTAGGGTAAAAGATTACATAACTCCAAAAGTTAAGTTTGTGGGCCTATATAAAAATATTTCCCAACAACCTAAATATACTTAATCCTCCAACTGTTTTATACAATTTTACTTGACTGCTACTCAAGTTAACATACACAATCCCTATCGATTCAACTAGGTTAAGTATTCAAGTTTATTACCATATTCATTTATGGTTATAATGTATTATACCTCCCACATTAAGCCTACAACTTATGGATGTTGGATATGTCAAGCGGTTCTGGGCAGACTTCTTCAACAAGTCGGGCTTAACCTTGTGTCTTAACACGTCACGTGTTTATGCACTTAGACCCCTCACATTAGATTCACATCTTTTGGATGATGGATATGCCGGTCGGTTCCGGGCAAACTTCCACCATACGTGTAATCTAACCTCATGTCTAAGCACGGTTATAGTTTCTAATTACTGTAATTTTAGGCATTTCAATTATTACCCAATTATTCCTATGTCATTATAGGTTTTCATGCCTCTTTCCCAAGTCATGTTCATAATGAACTGTATGCCCCAAATTAAGGTCTTTAATTACAATTGCGGTAAATGCCCAAATCCACATTCATATATTACATTCAATTTATGCCTAAATTTCCCAATACAAGTTATGCCCTAATTTTATCGTTTTCCCCTCATTCCCAATTATACGCGTTCGCATATTTCAGCAGCATGCCTAGGCTCGAAGGTAGCCTGGCTATAAAAATAAAAGGAAAAATAGGAAGGGAAGAGGATAAAAATGAACATAATAACAAGATTGACATATAATGGCAGAAATAGCAACTAATAAACATACAGTGACAAAGTTGGGCATAATGACAAGATAGGCATATAGGAACATATTGGATGAACATATGATAGTAGAACTGATTCTAACATAATAAGGACATCATAAACAGGCATGATGAGATCTAGGTAATGAATTAGATCAACTAACAATAGCAGATCTGACATGAAAAATAGGTAAGGTTTAGATTTAGATCATACTCATGTCAGAATAACTTAAATACACAGATTATTGCATATCTGATATTATTCAGATAGTCACAGGCTTAGATCCAAGCTATAGTCATGTCAAGATTAACTTTTAAGTATTTAGATCTAAAATTAACATAGACTCACTAATGGATCTAAGAAGTAGAAGAGGGATTGTAGATGTTGAATCACATATCTCTAAACTTGAATAACTCTAGTTGATTGTTGAAGAAGAAAAGACTTGATTTAAACTGGGCAGAGGCAGCATCTAGTTTTCTATTGTTTTAGGTGTGGAGAAACAAGAGAAATGGGGTTTATTCACACCATATAGCCAATGAATCTAGTCAAGAAAGGAGTCCACATTCAGCTAAAAGAATTCTTCGTAGATCTGCCGTGAGGGGGTCAACCCCCCTTAGTGTGTCGTCCCAAGGGTCGACACCCCATTGATGGGGAAGACCCAGGGGTCGACGCTCCCTTGATGGGGTCGACACCCCTGGGCTGGAATTTTCCCGCTCCCTTTCTTGCGTGAATATTGAACTATTTTGAATTTTGGATTAATTATATATATATATATATATATACACACACTCTTCTTATGCGTATACAAATTTCAAACCTTAATAACTTCTTCAATCCTTTTTACGCAAACTAGTTGTCTATTTTGACCAGAATTTCGAGACGAACGCAATGGCATAGTCCGTTTCACTTAATTTTGAATATTTAATTAATTATTTTTTAATTTATCATCTTTAGAATTGCTAAAATTATGGGGTGTTACACCCCATCCCTAGGCCATTGTCCCCACCAACCTTCCAAGCCTTGAAAACTCCTTAAAAACTATACTTTTCCTCTTTAAATAGCAAATTGAACTCTATATCTATATATATATATATATATATATTTCATAAGTGGTGAAAAGTTGAAGTCTTGATTTTGCAAAATCTAGAAAATTCCTACATACGAAGAGTCGTGGTGTTGGAAAGCTATGGTGAGAACTCTTCACCGTATTTATTTAACTAGTTTAAATAATTAATTGCGTTGTTGGTGATTGATTAATATGTGATTGATACAGTAATGATATAGATGTGGTTTACACATTAATATGGATAAATTGCTAAGATAACATGATGTTAGAATAATGATATTGGTAGCAGTTTAGTTGATCACTTGTTAACAAGAAAATTTGGCTCACCAACGTTCACTTAATAAGTGAAGAAACACTGGTGAAAATGTGATTTGGAATGGACGTGTGAAATTGTTACTGTTTAGTATTGATGTGATATGGATAACCATCTGAATATGATGTTTGTTGATATGGTTTTGTTTTGGATAATTATGGAAATATAGTGTTAATAAGGTATAATACCATAGTTCACAATGGTTTGATTTGGGATTAAGTGTTAATGACTTAACACTTAGGTCAATGATGCCAAGATGTGGTAATTAGATGTTAATAGTTGTTAACAACTATTATCAGTGCGAATGATGTGTGAAATTCATATAAATGGAATTATATGGTGATTGGTTGAATCTCATTCCAATACGAAATAATTTGAATATTTTATTAATAAAATATTCAGTGAAAATAAAAGGTTTGAATTTAAAATTAAAAATAATTTTGAAAGGTTTTTTAAGTCATTATGAATAGTTTTCATAAGTGAAAGAATTTGATTTGAATTAAAAAAGGCATGCTTTCAAATTTAAACTAAAAATTAATAATAACCTGAAAAAGCGAAGTTCAACTAGGGTATCTAGGAAAAGTTTTAAAAAGATTTCCTTTACAAAACTATTTTATTTATTTTTATAACAGATGTCAAGAAAATTTGGACTTCAAATAATAAGTTTTGAAAAATAATATTATTTTAATTATAATTAATAAACCATTTTGGAAGTAATTGTATTTAATTTTAATTATAAATAGAAATTTGGTCTGAACAGGACATATCGCGCAGTGATAGTTTGCGAATTTCAACCATTGACTTCAAAATGACTTTTTGGGAGATCCTTCTATCGAATTTTCCCGAAACAAAAAATGTTAGGTTCGAAATTAAAAGAACTTTCTAATGAAAAGTTAAGTTTTATAATCCAACAGTTAGATTTTGAAATAAGTCAAAACCAGTTTACTAAAAAAAATCCATAAATTGCAGTATAAGTACCGAAATTGTATTTTTTTTAATGAAATGAGCTATTTTTAAATTATTAAAAATAGGGAAAAACTGTGATAAATCATAATAAATGGTTCGAAAGATATATTGATTGAATATACAAAGTTTTAGGAAGATAAAAGAGATATTTAATCAGAATGAGCTGGTTAACAACCAATGTAAAGATCCGAAATGAACATGTTGTGATTCCTAGGAGTACAGTCTAGTGCCACCTATGAGATCTAATCGGATGTTTTTCCGTTAGGCGAGGGTCGGAAAAATCAAAAGAAAAATCGGAAATTTGACTAAGAAGAGATGAAGTTTTCTATAGATAAAGGATCCAGTGGTCAAAATAACATATTAGAATAAATTGGTTTAAACATAACCAAAATTTTCCAATGTATGAATTTAATTGGATTTAAATGGAAATAATCCTCACATATTTCAATATTAGATTTCGTAGTTTTACGGATAGTGTTTTGAGGAATTTGGAAGATTGATATTGTTATTCCCTATAATTGTATCTTTTGATTTCATAATTTGATGCCGAATACAATTCCATGTGATTTCTATTTAAAGCCTTATATTTGATATCAAATTGGATGCTAGGTTTGTCGTGAACGATGTTTTTAATAACGTTTATTCTTTAACCTAGTTAAAGATAGAATTGGCTTCCAAAGTCAAGTAACTACTAAATAATGATTTGTAAATTAAAACTAAGTATAATTTTAATTAATTTTTCAACAAAGATTTGAATGAATGAAATGGAGATTAAAACTAAGTTAGAGTTTTAATGAATCTTTGATTAGATTTGCAACAAACAGGGATTTTCGACTCCAAAAATCGACATTAAACCATGTCAACTATTCTAGAATCGAACACACCAGATCATAAATAGAAAGAAGTTGGAGGGTGAGAATAGATAAGAAATAAAGTTAGAATAGAAGAAGAAGAAGAAGATCACAATAGAATAGAATCATTGTAACATGAACCTCATAGCGAAACGAAAAAATATATTATATAACATAACTTTGAAATAAAACCAGTATTTGTATACAATACCATTATCGGAGTACAACACTTACAACACAACGGAAATAAACAATAGCTATATTATCCTAAAGCCTCCTGCTCCAAGCTCTCCAAGTATATCAGTAAAATTCCAACTACTTAACTGCCCGTACAAAATTAGGCACCCAAGAGTTTAGGGTAAAACAAAATAATCTCTTGGGTAGTCATCGAACTGGTGTGAGTAAACTCCAACCATTTGTTTAACTTTTAAAATCGTTTTAAAAGAAAGAATAATCGTAAGACCGATCCACACATAAACATGGATGGTTTTTACCCTACGATAAACCAAAATATTTCTTTATATCAAGCTCTTCTGTTATTATAATAGTGTCTAAATCAAATGACTAGAAATTTAGCGGAACACTTTCATCTCACGTTCCGAATGTATAATACATAAAATCAAAACCCCCAGGCGCTTATTTGATAATGGATTCCAACTGGCAATATATGGGACCACCTTCCGATAGAGTATCTCTAGAGAGGAAAACACCAGGTTCAACAAGAACATCTTGTAACCCAGGCTAAACATGACCGGTCACTCATTTCGCTTGAGTGTACCAAATGTATTACCACCAACGGTTGGGATCAGCAACCGTTTCCCGAAAGGACAACATTGAATTAAGTTAAAGAAGTAAATGAAATTTCTCTAGATTAGGTGACAATACACCCTAATTGGGAGCTACCCACTAAGCCATGCGTCCTACCCAATTTTATACCATTTCTCGACTGTGAGGCTAGAGGCCATAACGTTTCTTTTTGACTAATCACACATTTATTCACTTTAAATGCCACATCGTCATACCCGCCAAATCACAAATTTATTTCTCCAAAAATACACGGGAATACAGCCAAGAGAAACGAATTCCTCCGCCACCAAATGTAAATATACTTGAAGAGATCAATTTACGCGATCTATTAAATATACTCATTTAGACATTCTTCCATACATCATGTCCTAGGATTGGACAAACCGAAAGCACTATTATGTAAACCCATCTTATGAAATTTCTACCTAGGATTTGCCAGAACAGCCGTTGCAAAAACTCCGTCTTCAATAATCTTCATCATATTTGATTTGCAATGCTAATACCCATATGAAGTGGTTTTCAGATAATAAATCTTATACCGATCTCTCCATATTGACGACGGAAAATGGTCAAAACTTTGATAGACGGTTATTTAACTATCAAAGGAAAACATCCATACACACAACGATCTTATTTCCAAATGGAAATTTAATCGATCAATCATCAATCAACATTTTTTTGTTTTAAATTAATTTATCATTAATTCATTCATTTCATCATTTCCTGTTTCCATATTTTCATAAATTCTTATTTTCTAATTTTAGAAAATATATGTTACTAACATTGAAAAACATTTCCATTTCTTATTCATGCATCACTATCCTCCCACATCTATCAGTCTCTAACTGTAAACTAGTAAGAGAAGAATTCCCTGAATATCAACCCCGAAGGCCGAAACCAACATTAGATCGACACTAAGAAAACCATTCACCTTAACTAATCTCCAATCAGTTTCTAATTTCCTTAACTCCATTTAAATCTTCTTACCAAGTCATTGTTTACGTTACTCTCGGATTCAGTTTACAAATCCAGTTCTTTTATGAAAACATTGGTTATAATGATAACATTATAATCCCTACTTTCGAAATATCTAACTTCAAAATATAATGTTATCCATTAATTTGAAAATAATAATTTAGTAATTTATTAAAGAAATAAATCTTGATTTAAAAACGAAAAGTAAGTAGTACTTTCCCAAATTCGATATAATCGAATTTCAACATATAACTCTCTTTCGAATAATCTCTATTCGGGTAACTCTCTTTCGAATAACCTATATTCGATTAACTCTCTTCCGAATAACCTATATTCTATTAACTCTCTTTCGAATAACCTATATTTGATTAACTCTCTTTCGAATAACTTATGTTCGATTAATGTTTCGAGCATCGGAATAAATTTGCCATTTAGGTTCACTCAATTTCTAAATTTTGCTTTGGAGTTTATCACTTCCAGTATTTACCAATTTCCTTTTTCACCATTCTGATTTGCAAACATTTGTTTCCAAACCATTATTCACTTTAAAATGTGAATATTATTCCTTTATAAAAACATGGACTCATTATATCAAATCAATACTTGATTTCAATTTATAAATATTATTACAGATTCAAATCCTGTTTATCGAGTCATTTTAAAAATCCACAACTGATCTATTTTTCGTCCAAATAGAATCCTCTATTTTATTTTAATGCAGTTGCCTATCTCATTCAAATTCCCATTTAAATTCCTATTTCAAAACCCAATTTCCTTTATAAAAGTTTTTATTTGTAAAATATTTATTTTAATCCATTATTCACATCGAATGTAAATAATATTTCTTTTATATAATCAATTCAGTTTGATTTCGTATTTTAAAATAATATCCCATTTCCAAATTTTATTTAGACTTCTATTTATAGAATTATTCTTACAAATTCCTATTTTATTTCCAAAACTTATAATCTCATTGATAATTCACTTTATAACTATTAAATTTACATTTCATTTCAAATATCGGTGCTAATAGCCATTTTTACTTCTTTATATAAATTCAACCTTATATTTTTATTTATCCAATGATAAATATTTTATTTAATTTATAAACATTGTTTTATAAATTATTCTTCTCAAATTTTTTTATTAAAACATATTTCTTTTTGATATCTGCTTTAATTAAATCTTCTCGTAATTATTTTATAACTTGAAATTCCGTTTTTATAAATCTATTAGTTTTCCAAAATTTATTTATTCCATATACTCTTTATTTACTTCTTATTAATTCCATTCAGTATTTTAACTAAAAACAATCTTTTAACTTCCATATAACTGTTAATACTTTTATACAAAAGTTTCTTGTTTAATTTTCAAATATCTCCTTTTATAAAATTCATTTGATTTTATAAAATTCTTAAATTCGATATCCACTTCACAAATTCCTTTTTATAAAATCCTTTGATTTTATATAAATAGTTGTATTTCAATATACACTTTGAAAATTCCATTTTTACATTCCAGTATAACTTATGGTATTTAAAATGCCAAATAACAAGGCCAGTGTCATCATAACCAATCACAGATTATATATCACATCATATATCACAATATATGAAAAAAAGTATTATAAATATTAAGGAATCTAGGTGGATCCCTCCAACCTGTTTCACTACATCCACAGATGTTAAACAATATAAATAACATCAATTTCATTTCAATATGAACTAGTCTGATTAATTAATATTTGATTAACGACATATATATATATATAACGAGATCTATAATTTCAACCAATTAATTAGCAGTTCAACCAAACAATCAACACACAACAATCATCCATCATTTACCAATTCTAAAAATACGTGATAAAAATATAAACTAGGCTGAGTTAGTGAGTTTACTCACTTTGGTCTTTTATCGTTAAATAACAATAAACTTTCAACAGTTCCATTTAGGCATTTTATTCCACCATAAATTCAAACGAGCTCCAAATCACTCCCAACTAGTTCCATTGTGTAGCCCTCGTTGATATGATCCCAACGGATCTTGTTTCGCTCAATTCTGGTCATGTATGCAAGAGTTATAAATTTTATAAGATTGTACACGATTTAACATTTATTAATTATTAAAGTAATTATAATAAATCTTAATTACTTTCTTAGCCATGTGATTACCGTTAATAACATTTCCTCCTCATCGGACACATCGAGCTACTGTGCTTTACAAACACCATTAATGCGTCTATGGATCTCAATCGCTTCTCAATTCCTCCACTACTTCAAAAACAAACACCACTATCATCATCCTCTTCAATTTCTCTACGCGATCATCCAAAACTCGTATACTTCGCACCCATATACGAATCACGACTACCAGCTTCTCATTCATCGACACATTGCAACCCGCGACAGAAAAAACATGTCGATCCCCACAAATTTTTGACCAATACACTCCATTCGATCTCAAGAACTCAAAAACAATACTCATTTACTACATCGATGTTTCCTTTTCATAATGATTCAAACCCTACGTCTACTGTGGCTTATTGAGCATCCCTGAACTAGCATCGCATATAGCAAAATGGGCATGGATGAGTAGCTTGCGTTGGAGGGAATTCAATGATTTAAGTTTTGTAATTTCTAACATTCTGTTCGATTTGATACCGAATTATAAAGCTATCGTTTTTGTTTTGAGGAAAGAGAGACGGCTGTTGAAGTATTTTGACCAGAGAGAATAAAAGATTATGTTTAGAAATACTGTAGGGTATTTATAGAGAAGTTTAAATATTTTATTTTATTTTATTTTTAATTGATTTTTTATCCAATTATAATCAATCGCTATACATATTCACTGTTTAAAAATCTGCATGATCACATATGAATCTCGTTTTCGGTGAAAATGGACATGTAGCTACAGTTTGACATTATGGATTCGTCGAATTCCGAGTCCGTTTGCTCACACAGCGTATTCTTAAAGTCAAATTATCGACTGTTTTACACATTAAAATTCCGCATGGCCGCACACTGACTCCAAAAATCACGAAATTTGAAATCTAGCAATAATTTAATATTCTGGATCCAACAAAATTAATTTCGTTGAAAACGAATATCGTTTGCAAAAATGGTTATTTTTATAAGTTCTAAATAAACCCAATAAATATTAATATATTTAAAAACAATTTAATTTAATATTAATAAATTAATATTATCATATACATTAACATAGAATATCATACAGCTATAAAATAACCACACTTGGATTTATAACTCGATATTCTCAAATCCAAGTTAAATCTATATTTAATTTATATTAAAAATCCATTTATAACATAAATAAACCATTATAAATTATAAACGAATTCGATAGCAACTATTTAAAAATTTGATTCGGACATAACTCACAAACTACACGACGAAATCTCGATTTTTCTCTTCCATTAGAAAATAATAGTCCACCAGATCCGAGCATTTCTTGTTTCACATAAATCCGACTTAAATCGGATTCTGTATATTCAATTGAAGTTCAAAACTCAATATTGCAAACTACCGCGACATTATGGGTTCGTTTTAAATTATATTATAATCAATATGTTCAACCGTCGTTTATTAAATATATTTGTTATTATAATTCAATTCTAAACCAAATTAAATCTTATAAATAATCCAATTCACAAAATATTGCGAATTCTACTATTTCCGATTGTTTCGGAATTTATAATTTATTATTCCATTATTAATATAAATTAAATATTATTTAATTCAATTCATTTTAAATTACCAAATCAACTTTTAAATAATTAAATAAATTAATTATTAACCGTTAAAATATACGGGACGTTACATTCTTTCCTCCTTAAAAGAATTTCATCCCCGAAATTACTAAAGTAGAAAACAAACCCTATTAACTGGGTAACAAGTAAATGTTTACTTCTTAACTTTAGTTTTAAATAAACCAATTTATTTCAGTTGAAATATTAATTAATTCTTATTAACGGAAATTTTCAAAAATCCTAAAAATTTTCTAACACCTTAAATTTTCGAATTTTTTTGCCAATGTCTCATTTGGGCGGCTCAATCGATAACAACTACAACTCGCCTCTCTAGGACTTCTGCAATCCAAAAGAAAATAAAATAGCTAAGCGACTTGCCAAATGGGCTCACAAATCTCGAACCTAATATAAAACATAAACTTGTACCTTTTTGTTGGGCATATCATTCCATTTTTTCTACTTGCTACTAATTCAACATATACAAATGTTCTCCCAACCAACTTCAAATCAATTTATGCTCAACACAGCTATTTGCTTATATCTAAATCAAACCTCATTTCAACCTAGAGTTCCATTCTCAATTCCAACCTTAAATTATCAATTGAACATAATTCCAGATTCCTATCTCACACTACAAGTTTAGTCGATATTATTTTATTTCAATTCATTTTCAATTCAATTTCGATTTTCTTTCACAAATTTCAATTCGATTTGGTCTTAATTCAAACAATCTTTCCCAGGGATTTTTTTTACAGTTTAGCTTTTCTAAAACCAGATATCACTTTTCAGGATTCAAAATAACTTATTTCCTCAAAGAAATTCAAAAACAAAATCTTTGGTAGTAATCTGTCACTTAGAAACTCAAAAATGAACACCAATGATGTCCGGATCATCATCAGAATTATTTTCCAGCGATCGAAGTGATTTCAATACTACATCACTTTCAAAACCATTTCTGAACACTTCTATTTTGAATTTTATATCAAAATACCTTTCGCAATGCTTATAAAACAATTTAAATTTTCCCAGGATTTTAAATTTCTCATATAATTAATCTAAGTCCATTTACAAACACCTCACCTAATTTTCAGGGTTTTAATTTCAATTCTAATTTATATTCAGGGTTATTTATAAGCATTCCAATTATAATCTTATTCGATTATAATAATGACCAAGACATCAAATATAACAATTCCAATATATATACTTCTTTATATCAAAATATGTTTTGGGCAAAAATATTAAATTTACCCTCTTTTTCAAAACAAACCGTGTCGGTTCGTATTCAAGTGTTTAGAAACTCCTACCAATACATTGGATCAAACTGATCGACCAGAATTCATAAGCCACTCAACCAATAGATCTCCATAATATAAAACCACTTTATATTAAATAACAAATACGCGCTCATAAATATACACTCAAACTCAATCTAGGGTATTACTAACCCTATCTCTATTGAGTTATTTCACAGAGCCAAGGTAATCACTTAAGTTTCAGCTCTGATACCACTGTAACGAACTGGGATTTTCAACTCCGAAAATCGACATTAAACCATGTCAACTATTCCAGAATCGAACATAACAGATCGTTAATGGAAAGAAGTTAGAGGGTGATAATAAACAAGAAAGAAAGTTATAATAGAAGAAGAAGAAGATCGCAATAGTACAAAATCAGAGTAACACGAACCTCATAGCGGAACGAATAAATATATTATATAACATAAATTTGAAATAAAACCAGTATCTGTATACAATATGTAACAACCCTGATTTGTGGGGCCAATTTAAAATTTTATTTTAAGTGATTTTAATGAGTTTTGATATTTAAATAATCTATTTTAAATAATAATGATCACAAATTTGATTCAAATCGAAGATAGAATGAATAATTTAATTTTAATTAACAAAAGAGTTAGAAATAACGCGGTAGTTTGAAAAGTCAAACTTGAACTTTGACTGACCGTACAGGATGCAAAATTTAACGGATTTTAGTGAAACCAAAAATATTAGAATCTATTTAAAAATATCTTTCCAACGAATCCGAAAAATCGAAATTTCATAACGGGAATCAAAAGTTATGTCAAAACTAAAATCTAGAAAGGTCGCTATGAAATTTATAAAGGGCCAAAATGCTACTTTTTGCATACGAAGGAGTTTGAACTCGAAACCACTTCCATTGAGTTCAGAATGATGTTTCTACATTGAAAAACAGTAAACACTTATATATTTTGAGTTTCGGGATTTATTTGTTTGAGAATGTATTTTTAATATTAAATATATTGGCCTTAAAAATAGTCATTTTTCAAACGACCTCGGTTTTCGACGAAATCACTTTTGTTGGAACCGGAATGTCAAATTATTGCTTGGTTTCAATTTTCAGAATTTTTCGAATTAATATGTGAACGTGGGAAAAGAAAATGTGTTTTGACTATTTCAGTTAAATTTAAACGCCTTAAAAATAGCCATTTTTAAAAAAGTCTCAGAATCCGACGAAATAAATTTTGTTAGAACTGTATTGACATAAGAAAGCCAAAAATAATTTTTCTGGATTCTTCTGAGTTAATTTGTGTCCCCAGTAAAATTATTTGTACGGAAAAATTAGAAATAAAGGACTTAAATTTTAAAACTGCAAAACGGAGGCCTAGATGACAGTTTGGGCTGATGAGATATGTCTAGATGAGTTCGAAATGGGGGCTAAATGGTAGGAACGACAGTCGTTGGGCCTAAATCGGAGTTCGGGCCAAAACGGGCTTTAACGGGCTAATTAAATAATAATTAAATAACCTTAATATTATAATATTATAAAACGACGGGTTCTTCTTCCTCCAACGTGATTTAGCAGCTCCATGGAACCCATCATGGCCGAAACTTCTCTCCTCCCTATCTCCCAAACCACTAAGAATTAGACCATGCCGTAGTGAAATTTTTTGAAACTCTTCTCTTCCTCTTTCTTCTCCAACAAATCTCACATCAAACCGTTGCCCGTAGCTCTCGATTCACCCCCGCAAAGTTCGGCCAAACATGCCGCCGCCGCGCCTCCTCCTTGCAGCCGCACCTCCTCCAACTCCCGGTGAAGATAGCCCTCTCGTAGCTCTTCAATCTCCCGCAAACCGTTCGTAAAACCGTCGACTACAGCTCCCGAAATCCGCATTCAAAGTTTTGAACAATTCTGAAAATTAAGGTATAATTATTTCAGATTTTGTCACGCTTTGTAGCGTCGCTGTGTCAGTTGTTAAAGGGCTGAATTTTGATTTTTCATATGAACTTGTATTTGAATCATTTCAGATCCGAAATCGTTTTGAATACAAACACAAGACCTGATCAAAATTGACAATCCATTTCAGATCCGGCCTAGGCGAGAATTTATTTTTATTTAAATTTAATTAATTTAATTACTATTATTATTATTATGGCGTTGTGTGAAATTGAAAGTCAAACACAATTGAATTTGCGATGAAATGTTGCCATGTGATGGATTCAAATTGTTGTGATGCTATGATTGTAGATCCATTATGTTTATTCATAGATCTGTTAATTTTAAACATAGATCGATAAGAAAAATTAGATTTTTCCTCGTTTAAATTTGTTGAAGTATGCCTTGTGGATATGAATCATATATAAATCTATCATCATATACGTCGTTATGCAATTCACATTATTTTAACGTGAATTAAAGTAGGAAATTCGCATCGTCGTGAAATTTACATCGTTATGCAATTTACATTATTTTTTGTTGTGAATTAAAGTAGGAAGATTTACATTTTTATATGATTATTTTAAAATGTAAATTGAACGATGAAATTCTGACGATAGAAATAAAAAGACGATCTTTTTATATTGAAAATAAAAAGACAATTTTTTTTTATATTGAAAAGGAAAAGATGAAATTTTGACGATAGGAGTAAAAAGACGACCTTTTTATATTTAAAATAAAGAAGTTATTATTCTTACATTATAAATAGAAAGGATTATATTTTTACATTGAGAAATATAAAAAGATGATATTTTTGCATTGTACATAAAAAGAAGATGTTTTTACATTGTATGAAATAAAACATATTTTATTATGGAATTTATGAGTGAATTTCCACAGCATGAAATAAATAACATTTTTATATGTTGTTTATGAATAAATTTTCATCGCATGAAATAAATAACAATTTTATATGTTATTTATGAATGATTTTTCATCGTATGAAATAAATAACATTTTTTTATGTATTTATGAATGAATTCACACCGTATGAAATAAATTACATTTTTTGTATGTTATTTATGAATGAATTTCCACCGTATGAATAAAATTACATTTTTATACGTAATTAAAAAGGTGAATTTACTTTGCATAACAAAAGTAACATTTTTATATGTAATTTATATATGAATTTGCACCGTATGACAAAAATTGCATTTTTCTATGATATAAAAATGTAAATTTACATTGCATGATTAAAATTACATTTTTCAATGTAATTTAGAGATGAAAAATAACGGTAGAATGAAAATTACATTTTTACATGTAATTAAAATGTGAATTTGCACTGTAGGATAAAAACTACATTTTTAGATGTAATTTAAATATGACTTTATGTCGTATGATAGGAATTACATTTTTCTATGTAATTAAAACATGAATTCCCATCGCATAATAAAGATTACATTTTTCTATGTAATTTAGATGTGAATTAGAACGATAAAATAAAAATGACATTTTTCTATGTAATTTATATATGAGTTATAACGGTATGATAAAAATTATATTTTTCAATGAAATTAAAATATGAATTTGTATTATATTATGAAAATTACATTTCTTTATGTAATTGGGACATGAATTTATAATGTAAAATAAAAATTACATTTTTATAATGTAATAAAGAAGTAAGATTCACGAATAAATTAAAAATTACATTTTTATGTAATGAGATAAGAGAATTTGCATCGTGAATTTAAAAGTTACATTTTATGTAATTAGAAATGAGGATTTGCATTGTAAATTAAGAATTACACTTTTATATGAAACTAGAGATTTGAGAATTCGCATGATATGGAAAATTACATCCTTATGTAATTAAAAGACGTGAAATTCGCATCGCATATACAATGCAATTATTTACATTCTCTTATGTAAATAAAAAGAATAAAATTTAGAAATATATTATTTACATTTTCTTATGTAAGTAAAAAGAATGGAATTTAGAAATACACATATTTACATTCCCTATTGTAAATGAAAAAGAACAAAATAATGTGAATCCTTTATTTTACATTTTCTATTGTAAAAAAAAAGAACAAAATTGTGTGAACCATTTTATTTACATTTTCTATTGTAAAGAAAAAGTAAAAAGAGAGTTATATTTCTTATTTGCATTTTTAGATGCAAATAAAGCATAGAAAGAAAATTATACTTTTATTTGTCATTGTTTTGTTAAATAAAAGTAAAAAAGATTAAAAATACATTTTATTTACCATTGTTTTGTTAAATAAAAGTACAAGATATAAAAGAACATTTTTACTAACATTGGTTTGTCAAATAAAAAGACAAATACATGAGATACACTTTTATTTGTGTTTTATGTACAAATAAAAGTACAAGATTAGAAATACACTTTTATCTACACTGTATTTGTTGAAATAGAATTGCTAACAAAATGAGTGTATCACTTTACTCATCTTTGTTGAAAACAGAAATTATGTGAAGATATAAGAATCACTTTTATTTGTATAATATACAGTAGAATTTATACGCAAACATAAAATCCAATTTGTATTTTCAAAACTTGCATTAGAATTTATATTCTAATATACAATTGTATTGTTGGTCAAAATATACACTGAAAAGTATTGTTAAGAAACTTCATACAAATAAAGAATAATGGAATTTATATTCCATTTGTCATCCGCAATAAAGCTATATAAATAAATTACTGTTTATGTAACTTTAGAAGTATATGGGGAAGTCATACGAGTAAAATATATTTTACTCGATATAAGTGACATGTTTAGTGAAATTGAAATTGGTTAAACCTATTAACCAATTCTGTATTTATTTATTTATATGAACTGTTGTTGGCTGAAAACCCCACACGGGTATTGGGACGATACTTGATTGACACAAATCCCAATGTTTAATTATATGTCTATCGATTGATCAACAGGCTGCGATGAGCGTTATTGTTTCATTTTAATGCTCACACAGTTGACATTGTCACTTTGGTTGTTAATGGATGGATTGAGGATTATTTCCTGTTATTACCCTATACATGAAATGTATGAAACCCATATGACCCAAATTATATGGTACAAGGTTGAGTCGCATTCCAATGCAGAATTTCTTTTTTTATAAAGAATTTTTATATAATAAAAGGATTTTTGTAAAATAAAAGATTTTGTATTATAAAGAATATTTTACATTCAGAATCTTTTATATATAGAATATTTTATTGATTATTTTAAAATATATTTTTTTAATATTTTTAGGATAAATCTTTTATTTAAGATTATTAGATCTTAACAATTATGTTTGGTGATTGATATGTGAATTGGATTTGCAGTGGACGATGTTTTAAATAACATTTATCCTTTAACCCAATTTACATTGAAATTACTATTTGAAATTTATAAATCTATTTTATAAATTTAAAAAAGATTTTCTAAAATCAGACTTTTCCAAATTAATATATTAAATTGGAATTAAGTGGAAATTCGATTGATAATAATCGAGATGGGCTTCTGTAAAAGAAGACCGATATTATATATGGAATTTAAGAGGCTTTGTCGTTGTTCCATTTATAATATTAGTCCGATACAGAAATTTATAATGATTATTTGTTGATTTGATTTCTGTAGAAATTCCATATTTTGAAAATTGGTTTTGGGTTTATCATGAACTGTGTTTTAAATGATAATAGTTCTTTAATCTAATTTAAGACAAGATTGGTTTATTGAAATTAATAATCTTGTAATAATGATTCTTGTATTAAAAATCAAAATTGGAATATTAATAAATCTTTTTAGAAAGATTAAAAATTTAATTTATTTTATCTTTGATAAAATTAATGAGAATCTTTTAATATAAATAATATTTTTATTTAAAAAAAAGAATGTTCAGAGTTGGAATGTGGCGTATGGTTGATTTTAATTAAGAATACGCGAGTTATTCAGGAAGACCGGGTCTAACCCATTCTGAATAATCATCATGACGATCAAGAGTCGAAGATGAAGACGGTGACTGAAGACCGGAGAGCTTCACATCGTTTGGTTGATGGTGACTGATATCTTGAATTGGGACTGATCCCCCAAGGCAAGGTAAAAAGTGATGATCTTCCAGACGTACTGGAGATCGACGGATATGTTGTTTCGTTCAGACCCAGAACGGACTTGTAAATGGATAGCATGCCTGACATTGAAATTTGTTTCATGTCATTAAATTGGTTTTTATTTAATATATAAATGCATGGTGGCGGAGGATTTATTCTCTTGCTTAACACCCTTTTGTATGTTGAATAATTACCGATCGCATGATATGAGTTGTTGATGTGGTATGCCAAGTTGCACTTGATCTAGGCTTATTGTTGCAAAGCAGAGCCTTGTGGGATGATCAAAGCATAGTCTATTTAGGCATAGCTTTGTGTAACGTGACTTCGCGAGCCTAACAGCCCGGTAGAGTCTAAAACGGGAGAAGGGAACGCAGGGAGTGCACACGTTTCTCTCTAGCTAGAGTGGTGCCACGGACCTACCAGCGCTGGCATTTACTCATTGTGGTTGTTGGATTTTTCGAGGCCTCGGTTTATGCGGTCGCCACTGGCCGTATTATAGGTCCAAAAGGACCGGGGAGCGTGTGTTCAGGCATAACTAATCCACAAAAGTAAGTGTGGACCGACCCTGCAGGATCCAAGGGTTGGACAGAGTACCAATCCTGGGACACTGGCTAGAGTGTCTCAAATCAGTAAGGATCTCCTCCCTAGCCTTGACTCAGATGGAAACCCAAATTTCCAATACGACATCACGCGGTTTTGATTGTATACCTATATATGGCGACATAGTGGGATGGGGCACTCATGCCGTCTAGGATTAATACATTTACTTTAATGTATTTCAAATTGGTTGCACACTATTATTATATAATACCGTGTTTATCGTATCAAGCATCTTTTGATCATTATAAGGTAAAAACCCTATCATCCGGCTTGGGTTGCATTGTGTGATGGGACCTGGGTCTTATAATGGTTTCATTTTTCAAAAAGACATTGCGTTATTCTACGATTTACTTTACTTTATGCACTGGCAATCCATAGGAGAAAACCCGTTCCGCGAAAGTGGCGTGGTCCTGTGATTAGCCTTATTATATTATATAGGTTAAGTAGAATTCTCACACCAGTCCCATGACTGACCTGTAGTTTGTCCACTGGCAAACTCGGGTGCCCATATTTTCCACATGGTCAGTCGAGTAGCTATTTTTGCAGATATATTAAGCAGGATTCTGGGTTGAAGCTTAAAGCTGTGTCCAGAGATAGAGAGTTTTCCGCTGTGTTTCTTCCGCTGCAATATATTTTAATTATTGTAACTTATTCTTCCGCTGTATTTTTATTCAATGTACTCTGATATTCTGTACTCTGATGTAACATTATATGATATGTTATAAAAGTCTTCTGTTGTTGTTTTAATATGTTGTATTCCCAAAGTTAAAGTATTCGTAGATTTTCACTTTTTTTGTCAGACCTGTGTGGTTTATGGTCGATTCAAAGGGTGGGAATTTGCGGGTCTTTACACAATAACATTATCGGAGTACAACACTTACAACACAGCGGAAATAAACAATAGCTATATAATCCTGAAGCCTCATACTCTGGGCTCTCCAAGTATATCTATAAAATCCCGACTACTTGACTACCCATACAAAATTGGGCACCTAAGAGTTTAGGGTAAAACAAAACAAAATAAACTCTTGGTCAGTCAAGGGATTAGCACGAGTAACTCCAACCATTTGTTTAACTTTTAAAATCCTTTTAAAAGAATGATTAATTATAAGACCGATCCATACATAAACACGGATGATTTTTACTTTACGATAAACAAAAATATTTCTTTATATCAAGCTCTTCTGATATTGTAATAGTGTCCAAATCAAATTACTAGAAATTTAGCGAAACACTTTCATCACACGTTCCGAATATATAATATATAAAATCCAAACCCTTAGATGCTTAATTTATAATGGATTCCAACTGGCAAGGTATGGTACTACCTTCCAACAGTGTATCTCTTAAGAGGAATACACCGGGTTCAACAAGAACATCTTGTAACCATGGCTAAATATAACCGGTCACTCATTTCGCTTGAGTGTACCAAATGTATTATCACTAACGGTTGGGATCAGCAACCGTTTCCCTAAAGGGACAACATCGAAATAGGTTAAAGAAGTAAATGAAATTTCGCTAGATCAGGTGACAATACACCCTAATTGGGAGCTACCGACTTAGCTATGCTACCTACCCGATTTTATACCATTTCTCGGTTGTGAGGCTAGAGGCCATAACATATCTTTTTGACTGATCACACCTTTGTTCACTTTAAATGCCACATCGTCATACCCGCCAAATCACAAATTGATTTCTTCAAAAATACCACGGGTATATAGCTAAGAGAAACGAATTCCTCTGCCAACAAACGTAAATATGTTCGAAGAAACCAACTTATGCGATCTATTAAATATACTCTATCACTCGTTTTTCCATACAAATTGTCCTAGGACTGGACAAACCGAAGGCACTATTCTGTATACCCGTCTTAGGCAATTTCTACATAGGATTTGCTAGAACAACCATTACATAAACTCCATCTTCAATTATCTTCATCATATCTGATTTGCAATGCTAATGCCCATACGGAGTTGTTTTCAGATAATAAATCTGATCTCGGTCTCTCTGTATTAACGATGGAAAAATGGTCAAAACTTTGATAGTCGATTATTTAACTATCACAGGAAACCATCCATACACACAACGATCTTATTTTCAAATGGAAATTTTATCGATCAATCATCAATCACTATTTTTCTGTAACAACCCGTATTTTTTCGATATTATAATAATTTATTTAATTATTTAAATAATGGTTTGGTAATTTAAAATGACCAGAATTAAACAATATTGAATATCTAGTTTATATAAATAATAGAGTAATATATTTAATTTCCGAAATAGTCGAAAATTGTGGAATTCACAATATTGTGTGAACTAGATCATTATTTATAATATATAAATCAATTTAGAATTGAATTATATCAGCGAATTTATTTATAAATGTCAGTTGAACGTATAATTTATATTATAATTATAATCAAGCTCAAAATGTGAGGCAGTTCGTAATTTAGCGATTTGAATATTAAATGAAAATACAAAATCCGTTTTAAGTTGGATTTCTATGAAACAAGAAATGTTCGGAGCTGGTGAATTATATTTTTCTAACGGAAGAGAAAAATCGAGATTTCGTCGTGTAGATTGTGGGTTATGTCCAAATCAAATTTTCAAATAGTCGCTATGGAATCGTTTATAAACCATAACGATATATTTAATTTTAGTTAAATATCGGTTTCGAATTTGGACAAGATATTTGAGACGTATACTTAGTTTAATTTTTAATTTTACTATAATTTTTAATTGCAAAAATAAACAACTTTTTATTTGAAGTATTTTATACCCTACCTCTACATTTTGGGGTTTCACAGAATTGGTAACTTATCTGTAATATTACATTTTTGTGACCATGGGGAATTGCTTGTCAAAATGGTAAGTTTACTTCTGTCTATAGAGGACCGTACAACATAATTGATATATTTGTCAAGCATATTTATAGGCTAACTTTTATTAACTTAATTACTAGAAGATCTGAACAAAACAGTGCTGGTTAATATACGGTAAATTAATGCATTCGAATACTTCACAAGATCACATTTGCTTATTGAGATATGTGAGACCTGCAATAATTTTAGTCTAGGACATTGTTAAATGATTTTTTCATGGATATTATACAATGCCAAAACTGATACGCTTCTATCAACTCATACTTGGCAATTGAATTCATTTAGCATTGAGCAGACCCTTTCAGAGTAGAGTGTGGCTACCACATATCAAATGAATAAGTTCCTTTCTTTCTTTTGAAATAATAAAAATAAAACACGGATAGAGTGAGAATCCCACACTCCACAACGTTAGCCAACACCATCAGCATCATGCAGTTTTTTTTAAAGTTTATATTAACTATACTTGATTTAAATGGCGTAGCGACAGACAATTTTAACCTTTAGTGCATTTGACATATTGTTTCTTTGGAGAGGAGTGTGTCATACACATTTTATCCCTTTCTCAATCCCTAAGTACCGAACCAAATTGCTACTTAGTAAAAGCATGTCGCTTTCTTTGTATATCTTTTGTTTTCCAGTTTTCTTAGCCTTAAAGTGTCCTATATTTTTATAAATCTATATCTAATAGCACCATCACCTCGTGTCAGCTACCCTGTAGTCTCCATCTTTTTTTTCTTTTTTTACTTAACGCTTAAGTCATCTAACGAAGTGAAAACTCATATCACCACATTTATTTCAAAATGGTACAAGCCTACCTCTCTGTTTTATGTCTCAGTCCCATACCTTATAGCTCTGCACCTATTTTCTTAGCTATTAAGTTACTTTTGTAACACCCCACCTCCGCTAGGGTCACTCTCTAAGGGAATGCACTAGTTTTGGAGGGGTATTATCTAGTAAACAGACATAGAGATAACACAAGACAGAACATAAACTAAACAGAGTGTATAAAGGAGCGGAAAAAAAACTTTATTTCATTACGTGGAAAATAGAGTCAAAACCACTTACAACAAAATACCAAGTCATCATTTCATTTCATCAAGTTCTAAAGAAGCAAAGTACTTAAAACAACATAAATAAAATATTATTCCCCAAGAAGAGCATGAGTGCAGCCATAGCATAGCTCAAGACCAAACCGTACATGAGCTGTCAGAAAAGCAAGTAAAGTCCAAGCTAAGAGCTAGAGTTTCCTCCCTGAGAACCTGGGGGGGGGGAACGAAAGAAAAAGAGGTGGAAGAAACGGGTCAGTCAAAAAGACTGGTAAGCCCTAGTGACTATCAGCATAAAAACTAATAAAGTTAACTGGACATGAGAAACTGAGATTAAACATAAAGATAATAACTGGACTGACATGATAACAAAAGATAACAAGATAAGAGTGGCATCGCATATTCAAGGTTTACTGCACTAACTATACTAGTGTCCCAATTCCATGTCAAGTATAAATGCAGAAATGATCCCTAGGCCCAATAACATGAAATGACCCAATACGGGGTCCAACAGTCCATCCTAATCGATCGGCTTTACTCGTCGTGTGTCGGTGTTATACGGCCCAATCGCGGAATGTAGTCGCATGTGCTAGGTCCACCATAGGGTGTATCAGGTCCTAGGGTGTCAACCACTGACACAAATCAAGCACACACAATGTAGTACTATGGGTGCCCATGCCTACTTTTTCAACTCCGGACTAAGTGCACGACCCTAGTCCGCCTGAACCTACACTAGCGCACCTTACTCAGCCGTTATTCTTGGTCGCTTACAATCAGCCCAGTAATCGTGCCCCCACCCTGCCTAGTCCCCAGGGTATCGTGATACTTCTAAGTGGGTTACTGCTGAAAGGGACCACGTGGCTAGGATTTCTAATGGGTTAAGTATTGTCATTAAAAAGGTCATGACTTAACCATATCCAAACATGTATCTAGTTGGTTAAGTATATATACAAGCAGTTCAAGACTTAACCCTATCAAATCGACGTGTCAAATTGGTTAAGTATATTCAAGGGGGTCCATGACTTAACCTTGCCATGTGGCATTAATTCACTTAACGCACCCCAACCTCCCACATTAGACTTGGTTACGGTTACTGGATGTGCCGGGCGGTTCCGGGCAGATTTACACCATAACCTAGTCTAACCTCGGGTTTAAAGTGCTATATGACCAACTACTCACATTGGGTCCTATTATTTGCAACTACTGGATTCGCTGGGCGGTTCCGGCCAGATTTACGTTGCAAATTCAACCCTACCTCGAGTTGGCCATTTTCAAGTTATCTAATTGTTGTAACACCCCGCCTCCGCTAGGGTCACTCGCGAAGGAATGCACTAGCTTTAGAGGGGCATTATTGGTAAACATGCACAAAAATATCACAAGACAGAACATATAAAATAGCGGAAGTAAAATCGAACTTTCATAAACATGAATACATAAGGTCTAAAGCCTTTTACATCAGAGTACATCAAAACCTGTCTTGCAATAGTAAAGAAGCATAAAGACTTTTTCATAAATTATTCCCCAAATAAAAACAGTAAAGTAGCCATAGCCAGGAAAAGTCCAAGCCATCCATGATGACCTTTAAGCAGAAGAAGTCCGAACTAAACAGCAGTGTTTCCTCCCTGTAACCTGGGGGGGGGGGGGGAAACGGAAGAAAAGAGGCAAAACAAAACGGGTCAGTCAAAAAGACTTAGTAAGCCCTATCTACTATTAGTATAAAAACTAGTAAAGTTAACTGACATGAGAAACTGAGATGAACATAAGCATGATAACAAGATAGATAAGCTAAATCAAAATAACAGGATGAACTACTGAACTCAGATAAACTAAGATGTCATGATAAATTACGATGTCAAGACAAAACAAGGTATCACATCGTCAGGTTCCTATCAAGTATAATTTCACAAGATATCTATCACGTATAACGTCCCATGGTATCTATCCTATATATCTGCTCTGCACCTACCGTACTAGTATCCCAACTATATTACGTGTTATCCGTGAATGACCCTTACTCAAAAGTCGTGTAATGGTCCCTGTCAACCTAATATGCCGCATATATAGGTTACTCAACTCATATGTTTCTTTCCATGTATAAGTTCAGTTCTTTGCCGTAGGCTGTACGGGCTTTCCCATGTAAACGGTTTATCCTTGAAGTTGTTTTGGACTGCAACCCTTGATCTAGTTGTGTTTCCTTACCATGAACTATCGCGCGTCCACTTAGGATTTATGCCACCTAGGACCGCTAGGGATTATGCTACCTAATGAACGTTTCCGTGTCTCGGTTTGGGTTTTGGCCACCTAGGACCACTAGGGATTACGCCACCCGTCAACCGTGCCCTTGATCCCACGTATGTATCGTGAATCGTTTTCCATGTCTAGATGCACATGTTCCCCAATGTGCCATCCGAGTTCCGTGCCAGGGCAAATCAAGAAATACGGAACTCGGTCGGGAGCTTTAAATCGTCTGCCGATGCAGATATCAAGGTCTGTTTTTGTACCCGTGGCTATGGTCCCACGTGACCTCTCCCTCAACTACTGAAAGGCAATCCAAGAAAAATCATGTATAAGAACCACTCCACGGCCCCACTATAGCCCACTTTCCTACGGGCCAACCTCACCCATGACTCGATAGCAAGCACATGGTCTGTTGGGGGTTCCCTGCCTTTCCGCACGTACACGATTGACTAAAGATGGTAGGTAGTCGGCGATGCGCTATCCAGGGCAAAAACAAGAATCGTCGACTCCACGCTAATCCATCCCAGTCTTTAGGTTGCTCGCATAGCAACCAAGGCATACTCTTGGTCCTTCTAACGCAGACCTTAACCTCTCATGGGCCTAGTATAATTACCTGGTAGCCCACAGAGGGATCCCAAGAATATCCTCACGTCCCCCGAAGCTTCCACTTCGGCACCCAGTGCGCTGGAGCTTTTATCCAAGTCAGATAACTTGCTCCCCCTCGTATACTAAGCGATGACCTACCGTATCAGGTTACTCATCGTTTTGAGAATTAGTCCTATGTCCTTAGCTAAGAATTATTACTTAGTTACCCTTAACTAAGGTTTACCACTTAGCTTCCTTTCTCGTTATCCTTGATTAACCACGGTTTTCTACCTAGTTCTTCTAGCTAGGGTTTGTCTATTGGGTTAAGTGTTATCATTCAAGTCCATGACTTAACCCGCCCACGAATCACGTCAAAGATTGGCTAAGTATTTAAGTTCAAGACTTAGTCCCACAAGTTGGTTAAGTGTACCCAGAGGCTCATGACTTAACCCTATCAAGTCAAATTGGTCAAGTACTAGCTTACCTTAATCCTATCGGATTATCTTGCTAGATCGATTAAGCATAGATTATCTTAATCCCATCAAATTATCGATTCGGATTGGTTAAGTATAGGTTGGCTTAACCCCATCCTCTAATCGTACTACAATGGTTAAGTATATTCCAAAAAGGTCTTGTGACTTAACCTTATCAGGTCCGCGTATTAGATTGGTTAAGTGTAAGTTACTTAACCCCATCAAATCATCATGTATAATTGGTTAAGTATAAGTTGCTTAACCCCATTAAATTATCACGTTAAGTTGGTTAAGTATTGGTTACTTAACCTCATTGAATTACCGAGTTTAAATTGGTTAAGTGTTTAACTTAACCCCCTCGAATTACCGTGTTTAGATTAGTTAAGTGTGGATTACTTAACCCCATCTAATTACCGTGTCGGATTAGTTAAGCGTAAATTACTTAACCCCATCCCCTAATCATCTTGTATGGTTAAGTGTCATTAAGAAAACTTACTTAACCTTGCCAAATTATCATGTTGGATTGATTAAGTGTTGGTTAACTTAATCCCCGTCCACTAGTCGTATAAAAATGGTTAAGCGTCATTAGGCAAATCAAATCACTTAACCTATCCAACCTTGTCATGTTTTGTTAAGTATCATTAGCCTAACCAATTTACTTAACCCATTTACCCATGTCATATTTGGTTAAGAGTCATTAATCAAATTAACTTAACCCTATCATGTGGCATTAATTACTTAATGCACCCCAACCTCTCACATTAGACTTTGTTGTGGTTACTAGTTAAGCCGGTCGGTTCCGGGTAGCTTTACACCACAACTTGGTCTAACCTCGGGTTCAAGCACAACATGACCAACTTCTCACATTGGGTCCTATTGTTTGCAACTACTAGTTAGGCCGGTCGGTTCCGGGTAGTTTTACGTTGCAAACCCAACCCAACCTCGAGTTGACCACTTTCATGTTTAGTCTAGTGTCATGTTCATAGTCAAGTTTTCAAGCAATTGTGTAGACCTAACTTAATAGGTAAATTCCCAATGGGTAGACCTAACTTAATAGGTAAATTCCCAAGCTTATGTTTTTATGCATACTTACATGTCAACTTCCATGTTATATTTCAAGTCATGTTTCAAGTATAAACACATGTCATATTTAACGTTACATGTTGTCATGTTTATACCCATAATGTGACCCCAACGCTTTTTAAACTAGCATATACGTTCGCAACAACGTGATGGATTAAAAGAAGAGACTTGGCAAAGGAATGACAAAAATGGGTATTAAGCCACAAGTTAATCATGGTGGCAAATGAGGCACAAATGTGTTCATTAGCTTGCATGTTACATTCTTAAGACTCAAAAACATGCATCAACCCAAACTTGGTACATAAGCGAATCATGGTGACAAAAGACATGGAATAATGGCTAGAAACTCGCATATATCATCATATAAGGATTATGACTTCATATGCAAGTTGACATAATGATTATGAAGGTTCTCATGTTGCATAATGCAACATTTCAACATAAAGGTTGTGGCTTTTTGCTCATAAGATCAAGCTAATGACTTCATAGACTTGCATGACATGATAGCATATATCATTCTCAATGATCAAACCCAAACTTGCAACATGAACATTTAACTTCATAGTTAATATCTAAGAGTAGGGAAGGGCTTACATTGCTATGAAGGCCTAAATCGAATAAACTAAAGCATGTAATGAAGCCTATGCATGCCATCACCCAAAAAGCCAAAGATGGATGCTCCAAATCAACAAATACACCATCTTTATGAACAAAGACCAAAACTTTTGCCTTGAAATCAACTTGAGGAGCTCTCATACTAACATAGGGACTCTCTAATACTCTCATGATCATGAAACCTCTCATAGAAATGAAGTGGAGGCTAGGATAGTTGAGTGGAGGCCATGAGAGTAGAAATTTGGCCATAGTTTAGTTGCATGAATGAATAATGAGGATTTAGGATAGGTTAGGGTCTTATTTATAGATTAGGCAAGTGTTTTAGGCCATAGGATTAAACCTAGATTCAATCCAAGCCATCAAAGCATGTCTTGGGGAAGAAGTCAAGTGTAGGAACCATCTAGGGCCTTTAGATTAAAGATGAACCATGAGAACCATCCAAATGCAAAATCTGCATTTGAGCGAATCGGCCCACGGGTTGACAGCCAAACACCCTGGATTAACCCCTAGTCGACCCAGCGGGCTCGGGTCGACCTCAAAAATCGGCCGGTTCGGTTATTCCCCTCTCCCAATTCGCTGTTTTGAACATTTTTGCATATTTATTTATTTAATTTTAAATTATATATATATATATATCAATATATATATATTTCTCTGCGCAACCCATTTCACTTAATTAAGTATACTTTAATTTGGGAATTTTTCGTGAAACTTCGCGAGGCCATATCTTGATCATACGGACTCCGATTCTCGAAAACTCAAACTCTATTTCGCGTATTTTTCCGAGACAAACGCAATGGCATAGCCCGTTTTACTTGATTCAGAATTTAAAATTAAATTCTGCCTTGATTCTCGTCTTAACACGTTATCGAAAAATACGGATTGTTACATTCTCCCCACCTTTTAGGATTTCGTCCCCGAAATCTCCAAGTTAGGAAGAACATATCCTACCATCCATCATCCATCTACTCAAAACATCATCCACAAGCAATCATTGTCCTTAGATGATTTCTAATGCTATATGAATATATGCAAAACGTGTGTGTACATGTTCCTTAGCTAATGCTAATGATCAGGCCTGAATAATCTTTCTAATGCAAAAATATGTATAGTGCCATGAATCCAACATGTATGCAAATAGTCCTAGCCATATAGATACTATATGCGTGCACAATCATTCATTCATATGCAACAACCGCATGATAACACATTCGATTTCATCCATAAACAAGTATAAATACTCGTGCATATGCAATATGAAATGTGACCGAGTCGAGCTAGTATCTAATGTGTATTCGCGCATCCACGAGCAACCACTTGCAACCACTTGCAACCATATCAATCATAACATGTTACAAATACATGTTTACATCCATAGGGTTCTACCTAGGATTCCCTGAAATAGGGTCGAGAAGATAAACAAGACAAACTCCTTATGGGGTTTGTAACAGAAAATAGGACCAAGAGGATGTCCACAAAAGATAGCCTACAAGTAAGCTCTACAGAAAACAGGGATCAAGGATATACTCCCAAAAAGAGATATCATGCGCGTATCTAGTCTTTAACCATCAAAGTCGTATTTCCTTGAGCTCAATTCCATTGTGCCTTGACAGTCCTTTAACTTCGCGATTTCGTAGCTTCTTATTTCCTGTTTCCATAACATGAGCTGGAACTCATTTCTTCGTCGCCTCTCGTTCCACTCGCACACTTAGCGCAAACATGACTGCGTACTCATGATCTCATGCAAGCTTTCCAAAATTCACTAGTGAATCTCGGACCTCGTACCATAAGGTATTCCGCGTAGTAGAACTTTCTCTTGAAAGTAAACATATGCCAACCGGGTTATCAAGTGCACTTACTAGGGTGATTTCCATAACCCATGCATAAGTGAAATAAACCATCCGTCTTATCGGCGAACACCACTCGATCGGGCTTCAAATTTCCAATAAAGGTATCAAGGGATTCTAGGTAACTAATCATGACCGAACCCAAAAGGTTCCACGAGACTTCGAGGGTATTACCAAGGCTAGTCAAGAGTCTAACTACCCTCCTATCAAAACCGAGAGTGGCACCCCTTACTGGATAACCACTTCATCCCTAGAATCCATCCATAACCGACGCATGTCATTCTCAAATCCGAAACAAGTCATGAATAAATGGACCGATTCTCCACAGGACTTGAGGCAGAAATGGGATTCTCTATTATGCTAGTACTTAAGGTGCAGAGACTCAACTATCGAAGCAGACTTAAATGATACGATGATCAAACCAAAGTACTAACGGGATGATAGAGAAGAAAAGCTAAACCTTTAACAAGATCGTTACCCTCCTTCCGAGGTACCCTAGAAATGGGAGCATACTACTGCCCTCCCGATGATCTTGTCCTTGTCCCATGATACTTAACTATCCGCCCCGTTTTACCATGCCAAAGGTACTCCCTCGTCATGGGTTTCATTGTTCATCTTTCCCTCTCATTCTGGGTTGAGCCATACCAACAAGTTGCTCATCCTTAAACTCGTATCCTTTACCCTTGCTCTTTATTATCCTTTCTTGTAACACGGCAATGGGTCTCTCGAGAACCACCTCCATCGTACAGGAAACACCTACGTGGCTAGACAAAGATTAGTCACAGTGAGAACTACTGTGACCACGGATGGAGGAAAGAAAGGAAATGAGATTCAATCAAGGAATCAAAGAATGGTGCTAATGGCTTTTGGGGAATAGCCTTTTTAAAACAAACTTTTCTTGAAAAATGCTTCTTTATAAACGGTTTTCCAAATAGTTTTCAGAAGGTTTTAAAAGCTTTTGCCCAGTCTGGTAACCTTCTGCTCTGATACCAAATGTAACACCCTGCCTCCGCTAGGGTCACTCGCGAAGGAATGCACTAGCTTTAGAGGGGCATTATTGGTAAACATGCACAGAAATATCACAAGACAGAACATATAAAATAGCGGAAGTAAAAGCGAACTTTCATAAACATGAATACATAAGGTCTAAATCCTTTTACATCAGAGTACATCAAAACCTGTCTTGCAATAGTAAAGAAGCATAAAGACTTTTTCATAAATTATTCCCCAAATAAAAACAGTAAAGTAGCCATAGCCAGGAAAAGTCCAAGCCATCCATGATGACCTTTAAGCAGAAGAAGTCCGAACTAAATAGCAGTGTTTCCTCCCTGTAACCTGGGGGGGGGGGGGAAACGGAAGAAAAGAGGCGAAACAAAACGGGTCAGTCAAAAAGACTGAGTAAGCCCTATCTACTATTAGTATAAAAACTAGTAAAGTTAACTGACATGAGAAACTGAGATGAACATAAGCATGATAACAAGATAGATAAGCTAAATCAAAATAACAGGATGAACTACTGAACTCAGATAAACTAAGATGTCATGATAAATTACGATGTCAAGACAAAACAAGGTATCACATCGTCAGGTTCCTATCAAGTATAATATCCCAAGATATCTATCATGTATAACGTCCCATGGTATCTATCCTATATATCTGCTCTGCACCTACCGTACTAGTATCCCAACTGTATTACGTGTTATCCGTGAATGACCCTTACTCAAAAGTCGTGTAATGGTCCCTGTCAACCTAATGTGCCGCATATATAGGTTACTCAACTCATATGTTTCTTTCCATGTATAAGTTCAGTTCTTTGCCGTAGGCTGTACGGGCTTTCCCATGTAAACGGTTTATCCTTGAAGTTGTTTTGGACTGCAACCCTTGATCTAGTTGTGTTTCCTTACCATGAACTATCGCGCTTCCACTTAGGATTTATGCCACCTCGGACCGCTAGGGATTATGCTACCTAATGAACGTTTCCGTGTCTCGGTTTGGGTTTTGGCCACCTAGGACCACTAGGGATTACGCCACCCGTCAACCGCGCCCTTGATCCCACGTATGTATCGTGAATCGTTTTCCATGTCTAGATGCACATGTTCCCCAATGTGCCATCCGAGTTCCGTGCCAGGGCAAATCAAGAAATACGGAACTCGGTCGGGAGCTTTAAATCGTCTGCCGATGCAGATATCAAGGTCTGTTTTTGTACCCGTGGCTATGGTCCCACGTGACCCCTCCCTCAACTACTGAAAGGCAATCCAAGAAAAATCGTGTATAAGAACCACTCCACGGCCCCACTATAGCCCACTTTCCTACGGGCCAACCTCACCCATGACTCGATAGCAAGCACATGGTCTGTTGGGGGTTCCCTGCCTTTCCGCACGTACACGATTGACTAAAGATGGTAGGTAGTCGGCGATGCGCTATCCAGGGCAAAAACAAGAATCGTCGACTCCACGCTAATCCATCCCAGTCTTTAGGTTGCTCGCATAGCAACCAAGGCATACTCTTGGTCCTTCTAACGCAGACCTTAACCTCTCATGGGCCTAGTATAATTACCTGGCAGCCCACAGAGGGATCCCAAGAATATCCTCACGTCCCCCGAAGCTTCCACTTCGGCACCCAGTGCGCTGGAGCTTTTATCCAAGTCAGATAATTTGCTCCCCTCGTATACTAAGCGATGACCTACCGCATTAGGTTACTCATCGTTTTGAGAATTAGTCCTATGTCCTTAGCTAAGAATTATTACTTAGTTACCCTTAACTAAGGTTTACCACTTAGCTTCCTTTCCCGTTATCCTTGATTAACCACGGTTTTCTACCTAGTTCTTCTAGCTACGGTTTGTCTATTGGGTTAAGTGTTATCATTCAAGTCCATGACTTAACCCGCCCACGAATCACGTCAAAGATTGGCTAAGTATTTAAGTTCAAGACTTAGTCCCCCAAGTTGGTTAAGAGTACCCAGAGGCTCATGACTTAACCCTATCAAGTCAAATTGGTCAAGTACTAGCTTACCTTAATCCTATCGGATTATCTTGCTAGATCGATTAAGCATAGATTATCTTAATCCCATCAAATTATCGAGTCGGATTGGTTAAGTATAGGTTGGCTTAACCCCATCCTCTAATCGTACTACAATGGTTAAGTATATTCCAAAAAGGTCTTGTGACTTAACCTTATCAGGTCCGCGTATTAGATTGGTTAAGTGTAAGTTACTTAACCCCATCAAATCATCATGTATAATTGGTTAAGTATAAGTTGCTTAACCCCATTAAATTATCACGTTAAGTTGGTTAAGTATTGGTTACTTAACCTCATTGAATTACCGAGTTTAAATTGGTTAAGTGTTTAACTTAACCCCCTCGAATTACCGTGTTTAGATTAGTTAAGTGTGGATTACTTAACCCCATCTAATTACCGTGTCGGATTAGTTAAGCGTAAATTACTTAACCCCATCCCCTAATCATCTTGTATGGTTAAGTGTCATTAAGAAAACTTACTTAACCTTGCCAAATTATCATGTTGGATTGATTAAGTGTTGGTTAACTTAATCCCCATCCACTAGTCGTATAAAAATGGTTAAGCGTCATTAGGCAAATCAAATCACTTAACCTACCCAACCTTGTCATGTTTTGTAACACCCCGTGTATTCTATAACTGTGGAATTAACAAATTAAAGTATAATTAATTTGAAATCAAAGAACTAAGGGAAACGGGATACGCCATTGCGTTCATCTCGGAAAAATACGCGAAATAGAGTCCGAGTTTTCGAAAAACGGAGTCCGTATGAAGAAGATATGGCCTTCGGAAGTTTCTGAATTAAGTTTAAAATTCGAACAGAATAAAACAGTTTAAAAATTAAAACCGGGCCCAATTGGCCAAGGCGGGAAAACTCCCGCCTAAGACACCCAGGTCGACTGGGCTGTCGACCTGGTCTAACCAGGTCGACAGGGCTGTCGACAGGGCTTTCGACCTGGTTCAGACCCAGGTCGAACCCAGTCCACCCTGGCTGGCCTATTCTATGTTGGTCGATTTTCTGTGGTCTGCTTTGTCATTAGGGCTAGGTGGCAGGCTCTAATTGGTCCCTCTTGCGAATGAATGGCTACGATCAATCCAAGCAACATCGATGGTCCTAATCAGTTCATAAACCCTATAAAATGGCCCTAGACTCTACCTAGGTTTCTTACACAATTCTCTAGCCTCCATTGCTCTCTTCTTCTAATAAAAAAAATAAAAATGGCGTCGTTGCTCTGCTGGAATTAAAACTAGAAGATAATCAACATCAGCCTAAGCAACTCAATTTAAACTAGAGATTATAGTTTCTGCAAAGATTCTACAGCAAGTTAAAGTCCTTTCTTTAATCCAAGCAAGGCAAGTACAGTTATTTTCCGCTATAAACGTTAATAATAATTTTGATATGTTTTTGATTCTGAATCTGAGATTGTATATATATTCTCTTCTGTCAGATCTGTTTTTCTGTATCCCTTTTCTTCTTTTCTGTTTTTATAGCCAGGCTACCACGAGCCTGTGCCTAATCTCATAAGAGATGAACGTATGAACGCAAATTTTGGGATGAATGATGCGAAATTTGACAAGACTAAATTGAATGTATGACTTTAGGTCCGAGGCATAAAATATATTGGACATATGCATAAATTTGACTATGAACATATAATTTATGCATGTTGTATGCATAGCTATGTTGTAATTTAGAACTGTAATTAATGAGCATATGTTGTAAACATAGATTTGGATCTATGCATATTCTATGATAGAAGAAAAGAGGAACCATTGTAAGATTACATATGATTTGAGACTTTGGACAAAATGCATATAAAAGTTAAGATCTGATTTTTAGAAGATATGATTTAAAGATTTATATTGTTGGGTATAGTTTGCATAATGATTCATGACATGAAAAGAAGAAGGATATGGAAAGTTAGGTGTAAAGATTTACATTAATTAGGATATCTATTATTTAGATTACACCTAAATAGGGATTTTTGGATATATGGCATACATTGAAATTAATGGTTATATTTGGTATAATTTATATGTGAATCTGCTGTAAGATGCTAGTTTAACAAAAATTGGAACATATGTTATATGGCAAATTATGTCCATATTCTGTGCTATGTAACTTTATGCAAACATGGAGTATATGTTGTGAATCATGACAATTATGTAAGCATATGAATTTAGGCCAATTTATGATTGGGTAAGGCATGTAAATAGAACTTTTAGAAATATTAAATTTGCTAAATCTACTAATTTGTCTAGTTGCCTAAACTACTAGTTTTGTTATATTGCCTAGACTGCTAATTAGATTGAAATGCCTAATCTGTTAAATTTGTCGGTTGAAATGCCTAACCTGTTATATGCCAAAATCTGCTACGTTGCTAAATCTGTTAAATCCATTATGTCATATAAAATCTGTTATCTACTATGTTGATATAATCATCCTGTGATTGATATAATCTGAATTGGCATATATATATTGGGCACGCGCATAAACGGTAAATTATTAATTAATTGGCCGCAAAGATAAAAATGGCTAACTCGAGGTTAGAATGAGTTTGCGGTGTAAATCTGCCCGGAACCGCCCGGCACATCCAGTGGCCGCAAACAATAGGTTCTAATGTGAGAAGTTAGTCATAACATGCGTAAGACACGAGGTTAGGTCTGGCTTGTGGCAGAAGTCTGCCCGGAACCGCCCGGCATATCCAGCGGCCACAAGCTACCGACCTAATGTGAGAGGTCTGTGCATTAATAATTAATTAATGCAAATCTAAGATAAGAATGACGTCTAAAAACGTATTGGGGAAAAATAGGGTTAAACCAAAGGGATTAATAAATGTAGTAAAACCCGTCCATGAATTTGTAGGCCCAATACAAAGTTAGACAAATCTGAAAAATCTGTACATCTGACTCGTTAGTCTGAAAACTTGTTAACTGAATTTGTGAATTAGTAAATCTGAACTCTGTATGTCTGAACTTGTAAACAAGTTAATCTGAAATATGTTAGTCTGGGGACACAAGGTTAGGAGGGGAATTACTTGTGTCATCTGTTGTTTGGGACCCATATTAGTCAGTAACCCTTTCTGGTATCAAAACTTTGACCCAACAGTAGGTAGGGTCCGGGCACGCTTACTGAACTAATTATAAGAGGTTCATTCTGATAATGGCGAGGGGTGTTGATGGTGCGTTCCAACCGGGTCATGTGCGTGCATGGATCCTGGTCTGCCTCTGAGGATGTAAGACGCCGTGACATCTGTAAATAGGTCTGTGCCAATTGGTTGTCACTTTAGGGAGTGATACACCCTACTGTGGGGCCGACACAGGATATTTATGTATTAGGGAGCCGATCGCTTGGGGTAGGGTTTTAGGGTACGCTTAGTTCTGTCTGTTTCTGTTGGTACCGTCTGTTTCTGTTGGGTGGTAACACCTGTCTGTTTCTGTGTGGTACCGTATGTTCGGGTGGTAAAGGCCCATTACTAGTGTACACCTAATTCCACATTCTGTTTCCATAGGGATAAATCTGTTTCTTCTTCTGTTTGTTTCTGATCGGGTAGTAAAGGCCCATTATTAGCATTCTGTTTCTGTTAAAGTATTCTGTACCCGTTCCTGCTTCAATTTAGACATTAGGGTGACACCTAATTTTGTTATACTAGTATTAGTGCAGAGAAGTGTAAAACAATAGTTTATATCATTCTGTTTTTCTGTTATATCTGCTACACCTGTTATAGTTATCTCACATCCAGTTTTATGTTCATATCATATTATTATTATCTGTTCATATGCTGAAAGTCACTGGACTTGCCAGACTTTTTGTCTGACCCTTGTTGTTTCGCCTCCTTTCTTCCGTTTCCCCCCCAGGTTATCCAAGGAGGGAAATACTTTAGCTTGATCCGGATTTCTCTTTGCTTGAAGTGCTTAAAGTATGGCTTGGCTCTGTATAGCTTCCGTTCCATGGGGATTATGATTTTAAACTATGCATTTTGAAGGCTTTTGTACAAGACTGATATTTGTACTTGAATTCTGAGATTTGAAAGGATGTAACCATATTGATTTCTGTTTCTACTGTAATAAAGTTAAAATTTTTCAAGTACTGTTTTATCTGTCTTGTAAGTTTCTGTTCTGTTTACTAAAATACTCCACCAAAGTTAAGGCATTCCCTTGGTGAGTGACCTTAACGGAGGTGGGGTGTTACATGTTTTGTTAAGTATCATTAGCCTAACCAATTTATTTAACCCATTTACCCATGTCATATTTGGTTAAGAGTCATTAATCAAATTAACTTAACCCTATCATGTGGCATTAATTACTTAATGCACCCCAACCTCTCACATTAGACTTTGTTGTGGTTACTAGTTAAGCCGGTCGGTTCCGGGTAGCTTTACACCACAACTTGGTCTAACCTCGGGTTCAAGCACAACATGACCAACTTCTCACATTGGGTCCTATTGTTTGCAACTACTAGTTAGGCCGGTCGGTTCCGGGTAGTTTTACGTTGCAAACTCAACCCAACCTCGAGTTGGCCACTTTCATGTTTAGTCTAGTGTCATGTTCATAGTCAAGTTTTCAAGCAATTGGGTAGACCTAACTTAATAGGTAAATTCCCAATGGGTAGACCTAACTTAATAGGTAAATTCCCAAGCTTATGTTTTTATGCATACTTACATGTCAACTTCCATGTTATATTTCAAGTCATGTTTCAAGTATAAACACATGTCATATTTAACGTTACATGTTGTCATGTTTATACCCATAATGTGACCCCAACGCTTTTTAAACTAGCATATACGTTCGCAACAACGTGATGGATTAAAAGAAGAGACTTGGCAAAGGAATGAAAAAAATGGGTATTAAGCCACAAGTTAATCATGGTGGCAAATGAGGCACAAATGTGTTCATTAGCTTGCATGTTACATTCTTAAGACTCAAAAACATGCATCAACCCAAACTTGGTACATAAGCGAATCATGGTGACAAAAGACATGGAATGATGGCTAGAAACTCGCATATATCATCATATAAGGATTATGACTTCATATGCAAGTTGACATAATGATTATGAAGGTTCTCATGTTGCATAATGCAACATTTCAACATAAAGGTTGTGGCTTTTTGCTCATAAGATCAAGCTAATGACTTCATAGACTTGCATGACATGATAGCATATATCATTCTCAATGATCAAACCCAAACTTGCAACATGAACATTTAACTTCATAGTTAATATCTAAGAGTAGGGAATGGCTTACATTGCTATGAAGGCCTAAATCGAATAAACTAAAGCTTGTAATGAAGCCTATGCATGCCATCACCCAAAAAGCCAAAGATGGATGCTCCAAATCAACAAATACACCATCTTTATGAACAAAGACCAAAACTTTTGCCTTGAAATCAACTTGAGGAGCTCTCATACTAACATAGGGACTCTCTAATACTCTCATGATCATGAAACCTCTCATAGAAATGAAGTGGAGGCTAGGATAGTTGAGTGGAGGCCATGAGAGTAGAAATTTGGCCATAGTTTAGTTGCATGAATGAATAATGAGGATTTATGATAGGTTAGGGTCTTATTTATAGATTAGGCAAGTGTTTTAGGCCATAGGATTAAACCTAGATTCAATCCAAGCCATCAAAGCATGTCTTGGGGAAGAAGTCAAGTGTAGGAACCATCTAGGGCCTTTAGATTAAAGATGAACCATGAGAACCATCCAAATGCAAAATCTGCATTTGAGCGAATCGGCCCACGGGTTGACAGCCAAACACCCTGGATTAACCCCTAGTCGACCCAGCGGGCTCGGGTCGACCTCAAAAATCGGCCGGTTCGGTTATTCCCCTCTCCCAATTCGCTGTTTTGAACATTTTTGCATATTTATTTATTTAATTTTCAATTATATATATATATATATATATCAATATATATATATATATTTCTCTGCGCAACCCATTTCACTTAATTAAGTATACTTTAATTTGGGAATTTTTCGTGAAACTTCGCGAGGCCATATCTTGGTCATACGGACTCCGATTCTCGAAAACTCAGACTCTATTTCGCGTATTTTTCCGAGACAAACGCAATGGAATAGCCCGTTTTACTTGATTCAGAATTTAAAATTAAATTCTGCCTTGATTCTCGTCTTAACACGTTATCGAAAAATACGGATTGTTACAATTGTCATGTCCCAAATTCATGTTTTCAAGCTTATTCTCATGTCAAGTTTTCATGTCATATTTTCATGTCATATCATGTCAATTCCATAGCCAATTTTCAAGTTTGCCTAATCTACCCAAAACGTATCCCCAACGTACATGAATTCGCATTAATACAACATGTCAAAATAGGGAATAACACAAACAGGATAGTCATAGAATGGCAAAGGTGTTCACAAGTTAAGCATGATGATTATAACATTACAGGCATATGAAATAGGGTCTCAACATCAACTTGACAAGACATGGTGATAGACATGGTAAAGGATTGACATAAGATAGTACCCCAACAATAGTTTCAACATCACTGGCATGGCAAGATAAAGATCGTAAAGGGGTTTAAGATTAAACATGAATATATCCAAATCAAGTTCATACTAATATTCCACAAGTCAACATTTAAGATGAATATATCTGGGGTGTACAAAACTAGATCCAAAATAATAGATTTAAAAGTGATAGTCATAGATCCAAGATATGCAATGGTAGATCCAACTTAGTTATCATGTTTAGGCATAATTTCAGTTTACATCGTGTTCAGGTTAAATTTACAGTTTAAATCTAAGAGTGACAAAGGGCTTACAGATCGTAGTCTAGAGAATGAGAAAGCAAAAAGAGTAGAAGCAGAATCTCTAGCAAATCCCCAAACCAATGTAGCACTAACAAAGTCCTGAATAGCCTCCTTGTTCTCTATCTTCCAGTCAGAACTTCAGCAGCATATGGTCGGACAAGAATGTGATAGAAAGTCTAGGGTCAGGGGCTGTTTATATAGTGTTTAGAGAGTGAATCTGGACAAGCAACGAGATCAGATACATCTGGCTCAATAACAGGCTAGGTGACCAGGTCGACACCTAAGTCGACTGCCCAGTCGACTTGGTCTGGGGGGGTCGACTGCCCAGTCGACTCCCTAGTCGACCTGGGTGCTGGCGGGATTTTTCCCGCCCAGCTGTCTGGATTTGAAATTCGAATTTTGAACTTGAAATTCGAACTGTTTTGAACTCTGGGATATTCTAAAACTTTGGAGAGCCATATCTTGGTCATACGGACTCCGATCTTCGCAACTCGGACTTGTTTTCAAGCAGAATTTCAAAACGAACGTAATGGCGTAGCCCATTTCCCTTGATTCTTGTTTTAAAATTTAATTCTGCCTTGATTTATAGTTATAACACGTTATTAAAATACGGGTTGTTACAACTTTGCTACTAAGTAAATTTCACACACACACACACACACATATATATATATATACATATATATATACACATACATACATACATACATACATACATACATGCGCAGGCCTTCATTTCTTGGCTTCGGAAAATTGAAAATGTGAGGAAAAAAATTAAGATCCAAATCTAAAATTTTATTTGATCTTGAATTCTATAACACTTCTCTTGCTGGGTGAATAAGTTCGGACTTTGACATGGAATGGAAAATTAAAATGCAAAGTAAAGATTAGCTTTGTGACTTTTTTGCTGGAGGAGCTAGCATCGGAATGCGAATGAAAGTTTGGAAGTGGGTTTCATGATCATGGGGAATGGTGCGTGTTTTGTTCTACCTGGAGCGGAGTGGTTGGTGACTAGGAGAGAAGGCGTGAAGATGGGAGGTGACTGTTTCAAAGTTGAAGGGTGGTAGGATAATGGGCTTGGCGGAGATTAACGTATGATGGTACGTGAGTTCAGTCTGGAGTTCACGTCAGGGAAGAAATTGGGCAAGAGGAGAACCAAACTGACTTGTGAAGTTGAGGTTAAGGATTTATACATGATGGAGCCGGAAAGCTGGAGCTTGCAGAAGTCCCCGTATATTGAAGATGATACTATTTTGGAAGACGGATCCGTGTGGTTTGAAGTGGGTGAAAATCGCATGTTTACCTGACAAGAAGCACTTGACGGTTTAGGAGTTGTGTAGCGTTATATGTGAGGTGGACACAGGCAGGGGGTTGGCATCGAGTCAGGAAATGGGGCGGTCTTGAATGTGTTCTTGCATTTCCGCGAATGAAGTGGCGTTGGGGTGGCCGTTGGGTGTTGGTAAATGGACAGGTTGTATTAGAAGAAATGGAGAACTGCATTTTGAATATGGTCAGCACCAAGAAGACATCCATTCTTTTAAAACGCTGCGTGTTCATTTTTCCAAGGCCTTGGTTCATAATCGCTATATTTTTGAACAATTAGCAACATCCTTATGCATTGGTCCGGTGTCCTGGTGAAGTATGCAGCGAAGAATATTGTGGAGCGGGATGGCATTAATAGGAGGAGCAACTTTATTTCTATGGGAAGGAGTAGTGTAAGGGAGCGGGTCAGTGGCGATATTAAATGGGCCAGGAATATAGAAATGGTAAGGCCCGATACTTTAAATAATTTTGGTTTAATTCAAATTGAATAATTGTATTAACTTATTAACGCATATCTCGTGCGTATGAACTCAGATTGATTAATGGTCAGTCACGTTGGGATCTTATGGACAAGGGCTACAAAATGAAACTGATTGGGAGTGAATTGGAGCTCGTTACAATTTATAGTGGAATAAATTGTCTATCTGAATCAACCGATGGTTATCGTTATTTAACAATGATCGTCCAATGTGAGTAAATCTCACTAACTCTGTATAGTTTATATTTTTATAAATATAATCTAGTACTGATAAATGATAATTGATTGTTGTGTGTTGATTGTTGGTTGAACTGTTAATTAATTGGCTGAAATTATAGATAACGATATATATATATATATATATATAAATCATTAATCAAATATTGGATCTATTTATCAGAATACTTCATATTGAAATGAAATCGATGTTATATATATTGTTTAACATCTGTGAATGCAGGGAAATAGGTTGGAGGGATCCAACTGGATTCCTCAATATTTATAATACTGTTTGTTTTCATATATTGTGATATATGATGTGATATATAATCTATGATTGATTATGATGACACTGGTCATGTTATTTGGTATTTTAAATACCATATGAATTAATAGAATGTACAAAAGGAAATTTTCAAAGTGAATATCGAAAATGAAATATTTTTATATAGAACGAATAGAATTATATAAATGGATTTGTATAAAATGAATAGAATTATATATAAGGATTTATATAAAATGAATAGAATTATATAAAAGGATTTATATAAAATGAATAGGACTTTATAAAAGGATTTATATAGAATAAATAGAATTATATAAAGGGAATTATGAATGACATTTTAGTGTTAGAAATAAAAAAGGAGATTTGTACAAATAATTCTACAGATAAAAATATAAATAGAATTTGGGTTTGAGGTATTGTTTTTAAATATGAAATCAAATTGTTTTGAGTATATAAAGAAATATTATTCACATTCTATGTGAAAAATAGATTAAAGTAAATATTTTACAAATAAAATATTATAAAGGAATTTGGGGTTTGAATTAGGAATTTAAATTGAATTATCGAAATTAGAAACTAATTGAAATTAGTTGAGTTGAATGGCTTTCTGGGTATCCATCTAATGTTGGTTTCGGCCTTCGGGGTTCATGCTTGGGAATTTGTCTCTTACTAGATTACAGTTAGAGACTGATAGAGGCGGGAAGATATTGATGCGTGAATCAGAAATGGAAATATTTTCCAAAGTTAATAACATATATTTTCTAATTTTAGAAAATAAGGAATTTATGAATATATGGAAACGATAAATGGGAAATTGGGAAATGAAATGATGATTGATCGGTAAGATTTCCATTTGGGAATACGACCGTGGTTTGTACACATGTTTTCCTTTGATAATTAAACCACCGACTATTAAAGATTTTGACCATTTCTGTTGTCAGTACGGAGAGACCTGGATCAGATATATTATCTGAAAACCACTCCGTATGGCATTAGCGTTGTGAATCAAATATGATGAAGATAATTGAAGACGGAGTTATGCAGGGGTGTTCAGTAAATCCTTAGTAGAAATTGCCTAAGGTGGATTTACCGAATAGTACCTTTGGTCTGTCCAGTCCTAGGATGACCTGTATGGGAGAATGTCTGATGGAGTATATTTAATAGATCGCGTAAGTTGATCTCTTCAAACGTATTTACGTTTGGTGGCGGAGGAATTCATTTCTCTTAGATGTTTACCTGTGATATGTTTGGAGAAATCAATTTGTGATTTAGTGGGTATGACGATGTGACATTAAAAGTGAATGAATATGTTTTTTGTAAAGGATACGTTATGGCCTTTAGCCTCACAACCGGAAATGGTGTAAAATCGGGTAGGTCGCATGGCTAAGTGGTTAGCTGCCAATTAGGGCGTACTGTCACCAGATCTACAGAAATTCCGTTTACTTCTATAATCTATTTCGATGTTGTCCCTTTCAGGAAACGGTTGCTGATCCCAACCGTTTGTGGTAATACATTCGGTACACTCAAGCGAAATGAGTGACCGGTCATGTTTAGCCTGGGTTGCAAGATGTTCTTGTTGAACCGGTGTATTCCTCTTTAGAGATACACTATCAGAATGTGGTCCCATACCTTGCCAGTTGGAATTCATTACCCAATATGCGCCTGCGGTTTTTGATTATATATTTTATATATATGTGGAACGTGAGATGAAAGCGTTCCGCTAGATGATTGTTATATTATGGTTGACAGACACTATTATAATATCAAAAGAGTTTTGATATAAAGATTGTCGTTTCTTTCAAAAGGATTTGTGAATGTTGAATCAAGTGTTTTGGATTCTCACAAGGGAAAAACCCATTCCGTTTTATACGACGTGGTCTTATGAGATATCGTTTATTATCTTAGACTGTTTAAAATTGTTTACTCACACCAGTCCCATGACTGATCCGAATTTTATTTTATTTTGTTTTCCCTAAACTCTTGGGTGCTCAAATTTGTATGAGTAGTCAAGTAGTTGGGATTTACAGATGCACTAGAAGGAGCTGGAGCAGGAAGCTTTGACAGCATTTTTATAGCTATTGTTTATTTCCGCTGTGATGTAAGTGTTATACTCTAATAATGGTATTGTATACAAATACTGTTTTATTTCAAAGTTATGTTATGAAATATATTTATTCGTTCCGCTGTGAGATTCGTGCTTACTCTGATGTTGTATGTTCTTCTTCTTCTTCTATTCTAATTTTCTATCTTATATATTCTCACCCTCTAACTTCTTTCATTAATTATCCGGTATTTCCGATGCTTGATAGTCGACATTGGGTTATATGTCGATTACTCAGGATCGCGAAAAACTCAGGTCGTTACATTTTCCCTTTTAAAGTAATTTATCATTAATTTATTCATTTCCTTATTTCCCTTTTCCTTATATTCGTAAATTTATATTTTCTAATTTTAGAAAATATATGTTATTAAAATTGGGAAACATTTCCATTTCTTATTCACGCATCACTATTCTCCCACATATATCAGTCTTTAACTATAAACTAGTAAGAGAACAATTCCCTGAATATCAACCGCGAAGGCTGAAACCAACATCATATCGACACTTAGAAAACCATTAAACTTAACTAATCTCCAGTAAGTTTCTACGTTTCTTAACTCCATTTAAATATTCTTGTCAAATCATTGCTTATCCAACTCTCGGATTCAGTTAACGAATCCAGTTCTTTTATGAAAACATTGGTTATAACAATAACGATACAATCCCTACTTTTGAAATAACTAACTTCAAAATATAATTTTCATCCATTAATTTGAATAAGTAATAATTTATTAATTTATTAAATAAATGAAAAATAATTCTTGATTTAAAAACAAAAAGTAAATAATTATTTCCCTAACTTGATATAATCGAAGTCTAACGTATAACTCTCTTTCGAATAACCTATATTCGATTAACTCTTTTTCGAATAACCAACATTCGATTAACTCTCTTTTGAATAACTTATATTCGATTAACATTCCGAACATTGGAATAAATTAACCATTTCAGGTCTACTCATTTTCTAAATTTCGCTTTGGAGTTTATCACTTCCAGGATTTACCAATTTCCTTTTTCACCATTCCGATTTGCAAACGTTTGTTTCTAAACCATTATTCACTTTTAAATGTGAATATTATTTCTTTATAAAAACCTAGACTAGTTATCAAATAAATACTTGATTTCAATTTATAAATATTATTGCAGATTCAAATCGTGTTTATCGAGTCATTTTAAAAATCCACAACTGATCTATTTTTCCTTGAAATAGAATCCTCTATTTTATTTTAATGCAATTTCCTATCTCATTCAAATTCCCATTTAAATTCCTATTTCAAAACCCAATTTCCTTTATAAATGTTTTTATTTGCAAAATATTTATTTTAATCCATTATTCACATCGAATGTGAATAATATTTCTTTTATATAATCAATTCAATTTGATTTCATATTTTAAAATAATATGCCATTTCCAAATTCTATTTAGACTTCTATCTATAGAATTATTCAAACAAATTCCTATTTTATTTCCAACACTTATAATCTCATTGATAATTCCCTTTATAAGTGTTATATTTACATTTCATTTCAAATATCAATTTAAAACCGATTTTTACTTCTTTATGTAAATTAAACCTTATATTTTTATTTATCCAATGATAGATATTTAATTCAATTTATAAACATTGTTTTATAAACTATCTTTCTTAATTTATCTATTAAAACATATTTCCTTTGGATATCTACTTTAAATAAATCTTCTCGTAATTCTTTTATAACTCGAAATTCCCTTTTATAAATCTATTAGTTTTCCAAAAATTTATTATTCCATATACTCTTTATTTAATTCTTATCAATTCCATTCAGCATTTTAACCAAAAACAATCTTTTAAGCTTCCATATAACTGTTAATACTTTTATATAGAAGTTTCTTATTTAATTTTCAATTATCTCCTTTTATAAAATCCATTTGATTTTATAAAACTCTTAAATTTGATATCCATTTAAAAAATTCCTTTTTATAAAATCCTTTGATTTTATATTAAAAAATTATTTTTGTATACACTTTGAAAATTCCCTTTTTACATTCCAGTATTACTTATGGTATTTAAAATGCCACATAACAAGACCAGTGTCATCATAATCAATCACAAATTATATATCACATCATATATCACAATATATAGAAAAAACAGTATTATAAATATTGAGGAATCCAATTGGATCCCTCCAACCTTTTTTCCTGCATCCATATATGTTAAACAATATCAATAATATCAATTTCATTTCAATATGAACTACTCTGATAAACAGAAGAAATATTTGATTAACGAAATATACATAAATATATATATAACTAGATCTATAATTTCAACCAATTAATTAGAAGTTCAACCAAACAATCAACACATCGCAATCAACCATCATTTATCAATTCTAAAAATACGTTACAAAAATATAAAGTGGGCAGAGTTAGTGAGTTTACTCACTTTGGTCGTTTATCGTTAAATAATGATAAACGTTCAACGTTCCATTCAGGCGTTTTATTCCGCCATAAATTCAAACGAGCTCCAAATTGCTTCCAACCAATTTCATTATGTAGCCCTCATCGATACGATCCCAAATGGATCTTGTTTCACTCAATTCCAATCATGTATGCAAGAGTTATACATTTTATAAGATTGTACACAATTTAACATTTATTAATTATTAAATTAATTATAATAAATCTTATTTACTTTCTTTAACCATGTGATTACCATTAGTCACATTTTTTCCTCATCAAACACTTCGAGCTCACGTGCTTTACGAACACCATTATTGCATCTATGGATCTCAACCTCTTCTCCATTCCTCCACTACTTCAAAAACAAACACCACCATCATCATCCTCTTCGATTTCTCTATGCGATCATCACAAATTCAAATGCTTCGCACCCTATATATGAATCACGACTACCAGCTTCTCACTCATTGACACAGTGCAACTCACGATAGAAAAAACATGTCAATCCCCATAAGTTTTTGGCCAATACACTCCATTCGATCTCAAGAACTCAAAAACAATACTCGTTTACTACATCGATGCTTCCTTTTCACAATAATTCAAACCCTAAGTCTACTGCGGCTTATTGAGCCTATCTGAACTTGCATCGCATGTAGCATAATGGGAATGGATTTGTAGCTTGCGTCAAGGGGAATTCAAGGATTTAAGTTTTTAATTTCTAACATTTTATTGGATTTGATATTGAATTATGAAGCTATCGTTTTTGTTTTGAGGGAAGAGACGGCAGCTGAAGTATTTTGACCAGAGAAAATAAAAGATTACGTTTAAAAATAGTGTAGGTTATTTATAGAGAAGTTTTAATATTTTATTATATTTTTGGTTGATTTTTTTTCCAGTCATAATCAATAGCTATACATATTCATTGCTTAAAAATTCGTATGATTACATATAAATCCTTTTTTTAGTGAAAATGGACATGTAACTACAATTCGACATTACAGATCCAAAGAAACTTGTTTCGTCAAATTCCGAGTCCGTTTGCTCACACAGCGTATTTTTAAAGTCAAATTATTAACTGTTTTTCACATTAAAATTCCGCACGGCCTCATACTAACTCCAAAAATCACGAAATTTTAAATCTAATAATAATTTAATATTCCGGATCCAACAAAATTAATTTCATTAGAAAACGGATGTCTTTTGCAAAATGGCAATTTTTATGAAGACTAATAAACCCAATAAATATTAATATATTTAAAAACAATTTAATTTAACAATAATAAATTAATATTATCTTATATATTCACATAGAATACCATACAGCTATAAAATAAACAAAGTTAAATTGATGTTCCATTTATATTAAAAAATCCATTTATAATATAAATAAATTGTTACAAATTATAAACGAATTCCATAGTGACTATTTGAAAATTTAATTTAGACATAACTCACAACCTACACGATGAAATCTCGATTTTTCTCTTCCATTAGAAAATAATAGTCCACCAGTTCTGAATATTTCTTGTTTCATAGAAATCCGACTTAAAACGGATTCTTTATATTTAATTGAAGTTCATAGCTCAATTTTACGAACTACCACGACATTACAGGTTCATTTTAATTATATTATAATCAATACATTCAACCGTTATTTATTAAATATATTCGTTATTATAATTCAATTCTAAACTGAATTAAATCTTATAAATAATCCAATTCACACAATATTGCGAATTCTACTATTTCCGACTATTTCAGAATTTATAATTTATTATTGCATTATTAATATAAATTAAATATTCAATATTATTTAATTCAATTCATTTTAAATTACCAAATTAACTTTTAAATAACTAGATAAATTATTTATTAACTGTTAAAATATACGGGACGTTACAAGATTTGGAATGAAAGAAGGTAATCAACTTACCGAAACACGAGAAGTGTTAAAAATGAAGTACCAACAGTTTTGCTCAGGATGGGAATGAGATAACGAGAGATTAAATTTTGTAAGGCTTGATAATCCTGATAAAGGTTATGAACCTTTATTTTAATTAAGTTTGTGAAAAGAGGTTATATGATCTTTTGAAAGGATTTCTAAGGAAAATTTAAACAAGAGGTTTAAATAAAGCAGATCATTGATATTTATGGGTGTAATTCCCAAAGTAAAAGATGATTGAGTAAAAGAATATTCTGAAATGGAATGAGACTTATGATATGTTTTACATCACTTGATTTTAATATGCGCACATATTTGGAAAGACCGTGTTTCAACCCATCCTGAATAACTATACAACGATCCTTGAAGATATCGAAGATGGTGGTTGAAGAACAGAGATCTCCACATCGAGAGGACTGCTCATTGATAACTCGGGCCGTACACCCACTATGGGTTATATTTGGATGGTAGTTCGAACATACTTGGAGATTTTTTTTTCGGATATGCAAGGGCCTCTCTCCATTATCAGACAAGGAATAAGGTGCCTTCGATTTCGTCCAGACCCAAAACGAACTTGTAAATGGATGTATGTCTGACATTGTACATTACAATATAACAAAATAATGTCTATTGATGTTATATCAGTTGGTGGCGGAGGATTTCTTCTCTTAGCTCAACACCCTCCTCTAAGACTTATGAACTTAGAGTACATATATTAATAGACACCGATTATATGTCGTGAATTGACAATGTTGCATGCCAAGTGCTGATACATCATAGCTTCTTCTTGAAAAAGAAGAGCTTTGTGGATGATGATTAAAGCATGGCTGATATAGCATAGCTTTGTGTGTGAATTCGACAAGCCTCACAGCCCGTGAATGGCCGAAAATAGGATGATGGACACCAGAGAAAGAACATATGTTTCCTTCTAGCTAAAAGTGATGCCATGGTATGTAGCCTAGGAAATTTACTTATGTGGATGATGGAATCAAGGCTCCATGGATGATGATCAAACAATGACCAAGATGACGGTCAGATACGACGTGGAACGTTATGTTAAGGAGTAACCCTAACTCACCTGGAATTGGTGGGCCGACATGGCTGTTCCAACGATCACATGCGTGTGAGTCCTGGACATCTTGCTAGGGATGATCTGAACAATTAAGCACGATCCTTACCTTGGTCATTGATGGAATCCAGCTTTCAATACAAGACTTACGTTTTCAGTTACAAACCTATATGACAACATAATGGGATGGGGTATTATGTCATCTAAGGTTGATACATTTATTTGTCAAAATAATTTCTGCACTATGCACTACTGATAATAAAAGAGAATTTTTGTGTATCAAGCATGTTTGTATATTATAAGGTAAAACTCTATCTCCCAGTTTGTATTGCATTGTGTAATGGGACTTGAGTCTTATAATAGCTTCATTTTTCAAAAAGCTTTGCAAGTTATATGATTGGTATTCAAGTGGAGACATGTTATACGGCGTGGTCCAATGATTTACCCAACTTTAAACTAAAGTAAATAATTGTTTTTTGTTTTCACACAAGTTTCATGACTGACTTGGAGTTTATTGTTTCCACCTAAACTCTAGGTGCCCATATTTTTCGCACGAGCATCTTGTAGTATTGGTTTTGTAGATAAATTTAATGCAAGATCCTAGAGTATGGATGGAGTTATACTACGGATTATTTTTTAGCCTTCCACAAAGAGTTTATTATTTTTGTTGTGAATTGTAATTTACTGTACTCTGATATTTTCAATGTACTCTTATATATTTTGTACTCTGATGTAAAATTATTTTAATAACATTGATGTATTCTTTTATGTTTTGTTCCGGTGTGTTGTATCCCTTAACGGTTCGAGGATTTCTTCCTTTGGGATGAACTTAGGTGCCTTATGGTCGGTCCAAGGGAGGGAATTTATGGGTCATCACACTTATGCCTACCATTTTAGTGCTGAATATGAGCATATCGTCCACATATAGGCATATTATAATACCATATTCATCTATTAATTTTGAATCGATGCACTTATCAGTATTGTTACGCTTGAAACAATTGGACAAAATTAGAGAGTCAAATTTCTCATGTTATTGTTTTCGTACTTGTTTTAGTCCATATAAGGGTTTAACTAGTTTACAAATATTATTTTCGTTTTTGTACATGACGAATCCTTCTGGTTGTCACATATACATTTCTTCGTCCGATTTTCCAATAAGAAAAGTAGTCTTGACATCCATATGATGTACATACAATCCACGAATATTCAAGAGCAAAAAGCGCCCTTATTGATGTTAGTCTAGTGACTAGAGCATATGTATCAAAGTAATTGATGCTTTCCTTTTACCTAAATCCTTTGGCTACTGGCCTTGCTTTGAAAGTTTGAACAGACCCATTTGTGTTGTTTTGTTTCCGAAACACCCATTTATGTCCAATTGGCTTAGATCCGACCAATAAATCTGTTAGAACCTAAGTAGTTTAGATAGAATTGAATCCATCTCATCCTGTATTACTTCTTTCTAGAAAGTAGTATCTATTGAAGTAATAGCTTCTGTAAAGGTTTTAGGATCTTCTTTGTTATTCAAAATATAAATTGTCTCAACAAGAAATTTATTTCTATCAACAATAACAAGGTGAACAATTCATCTGGTGAGAAAAAAATCAGGATCAAAGCTTTTGGCTTTCCTTGGTCATTGGGTTCTTTTAGGTTCATCTGGTATGTTTTAAAGTCTCCTTTTGTTTGGAGAGCTATATTCAATGTTTTCATCCTTCCTTTTGTAGATGATTTGCGTGGGATCTAAAACCATTATGGAATCACATAAAAATTATTTTTGATGAAAACTACATCTTCTGATTCCACAATCACATTAGATTCTGCATCCAATAATATGTCCGCTTTAGAATTTTCATCATATTCCACGAATTTACTTTTTAATGCTCTTGGTCAAAGTTTTATTCTTTTCAGATTTGTGACACCATAAAAGTCTAAGCAACCCCAAACCTTTAGATATTTCAAGTTTGGTTTTCTTCCTTTCCATAATTCATAAAGAGAAGTCTTCTTTTTCTTTAATGGAATTCTATTATGCAAATGACATGCTGTTAAATTTTCCACTTCCCACAAATTGACATGTTGTTTAACATTTAAAATCAGAGCATTAGTCATTTCAACAAATATTCTATTTTATCATTCAGCCAGTTCATTTGGTTGCGGAGTATAAGGTGCACATGATTGATGAATAACTCCATTTTCTTCGCAGAAGAACGAAAATTCGAAGGAAAAATATTCCTCACTTCCCAGCACCTTAATCTTCTTTCCCTTTTGATTCTAACATTAGTTTTGAAACGTTCAAACATTTCAAAATCTTAATCTTTTGATCTCATTAAATGGATGTGTGTGCATATTCAGAATAATCATCTATAAACGTTATAAAGTATCTATTACCACCTCTACTAATATACAATTTAATTCGAAAATGCCTGAATGAAACAGTTCAAGTAGCTGGGTGTTCCTTTAAGATTTTGGAAACTGTTTTTTTGCACATCTTTTCTTCAATACAAGTTTCATATTTAGATTGGTTTATATTATCATATTAAATCAATCCTTCTTTAGACATAAATTGTAAATTTTTGTAACTTAGATGTGCCTGTCTACTATGCCATAATTGAAATGGATCGACAACATAAGTAAATTCACTCATTTTATTAATACTTAATTTAAACATACCATTACAAGCGTATCCTTTCCCAACAAACATACTACCCTTAGACAAAATAAGACAATTATAGTCTAGAACCTACTTAACACCCTTATTACACATGAGACTTGCAGAAACCAGATTTTTTTTCTTATTTCTAGATATGTAAAAAATTAACAAGAACCTTTTTCCAAAAGTGAACTCCAATTCTATGGTTCCTTTTCCAACTACATCTGAAGCATTATGGTTTCCCATATGCACCTTGCTATAATCGGAAACCTTCTCATAGGATTTGAACATCTATTGGTTGTTGCATACATGAATAGTAACGCCAGAGTCATACCACCAATCATTATCTTAGGTAGTATCTTCCATGTTTAGTCTTGTGATCATATAGATGTTTAATTTTGAAACCATGGCAATGATTTCTGATTCTTCTTATTCAACCATGTTTGCCTTGTTGAAAGTACCTTGATTGTTCTTTTTTCCCTGGTTAGCATTCCGTCCTTGTTACTTTTTCTTCTTTTTGAAAAATCTACAGTCGCATTTGTAATGCCCAGATTAGGTACAAAAGTAGCAGTCACCCTTTCATTTGCCATTGCTATCTCTTTTGCATTTTTCAGTGGGCTTGTTATCATTTTCAACGTTGTTAATATTGGAAGTAGAAGTAGATTCAAAAACTTTTTTCTCATGATTCCTGGTTTTTTCTTCAATATGAAGATGTTTTTGAATCTATCCATTGTGAAATCCTCTATAGAATGCATAAGTTTCTTTCGATAATCACTCCAACTCTTAGGAAGTCTGACAATTATAGCTCCAACTTGCAAAGTCTCTGGGATGATGATCATTACATCCTTTAATCTGTTGAAGATTACTTGTACACTACACCATAACACCAATTTGGCACACAATGCTACGGAGATAAAATACGGGGTATAACCGTATCATATTTGATAGAGCTTAGATCCATATCAAACTACATTTTGCGATCCGCGCTACACTAAACACCCTAAATCTGACCGTCCATCGGGGAAGCTCCGGATCAGTTAATTTGACACGGCCTTTGGCCAAATCTAATGCGTATCATATTGTGCATCCTATTAGGCACTCCAAACACAAATTTTTGCCGCTCCCTTTTGTTTTTGTTTTACTTTAATGGTGACCGAAAACCAAAACCCAAATTAGGGTTTTCGGTCACCAAATCGTGCCTCCACCTTTCTCTGGAATCTCCTCCTCCGGCAGAGATGGACAACACTCTCCTTCGATAGAAACGCAGTAACCTTTGTGATCTGAAGATGATGATTCGATTTGTATCTCTGGCTTTGCGCTAGTTAGATCATTGGCATCATTCCAGTGTGCTAATCGACCTTCATCAAAGTTCCAGGTATAATTATAAGTAGTCGTGCTTTACCTAATTCAGCTATAAGGTGGAATTTGATTTGACGAACAGGCTTCTCAAGGGGACCTTACATCCCAATAGCCACTGTACATGTAAATGATGCCAATGATCTAACTAGCGCAAAGCTTAGAGCTAATGATGAGGTTTACTCTATAATTCTAATTATTGGCTTAACTGAAGTGATAAATAGATATTGTCACTGTGGTATAAGGTCTAAATGATATTGATAAGGCAATTGAGTTGAATAGCATAGAAATTGGGAAGATTCCAAAATTTTATGCTATTCAACTCTTGCCTTATCATATCGTAGGTAATCTGAAGATTGTGGACTTTGGTTTAACACACTTCAGAAACGGTATGAGTCATGAAAAAGATCAACTTATTCTTAATTTGTATCGTTACATTTAGCTAATTCCTTTTACTTGTTCATATCTCTTATTGTGTCACTCTAACTTTTGATTTTGTTACTTGTTCATATCTCAACATACTTACAGAGATTTCTAGTTCGATGCTGAATGAGATACTTCCATTCATGTAGTAAGGATGCTAGGATATATGCATGCTTATTACAAAACTCTTACTTATTACTTTCTATGGCTTTTTGCTGAACCTGTGGGGTAATGAACTGAGAGTGCAATGTCATATGGGAAGGAGTCGAAGGAAGAATTGGCAAAATTAGTGGAAGGAAGGAGGCTCAAGGTTAATATCTAAGGTAGCGATCGATATGGTCATTTTGTTGGCGATGTCCATTTCAATAATATTTTTATCCAGGTAATTCTGTCATGGTACAATTAACCCTCATTTAATACTAGAAGTTATTAGTATTTTGAACCATATAGGTTATAACTACGCAGTAAAACAACAATTGTGCAGGGTCTACTGGATTGGGATTTCTGTCATGGTAGTTAGCAGGAAAAATCCGAGCATTTGATATAAACTTCGGGTAATATCTCTCTTTTTTCCATCCCCCTCATCTAGGATACACAACATTAGATAAGGGTGATAGAATAGAAAGGGCAAGGCTATAGCAATGTTATATCTACATTGCAGCCAAGTGACAAGGAGAATTATAATAAGTTTGTGGTTTAATACTTTTAGAGAAAATTAGTAAGTCATTACGTTAAAATCATGTTTGCGCCGATTTTGGAGAATGAAAAACAGACTTTATCAACATCATGAGCAAGCTTATTGTCATAATACTTTGATTTACAGCAAACACATGGATTTCATCGGCATGATCAACATGCATGCTCAATCTTCCCGGCCTCTACTGGAGTTATATCAAGCTGATCATATGTTTTTACCTTTTTTTGTTAGTTCTTACTGTTATGAAAATCTTTGATAGTTTCCTTTGTATATGTTTGTATGTTATACATTGTGTTCATGTTATGAAAAATTTTGTAATGCTTTGAGTTTATATATAAATTGTGTTATTCTTGTGTATAAATTGTGGTATATATGCTGCGTTATGAAAAATATGTGCTATAGTTTCCGTTTACATATATATATATATATATGCATGTGTATATATATGTGCACACACAGATATACTTAGATACGATCAAAGGCCGTGTCTGAGTACAATTTAGATACGGCTATAAGCCGTATGTTATCACTAGTGAGATACAGTTTATAGCCGTATCTAAAAATTTAATCCGCCATTTTTTGATGCGGTATTTTGCTGTGTTTAAGAGCTTTAGATACAGCTAAAAACACAGCTTAATTAGCATATAAGGTGTAGTGGTAATTGATGTACTTGGTCCAAAACAGAGACATTATCAAGCATCTTAAATTCGAAGAATTCAAAACTTAAAAACTTATCTGCTCCTTGCTACTCATTACTGTATTTTGTCTTTAATGCTATCTAGATTTCTCGAGGCGATTTGACAGAAGTAAAAGATCGTACAATTAATTAGGCAGTGTATTAAGAATGTGTCCCCTACATACAAATTCATCTTCCTCTCTTTTCTTTCTCAGTGCAATTATTTCTGCGCTATCCTTATCAGTAGGCAGTGCAATGGGTTGTAGATCAGGGTCTAGCACATATGCTATCCTTATAGTTGTGTGAAGTAATAGAATCTTATCTTATCATCTAGTATAACTAGTCGTCAAAGTGATTGAGTTTGGTGAACTCTTGATTCATAATTTTGTAAGTCAATTCTATCCATTTGCCAATGCCGTTGAAGCTTAAGATTGTTGGTTATTTGATAAGTAAAATGAATAAAAAAGAACAAGAGGAATTTACGTTTGAGGAACATGCAGAACGCTATCTTTAAGGAATTATTCGCCCCTACTATTTTGCAGTGAATAGGGCAACGAACTTCTTCCAAGATACAATAAATAGCAAATTTACAAAAGAAAAGAACATAGGGAAGAAGAGAAATTTGGAGAAAATTGTCTTTCCAGGGAGAAAGGAGGAGTTTATACAAAGGGCGAATGGACATGACCACTGAAGGTAGTTACGCGCGAGAAGACACGATTGTTCATTTAGAAAATCTGACAGTTTGGAACAGTCGAACCCACGGCGTATGGTAACGCACGCGCCCACGTACTTCATGTTCCCTTGTGACTATCTTTAACCTATAATAATATTTTATAGGCCCAAACCCTTTTAGCCTAAGCTATTGTGTCCATCTCCAAGCCCAAGTTATTTTAATTCACAATATCCTATTCAAACTATTCCATATATGAATAGATAGTTCATAATAGTTGTCGATGTGGGACAATTAATATTGCCATCTTTCCAAAATCTCCCACAAGATGTCATATAACTTATGTATGCATATGAGAAAGTACATTTTGGTTAAACTTTTCTCCTTAGTCCATATATTTAAGTTTCAATAGAATATTTGGTAGTGAATACTTAAACCAAAATCCTATACGATGAAGCGAAATATATGAACACATAAATATTATAATGCTTATGTAAAATGTTATAACAATAGGTTGGTTATTAATTTCCTTTTGGTTTTCATGAACATGTATAAAGTTATATCCAAACTTTATTGAAGCATTATTTCTTATGTTCGTATAGGTGACCATTCTTTCCATCCTTATTACTATGGACAAATGATCACCACAAAACGTAGCAATACAAACATTTACTCTTTCATGTTTGTCAATCACTTAGCTGCAACTTGTTGTTATCCATTAAATTTTAGGCTAAGAAACATAAGGTCAAATTTCTATTGTTGGTGGTTAAAAAAATTATACCCATATCACAACTAGTTGTTTTAACCATTTCTCTTGGTAATCTCTTGGATAATGGGTCTCCAAATTTTTCTTTGATCTTACATATGTAGTTGTGATGATACCATCCATAACTAGTTTCCTGACATATGCAAGTCTCAGGCTTATATATCTAGACTTTCCACTATAAATCTTATTATATGCTCTAGATATAGTAGATTCACATTCACAGTAAACAAAATGACTGATGATGGTTATGGCCACAACTCTATCTCTGTTAACAAATTTCCCAAATATATTGCTTCCTTTGCTAACGCTTCCAAAGTAATAAATTCCACTTCCAATGTAGAATGCGCGATAATTATTTGTTTCTTAGAGGCCTATGATATTGCACCACCTCCAAGAGTAAAAATCCATCTAGTTGTTCCTCAATTTTAATTTTTAGGATTCGAACCACTAACACCTAAGTATCCTTCAAGAACTGCTAGGAAATTTCCATAATATAGTCTTAATTTACTTGTTCTTTTAAGATAACCTAAGGCTCTACCAATTGTTTTCAAGTGTGTAATACTAGGATTATTTGTATACCTAGAGAGTTTTCACACTATATAAGAAATATCATGACGAGTGCAATGCATGTCATACATGAGACTATCAATTAAACTTGCATATTCTACTTAAGAAACTACTCTTTTAGAATTTGCAAATATTTATAGAAGAATCATAAGGGTTGTTTACTTCTTTAAAACGTAAATGTTTATACTTGAGAAGTACCTTTTCAATGTAGTGAGACTGACATAAAGCATATCCCTCATGATATTTTTTTCACTTAGATCCTTAGAATAGTATCAACTTCGTATAGGTCTTTCATTTTAAAACACGAAGTTAAATATTTCTTTGTCTCATTTATTCCTTCCATGTTAGTAAAAAGATGGGCATATCGTCCACATATAGGCATATTATAATACCATTTTTTCTGTGGATTTTGAATAGATGCCCTTATCATCATTATTATGCTTGAAACCATTGGACAAAATTATAGATCAAATTTCTCATGCCATTGTTTTGATGCTTATTTTAATCCATATAAATATTTAACTAGTTTACAAACCAGATTATGACACCCCACGTCCGTTAATGTCACTCACTAAGGGAATACATTAAGTTTCGTGAAGCATTAAAGGTAAACAGACATATAATAATTATAAGACAGAATAAATAAGATAGCAACGAAAAATTAAATTTTTATTTCAGACATAAATCATAATACCATGGTTTACAATACCATAAGTCACAAAAACCATTACAATAAAATAACTTCTGTCTTGCACCATCAGAGTACATAAGTAAAAAAAACATAATTCCCTAATTAAAAGAGTTAAGTCATAGTAGAGACAAGAACTTGGGCCATACTTCAGAAGTAGCTCCTAGCAAGATGATATCTGAGTCCTGACTAAGCCTGAGTCTTTCCTCCTTGAGAACCTGGGGGGAAACGGAAGAAAGAAGGAGAAACAAAAGGGTCGGATATAAAGTCTGGTGAGTCTAGTTGCTTTTAGACAGTAAATAAATAAAAGTAACATGATAGCCATATAAAATGGATAAGTGAGATCACTACACAAATGGTAGGTGTGACAAGGTAGACCGAGTAAGGTGTATACACTTCTCTAGTGTTTACTCTGCACTATTACTAGTATAACTAAAATGAGATGATCCCTTCCACTATAAGTTGGTAGACTTAGGGCATACGTCCGAGTGTACACTAACCACTTCTCTAATCGATCGGCTCCCTACTCCGTAGATATCCTGTGCTGGCCCCACGGTAGGAGGTATCACTTCCTAAAGTGGCAACCCTTAAGATGAGCACAACCATATCTATTGGTGTCACGGTCGTCTTATCCCCCTCTGCCCAGCTCATGCACGTACATGGCCTGGTCGGTTTGCGCCGCCCATATCGTCCGTCTCGATTGGATCTCTTATAATCAATCAGTAAGTGTGCCCCTTCTCCGCCTAGTACGGAGTTCTTTATTTGATACCTACTTCGGGTTACCTACTGAAATGGGTCCCACACAATATGATACGAGCTCTCCCCTTTGTCTTGTATCCCTACTAGATTTTTCACTGACTATGTATACCCTTAGGTGTCTTTGATTACATAGCCCTATGTTAGTTATGCTTAACCTAATGGGTGTCTTTTATTGCATAACCTTATTGGGTTAAGTTCGTGGGTCTATATGTAAATATTACCCACCCCCTCTAATTTACTTGACCCACATACTACCCATCCAATTTTACTTAACCCTAACTTAAGTTCATAATCATACAATTCTTTTGGATTAAATTAGGTTAAGTAGTCCAATTCTTTACCACATCCATTTATGGTTTATAATGGGCTAGACCGCCGACATTAGGCCTACAACATGTGGATGATGGATATGCCGGTCAGGTTCAGGTAGACTTATTCCACAGTTAGGCTTAACCTCGTGTCATAGCCCGATTCATATTTACGTACTTAGACCTCCCACATTAGGTCGGGTCCGGGCAGACTTCTACCACTAATGCAACCTAACCTCGTGTCACAAGTACAATTACAATTCCTAATTGTAATTACTAAGCATTCCATTTTTAATTAATTAATTAATTAATCCTTTCCCTTTATAAGTTTTAATGCCCACTTTATCCAATAATTTGAATTGTATGTCCAAAAATGTTCATATTCAAGTTATGTCAATTATTAACCCTTTTTCCATGTTCCCTAGCTAGCGTACTCATAAACTGGCGGCAAGCCTAGGTTAGACAATCGCCTAGTCATAAATGATAATAGGGAAGATAATGGGAACATAACTAAAGTGGTCGTCTTGGCATAAACGTAAACTAGCATGATAATAAGGTGAATGGACATGTAATTAACATCATAAAAAGGAGGATATAAAACTATTGAACTTGTGGCAAATACTATGATGTCAAAGCAAGCATAATGAGATCTAAATTAACCATTTAGATGTCCAAGTATTTAGATCTAGCATAACTAGGGTGACATAGTAACATGTTTAGATCTAAAGATGAATTCACATGTCAAGTTTACAACATATCCAAATTGATCACAATATAACAGGTAAAAGGTGATTTACATAAAGAACTAGATCCAACCAATGTTACAGTTGTCCAATTTAATAAATGTACATTCACGACAATATAGTTTCAAGTCCAGATCCACATAGGCAACATAATAGAATAACCACAATTTTATTAGATCTAGGAAAATAAATCTATCATGTCATAGTATAGGGTTTAACGCTAGCATAGAATCACAGTTTACAACGTATCCAATTCACAGTCTTTCATAATTTACTTTTATTTATCTAAACTGAAAAGCAACTAGAAACTCACCACGTTAAGGTTTAGAGAATTGAGAAAGAACGGATCTTGAATGTCTGAATTTGATTTGCAAAGTACATTGTTGAAGAAAATGGTTCCGTCTCAGTTCGTATCCCGGTAGCATATGGCCTCCGTGATTTCCAATGAAGAAAATAGGAGAATAGGACACACATATATAGCTACCAAACCCCCTGAAACCGAGTGCCATTTCAGCACTAGGGGTGTCGACACCTCTGTGGGTGGGTCGACCCCTAGGTCGTTGCCCCTTAAGGGGGGTCGACCCCGATGTCGACACCTCTTTTGGGGAGTTGACACCCTAGAGCAGGAATTCTGCCGCTATGTTTTAACTTTCGAATTTGAAGTGTTTTGGAGAAAATTCTGACTCATCTCTGACTCATATGTGTATACATAATATTTCTACGCGTATACAAACTTAAAACCCTTATAACTTCTTCACACGGTGTCTGTTTTACGCAAACTAAATGTCTATCTTGACCAAAATTTCGAGACGGACGCAATGGTTCAGTCTGTTTCCTCTAATTTTGTATATTAAATTAATTACTATTTAATTTATTCTATTTAATGTCATTAAAAATTTTGGGTGTTACATTCACCCCTACTCAAAGGATTTCGTCCTCGAAATCTTTAAGTTCAGAAGAATGCATATCCTACCATCCATCATCCATCTACTCGTCCACAAATCACTGGCATCCATTGTCCTTAAAGGTTTCTAATTCTTATATTAATATATGCAAAGGTGTGTGTATATGTCCCAACACTAATGCGTTACTGATTCAGTTGACCCCTTAATGCAATGTATGTTAGTGCCATGAATCCAATATGTATGCAAATAATCCTATTATATCATAAGAGTTCTATATGTGTGCACATTCATACGCCCAAATGCAACATCCATATGCTAACTCATCCATTTCCATCCATAAAGGAAAATAAAGTGCACACACATCCATATGTAGTATGAGAGTGATTGAGCTGATCTTAGTGCCTAATGTGTGTGTATATGCATCCACAGGCAACCACTAGCAAACACTTGCATCAATCAAAAATAACATGTTTCAAACGCATGTTTACATCCATAGGATTCCTATCTAAAAGCCGAAAAATACTATGGATATGATATACTCTATTGACAGAAACAAGCACTGATAAAACTTTGAAAAAGGAGTTAAGAACATACCGTCGAAAAGAAAGGGGTAGAAGAACGAATTTGTCTTTGATCTCCCAAGTCGTATCCTCTAGGCTATCTCCCCATTGAACCTTTATTAACTTGATCTCATTATTGCACAGCTTTTTAACTTCTGGCCCAAGAATACGGGTAGGGACTCGTCTGACTGTCGCCTCCCGTTCCACTTCTACTTCTTCCAACATACTCGACTCAACAACTTCTGCGGCGTCATGCAGATACTTACGCAGATGAGAGACGTGGAATACGTCATGAACATTGGATAGATTTTCTGGGAGTTTCACTCTATAGGCCATTTGGCCAATTCTCTCGGTTATGGGAAATGGTCCCACAAACCTAGGTGCCAACTTCCCTATTTGTAATGACCCGAAAATTAGCGATCTTGGTTATCCGATATACAACACATATCGAACATCCAATGATCGAAAATACTGGTAGTTAATGAAAGAAATTAGAGGGTGAGAATAGATAAGATAGAAACTTAGAATAGAAGAAGAAGAAGAACACAACATCAGAGTAACACGAATCTCACAGCGGAACAAACAACATATAATAGATAACATATCCTTGAAATAAGATCAGTACATGTATACAATAACATTTATCAGAGAGCAACACTTACAACACAGCGGAAATAACTATAGCTGTATAATCCAGAAGCCTCCTACTCCAAGCTCTCCAAGTATATCTGTAAAATCCTGACTACTTGATTGCCCATACAAAATTGGGCACCCAAGAGTTCAGGGAAACAAAACAAAATAAACTCCGGGTCAGTCATGGGACTGGTATGAGTAAAACAGTTTAAAACAGATTGAGCCATTAAACGATATCTCATAAGACCACGCCGTATAACGGAACGTGTTTTTGCCTTATGAGAATCCAATATATCTTTATAACAAAAACCTTTTGATATTATAATAATGTCTATCAACCACAATATAATAATTATCTAGCAGAAACGCTTTCATCTCACATTCTTCATATATAGTATACAATCAAAACCGCAAGCACGTATTGGGTAATGGATTTCAACCTATGACAAGGTATGGAACCTCCTTTCGCTAGTGTACCTCTAGAGAGGAATACACTAGGTTCAACAAGAACATCTTGCAACCCGGCCACACATGACCGACCACTCATTTCGCTTGAGTGTATCGAATGTATATCACCAACGGTTGGGATCAGTAACCGTTTCCCGAATGGGACATCATCAACAATAGATTTTTAGAAGTAAATGAAACTCTAGATCAGGTGATTATACACCCTAATAGGTGCGACCTACATAGCCATGCCGCCTGCCCGACTTTTGTCATTTCCGGATGAGAGGCTAGAGGCCACGCTTATCTCTGACAGTTCACACATCTATTCACTTTGAATGTCACATCGTCATACCCGCCAAATCACAAATTGATTTCCCAAAAAATACCACGGGTATACAGCTAAGACAAACGAATTCCTCCGCCACCAAACGTGAATACGTTTGAAGAGATCAACTTACGTGATCTATTAGATATACTCTGTCAGACCTACTTCCATACAAGTTGACTGGGACTGGACAAACCGAAGGCACTATTCAGTACATCCATCTTAGGCAATCGTTATCTAAGATTTATACAATAGCCCTTGCATTTGACTCCGTCTTCAATTATCTTTGGGATATATGATTCACAACGTTTATGCCAATACCGAGTGGTTCTTCGGATAATAATCCAACCGGTCTCTCCATATTAACAACGTTAAAATGGTCGAAAAATTCGATAGTCATTGAGTTAACTATCAAAGAAAAACACGTGTGCAAACAACTATATTATTTCCAAATGGAAATTATATGATCAATCATCAACCATATATATATATATATATTAATATTTTCCTTATTTTCTATAATTAGAAAATATATGTTATTAATGCTGGAAAACATTTCCATGGCTTAATTACGTATCACTATTCTTCCACTTCTATCAGACTCTAACTATAAACTAACAAGAGAACAACTTCCTAAGTATACACTCCGACGGCTAAAACCAACATCAGATCGATACTTAGGAAACCATTCAACATATTAATCTCTAGTCAGTTTCTATTTTTTGTTTAACTCCATTTTGATTTACTCTAATTGAATAACTCTATTTGCTTAACTCTTCGAATAACTAATATTCGATTTACTCTAGTTGTTTAACTCTTATTCGAATAACTAATATTCGATTTAACTACATTCGCTTAACTCTAGATCGCAGCGATCACTATGGTTACGCCTGATTCCCTCAGGTAACATCCGACAGCCATAGGCTATCTGCAGCCCTGCGAATTACGCTAGCAGTCGTGAAAAATGGCAACTTATCCTGAATAACTACGTTTGACTAACTCTATTCGACTAACCATATTCGATCAACTAAATTCGATTAACTCTTTTATATCTTGTCAACTTCCTTTTTTATAAATACTGTTTATTTTCCCAATAGAAATTCCTTTTATAACTCTATTTACTTTCTAAATAAATATCCCTTTATTCTATTTATTTCCTAAATAAATATTCCTTTATTCTATTTCTTTTCTAAATACATATTCCTTTATTCTATTTATTTTCAATATACTTTAAAAATTCCCTTTTATACCTTCACGTATTTCTTAAGGTATTTAAAAATACCAATTAACCGTGATCGATATCGTTCAACACACAGAATCCACAACAGATTTTTTATCACATCATATATTACAATATATGAACAGAACAATATTATAAATATTGAGGAGTCCAGTTGGACCCCTCCAACCTATTTCCCTGCATCCACAGATGTTAAACAATACAGATATAAAATATTCTGATAAACAGAATCAATATTCGATTAACGATTTATACATATATCGTTATCTATAATTTGAACCAATACATACGCAATTCAACCAAACAGTTAACACACATCAATCAACCGGTAATTATCAGTTCTAAATATACGTTAGAAAAATATAACTGTTCATAGTTGGTGAGTTTTACACACTTTCCGCGTTAACCGTTAAATAACGATTTGCGTTAGTTGATTCTGATCAGACAACTTATTTCGCCATAAATTGTAACGAACTCGAATCCACTTCCAGTTAGTTCCAGTGTGTAGTCACCGTCCATAAAATCCCAATGGATCTTGTTTCGCTCAATTCTGACTACGTATGGATAAGATATACATTATACAAGTTACAATAGAATTTAATTTAAATTAAATCTAAACCAGGCCTCACCACACCTCTTGTCCGCCCAAACCCAAAATGAATAGTGTCTTCTCTCTCCCAAAACACAATACCGCAACCTGCTATGATTTCCTCCAACTTTGATTTTCTTTTAACAGCTTGTTTCTCCTCAAACACTTCTCGAATGAACCAACCAAAATGCTTCTCAACATTCTCTCTTCGACCTCACAGCCATGAACTCAAATTCGACCTCGTCTACCAAAATCCGACCTCACCCTCCCTGTCTCGATACACAGTAACGTGTCGACGTCAAACCCAAAGAGACTCCTCCAAACTTCATGAAAATTCAAAACTGAAATCACCATTCAACTTCTTGTCAACTCCTCTCCATCCCCATACCCAACACAACCACTACGAACTCAGAAAGAAAAACACGTCGACCCTTTTTCAGGAACAACCGCGATGCTTCGTACAACCGAACCATCCCAATTTCTGCCAAATTACTCTAAATTCTACCTTAAGATCAACTATACAAACCAATTTGCGAATCATAGCTTAAACTTCCCAAGAATCACAACCCTAAAAGACGCTGACCGTAAACAACGGACGAAAAAGGGCGTCGAGCTGAACAAAACCCCTCTAGAAATGAAGATAGACGCCTTACGATTCCAACCATATATGTTTTACAATTTATAGAATTTTATTTCTATTTCTTATGATTTTCTAAGTATCAAAATTTTGGTATTTCTGAAGAATGAACGCGGCGGCTCCAAGACATTATATAACGGGGGTCAAAATCTTTGTGTGGCTGAAAATGAAGGACGTGGCTCCTTTAATGTTCACCCATTTTGTTTTAGATATTTTATTTTTATTTATTTTTGCTTTCTGAAAATTCGTGTGATCACACACAATACCCAAAAATCACGAAACTGGACATGTAGCTAGAGTTCGATATTACGAACCCAACAAAACTGGTTTCGTCAAATTCCGACTCTGTTTGCTCACACAGCGTACTTTTAAACATCAAAATATCGACTGTATTTCAGATTAAAATCACCCACGCACATACTAACTTAAAAAATCATGGAAATTGAAATCTAACAATAATTTGACATTACGAATCCAACAAAATTAGTTTCATCGAATTCTGAGGTCGTTTACAAAACTGGCTATTTTTTAAGCCCTAAATATACCTTTTAAATATATAAATATATTTAAAAACAATTAAATTTTAATATTTATAAATAAGTATTATCGTATATATTCACATACGATATCATACAGCTTCACAATATTCCTATATGAATTTCTAACTCGATATTTCAAATCCCAATAAAATTGATATTCAATTTATAATGAAATTCCTTTTTAAAATATAAATAAATCGTTATAAATTATAAAGGAATTCCATAGCGACTTTTCGAAAATTTGATTGGGACATAAATCTAAATCTACACGATGAAATCCCGATTTTCCTCTTCCACTAGAAAAATATACTTAACCAACCCCCAACGTTTCTTATTTCACAAAAATCCGACTTAAAAAGGCTTCTGTATATTCGTTTAAAATTCGAATTGCCAAATCGCGAACTGCCTCGCCATTTCGAGTTCGATTTTAATTATATTATAACTTATACGTTCAACCATCGTTAATTAAATATATTTGTTTTACACTTCTATTTATTCTCTAAATTACTATTTATGTAATTAAATAAATTAATTATAACACCGTAAAAATACTGGTCGTTACATTCTTCCCCACTTAAAATAATTTCGTCCTCAAAATTGCTAAGGTAGAAAACAAACCCTATCGACTGGCCAGACTTATTTGTTCACTTCTTAACTTCATTCTCAACTGAACCAGTTTAATTTTAATTAAAACATTAATTAATCCTTAACAACGAAAATTTTCGAAAAATCCTGAAAATTTTCTAGCACCTTAACTTTTGAAAAATTTCGCCAGCACCTCCTTTGTACTAGTCAATAGGTCAAACTCCAACTCGCCTCTCTGGGCCATCTCCAACCAAAAAGAAAATCAAACAGCCAAGCGGTTTGCCAATTCGGCTCATCAAAATCTCAAACCCATATATATATATATATATAAACTTGTACCTTTTGTCGGGTATATCATTATCTCCTTTCATCTGTTGTCAGTTCAGCATATACCAAGGTCAACCCAATCAAACTCCATATGTTTTTATCCACAAATCCAACCATTCGCTTATACCTAAGTCGAATTCAATTTCAAATCAAATTTCCATTCTCGATTCAAGTTCTTAATTTACCAAACCAATTTTATTTGATATTTTCATTTACAATTCAATTTCTACTTATCTGGTTTCAATACCAGTTTCAATTTGCTTTCACAAATTCACATTTAATTTGTTTTAAATTAAACCATTTATTTCTGGAAGTTTTAAACAACTTTGTTTTTCTAAAAAATTAACTTTCCCTTTCAGGATTTAAGCCAACTTGTTTTTCTCAAAACAATTCAAAAACAAAATCCTCACTTACTACTCGAAATTGAACACTGATGATGTCATGATCATCATCGGAATCTATTTCTAGCTTTCGAAGTGAGTTCAATACTATATCGCTTTTCAAAACCATTTCTAACATTTCCACTTTGAAATTTATTTCAAAATATCCTTCCAATGTTTGTAAAACAATTTAAAATCTCCCAGGATTTTATAATTCTCATATACTAATTCCAAATCCATTCAAACACCTCTCCCTAATTTCCAGGGTTTCAAACTTCAATTCTGATTTAAATTCAGATTTAATTCATTTCGTAACACTTATACAAATTCTGATTGGTTATTCGCATAACCATTTTACTTATAATTTTACTCGATTATAATCACAACCAATATATCCAATATATGAAAATTCCAATATATATATCTTCTTTATATCAAAATATAATTTGGCTAAAATTATTTCGTTTACCCTCTTTTCAAAACATACCATGTCGATCCATCGTATTCGAGTGTTTAGAAATTCCTACCGATACAGTGGATCAAACTGATCGACCATAACTCATAAACAACTCAACCAATAAATCACCACAACATAAAACCATTTTATATCAAATAACAAATACGTTCACTCGTATATATACACTCAACTCAATCTAGGGTATTGCTAACCCCATCTCTACTGCGTCACTCCACAGAGCCAAGGTAATTACTTAACCTTAAGCTCTGATACCAACTGTAACCACCCGAAAATTAGCGATCTTGGTATCCGATATACAACACATATCGAACATCCAAGGATCGAAAATACCGGTAGTTAATGAAAGAAAATAGAGGGTGAGAATAGATAAGATAGAAACTTAGAATAAAAGAAGAAGAAGAACACAACATCAGAGTAACACGAATCTCACAGCAGAACCAACAACATATAATAGATAACATATCCTTGAAATAAAATCAGTATATGTATACAGTAACATTTATCAGAGTACAACACTTACAACACAATGGAAAAAACTATAGCTATATAATCCTGAAGCCTCCAGCTCCAAGCTCTCCAAGTATATCTGTAAAATCCCGGCTACTTGACTGCCCGTACAAAATTGGGCACCCAAGAGTTTAGGGAAACAAAACAAAATAAACTCCGGGTCAGTCATGGGATTGGTATGAGTAAAACAGTTTAAAACAGATTGAGCCATTAAACGATATCTCATAAGACCACGTCGTATAACGAAACGTGTTTTTCCCTTTTGAGAATCCAAAATATCTTTATATCAAAAACCTTTTGATATTATAATAATGTCTATCAACCACAATATAATAATCATCTAGCAGAAACGCTTTCATCTCACGTTCTACACATATAGTATACAATCAAAACAACAAGCACGTATTGGGTAATGGATTTCCAACTATGACAAGGTATGGAACCACCTTTCTCTAGTGTACCTCTAGAGAGGAATACACTGGGTTCAACAAGAAGATCTTGCAACCCGACCACACATGACCGACCACTCATTTCACTTGAGTGTATCGAATGTATATCACCAACGGTTGGGATCAACAACCGTTTCCCGAATGGGACAGCATCAACAATAGATTTTTATAAGTAAATGAAACTCTAGATCAGGTGATTATACACCCTAATAAGTGCGACCTACATAGCCATGCTGCTTGCCCGATTTTTGTCATTTCCGGATGAGAGGCTAGAGGCCACGCTTATCTCTGACAGATCACACATCTATTCACTTTGAATGTCACATCGTCATACCCGCCAAATCACAAATTGATTTCCCCAAAAATACCACAGGTATACAACTAAGAGAAACGAATTCCTCCGCCACCAAACGTGAAAACGTTTGAAGAGATCAACTTACGCAATCTATTAGATATACTCTGTTAGACCTTCTTCCATACAAGTTGTCCTGGGACTGGACAAACCGAAGGCACTATTCAGTACATCCATCTTAGGCAATCGTTATCTAAGATTTATACAATAGCCCTTGCATCTGACTCCGTCTTTAATTATCTTTGGCATATATGATTCGCAACACTTATGCCAATACAGAGTGGTTCTTCGGATAATAATCCAACCGGTCTCTCCATATTAACAACGTTAAAATGGTCGAAAACTTTGATAGTCTATGAGTTAACTATCAAAGAAAAACATGTGTGCAAACAACGATATTATTTCCAAATGGAAATTATATCGATCAATCATCAACCATATATATATATTCATATTTTCCTTATTTTCTATAATTAGAAAATATATGTTATTAACGTTGGAAAACATTTCCATGGCTTAGTTACGTATCATTATTCTTCCACATCTATCAGACTCTAACTATAAACTAACAAGAGAACAACTTCCTAAGTATAAACCCCGAAGGCCGAAACCAACATCAGATCGATACTTAGGAAACCATTCAACTTATTAATCTCTAGTCAGTTTCTAATTTTTGTTTAACTCCATTTTGATTTACTCTAATTGAATAACTTTATTTGCTTAACTCTTTTTCGAATAACTAATATTCGATTTACTCTAGCTGCTTAACTCTTATTCAAATAACTAATATTCGATTTAACTCCATTTTCTTAACTCCAGACCGCAACGATCACAATGGTTACGCCTGATTCCCTCGGGAAACATCCGACCACCGTAGGCTATCTGCAGCCCTGGGAATTACGCTATCAGTCATGCAAAATGGCAACTTATCCTGAATAACTATGTTTGACTAACTCTATTCGACTAACCATATTCGATTAACTAAATTCGATTAACTCTTTTATATCTTATCAACTTCCTTTTTTATAAATCCTGTTTGTTTTCCCAATAAAAATTCCTTTTATAATTCTATTTACTTTCTAAATAAATATCCCTTTATTCTATTTATTTCCTAAATAAATATTCCTTTATTCTATTTCTTCTCTAAATACATATTCCTTTATTCTATTTATTTTCAATATACTTTGAAAATTCCCTTTTATACCTTCACGTATTTCTTACAGTATTTAAAAATACCATTTAACCATGATCGATATCATTCAACACACAGAATCCACAACAGATTTTATATCACATCATATATTACAATAGATGAATAGAACAATATTATAAATATTGAGGAGTCCAGTTGGACCCCTCCAACCTGTTTCCCTGCATCCACAGATGTTAAACAATACGAATATAAAATATTCTGATAAACAGAATCAATATTCGATTAACGATTTATATATATATCGTTATCTATAATTTCAACCAATACATGCACAATTCAACCAAACAGTTAACACACATCAATCAACTGGTAATTATCAGTTCTAAATATACGTTAGAAAAATATAACTGTTCAGAGTTGGTGAGTTTTACTCACTTTTCGCATTAACCGTTAAATAATGATTTGCATTAGTTGATTCTGATCAGACAATTTATTTCGCCATAAATTGTAACGAACTCCAATCCACTTCTAGTCAGTTCCAGTGTGTAGTCACCGTCCATACGATCCTAACGGATCTTGTTTCGCTCAATTCTGACTACGTATGGATAAGATATACATTATACAAGTTACAATAGAATTTAATTTAAATTAAATCTAAACCGGGCCTCACCACACCTATTATCGGCCCAAACCCAAAATGAATAGTGTCTTCTCTCTCCTAAAACAAATACTGCAACCTGCTATGATTTCCTCCTACTTTGGTTTTCTTTTAACAGCTTGTTTCTCCTCAAACACTTCTCGAATGAACCAACCAAAATGCTTCTCAACATTCTCTCTTTGACCTCACAGCCATGAACTCAAACTCGACCTCATCTACCAAAATCCGATCTCACCCTCCCTGTCTCGATACACAGTAATGTGTCGACGTCAAACCCAAAGAGACTCCTCCAAACTTCATGAAAATTCAAAACTGAAATCACCATTCAACTTCTCGTCAACTCCTCTCCATCTCCATACCCAACACAACCACTTCGAATTCAGAAAGAAAAACATGTCGACCCTTTTTCAGGAACCACCGCGACGCTTCATACAACCAAACCATCCCAATTCTGCCAAATTGCTCCAAATTCTGCCTTAAGCTCAACTATACAAACCAATTTGCGAATCATAGCTTAAACTTCCTAAGAATCACAACCCTAGAAGACGCTGACCGTAAACAACGGACGAAAAAGGGCGTCGAGCTGAACAAAACCCCTCTAGAAATGAAGATAGAAGCCTTATGATTCCAAACATATATGTTTTACAATTTATAGAATTTTATTTCTATTTCTTATGATTTTCTAAGTATCGCAATTTTGGTTTTTCTGAAGAATGAACGCGACGGCTCCAAGACATTATATAATGGGGGTCAAAATCTTTGTGTGGCTGAAAAATGAAGGACGTAGCTACTTTAATGTTCACCCATTTGTTTTAGATATTTTATTTTTATTTATTTTTGCTTTCTAAAAATTCGTGTGATCACACATAATACCCAAAAATCATGAAACTGGACAAGTAGTTTGAGTTCGACATTACGAACCCAACAAAACTAGTTTCGTCGAATTCCGACTCCGTTTGCTCACACACCGTATTTTTAACTGTCAAAATATCGATTGTATTTCACATTAAAATCTCCCACGGCCATATACTCACTTCAAAAATCACGGAAATTGAAATCTAACATTAATTTGACATTTAGAATCCAACAAAACTAGTTTCGTCGAATTCTGAGGTCGTTTCCAAAACTGGCTATTTTTAAAGCCCTAAATAAACCTTTTAAATATATAAATATATTTAAAAACAATTAAATTTTAATATTTATAAATAAATATTATCGTATATATTCACATATGATATCACACAGCTCCACATTATTCCTGTATGAATTTCTAACTCGATATTTCAAATCCCGATTAAATCGATATTCGATTTATAATGAAATTCCTTTTTAAAATATAAATAAATCGTTATAAATTATAAACGAATTCCATAGTGACTTTTCTAAAATTTGATTTGGACATAAATCAAAATCTACATGATGAAATCCCGATTTTTCTCTTCCACTAGAAAATATACTTGCCCAACCCCCAATGTTTCTTGTTTCACAGAAATCCAACTTAAAACGGCTTCTGTATATTCGTTTAAAGTTCGAATCGTCAAATCATGAAATACCGTGCCATTTCGAGCTCGATTTTAATTATATTATAGCTTATACGTTCAACCATCGTTAATTAAATATATTCGCTTTACACTTCTATTTATTCTCTAAATTACTATTTATATAATTAAATTAATTAATTATAACACCATAAAAATACGGGTCGTTACACTATTGCTCCGAAGCGAACCACATTCCTCAGAGGTTATACTTTGATAAAAACTAAGTCTCCTACTTCGAATTCGATGTCATTCTTCTCTTGTCTGCATAGGACTTCTGCCTATCTTGAGCTGTCTTCATCCGCTGTCGAATAAGGTCAATCTTTTCGGATGTTTCCCTGACCATATCTGGTCCATGTAATAGTCTTTCTGTTGATTCCCACCAACAAGTTGGTGATTTATAGGGTCGTCCATACAATGCTTCGAAGGGTGCCATGCCGATGCTAGCTTGATAACTGTTATTATAGGCGAACTCTACTAAAGGAAGATGCTCTTCCCAAGTCCGTCCGAAGTCTAGGATACATAGTCTTAAAAGATCTTCAAGAATTCTGTTCACCTTTTCCGTCTGCCCATCGGTCTGAGGATGATAAGTGGTGCTCAAACACAACTGTGTACCTAATATTTCTTGCAAACTCCTCCAAAATTTGGTAGTAAAGATGGGGTCACGATCGCTTACGATGTTGGAAGGTACCCAATGAAGACGAACTATCTCATGAACCCAAATTGTTGCCAACCACAATGCCATCCTCTTACTCTTAACTGGAATAAAGTGAGCACTCTTAGTGAGTCTATCTACCACCACCCAAATACTGGTATTGCCTTTCTTTGACCTAGGCAAACCATTTATGAAATCCATAGAGACACACTCCCATTTCCACTATGGAACCTCCAATGGATGAAGTAATCCACCAGGCTTCTTTTGCTCAGCTTTGACCTGCTGGCAAACTAAACAATGAGAAACAAATTCGGCTGCATCTTTCTTCATCCCAGCCCAAAAGAAAACCATCTTCATGTATCTATACATCTGGTCACCACCTGGATGAATAGTCATCTTAGAATGGTGGGCTTCTTCTAGGACTGCCTTTATCAAGCTTCCAATTTAAGGCACACAAAGCCTTCCATCTCGTCGCAACCACCCCTTTTCATCTATGACATACCTACTGAGGTGACTAGAAGTCTCCCCTCTTTTGAGCTTTTCCATGATGTCTAAAATTTATGGGTCACCTTGTTGCGAAGCTCCTATATGGTCCATAAGATTTGGTCGTATCTCTAAGGATGCAAACAAATCAGGCAAAACCTCGATAGAGGGTCTAATATCAAAACTGATATGAACTCCAAGTTCTTTCTTTCCACAAACAAAGGACTCAGGGCCATCCTCTGCCTACTTAGTGTGTCTGCCACCACATTACCCTTGCCAGGGGTATAAGAAATTTCAAAATCATAAGAAGCTAAGAACTCAATCCACCATTGTTGCCTTAAGTTGGGATCCTTCTGTGAGAACAGATACTTGAGAGACTTATGATCGGTGTATAACTCGAACTTCTCTCCAAGTAAATAATGACGTCAAGTCTTTAACGCAAATACTATGGCAGCTAAATCTAGATCATGGGTGGGGTAGTTCTTCTCATGAACTCTCAACTATCTACACCCATAACATACTAATTTCCCTTCTTGCATTAGAACTACACCAAGCTCTGTACCACACGCAACAGTGTAAACAGTAAATACCTTATTCCCATTAGGCAAGGTCAAGAATAAGGCTATTGTCAGAGCCCTATTCAGTCGTTGGAAAGCAACGTCACAGTCTGTATCCCATGAAAATGCCAAATTCTTCTTTGTTAGCCTGGTGAGAGGGGCTGATATCTTCGCGAAGTCCTTAATGAACTTCCTATAGTAACCTACCAACCCAAGAAAGCTTCTCACCTCGGTTGCATTTTTTAGAATTCGCCAATCTTGCACTGCAACAACCTTGGAGGGATCTACAACTATCCCTTCTTTGGAGACCACATGCCATAAGAATCTCACCTCTTTTCTCCAAAAATGGCATTTGGAGAACTTCACCTTAAGCTGATGGTCACGGAGAGTTTTCAAAACTTCTCTCAAATGTTGGGCATGCTCTTCCTCGCTTTTAGAGAAGATCAAAATATAATCAACAAAAACAACAACAAATTTGTTTAGGAACTCCCGAAATACCCTACTCATCAGATTGGCAAAATAGGTTTGTGCATTCATTAGCCCAAAAGGCGTCACTAGCCATTCAAAGAATCTGTCCGGAGTTCAAAAGGCAGTCTTATCTATGTTGTCCTCGGCCACCCTCAACTGATGAAACCCCATAGCCAAGTCCAACTGAGAAAATACCAAGGCACCAACAAGCTGATCAAATAAATTATCAATCCTCGGAAGCGTGTGCCTATTCTTCTTGGTGATCTTATTCAACTCTTTATAGTCAACACACAAACAAAGCGAACCATCCGCCTTAGTTGCAAATACTACTGTAGCACCCCATTCAGCTATGTTTCTTATGATAAACCCTTTCTCAAGTAGCTCCCCTACTTGCTTACTCAGCTCCCTCCTTTCCCTTGGAGCCATGTGGCGTACTGGTAAGGCAACTGGGTTTGCATTATTCACTAGATATATGTGGATGTCGATCTCATGCCTTGGAGGTAAACCCCATACCTTATCAAAAACATCGGAATAATCTCGAACCACTGGAACAGATTGCAAATCATCTACGGATGCATCTGTAGACTCTAGAAAGCTAAGCATAACAGACCATTGGGCCCATACGTGGTAAGCCAATCCATTCCTAGAATCAACCCATAGCCCATAAACTCGAGCACATATGCGTCTCACTCAAACTCAACGCCTAACATAGATATTTTCAAACCCCGACAAATCATCGATAAATGAGCCGAACCACCAATGGGGTTTGAAACAACTACGGGATCTACTACCATACTAGTAATTAATTGCAGAGATTCAACCACAGAACTGGATATAAACGAGTGTGAAGTGCCAGAATCAAAAAGTGTTCAAATTGGACGGTTTGAAAGAGAAACTAAACTTTCTACGGAAAATTTTCTACCTCTTTCAGGAGCATTGATAGTGAGAGCATGCACCTTCCCCCCAGAAGTTCCTGCTCTTTGACCTTATCCCTGCGATCCATGTTTCTTTGGGCACACTATAGAGATGTGGCCGACCTCTCCGCAATTGAAGCAGTTGCTCTTCCTTCTCTTATGTCTTTGATCAAGTGACCCTCCTTTCTGCAATTGTGAAATTTTCTCTTATCCTTGCCTTTGTCATCTTTCCTTTCTTTCTTCTGCTGTTATTGCTGTTGTTGCTGCCCCTACTTGGGCTACACCTTCTTATTCTACGATGTCCCCTCAGCCTTTGCTTCCTTCTTTTCTCCCTTGTCCTCTTCATGCAAAAGGGCTATATAATGTTTAACACCCCATGGCCATTAATGTCACTCATAAAGGGAATGCATTGATGTCATAAAGCGTTATAGTAGTATAGAACAGATAAATTACAAGAATAAATAAATAAAACACAACGGAAGATAAAACTTATTTCATAGCATCATAACTTTAAAACAAGCTTACATAAGTAGTCCCCAAAAACCATTACAACAGGATCAATTATCTTTTCCAAAAACTTCAAAGTACATAAATAAGCAAATACTTAAATAACATAAATGCATAAATCCCCATTAAGCATAAGCAAAGCCATAAAGATGAGAGAGTCCAAAGCGATACATCTACTCTCTTCAAGCAACTGAAAGAAATCGGCACTAAGCTGTAGTATTCCCTCCTTGCAAACCTGAGTGGGGGAGAAAGGAAAGAAAAGAGGTGGAAACAAAACGGGTCAGACTTAAAGTCTGGCGAGTCCAGTAATTTTAACAAGTAATAGGTAAGGTAAATGATCAAGACATAAATAGGCATCATGATATGGCTGTAACATAAATAAGGTAGATAAAAAGGATGGACAAGATGATTCCGTTCCTAAGTACTAAAACAATCCTACACCTTGGCTAAGCGAACAACCCTCCAAGTACTAACTCCGAAGACCGAAGTCAACATCAGACTAACACCCAAAGGACTATCCAACTCAACCAACATCTATTTCATTACACCGCACTTTTTCTAAGTTACACCACATTACTTAATTACACCGCACATCTACTAGTCTCTATTTACTAAAGGTTGATCCCTTCCCACTAACTGTACCCACATGACAAACTTGGTAGTTACTTGTACCTAGCTGCTATCGTAGGTGCCGGCTTGCTCCTACCACCGCTAAGGTACCCTTACTCTACCCATTCGATTGGCTCCCTAAACCCCGTAGGCACCCGTGCTGGCCCCACAGTGGGGTATATCACTCCTCAAAGTGGCAACACCGATACCAACATAAAATGCATGGCCATACCTACACGATGCAACAACGTCTTACCTACCAGCCCGGACCCATGCACGCACATGAACCCGTTGGACTCGTGTTGCCACCGCTATTCACGTTTTGATCTCTTACATTCAAGTCCAGTAAGTGTGCCCCAACCCCAGCCTAGTACCAGGCCCAATTAGATACTCAAACGGGTTACTGGTTGAAATGGGTCCCCCATCCGACACAAGCCTCCTACCTATGCTTGGTCCCCACTAGGTTTTTCTCCCACTTAACCATTTTAATTTAAATGTCCATGTCTTACACATGCTATGGTTAAGTCCATACTTACATGTCATAATTTACATGTCTTATCTTATTTCGGTTAAGTCCATATTTACATGTCACCCCACTTAACCCTCTAACCATACCCATGTCTTATTATGGTTAGTATTCTTTAATTCATTCCTTGTGACGAACGGTGCATGACCTCCCACATTAGACCGAACGCTTTGTGGCCGCTGGATTTGCCGGGCGGTTCCGGGCAGTCTTACGCCACAAACCTGGTCTAACCTCGTGTCATTAAATGTTGCGCCTACAATTCATTCCTTTGACCTCTCACATTCCAAAATGGGCCCATACGTGGTAAGCCAATCCATTCCTAGAATCAACCCATAGCCCATAAACTCGAGCACATATGCGTCGCACTCAAACTCAACGCCTAACATAGATATTTTCAAACCCTAACAAATCATCGATAAATGAGCCGAACCACCAATGAGTTTGAAACAACTACGGGATCTACCACCATACTAGTAATTAAGTGCAGAGATTCAAACATAGAACTAGATATAAATGAGTGTGAAGTGCCAGACTCAAAAAGTGTTCTAACTGGATGGTTTGAAAGAGAAACTAAACTTTCTACGAAAAATTTTCTACCTCTTTCAGGAGCATTGATAGTGAGAGCATGCACCTTCCCTCCAGAAGTTCCTGCTCTTTGACCTTATCCCTGCGATCCATGTTTCTTTGGGCACACTATAGAGATGTGGCCGACCTCTCCGCAATTGAAGCAGTTGCTCTTCCTTCTCTTATGTCTTTGATCAAGTGACCCTCCTTTCCGCAATTGTGACATTTTCTCTTATCCTTGCCTTTGTCATCTTTCCTTTCTTTCTTCTGCTGTTGTTGCTGTTGTTGCCGCCCCTACTTGGGCTACACCTTCTTATTCTACGATATCCCCTCAGCCTTTGCTTCCTTCTTTTCTCCCTTGTCCTCTTCATGCAATAGGGCTATATAATGTGTAACACCCCATGGCCATTAATGTCACTCATAAAGGGAATGCATTAATGTCATAAAGCGTTATAGTAGTATAGAATAGATAAATTACAAGAATAAATAAATAAAACACAACGGAAGATAAAACTTATTTCATAGCATCATAACTTCAAAACAAGCTTACATAAGTAGTCCCCAAAAACCATTACAACAGGATCAATTGTCTTTTCCAAAAACTTCAAAGTACATAAATAAGCAAATACTTAAATAACATAAATGCATAAATCCCCATTGAGCATAAGCAAAGCCATAAAGATGAGAGAGTCCAAAGCGATACATCTACTCTCTTCAAGCAACTGAAAGAAATCGGCACTAAGCTATAGTATTCCCTCCTTGCAAACCTGAGTGGGGGAGAAAGGAAAGAAAAGAGGTGGAAACAAAACGGGTCAGACTTAAAGTCTGGCGAGTCCAGTAATTTTAACAAATAATAGGTAAGGTAAATGATCAAGACATAAATAGGCATCATGATATGGCTGTAACATAAATAAGGTAGATAAAAAGGATGGACAAGATGATTCCGTTCCTAAGTACTAAAACAATCCTACACCTTGGCTAAGCGAACAACCCTCCAAGTACTAACTCCGAAGACCGAAGTCAACATCAGACTAGCACCCATAGGACTATCCAACTCAACCAACATGTATTTCGTTACACCGCACTTTTGCTAAGTTACAACACATTACTTAATTACACCGCACATCTACTAGTCTCTATTTACTAAAGGTTGATCCCTTTCCACTAACTATACCCACATGACAAACTTGGTAGTTACTTGTACCTAGCTGCTATCGTAGGTGCCGGCTTGCTCCTACCACCGCTAAGTGGCTCCCTAAACCCCGTAGGCACCCGTGCTGGCCCCACAGTCGGGTGTATCACTCCCCAAAGTGGCAACCCTGATACCATCATAAAATGCACGGCCATACCTACATGATGCAACGTTGTCTTACCTACCAGCCTGTACCCACGCACACACATGAACCCGTTGGACTTGTGTTGCCACCGCTATTCACGTTTTGACCTCTTACATTCAAGTCCAATAAGCGTGCCCCAACCCCGGCCTAGTACTGGGCCCAATTAGATACTCAAACGGGTTACTTGTTGAAATGGGTCCCCCATCCGACACAAGCCTCCCACCTATGCTTGGTCCCCAATAGGTTTTTCTCCCACTTAACAATTTTAGTTTAAATGTCCATGTCTTACACATGTTATGGTTAAGTCCATACATACATGTCATAATTTACATGTCTTATCTTATTCCGGTTAAGTCCATATTTACATGTCACCCCACTTAACCCTCTAACCATACCCATGTCTTATTATGGTTAGTATTCTTTAGTTCATTCCTTATGATGAACGATGCATGACCTCCCACATTAGACCGAATGCTTTGTGGCCACTGGATTTGCCGGGCGGTTCCGGGTAGTCTTACGCCACAAATGTAACACCCCGTGAATTCTATAACGTTAAACTTCGCAAATTAAAGTATAATTAATTCTAAATGAAATAATTATGGGAAACGGGTTACGCCATTGAGTTCGTCTCAAAATTTTGCTTGAGATAGAGTCTGATTTTGCGCAAATCGGACTCCGTATGAAGGAGTTATGGCCTTCGGAAGTTTCAGAATGAAATTTAAATTCAAACAGCTCAGTTTAAATTCAAAATTTCGAATTTCAGGTTCAAACTGGGCTGGGCGGGAAAATTCCCACCTGGAGACCAGGTCGAACATAGGGTCGACCATGGTGTCGACCTGGTCACCCCAGGTCGACCATGGTGTCGACCTGGTCCCCCCTAGGTCGACCATAGTGTCGACATGGGTGTCGACCTGCCTAGTCGACCTGGCTGGCCAGGTCTGACTCTGGCTCGAATTTCTGAGGCCCTATGTTTCACTGAGGCTATCGTGTCACCTCTTGATTGGCTCTCTAAATTTTGAATGGCCTAGATTCCTTCTATCTTCATCTGACGGCTCAAAACAACTTAAAAATCTATAAATACACCCTAACTCTCAACTGAAAATTCACACAAAAATATGAGAAAGGAGTTGTCATGCTGCTAGGGAGGAATTGAACATAGCCGTCAAGAGAAAAGCCTAGAGACGAATCGAAACTAAGAAGAAGATTAAAAGTTTAAATCAAAAATTATCAACGCAATGTTAGTCTACCCAAAGGAGCGCACCTCAATTTCAGAATTCAGAATCCAGAATTCAAGATTCTGCATTCGTTGTAAGTATAGTAACCTTTCAGAATATGAATAAGAATTGCGATGTGATTCGATGTGAATGAAAATAGAATTGTGTTATTGTATTGTATATAATTCTATGTATTTTGATGATTCTATCATGACTTGTGTATTGACGTTTGTGGCATAAATTGATTGATGCAAGCCTATTGAACAATTGTATATGAAAACAATGACACTTGCAAGTTTGTGGAAAAAGAATAGAACTGATCCCTTTATGTATATGTCGATGGCATGGACTATGTATATTCCCTTAGTCTAAATTAGAATTTACGTAAACATGATTTAGACTTGAAACCTTTTATGCCTACAGACCCAAAGCCTATGTTATCACTTTCATGTTTGTTTGCAAGTATAATTGGATCTATGTTAAGCATCGTTTGGGTTTCATAAATCATGCGAGTTCATGTTTATTTGCAAGTGAAATTGGACCTATGTTAAGTATCGTTTGTGTTTCATAAACTATGCAAGTTCATGTTGAAATAGGCTATGTGAATTAAATGTTTTAATTGGACCTTTTGGTGAATATACATCATGCTAGTTTTGTGTTTGACATTATGCCAAGTTAAACATGTTTAAACACAAGTTTGTATTAGCCTTAAACCATGCCATCTCATATGCCACCTACTTAGTTATACTTTGATTTGAATGCAAGTTCACATGACCCATCATTTATGTTAGTATCGCTAAACTGCAAGTTCATGCGCCACACACCCTTATATGTTGCAAAATATTACATGTTCTTAATTTCCCCTTTTTTACACTTATAAAGTTAGGTTGAATTTTGTCGAGCCCAACATTTGTTATAACATTGCAAACGTATAAACGGGGGTAATAACATTGGGTGTAAAACATGAAAATATATGTTGGCATGTTTGGCACATGCCAATGACAATGACATTTAAGCGGTATAAATTGTTATGCCCAAGAATAAAAGATATGACATTTACATATATAATAATAAAATATGTAAATTTAAAAAACACGATATGCTTAACCCGAGGTTGGATTGAGTTGTGATGTAAACCTGCCCGGAATCTTCCGGCTGTCCAGTAGTCACAACAATACCTATCCAATGTGGGTGGTTAAGCATTGAGCCCAATAAAGACCCGAGGTTAGACTGAGCTACGGTGTAAACCTGCCCGGGACCGACCGGCATATCCAGTAACCGTAGCAATACCTGTCTAATGTGAGTGGTCTGGTGCTCCTAAGAGGCTAAGGACAGGTGGTAGGGTTAAGTCTACTATGACACTTAACCAAATTCAACATGTTAACAAGAGTTGATGGGTGGGGTTAGGTAAATACAGACACTTAACCATTTATCATGTTTGACTAGAAAATCCTAGTATCGAGGGACCCGTTTCAACAGTAACCCAATTTAGGTATCAACGGTACCCTGAAACTAGGCAGGGTGGGGCACGATTACTGGGCTGATTGTAAGCGGTCAAACGACGGCGGTGGGTGCACAGTGCAGGTCTAACGGGGTGTGGGCGTGCACACACTACGGAGCAGACAACCAGGGCACTGGGGACACCAGTAGTATAACCTATGCCTTCTAGAATTTGTGTCGGGGCCGCCACCATGGGTCTTGATACACCCCATGGTGGGACCAGCATAGGTATCTACAATTCTTGGGGGCCGTATGACACATGCTAACGCGAGTAGGAGCCGATCTTTAAATAAAGTTGGGGATCACTTCACCCTTACCATGGGGTGCCAGTTAGAGTAAACTCAAGTAGATGCAGAGATATATTATGGGTGCGATAGTACATTCGACACTCCCTTAGCTTGTGACACTATCCTATTTTCAGTATATATCTATCATGCCTTTTTCTTATTCACATACTGAAGAGTTACTAGATTTACTCAGGCTTTATGTCTGACCCTATTTTCTTTTCGTCTTCTTTCCTTTCGTTCCCCCCTCCAAGGTCCACAGGGAGGAAACAGCTCAGCTCAGTCAGGTTCTGTTCAAGCTCCAAGAACGTAGATGTATGACTTGGGTCTCTTTTGCTCGGACTATGGCTTTGGATATCACTATGGGGATTTTTGTCACTTTATTTATGTTTATGCTTCTTTAAAAATCAAGGCAGTTATGATGTTGTAATAATGGAAGTATTTTGAGACAATTATGGAATGTTTTGTTTGAACACGTATTGATGCAATAAAAGTCTGTTGGTTTCCGCTATTTAAAATATGTGTATTTATATCTGTCTTGAGTTTATCTGTGGCTTTTACTTATAAACCTCCACCAAAATTAAGGCATTCCCTTTGTGAGTGACCTTAACGGAGGTGGGGTGTTTCACTTGGTATCAGAGCATAGGTTTACCGGATAAGATAAAAGTTTTTGAAATTGTTTTCAAAAAGAAAATTCAAAGAAGCAATTTTCAAGAAAAAGTGTTATATTTATGAAAAGACAAAATCCCCAAAAGCCATGTGCCCCATCTATCTCTCTTTATCCTTCGTTTTGAATTTTTCCCTTTCTGTTTCAGCATGTCTGGAGACCTTAACCTCCCGGAAGGAGTGCCGATTCCCTGCTGGTTTAGGAGGTACTTAGAAGCAAGGGCCAATGGCGCGGGCCCAGCAGACATCCCTCCTCCAGTGGCCGCGGTTCTTCCTCCTCCTCCACCTCCTCGTGGAAATGCCTTCGCAAAAACATGTAGAGACTTCAAAGCAATGGGTGGAAAAGACTTTTATGGGACATAATCCTTTGTAGGGGCAAGAAACTGGCTAAAGGAGACTGAGGATCTGTTTGTAATCTTTGGAGTGGATGACAGGCAAAGGATACAACTAGCGGTATGGTTGCTTAATGATGAGGCTTCCTATTGGTGGGAAGTTACCAATGCTCAGAGGGTGGTGGAAACATGGGAAGATTTCAGGACAAGGTTTGAAATGAAATTTCTCTCCCAAGCGGAAAGAAGTCTGCAAATGGAGAAGTTCCTAACTCTGAAATAGGGAAGCATGACGATCGGGGAATATGTTAATCAGTTCAATCAGCTTTCCAGATTTGGGTTAGACTTAGTAAACACCCAACACAAGAAGGCACTTCGCTTCGTCAAGGGTTTGAATGAGCCTCTACACAGCCTTGCTATGACCCACGTATCTACGGGAGCGACTTATGAAAGCCTGGTGGACATGGCATTGCTACACGAGGAAGACCATGGCAAGAAAGAAAGTAAGGGGGAAGAGAAGAAAGAGGGTCTACAGGCAAAGAAAACAGACTTCAAGAAAGGAGGAAAGAACAATAAGCCCCGTGAGAAGAGAAGGTGCAATTTCTGTTGAATTGTGGGCCATATATCAAAAGACTGCCGAAAAAGGAAGGCAAAGATGGGTGGTTGCTTCCATTGTGGAGAGACTGGGCACTAAGCTAAGGACTGCCCAAAGAAGAAAGGGCAGGGACAGAAAGCTGGATCCACTTCAGGGGGTCAGGTTCATGCGCTAGTGGCACCTCAGCAAGAACGAGGTAGTAATATTTCTGTAGAAAGTGTAGTATATCTTTATGATCATCCAGTTCGTACACTTTTTGACTCTGGCGCATCACACTCTTTTATTTCATCTGCCTTAGTAGAATCTCTGCATCTAGACACTAGTATGGTAGAAGATCCCTTAGTAGTTTCAAATCCAATTGGGGGCTCCGCTTACTTGTCAATGGTTTGTTTGGGTTTGAAAATCTCTATTCTCAGCGTTGAGTTTAGTTGTGATGCCTTTGTCTTAGGCTTCTCGGGATATGGTTTGATCTTAGGCATGGACTGGTTATCCAGTAACAATGCCATTCTTGATTGTGAAAAAAGAGTAGTTAGGCTCTTGACTTGGCTTGGTAACACTCTAGAAATTTCTTGTAATCCCTTGAATGCTATTATGCTTAGTTATCTAGAGTCGCTTGATGCTTCTGATGAAAATTTGCAATCGGTTAGAGTAGTCCGGGAATATCCAGATGTCTTTGAGGAGGTGAAAGGCTTACCTCCGAGGCCGGAAATAGACTTTCGCATATATCTTGTGAATAATGCAAATCCTGTAGCTTTACCTGTCAAACACGTGGCTCTAAGGGAGAGAAAGGAGATCAGTAAGCAGGTTAAAGAACTTCTCGAAAAAGGGTTCATTAGACGGCGCATTTCGGAATAGGGTGCTCTAGTGGTGTTCGCAACCAAAGCGAACGGTTCGCTTCGCCTTTGCGTCGACTATAGGGAGTTAAACAAATTGACCAAGAAAAATAGGCACCCACTTCCCCGAATCGATGATTTGTTTGATCAACTTGTTGGTGCAACGGGATTCTCCCAACTTGATCTGGCAACTGGGTTCCATTAGCTAAGAGTAGCTGAAGATAGTATTGATAAAACAGCGTTCAGAACCCCAGACGGTTTCTTCGAGTGGCTTGTCATGCCTTTCGGCTTGACAAATGCACCCGCTTATTTTGTAGACCTAATGAGCAGGGTGTTCAGAGAATTCCTCAACAAATTTGTGATTGTCTTCGTAGATGATATCTTAATCTTCTCAAAGAATGAGGAAGAGCATGCTCAGCATCTGAAAGAAATCATGGAAACTCTCCGTTCACATCAGTTAAAAGCCAAATTCTCCAAGTGTCACTTCTGGAGAAAAGAGGTAAGATTTCTGGGGCATATAGTGTCCAAAGAAGGGTTGGCCGTGGACCCCGCGAAAGTGGTGGCAGTGCAAGATTGGAAAACACCAAGAAATGCAACCGAAGTTTAGGCTAGCCAGTTTTTACCGAAAGTTTATTAGGGATTTCGCAAAGATCTCGGCCCCACTCACAAGGCTAACAAAGAAGAATCTGGCGTTCACTTGGGATTTGGATTACGAGTTTGCTTTCCAACGATTAAAAAGGGTTCTCACAACAGCCCCAGTTCTGACCTTGTCGGATGGAAGCAAAATGTTCACAGTATACACAGATGCATGTGGAACAGGACTAGGCGCTGTTCTAATGCAAGAAAGAAGGGTAGTAGCTTATGGCGGAAGACAACTGAAAGTTCGTGAAAAGAACTACCCAACCCACGATCTTGAGTTAGCCGCCATCGTCTTTGCGCTTATGTCTTGGCGCCATTATCTCCTAGGTGAGAAGTTTGAATTATACACTGACCATAAATCGTTGAAATATCTCTTCTCGCAGAAGGACCTTTACTTGAGGCAGCAAAGATGGATGGAGTTTCTAGCCTCGTATGACTTTGAAATTTCCTATACTCCCGGCAAAGGTAATGTAGTAGCAGACACATTGAGTCGGAAGAAACTGACCTTTAGCCCTCTCTTTGTGTAAAGGCAAAGCTTGGAGTATATAGCCAGTTTTAACTTTAGGCCCTCCTCAAATTTTGTACCAGGTTAGCTAGCATCTCTCGAAGTACGCCCTACTCTCTTGGACTCAATAGGGGCTGCACAACGTGAAGACCCTCAGCTTGTCTATGTGATTGATAAACTTATTAGGGGCGAGACTTCCAGTCACCTCAGTAGGTACGCCATCGATGATAAGGGTTGGCTGAGGCGAGATGGAAGATTACGCGTCCCACAAGCAAGGGAGTTGACAAAGAAGGTTCTCGAAGAAGCGCATCATTCCAAGATGACTATACACCCTGGTGGTGATAAGATGTACAAGGATATAAAAAGGACTTTCTTTTGGAACGGCATGAAGCAAGACATGGCAGATTTCGTTTCTAAGTGCATGACCTGCCAACTGGTCAAGGCGGAGCAGAAGAAGCCTGGAGGACTACTTCATCCTTTAGAGGTCCCACAGTGGAAGTTGGAAAACATTTCAATGGACTTCATTGATGGACTGCCTAGGTCGAGAAGAGGCAACACTAGCATTTGGGTAATAGTGGATAGGCTTATTAAGAGCACCCACTTCATACCTATCAAGAGTAGAAGGACTGCCGCATCTATAGCATCTCTTTATCTCAAGGAAATAGTTCGACTCCCTGGGATACCCTCCAGCATTGTTAGTGACCGAGACCCTGTCTTCACAAGCGAGTTTTGGCGGAGTCTGCAAGAAGCTGTAGGCACAAAGTTATGTTTGAGCACGGCCTATCACCCCCAAACCGATGGCCAGACGAAAAGGGTGAATAGAGTTTTAGAGGATCTTTTAAGACTTTGCGTTCTTGACTTTGGAGGGACTTGGGAGGATCACCTTCCTTTAGTGGAATTTGCCTATAACAACAGCTACCAAGCTACCATCGGTATGGCACCCTTCGAAGCCTTGTATGGAAGACCGTGCAAAACACCAACTTGTTGGTACGAGTCTACAGATAAGCTTATACTTGGGCCAGATATGATTCGAGAGACTTCGGATAAAGTGGACTTGATACGTAGGAGAATGAAGACTGCTGTAACAACCTTGAAATTTGGGGCCAATTTAAAATTTTCGTTTAGGGTTGTTTAAATATTTAAAGTAAATTATTTCAAATAAAAATGAATGGAAATTTGTTTTGAGAAAAGTTAATGCAAAGATATTCAAATAAATTGCATAGAGTATTAGAAATAGGAAGGTAGTTTGAAAAGTCAAACTTGAACTTTGACTGCACAGGATGCGGAATAAACCGGATTTTGGTGAAACGAAAAATATCTAAATCTGTTAATGAGTATCTTTCTAACGAATCCGAAAAATCGAAGTTTCATAGCAGAAATCAAAAGTTATGGCCAAATGAATTTTCAGAAAGGTCGCTATAAGAAATATATCGCCCTTGAAAATTGGCATTTTGCATACGACTTCGGAATTCAACGAAACCACTTTTGTTGAGTCCGGAATGTAAAATTATTGCTAGGTTTCAAATTTCATGATTTTTGAAGCTAGCATGTAAGCGTGGCAAAAGAATCTGTGTTTTGTCAATTTCGGTCAAAATTAATTGACTGAAAAATAGCCATTTTTCAAACAGTCTCAGAATGAGGCGAAATAAATTTTGTTAGGACCGTATTGACATAAGAAATCCAAAAATAATTTTTCTGGATTTTTCTGAGCTAGTATGTGTCCCTGGTGGAATTAACAAGTACGTTCGAATTTAAATTAAATGATTTGTTTTAAAAATAAAATAAACATGACTGTAACTTCAGAATTAGACCTTGGCAATAGCGCCATCGCGTTCAGAAGACGTCAAAACATTAAGTTCGATAGTCGTTGAGCTTCATTTGGAGATCGTATGGGAAAACGCTAATTTCTAGAATTAATTAAATAAATAAAAAATAAAAACCCTAAAATACTAGTATAAATACGGCCGCACAATACATCTTCTTCCTCCGTTATTTACACCGTCGTAACCCATTATTTGCTCAAATCTTTGAGCTCCGTTTTCTCCCACATCTCACAACGAAAATCAGCAAACTAATACTCGTATCGAAGCTCTTCCCGAACTCTACGACCTCCGACAAGAATCACCTCGTACTGTGCCCTGTCGAAGCCGCCCCAGCCCCACGAAGTGCTGCCGGTCGCACCCCCTGGGCCCCACACGCCGCCGCCGAACGCCACCCCCCTCTGGCCGAACCTGCGCCTCTCCTCCCCGGTCCTTCTCCAACAAACGGTGCCCAAATCCGCTAACTACAGCTCACGAAAATTGGATTTGAAATTTTGAACAAAACTGAACTATAAAGGTATTATCTATTTCAGATTTTGCGACGCTTCTAAGCGTTGCTACAACAGTTATTAAAAATCTGTATATTTAAAACGTTGTTAACTAATTCGTGTGAACTCCGAATCTGAAAATTTCAGATCCGTTAGGACCGTGACGACGAGTAGGATCTGCTGTGATTGATTGGAGCATTCTGAAATTATTTGGATTTATTATTATTTTCTTATCCAGTCAAGGTGAGAATTCACTTTTAATTAAATTAAATGATTTAATTAATCTTGCGTGTTGTGAATCTACGATGTATGTTGTGTATGTTATAAATCTGAATTGTCGATGCTATGACACTAGATCTGTAAATTTTAATGTTAAACCTGAGTTGTAGTTGCTATGATCATTGTTGGATAATTTTACCAACCATGTTTATTGATGTTCATGAACCATTTGTCTGTATATAATCAATTCAAATAGATCACCTTTATTCTTTAAATCATTGTTGTAGTTGGATTTGACATAAGTATTGGACATATAGAAATTCACCTTTATACTTATGTGAATAAATAAAATATTAGATATGAAAATTTCATATTTTATTTAATGTGAATAAATGGACATTTTAACCATAGGAGAATTTCACTTTTTATTTAATGTGGATAAATGGACAAAACTCGCCGTATGTTAATTAACATTATTTTTAATGTTAATAAAAAGAAAATTCATCGTATGTTAAGTTAACATTTTTTTTAATGTTAATTAAAAAGAAATGTACACCGCAGGGAAAGTTACATCACTTTTAATGTAATTAAAAAGGATTTACACCGTAAGATAAATTTGCATTTTATTTAATGTACATAAAAAGAGAATACGTCGCATGATAAAAATTACATTTTTCTTTGTAATTAAAAATGTGAATTTACATTGCATGACAAAACTATATAAATAAAATATGAGTTTGCATTATATGTAAACTTACATTATTTTAAATGTAAATGAAATAAGAATTTCACCGTAGGATGATTTAACATTATTTTTAGTGTTAAAATAAAAGAATTTCACTATAGGATGATTTAACATTATTTTTAATGTTAAAATAAAAGAATTTCACCGTAGGATGAGTTAACATTTTTTTTAATGTTAATTAAAAAGAATTTCACTGTAGGATGATTTAACATTTTTTTTAATATTAATTAAAAAGAATTTCACCGTAGGATGATTTAACATTTTTTTTATGTTAATTAAAAAGAATTTCACCGTAGGATGATTTAACATTATTTTTAATGTTAAAATAAAAGAATTTCACCGTAGGATGATTTAACATTATTTTTAATGTTAAAATAAAGAAGTTAATATTTTTACATTGTAAAATACATAAGTCAATATTTTTACATTGTAAAATAGAAAAGTTGATATTTTTACATTGTGAAATATAAAAACTGATATTTTTACATTATAAGTATAAGAAGTTGATATCTTTACATTGTAAATATAAAAGAGAATACTTCTACATTGTACATAAAAAGATGATGTTCTTATATTGTAAGTAAAAAGAATGAAATTTTATAATGTAAAATAAATTGCATTTTCATATGAAATAAAAGAATGAATGTTTGCGATGTAAAATAAAAATAACATTTTATATGTTATTTAGTTGTGAATTAGGTCCGTAGGAAATAAATTACATTTTATTTTGTAATTTACGAATGAATTTACACCGTATGAAATAAATAATATTTTTATTATGTAATTTATGAATGAATTTACACCGCATGAATGAAATTTCATTTTATTATGTAATTTATATGCAATGGATGTATGAACTTGCATTGTGAATTAAAATTTACATTTTTAATGTAATTGGTAATGAAATTTACATGAAATAAAAATTACATTTTTATCATGTAATAAAGAAGTAGGATTTGCATTAAATAAAAAATACATTTTTGTAAAGTAATAAAGAAGGTGGGAATTTGCATTGTAATCAAGAATAGTATTATACTGTACAGAAAATCACATTTTTTATGTAATTAAGAACGGTGAATTATAATTTACATTTTAATGTAAATGTAAGATTAAAAGAATGAATTGGACGATGGATTATAATTTACATTTTATTGTAAATTAAAGAAATAAAAGAAATAAAGGAAGAATTCATCATTCAATTATGACTTACAATTTCCTGTAAATAAAGGGATAAAAGGATAAAAGGATGAAAACATACATAAGAATAAAGAGTTAAACGGTTTATGTTTATAGATTTATATATAGATATAATTAAAATTAAACGAATCGAGCGCGGTAGTTCGCGTTTTAAAATCGTACCTTTAAACGATTATACATGAAGATCCGACCGTCGGATTTTCCTAAAACTGAAACCGTTAGGACTGCCTTAGGAAAATCTTTCCAACGATATGAACCGCGTTAAAATCCAACGGTTAGATTTTGAGGAATGTGAAAATCAGAATTGGTTGAAAGCAGCGTCAGGGTCGTCCATTGACCTGAAGCGTCGTTAATTAAAATTTAATTATTTTAAATAATTAAAATGAGAATGAGTCGTTATATATTATTAACGAATAAGAATGATTTTCAATATATATATATATATATATATATATATATATATATATGCACGAGGGTTGTTTGGAAAGCCGTGTTATTCTCGTTCCAAATAACCCAGCGATGTTAAAATCGAAATATGAGGACGGCGTATGAAGACCGTAAATCTTCCCTCGAATGGACGATGATTGAGGCCCTGATTTGACTTGCTCCCAAATCAAGGGTCATGATCGTTGCCCAAACGTACGTGTTGATTTCACGGATTTGACTTTCGTTCAGACCCAGAGCTTAAGTTTAAATGGATGGTGTGTCTGACATTGTACCCCGTTAAATATTATGTTGTTGATTTTCTATTAATATATATATATGATTGGTGGTAGAGCATTTATTCTCTACTTAACACCCGTTTATATATTGACGGACGATCGATGACACGGTATGGAGTGACAGTGTGGCATACTAAGATGCAATGATCAAGGTTTCTTGTTGAAAAGAAGAACCTTGTGGGACGATCAAAGCATAGCCTGTTTAGGCATAGCTTTGTGTACAGCGTGACTTCACGAGCCGCACACACCGGCGGAGTCTAAAACGGGAGAAGGGAACGTAGGGAGAGCAGCACGTTTCTTTCTAGCTAGAAGTGGTGATTGGGTTTTAACATGGCCCAACATTTTACTTATGTGGATGATGGAATGAGGTGCCTCGGATGATAGGTCCTATAGGACTGGGAAACGTGTGTTCAGGAATAACTAATCCGCAACTCGTATGGCGGACGGACCCTGCAGCTTTCCAAGGGTTCACTGCGGGGGATCCTGAGACATTAGCTAGAGTGTCTCAAATCGGTAGGAGCTCCTCCCTAACCTTGACTCATGATGGAAACCAAAATCCAAATACGACCCTACGAATTTGATTGTATTACTAGTATGGAGGCATAGTAGTATGGGATACAATTCTTCCTAGGATTTCTACATTTACTTTGAAATGTTTTAATATATTAATAATAATATTAAACTCGTATTTGTCGTATTTACCATGTTTAATCACTATAAGGTAAACCCTATCCTCTGGTGTGTGTTGCATTGTGTGATGGGACCTGGGTCTTATGGTGATTCCATTTTTCTAAAAAAAAGCATAGCGTTGTTGTACGATTTACTTATCATTTATTCTGACACTTTTATGCATGGCCATCCATTAGAGTAAACCCATTTCGCATTAGCGGCGTGGTCTTTGGATTGGCCCTATTAATAGTAGTTAATTTAGTTAAGAATTCTCACACCAGTCCCACGACTGACCTGTAGTTTGTTTCACCTTTTTTTTGCAAACTCGGGTGCCCTCCTTTCTACACGGGCAGCCAAGTAAACAGGTTCATTGTTGCTTGGAGTCTTTCTTTGGAGCTGCTATTTATCTTTCTTGGTTTTGCTGTTGTGGAGAGGTGATGATTTGGAGCTTCGAAGACATCTATCTTTTATTTCTATTGCATCTTTTCTTTTTATTTCAGACATCAGACTTGTTTTATTTCATGTTGTTATTTCGGAGTTGGAACTTATTTCTTTTTCTGCAAACTTGATGTAATAACTTAGGATTCTGTGACTGTGGATTTTCTGTGATGGACGACATTATATTTCCGCTGCTATGATGTTGTTACTCTATGAATTTCCCATGCTATTTTGTATCTGTGATATGTATTATTGTATTTATGTTGTATTCCGAATGATTTCTCCTACTTTCACCCAGTGGAAGTTTGGGGTTATCACAACTGCCCAAGGCCGACAGAAATCCTATGCCGACAAAAGAAGTACCAACCTTGAGTTTGAGGTTGGGGACAGGGTTTTCCTTAAGGTATCACCTTTAAGGAACGTCGTTCGTTTTGGATCTGCAGGAAAGCTAGCACCAAGATTTGTAGGACTGTTTACTATCATCGAGAAGGTTGGAAAGATGGCCTATAGGTTAGAGCTACCCGAGAGACTGGCCGGAGTCCACAACGTCTTTCATGTTTCTCACCTCCGGAAGTGTTTGCACGAGTCAGCGGAAGTAGTGGAACCTAGCATTCTTGAAGAAGCTGAAGTGGAACGTGAAGCAACTGTGAGGAGAGTTCCAACCCGCATCTTAGGAACTGAAGTGAAAAAGCTACGCAACTGCGAACTCAAACTCGTTAAAGTTCAGTGGACCGATGCCGAGGAAGACGCGATTTGGGAAACTGAGGACAGAATACGCGCTGCCTACCCTCTTCTTTTCGAGGGTACATCTTTGATCTCTCTCTTTTTCCTTAAGTTATGCTTTATCTATCTTTTTAGGTATATCCCCTCGGTCCTTTTCCTAACTCCTTAGGTAGAAAATAAATGGATGCAAACATGTATTTGAAAACATGTTATGGATGATGTCTGCAAATGGTTGCTAGTGGTTGCTAGTGGTTGCTTGTGGATGCATATGCACACACACCCTAGGTTATAGATCGGCTCAGCCACTTCATATTGCATATGCATATATGTATTCTCATTTGTATATGGTTGAAACTTGAAATGCTGTCATATGGTTGTCGCATTCGTATGAACGGTTGTGCACTCATGTAGAATTATAAGTAGGAAAATTTGCATACATAATGGATTCATGACACTTACATGATTCGCATTAAAGAGGTCAACTGAATCAGTAGACCGCCTGATTTCTGCATTAGATAAGGACATTTACACACACTATGCATATGATCATGAAGCATTAGAAGTCTTATAAGGACAGTGGATGCCTGTGTTTTTTGGTTGAGTAGATGGACTGTTGGATGGTAGGATAATCATTCTTCCTAACTTGAAGATTTCGGGGACGAAATCCTTTTAAGGGGGGAGAATGTAACACCCAGTGAATTCTATAACGTTAAACTTCGCAAATTAAAGTATAATTAATTCTAAATGAAAGAATTAAGGGAAACGGGTTATGCCATTGCGTTCGTCTCGAAATTCTGCTTGAGATAGAGTCCGAGTTTGCGCGAATCGGACTCCGTATGAAGGAGTTATGGCCTTCGGAAGTTTCAGAATCAAATTTAAATTCAAACAGCTCAGTTTAATTTCAAAATTTCGAATTTCAGGTTCAAACTGGGCTGAGCTGGAAAATTCCTGCCCAAAGACTAGGTCGACCATGGTGTCGACCTGGTTACCCCAGGTCGACCATGGTCTCGACCTGGTGACCCCAGGTCGACCATGGTGTCAACCTGGTCCCTCCCAGGTCGACCATAGTGTCGATCTGGTTGTCGACCTGCCTGGTCGGCCTGGCTGGCCAGGTCTGACTCTTGCTCGAATTTCTGAGCCCCTGTGTGTCACTAGGGCTGATGTGTCACCTCTTGATTGGCTCTCTGAATTTTGAATGGCCTAGATTCCTCCTATCTTCATCTGACGGCTCAAAACAACTTAAAAATCTATAAATACACCCTGACTCTCAACTGAAAATTCACACAAAAATATGAGAAAGGAGTCGTCATGCTGCTAGGGAGGAATTGAACATAGCCGTCAAGAGAAAAGCCTAGAGACGAATCGAAACTAAGAAGAAGATTAAAAGTTTAAATTAAAAATTATCAATGCAACGTTAGTCTACCCAAAGGAGCGCACCTCAATTTCAGAATTCAGAATCCAGAATTCAAGATTCTGCATTCGTTGTAAGTATAGTAACCTTTCAGAATATGAATAAGAATTGCGATGTGATTCGATGTGAATGAAAATAGAATTATGTTATTGTATTGTATAAAATTCTATGTATTTTGATGATTCTATCATGACTTGTGTATTGACGTTTGTGGCATAAATTGATTGATGCAAGCCTATTGAACAATTGTATATGAAAACAATGACACTTGCAAGTTTGTGGCAAAAGAATAGAACTGATCCCATTATGTATATGTCGATGGCATGGACTATGTATATTCCCTTAGTCTAAATTAGAATTTATGTAAACGTGATTTAGACTTGAAACCTTTTATGCCTACATGACCCAATGCCTATATTATCACTTTCATGTTTGTTTGCAAGTATAATTGGATCTATGTTAAGCATCGTTTGGGTTTCATAAATCATGCGAGTTCATGTTTATTTGCAAGTGAAATTGGACATATGTTAAGTATCGTTTGTGTTTCATAAACTATGCAAGTTCATGTTGAAATAGGCTATGTGAATTAAATGTTATAATTGGAACTTTTGGTGAACATACATCATGCTAGTTTTGTGTTTGACATTATGCCAAGTTAAACATGTTTAAACACAATTTTGTATTAGCCTAAACCATGCCATCTCATATGCCACCTACTAGTTATACTTTGATTTGAATGCAAGTTCACATGACCCATCATTTATGTTAGTATCGCTAAACTGCAAGTTCATGCGCCACACACCCTTATATGTTGCAAAATATTACATGTTCTTAATTTCCCCTTTTTTACACTTATAAAGTTGGGCTGAATTGTGTCGAGCCAACATTTGTTATAACGTTGCGAACGTATAAACGGGTGTAACACCCCGTGTATTCTATAACCGTGAAATTCATAAATTAAAGTATAATTAATTTCAAATCAAAGAATTAACGGAAACGGGATACGCCATTGCGTTCGTCTCGGAAAAATACGCGAAATAAAGTCCGAGTTTTCGAAAATCGGAGTCCGTATGACCAAGATATGGCCTCCGGAAGTTTCTGAATTAAGTTTAAAATTCGAACAGACGAAAAACAGCTCAGAAAAACAATTCAAAATTCAAAATCGGGCCCAGTTGGCCAGGGCGGGAAAATTCCCGCCTGAAGGCACCAGGTCGACTTGGCAGTCGACCTGGGCTAACCTGGTCGACAGGGCTGTCGACCTGGGTGTCGGCAGGGCTGTCGACCTGGCCCCAGAGCCAGGTCGAACCCAGCCCATCCTGGCTGGCCAGGTCTGTGTTTAGTCGATTTTCTGAGCCTTGCCTTGTCACTAGGGCTAGGTGTCAGCTCCTGATTGGTCTCTCTTTCGAATGAATGGCTACGATTAATCCAAGCAACATCGATGGTCCTAATCAGTTCATAAACTCTATAAAAATGACCCTAGACTCTACCTAATCTATTCATTCAAAAATAAGAATGAGGCCATCATGCTGCTGAGGAACGACTAGGAGTAGCCACCAATTTGAGAGACGATTAGGAGAAAAACTCTAAAGCACAAAGCAACTACAAGTTAAACGTAAACAAATCAAATCAACGCCTACGTCAAGGGAATAACATTTCCAAATCCAGAATTCAGATTCCTGAATTGAAGAATTCGTCACACGATTGTAAGTAGAGTGCTATTCCGATATGAATTAAATAATTGTGTTGATTTGTGTAATGTAAGAAATGGAATTGTGGCGATAATAATCTATATTTGTATGTTGCTTTGATGCAAAACGATTTGGGAATATTATGGTATACGATTGGATATTTGCAAATACGCGATTTGCGTTGGAAACGAAATGGAATTGTGGCGATAATGACTTATATTTGTATGTTATTTTGATTCTAATGATTTGGCAATGCTATGGTTTGATTCATACAAGTATATGGTTTATGTTGACAACCACATGTGTGGAATTTCGATTGGGACTCATGCAAACATATGATTCATATTGAAAACTACATGTTTGTGGTAGTTATTTACAACACCCATTTGATAATTGCAAGCATATGATTCATGTTGAAAGTAACAACTATATGTTGTAATAATTTATTTAAGATTCATGCAAGTATATGATTCATGTTAACAACTATATGCTGTAATAATTTATTTAAGATTCATGCAAGTATATGATTCATGTTAACAACTATATGTTATGATATTTTAATTGGAATTCATGCAAGTCTATGATCTATTGTTATGACAACATGATGTAAAATTCTATGGTCATCTTTAGTGTAATTTGATTCACCTAAGTATTATGATTCATATGAAGTTATGTTGGAATTGGCATCATAGTTCAAGTATAAAAATCATATTTTTGTGATAGTGACAAAAGCACGCATCTTTGTAAATTTGTATTAATTTTATGAACATGACTAAACTATGTTCGTTATTATGCCCAATTGAAAAACATGTTTTTAGGCTCATGTTGTTATCATAAGTTACATTAGAATTACATTAGAATTACATTCCTCTTGCAAGTTTACATAGATAAAATAAAAACCATGATGTAAGTTTAGATATGTTTATGCTATAATTCTATGAATAGAATGAAAACCATGATTCATATAAGAATTAAGTTGGGATAATTTTAGTTGAACCATACTTTTATATTAGTGACAAAAGTAAGCACCTTTTTGTTAACATGTAGTAATTTTATAAACATGATTTGCTTATGTTTGACATTATGCCTAAGTAAAAATATAGGTTTATGTTGTAGTTAAGACTATGTGTCAATAATGATATCTAATTTAGTTAGATTCTTAACTTAACTACAAGTTTACATGGTTTGATTCATGTCACTTATGCTTTATGACCAAAGTATATGTTACCACAATGTAAGTACACCAGTTTCTATTTTGTAGTTCCAACGTTATGTTGCAAGTTCATGCGTTCACATTCCCCTTTTTGTGTTTATAACCACGTTTTAAGCCTCCCCTTTTTCACGTGGCTAGGTTGGGCTTAAAAGGCTAACCCCAACATATATTATAATAAACGAACGTATTAAACGGGGGAAATAGCGTTGGGACAAATTAATTAATAAATGAAAATATAAAAGTAGAGGGGCCCAAATTCAAGAATGGGTTGGGCCCATTATTGGTGTAAACCCTTACACCATTAATTGATTTTGAATAATGGGCCGCAAATATTTACATATAAGAAAATAAAGAAGAAAGACAAAATATGTGAATGTAGAAAATACGATGTGTTTAACCCGAGGTTGGATTGAGTTGTGATGTAAACCTGCCCGGAACCGCCCGGCTGTCCAGTAGTCACAACAATACCTATCCAATGTGGGTGGTTAAACAAGGAGCCCAATAAGGACCCGAGGTTAGACTGAGTTGTGGCGTAAGACTGCCCGGACCCAACCGGCAACAGGCAGCCACAACAATACCTGTCTAATGTGAGAGGTCAAGGCTTTAATAAGACAATTAAGGCTGAGTCAGGATTGGTAGGATTAAGTAAATTATATTAATACTTAATCAAAATGGAACATTCTAAACTAAACAGACTGATTGGGGGTTAGGTTTATAAAACACTTAACCAACTTAGCATGTTGGCTAGAGATAGAAAACCTAGTAGCGGGGGACCCTTTTCAGCAGTAACCCTATAAGGTGTATCAATGTACCCTGAAACTAGGCAGGGTGGGGCACGATTACTGGGCTGATTGTAAGAGGTCAAATCGACGGCTGTGGTGCAGCAGTGTAGGTTCTAACGGGGTGCGGGCGTGCACACACTCCGGCGCAGAAAAATAAGGCATTGGGCACCGGTAGCATACCTGTGCATTCTAGGATTGTGTCGGGTCGCCACCATGGGACTTGATACACCCCATGGTGGGACCAGCATAGGTAACTACAACATCGGGGGCCGTAAGACACATGTAACTATGCGAGTAGGAGCCGATCATCATAAAATTGATCACTTCACCCTGATTATGGGGTGCCTGTTGGGAACTAGTTTATATGGGTACAGAGATTAACATGGGGTACGATAGTATATTCGACCCTAGACAACTTAACTAAGTTTATGGTGCTTTCCCATTTCTAGTTTATACTTATCATACCCAGTTCTTTATTCATAGACTGAATAGTCCTAGACTTACTCAGGCTTTATGTCTGACTCTACTTTTCTTTCGTCTTCTTTCCTTCCGTTTCCCCCCCAGGTCCACAGGGAGGGAATACCGCAGCTTGACCAGCCTTCATATCCAGCTTGAAGAGGAAGAATGTATTGCTTGGATCTTTTCGTTTTGGACTATGGCTTTGGACAGCAACTATGGGACTTTTGCAGTTTATTTATGTTTTCTTTATGCTTCTTTAAATAATGTAATCAAGACAGTTATGATTTTGGAAATATTGTAAGACAATTATGGCATGGTTTGTGTAACACATATTTTAATGAAATAAAAGTTGTTGTTTTCCGCTGTTCAAAAATATGTGTTCTTATATCTGTCTTGTATATCTGTGACTTATACTTATAAACCTCCACCAAAATTAGGGCATTCCCTTTGAGAGTGACCCTAACGGAGGTGGGGTGTTTCACTTGGTATCAGAGCATAGGTTTACCAGATAAGATAAAAAGTTTTGAAAATTTATTTTCAAAAAAGAAATTTAAAGAAGCATTTTTAAATGAAAAATATTATTTTATTTTAAAAAAAAAGGCAAAGTCCCCCCAAAGCCATAGGTACTATCTCTTATCCTTCGTTTTGAATCTATCCTTTTTGTTTCAGCATGTCCGAAGAACTTAACTTGCCAGAGGGTGTACCAATATCTGGTTGGTTTAGACGGTTCTTAGAAGCAAGGGCCACTCAGCCAGGTCCTACGTTCCTCCTCCCCCAGCTGCAGGAAATCATCCAGCTGCAGCAGCACCTCTTCCTCCACCTCCTCCACGGGGAAACACGTTTGCTAAGATATGTAAACATTTTAAAGCTATGGGAGGAAAGGATTTTCATGGAACTGAGTCCTTCGTGGCAGCTAGAAATTGGCTGAAAGAAAACGAGGACTTATTCATCATCTTTGAGGTAGAAGATAGACAGAAAGTACAACTGGCAGTATGGCTACTAAAGGGTGAGGCTTCCTACTGGTGGGAAGTCACTAATGCAGAAAGACCGGTGGAAACATGGGAGGACTTTAGGGCAAGGTTTGAGGCTAAATTTCTCTCGGAAGCTGAAAGGAGTCTTCAGTTGGAAAAATTCTTATTTCTTAAGCAAGGGAATATGACAGTCAAAGAGTATGTTAATCAATTCGATGAGCTGGCTAGGTTTGGGCTGGACCTAGTCAACACCCCGCACAAGATGGCTCTCCGCTTTGTCATAGGGTTGAATGAGCCATTACACAGTTTGGCCATGACCCATATACCCATGGGAGCTACGTACGAAAGGTTGGTGCAGATGGCATTGCTGAACGAGGAAGATAAGGACAAGAAGGAAACAGAGGCAGAAAACTCTCAAGGGAAGAAAGAGGTCAAGCCCAACGATTCTAAGAATAAGAAGGTAGACCCCGAGAAAGGAAGCAAGAACAACAACTCACGTGATAAAAGGAAATGCAATTACTGTGGTACGGAAGGGCACATAGCCAAGGATTGTAGAAAGAGAAAGAGAAAGCAAGGTGAATGTTTTCATTGTGGGAAGACTGAGCACATCAGTAAAGACTGCCCTGAGAAGCAGACCGGACCTTCTGGCGGTACATCGTTAACTTATTCTAGATGCTTTGTTTTATCCTATTTCTCTCCTCGATCCTATCTTGAGAACCATAGGTAGAATCTTTTTGGATGTAAACATGTAGTTGAAACATGTTATGGATGATGGTTGCAAGTGGTTGCAAGTGATGGCTAGTGGTTGCTCGTGGTTGCATATACACACACAATCTAGGTTATAGATCGGCTCAGTCACTTCATATTGCATATGCATATATGTTTGCATTCGTATATGGTTGAACTTTAATGTGTTGCCATATGGATGTTGCATTTGTATGAATGATTGTGCACTCATGTAGAATCATGAATAGGAAAATTTTGCATATATAATGGATTCATGGCACTCACATAATTCGCATTAAGGAGGTCAACTGAATCAGTAGACCGCCTGATTTTGCATTATATAAGTACATGTACACACACACTTCGCATATGATCATGAAGCATTAGAAGTCTTTTAAGGACAATGGATGCTCGTGTTTGATGGATAAGTAGATGGATGTTTGGATGTTAGGATATACATTCTTCCTAACTTGAAGATTCCGGGGACGAAATCCTTTTAAGTGGGGGAGAATGTAACACCCCGTGTATTCTATAACCGTGAAATTCATAAATTAAAGTATAATTAATTTCAAATCAAAGAACTAAGGGAAACGGGATACTCCATTGCGTTCGTCTCGGAAAAATACGCGAAATAGAGTCCGAGTTTTCGAAAATCGGAGTCCGTATGACCAAGATATGGCCTCCGGAAGTTTCTGAATTAAGTTTAAAATTCGAACAGACGAAAAACAGCTCAGAAAAACAATTCAAAATTCAAAATCGGGCCCAGTTGGCCAGGGCGGGAAAATTCCCGCCTGAAGGCACCAGGTCGACTTGGCAGTTGACCTGGGCTAACCAGGTCGACAGGGCTGTCGACCTGGGTGTCGGCAGGGCTGTCGACCTGGCCCCAGAGCCAGGTCGAACCCAGCCTATCCTGGCTGGCCAGGTCTGTGTTTGGTCGATTTTCTGAGCCTTGCCTTGTCACTAGGGCTAGGTGTCAGCTCCTGATTGGTCTCTCTTTCGAATGAATGGCTACGATTAATCCAAGCAACATCGACGGTCCTAATCAGTTCATAAACTCTATAAAAATGACCCTAGACTCTACCTAATCTATTCATTCAAAAATAAGAATGAGGCCATCATGCTGCTGAGGAACGACTAGGAGTAGCCACCAATTTGAGAGACGATTAGGAGACAAACTCTAAAGCACAAAGCAACTACAAGTTAAACATAAACAAATCAAATCAACGCCTACGTCAAGGGAATAACATTTCCAAATCCAGAATTCAGATTCCTGAATTGAAGAATTCGTCACACGATTGTAAGTAGAGTGCTATTCCGATATGAATTAAATAATTGTGTTGATTTGTGTAATGTAAGAAATGGAATTGTGGCGATAATAATCTATATTTGTATGTTGCTTTGATGCAAAACGATTTGGGAATATTATGGTATACGATTGGATATTTGCAAATACGCGATTTGCGTTGGAAACGAAATGGAATTGTGGCGATAATGACTTATATTTGTATGTTATTTTGATTCTAACGATTTGGCAATGCTATGGTTTGATTCATACAAGTATATGGTTTATGTTGACAACCACATGTGTGGAATTTTGATTGGGACTCATGCAAACATATGATTCATATTGAAAACTACATGTTTGTGGTAGTTATTTACAACACCCATTTGATAATTGCAAGCATATGATTCATGTTGAAAGTAACAACTATATGTTGTAATAATTTATTTAAGATTCATGCAAGTATATGATTCATGTTAACAACTATATGTTGTAATAATTTATTTAAGATTCATGCAAGTATATGATTCATGTTAACAACTATATGTTATGATATTTTAATTGGAATTCATGCAAGTCTATGATCTATTGTTATGACAACATGATGTAAAATTCTATGGTCATCTTTAGTGTAATTTGATTCACCTAAGTATTATGATTCATATGAAGTTATGTTGGAATTGGCATCATAGTTCAAGTATAAAAATCATATTTTTGTGATAGTGACAAAACCACGCATCTTAGTAAATTTGTATTAATTTTATGAACATGTCTAAACTATGTTCGTTATTATGCCCAATTGAAAAACATGTTTTTAGGCTCATGTTGTTATCATAAGTCACATTAGAATTACATTCCTCTTGCAAGTTTACATAGATAAAATAAAAACCATGATGTAAGTTTAGATATGTTTATGCTATAATTCTATTAATAGAATGAAAACCATGATTCATATAAGAATTAAGTTGGGATAATTTTAGTTGAACCATACTTTTGTATTAGTGACAAAAGTAAGCACCTTTTTGTTAACATGTAGTAATTTTATAAACATGATTTGCTTATGTTTGACATTATGCCTAAGTAAAAATATATGTTTATGTTGTAGTTAAGACTATGTGTCAATAATGATATCTAATTTAGTTAGATTCTTAACTTAACTACAAGTTTACATGGTTTGATTCATGTCACTTATGCTTTATGACCAAAGTATATGTTACCACAATGCAAGTACACCAGTTTCTATTTTGTAGTTCCAACGTTATGTTGCAAGTTCATGCGTTCACATTCCCCTTTTTGTGTTTATAACCACGTTTTAAGCCTCCCCTTTTTCACGTGGCTAGGTTGGGCTTAAAAGGCTAAGCCCAACGTATATTATAATAAACGAACGTATTAAACGGGGGAAATAGCGTTGGGCCAAATTAATTAATAAATGAAAATATAAAAGTAGATGGGCCCAAATTCAAGAATGGGTTGGGCCCATGATTGGTGTAAACCCTTACACCATTAATTGATTTTGAATAATGGGCCGCAAATATTTACATATAAGAAAATAAAGAAGAAAGACAAAATATGTAAATGTAGAAAATACGATGTGTTTAACCCGAGGTTGGATTGAGTTGTGATGTAAACCAGCCCGGAACCGCCCGGCTGTCCAGTAGTCACAACAATACCTATCCAATGTGGGTGGTTAAACATGGAGCCCAATAAGGACCCGAGGTTAGACTGAGTTGTGGCGTAAGACTGCCCGGACCCAACCGGCAACAGGCAGCCACAACAATACCTGTCTAATGTGAGAGGTCAAGGCTTTAATAAGACAATTAAGGCTGAGTCAGGATTGGTAGGATTAAGTAAATTATATTAATACTTAATCAAAATGGAACATGCTAAACTAAACAGACTGATTGGGGGTTAGGTTTATAAAACACTTAACCAACTTAGCATGTTGGCTAGAGATAGAAAACCTAGTAGCGGGGGACCCTTTTCCGCAGTAACCCTATAAGGTGTATCATGATACCCTGAAACTAGGCAGGGTGGGGCACGATTACTGGGCTGATTGTAAGAGGTCAAATCGACGGCGGTGGTGCAGCAGTGTAGGTTCTAACGGGGTGCGGGCGTGCACACACTCTGGCGCAGAAAAATAAGGCACTGGGCACCAGTAGCATACCTGTGCATTCTAGGATTGTGTCGGGCCGCCACCATGGGACTTGATACACCCCATGGTGGGACCAGCATAGGTAACTACAACATCGGGGGCCGTAAGACACATGTAACTATGCGAGTAGGAGCCGATCATCATAAAATTGATCACTTCACCCTGATTATGGGGTGCCTGTTGGGAACTAGTTTATATGGGTACAGAGATTAACATGGGGTACGATAGTATATTCGACCCTAGACAACTTAACTAAGTTTATGGTGCTTTCCCATTTCTAGTTTATACTTATCATACCCAGTTCTTTATTCATAGACTGAATAGTCCTAGACTTACTCAGGCTTTATGTCTGACTCTACTTTTCTTTCGTCTTCTTTCCTTCCGTTTCCCCCCAGGTCCACAGGGAGGGAATACCGCAGCTTGACCAGCCTTCATATCCAGCTTGAAGAGAAAGAATGTATTGCTTGGATCTTTTCGTTTTGGACTATGGCTTTGGACAGCAACTATGGGACTTTTGCAGTTTATTTATGTTTTCTTTATGCTTCTTTAAATAATGTAATCAAGACAGTTATGATCTTGGAAATATTGTAAGACAATTATGGCATGGTTTGTGTAACACATATTTTAATGAAATAAAAGTTGTTGTTTTCCGCTGTTCAAAAATATGTGTTCTTATATCTGTCTTGTATATCTGTGACTTATACTTATAAACCTCCACCAAAATTAGGGCATTCCCTTTGAGAGTGACCCTAACGGAGGTGGGGTGTTACAACGGGGGTAATAACGTTGGCATGAAAATATATGTTGGCATGTTTGGCACATGCCAATGACAATGACATTTAAGCGGTATAAATTGTTATGCCCAAGAATAAAAGATATGGCATTTACATATATAATAAAATATGTAAATTTAGAAAACACGATATGCTTAACCCGAGGTTGGATTGAGTTGTGATGTAAACCTGCCCGGAACCGCCCGGTTGTCCAGTAGTCACAACAATACCTATCCAATGTGGGTGGTTAAGCATTGAGCCCAATAAAGACCCGAGGTTAGACCGAGCTACGGTGTAAACCTGCCCGGAACCGATCAGCATATCCAGTAACCATACAATACCTGTCTAATGTGAGTGGTCTGGTGCTCCTAAGAGGCTAAGGACAGGTGGTAGGGTTAAGTCAACTATGACACTTAACCAAATTCAACATGTTAACAAGAGTTGATGGGTGGGGTTAGGTAAATACAGACACTTAACCACTTAACATGTTTGACTAGAAAATCCTGGTAACGAGGGACCCGTTTCAACAGTAACCCAATTTAGGTATCAACGGTACCCTGAAACTAGGTAGGGTGGGGCACGATTACTGGGCTGATTGTAAGCGGTCAAACGACGTCGGTGGGTGCACAGTGCAGGTCTAACGGGGTGTGGTCATGCACACACTTCGGAGCAGACAACCAGGGCACTGGGGACACCAGTAGTATAACCAATGCCTTTTAGAATTTGTGTCCGGGCCGCCACCATGGGTCTTGATACACCCCATGGTGGGACCAACATAGGTATCTACAATTCTTGGGGGTCATATGGCACATGTTAACGCGAGTAGGAGCCGATCTTTAAATAAAGTTGGGGATCACTTCACCCTTACCATGGGGTGCCAGTTAGAGTAAACTCCAGTAGATACAGAGATATAGTATGGGTTCGATAGTACATTCGACACTCCCTTTGCTTGTGACACTATCCTATTTTCAGTATATATCTATCATGCCTTTTTCTTATTCACATACTGAAGAGTTACTAGATTTACTCCGGCTTTATGTCTGACCCTATTTTCTTTTCATCTTCTTTCCTATCGTTTCCCCCCCCCCCCCAGGTCCACAGGGAGGAAACAACTCAGCTCAGTCAGACTCTGTTCAAGCTCCAAGAACGTAGATGTATGATTTGGATCTCTTTTGCTCGGACTATGGCTTTGGATATCACTATAGGGATTTTTGTCACTTTATTTATGTTTATGCTTCTTTAAAAATCAAGGCAGTTATGATGTTGTAATGATGGAAGTATTTTGAGACAATTATGGAATGTTTTGTTTGAACACGTATTGATGCAATAAAAGTCTGCTGGTTTCCGATGTTTAAAATATGTGTATTTATATCTGTCTTGAGTTTATCTGTGGATTTTACTTATAAACCTCCACCAAAATTAAGGCATTCCCTTTGTGAGTGACCTTAACGGAGGTGCGGTGTTTCAACAAACCTGGTCTAACCTCGTGTCATTAACTGTTGCACCTACAATTCATTCCTTTGACCTCTCACATTAGACGTCCAATTGTGGCAGCTGGATTTGCCGGGAGGTTCCGGGCAGTCGTACGCCACAATTGCGCCTAACCTCATGTCAAAGGTTTATTAATAATCGTATTTCACCCATACCCAATTTTCATGTCATGTATATCTAATTAAACATATAATCATGTTCATAATATTGCCTATTCCAAATTGTCACTAATTAGATATTAATTAGCCTCAATTACAAATTTACAATTATAGGCAATTTCATCAATTCCATGTAATTCATTCCCAAACATGCCAATTTCACATATTATCCATTTATCAGAAATATCAATAATATCCAATTTTCCATATTTCACATATTCCCATCGTTCCCACGTATTTGCATTCGCGCGTATTTTTAACATAGGCTCGAAGGTATCCTAGATCCAAAAATAAAAGGAATAGGGATAAGAAGAGAGAATCAAATCACAGAAAATTGGAATTAACACAACATCATGAAATACAGGGGCATGTAAACTGGCATAGAGGTATAATGACAGATTCAACATGAATAAACTGATAAAGGTATGAACTTTACATAGAAACATAGGCATATGATGACATGAATCAAAAAGGTGAAGACTCGGATGAGATTTAAATTATATATACATATGAATCCTCTTTACAACTTCATCATGTTACTTTTTATCCCATTATATTGTAAAAATTATTGTACTCACCTTTCATGGTTAAAGAATAGAATTAAGCACTGAAATTGGTGTGGAAACGTTGCTGTGTTGCTGATTTATCTTCTTGAATTGTTTTAGAAGCTCTAATCTTTAAATTGAGTTGAAGTTGAACACTTGAGATTTGATTTAGAGGCGGCGGCTGGGGTTTAATAGATAATTTGACAGCATAATAGTGTCATAGATAATATTTATGAATTAGGGTTAGGTCTTAGGGTGTATATATATGTGTAGGAAGTTATTTAGGCCTTAAGATTAACCCTAGAACTGATCTGGACGACTCAGATTCCATATCATCCCTTAGAGCGAATCGGGCTAGGGGTTGGCAGCCAAACACCCTGAATTGACCTCTAGTCGATCAAGCGCGGCTCGGGTCGACTCCAAAAATGGTGCGGTTCGGCTATTCCCCCTCCCGATTCGCTGTTTTGAACTTTTTTTGAATATTTATTTATTTAATTTTTATATACATCTATATATATATATTTCTCTCATATGCATACAAACTTCATGGCTTAATAATTTCTTCATGATTAACCATTTTCACACTAAACCACTTTTTGAACTACGTTCACACTAAGCCACTTTTTGGTCATTCCCCTAAAACAAAAATATGGCGCTGACGGGGATCGAACTCTATACCACTTGTATGTAAGTCACATGCTCTAACCAAATGAGCTACTAAGTCGTTTTGCTTACAAACCTTAGAACAATGCTAAACATCATTATTTTCTCATTCCTCTTTTTCAAATAAATTATTCTTTAATTTGTTATTTTAATATTCTCAGAAAATACGGGGTGTTACATTCTCCCCTACTTAAAGGATTTCGTCCTCGAAATCTCTAAGTCAAGAAGAACGTATCCTACCATCCAATCATTCATCTACTCAACCATCAACCACTAGCAACCATGGTCCTTAAAAGATTTCTAATGCTTTTCATGTACATATGCATAGTGTGTGTATATGTCCGTATACTAATGCAAAATCAGGCGGTCCACTGATTTAGTCGACCTCCTTAATGCAAATAATGATAGTGCTATGTATCCATCATGTATGCAAAGAACCCTATACATATCATTACTACATGTGTGCACAACCATTCATTTAAATGCAACATCCATATGATACACACATTCTACGTACATTCATTTTACTAAATACATCCATTTATATGCAATATGCAATATGAAAGTGACTGAGCCGATCTAGTGCCTAAAATGTGTGTATATGCATCCATGAGCAACCACTAGCAAACACTTGCATCCACCATACATAACATGTCTCAAACACGTGTTTCAACCATAAGACTACCCTATCTAAAGGTCAAAGATACTAGTGAGAGGACATACTAAAGATAGAACAAGTACAAGCTAAGCAATAAAGGAGAAATTAAAATACATACCCTCGAAAAGAAAAGGGTACTATGAATGCATCTTCTCTTCCGTCTCCTAAGTAGCGTCGCTCTCATCATCTCCCCATTGCACTTTGACTAGCTTGACCTCTCGATTCCTCAACTTCTTAATCTCCAACCCAAGAATGCATGTAGGAGCTCGTCTAATCATCACATCACGCTCTATTTCCACCTTTCTAAGCCAGCTCTTCCAAAACTCGCTAGTGAAGATTGGTTAGCGAACGTTCACTATGCTAGAAGGAACACCGTGCAAACGAACCATTTCTCGAATGTATGCAGAGGCTAACCATGGAGAAATCCTCTTAATCTTCACAGGAATGAAATGGGCGCTCTTAGTAAGTCTGTCTACCATGACCCAAATCCCCGTATTACCCTTCCTTGATCTTGGTAACCCATCAACAAAGCCCATCGAGACACTCTCCCACTTCCATTGTGGGACCTCCAATGGGTGAAGAAACCCACCGGGCTTCTTTTGCTCTGCTTTTACTTGTTGGCACACCAAGAATCTAGCAACAAACTCGGCCACATCCCTCTTCGTACCGGCCCAAAAGTAAACTCGTCTCATGTCCATGTACATCTTGCCCCGCCGGGATGAATGGTCATCTTCGAACGATGTGCATCATCAAGAATGGTCTTCCTCAAGTTCTCGTCTCGTGGTACGCAAAGACTACCATCCCTACGTAATCAACCCTTATCATTTAGGGTATACCTACTAAGATGGTTCGATGACTCCCCCCTTATGAGCTTCTCTACTAACTCAACCAACTGTGGGTCATCTTGTTGTGCCTCACCAATCCGTCCCAAAAGCGTAGGTCTGACCTCTAAGGATGCTAGCAAACCGGGTACAAAGTCAATGGAAGGTCTAAAGTCAAACATAGAGATGAACTCTAAGCTTCGTCGCTCAACAAACAATGGACTCAAGGACAACCTTTTCCTACTTAAGGCGTCTGCCACCACGTTACCCTTGCCAAGGGTATACGCTATCTCGAAATCGTAGGATGCTAAGAATTCCATCCACCTTTGCTGCCTTAAGTTCAAGTCCTTCTGAGAGAACAAGTATTTTAGCGATTTGTGGTCTGTGAACAATTCAAATTTCTCGCTAAGAAGATAATGGCGCCAAGACTTAAGCGCGAAAACAATAGCGCCAACTCTAGGTCATGTGTATGGTAATTTTTTCTCATGCACTCTCAACTGCCTTCCTCCATAGGCTATTACTCCCCTCTTGCATTAAGACTGCGCCTAGTCCTGTCCCACAAGCATCAGTATAAGCAGTAAATGGCTTATTCCCATCTGGCAACACTAAGACTGGGGCTGTGGTCAAAGCTCTTTTTAAACGTTGGAACGCATCATCACAATCTACTTCCCACGTGAAAACTAGATTCTTCTTCATCAAGCGTGTCAATGGGGCTGATATCTTTGTGAAGTCCTTGATAAACTTCTTATAGTAGCCAGCCAACCCTAAGAAACTCCTCATCCTAGTAGCATTTTTAGGGACCTTCCAATCTTGGATGGCCACCACCTTCGCGGGATCCACAACAATCCCTTCTTTGGAAACCACATGCCCTAAGAATCGCACTTCCTTACTCCAAAAGTGACATTTAGAAAAATTAGCTTTAAGGTTATGCGCTTGAAGGGTCTCCAACATTTCCCTAAAATGTAGGGCATGCTCTTCCTTGCTCTTAGAAAAATCAAGATGTCATCCACAAAGACCACCACAAATTTATTAAGGTACTCCCTAAACACCCTACTCATCAAGTCAACAAAGTATGCGGGGGTGTTTGTCAAACTGAAGGGCATCACAAGCCACTCATAGAAACCATCCGGAGTCCTAAAGGCAGTCTTGTCTATGCTATCCTCAGCCACTCTCAACTGATGGAAACTAGTGGCTAAGTCCAATTGCAAAAATACTGAGGCGCCAACTAACAGATCGAAGAGATCGTCAATCCTCGACAATGGGTGCCTATTCTTCTTAGTAAGCTTATGAAGTTCTCTATAGTCCACACAAAATCTAAGGGACCCATCCGCCTTCGTGGCAAATACTATTGGAGCACCCCACTCCGATATACTACGTCTTATAAACCCCTTCTCAAGCAAGTCCCCTACTTGCATATTAAGTTCCCTCCTCTCACGAGGAGCCATGTGGCGTACTGGCAGAGATATGGGTTTTGCATTGTCTACAAGATAAATACGAAAGTCTATCTCACGTTTTGCGGGTAGACCCCTCACCTCATCGAAGACATCAACATATTCACGGACTATACGAACAGAATGTAAATCATCATTGGATGCGTTAAGTGACTCAAGATAACTAATCATCACCAATCCTCTAGGGTCACAAGAAATATCGAGGGTCTTTCCACTACGAGTCAACAATTTTACTACCCTTCGTTCACAATCTAGGATGGCACCATGTCTGGCTAGCTAATCCATCCCTAGAATCAACCCATAGCCCATGAAACCAAGCACAAAAGCATTACATTCAAAAACCAACACCTAAGATAGACAATCTCAAATCCCTACAAACCATGGATGAATGAGCCGACACACCAATAGGATTTGAGACAATAATGGGATCCACAACGAGACTAGTATTTAAGTGCAGTGTTTCAACTAATGATGTAGAGATAAACGAATGTGATGCGCCAGAATCGAATAAAGTACGGATAGGATGATCAAACAAGAAAATCAAACTTTCAACAGAAATTTTTCTACCTTCTTCCGGCCCCGGAGCCATGAGAGCATGAACCTGCCCTCCCGAAGTAGAACCTGCCCTCTTCCCTTGCTTCTTAGGACAGTCCTTGACAACGTGACCTGGATCACCACAATGATAACAAGTGAACTTCTTCTTCCTACAGCCTTTCTTCAAATGGTCGGGTATCCCACAGTTGTGACGCTTTCTCTTTTCTTTACCACTTTCTTTTGTTGTTGGGCTTTCTTTGGATCCTCCTTCTTATCTTGCAGCCTAAAAGTACTTACACCCTTCTCTTCTTCATGCATGTATGCCATATCAACAAGCTTTTCATACGTAGCCCCCATTGGAATGTGGGACATAGCCAAACTGTGAAGCGGTTCATTTAGACCCTTTGCAAACCTCAAGGCCTTCTTGTGAGGCGTATTCACCAACTCTAGCCCAAATCTTGCCAACTTATTAAATTCGGTCGCATACTCCTTCACGGTCAAGTTTTTTTGCTTCAATGTCAAGAACCTCTCCATGTACATACTCTCCTCAGCTTGGGAAAGGAATTTCAACTCAAACCTTCCCTTAAAATCTGCCCACGTCTCTACAGCATGCTCTCTATTAGTAACCTCCCACCAAAACGAGGCTTCGTCCTTCATCAACCAAGCAGCCAATTGGACCTTCTTACAATCGTCCAAATCGAAAATGCCAAACAGATCCTCTACTTCTTTCAACCAATTTCTAGCTTCAACAAACGTTTCAGAGCCACTAAAAGGTTTTCCACCTATCGAACGAAAGTCTTTACATATCTTGGAGAAAGCATCTCCACGCGGAGGAATGACTGGAGCTAGGGGAGGAGGAGAAGGAACGTCGGCCGGACCCGCGGCAGCCGCCCTAGGCTTGAGATATTGACGAAACCTACCGGGTACATGAACACCCTCTGGTATCTCAAATGCTTCAGACATGCTAAAAAGAAAAGGAAAGAGTTTCAAAACAAGGGAAGCGAAAGAGAGATGTATGGCTTGCGGGGATTATGCTCTTTAAAGTAAATTTTCCTTGAAAATAACTTCTTTAAAACAAGTTTTTGAAAATACTTTCCATGAAAATAATACTTTTGAAAACACTTTTCAAAACTTTTTATCTGTTCTTGTAACTTGGCTCTGATACCACGTGTAACACCTCATGGCCATTAATGTCACTCACAAAGGGAATGCATTAATGTCATGAAGCGTTATAGTAGTATAGAACAGATAAATTACAAGAATAAATAAATAAAACACAGTGGAAGATAAAACTTATTTCATGGCATCATAACTTCAAAACAAGCTTACATAAGTAGTCTCCAAAAACCATTACAACAGGATCAATTGTCTTTTCCAAAAACTTCAAAGTACATAAAGAAGCAAATACTTAAATAATATAAATGCATAAATCCCCACTGAGCATAAGCAAAGCCATAAAGATGAGAGAGTCCAAAGCGAAACATCTAATCTCTTCAAGCAACTGAAAGAAATCGGCACTAAGCTGTAGTATTCCCTCCTTGCAAACCTGAGGGGGGGCGGAGAAGGAAAGAAAAGAGGTGGAAACAAAACGGGTCATACATAAAGTCTGGCCACTCCAGTAATTTTAACAAATAATAGGTAAGGTAAACGATCAAGACATAAATAGGCATCATGATATGGCTGTAACATAGATAAGGTAGATAAAAAGGATGGATAAGATGATTCTGTTCCTAAGTACTAAGATAATCCTACACTTGGCTAAGCGAACAACCCTCCAAGTACTAACCCCGAAGACCGAAGTCAACATCAGACTAGCACCCAAAGGACTATCCAACTCAACCAACATGTATTTTGTTACACCACACTTTTGCTAAGTTACACCACATTACTTAATTACACCGCACATCTACTAGTCTCTACTTACTAAAGGTTGATCCCTTCCCACTAACTATACCCACAGGACAAACTTGGTAGTTACTTGTACCTAGCTGCTATCGTTGGTGCCGGCTTGCTTCTACCACCGCTAAGGTACCCTTACCCTACCTATTCGATCGGCTCCCTAAACCCCGTAGGAATCCGTGCTGGCCCCACAGTGGGGTGTATCACTCACCAAAGTGGCAACCCCGATACCAACATAAAATGCACGGCCATACCTACACGATGCAACAACGTCTTACCTACCAGCCCGGACCCATGCATGCACATGAACCCGTTGGACTCGCGTTGCCACCACTATTCACGTTTTGACCTCTTGCATTCAAGTCCAGTAAGCGTGCCCTAACCTCGGCCCAGTACGGGGCCCAATTAGATACTCAAATGGGTTACTGGTTGAAACAGGTCCCCCATCCAACACAAGCCTCCCACCTATGCTTGGTCCCCACTAGGTTTTTCTCTCACTTAACCATTTTAATTTAAATGTCCATGTCTTACACATGCTATGGTTAAGTCCATACTTACATGTCATAATTTACATGTCTTATCTTATTCCGGTTAAGTCCATATTTACATGTCATAATACTTAACCCTCTAACCATACCCATGTCTTATTATGGTTAGTATTCTTTAATTCATTCCTTATGATGAACGGTGCATGATCTCCCACATTAGACCGAACGCTTTGTGGCCGCTGGATTTGCCGGGCAGTTCCAGGCAGTCTTACGCCACAAACCGGGTCTAACCTCGTGTCATTAACCGTTGCGCCTGCGATTCATTCCTTTGACCTCTCACATTAGACGTCCAATTGTGGCAGCTGGATTTGCCAGGCGGTTCCGGGCAGTCTTACGCCAAAATTGCGCCTAACCTCGTGTCAAAGGTTTATTAATAATCGTATTTCACCCATACCCAATTTTCATGTCATGTATATCCAATTAAACATATATTCATGTTTATAATATTGCCTATTTCAAATTGTCACTAATTGCATATTAATTAGCCTCAATTACAAATTTACAATTATAGGCAATTTTATCAATTCCATGTAATTCATACCAAAATATGCCAATTTCACATATTATCCAATTATCCAAAATATCCAATTTTCCATATTTCACATATTCCCATCATTCCGACGTATTTGCATTCGCGCGTATTCTTAACATAGGCTCGAAGGTAGCCTAGATCCAAAAATAAAAGGAATAGGGATAAGAAGAGAGAATCAAATCACAGAAAATTGGAATTAACACAACATCATGAAATAAATGGGCATGTAAACTGGCATAGAGGCATAATGACAGATTCAACATGAATAAACTGATAAAGGTATGAACTTTACATAGAAACATAGGCATATGATGACATGAATCAAAAAGGTGAAGACTTGGATGAGATTTAAATTACATATATACATATGAATCCTCTTTTCAACTTCATCATGTTACTTTTTATCCCATTATATTGTGAATATCACCGTACTCACCTTTCGTGGTTAAAGAATAGAATTATGCACTGAAATTGGTGTAGAAATGTTGCGGTGTTGCTGGTTTATCTTCTTGAATTGTTGTAGAAGCTCTAATCTTTAATTTGAGTTGAAGTTGAACACTTGAGATTTGATTTAGAGGCGGCGACTAGGGTTTAAGAGAGAATTTGACAGCATAATGGTGTCATACATAATATTTATGAATTAGGGTTAGGTCTTAGGGTGTATATATAGGTGTAGGAAGTTATTTAGGCCTTAGGATTAACCCTAGAACTGATCTGGACCACTCAGATGCCATATCAGCCCTTATGGCGAATCGGGCCACGGGTTGACAACCAAACACCCTGGATTGACCTCTAGTCGACCCAGCGGGGCTTGAGTCGACTCCAAAAATGGTGCGGTTAGGCTATTCCCCCTCTCGATTCGCTGTTTTGAACTTTTTTTGAATATTTATTTATTTAATTTTTTATATATATTTCTCTCATATGCGTACAAACTTCATGGCTTAATAACTTCTTCATAATTAACCATTTTCACACTAAACCACTTTTTGAACTACGTTCACACTAAGCCACTTTTTGGTCATTCCCCTAAAACAAAAATATGGCACTGGCGGGGATCGAACTCTGTACCTCTTGTATGTAAGTCACATGTTCTAACCAAATGAGCTACTAAGTCTTTTACTTACAAACCTTAGAACAATGCTAAACATCATTCTTTTCTCATTACTCTTTTTCAAATAAATTTTTCTTCAATTTGTTACGTTAATATTCTCAGAAAATACTGGGTGTTACTTTACCAATCTTTTCAAAAGTGGTCCCCATTGGAATATGGGACATGGATCACCCATGCAGAGGCTCATTCATCCCTTTAGCAAACCGCAAAGCCCTTTTGTGTGGTGTATCCACTAACTCTAACCCTAACCTTGCCAGCTGGTTGAACTTGTTCACATACTCCTTCACCGTCAAGTTTCCTTGTTTGAGTGCTAAGAACCTCTTTATCTGTATTCTCTCAGCTTGGGAAAGAAATTTCATTTCGAACCTCTATCTAAAATCTTCCCAAGTTTCCACTGGACGTCCAACTTGAGTGACTTCCCACCAAAATGAGGCTTCGTCCTTCAGTATCCAGGCGGCTAACTAAACCTTCCTTCTATCCTCTACTTCAAAGATTACGAATAAGCCCTCGGTCTCCTTAAGACAATTCCGAGCTTCTACAACATCTTATTCCCATGGAATGGCTTCCCTCTCATAGTACGGAAGTCTTTGCAGATCTTGGCTTTGTTATCCGCCCTCGGAGCAGGAGGAGGAATGACTGGTGCAACTGGGGAAGGAACGTCTCTTTGGCCATCAGCAGGCTCTATGGCCTCCAAGTACCTATGGAACCATCCAGGTATTATGACGCCCTCTAGGATATTAGGAATGTTTTGTTCCCTAGACATGCTGAAAAAGGAAGAAATTAAGATAAAGGACCGAAGGATATTACATATGGCTTCTTGGGGGAATATTTTCAAAACAAACCTTTCTTTTTGAAAATACTTTCTTTTAAAACCTATTTGAAAAATAATTTTAAAAACTTTTATCTAATCTCATAACCTTCAGCTCTGATACTAAGTGTGACACCCCAAGTCCATTAATAACACTCATTAAGGGAATGCACTAAGTTTCGTGAAGTGTTGTAGGTAAACAGACCCAACATAATTACAAGATAGATATAAATAAGATAGCAGTGGAAAATTAAATTTTTATTTCAGACATAAATCATAATACCGTGGTTCACAATACCATAAGTCACAAAAACCATTACAATAAAATAACTTCTGTCTTGCACCATTAGAGTACATAAGTAAAAAACACAATTCGCAATTAAAAGAGTTAATCCATAGTAGAGACAAGAACTTGAGCCATACTTCAGAAGTAGCTCCTAGTAAGATGATATCTGAGTCCTGACTAAGCCTGAGTGTTTCCTCCTTGAGAACCTGGGGGGAAAAGGAAGAAAGAAGGAGAAGGGAGATCACTACATAAATAAAAGTAACATGATAAACATATAAAGTGGACAAGGGAGATCACTACATAAATGTCAGGTGTGACAAGGTAGACCGGGTAAGGTGTATAAACTTCTCTAATGATTACTCTGCACTATTACTATTATAACAAAAATGAGATGACCCCTTCCACAATAAGTTGGTAGACTTAGGGCATACGTCCAAGTGTACCCTAACCGCTACCCTAATCGATCGGCTCCATACTCCGTAGATATCCTGTGTTGGCCCCACAGTAGGAGGTATCACTTCCTAAAGTGGAAACCCTTAAGATGTGCACAACCATATCTACTGGTGTCACAGGGTTCTTATCCCCCTCTGCCCACCTCATGCATGTACATGGCCCGGTCGATTTGTGCCGCCCACACCGTCCGTCTCGTTTGGATCTCTTATAATCTATCAGTAAGCGTGCTTCTTCTCCGCCTAGTACGAAGTTCTTTATTAGATACCTACTCCGGGTTACTGACTGAAATGGATTCCACACAATATGATACAAGCTCTCCCCTTTGTCTTGTATCCCCACTAGGTTTTTCACTGACTATATATACCCTTAGGTGTCTTTAATTACATCGCCCTATGTCAGTTATGCTTACCCTAAATGGTGTCTTTAATTACATAACCTTATTGGGTTAAGTTCGTAGACCTATATGTAAATATTACCCACCCCTCTAATTTACTTAACCCACCCACTACCCATCCAAATTTACTTAACCCTAACTTAAGTTCATAATCATATAATCCTTATGGATTAAATTAGGTTAAGTCGTCCAATTCTTTACCATGTACATTTATGGTTTATAATGGGCTAGACCTCCAATATTAGGCCTACAACATATGGATGCTCAGGTCCAGGACGACTTATTCCACAGTTGGTCCTAACCTCGTGTCATAGCCCGATTCGTATTTACATACTTAGACATCCCACATTAGGTTCAATATTAGTGGCTGCTGGATATGTCAGTCGGGTTCGGGCAGACTTCCACCACTAATGCAACCTAACCTCGTGCCATAAGTACAACTACAATCCCTAATTGTAACTACTAAAAATTCCATTTTAATTAATTAATTAATCCTTCCCTTTATAAGTGTTAATGCCCACTTTATCCATTAATTTGAATTGTATGTCCAAAAATGTTCATATTCAAGTAATGTCAATTATTAACCCTTTTTTCCCTTTCCCTAACTAGCGTACTCATAAACTAATGGCGCGCCTAGGCCAGACAATAGCCTAATCATAAACGATAATAAGGAAGATAATGGGAACATAACTAAAGTGGTCATCTTGGCATAAACATAAGCTAGCATGATAATATGGTGAATAGACATGTAATTAACATCATAACAAGTCGGACATAAAACCGATGAACTTGTGGCAATTACTACGGTGCCAAATCAAGCCTAATGAGATCTAAATTAACCATTTAGATGTCCAACTATTTAGATCTAGCATAATTAGGGTGACATAGTAATATGTTTAGATATAAAGATAGATTCACATGTCAAGTTTACAACATATCCAAATTGATCACAATATGACAGGTGAAAGGTGATTTACATAAAGAACTAAATCTAACCAATGTTACAACTGTTCAATTTAATAGATGTACATTCACCACAATATAGTTGCAAGTCAAGATCCACATAGGCAACCGTGACGGCCCGCCCCGCACCAGCTGACATTTCCTCCGAAAGTGTGTTGTACCCATTCCCGACTAGCACGGAACGGTCGCCAAAGAAAGGAAAGAAGAAAATGATCTAATCGAAAACCTGTAGAATGTCTCACAGCGCATGGAACAAAATATAATAATAATATAATCTTGACATAAAACAGGCGAGATAGTGCATAAGCTGATAACTAAAACCAACATCAACATCAGAGTAGCGGAAGTCTAAATATAGCTTATTACAACTTTTCAAATTACTGTCTCTAAACAAAAGAAAGGAAGAGTGCACTACTAATGCCCAAGTGGTGATCTTCAACAACACAGGAAGAATATCTATATATGTATCATACGTGGAAGCCTCCTGCTCGTCTTCGGATCAGCTACTCGTGCATACCTAGCTAACCTATCTCTAGTCTGCTCGTGAGAGCACCCAGAGTAATAAGAAGAGACATAAAACTCTGGTTCAGACAAAAAGTCTGGTATGAGCGGTAAGCAGCTAAATAGAATAATAACAGGTATACTAAACCATACCTGAACTTGGACCTGCAACCAAAGAGTTAGCACTACATACCGTACAATACTCTAAGGGGCCACTGAACAGATGGTGTAAAAATAACGAGGGTGGGGGTGTGCATGTCAAAATGAGGGCAAACAAATCAAACATAGCAACCATCCTCACATCTCTCACTCAGTGCGTAAAGCATACGATATCTACCGCTTCGATCACTAGACCCATCAAAGTAGTGACGGAGTTCAACTTGTACAACTACTGCTACTACCAAGCTTACCACATGGAGTCATGACCAAACCTTTACAAATGACTCCACTTCATTGGTCTATAGCTCTTTAGTCATACCTAGGCCACTGTGGCCCTGAATCCGTTCACGTACCCCCTACACATAGTGATCCAAAGTTATAGATATCGACAACTCCTTAGCACACGTCCTGTAGCAAAGTCCAATCTTGAAGTTAACTCATTGGTTCCCAACTGGATCCTGAGTACAAAACTTCCCACTTGGACTACCTTTGCATCTCGGGTTATTGGTCTTCTCCGGATCGGTTCTTCACTTCAGTTTATACTTCAAATTCGGATCGTGATTCATGCCTCAAGTCCAAGCATCTCGGTTCGGATCGGTCGAGCTACCTCCCTCGGATTGGGTCAGGGTCCACATCTCCTGGCGGTTCGGTCCTCCTTTCCAAACACTCCGGATCGGGTCGAGTCTCTCAAGTCCATCCATGGTGCATCAGTTTGGATCGGGTGCCTTCGGGTCGTGCCACCATGCTCAGGTCGGATCGTGGAGCTTAGGCTGAAGCGGCTCGGGTCGGGCTCCTTCTCTCGAGTGGTTCATGGAACATCAGATCGTGGTGCATCGGAGACTCCACATGGCGGTTCGGATCGGGTATCACGATCGGGTCGGGTTCGGCGGGGCGATCCGATCCTCTGCATTTTCCTGCACTTTGTCCAGCGAGCTGTTTACGCCATTCAACGGCGTTTTCGACCAATCTAACACTTCTAGACAATCACAAAGCATACCATACAGTCATAGCATCATGTATAATCAACCATAAACACCAAAACAACAATTTCAATAAGTTAAAATGGATCAAACCTACCCAAAACCCATATTTTCCCCTTAATCATGTTTAAGCACAACTAATGATAGGATTAACAAAACTTAACCAAATTAACCCAAATTTTTAGCAGAGGCATAAAATGATGTTTTAGAATTATACAATTTTTTCCAAATTTTTCTGAGCCATAATTTCGCTAATTATCACTAATCACCCCTAATTAGCCGTAATTAGTGTAAAAACAATGTTAATCACTCACCTTTGCCACAATTAAACTTTAGAACTGAAATAATCTACTGTATGGGTCGAATTCCAATGCCTAGCAACAGCTCCAACTCTGATTTGGTGCTATTTCTCCTTGATTTGTTGTAGTTTAAGCCAAATCTTGATTAAGAAGTGATTAGGGATAATTCTAGATGTTGGAGGCCATTGTTAGGGTTTTCTAAGATGTATATGGCGGCTGCGAAATGAGAAAAATCGAAATCCCTAACCCTAACAGCTCTTAAATACTCCAAATCCCGAAGTCCCCCTTTTGGCCTAGCTGTTAATCACACGGTTAAGCCCAATTAAGCTATTTTTCACCATCTAAAACTTGTTTCAGCCATATCTCCCAAACGGTAAGTCCGTTTGGCTAATGTGACCACTCTACGGAATTTTAAACCATCATCCGGTGCCAATGGAAGTGGTTTTAGGTCAAAACTCCTTTCCAATCAAAAGTTATGGCCAAAACAAGATTGGCTAGGGAAAAACGGTCATTTAAGAATCGATAAAAATCATGAACATGGGAAATGACCTCAATAGCCGTCTCCCAAAGTTACATGACCATACGACTCCGTATGTGAAAGAAATAAATATTCTACGATCCTTTGATGCGTAGAATGCGGGTCGTTACAGCAACATAATAGAATAACCACAATTGTATTAGAACTAGGAAAATAGATCTATCATGTCATAGTATAGGGTTTAACACTAGCATAGAATCATAGTTTACAACATATCCAATTTACAGTCTTTCATAATTTACTTTTATTTATTTAAACCTAAAAGCAACTGGAAACTCACCGCGTTAGGTTTAGAGAATTGAGAGAGAACAGTTCCGTCTTAGTTCGTATCCCTACAGCATATGGCCTCCATAATTTCCAATGAAGAAAATAGGAGAATAGGACACATATATATAGTTGCCAGACCCCTTGAAACCGAGTGCCACATCATCCCTAGGGGTGTCGACATCCATGTGAGTGGGTTGACCCCTAGGTTGACACCCTTTACCCGCGGTCGACCCCGTGTCGACACCCCTGTAGGGGATCGACCCCCTAGAGCTGGAATTCTGCCACTATTTTTTAGTTTTTGAATTTGAACTGTTTTGGATAAAATTCTGACTCATCTCTGACTCATATGTGTATACATAATTTTTCAACGCATATACAAATTTTAAAACCCATATAACTTCTTCATACAGTGTCTGTTTTATGCAAAGCAAATGTCTATCTTGACCTGAATTTTGAGACGGACGAAATGGTGTAGTCTGTTTCCTCTAATTTTGTATAATAAATTAATTACTATTTAATTTAATCTCTTTAATGCCATTAAAAATTCGGGGTGTTACACTGATTTCCATTTCCGTTCATGAAGAATCCTTCTGGTTGTTCCATATACACTTATTCGTCCAATTCTCCATTAAGAACAATAGTCTTGACATCCATTTGATGTACATATAATCCATGAATAGATGCGAGAGCAAAAAGAACCCTTAATGACATTAGTCTAGCGACTAGAGCATATGTATCACGGTAATCGATGCCTTCCTTTTGCCTAAATCCTTTGGTTACTAGTCTTGCTTTGAAAGTTTGAACAGACCCATTTGTGTTGCATTTTTCCCGAAACACCCATTTACATCCAATTGTCTTGCATCCGACTAGTAAATCTATTAGAACTCGAGTATTGATAGATAGAATTGAATCCATCTCATTCCATATTGCTTGTTTCCAAAAAGCAGCATCTCTTGAAGTACTAGCTTCTTTAAAGGTTTTAGGATCTTCTTCGTTATTAAAAATATAAATTGTCTCGTCAAGTAATTTATTTCTATCACCTACAATAAGGTGAACTATGTCATCTAGTGAGATAAAATTAGGATCTAAGCTTTTGGCTTTCCTTGGTCTTTGGCTTCTTCTAGGTTCATTAGGTACATTTTGAAGCCTCCTTTTGTTTTGAGAGCTATATTTGATGTTTTCATCATTCCTTTTGTAGATGATTTGCACTGGATCTGAAACCATCATGGAATCAAATATAAATTTATTTTCATTGAATTCTTAATCTCTTGACTCCACAATCACATTAGATTCTACATCCAATAATTTATGAGCCTTAGAATTTTCAGCATATCCCATGAATATACTTTTGAATGCTCTTGGTCCAAGTATTATTCTTTTTTGATTTGTGACCGTGTAAAAAGACAAACATCCTGAAACCTTTAGATATTTCAAGTTTGATTTTCTTCCATTCCGTAACACTCCGCATTTTCAATGAAATTAATAATGTGGAAATATGTGTATATATATTATATACATAGATATATTTAAGAGAAAAATTAAATAATGACAATAAATATTTCATGTAATAAGTTCACGTAGTGAAATGAAGGAAAATCTAAGTGCAATACATGAAATGCAAAGAAACGCATGCGAACAATTAAATAAAAAAGAAAATTTGAAGAGCTTTAGGAATTTAGTCACGAAATTAGCATTATTGCGTTCGTGGCAATTTTCTGATCAATTTAGACCTATGGTTTGGAGAAAACCGATATAAAATGAAGAAGATATCTTTAAATTAAATATTGCAATAAAACATGAGAAAGAGGAATGAGAAAAGAATAATTTTTAGCATTGTTCTAAGGTTTGTAAGAAAAAGACTTAGTAGCTCATTTGGTTATAACATGTGACTTACATACAAGAGGTACAGGGTTTGATCCCCGCCAGCGCCATATTTTTGTTTTAGGGATGGCTATCCCCGCCAGCGCCATATTTTTGTTTTAGGGATGGCTAAAAAGTGACTTAGTGTGAACGCAGTGCAAAAAGTGGTTTAGTGTGAAAATGTTTAATTGGGAAGATAGCTAAAAATAAAAATAAATATATGTATAATATATATATATATATATGACGTGTACGCATCACGTGGCACACATGGCGAATTTTTGTTGGTCAAGGATTGTTTTTTTGAACGTGGCTTTTCCTGGTTGGTTGGGTGACGATTTTTCTTGTATTAGGACTGATGTGGCTTTATTTGATTGGTCTGGTGAGGTGTCTTTGTGTCATGATGATTTGGATGGTTCAGATGGATCCTGGTTGATCCAAAGGCTAGAATTAATCCTAAACTTCTATATAATTAACTCAAACCCTAAACCTAAAACACATAAACACATTCTATGAAGTCGTCATGTTGTCTCTCTCTGAACTAGCATAGCCTCCATCTTCTTAAAACTAGAATATCTTCTTCAACTAGAAATCAATTAGAAGGACATCAATAGTCTACATCAAAGGAATAGCTTAACAAATTAAGAATTCAGATTGCAGAATACAAGAACTGTTCTTTTTCTATAAGTTCAGTTATATTTCAGATTTATATATCTAAAAGTCATGACTTGAAATAAATCGAATCTAGAACTATGTCTAATTGTGATTCTGATTCATGTTTATCCTTATGACAAATCTGAAATTAACTATGCCTATGAGACTATTGTGATTTGTAAAACTGGACCTATCATATTGTATATTAATTTGGTGATGCTTTTATGTTCTGCTACGTACATGTTCTTAAGCTAAGTCATGTTCATATATGCTTATATGTTTAGATCTACACGCTTGCTTTTATGTTATGTTATGCACATGTTGATAAACTAAGTCATGTTCATATATGCTTATATGTTTAGATCTACATGCTTACTTTTATGTTATGTTATGTACATGTTCATAAGCTAAGTCATGTTCATATATGCTTATATGTTTAGATCTACATGTTTGCTTTTATGTTATGTTATGTACATGTTCATAAGCTAAGTCATGTTCATATATGTTTAGATCTACATGCTTGCTTTTATGTTATGTTATGTACATGTTCATAAACTAAGTCATGTTCATATATGCTTATATGTTTATATCTACATGTTTAGATCCAAGTTAATACATATGCTTAAGATCTATGTAAATTCCTGTTCATATGCTTAAGATCTTTGTTAATTGGATCTAACTCAAGTACAAGTTCACATTGATATGCTTGATTTAGTTTATATTATTCATGAAAAATTTGTGTTACACATGCTTAGTTAGATTCATATTATTTTGTGTTGTTGGAATGCTACATGTTCCTTTCTTTTCCCTTTTGTTTATGAGTTAGGATGATTTGCGAATATAACGTTCTATGTAAATTTTGTGAACGAATAACAAAGGGAAATGTTGGGGTAAAACATTAAATTACATGCTAATGGCATAGATTGGCTCATAATCATGTAAATGATTAATAGCATGAAATGGTATAATTTGTATACCATTAATTATCAACATAATTTAAATAGTAAATGTGACATGACAACACTTGTGGATAATTTACATATAAACATGACATAAATGATGAATATGTAAATTAAATAAAGGATGAACATGCCTAACCTGAGGTTAGATTGAGTTGTGGTGTAAAACTGCCCGGAACCGCTAAAACACCTATCTAATGTGAGAGGTTAGTGCATCATGCCCAAGAAAACCCGATGTTAGATTGAGTTGTGGTGTAAAACTGCCCGGAACCGCCCGGCACATCCAGTAACCGCAACAACACAGATCTAATGTGAGAGGTTGGTGTACTAATAAATCAATTAATGCTAATGAACAGGACATGTTAAGAATGGTAGGGTTAAGTTAACTAAGGCAACACTTAACCGATATAACATGATGTACGGTAGGGTTAAGTAACACAAGAAGGCAACACTTAACCAATGTATAACATGATGTATGATAGGGTTAAGTAACACAAGAAGGCAACACTTAACCAATATATAACATGATGTATGATAGGGTTAAGTAACACAAGAAGACAACACTTAACCAATATAACATGATGAACGAGTAGGGTTAAGTTAATAGGAAAACACTTAACCAACACAACATGACATGTAGGTGGGTTAAGTTAACATAAATAGACAACACTTAACCAATATTACATAAACGAAGCGGATAGGGTTAAGGCGAGCTTAACCAATAATATGTATTGACTTGATCAGTGGGAGGGTTAAGTACATCTCGTGTAGGTGGGTAATATTAGTATATATAGGCCCACAAACTTAATCGTTAAATAAACATGCTTGAATCGGTGGGAGGGTTAAGTACATCTCGTGTAGGTGGGTAATATTAGTATATATAGGCCCACAAACTTAACCGTTAAATAAACATGCTTGAATCGGTGGGAGGGTTAAGTACATCTTGTGTAGATGGGTAATATTAGTATATATTGGCACACAAATTTAACCATTAAATAAACATAATTGAATCAGTGGGAGGGTTAAGTACATCTCTTGTAGGTGGGTAATATTTGTATATATAGGCCCACAAACTTAACCGTTAGGAAACCCTTGTAATGGGGACCCATTTCAGCAGTAACCCACATAGATGTATCATGGTACCCTGAACTAGGCAGGGTCAGGCATGATTACTGGGATGATTATAAGCGGTCAAAATTGCAGCGGGGGTACGTCACTGTAGGTTCCGATGGTTTACGGGCATGCACGTAATCCGGAGTGGGAAAAAGCAGGCACTGGGTACTAGTAGTTATACACTATGCATCTTGAATCGTGTCAGGTTGCTATCATAAGGATTGATACACCTTATGGTGGGACCAGCATATGGTATCTACACGGAAGTGAGGGCCGATTGACACAGACACATGGAACATTAATACAAGTAGGGAGCCAGTCGATAGGGTATAAGGGTACATCTGGCATCTTTATGGCAATTAGGCTGATTGAGGTAAGATCCTCATACTAGATGTACACCTAAAGGCTACCACAATTGCGGGGATTGGGATCACGTTGTAATATTGTCATTTTATACAGATTACTAGTTCGGACACTAGTTAGGCAGTGTAGAGATATAGAAATCAGAATAATAGGTAGTAGCGAAGCAGAGAAAGAGTTAAAGCGCATTCAGTTTACCTTGCCTTAACTTGTCTTAAGTTATCTTGTTTTATGGTATTGTCCTATTTTCAGTTTATTCATGTCATGATCCTTTATCTTGTTTACATGTTGAAAAATCACTGGACTTACCAGACTTATGTCTGACCTGTTTTCTTTCGTCTTTTTTCATCAGTTCCTCCTCCCCCTCCCCAAGTAGTTAGGGAGGGAATAGCTCAGCTTAGTTTGGACCGTTTCTCTTTCCAAGCTCAGAGATTCTGTGATGTATGGTTTGGAACCTCTTATCTTTGGCTATGGCTGTGATTGCACTTTAATTTGGGGATTTATGCTACTTTGCTATGTTTTATGCTTCTTATATACTTGGAAGTTTTTGAATCAAGATAGAAGTTTTATGTAATACTTTTAAGTATGATTGATTCAATTGTTGTAAAAGCTTGACTGAACTATGTTGCTTATAAAATGGCTTTATTTTCCGCTGCTTTATTTGTCTATCTTGTAATTTATCTGCATCTCTTACCTATAATGCTTCACTGAAGTTAATGCATTCCCTTTGTGAGTGACATTAATGAACGTGGGGTGTTTCACTTGGTATCAGAGCTAAAGGTTACCGGATCAGATAAAAGATTTGAAAATTTATTTTCAAAATGATTTTAAAAGAAGCATTTTCTAAAGAAAAGTTTTGTTTTAAAGGCATATTCCCCAAATCCATATGCATTATCTTTTGATCCTCTGTTTGAATCCTTGTTTTCCCTCTTTACTGAGTCCCCGAGGATCCAGGCTTTCTGGGGGGTAACCTCATCGCGACATGGTTCCTTAGGCTTGATGAGACTACGACACCTGTCAAAGGGCGAAGAAATGCCCAACTTCCATATATAGCCCAGTAGTTTCACCTACGACTAATTTTCTTTCAAGATTTGTAGGGATTTCCGTGCGATGGATGCACCTTTCAAGAGACTTGTCAACAAGTTACACGAAGATGGCAAAGATGAGAATAAGGGAGTTTGGCTAAGGAACACAACCCGAGGATGAGAATCTCATGGATATGGACTTGGTTCGCGAAGGAGGAAAGAATAGAAAAATCTAAGACAAGAGGAACTGCCGTTATTATGGTATAACTGGTCATCTAATTAAGGACAAGGGCAAGAACAAAGGACAGGATTTTCAGGAGGGCACGTGCATGCTCTCACCGCCAGCGTACCTGAGAGAGAGGTTGTAAATTTTCTGTCGAAGTAGTCTAGTTTTTCTTGTTGATCATCCTATTAGTACTCTTTTTGATTTTAGCATTTCACATTCGTTTATATCTGTTCACATAGTTGAGTCTCTGAACCTTAGTGCTTGTATAGTAGAAGATCCCATTATTGTCTCAAATCCAATTGGTCGTTCGGCTCATTTATCTTTGGTTTGTAAAGATTTGAGAATAGCTATATTAAGTATTGAGTCTAAGTTTAATGCTTATGTTTTTGGTTTCATGGACTATGGGTTGATTCTATGCATGGACTGGTTAGCTAGTAATTGTGAAAGGAGGGTAGTTAGACTTTTGACTTGCCTCGGGAATACCTTCGAGATTTTGTGCGATCTTTAGGGATCAGTTAGGCTTAGCTACCTATAATCATTTGATGCATCTATCGACGATTTGTGATCTGTTAGAGTAGTCAATGAGTATGCAGATGTTTAGGGGTTTGTCCCCTAAAACGCGAGATAGACTTCCGCATATATCTAGTTGACAATGCAAAGCCAGTTGCATTACCTGTACGACACATGGCTCCGAGAGAGAGGAGGGAACTCAGTAAGCAAGTAGGGAAGCTACTTGAGGAAGGGTTCATAAGAAGAGAGCTTGAGAAAGACAATCCTTGAAGAAGCGTTTACATGATACCGCAGAAGTAGTGGAGCCGAGCATGCTTAGGGAAGTGGAAGTGGAGCAAGATGCCACGATAAGACGAGCTCCTACATGCATCCTTGGATCGGAGGTCAAGAAGTTATGCAACTGAGAGGTCAAGTGTTTAAAGTCCAATGGGGAGATGATCAAGGAGACGCGACTTGGGAGACAGAAGACAAGAGGCGTACGCTGTACCCTTTCCTTTTGGAGGGTATGTTGTTAACTTCTCTTTTTTTCTTCTATCGCTTTGTTTATACTTGTTCTATCGTTCAGTATGTCCTCTCGATTACATCTTCGATCTTTACGTAGGAAAATCGTATGGTTGTAAACATGTGTTTGAGACATGTTATGTTTGGTAGATGCAAGTGGATGAAAGTGTTTGCTAGTGGTTGCTCGTGGATGCATTTACACATACATTAGGCACTAGATCGGCTCAATCACTTTCATATTACATATGAATAAGTGTGCATAAGTAATTTGATGGATGTATATTGCATGTGTTATCATATGGATGTTGTATTTGAATGAATGATTGTGCACGCATGTAAAAAATGATATGTATCATTAGGATTATTTTGCATACATAATGGACGTATGTCACTATCATGAATTGCATTAAGGAGGTCGACCGAGTCAGTAGACCGCCTGATTTTGCATTAGAGTAAGAACATATACACACGCTATGCATATGTTCATGAAAAGCATTAGAAATCTTTTAAGGACAGTGGATTCTTGTGGATGATGGATAAGTGGATTGATGATTGGATGGTAGGATACATACTTCTTAACTCAGAGATTTCGGGGACGAAATCCTTTAAGTAGGGGAGAATGTAACACCCCGCATTTTTAATGAAATTAAAAATGTGGAAATATGTATATATATTATATACATTGAAATATTTAAGAGAAAAAATAAATAATGACAATAAATATTTCATGTAAAAAGTTCATGTAGTCAAATGAAGGAAAAATTAAGTGCAATACATGAAATGCAAAGAAATGCATGCAAAAAATTAAATAAAAAAGAAAAATTTGAAGAGCTTCAGGAATTTGGTCATGAAATTAGCGTCATTGCGTTCGTGGCGATTTTCTGATCAATTTGGACCTATGGTTTGCCGAAAACTGATTTAAAATGAAGAAGATATCTTTAAATTAAATATTGCAGCAAATCATGAAAAAGAGGAATGAGAAAAGAATAATGTTTAGCATTGTTCTAAGGTTTGTAAGAAAAAGACTTAGTATCTGATTTGGTTAGAACATTTGACTTGCATACAATAGGTACAGGGTTCGATCCCCGCCAGCGCCGTATTTTTGTTTTAGGGGAATGGCTAAAAAGTGGCTTAGTGTGAATGCAGTTCAAAAAGTGGTTTAGTGTGAAAATGGTTAATTGGGAAGATAGATAAAAAGAAATATATATATATATATATATATAGAATATATATATATATATATATGAGGTGTACGCATCATATGGCACACGTGGCGCATTTTTGTTGGTCAAGGATTGTTTTTTTAAACGTGGATTTTTCTGGTTGGTTAGGTGACGATTTTTCTTGTATTAGGGCTGATGTGGCTTTATTTGATTGGTTTGGTGAGGTATCTTTGTGTCATGATGATTTGGATGGTTTGGATGGATCTTAGGTTGATCCAAAGGCTAGAATTAATCCTAGACTTCTACAAAATCAACTCAAACCCTAAACCTAAAACACATAAACATGTTCTATGAAGTCGTCATGTTGTCTCTCTCTGAACTAGCGTAGCCTCCATCTTCTTAAAACTAGACTATCTTATTCAACTAGAAATCAATTAGAAGAACATCAATAGTCTACATCAAAGGAATAACTTAACAAATTCAGAAATCAGATTCCACAATACAAGAACTGTTCTTTTTCTGTAAGTTCAGTTATATTTCAGATTTAAATATATAAAAGTCATGACTTGAAATAAATCGAATCTAGAATTGTGCCTAATTGTGATTCTGATTCATGTTTATCCTGATGACAAATCTGAAATTAACTATGCCTATGAGACTATTATGATTTGTACAATTGGACCTATCGTATTGTGTAATAATTTGGTGATGCTTTTATGTTAAGTTATGTACATGTTCATAAGCTAAGTCATGTTCATATATGCTTATATGTTTAGATCTACAGGTTTGCTTTTATGTTATATTATATACATGTTCATAAATTAAGTCATGTTCATATATGCTTATATGTTTAGATCTACATGCTTTCTTTTATGTTATGTTATGTACATGTTCGTAAGCTAAGTCATGTTCATATATGCTTATATGTTTAGATCTACATGCTTGCTTTTATGTTATGTTATGTACATGTTCATAAGCTAAGTCATGTTCATATATGTTTATATGTTTAGATCTACATGCTTGCTTTTATGTTATGCTATGTACTTGTTCATAAGCTAAGTCATGTTCATATATGCTTATACGTTTAGATCTACACGCTTTCTTTTATGTTATGTTATGTACATGTTCATATATACTTATATGTTTAGATCTACATGCTTACATGTTTAGATCCAAGTTAATACATATGTTTATGATATATGTAAATTCATGTTCATATGCTTAAGATCTATGTTAATTGGATCTAACTCAAGTACAAGTTCACATTGATATGCTTAATTTAGTTTATATCGTTCATGAAAAATTTGTATTACACATGCTTAGTTAGATTCATATTATTTTGTGCTGTTGGAATGCTATATGTTCCTTTCTTTTCCCTTTTGTTTATGAGTTAGTCTAATTTGCGAGCGTAACATTCTATGTAAATTATGCGAACGAATAACGGGGGGAAACGTTGGGGTAAAACATTAAATTACATGTTAATGGCATAGACTGGCTCATAGTCATGTAAATGATTAATAGCATGAAATGGTATAATTTGTATACCATTAATTATGAACATAATTTAAATAGTAAAGGTGACAAGATAGCCCTTGTGGATAATTTACATATAAACTTGACATAAATGACGAATATGTAAATTAAATAAAGGATGAACATGTCTAACTTGAGGTTAGATTGAGTTGTGGTGTAAAACTGCCTGAAACCGCCAGGCACGTCCAGTAACCGCAACAACACCTATCTAATGTGAGAGGTTAGTGCATCATGCCCAAGAAAAACCCAAGGTTAGATTGAGTTGTGGTGTAAAACTGCCCGGAACTACCCGACACATCCAGTAACCGCAACAACACAGATCTAATGTGAGAGGTTGATGCATTAATAAATCAATTAATGCTAATGAGCAAGACACGTTAAGAATGGTAGGGTTAAGTTAACTAAGGCAACACTTAACCGATATAACATGATGTATGGTAGGGTAAAGTAACACAAGAAGGCAACACTTAACCAATATATAACATGATGTATGATAGGGTTAAGTAACACAAGAAGGCAACACTTAACCAATATATAACATGATGTATGATAGGGTTAAGTAACACAAGAAGGCAACACTTAACCAATATATAACATGATGTATGATAGGGTTAAGTAACACAAGAAGGCAACACCGAACCAATATAACATGATGAACGAGTGAGGGTAAGTTAATAGAAAACACTTAACCAATACAACATGATGTGTGGGTGGGTTAAGTTAACATGAATGGACAACACTTTACCAATATTACATAGACGAAGTGGATAGCGTTAAGGCAAGCATAACCAATAATACGTATTGACTTGATCAATGGGAGGGTTAAGTACATCTCGTGTAGGTGGGTAATATTAGTATATATAGGCCCACAAACTTAACTGTTAAATAAACATGCTTGAATCGGTGGGAGGGTTAAGTACATCACGTGTAGGTGGGTAATATTTGTATATATAGGCCCACAAACTTAACCATTAAATAAACATGCTTGAATCGGTGGAAGGGTTAAGTATGTCTCGAGTAGGTGGGTAATATTAGTATATATAGGCCCACAGACTTAACCATTAAATAAACATGCTTGAATCGGTGGGATGGTTATGTACATCTCGTGTAGATGGGTAATATTTGTATATATATGCCCACAAACTTAACCAGTAGGAAACCCTAGTAACGGGGACCCATTTCAGCAGTAACCCACATAGATGTATCATGGTACCCTGAACTAGGAAGGGTGGGGCACGATTACTGGGCTTATTATAAGCGGTCGAAATAGCGGAAGGTGGTACATCAGTGTAGGTTCCGATGGTTTACGGGCGTGCACATACTCCGGAGTGGGAAAAAGCAGGCACTGGGTACCAGTAGTTATAAACTGTGCATCTTGAATTGTGTCGGATCGCTATCATAAGGATTGATACACCTTATGGTGGGACAAGCACAGGGTATCTAAATGCAAGAGAGGGCTGATTAACACAGACACATGGAACATTAATACAAGTAGGGAGCCGATCGATAGGGTAGTAAGGGTACACGACAATTAGGTTGATTAAGGTAAGATCCTCATACTAGATGTACACCTGAAGGCTACCATAATTGCGGGGATAGGGATCACGTTGTAATATTATCATTTTATACAGATTACTAGTTGGGACACTAGTTAGGCAGTGCAGAGATACATAAATCAGAATAATAGGGTATTAGCGAAGCAGAGAAAGTGTAGAAGCGCATTCAGTTTACCTTGCCTTATCTTGTCTTATGTTATCTTGTTTTATGGTATTGTCCTATTTTCAGTTTATTCATGTCATGATCCTTTATCTTGTTTACATGCTGAAAAATCACTGGACTTACCAGACTTATGTCTGACCTGTTTTGTTTCGTCTTCTTTTCTTCCGTTCCCCCCCAAAGGTAGTCAGGAGGGAATAGCTCAGCTTAGTTTGGACCGATTCTCTTCCCAAGCTTGGAGATTCTGTGATGTATGGTTTGGAATCTCTTATCTTTGGCATTGGCCGTGATTGCACTTTAATTTAGGGACTTATGCTACTTTGCTATGTTTTATGCTTCTTATATATTTGGAAGTTTTTGAATCAAGACAGAAGTTTTATGTAATATTTTTAAGTATGATTGAGTCAATTATTGTTAAAGCTTGACTGAACTACGTTGCTTATAAAATGACTTTATTTTCTGCTGCTTTATTTGTCTATCTTGTAATTTATCTGCATCTCTTACCTATAACGCTTCACTGAAGTTAATGCATTCCCTTTGTGAGTGGCAATAATGAACGTGGGGTGTTCCACATTCCATAATTCGTAAGGAGAAGTCAACATTTATAACTTAAAACGATAAATTCATTTATCATTGTTTATACGTGACTGTAAATGATAAATTTATTTACCTTTTTTCTTCGGATTGTCCTTAAAGCAAAATTTTCAAAAGTATTATCCTTTAAACTTATTACTTTGAACAAATAAGACAACTTTGAATGAAAGCCCCATACAATAATTGTGTTTTTGTTTTTAGTTCAGACATTTGCGAACAATTCCCTAAATACTTGCTATATTACTGGAAGTCCTATGGTTAAACGTAAATACTAGAAAAAAACCAGAAAATAAGTTATGGTTTTGGTCATTAAAAGAAGTGATGAATAAATATTAATGTGCATTGTATTCAAAATTTTACTCTTTTATTTTGACTTAGGTATCATAAAACAATTGTAATATTCATTATAAAAACAAAATAGTTGAGGCAGTAAAGAAATACACAAAGATGAGCAGCGAAGAAATGGCAAAGACGAGGTAATAGTACTCTTGTTTAAGACATTATTTATGGCATTATTCTCGGCGCATGGACTCTCTCTCTTTCCTTTTCTCTTTCTCTCTTTTTCTCTTTCTCTCTCTCTCTACATACACACACACATACACAGACACACACACACACACACACACACATATATATATTATGAAATTTGTTTCTTTGGTTATTTTGACTAAAGCATGACTCAATATAATCATCTAATTTTCCTTTTAAATTTTTTTTATGCACTACAAATGTGACCTTCCTTCATCATCAAGCATGAAAAACAGAGTATTGTTTTGTTGCCTATTTATACTGATTTGATAATTGCACATTTCTTATACTAATTGAATGATTTAATAGTTAATTGCACATGTTTTGTACTAACTTTATGTTATTAATTGACATACACAAATTATACTATTAAATGGTTCACATTAGAAAAGTTCATGATATCAAATGGGGTGCATGTGTGCATGTGTGTGTATGTATATATATATATATATATATATATTTGTATGTATTTGTATTTCCATACGATAGAAGGACACTTAATTCAATGGTTTATGACAATATTCATGTAATAATCATACAGTAATTTTACGTATATACAATTACATGGATTATGATAGTACAGTGCTTTTTGAATCCTATTTCGAGCTTTATATCGCAATCTCTATGTACCGTTGGCTCTCCTTTTAATTAATTTTTATTCATTCTATCAGAACAATAAAAACATCAACCGATACTGCACTATGCCCATGTGCGAAGCACGGGCCACTAACTAGTTACATATAAAACAAGTTTGCATACACAAGCCACGGACGAAAGTGCATTAGTTCAAACATCAGCATAGATATTTCACAATTTGGTTGTGATTATATGTATTAACCCGAATTTTAATAAACAACAATTAAATAGAATAGGGTAATAAACTAAACAATAATCAAAATAAATTTCAGAATTGGACAACGGGACTAGCATCATTGGGTCCGTTCTAATTTTCTGATAAAAATAGAAATTTGGTCTGCTGAAAATAGAGTTAAAACGAAGAAATTATGAATTAAAGAAGAAATCAGAATAAATATATAATGTAGCACCTGGGATGACCCAGCAAGAATTGGGTCGACCCAGGCATTGCATATGTCGACCCTAGGTCGACATAAGGCACGGGTGGGTCGACTCAGGCATGCATTAATTTGTGCCTTGTCTGGCACACAAGGCATTGTACGAATTATATCATTCCAGCGTTATTTTTGAGCTTGAGGCTGACCTATCACTTTTCGATTGGTCTAGTGACATGGCTGGCCCAAATTTAGTCCTAAATTTGGACGGCCAAGGACGCCCGGTAGAACAAATAAATAAACCAGCAGACCCTCTCTCATTTCTACACATCCATTCTTTTTGTCTTCTTCTTCCCCAAGCCTGTCCTCAAGATAAGGAAGTGCCAAATAATTAAGTTTTTATGGGCATAAAGATATCCTATAATATTAATATTTATTTTTGTAAATACTTCTAGAGGCGAAGAGACTACTAGAATAAGAAAGGCCACGGTGGAAGCTATCTTCATCAGATCTGTGAGTTTTTATGTGATTTCTAGATTAGTAAATTATGTAGGAAAATTTGGACAGTTAAATAGTTTTAAGTTGCAAGTTTAAAATTTATAGTTATTTATGGTATTTATGCAATTAGTTTTCTGTAAAGTTACTGTAAATTATTTACTGTCTATGCCTATTTCTTTCCAGTTACATATTGTTTATAAGTATTTCTCCTTCTCCTATTGTAATAACCCGGAAAATGTGAACCAGTTTAAAATTTTTAAATTAGGTTATTACCAAGAAATTTGAATAGTTGAAATAGTATATTTCAATAAAATATAGAATTTGGTATGGTATGGCAGTTTGAAATTTGAATACAAACTTTGTCTGACTATACCGGGTGGAAAATATAACGGATTTTAACGAAACTGAAAATATTTAAATCTGCTTATCAATACCTTTCTAACGAGTCTGAAAAATCGAAGTTTCATAACGGAAATCAAAAGTTATGGCCAAATGAATTTTCAGAAAGGTCGCTATATAATATATATAGCCCTTGAAAATTGAGATTTTGCATACGACCTCGGAATTCGACGAAACCACTTTTGTTGGGTCCGGGATGTCAAATTATTGCTAAGTTTCAAATTTCATAATTTTTGAATCTAGTATGTGAGCGGGGCAAAAGATAACGTGTTTGGTCAAATTCTGTTAAAATGGGTCGACCTAAAAATGGCCGTTTTTCAAACGAGCTCAGAATTCGACGAAACTAGTTTTGTTAGGACCGTATCGTCAAAACAAAGCTAGATTTATTTTTCTGGAATTTTTCGATTCAGTTTGTGGCCCTGGCAAATTGAAATGTACGTTTAAATTAAATATCGAATGTTTTATATTTTAATTTGAAAAATAACTGACCGTAACAGTCGAAATGGCCAATGAAACATATCCCATTGTGTCCGGAATGGGGGTATTTAGCTAGGGGCGACAGTCGTTGGGTTTGAAAAGGTGTCCGTTTGCAAAAACACTATTTAAAAATTTCTATAAAGCATGGACCAATAGGAATTTTTCATTTAAAAAAAAAATATAAAATCCGAAACCCTAGCCGCCAGAGAACGATTTGACGATCCACGTTGCTCGAAACTTCTCCTCCCTTTTCCGATCGCCACAGGCGACGCTAGGCCGCGCCACCACCACCAGTCGACAGCCCTTCGCCTCCTCTCCACATCCGACCAAACGCCGCCCCCTATCGTCAGCTCCTTCGCCTGAACGACGTCGAGGAAGTCGTCGCCTTCCCAGAGCCGCCGCCGCCTCGATTCGCCACCGCACCACCTCAAACTACCAGCGTCGGAAAGCTCTTCCCTCCCTCGACGACGTCCAACAATCTGATAATCCTATAGAGCAACGAATCAAGAGAAAAATCCAAACCTAGATTTGAGCAGGTTTGAAAACTAACGGCTTATATAATTTGAAACTGTTTTTACACTATAAAGCGTTGCAAAACTTTGAAAAATAATATCTTTTTCGTTCTTTAACGAAATTTGATGAAACAGGAGACACCGTGACCGCAAGGAGGCTCTCTACATTCTAGAAGAAGCCACAGATTTTTCTGACCTTCCTACGATTTTTAGCACTGCAATAACCAATGTGAGGAATCTAAACTATTTGTGTGATTGTAATCGTGTTGTATAAATTATATAAGCGAAGTGTAAATTATACACGCATTGTATACCTCATGTGCATGTGTTGTATAAGTTATATTAGCGATGTATAAATTATACAAGCGTTGTTTGAAACATATATGCTTTGAATTGTGATGAAATGTAAGTGAATTATTATATATATATATATATATATATATATATACTCCCCTCGTCCACAGACCATGGACGGTATTTATTGCTTGTGATTGACGTGATATTATATAGTATGACGAATGGTTGGAAATAATTGTTTGTGGTTGATATTGTGGTTGAAAAATACCTTTGTGGTTGAAAAATACCTTTGTGGTTGAAAAATACCCTCTTGTGGTTGAAACAAATAGAATAGGATTGTGGAATTGAAAATAAAACATGCCGCCTGCGTGCGAACTAGATGCATGATCCCCATTGTCAAAAACCGCGAGGTTTTAAGGTAGAGCGAGGAGCCGTACTAGGGACGGTCCCGGTTTTAACTACCCTGCCGTTATGCTGCCGAAATTTTCTGAAATATTTATGTGTTAGAATAATTTTCATTCATTGAAATTATTTACATATGCTATATGGAATATTCATGTGTTGAGTTACAATTCATTCGTTGAGTTGAAATTCATGTGTTGAATATTATTTGAATTTAAACAAATGGCTTTAGCAATAAAAATCGCATTTTTATATATATACAAACGATATGGAATATTCATGTGTTGAGTTGCAATTCATTCGTTGAGTTGAAATTCATGTGTTGAATATTATTTGAATTTAAACAAATGGCTTTAGCAATAAAAATCACATTTATATATATATATACAAACGATATGGAATATTCATGTGTTGAGTTGCAATTCATTCGTTGAGTTGAAATTCATGTGTTGAATATTATTTGAATTTAAACAAATGGCTTTAGCAATAAAAATCACATTTTTATATATATACAAACGATATGGAATATTCATGTGTTGAGTTGCAATTCATTCGTTGAGTTGAAATTCATGTGTTGAATATTATTTGAATTTAAACAAATGGCTTTAGCAATAAAAATCACATTTTTATATATATACAAACGATATAGAGTATTCATGTGTTGAATTGCAATTTGTTCATCGAGTTGAAATTCATGTGTTGAATGTTATCGTCTTTTAAAAACAAAATGAATCGACAATGAAAACTATATTTTTATAGTGAATATGAAGTGTTAAAAATACACACGTGTCGAATAAATATTTTTGATGATAAAAATATTTCTTTTATCATGTATACGCTTAGTTAAAAATACACATGTGTCGAATAAATATTTTTGATGATAAAAATATTTCTTTTATCATGTATACGCTTAATTAAAAATACACATGTGTCGAATAAATATTTTTGATGATAAAAATATTCCTTTTATCATGTATACGCTTAGTTAAAAATACACATGTGTCGAATAAATATTCTTGATGATAAAAATATTCCTTTTATCATGTATACGCTTAGTTAAAAATACACACGTGTTGAAATAAATAATAGTTTGCTAGGAATATTATTATTAGCTTTGTTCTGCATATATATACATGTGTTGAACAGGAAAAATGGATTACCTGTAGAGTAAAGAAATTATTTGCGTGCCCGACAAATAGGTAAACCTTGATGAGTTGGCTGCGCAATTTTATTTATATATCAACTCCTGTGAATGCCATTGGATGCGGAGTGCTGGTTTTTCTGTGTGAAATAATAAATAACGGCATAGGATAGTAACAATTTATTTTGAACTACACTACATGGCATACTTCTTGACGATAGGCATACTTCATCATATTCCACTTAAGCAACTGGAGCTTGTGTGACGAGGTGGAAGATTTACCATACAAGCAAGAGGCTTGTATGGCGATGACTATGTACTACAGGTTGAACTGATGACTGATATGGACTATATAAATTATAACGATAAATTGCCAGATTAATAAAAACCCCACACGGGTCTAGAGTTGACAATAATCACGTCGCTCTAGTTATTAGATACGGCACATGGACTATTTATTTCCACACGGAAATGGGGTGACGGGAATTTATTCTCTGGAGTGATTATCAGTACATGCTCCCCCGTAAACACCAAAATATATCACTATAAATATGTGAATGCTTTTTAGGATTTATTGGGTACCTAATACGGCCCAATAAATTTCCAAACCCCTCCCCGTACAAAGGAGGTTATGGCGAAATTTTTCGAAATATTAAGGCGTTAGTGAAATATTTGAAGTGAAAACGAAGTTGAAAATATAAAATGAGCTATAGTTGAAATTATAGAATGAACTATATTTATATATATAAATATAAATATAATTAAAAGGAATGGAGGCCGTGCAGTTCGCGTTTCGAAATCGTAATTTGAAATGATTAGTTCGAGAAATCCGACCATCGGATCTTCCCGAAACCACAACCGCTGGATCCGCCTTGGAAATATCTTTCCAACGGCACCAACTTTGTAAAAATCCAACGGTTGGATTGTCCGGAATGTTTAATTCAAATTTGAAGAAAAACAGCGCCAGAATCGTTTATATTTATATATAAATATAAATATAATTAAATTAAATCGAATAACGACGCTGCAGTTCGAATTTTGAAACCGTAACTTCAAACGACTAGTGTGGAAGATCCGACCGTCGGATTCTCACGAAACTGGAACCGTTGGGTTCGCCTTGGGAATACCTTCCCACTGATATAGACTTTGTAGAAATCCAACGGTTAGATTTTTCGATATGTGTAAAACAAATTAGGGGAAAAACAGCGCCAGTGCCACGGCACGACCTGAAACGTCGTTTAATTAAATATGGCCATTTTTAAATAAATAAAAATGGCGAAAAATCGTTATAAAATATTATAAGCAATATTGATTGAAAATAAACCAATTGGTCTTGAATTGTTTGATATTTGATGGTTGTATGTGTATGACATGAAAATAACACTAAAGAACCGAAAGATGGATGTCGAATAATATAACCATAAAATGAATCGATTTAAATTCTAATGACGTGAATTATTTGAAAAGGCCGAGCTAACCCTCATTTCAAATCATTTATCGAGCGATTCGAATTGGAAAATGCAAAGATGATTCAAGACCGACGATCTTCGTATCGGTTGGATGGGCGCTACTGAGGTTCCTGACCGGAGTAGCTACCGGAAAGGGACGGAAGTAGTAGCCGTCTGAACGTATGTGTTTATTGGACGGATATACGAGGAATTTGACGCCTCCGGTTTCGTTCAGACCCAGGACGGACTTGTAAATGGACTGTGTGTCTGACATTGGATTTTGTTCTGTATTGATTGATCTCTGTTAAATATATATCTGTTTGGCGGCGGAGAATTTATTCTCTTGCTTAACGCCCTTCTCTGAGACGTACGAGCTTAGAGGTTATATATCGATGGAAATCAATCGTATGGAGTGGACTGCCTATGTGGCATGCCAAGATGCTGTGATCAAGGCTTTTGTTGCAAAGCAAAGTCTTGTGGATGATGATCAAAGCAAGGTCTACGTAGCCTAGCTTTGTGTATTTCGTAGATTCGCGAGCCTCACACCCCGGTATGAGTTAAAAACGGGATAAGGACCCAAGGAGAACATGACGTTTCTTTCTAGCTATGGTGGTGTCAGTGACTTATCAACCCTGACATTTATATCTATTTTTCACCTATGTGGTTGTTGGAATGCGAGGCACCTCGATATAGGTCTGTAAGGACCGGGAAACGTGTGTTCAGGAATTGCCAATCCTCAAACGTAAGAGAGGACCGGCCTTGGAGGATCCAGGGTTACCCAGAGTGTGTAGTCCTGAGACATTTGCTAGAGTGTCTCGAAGCGGAGAGGAGCTTGCCCTTTGCCTCGACTCATGACGGAAATCCAATTTCCAATACGAAATAACGGACTCGATTGTAGAACTAGTATGGCGACATAGTAGATGGTAGCTATGCCGCCTATGATTGATATTTATGATGCTATTCGTTTTTGAAACATATATGCACTAGTAATAATATCAAATGATTTCGTGTTATACATATCAAGCATATTTGGCTATTATAAGGTAAAACTCTATCCTCCGGCTTGCGTTGCATTGTGTGATGGGACCTGAGTCTTATAATGGCTTCATTCTTTCTAAAAGCATTGCGTTGTTTTAAAAGAATTTACTTTGTTTTAAATGCACTAGCAATCACTGGAGTAAACCCATTTCGCGAAAGTGGCATGGTCCTATGATTTGCTATTTACTGTTGTTAACTGTTAAATAGATTCCTCATACCAGTCCCCATGACTGACTCGTTGTTTGTTTCACTTTGCAAACGCGGGTGCCCTTATTTTCACATGGGCAGCCTAGTACACAGGTGACAGGTTGTTTTTGGCTCTGCACTGCTGCATAGGGTGCATTTTTGGCTCATGGCGAGGCTGACTTCATAGAGACGACTTTGACTTTTTCCGCCATTACTGTACTTATATTATGATTCCGCCACGGGCGATGCAGACTGATTTACTTTCCGTATTTCTTGTTATATGTATATGTATTCCGCCTTCGGCGATGTAGACTGATACCCTTATTATGTCTCACTGCATGTATGTATTCCGCCTCTGGCGATGATGACTGATCACTTTCCTTTTTATTTTACTAAGTTATATCCCACGTTATGCTATTCTGATATTCCTAAATGTTGTGATTCCGCTGTCATATCCATGTAAAATTATTTTATTCATTGTTTCTGCTATTATCTGTACTCTGCTATGATGATTAATGTGTTATTTCCTGATGATTATCCTTAATACCGTCCCTCGGATTTTGGGATCGTCACACCTATCCCCTTCTCTGTTGTGGTTTTACTTACATTTTGGGTTATGCCTATTTTATTTGTTCTATTTATTTTTGAGTCTACGCCTTATGAGTAGCCTGGACCATTTCTCTTTTTAATTTTAGCATTGAGCCTAGGCCTAAAGAGAGCCCGGTCCTTTATCGTTATTTTATGTTAAAATTGGAACAATATTGAAATTGACTAAAAAGGGATTGTTGGGCATGTTAAAACTAATTAAATATTATAATCAGCGTTGGACTGTACTTTGGGGATAATACTTAACATGTAATTAAAGAACATGCAAACACATAAACTTGAATAGATTAACTTAGTTGGATGCTAAGTAACGCGGGTTTGGGTTGTATAAAAAGAAAAAACATTAATTAGGATTGTTTAATACAACCTAGGAATATAACATGAGGTTATACTGGGCTTATTTCTAAACTTAAACTGTGTTATGTTAAATTAAAGACAAAATTAATAAGCTAAGGTAGTGGAGTCCGTTATGGCAGCATAGGGTTGATTAAGGAAAATAAGTAGCTCGTAGTTTAGGTCCGTTCCGGCAACGTGAGGCGGATTGAGGAAAATAAAGGGCCTAATAAAATAATAATATTGTAGTGGGAGTCTGTTCCAGCAATATGGGGCCAATTTGGGGAAAGTAAGTGGCTCGTAGATTTGGTTCATTCGGACAACGTGGGCTAATTGGGGAAATAAGTGTCCTAGTAGAAAACTAAATGGGGACAAATAAATAGGGACCAAGTTTATGGGTAACTTATGTCAATTTCATATTTGGTTAGGGATTTGTATTAGAAAATATCCCTATTATCGTCTATGGAGGTCTCAAAACATTAGGTAGAGGCGATGGCATACTTTACTGTACTGAATAGTGAGAGGTCCCAATGAGGTGGGTATTGGCATGTTCCGACGGGACGATGAACTTGCATCGTGCCGATTGAGGAAAATTAGCCACTGTAACGTCTGTGATTACGACTATCTCCTTTTACTTGATGGGCTCAGGCTTGATAACCCAGAGTTCCATAATTGGCATAGGTTTTCACATTTTGGTTATAAGACTCGGTCGTTGGGTAGAAATTAGGTAAAGCCGAATTATTATACCTTTGGTAAGTTGGTGTAGCAATCTTGGATATGAATGAGAAGCCAATCTTTTTTCGTGCTTAACTTTGTTTACTTCCTTTATACCATTATGTCTTATGTCCTTAGAAATTGTTCATCTGGTTAATGCTTCCTTAATTTATGCTCATGCTTGAAATTACTAGAGTTCACCAGACGTATGCCTAACCTAGTTTATTTTCTCCTTCTTTCTTCCGTCCCTTCCCTCCCTCCCCCCAGGTTCGTAGGATGGAGTGTCTCAGCAGCGATTCTTGATTTTTCAGTTTAGCTTGGATTTAGACTCATGTATTGATTCATTTCTCATTTTCCGATTATTTTGTCGACATTGAGAGGGATGGTTTTACTCCTATACTATGATGTTATGGCTTTCCACGAGGCCATGTATTTGGTTTTTTGTTGATGACTATTTGGTACTTTAGAAATGTAATAAGCACTGTGATTCGACTTGTTCTGTTAAATATTTTTTAAAATTTCCGTCGTGTTTTATATTTTTTATCTTCTGAATTTTAGTCACTATGTTGTTACTTTATACCTAAGGGCTTCGTAAACCTTAGCACATTATTATATGGGTGATGTTTTAGGGTATAGGGTGTTTCATTCGGTATCAGAGCCTAAGGTTACAAGACCGAAGAAAAGTTTTTGAAAATGTGTTTTCAAAAGTAAAGTGTTTCAAAATAAAACTCGTTTTTGAAAAATTTCCCCTCAATGAACTATAATATTCCCTTGATTCATTTTTTCGAATCTTTGTCTGTTTTCTTTTTTAGAATGTCTGGAGCTCCAAACTTTCTGGAGGGCGTTCCCATCCTGGCACGATTCCGTAGTTATGTTGAAGCTACAGTGTTTACTGAAGGGCAAGGAAATGCCCAACTTCCAGATGTTTCCATGGTAGTCCCACCGAATCCAGCGGCTAATTTTTATAAGCCCTATAAGGATTTTTCTGCTATGGGCGACAAACCATTTCTTGGATTGAAGATTTTTGTTGATGCTCGTAATTGTCTTCGAGAGACCGATTGCGTATTTGGATTATTAGAGCTTGATGACGAGAGGAGGATTCTGTTGGCCGCTTGGTAGCGGAAAGTAGAGGTGTCGATCTGGGTGGAAGGGGCCAAGGCGGAGCTGGCCGTAAGGACATGGGATGAGTTCAGTTCGATAAAAAAATTATCACATGCTGAAGAAGGGATGCAATTGGAAAGATTCTTGAGTCTGAGACGGGGTGATATGTCGGTTAAGGAGTATGTGAATAGCTTTAATAAGTTGGAGAAATTTTGCTTAGATGTAGTTAATACTGCGCATAATAAGGCATTAAGGCTTGTGAGGGTGCTGAACCAACCTCTCCAAGGACTAGCACTGATGCATATTCCTATGGGTGCGACTTTTGAGGCTTTGGTGGAGATAGCCCATTTGCACGATGATGGGAAGGAGAGTACACATGAGGCTAAGATTAAGGTAGCCAAAATGGGTTTTTAAATGAAAATGTGGTGGTCTAAGAAAGGTGGAAAGAAAAAGGGAGAGAAGTCGGTTAAATCACAAATCAACAAGGAAGTGGAGTGCCATGGGTATGGCATGACGAGGCACTTCGTCAAAGATTGCAAGAAGATAGCTAAGAAGGGTGCTTGCTTTCAGTGCGGACAAATGGGACATTATAGCAAGTAGTGCCCTTAAAGGTATGGACAAGGAGCAGGTAGATCCGAAGCACAAGTTCATGTGCTTGAGGCGCCTCAGACTAGTGGTAGCAGTCAGGACAGAGGTAGGAAGGTCACTGTAGAAAGTTTGGTTTCTCTTTTCGACTTTCCTATTAGGTCCTTGTTCGATTCCGATGCTTCTCATTCTTTTATATCCAGTTTTATTATTGATAGTCTACACCTAGACACTTCTATAGTTTCTGATCCAATGGTTGTCTCAAACCCCATAGGGGGTATGGCTCACCTATCTATTATGTGTAGGGATTTGAGGATTTTTATTCTTGGCGTCAAGTCTAATTGTGACACATATATACTAGGTTTCATGGGTTACAGGCTTAATCTAGGGATGGATTGGCTGGCCATATATGGTGTTACCCTTGACTATGAGAGGAGAATTGTGAGGCTTTTGATGTTCCATGGTAGGACTCTCGATATTTCTTGCGACCTGTGAGGGTCAGTCATGCTCAATTTCTTGGATTCCCTAGATGCTTCTGTAAACGATCTCAGTTTGGTGCCCATAGTTAGAGACTTTTATGGACGTATTCAAGGAGGTGAGAGGTCTACCTCTTAGGCGTAAGATTGGTTTTTGGATATACTTGGTAGAGAATGATAAACTCATTGCATTGCTAGTGCGCTACATGGCTCTGAGGTAGAGGAGGGAGCTTAGTAAGGGTGAGTTGTTCATGAAAGGGCTTATTAGGCAGAGTATTTCTGAGCGAGGAGCATCAATCGGTTTTTCGACTAAGGCATATGACTTTGTTCGCCTATGCGTGGATTACAGAGAAATGAACAAGATCATGAAACAGAATAGACACCCACACTCCCTAGGATATATGACTTGTTCGATCAGTTGGTAGGCGCTTCAGTTTCTCGTAGTTGGATATGGCTGCAGCTTTTCATCCGCTTAGATTGGCAGATGATAGCATAGATAAGACTGCCTTTAGGAGTCCTGATGGATTCCTTGAGTGGTTGGTCAAACCTTTTGGTCTAACCAATGGACCAACATATTTTATTGATTTTATGATCCAATTATTTAGGGAGTTCTTAAATAAGTTCATGGTAGTGTTTGTTGACGATATCTTGGGGTACTCGAGGAGTGAGGGCGAGCACGCCTTGCACATGGGAGAGGTCTTCTGCACCCCTCGTTCACATCAATTGAAGGTGAAGTTCTCGACGTGCCACTTTTGGTAGAAGGAGGTGAGGTTCTTGGGGCATGTTGTCTCTAGTGAGTGTATAGTGGCAGATCCCGCTAATTTATCGCAGTGCAGGATTAGAAAGCCCTCAAGAATACGAGAGAGGTGAGCCACTTTCTAGGTTTGGAAGGATTTTATAGTAAGTTCATTAAGGATTTCTCATGGATTTCAGCTCCGCCTACCCGCCTTACGAAGAAAAATCTACTATTTTCTTGGGATGTGGAATGTGAGGATGCATCCTTGAGGTTGAAGAAAGCTCTCATATCAACTCCAGTGTCGACTATTTCAGGTGGTACAATGATGTTCACTGTATATACAGGTGCTTGCGGCGTGGGTTTAGGTGCAGTGCTTATGCAGGAAGGTAGGGTTGTCTGCCACAGGAGTAGTCAGCTGAGGGTACATGAGAGGAATTACCCTACCCGTGATTTGGAGCTAGCGACGATAGTGTTTGCGCTTAAGTATTGGATACATTATTTATTAGGTGTGAGCTTTGAGCTATATACCGACAATAAGTCTCTTAAGACTTCTTTTCGCAAAAGGATCTTAATTTGTGACAACAGTATTGGATGAGGTTTCTTGCATCTTATGACTTTGAGATATCATATACCCCAAAAAAAGTGAATGTAGTGGCGGATGTACTGAGTAGGCAGAGGATGACTTTGAGTCCATTATTGGTGCAGTGGTGGAGTTTGGGATTTATCTAATAATTGGATTTTAGACCATCTAAAGATTATGGACGAGGATTATTGGCATCATTAGGGGTGCGACCTACTCACTTGGAGTACATTCGATCCAGTCAACGTGAGGATTAGCAACTAGCAAATATCATGGATCAACTCAATCGAGGAGAGAACCCTAGTCACCTTGCTAGGGATTCTATGGAAGTGAGAGGTTGGCTGCGTCATGATGAGAGATTGTGTTCCTCGAGTTACTGATTTGTTGAGATCATTTTTAGATGAGGCTTATCACTCTGGATGAACATCCATCCAGGAGTTGACTAGATGTATAGAGACATGAGGAGGTCTTTCATTGGATAGGGATGACGAAGGACGTGGCAGAGTACATGGCTAGATGTATGACTTGTCAAAGATTGAAGGCTGGGCAAAGAAAGCCTTGTGGATTGCCCTAGCCTATAGATGTACCACAGTGGATGTGGTAGAGCGTCTCGATGAACTTCATAGATGGATTCCCCAAGACGAGGAAAGGCAACACCAGTATTTGGGTTATATTCAATAGGTTAACTAAGAGTGCTCATTTCATCCCAGTTAAGAGTAAGCGGACGATAGCTCGGTTGTCATCAGTGTATATCAGGGAGATCATTTAACTTCATAGAGTGCCCTCTAATATTGTTACTGATAGAGAACCCATCTTTGCCAGCAAGTTTTGGAGGAGCCAACAGGAGGCATTGGGGACACAGCTACGACTTGTCACTACCTATCACCCTCTATAACGACCCTTATTCTACGTACTGAAAGATAATATATTATCTATGCTATTTACATATGAGGTCATATGACTATATACTTTGGGAAATGACTGATAGGGCCATCTTCTACAATTTTCATCGAATTTTAATATAACTATTTTACCATTAGTGAATCTTGTTTCGTCCGTAACTTTTGATTGATAAGGAACTTAGATCTAAAACAACTTCCATTGGATTCGAATAATGGTTTCCCATTCCGTAGAGGGATTACATTAAGCAAATCCTTGGTGGCTTCTCTTTGAAGCCGATGCTTGTTGGCTTCTCTTGGAATCTGATGCTTGGTGGCTTCTCTTGGAAGCCAATTCTTGGTGGCTTCTCTTGGAAGCCAATTCTTAGTAGCTTCTCTTGGAAGTCAATCCTTAGAGGCTTCTCAAAGAAGCTTTATTTCAACTATATATATGGAGTTCATTTGCACCTCCCCCTATTCACTTTTCCAACTCCCAAAAAGCTTTTACTCAACCATTAATGGCTTCTACTTACCACTAATCCACCATTTAAGTATCCAACTACCTAATTAAGTGCAAATCAAGTCAAATTAACACTACATCAAGACAAAATCTGCTGCTATGTGTGGGAATCTGAGCCAAACACTTTCCTTTTTCTGATCTAACATATTTTGGGTGATTAATACTAGAGAAAGGTTAGTGTGCTCGAGTAGCTAGTCGGAGACGAGCAGGGGGCTTCTACATACTATATATAGTTTTATCCTTATTACTTTTGTTGGTTGCTACTTTGGGCTTTAGTAGTGTATCTTGTTTAGAGACTGTAACTTGGAGATGAACTTATATATTACTTATTAGATATTTTGTTGTTAATGTGAATTTTCTACTATGATGTTTATGATTCAGTTTTCAGCTCATACATTGTCTCACCTCTGTCATATCATGACTTATGTTATTAATATATTTTATTCTATGCTTTGTGAGATATACTACAGGTTATATGGATTTCCCTACTTCAATCTTTATCTATTGTTGTATTAGTTGGGCACTGTCATAGCGCAACTCTTGGGTGTCGGCTGGTATAGGGTGATCATCCTATTAATACCAGGGGATGAGTATATGTATATGAGAGCGCGTATTTGCGATATTTTGGTTTCAAAGTTATATATATATTATAAGTATACTTATGGGTGAAGTCGCACTACACATGCACTGCTAAGTGGGATTCCTTGGAATGACGTTTAATATATTTTTTTATAGATTAAATGACAAGTTATCAAACAAGGAATGTTGCTAGGAACTCTAGCTCTGAAATTGAGGAAGGTATAGGCTCGGGAGCCAACAATGCTAATGCTACTAATATGCAGATAATATTTATGTAACGACCCGGATTTTCGGCGACTTTGGTTATCAACATAAGCTCGATGTCGATAACCAAAACATCGAAAAATCCCGGTAATTAAAGAAAGAAAATAGAGGGTGAGAAAAGATAAGATAGAAACTTATAATAGAAGTAGAAGAACACAACATCAGAGTAACACGAACCTCACATCGGAACGAATAACATATAATATATAACATAACTTTGAAATATAACAGTTATGTATACAATAACACTTATCAGAGTACAGCACTGACAACACAGCGGAAATAACTATAGCTACATGATCTTGAAGCCTCCTGCTCCACGCTCTTCCAGTATATCTGTAAATTCCTGACTACTTGACTGCCCGTACAAAATTAGGCACCCAAGAGTTTAGGGAAAACAAAACAAATAAACTCCGGGTCAGTCATGGGACTGGTATGAGTAAAACAGTTTAAAACAGGTATATAAACAAGTAAACGATATCTCATAAGACCACGTCGCAGAAAGAAACGGGTTTTTCGCTTATGAGAATCCAAAATATCTTTATATCAAAAACCTTTTGATATTATAATAATGTCTATGTACAAATAGATATCAACTAGCAGAAACGCTTTCATCTCACGTTTACATATATAGTATACAATCAAAATCGCAAGCACGTATTGGATAATGGATTTCCAACTATGACAAGGTATGGAACCACCTTCTGATCAGTGTACTCTAGGAACGATACACTGGAGTTCAACAAGAACATCTTGTAACTCAGCCACACATGACCGACCACTCATTTCGCTTGAGTGTATCGAATGTATATCACCAACGGTTGGGATCAGCAACCGTTCCCTTATATATATGGGACAGCATTGATAGATTTAAGAAACAAATGAATATTCTCTAGATTGGTGATTATACACCCTACTTCGGTGCGACCGACTTAGCCATGCTGCCTGCCCGATTTCTGTCATTTACTGGTTGATGAGGCTAGAAGCTACGCTTTATCATCACATCAGGTTCACTTCGAATGCCACGTTGTTAGGTCCATCGAAAATCACTAATTGACGTCTACAACAGTACATTACGTGTCAGCTAAAAGAAGTTTCCTTCTCCGCTTCCACTCTTCGTACGGTTGAAGAAATCAATGTACGTGACCTTTCTGGAAATACTCTGTCAGACATCCATCTTCATTCACTTAAAATGTCACATCGTCATACCCGCCAAATCACAAATTGACTTATCCAAAAATAACACGGGTATACAGCTAAGAGAAACGAATTCCTCCGCCACCAAACGTGAATACGTTTGAACAGATCAACTTACGCGATCCATTGGATATACTCTGTCAGACCTTCGTCCATACAAGTTGTCCTAGGACTGGACAAACCGAAGGCACTATCCTGTAAACGGGATAGCCCTTGCATTTTACTCTGTCTTCAATTATCTTTGGCATATATGATTCACGATGCTTATGCCAATACAGAGTGGTTCTTTGGATAATAATCCAACCGGTCTCTCCATATTAACAACGTTAAAATGGTCAAAACTTCGATAGTCTGTGATTTAACTATCAAAGAAAACAAGTGTGCAAACAATGATATTATTTCCAGATGGAAATTATATCAAACAAACATCATTTAACATTAATCTCTTTAGTTCATTTAATTACTTATCTCCTGTTTCCCTATATTCTAAATTCTTATTTACTTTTATCAGAAAACATTTCTGATTCTCGTTTGGAAAACATTTCCAAAACTCCTTTACAATCAAACCTTACCATTTCTTAGTTAAGAAGGAAGTCACTCAAGTTGGGGTATAATTACCTCTCAGACCTTAACTGAACAACGTTATAACTTCAAAATGGTCAAAGTTTATCTTTTAATCTTTAACAACTTCTTTACGCCTTTCTCGGATCCAATTTTACTAATCCACTTCTATATTTAAAACATTGGTTATAACGATAACGTTATAATCCCTAATTTCGAATTATCTAACTTTAATTATAACTTCTATTCTTATTAGTGAATAATTAACCTAAAACTTATTTATTTATAAATAAATAAATCTCTATTTAAACACTGGAAAGTATAAGTACTTTCCCGAATTCGATATAATCGAATTTGCCGATTAACTCTCTTCGAGAAATCTCTATTTGATTAACTCTTCTTCGAATGTCTATATTCGATTAACTAACTTCGAATACCATATTCGATTAACTCCTTTCGAATGTCTATATTCGATTAGCTAACTTCGAATACCATATTCGATTAACTAACTTCGAATACCATATTCGATTAACTAACTTTCGAATACCATATTCGATTAACTAACTTCGAATACCATGTTCGATTAACTAACTTCGAATACCATATTCGATTAACTAACTTCGAATACCATATTCGATTAACTAACTTTCGAATACCATATTCGATTTCTCCTTTCGAATGTCTATATTCGATTTCTTTATTCACTTTATAAAGATTTCCTTTTTAACAACGTTTTATTCATTTGAAAAGATTTACTTTTAAATAATGGTTCTACACTTTAAAAATGATTTCCTTTTAATAATGTTCCCTTTCCAATTCTATTTGTAAATGGTTTACAAATATTTCCATTTCAAATTTATTCTTGAATTATTCTAACTCCTTAAATTTTCGGGAAAATTCGCCATAACCTCCTTTGTATCGGGAGCATCGGGAAAATCCCCAAACCCGCCACACAGGCCTTTCCATTCAAAAGAAAATGTTTTGAAATTATTTTCTTTTTTTATGTATCTCCTATTTATAAATATTCCAATTTATAAACATTTCTTATTTATAAATATTCCACTTTATAAATATTCTATTTTCAATATCACTTTGAAAATCCCCTTTTCAACATCTCGTATGTCATGGTATTCAATCATATCAAATCACGATGTCTAATCTCGTCCATACAAACACAATCAACAACAGGTTATAATTCACATCATATATTAAAATATACGAAAAACAATAAAATAACTGTTGAGGAATCCAGTCGGATTCCTCCAACCTGTTTCCCTGCATCACAGATGTTAGACAATATAGATAACATCACTTTCAGTTCCATATGATATATTCTGTTAAACAGAATCAATATAGAAATTTAACTAACTGACTAGCAGTTCAATCAAACAATCAACACACAGTAAATCAGACAATTTCTAACAGTTCTAAAGATACAACATGAAATTATAAACTGTTTAGAGTTAGTGAGATTTACTCACTTTTCCAGTTAATCGTTAAAGAACGATAAACTGTTGTTTGATTTGAATCAAACAGTTTATTTCGCCATAAATTCATACTAGCCCCAATCCACTTCCAGTCAATTCCAGCTTGTAGCCATCGTCCATACGATCCCGACGGATCTTGTTTCGCTGAGTTTCGATCACGTATGAATAAGTTATGATGATTCAAAGTTAACGTACATTTAATTAAATTAAAACTTGAAATTTAATTTAAAGCCTTGGGCTTTACCACTCACTCAAGGCCCATCACCATATTTTATATCCCAGGCCCGCTCCTCTCTACTTTCTTCCTCAAACGTAACGCGAGCTCCAGGATCAGGAATCCTCCACCAATTACAACCGAACGGAACCACCCCTCTCCCTCCATACTCCATCGTTCTTCAAACGGAGACAACCATTGAACTTGCTATCCAAAACTCCACCTACTAACTACCAAAACAAACGAACTCGAAATCCTCCTGGTACACAGCGTCAACAAGAAACCCACGAACCCCCTGACAACTTGCGACGAAGTCCTCCACCGTACACCAGGAAATTCTGCCCATACGTGTGGTTTCATCCCACCATTTCGAAACTCAAACTCGATTCTTGAATTGCAGCTTAAATCTTCGCGAATTGAGGAACCCTAGGTTCACTGGAAGGAGACCGCGACTCAGCAAAGTCCGTCGAGCTCAACGTGAAGCATCCAGGATTGAAGGGAAACTCAGTACGACTCGAATCCATTACACCCGGGATTTTTAGAACTTAATTCGAATCCCCTTTAATTTTCTTTTTCTTTGCTGTGATTTTTGTTCTGGGAAAAATGGAAACCTTCTGTGTTTTATACTGTTGAGAGGTTTGGTAAGGTTTGTGGCTGAAAATGAATGCTGCGTGGGTTGTCTAGGTCCCTATATCACTTTAGGATAAAAAAATTATATATATATATATATATATTTATTTTATTTGTTTATGCACTCTAAAATTCCTGTAGTTACACATAATACCCAAAAATCACCAAACTGCACATGCAGCAAGAGTTCGACATCACGGTCCCAACGAAACTGGTTTCGTCGAATTCCGACTCCGTATGCTCACACAGCGTATTTTTAACTGTCAAAATACTGACTGTTTTTCATTCTAAAAATCCGTACGGCCACACAGTGACTCTAAAAATCACGAAACTGGATATCTAACAACTATTTGACATTGCGGATCCAACAAAATTAGTTTCATCGAATTCCGAATTCCGTTTGCAAAACCGGCTATTTTTAACGCTCTAAATAGCCTATTTAAATATATAAATATATTTAAATATTATTAAATATAAATACATTTATATTATCGTATATCTTCACATATGATATCGTACAGCTCCAGAATATCATATCAGAATTTACAGTTTGATATTTCAGATTTCAGATTTATCGATATTCAATTCATATCGAAAATCCTTTTATAACGTATATAAAGCGTCGCAAATTATAAAGGAATTCTACAGCGACTTTTCTGAAATTTGATTTGGTAGTACATCAAAATCTATACGACGAAATCCCGATTTTTCTCTTCCACTAGAAAGATATACTCCACCAGCTCCACACGTTTCTTGTTTCACAGAAATCCGGCTTAAAACGAATCATGTACATTCAGTTGAAGTTCAAATCGCCAAATAGCGAACTACCGCGTCGTTACGCGCTCTATTTTAATTATATTATAATTATACGTTCAAACTGTCGTCGATTGAATATATTCGTCAATATATTTCAACTCTAAGCTGAATTGAATCTAAGTGACGACCCCGTTCATCGAATATTGTGATTTCCAATATTTTTGATTATTTCTGAATTAAATATATTATTTAGTTATTTAATTAAATTAATTATTCCATATTATTTAATTAAACCTCTATTTAATTCACTACATCACGATATATATAATTAAATAAATTAATTATAATACCCCTGACAGTGCGGGTCATTACATTCTTCCCCACTTAAAATAATTTCGTCCTCGAAATTGCTAAGTTAGAGGACGACCCTATCTATTGGAAATCCTAAGATTTGTTTATCCCTTATTTCTGATTTCAACAGAACCAATTATTATCGACTAAAATATTAATTCTTCCAACTAACTAAAATTTTCAAAAATTCTGAAAATTTTCTAACAGTTTACATTCTCGGAAAATTTCGCAATAACTTCCTTTGTACAGCCCTATCGGTAAAACCACAACTCGCCTCTCCAGGCCTTCTCCAACCCAAAAGAAAATCAAACAGCCAAGCGGCTTGCCAATTCGGCTCATAAATCTCATGATTATATCAAATATAAACTTGTACCTTTTTGTTGGGTATATCAACTTTATCCCTTTCACCTACTGTCAATTCAGCATATACCAATGTATTTCTAATCAAACTCCAATCAATTCTTATCCACAAATTCAACCATTCGCTTATACCTAAGTCGAATTTCATTTCAGCTCCTATATCCAATTTCAACTCTTAGTTTATCAACTTAATTTCATTCAGATTATTCTATAATCAACCTAGTTTTTATTTAACTTATTTCAAGTTAAATTCAAATTTCTCATTCACTTTTACTATCTCGTTCTATTTAACTTCATTATTTAAACTTTAATTCCAGAATTTAAATTCCTGGGTTCATTTCAAATTAATTTGAAATCATAATACCTATTCAAAACCTTTGAATTTCTAAACACTTGTTTTCTCAAAACAATTCAAATCAAAATCTTTGGTAGTAATCCACCACTTAGAAACTCGAAAATCACACCGATGATATTGCGCAGTCATCATCGGAATTATTTTCCAGCGACCCAAGTGACTTCAATACTATATCATTTTCAAAATCATTACCAAATACTTCCATTTTGAAAACATTTCAAAATCTCCCAGGAACTTAAAATTTCCTTATTTTAATTCCAAATCTGATTTAAATTCAAATTTAATTCATCTTATTTCATATACTTTACTTATATGATTCTGATTGGTTATATATAACCATTTCACTTTATAATCTCATTCGATTATAATTACAACCAATATATCTAATATATGATAATATATTACATATCCATACTGTGTCGGTCCATCGTATTCAAGTATTTATTTACTCCTACCGATACAGTGGATCAAACTGATCGACCAAAACTCATAAACAACTCAGCCAATGAATCTCCACAATATAAAGCCATTTTTATATCCAAAACAAATACGCACTCGTATATATACACTCAAACTCAATCCAGGGTGTTACTAACCCTATCTCTACCGAGTCACGCCACAGAGCCAAGGTAATTCTTTAACTTAAGCTCTGATACCAACTGTAACGACCCGGATTTTCGGCGACTTTGGTTATCGACATAAGCTCGATGTCGATAACCAAAACATCGAAAAATCTCGGTAATTAATGAAAGAAAATAGAGGGTGAGAAAAGATAAGATAGAAACTTAGAATAGAAGAAGAAGAAGAACACAACATCAGAGTAACACGAACCTCACAGCGGAACGAATAACATATAATATATAACATAACTTTGAAATATAACAGTTATGTATACAATAGCACTTATCAGAGTACAGCACTTACAACACATCGGAAATAACTATAGCTATATGATCTTGAAGCCTCCTGCTCCACGCTCTTCCAGTATATCTGTATATTCCTGACTACTTGACTGCCCGTACAAAATTAGGCACCCAAGAGTTTAGGGAAAACAAAACAAATAAACTCCGGGTCAGTCATGGGACTGGTATGAGTAAAACAGTTTAAAACAGGTATATGAACAAGTAAACAATATCTCATAAGACCACGCCGCAGAACGGAACGGGTTTTTCCCTTATGAGAATCAAAAATATCTTTATATCAAAAACCTTTTGATATTATAATAATGTCTATGTACAAATAGATATCAACTAGCAGAAACGCTTTCATCTCACGTTCTACATATATAGTATACAATCAAAATCGCAAGCACGTATTGGATAATGGATTTCCAACTATGACAAGGTATGGAACCACCTTCTGATCAGTGTACTCTAGGAACGATACACTGGAGTTCAACGAGAACATCTTGTAACTCAGCCACACATGGCCGACCACTCATTTCGCTTGAGTGTATCAAATGTATATCACCAACGGTTGGGATCAGCAACCGTTCCCGTATATATATGGGACAACATTGATAGATTTAAGAAACAAATGAATATTCTCTAGATTGGTGATTATACACCTTACTTCGGTGCGACCGACTTAGCCATGCTGCCTGCCCGATTTCTGTCATTTACTGGTTGATGAGGCTAGACGCTACGCTTTATCATCACATCAGATTCACTTCGAATGCCACATTGTTAGGTCCATCGAAAATCACTAATTGACATCTACAACAGTACATTACGTGTCAGATAAAAGAAGTTTCCTTCTCCGCTTCCACTCTTGGTACGGTTGAAGAAATCAATGTACGTGACCTTTCTGGAAATACTCTGTCAGACATCCATCTTCATTCACTTAAAATGTCGCATCATCATACCCGCCAAATCACAAATTGACTTATCCAAAAATAACATGGGTATACAGCTAAGAGAAACGAATTCCTCCGCCACCAAACGTGAATACGTTTGAACAGAACAACTTACGCGATCCATTGGATATACTCTGTCAGACCTTCGTCCATACAAGTTGTCCTGGGACTGGACAAACCGAAGGCACTATCCTGTAAACAGGATAGCCCTTGCATTTTACTCCGTCTTCAATTATCTTTGGCATATATGATTCGCGACGCTTATGCCAATACAGAGTGGTTCTTTGGATAATAATCCAACCGGTCTCTCCATATTAACAACGTTAAAATGGTCAAAACTTCGATAGTCTGTGATTTAACTATCAAAGAAAACAAGTGTGCAAACAACGATATTATTTCCAGATGGAAATTATATCAAACAAACATCATTTAACATTAATCTCTTTAGTTCATTTAATTACTTATCTCCTGTTTCCCTATATTCTAAATTCTTATTTTCTTTTATCAAAAAACATTTCTGATTCTAGTTTGGAAAACATTTCCAAAACTCCTTTACGATCAAACCTTACCATTTCTTAGTTAAGAAGGAAGTCACTCAAGTTGGGGTATAATTACCTCTCAGACCTTAACTGAACAACATTATAACTTCAAAATGGTCAAATTTATCTTTTAATCTTTAACAACTTCTTTACGCCTTTCTCGGATCCAATTTTACTAATCCACTTCTATATTTAAAACATTGGTTATAACGATAACGTTATAATCCCTAATTTCGAATTATCTAACTTTAATTATAACTTCTATTCTTATTAGTGAATAATTAACCTAACACTTATTTATTTATAAATAAATAAATCTCTATTTAAACACTGGAAAGTATAAGTACTTTCCCGAATTCGATATAATCGAATTTGCCAATTAACTCTCTTTGAGAAATCTCTATTTGATTAACTCTTCTTCGAATGTCTATATTCAATTAACTAACTTCTAATACCATATTCTATTAACTCCTTTCGAATGTCTATATTCGATTAACTAACTTCGAATACCATATTCGATTAACTAACTTCGAATACCATATTCGATTAACTAACTTTCGAATACCATATTCGATTAACTAACTTCGAATACCATATTCGATTAACTAACTTCGAATACCATATTCGATTAACTAACTTCGAATACCATAATCGATTAACTAACTTTCGAATACCATATTCGATTTCTCCTTTCGAATGTCTATATTCGATTTCTTTATTCACTTTATAAAGATTTCCTTTTTAACAACATTTTATTCATTTGAAAAGATTTGCTTTTAAATAACGGTTCTACACTTTAAAAATGATTTCCTTTTTATAATGTTCCCTTTCCAATTCTATTTGTAAATGGTTTACAAATATTTCCATTTCAAATTTATTCTTGAATTATTCTAACTCCTTAAATTTTTGGGAAAATTCGCCATAACCTCCTTTGTATCGGGAGCATCAGGAAAATCCCCAAACCCGCCACACAGGCCTTTCCATTCAAAAGAAAATGTTTTGAAATTATTTTCTTTTTCTATGTATCTCCTATTTATAAATATTCCAGTTTATAAACATTTCTTATTTATAAATATTCCACTTTATAAATATTCTATTTTCAATATCACTTTGAAAATCCCCTTATCAACATCCCGTATGTCATGGTATTCAATCATATCAAATCATGATGTCTAATCTCGTCCATACACACACAATCAACAATAGGTTATAATTCACATCATATATTAAAATATATGAAAAACAATAAAATAACTGTTGAGGAATCCAGTCGGATTCATCCAACCTGTTTCCCTGCATCACAGATGTTAGACAATATAGATAACATCACTTTCAGTTCCATATGATATATTCTGTTAAACAGAATCAATATAGAAATTTTACTAACTGACTAGCAGTTCAATCAAACAATCAACACACAGTAAATCAGACAATTTCTAACAGTTCTAAAGATACAACATGAAATTGTAAACTGTTTAGAGTTAGTGAGATTTACTCACTTTTGCAGTAAATCGTTAAAGAACGATAAACTGTTGTTTGATTTGAATCAAACAGTTTATTTCGCCATAAATTCATACTAGCCCCAATCCACTTCCAGTCAATTCCAGCTTGTAGCCATCGTCCATACGATCCCGACGGATCTTGTTTCGCTGAGTTTCGATCACGTATGAATAAGTTATGATGATTCAAAGTTAACGTACATTTAATTAAATTAAAACTTGAAATTTAATTTAAAGCCTTGGGCTTTACCACTCACTCAAGGCCCATCACCATATTTTATATCCCAGGCCCGCTCCTCTCTACTTTCTTCCTCAAACGTAACGCGAGCTCCAGGATCAGGAATCCTCCACCAATTACAACCGAACGGAACCACCCCTCTCCCTCCATACTCCATCGTTCTTCAAACGGAGACAACCATTGAACTTGCTATCCAAAACTCCACCTACTAACTACCAAAACAAACGAACTCGAAATCCTCCTGGTACACAGCGTCAACAAGAAACCCACGAACCCCCTGACAACTTGCGACGAAGTCCTCCACCGTACACCAGGAAATTCTGCCCATACGTGTGGTTTCATCCCACCATTTCGAAACTCAAACTCGATTCTTGAATTGCAGCTTAAATCTTCGCGAATTGAGGAACCCTAGGTTCACTGGAAGGAGACCGCGACTCAGCAAAGTCCGTCGAGCTCAACGTGAAGCATCCAGGATTGAAGGGAAACTCAGTACGACTCGAATCCATTACACCCGGGATTTTTAGAACTTAATTCGAATCCCCTTTAATTTTCTTTTTCTTTGCTGTGATTTTTGTTCTGGGAAAAATGGAAACCTTCAGTGTTTTATACTGTTGAGAGGTTTGGTAAGGTTTGTGGCTGAAAATGAATGCTGCGTGGGTTGTCTAGGTCCCTATATCACTTTAGGATAAAAAATTTATATATATATATTTATTTATTTTATTTGTTTATGCACTCTAAAATTCCTGTAGTTACACATAATACCCAAAAATCACCAAACTGGACATGCAGCAAGAGTTCGACATCACGGTCCCAACGAAACTGGTTTCGTCGAATTCCGACTCCGTATGCTCACACAGCGTATTTTTAACTGTCAAAATACTGACTGTTTTTCATTCTAAAAATCCGTACGGCCACACAGTGACTCTAAAAATCACGAAACTGGATATCTAACAACTATTTGACATTGCGGATCCAACAAAATTAGTTTCATCGAATTCCGAATTCCGTTTGCAAAACCGGCTATTTTTAATGCTCTAAATAGCCTATTTAAATATATAAATATATTTAAATATTATTAAATATAAATACATTTATATTATCGTATATCTTCACATATGATATCGTACAGCTCCAGAATATCATATCAGAATTTACAGTTTGATATTTCAGATTTCAGATTTATCGATATTCAATTCATATCGAAAATCCTTTTATAACGTATATAAAGCGTCGCAAATTATAAAGGAATTCTACAGCGACTTTTCTGAAATTTGATTTGGACGTACATCAAAATCTATACGACGAAATCACGATTTTTCTCTTCCACTAGAAAGATATACTCCACCAGCTCCACACGTTTCTTGTTTCAGAGAAATCCGGCTTAAAACGAATCCTGTACATTCAGTTGAAGTTCAAATCGCCAAATAGCGAACTACCGCGTCGTTACGCGCTCTATTTTAATTATATTATAATTATACGTTCAAACTGTCGTCGATTGAATATATTCGTCAATATATTTCAAATCTAAGATGAATTGAATCTAAGTGACGACCCCGTTCATCGAATATTGTGATTTCCAATATTTTTGATTATTTCTGAATTAAATATATTATTTAATTATTTAATTAAATTAATTATTCCATATTATTTAATTAAACCTCTATTTAATTCACTACATCACGATATATATAATTAAATAAATTAATTATAATACCCCTGACAGTGCGGGTCATTACATTCTTCCCCACTTAAAATAATTTCGTCCTCGAAATTGCTAAGTTAGAGGACGACCCTATCTATTGGAAATCCTAAGATTTGTTTATCCCTTATTTCTGATTTCAACAGAACCAATTATTATCGACTAAAATATTAATTCTTCCAACTAACTAAAATTTTCAAAAATTCTGAAAATTTTCTAACAGTTTACATTCTCGGAAAATTTCGCCATAACCTCCTTTGTACAGCCCTATCGGTAAAACCACAACTCGCCTCTCCAGGCCTTCTCCAACCCAAAAGAAAATCAAACAGCCAAGCGGCTTGCCAATTCGGCTCATAAATCTCATGATTATATCAAATATAAACTTGTACCTTTTTGTTGGGTATATCAACTTTATCCCTTTCACCTACTGTCAATTCAGCATATACCAATGTATTTCTAATCAAACTCCAATCAATTCTTATCCACAAATTCAACCATTCGCTTATACCTAAGTCGAATTTCATTTCAGCTCCTATATCCAATTTCAACTCTTAGTTTATCAACTTAATTTCATTCAGATTATTCTATAATCAACCTAGTTTTTATTTAACTTATTTCAAGTTAAATTCAAATTTCTCATTCACTTTTACTATCTCGTTCTATTTAACTTCATTATTTAAACTTTAATTCCAGAATTTAAATTCCTGGGTTCATTTCAAATTAATTTGAAATCATAATACCTATTCAAAACCTTTGAATTTCTAAACACTTGTTTTCTCAAAACAATTCAAATCAAAATCTTTGGTAGTAATCCACCACTTAGAAACTCGAAAATCACACCGATGATATTGCGCAGTCATCATCGGAATTATTTTCCAGCGACCCAAGTGACTTCAATACTATATCATTTTCAAAATCATTACCAAATACTTCCATTTTGAAAACATTTCAAAATCTCCCAGGAACTTAAAATTTCCTTATTTTAATTCCAAATCTGATTTAAATTCAAATTTAATTCATCTTATTTCATATACTTTACTTATATGATTCTGATTGGTTATATATAACCATTTCACTTTATAATCTCATTCGATTATAATTACAACCAATATATCTAATATATGATAATATATTACATATCCATACTGTGTCGGTCCATCGTATTCAAGTATTTATTTACTCCTACCGATACAGTGGATCAAACTGATCGACCAGAACTCGTAAACAACTCAGCCAATGAATCTCCACAATATAAAGCCATTTTTATATCCAATACAAATACGCACTCGTATATATACACTCAAACTCAATCCAGGGTGTTACTAACCCTATCTCTACCGAGTCACGCCACAGAGCCAAGGTAATTCTTTAACTTAAGCTCTGATACCAACTGTAACGACCCGGATTTTCGGCGACTTTGGTTATCGACATAAGCTCGATGTCGATAACCAAAACATCGAAAAATCTCGGTAATTAATGAAAGAAAATAGAGGGTGAGAAAAGATAAGATAGAAACTTAGAATAGAAGAAGAAGAAGAACACAACATCAGAGTAACACGAACCTCACAGCGTAACGAATAACATATAATATATAACATAACTTTGAAATATAACAGTTATGTATACAATAGCACTTATCAGAGTACAGCACTTACAACACAGCGGAAATAACTATAGCTATATGATCTTGAAGCCTCCTGCTCCACGCTCTTCCAGTATATCTGTATATTCCTGACTACTTGACTGCCCGTACAAAATTAGGCACCCAAGAGTTTAGGGAAAACAAAACAAATAAACTCCGGGTCAGTCATGGGACTGGTATGAGTAAAACAGTTTAAAACAGGTATATGAACAAGTAAACAATATCTCATAAGACCACGCCGCAGAACGGAACGGGTTTTTCCCTTATGAGAATCCAAAATATCTTTATATCAAAAACCTTTTGATATTATAATAATGTCTATGTACAAATAGATATCAACTAGCAGAAACGCTTTCATCTCACGTTCTACATATATAGTATACAATCAAAATCGCAAGCACGTATTGGATAATGGATTTCCAACTATGACAAGGTATGGAACCACCTTCTGATCAGTGTACTCTAGGAACGATACACTGGAGTTCAACGAGAACATCTTGTAACTCAGCCACACATGGCCGACCACTCATTTCGCTTGAGTGTATCAAATGTATATCACCAACGGTTGGGATCAGCAACCGTTCCCGTATATATATGGGACAACATTGATAGATTTAAGAAACAAATGAATATTCTCTAGATTGGTGATTATATACCTTACTTCGGTGCGACCGACTTAGCCATGTTGCCTGCCCGATTTCTGTCATTTACTGGTTGATGAGGCTAGCCGCTACGCTTTATCATCACATCAGATTCACTTCGAATGCCACATTGTTAGGTCCATCGAAAATCACTAATTGACGTCTACAACAGTACATTACGTGTCAGATAAAAGAAGTTTCCTTCTCCGCTTCCACTCTTGGTACGGTTGAAGAAATCAATGTACGTGACCTTTCTGGAAATACTCTGTCAGACATCCATCTTCATTCACTTAAAATGTCGCATCGTCATACCCGCCAAATCACAAATTGACTTATCCAAAAATAACATGGGTATACAGCTAAGAGAAACGAATTCCTCCGCCACCAAACGTGAATACGTTTGAACAGAACAACTTACGCGATCCATTGGATATACTCTGTCAGACCTTCGTCCATACAAGTTGTCCTGGGACTGGACAAACCGAAGGCACTATCCTGTAAACAGGATAGCCCTTGCATTTTACTCCGTCTTCAATTATCTTTGGCATATATGATTCGCGACGCTTATGCCAATACAGAGTGGTTCTTTGGATAATAATCCAACCGGTCTCTCCATATTAACAACGTTAAAATGGTCAAAACTTCGATAGTCTGTGATTTAACTATCAAAGAAAACAAGTGTGCAAACAACGATATTATTTCCAGATGGAAATTATATCAAACAAACATCATTTAACATTAATCTCTTTAGTTCATTTAATTACTTATCTCCTGTTTCCCTATATTCTAAATTCTTATTTTCTTTTATCAAAAAACATTTCTGATTCTAGTTTGGAAAACATTTCCAAAACTCCTTTACGATCAAACCTTACCATTTCTTAGTTAAGAAGGAAGTCACTCAAGTTGGGGTATAATTACCTCTCAGACCTTAACTGAACAACATTATAACTTCAAAATGGTCAAATTTATCTTTTAATCTTTAACAACTTCTTTACGCCTTTCTCGGATCCAATTTTACTAATCCACTTCTATATTTAAAACATTGGTTATAACGATAACGTTATAATCCCTAATTTCGAATTATCTAACTTTAATTATAACTTCTATTCTTATTAGTGAATAATTAACCTAACACTTATTTATTTATAAATAAATAAATCTCTATTTAAACACTGGAAAGTATAAGTACTTTCCCGAATTCGATATAATCGAATTTGCCGATTAACTCTCTTTGAGAAATCTCTATTTGATTAACTCTTCTTCGAATGTCTATATTCGATTAACTAACTTCTAATACCATATTCTATTAACTCCTTTCGAATGTCTATATTCGATTAACTAACTTCGAATACCATATTCGATTAACTAACTTCGAATACCATATTCGATTAACTAACTTTCGAATACCATATTCGATTAACTAACTTCGAATACCATATTCGATTAACTAACTTCGAATACCATATTCGATTAACTAACTTCGAATACCATAATCGATTAACTAACTTTCGAATACCATATTCGATTTCTCCTTTCGAATGTCTATATTCGATTTCTTTATTCACTTTATAAAGATTTCCTTTTTAACAACGTTTTATTCATTTGAAAAGATTTGCTTTTAAATAACGGTTCTACACTTTAAAAATGATTTCCTTTTTATAATGTTCCCTTTCCAATTCTATTTGTAAATGGTTTACAAATATTTCCTTTTCAAATTTATTCTTGAATTATTCTAACTCCTTAAATTTTTGGGAAAATTCGCCATAACCTCCTTTGTATCGGGAGCATCGGGAAAATCCCCAAACCCGCCACACAGGCCTTTCCATTCAAAAGAAAATGTTTTGAAATTATTTTCTTTTTCTATGTATCTCCTATTTATAAATATTCCAGTTTATAAACATTTCTTATTTATAAATATTCCACTTTATAAATATTCTATTTTCAATATCACTTTGAAAATCCCCTTATCAACATCCCGTATGTCATGGTATTCAATCATATCAAATCATGATGTCTAATCTCGTCCATACACACACAATCAACAATAGGTTATAATTCACATCATATATTAAAATATATGAAAAACAATAAAATAACTGTTGAGGAATCCAGTCGGATTCATCCAACCTGTTTCCCTGCATCACATATGCTAGACAATATAGATAACATCACTTTCAGTTCCATAGATATATTCTGTTAAACAGAATCAATATAGAAATTTTACTAACTGACTAGCAGTTCAATCAAACAATCAACACACAGTAAATCAGACAATTTCTAACAGTTCTAAAGATACAACATGAAATTGTAAACTGTTTAGAGTTAGTGAGATTTACTCACTTTTGCAGTTCATCGTTAAAGAACGATAAATTGTTGTTTGATTTGAATCAAACAGTTTATTTCGCCATAAATTCATACTAGCCCTAATCCACTTCCAGTCAATTCCAGCTTGTAGCCATCGTCCATACCATCCCGACGGATCTTGTTTCGCTGAGTTTCGATCACGTATGAATAAGTTATGATGATTCAAAGTTAACGTACATTTAATTAAATTAAAACTCGAAATTTAATTTAAAGCCTTGGGCTTTACCACTCACTCTAGGCCCATCACCATATTTTATATCACAGGCCCGCTCCTCTCTACTTTCTTCCTCAAACATAACGCGAGCTCCAGGATCAGGAATCCTCCACCAATTACAACCGAACGGAACCACCCCTCTCCCTCCATACTCCATCGTTCTTCAAACGGAGACAACCATTGAACTTGTTATCCAAAACTCTACCTACTAACTACCAAAACAAACGAACTCGAAATCCTCCTGGTACACAGCGTCAACAAGAAACCCACGAACCCCCTGACAACTCGCGACGAAGTCCTCCACCGTACACCAGGAAATTCTGCCCATACGTGCGGTTTCTTCCCACCATTTTGAAACTCAAACTCGATTCTTGAATTGCAGCTTAAATCTTCACGAATTGAGGAACCCTAGGTTCACTGGAAGGAGACTGCGACTCAGCAAAGTCCGTCGAGCTCAACGTGAAGCATCCAGGATTGAAGGGAAACTCAGTACGACTCGAATCCATTACACCCGGGATTTTTAGAACTTAATTCGAATCCCCTTTGATTTTCTTTTTCTTTGCTGTGATTTTTGTTCTGGGAAAAATGGAAACCTTCTGTGTTTTATACTGTTGAGAGGTTTGGTAAGGTTTGTGGCTGAAAACGAATGTTGCGTGGGTTGTCTAGGTCCCTATATCACTTTAGGATAAATATATATATATATATATATATTTTATTTGTTTATGCACTCTAAAGTTCCTGTAGTTACACATGATACCCAAAAATCACCAAACTGGACATGCAGCTAGAGTTCGACATTACGGTCCCAACGAAACTGGTTTCGTCGAATTCCGACTCCGTATGCTCACACAGCGTATTTTTAACTGTCAAAATACTGACTGTTTTTCACTCTAAAAATCCGTACGGCCACACAGTGACTCTAAAAATCACGAAACTGGATATCCAACAACTATTTGACATTGCGGATCCAACAAAATTAGTTTCATCGAATTCCGACTCCGTTTGCAAAACCGGCTATTTTTAACGCTCTAAATAGCCTATTTAAATATATAAATATTATTAAATATAAATAAATTTATATTATCGTATATCTTCACATATGATATCGTACAGCTCCAGAATATCATATCAGAATTTACAGTTTGATATTTCAGATTTCAGATTTATCGATGTTCAATTCATATCGAAAATCCTTTTAGAACGTATATAAAGCGTCACAAATTATAAAGGAATTCTACAGCGACTTTTCTGAAATTTGATTTGGACGTACATCAAAATCTATACGACGAAATCCCGATTTTTCTCTTCCACTAGAAAGACATACTCCACCAGCTCCACACGTTTCTTGTTTCACAGAAATCCGGCTTAAAACGAATCCTGTACATTCAGTTGAAGTTCAAATCGCTAAATAGCGAACTACCGCGTCGTTACGCGCTCTATTTTAATTATATTATAATTATACGTTCAAACTGTCGTCAATTGAATATATTCGTCAATATATTTCAACTCTAAGCTGAATTGAATCTAAGTGACGACCCCGTTCATCGAATATTGTGATTTCCAATATTTTTGATTATTTCTGAATTAAATATATTATTTAATTATTTAATTAAATTAATTATTCCATATTATTTAATTAAACCTCTATTTAATTCACTACATCACGATATATATAATTAAATAAATTAATTATAATACCCCTGACAGTGCGGGTCATTACAATTTACGCTTTCATGAGACAGATGGTTAGAAATGCTCAAGGAGCTACTGCCAATGTCACTGAGCGTGGTGGTGCACCTGTGCAGGCGCCTTAGGCCGACATTGCCAAGATGAATGAGGACTTCACCAATTTGGGTGGTAAAACATTCCAAGGAACAAATTCGACTACAAAGGTTCGGGATTGGATTGATACATGTAAGCACATCTTTGAGGACCTTGGACTCGATGATGCTACAAAGAGGAGATTGGCTTCACGCCAGCTTCAAGGCAGGACTACGAATTGGTGGAATGTTATCAAAGCTGTTACTCCTAGGAACAAGTTTACTTCGAAGCTATCTAAAGCTCAATTTTGTGGGATGTTTATTTTAACTTCTCAGAAATTGGAGCATTTCGAAAATTTGCAGAGCTTAAGAAAAATGGTAGAACTGTTTCTGAGTACATTGCTGAGTTTGATGCTTTGTCGAAATATGGAATGTTTTTTATTAATACCGCCGAGAAGAAGAATGGGAAATTAGTCACTAGATTGGATGATTACTTAGGAGAGAGGCTTATTAATCATATCGATGAGACTTTCGAGTCTATCATTGAAAGAGCTTTGAGGTCAGAAAGTCTTTATCCTATGTCAGAGACTGAAGTCGTTGTTGCTTCTGAAGTTGAACCAAAGCCGCATATGGGCAGTGGAGGTAAGAAGAAGTTTCCTAATAAAAGGAAGGCCTTTCTAGCCAAGAATGGACAGAAAAAGAAGGCTAAGTTAGAATCATTTTTTTATGGCTGCAGCAGGAAGGTGCATCTTACTAGGGACCCTAGGTCCAAGCCGGGGGTGAAGTGCTTCAATTGTGACAAGGAGGGGCACTTCATGAATGATTGTCTAGAGCCTCCAATGGACGGGCAATTTGGTGAGAGCATACACTATTATTGTTGTTCCTTCTTTGTCTAATGCCCCAAAAGAGGCGGAGAAGGGAAAGGGTATCACATCCAAGGTATGCTTTCATTTTGTGATATTACTGTTAGAGTTCTATTGATACTAGGGCTTCCTATTCTTTTATATCTAGTGGCCTGGTAGAAATACAGCAACTGGAAACCGAGATTGTTGATCGACCTTAGGTTGCGACGAACTAGATTGGTGGTCCCACTAGTCTTTTGCATGATTTATTGTGGGTTGGTCTTATCGAGTCATGGATGCATGTTTGTTTGTGATTGCTTTGTTTTGGACTTAACTAGGTTTGGTATTATCCTCAGAGTCTATTAGATCCATAGGCATGGGGTTGTGGTGGATTGTGAGAGGTATTCGGTGACCATTAGGGCGGATGATAGGCAGAGGGTAGTGTTGGGTTGTTAACCTGGTGACGAGGTGATGGCTAGTTTTCTGTATTCCCTTGACATCCTACATGATAAGTTTTTGGGTGCGCCTATCACTGGCAAGTATTTGAATGCCTTCGAGGAAGATCTATGTCATTGATGACTTATTGCAACAAAATCACTAGATGTTGATCGGTACAATGTAATGATAGTTATGTTATTTTTTGTCTATTACAACATTCGCTTCAAGGTATTAGCATAGATATCAACAAGATGTTGCAGTAGTTATAAATATATTCAAATTAAAAAAATTACAACTTAGCCATCCATACCATCATTTGAAACAAAATCTCAACCATCAATCCACACTATCAATCCACACCTCAGTAATTACTATTTCCGACTTTTATTTTCATTCACTCGCTTTCCTTTTCATTTCGTTCTCACCTCCCAAATTTCCAAAATCATTCTGATCCCTAATTTTCATTCACTCGCCGATTATACGTTGGTTCTCTTCATTTTACAAAACACGAAGCCATCTGAGATCTAGTTCGTCAGTGAAATTGGTTTTAATCTAAACATCTAATACTGAAATTCCCCGTATCTCCTACCCAATGCTTCGAACGTTCGGATCTGGAAGATCATTACTTCAATTCGACCTACAAGGGGTAACAACCCTACAACTAATTTTGAATTACAAGATTTGGGGATTATTTTGTCTAACAATATGGAGTTTTATCTATATCGGAATTTTTTCATTTCAAAGAATAATTTGTTCTCAACGCCCAATGTTATGTTGATGTTTTACATGGGGATTATTTGGGGACTATTTTTTATATCCTCTTCCCTCCTAACGAAGACAAGTTGTCATCCTCTTTCCTAACTTGATCACCACCAACGGATAACGGTTACCACACTTCTTTCATGGTAATATCAAATTTGAAATAAATTTCTATATAAAAATCATGAATTTGGGATTAGGTTTAATATCCAACCAACTCCTAGATAAAAAAGACAGAATATAATTAACTCGGATTTTTTTCTTTGACATACTTTCGAAGAGAGAAACCAACTAATTAGTACCACTTAGAACTTGCAGAACTTTCAAATTCTACATTTATACCCCTATGCTTTCCATTTTTAATTGTTTACTTTTGTGAATATTGCTTATTTTCTTAACTAATGCTTGCAGCATTATATGTATAATTGTATGCTTCAGAGTTTGCACTCGAACTATTTGTTGAAATGACTTATAATAATCTTACAATTATTTTTATATATGCAATTTTAGGATGAGGTTTTTTTACTTTAAAAGGTTTCTACAATAAATGTTCAAATTAATAGTCAATGCAATAACAAAAAATTTGTCATTTTGGATACATATGATACATCGAAGCCATTTGATATCTCATATGACCGTATGTGACACTCTAGCCAAAGCCAAGCTTGCTTCCTTGCTTTATTTTTTTATTGCTTCCCTCTATTTTGCAACCGTTTTCTTTTTTGCAGAGTTCAAAATCGAATAGGTTCAATTATTCATACAGTTACTATATGCTGCAAAAACTATGCTTGCTTATTTGGTAGTGATCATTGTATCATCTTGAATTCAACAATGCAGCTAACATTACTAAGCCATTGATACTTACTAATCCATGACTTTGTCATTCATGATTTTGTACCACTACCATGATGAACTATAGCACCAAAGTGTTGTCTTTTTCGAACTGCTAAAAACACCCCTCTACAATTCATTTGTTTTATCATTTAGCATTGTTATTTCTTCGTTTTCTCCCACCACTTTTTTGCACATTATACTTTCCCACTTTCCAATCCTGTTAACCAAAAACTGATTTAAATGTAATTGACTTTGAGCTACGTCACATATGATGCTCTTTGTTATTTCCAACAGAAGAAGCAGCTAGCTACAGGCAAGTACCATTACTAATATCTTTCCCATTTATAAATCCAAAAACTAATTAAAAATTTCACTATTGTAATCTCAATTTTTAGATCTGACTTTCAGTATGTAAGAATGGCAGCAAAACCGACCGAAGTAGTAAATTTGAAGCTTTCACCAACATGTCCCCTTTTAATTACCACCAAATTGATATCGACGGTGGAGAAGTTATTTTATGGGTGCAAGAATTATAGTAAAGGGGTAGGGTACTTCTTTTCAAATGAAGTTATTTTCATGTTGTTTGTTTCACTGATGATTTTCTTTGTTTAAGTCATCATGTACATGCTGCCAGATTGAATCCTGAACTCAGTGTGCATTGTTGAGTTGGCATTTGTCTTGGTATATACAGCTTTTCACACTTCAATTGAACCTGAGATTGAATCACATTCTTGATGTTTTATGAACCTGAACTTGTTCTTGTTTTGCAAGAGCAGGAAAACACTGGGTTGAGTTGGTCTACATGGCTGCTCCTCAGTAGTTTACACTACCATGAGAATGATTCTGGGATGTTGTGGCAGTGTACACATGCATACTTGCATGCTCCTGAGATTTGTTTGTCCAAGTGAATACTAATAAAGAAACAGATACTGCACAATCAAAATATGACGACAAACAACCTGCATACCTGAGGCTAATAAACATACAAACAAATTTATAATTTTGCAAATTTAAATTTGTTTATTTTCATATTGCTGCTCTAGTTGTCTATTGTACAAGTAAACAAGAGACAAAGTGAAAGCAGGAGCTGGACCAGAAGTGTGCAGAAAATACAAAGATAAATAGTGTATTAAGTGTTTGAGTGTATGTAGCGAGGTGTGAATTGTAATATAGAGAGATGCAAAATATTGTACTATTTAAATGTTTAAATATTACATTGAATAAAATATGGATTGAATCATTTAAACTTTTTGCAACAGTATTATTATTCAATATTAGTATATATTATTATATATGATGCAAAATAGTATAGTATACAAGATATGGACCCAAATAAATTTAGAAAGTTAATATCTATAGCAACATTTTTGTAATGTTGCTACAGACACCTATGGATGCTGACATAGAGCCAAATAGGGTTATATTGCAACAATACTTCTTATGTTTCCTTAGATAGTCAAAATGCTGGCTTTGAGATCTTAGGCAACGGCAAAAATTGCAACATAGGAAAAGTGTTGCCAAAGACCTATGGCACATTTTGTGGGCTTGACCCAACATTTTTTATGTCGTAGAAGGCCATTTATAGCGTAGTGAAGCGACCGGGCTTCTACCACACCGAGAGATTGAGTTCCGTATAGGTTTAGTGAAAGATACCAGAACTTAATGACTCTTTAACGAATGGCACCAAAAGAACAGCGAGAGCTCGAGGTGCAAGCAAGTGACCTCTTGAGAAGGGGTTTATCCGAAGAAGTATTTCTGAATCAGGAGCACCTGTTGTATTCGCTACAAAGGCGGATGGTTCCCTTTGATTGCGTTTAGACTACCGTAAGCTAAACATGGTGACAAGAAAGAACAAGTATCCTTCTCCATGAATAGTTGGTTTATTTGATCAGTTGAATGGTACATGGATATTTTATCAATTAGACCATGCAATAGGAATTCATCGGTTATGGGTAACCGAGGAGAGTGTGACTAAGATAGTATTCAGGACACCTTCTGGTTTTCATGAGTGGTTGGTCATGCCATTTGAGTTAACCAACGTACCAGTGTATTTTGTGGATCTCATGAATCATGTTTTTAGGGATCAATTAAATAAGTTTGTGCTTGTGTTTCTGTTCTACTCATGGACGGAAGAAGAACATAAGGTGCATTTGAGAATTGTTATGCAGGTGGTAAGGAAATACCTAAAGGCAAATTTTTCTAAACGTCACTTTTGGAGGAAAGAAGTGTGGTTCTTGGGCCATGTTGTTTCTAAAAATGGTATTTCCGTGGACCCTGTGAAGGCGGCAACAGTACAAGACTTGTCTACGCCCAAGAATGCAACTGATGTGAGAAGTTTCTTAGGACTAGCTGGATATTACCGTAAGTTTATCCAAGACTTCTCCAAAATCACTGTTAACTCAATTGACTAAAAATAATCAGGCCTTTGTTTGGGATGCAAGATGCAAACATGCAATTAAGAGCTTAATGGAAAAGTTAATGTGCACTCTAGTGTTAGTAATTCCAAAAGGAAATGAGGAGATGACAATATACACCGATGCTTGTGGTACCGAACTAGGTGAGGTGTTGATGCAAGGGGGTAAAATTTCCGCTTATGCTAGTCAGCAACTAAAACCACACAAGAAGATGTTCCTTAGGCATGACATCGAATTGGCAGCGATTGTGTTCACATTAAAGATAGTGGAGGCATTGTCTTTTAGGAGAAATATTCGAGTTGTTTACCGACCACAAATCATTAAAGTATCATTTCTCACAGAAAGACTTAAATCTCCGTCAACAATGATGGTTGGAATTCTTGGCCTCCTATGATTTTAATATCACATACACCACGAGAAAGGGTAATGCGGCCGCTGATGCATTGAACAGGAGACATGCTGGTTTAGGGGCTATTTTCTAGAATGGATAGAATATATCGTTGTGTATAACTTCAAACCTAAATGTCAACTAGAGCCAGAGATGTTGGCAAGTTTAACGATTATACCAACTTTCGTCGAGCGGATAGGTTCCAGTCAGAGGAGCAATCTTAAACTATTGGAAATCATCACCAAGGTGGAATCTGGTGTGGATAATGAGGTCAGGAGCATGTACGAACTTGACCAACGAGGGATAGCTTCGGAAAGGTAGGAGATTAATTGTATCTAACGTCCATGGATGGAGAGATGAAGCACTTAATGAATGTCATTAGTCAGAGTTAACCATATATCCCGGTGCAAACAAGATGTATTTAGACATGTGGCGAATGTACTACTGGGAAGGTAAAAAAAGGACGTTGGGAAATTTATCTCCAAATGCATGAATTGCCAATTAGTCAAGGTGGAGTAGAAGAAGCCCAATGGCTTATTTCAACCACAAGAAGTTCCTAAGTCGAAATGGGAGCAAGTTTCGATGGATTTTATTGATGGTTTGCCTAGGACTCATGCTGGTCGTAAAAGTATTTGGGTCACTATGGATAGGCTGACTAAAAGCGCTAGGTTTAAACCTATCATGTAAAACAGATTGGCAGATAAGTTAGTAGAATTTTATGTGAAATGGGGTATGAAATTCCATGGAGTACCTGATGGCATTGTGATTAACCGAGATCCATTGTTTAGTAGTGGATTCTGGAAAAGCTTGCAAGAAGATTTAGGGTTAGAGTTACATCTAAGTACTACATACCATCCTCAAACCAATAGTCAGATAGAAAGGGTAAATTGAACATTGGAAGATCTCTTGATAATGCGTATCCTAGATTTTGGAGGTTCATGGGATGACCATTTGCATTTGGTTGAGTTTGCATACAATAATAGTTATCAGTCAGGCATTGGCATGACTACTTATGGATCCTTGTATGAGAGGACATGCAACACTCCTTCGTGTTGGTAGGAGGCAGGTTAGAAACTGGTAGTTGGACCATATATGGTTAGAGAAACTCATGAAAATATTGAAATCATCCGATAATGAATGAAAGCTGCCCAAGATAGGCAAATGAACTACGCTGATAAAAGGCAGTAGTACTTGTAATTCTCAGTTAGTGACTTGGTGTTTATCAAGATTTCTCCTTAAAGGAATGTGATTCGGTTTGGAAGCAAGGGAAAATTGGCACCAAGGTTTGTTTGTCTATACCTGTCATTCAACAAGTTGGAAATTTGGAGTATATAGTTGAGCTGCCTCAGAAAATGGCTAGGCACAATGTATTCCATATTTCTCATTTGAGAAAGTTTGTGCATGACTCCGATATAACTATCACACCCTATCACTTCGTCGAGGTTGAACCAGGAGCCATTATATCCCGTAGTCCAATTCTTATCGTTGGATACGATATGAAATAACTTAGGAGTAAAATAGTGAAACTTGTCAAGGTTTGGTGGAGTAAAAGCGAGAATGTTTGTACTTGGGACACAGAGGAAAGAACGAGGACGTCCTATCAAGATCTCTTCACTTGGTAAGTTTTATATATCACTCTTAAATTTCCATTTGTAACGTCATCAGACTTAGTATCCCACATGCTAGGATAGGTCTAATTTGTTTGAAATGATCGCTTATGGATGATTGATAGGCCTACGGTACAATCTAATGTGTCGCTTAAGGAATTCCAGGGAAGGGGTTCTTGAGGGTCATAAAATGTAATGACCTGCATTCTACATACCGAATTATTTTACAATATATATATATATGTTATTTTAATATGAGGTTGTATGACTGTATAACTTTAAGAAATGACTGATAGGGCCATCTCCTACCATTTTCGTCAAATATTAGTGAAACTGTTTTACCCATGGTGATTCTTATTTCGTCCATAACTTTTGATTAGTAAGGAACTTTAGACCTAAAATCACTTCCATTGGATTCAAATAATGGTTTCCCATTCCGTGGAGCGATTACATTAAGCCAATCCTTGGTGGCTACTCTTGGAAGCCGATGCTTGGTGGCTCCTCTTGGAATTCGATGCTTGGTGGCTTCTCTTGGAATCCGATGCTTGGTGGCTTCTCAAAGAAGCTTCATTTCACATATATATATATATATATATATATATGGAGTTCATTTGCAAATCTCCCTATTAACTTTTCAAACTAAAAGCTTCTACTTAACCATTAATGGTTTCTACTTACCACTAATCCAACATTTAAGTATCCATCTACCTAATTAAGTGCAAATCAAGTCAAATTAACACCACATCAAGGCCAAAACTGTTGCCGTGTGGTGGAATCTGAGCCAAATGCTTTTTTTATTCAGATTTAACTTATTTTGGGTGATTAATACTAGAGATAGGTTGGTGTGCTCGGGTAATTGGTCGGAGATGAGAAGGAGGCATCTACGTACTATATATACTCTTATCCTTATTAATTTTGTTGATTGCCTCTCTGGGCATTAGTAGCGTACCTTGTTTAGAGACAGTAATTTGGAGATGAACTTATATATGACTCATTAGATATTTTGTTGTTAATGTAAATCTACTACTATGACATTTATGATTCAATTTTGAGCACATGCGCCGTCTCGCCTGTTTTTTATCATGACTTATGTTGTTATTATATTTTATCCCATGCACTATGAGATATACGATAGGTTATATGGATTTCCGTACTTCAATCATTGGCGGTCGTCCTTTATTATTTGGGCACCGTCATAGTGCAACTCTTTGGGTATCAGCTGGTACAGGGCGCTCGCCACATTTGGAATCATATTCTAGGTTGCATGGTTTAATCTAAGTGGGAAATACTAGGGGATGAGTATATGTATACGAGAGTGCGTATTTCTGGTATTTTGGTTTCAAAGTTATATATATGTATGTATGTATGTATGTATGTATGTATGTATACCCTTAGTATATTTAAGGGAAAACTCCAAATACACATGCACTGCTAAATAGGATTCCTTGGAATGACGATTAATTGATTTCTTAATGATTGAATGATGAGTCATCCAACTAGGAACTCTAGTTTTGGAATTGAGGAAGGGGCAGTGTTGGGAGCCAACAACGCTAATGCTCCTGATATGGAGATGATGTTTATTGCTTTCATGAGAGTTGCTTAGAAACGCTCAGGGAGCTACACCCAATTTCATTGAGGGTGGTAGTGCACTTGTGCAGGTGCTTAGGGCCAACTTTGCCAAGATGAATAAGGACTTCACCAATCTAAGTGGTAAACTATTCCAAGGAACAGATTCAGCTACGGAGGTTCAGGATTGGATTGATACATGTGAGCACATCTTTGAGGACCTTGGACTTGATGATGCTACAAAGAGTAGATTAACTTCACGCCATCTTCAAGGCAAGACTATGAATTGGTGGAATGTTATCAAAGCTGCTACTCCTAAGAATCAGTTTACTTGGGAGCTATCTAAATCTTGATTTTGTGGGAATTTTATTTTGAATTCTGGGAAATTGGAATTGTTTCGAAATTTCCAAAGCTTAAGAAAAATGGTAGGACCTTTTTGAGTACATACCGAGTTCGATGCTTTGTCAAAATATGGGTTGTCTTTTATTGATACCGCGGAGAAGAAGAATGAGAAATTCGCCACTGGACTGGTTGATTACTTGGGAGAGAGGCTTATCAATCATATTGATGAGACTTTCGAGTCTAACATGGGACGAGCATTGAGGTCAGAAAGCCTTTATCCTAATTCGAATACTGAAGTCGCCATCGCTTTCGAAATTGCGCAAAATTCGCAAATTGATGGTGGAGGCAAGAAGAAGTTTCCTAATGAAAGGTAGCCCTTTCTAGCCCAGAATGGACAGAAAAAGAAGGCTTAGTCAAAATCAACTGTTATGGCTATGGTTGGAAAGGCCATCTTATCTGGGACTATAGGTCCAAGCCGGTGGTGAAGTAGTGCTTCAATTATGACAAGGAGGGGCACCTCAAGAATGATTGTCCAGAGCCTCCAAAGGATGAGCAGTTGGGGAGAGCATACACTATATTAATGTTGTTCCTTCTTCGTCTAGTACCCCAACAGTGGCGAAAAAGGGAAAGGGTGTCGCATCCGAGTTATGCTTTCAGTTTGTGATATTCCTATTAGAGTTCTATTTGATAATGGGGCTTCCCATTCCTTTATATCTTGTGACCTGGTAGAAAGACTAGAATTGGAACCCAAGGTTGTTGATCGACCTTTAGCTATGACGAACCCAATTAGTGGCTCTACTAGTCTTTGTATGATTTGTCGTGAGTTGGTCTTATCGAGTCATGGATGCATGATTGCTTATGATTGCTTTGTTTTGGGCTTTACTCGGTTCCGATATTAACCTCAGAGTCGATTGGCTCCAAAGCATGGGTGGTGGTGGATTGTGAGAGGTATTTGGTGACCATTAGGGTAGATGATGGGCGAAGGGTATTATTGGGCTGTTTACACGGATGACGATGTGATGGATAGTATTCTGTATTCCCTCAACATCCCTCATGGTGAGTTTTAGGGTGTGCCTATCTTTGGCAAGTATCTGAATGTCTTCGAGGAAGTGGTTGGGCTTCCACCACACACCGAGAGATTGAGTTATGTATAGATTTAGTGAAAGATGACAGACTTATAGTAATGCCTCTTTGACGAATGGAACCAAAAAAGCAGCGAGAGCTCGAGGTGCAAGTGAGTGACCTTTTGAGGAAGGGATTTTTTCAAAGAATTACTTCTGAGTAGGGAGCACCTGTCGTATTCACCACAAAGGTGGATGGTTCCCTTTAATTGTGTGTAAAGTACCATGTGCTAAACAAGGTGATGAGAAAGAACAAGTATCCTCTTCCGTGGATAGATGATTTATTTGTTCAGTTGAATGGCGCATGGATATCTGGTTAATTAGACCTTGTAACAATATTTTATCAATTATGGGTAGTCGATAAGATGTGCCTAAGATAGCATTCAGGTCGTCTTCTTGTTTTTATGAGTGGTTGATTATGCCATTCGGGTTGACAACACACTTGCCTATTTCATGGATCTCATGAATCGTATATTTAGGGATCAATTAAATAAGTTTGTGCTTGTGTTCCTTGATGATATCTGGTCTATTCACGGATAGAACACAAGGTGTATTTGAGAACTGTGATGGAGGTGTTAAGGAAGCACCGACTAAAGGAAAATATTTCTAAATGTCACTTCTGGAGGAAAGACGTACGGTTCTTGGGCAAAGTTGTTTCTGAAAATGGTATTATCGTGATCCCTGCGAAGGTGGCGACAGTACAAGGCTGGTCTACGCCCAAGGGTGCAACTGATGTGAGAAGTTTCTTGGTACTAGTCGGACATTACCATAAGTTTATCCAAGACTTCTCCAAAATAATAACACCTTTAACTAAATTTACTAAAAAGAATCAGGCCTTTGTCTGGGATGCAAGATGCCAGTATGCATTTAAGAGCTTAAAGGAAAAGTTAATGTGTGTTCCAATGTTAGTTATTCTGAAAGGAAATGAGGAGATGTCGGTATACACCGATGCCTGTGGTATCGGAGTGGGTGCGGTGTTGATGCAAGGGGAAAAGTTGTCGCATGCTAGGATATGTGTAACAACCTTGAATTTTGGGGTAAATTTAAAATTTTATTTAAAGTGATTTTAATGGGTTTGGACTATTTTAAATAATCTATTTTAAATAATAATGATCACAAATTTGGTTCAAATCGAAGTTAGAATGAATAAATTAATTTTAATTATAAAAAGGATTTACACCGTAGGATATAGTTACATACTTTTAATGTATATTAAAATGAATATTTTCACCGTAGGATAAATGTATATTATTTTTACTGTACATAAAAAGAGGAATTTCACCGCATGATTGGAATTACATTTTTCCTTTGTAATTAAAGATGTGAATTTCACTACATGAAAACAAAAGTTTCATTTTTCTATGTAAATGAAATATGAGTTTGCATTATATGTAAAGTTACATTATTTTAAATGTAAATGAAATAGAAACCTCACCCGTATGTAAATTTTGACATTATTTTACATGTAAATATAGAGTAGAGTTTGCATGTAGATTAAAGATTACTTTTATTATAAAGAAGTAGAATGTACATGGTGAAATAAAATTTACATTTTATTTTATAATGTAAGATATATAGAAATCCATCGTATGTTAAAATTTACATGTTTATAAATGTAAATAAAAAGGAATTTAACTGTAGGAAGATTTACATTTTTATTATGTAAACCAAAATTTTGGAATTTACGATGATTTACAATTTAGTATGTAAATAAAAATTTTAGAAAAATTGCGATGATATACATTTTAGTATGCAAATTAAAAGTTAAAAATTAGCGATTGAGGCTTTGAATTGATTTGCTCCCAATTCGAGGTCATGATCGTCGTTCGAACGAACATGTTGATTGAACGGATTTGGCTTTCGCTCAGACCCAGAGCATAAGCGTAAATGGATTGCATGTCTGACGTGGTATTCCTTTACATTGTATCTATTGATCTCTGCTAAACATATATCTGTTTGGTGTCTTTCACCCTTCTCTGAGACGTACGAGCTCAGAGGTTATATGTTGGCGGAAATCAATGATATGGTATGGATTGAAGATGTGGCATGCCAAGATGCATGTGATCAAGGCTTCGTTGAAAAGCAGGCCTTGTGGGATGATCAAAGCATAGCCTGTTTAGGCATAGCTTTGTGTATGACGTGACTTCATGAGCCTCACACACGGGCGGAGTCTAAAACGGGAGAAGGGAACGCAGGGAGTGCACACATTTCTTTCTAGCTAGAGTGGTGCCAGGGACCTACCAGCGCTGGCATTTATTCATTGTGGTTGTTGGATTTTTCGAGGCCTCGGATTTATGCGGTCGCCACTGGCCGTATTGTAGGTCCAAAAGGACCGGGAAGCGTGTGTTCAGGCATAACTAATCCACAAAAGTAAGTGTGGACCGGCCCTGCAGGATCCAAGGGTTGGACAGAGTACCAATCCTGGGGCATTGCTAGAGTGTCTCGAATCGGTAAGGAGCTCCTCCCTAGCCTTGACTCATATGGAAATCCAAATTCCAAATACGACCCTGCGGTTTTGATTGTATTACTAGTATGGAGATATAGTAGGATGGGGTACTATGTTTCCTAGGATTGATACATTTATTTTGAAATGTTTTATTATACACTAATAATAATATTAAACTCGTATTTGCCGTATTTAGCATGTTTAATCACCATAAGGGAAAACTCTATCCTCTGGTGTGCGTTGCATTGTGTGATGGGATTTGAGTCTTATGGTGATTCCATTTTTCTAAAAAGCATTGCGATGTTGTACGTTCTGACACTTTAAATTATGCACGACAATCCATTGAGTAAACCCGTTCCGCATTAGCGGCGTGGTCTTTGGATTTATCATATTATTATTACTAAACTAGTTATGAATTATCATACCAGTCCCACGACTGACCCGTAGTTTGTTTCACCTTTTTGCAAACTCGGGTGCCCTCTTTTCTACACGGGCAGCCAAGTAAACAGGTTCATTCTTTGCTTGGAGTCTTGTCTTGGAGTTGCTCATTATCTTTGCTTGGATTTGCTTTTGCGGAGAGGTGATGACTGGGAGCTTTGAAGACAGCTATCATTTACTTCTATTGCATTTTTCTACCTTTAAGTTCAGACATTAGACTTGTTTCATTTCGTATTGCTTATTTTGAGAGTTGGAACTTATTTCCATTTCTGCAAACTTGATGTAATAATTTGGAATTCTGTGAATGTTGGGATTCTGTGGTTTATGACATTATATTTCCGCTGCTATAATGTTATTATTCTATGATATTTCCTCTGCTATGTTGTATCAGTGATATGTATTGTTATATTTATGTTGTATTCCATATGATTATTCCTTACTTTCACCCAGTGGAAGTTTGGGGTTATCACAATATGTCTAATTTGTTTACTATAATCGCATATGGATGACTGATAGGCATACAAGATAATCTTATTTGTTGCTTAAGGAATTTCGAGGTGGCGATTTCTTGAGGGTGGGAAAATGTAACAACACACATTCTATGTACCGAAAGATTGTAAAAGATTTGTTGCCTTTTGAGATTGATTTGGTTAGAGAGACCTCAGATAAGATAGATTTTATTCGAAGGCTGATGAAGGAAGCTCAGGACAGATCGTATGCAGATCAGTGGAGGACATACCTAGAGTTCGCGGTATGGGACATGGTTTTCATTAAAGTGTCACCCTTGAGGAGTGTTGTTTGGTTCGGCTCAGTAGGGAAGTTGGTGTCAAGGTTTGTAGGACCATTACTATAGTATAGAGGATAAGTCAGATTACCTATAGGGTTACACTAGCGGAGGATTGGTAGGAGTTCATGATGTATTCCATGTTTCTCACTTGCGAAAGTGCTTACATGATTCTGCGGTAGTGGTGGAGTCGAGTGCCCTAGAGGAGGTTGAGATAGAGAGGGAGGTATCATTTAGGCAATTTCCTTCATGGATACTATGATATGAGGTGAAGAAGTTTTGGAATAAGGTGATCAAACTTGTTAAGATTCACGGGGAGAGGACAACGATGATGCAATTTATGAGCCAAAGGATAGGATTCGCGCTTCTTTTTTATTTCTCTTTCATAGTACGCTCTTAATCCTTTCCTAATCTTTGAATTTGAACCTATTTTTCCTATCATTTGAATTATAAGTTTTAGGTAGAAGCCTATGGATGATAGGAAATGGTTTAAAACATGTTGATAGAACGTGTTATGGTTGGATGGATTCACAGGGATGCAAGTGTTTGCTAGTGGATGCAGTGGACACATATACACACACTAAGCACTTGTTAGCGATCAGTAAACTTGGGCACTTACCAAATTGTATATGGATGTGCATTTTTTATTTATTTTAAATATGGATGAAAATGGTTGAAATATCACTTGGATGTTGCATTTTGGTGAATGGTTGTTGCATGAATATAGAATCGCATGTTTCATTAGGATTCCTTTGAATACATATTAGATGCATGTTATGGGCAGAAATTGCACTGAGGAGGTTTTGGGGGGAAAATCATTTAAGGAGGGAAGAATGTAACACCTCGAATGTTAGTAAACAATAATTAAATAGAAAAGGGTAGTAAACTAAATACTGATCAAATTAAAATTCAGAATTAGATAACGGGACTAGCACCATTAGGTCTGCTGTAATTTTCTGATGAAAATAGATATTTGATTTGCTGAAAACAGAGTTAAATAGAAGAAATTATGAATTAAAGAAGAGATAGAAAAATATATATAATAATAAATATATACCATAGAACCTGGGATGACCCTGCAACACATGGACTGACCTTGGGTGACCAAGCATTGCAAGTGTCGACCTGGGTCGACACAAGGCCAGGTGGTCGACCCAGGCGTAGTTAATTCATGCCTTGCCTGGCACGCAAAGCAGCGAACTAATTATATCGTTCTAGCAATATTTTTGAAACTGAGTCTGACGTGGCACTTTTTGATTGGCCCAGTGATGTGGTTGGACTAAATTTAGTCCTAAATTTGGACAGTTGACGATACCCAGTAAACCCTATAAATAAACCAGTAGAGTTTCTCTCATTTCTTCACATCCATTCTTTCAGTCTTCTTCTTCCCTAGGTCTATCCTCAAAATTAGGAAGGGCTAAATAATTTTTTTTTTATGGGGATAAAGAAGTTCTATAATTTTAATATTTATTTTTATAAATACTTCTGGAAGCGGAGGTTCTTCTGGAATAAGAAAGGCCATAGGGGAAGCTCTTTTCGTCAGATCTACGAGTTTTTATGTGATTTCTAGATTTGTAAATTTTGTAGGAAACTTTAGACAGTTAAATAGTTTTAATTTGTGAGTTTAAAGTTTAAATTATTTACAATATTTATGCGTTTATTTTTTTTTTAAAGTTACTGTAATTTATTTATTGTATATATTTATTTCTTTCCCCTTATTTACTATTTATAAATAATTATCCTTCTCCTATACCCTTCTCTATTGTGGCTTTACTTACTATTCTGGTTATTCCCTATTTTTATTTTTATTTTTTATTTTTGAGTCTAGGCCTTGCGAGTAGCTTAGACCATTTCCCTTTTTTATTTTAGCACTGAACCTAGGCCTTAAGAGAGCCTAGGTCTTTATCGTTGTTTTGCGTTAAAACTGGAACAATGTAGAAATTGAATAAAAAGGGATTTTTGGGCATGTTAAAATTGATTAAATATTGTGATTAATGTTGGGTAATACTTAATATGTAATTGGATAACATGTAAATATATAAACTTGAACTGGTTAACTTAGTTGGACACTAAGTAATGTGGGTTTGGATTCTATAAAATGATAAACATGAATTATGAATGTTTAATACCACCTAAGAATATAACATCAGATTATATTGGAATTATTTCCAAACTTAACTTGTGTTAAGTTAAATTAAAGATAAAATTAATAAGCTAAGGTAGTGGAGTCTGTTCGGATAGCGTGGGGTTGATTGGAGATCGTAGCTTAGGTCCGCTCCTGCAGCTTGGGGCTAATTGGTGAAAATATGTGGCCTAATAAAATAATAAGATTGTAGTAGAGTCCGTCCTGGTAGCGCGGGGCTAATTAGGGAAAATAAATGGCTCGTTGTTTAGGTTTGTTCCTCCAATGTGTGGTTGATTGGGGGAAATAAGTGGTCTAATAGAAAAATAAATGATGACCAAGTCTAGGGTGACTTGTGTTAATTGCATATTTGGTTAGGGACCCATATCAGGCGGTATCCCTATTATCATCTATGGAGGTCTCACACTAAGTAGAGGCGAGGGCACGCTTTACTGCACTGGATAGTAAGAGGTCCAAACGAGGTGGGTATGGGCGTGTTCCGGCGGGACGATGAGTGTGCATCGTGCTTATTGGGGAAAATAAGCCTCTTTAACGACCTTGATTAACCACTATGTCCTTTTAGTTGATGGGCTCGGGCTTGATAACCCCAAGTTCCATAGCTGGCATAGGTTATCACATTTTTGTTATAAGAGCCAATCGACGGGTAGAAATTAGATAAAGCCTGATTATTACATCTTTGGTAAGTTAGTGAAGAAATCTTGGATATGAATGAGAAGCCAATCTTTATTCGTGTTTAACTTTGTTTACTGCTTTTATACCTATATGTCTTATTTCCTTAGAACTGTTTATCTGTTTCATGCTTTTTAATTTATGCTCATGCTAGAAATTACTAGAACTCACGAGTCATATAACTTGCGTAGTTTGTTTTCTCCTTCTCTCTCCCTTCCCCCTCCCCCATGTTCGTAGGGTAAAGGGTCTCAACAGTGATAGTTTATTTTTTCAGTTTGGCTTGGATTCAGACTTATGTATTGGTTCAATTCTCATTTTCTCATTAATGTGTTGACAATGAGAGGGATGGTTTTACTTATGTACTCCGATATTATGGTTTTCCATGAGGAAGTGTATTTGGTTTATGTTGATGACTATTTGGTACTTTGGATGTGCAATAAGCACAATGTTTTTACTTGCTTTATTAAATATTACTTTGAAATTTCCGTTGTGTTTTATATTTCTATTTTGTGAATTTTAGCCAATGTGTTGTTACTTTATATGTAAGCTCTTCGTAAACCTTAGTGCATTCTTATATGGATGAGGTTAAGGGGTGTGGCGTGTTTCATTATATAGGCTTAAATGATCATGGCATAGAAGTAGGGTTCAATGAAAGCAGTCATACACCATAAAAGCTAGCCCAAGCTTAGATCGGACAAGAAAATATATTCAAAGCATAATTCGAGATATATTCGAGCAATAGAAAAAGTTAGAAAACATCATACGCGTCTACACATAAATCAAAAGGCAACATTTAAAATCAGAGAAAAGATCAATTCGAATATGTAATGTTTTAATCCCTATAAATTCACCTAAATCATCATCGGCAGTAGGCATGTTTTGAGTTCGAGCAAAATTAGGGAATAAAAATTCAACCTAAATCATCATCGTATTGGAAATTGGATTTCCGTCATGAGTCGAGGCAAGGGGCAAGCTCCTCTCCGCTTCAAGACACTCTAGCAAATGCCTCGGGACTACACACTCTGGGCAACCCCGGATGCGGCTGGGCCGATCCTCACTTACGTTAGAGGATTAATTATGCCTGAACACACGTTTCCCGGTCCTTGCAGACCTATAATCGAGGCACCTCGCATTCCAACAACCGCAAAGGTGAAAAGTAGATATAAATGTCAGGGCTGGTAAGTCACTGACACCACCATAGCTAGAAAGAAACGTCGTGCTCTCCCAGCGGTCTGTATCCCGTTTTTAACTCATACCAAGGTGTAAGGCTCGCGAATCTACGAAATACACAAAGCCCGGCCACGTAGACCTTGCTTTGATCATCATCCACAAGACTTTGGTTTGCAACAGAAGCCTTGATCACAGCATCTTGGCACACATAGGCAGTCCACTCCATACGATTGATTTCCATCGATATATAACCTCTGAGCTCGTACGTCTCAGAGAAGGGCGTTAAGCAAAAGAATAAATTCTCCGCCGCCAAACAGATATATATTTAACAGAGATCAATCAGTATAGAAAAAAATCCAATGTCAGACACACAGTCCATTTACAAGTCCGTTCTGGGTCTGAACGAAACCGGAGGCGTCAATTCCTCGCATATCCGTCCAATCAACACATACGTTCAGACGGCTACTACCTCCGTCCCCTTCCGGTAGCTACTCCGGTTAGGAACCTCAATAGCGCCCATCCAACCGATACGAAGATCGTCGGTCTTGAATCGTCTTTGCATTTTCAAATTCGAATCGCTCGATAAATTATTTGAAATGAGGGTTAGCTCGGCCTTTTCAAATAATTCACGTCTTTAGAATTTAAATCGATTTTCTTCATGGTTATATTATTCGACAACCATCTTTCAGTTATTTAATGTTATTTTCATGTTAAACACATACAACCATCAAATATCAAACAATTCAAGCCCAATTGGTTTATTTTCAATCAATGTTGTTTATAATATTTTATAACGATTTTTCGCCATTTTTATTTATTTAAAAATGGCCATTTTTAATTAAACGACGTTTTAGGTCGTGCCGTGGCACTGGCGCTGTTTTCCCCCTAATTTGTTTTACACATATCGGAAAATCTAACCGTTGGATTTCTACAAAGTCTATATCAGTGGGAAGATATTCCCAAAGCAAACCCAACGGTTCCAGTTTCGTGAAAATCCGACGGTCGGATCTCTCACACTAGTCGTTTGAAGTTACGGTTTCAAAATTCGAATTCCAGCGTCGTTATTCGATTAAATTTAATTATATTTATATTTATATATAAATATAAACGATTCTGGCGCTGTTTTTCTTCAGATTTGAATTAAACATTCGGGACAATCCAACCGTTGTATTTTTACAAGGTTGGTGCCGTTGGAAAGATATTTCCAAGGCGAACCCAGCGGTTGCGGTTTCGGGAAAATCCGATGGTCGGACTTCTCGTACTAATCGTTTCAAATTACGATTCTGAAACACGAACTGCACGACCTCTATTCCTTTTAATTATATTTATATATATAAATATAGTTCATTCTATAATTTCAACTATAGCTCATTCTATATTTTCAACTTAGTTTTCACTTCAAATATTTCACTAACACCTTAATATTTCGAAAAATTTCGCCATAACCTCCTTTGTATGGGGAGGGGTTTTGAAATTTATTGGGCCGTATTAGGTACCCAATAAATCCTAAAAAGCATTCACATATTCATAGTGATATATTTTGGTGTTTACGGGAGAGCATGTACTGATAATCACTCCAGAGAATAAATTCCCGTCACCCCGTTTCCGTGTGGAAATAAATAGTCCATGTGCCGTATCTAATAACTAGAGCGACGTGATTATTGTCAACTCTAGACCCATGTGGGGTTTTTATTAATCTGGCAATTTATCGTTATAATTTATATAGTCCATATCGGTTATCAGTTCAACCTGTAGTACATAGTCATCGCCATACAAGCCTCTTGCTTGTATGGTAAATCTTCCACCTCGTCACACAAGATCCAGTTGCTTATGTGGAATATGATGAAGTATGCCTATCGTCAAGAAGTATGCCATGTAGTGTAGTTCAAAATTTATTGTTACTATCCTATGGCGTTATTTATTATTTCACACAGAATAACCAGCACTCCGCATCCAATGGCATTCACAGGAGTTGATATATAAATAAAATTGCGCAGCCAACTCATCAAGGTTTACCTATTTGTCGGGCACGCAAATAATTTCTTTACTCTACAGCTAATCCATTTTTCCTGTTCAACACATGTATATATATACAGAACAAAGCTAATAATAATATTTCTAGCAAACTATTATTTATTTCAACACGTGTGTATTTTTATCCAAGCGTATACATGATAAAAGGAATATTTTTATCATCAAAAATATTTATTCGACACGTGTGTATTTTTAACTAAGCGTATACATGATAAAAGAAATATTTTTATCATCAAAAATATTTATTCGACACATGTGTATTTTTAACTCTTCATATTCACTATAAAAATATAGTTTTCATTGTCGATTCATTCTTTTTTTAAAAAAGATGATAACATTCAACACATGAATTTCAACTCAACGAATGAATTGCAACTCAACACATGAATATTCTATATAGTTTGTATATATATAAAAATGTGATTTTTATCGCTAAAGCCATTTGTTTAAATTCAAATAATATTCAACACATGAATTTCAACTCAACGAATGAATTGCAACTCAACACATGAATATTCTATATAGTTTGTATATATATAAAAATGTGATTTTTATCGCTAAAGCCATTTGTTTAAATTCAAATAATATTCAACACATGAATTTCAACTCAACGAATGAATTGCAACTCAACACATGAATATTCTATATAGTTTGTACATATATAAAAATGTGATTTTTATCGCTAAAGCCATTTGTTTAAATTCAAATAATATTCAACAAATGAATTTCAACTCAACGAATGAATTGCAACTCAACACATGAATATTCTATATAGTTTGTATATATATAAAAATGTGATTTTTATCGCTAAAGCCATTTGTTTAAATTCAAATAATATTCAACACATGAATTTCAACTCAACGAATGAATTGCAACTCAACACATGAATATTCTATATAGTTTGTATATATATAAAAATGTGATTTTTATCGCTAAAGCCATTTGTTTAAATTCAAATAATATTCAACACATGAATTTTCTCAGAAAATTTCGGCAGCATAACGGCAGGGTAGTTAAAATCGGGACCGTCCCTAGTACGGCTCCTCGCTCTACCTTAAAACCTCGCGGTTTTTGACAATGGGGATCATGCATCTAGTTCGCACGTAGGAGGCATGTTTTATTTTCAATTCCACAATCCTATTCTATTTTGTTTCAACCACAAGAGGGAATTTTTCAACCATAAAGGTATTTTTCAACCACAATATCAACCACAAACAATTATTTCCAACCATTCGTCATACCATATAATATCACGTCATACACAATCAATAAATATCGTCCATGGTCTGTGGACGAGGGGAGTATTTATATATATATATATATATATATATATATAATAATTCACTTGCATTTCATCACAATTCAAAGCATATATGTTTCATTCAACGCTTGTATAATTTATACATCGCTAATATAACTTATACAACACATGTACATGAGGTATACAATGCGTATATAATTTACACTTCGCTTATATAATTTATACAACACGATTTCATTCACACAAATAATTTAGATTCCTCACATTGGTTATTGCAGTGCTAAAAATCGTAGGAAGGTCAGAAAAATCCGCGGCTTCTTCTAGAATGTAGAGAGCCTCCTTGCGGTCACGGTGTCTCCTGTTTCATCGAATTTCGTTAACATAGCAAAAAGATACGATTTTTACAAGTTTGCAACGCTTTATAGTGTAAAAATCAGTTGAAAATGTTTTCAGCCGTATACCTCCTTCGAGATCGAAAACTAGGGTTAAACTTTTCGGCAAAACCGCTAAGCGATAGGACGAACGACCAGCGCTGCGTCGAAGAGGAAGGAAAGAGCTTCCCAAAGCAACCCGAGATGATCAGCTCGGTGGTCTCCAGCACCCACGGCGGCGGCGCGAAGTTCGGACCTTCCTGGCGCGATATCTCCCTCAACACTCAATGATAATTCTTGAAATTGCTATGGATTTGAAGATCTCTGAACGCTCTTCAAAATGGATCTGAGTTTGCTTGATTTCGTTGTGTGGTTGTGGAGAAATTGAAGAGAGAAGGTTCGGAGCTTTTTCCGCGTCGCGCCTGGGAGTTTCGATGAAGAAGACGAATTCTGATTGGCCCGCTCCTTTTATTTTAATTTTTTAATTTATTTAATTCCTAAAATACCCCCTTTCGCAGACGAACTCGAAATCTAACCCAACGACTGTCGCCCCTAGCTAAATACCCCCATTCCGGACACAATGGGATATGTTTCGTTGGCCATTTCGACTGTTACAGTCAGTTACTTTTCAAATTAAAATATAAAACATTCGATACTTAATTTAAACGTACATTTCAATTTGCCAGGGCCACAAACTGAATCGAAAAATTCCAGAAAAATAAATCTAGCTTGGTTTTGACGATACGGTCCTAACAAAACCAGTTTCGTCGAATTCTGAGCTCGTTTGAAAAACGGCCATTTTTAGGTCGACCCATTTTAACAGAATTTGACCAAACACATTATCTTTTGCCCCGCTCACATACTAGCTTCAAAAATTATGAAATTTGAAACTTAGTAATAATTTGACATCCCGGACCCAACAAAAGTGGTTTCGTCGAATTCCGAGGTCGTATGCAAAATCTCAATCTTCAAGGGTTATATATACTATATAGCGACCTTTCTGAAAATTCATTTGGCCATCATTTTTGATTCCCGCTATGAAACTTCGATTTTTCAGATTCGTTAGAAAGGTATTGATAAACAGATTTAAATATTTTCTGTTTCGTCAAAATCCGTTATATTTTCCACCCGGTACAGTTAGACAAAGTTTATATTCAAAATTTCAAACTGCCATACCATACCAAATTCTATGTTTTATTGAAATATGCTATTTCAACTATTCAAATTCTTGGTAATAACCTGATTTAAAAATTTTAAACTGGTTCACATTTTCCGGGTTATTACAATCTCCCCCACTTAAAACTTTTCGTCCTCGAAAAGGAAACTACATCTAAGTAGGAAATAAAATGTAAATGCAAAGTATTGTAAAGGTACCTTGCACCGGAGTTAGTCGGAGATGTCCACTCTGCATTTGGGATAGGCTTGTTTAATGCTTTCCTCAGTCTCCCAAGTACAGTCTCTAGGATCACTACTCCACTGCACTTTGACTAAATGAATCTTTTTCCTCCTCAGCTCTCTGGTTTCTTTGCCAACTATCTTTAATGGCTCTCTTCTGAGTGCTAATTCTGGAGTTATGTCAATATCCTGTTGCGCTGCTTCTTCTACAACAAGATCTGGATCATGAACATGTTTTCTGAGTTGAGACACGTGGAACACATCATGCACACCAGGCAACCAATTAGGTAATGAAACCCTATATGCAAGAGTTCCAATTCGTTCATGTATAGGAAAGGGACCAATAAATCTCGGTGCCAACTTCCCAGTCTTGCCAAATCTGATTACTCCTCGCATTGGAGAAACTCTTAAGTAAACATAATCGCCAACGGCAAACAATATATCCCTTCTTCTCGCATCAGCATAACTTTTCTGTCGGCTCTGCGCGGTTTTTAATCGCTTCTTAATGAAATCGACTTTATCCGATGCTTCTTGAATCATATCGGGCCCTAACAAAAGTATGTTGCCAGGTTCTACCCAACATGCGGGAGATCTGCACGGTCTACCGTATAATGCTTCAAATGGAGACATTCCCAAACTTGCTTGATAGCTATTGTTGTAAGAGAATTCTGCTAAATGTAAGTGATCTTCCCATGAGCCTCCAAAATCGATAACGCAAGCCCGCAGTAAATCTTCTAAAATTCTATTCACCCGCTCAGTTTGGCCATCTGTCTGAGGGTGATAAGCGGTGCTTAGATTCAATTTGGTTCCCAACTCTTCCTGGAATGCTTCCCAGAATTTGCTAGTAAACAGGGGATCTCTATCACTGACTATATTGAGCGGCACTCCATGTAGTTTAACTATTTCTTTGAAGTAAATCTGTGCTAGACTTTGAGCCGTTCTGTTGGATTGGACAGGTATGAAATGGGCAGTCTTCGTGAAGCGATCTACGATTACCCATATACTGTCGTTTCCTTTCTTAGTTCGAGGCAAGCCATCGATGAAATCCATCGAAATTTGTTCCCACTTCCATCCTGGAATTTCTAAGGGTTGTAATAATCCAGCCAATTTCTGCTGATCACTCTTAACTAGCTGACAAGTGGAGCATCTGCTAACATATATCGAAATATCTCTTTTCATCGCCTTCCACCAGAATGTGCGCTTGATATCATTATACATTTTGCTCACACCGGGATGGATACTTAGTTTGGACTTGTGGCACTCATCCAGTATTTCTCTTCTGAGCTCTGGAATTCCGGGCACACAAATTCGCCCTTTTAATCTTAGGACCCCTTGGCTATCAAGGCTAAAATCTGAGGGTCTTCCTTCTTGGATCCGCTGGCTAATCCTTTTAATGAATTCATCGTCCTTCTGTAGAATAATAATCTTATCTTCTAAGGAAGAAGTAATGATAAAACTGGCAATGATTTCATTCTTTCTGCTGAGAGCATCTGCGACAACATTGGCTTTCCCCGGAGTGTATAGTATTTCAAAATCGTATGCTGCAAGGAATTCTAACCAACGCTGTTGCCTCAAATTTAGATCTTTCTGGGTGAACAGGTATTTCAAGGATTGATGATCAGTAAATAATTCGAACTTCTCGCCCAGTAAATAATGCCTCCAGATTCTTAAAGCAAGCACGATAGCTAATAACTCAAGATCATGAGTAGCATAGTTCCTTTCATGCGGCTTTAGCTGACGGCTGGCATAAGCGATCACTTGGCCTTTTTGCATTAACACTGCTCCTAGCCCTCTAATAGAAGCATCTGTCCATACAGTCAAGTCTTGGTTACCTTCTATAATTGTCAATACTGGAGCGGTTGTCAACTTCAGTTTCAGCTCCTGGAAAGCTTCTTCACATTCGGGAACCCATTTGAATTTCTCATGCTTCTTTGTAAGCTTTGTCAATACACCAGATATCTTTGAAAAATCCTGAATGAATTTCCGATAGTAACTAGCCAATCCAAGGAAACTTCGAACTTCTGTGGGAGTAGTAGGTTGTTTCCAGTTCTGAATCGCTGTAATTTTGCTTGGATCTACAGCAATTCCTTCTTTTGATACGACATGGCCTAGGAATTTAACTTCATTCTGCCAGAAAACACATTTAGAAAATTTAGCTTTCAAGACATTTCTCCTTAGAATTTTCAACACTTGATCTAAATGTTTTGCATGTTCATCTTCCGACTTAGAGTAGATTAAAATGTCATCGATGAAGACTAGAACAAATTTATTCAATACCCCACGGAACACTCTGTTCATCAGATCGACGAAGTATGCCGGAGCGTTACACAAGCCGAACGGCATTACTAACCATTCGTAGAATAAATCGGGACCCCTGAAGGCTGTCAAAGGAACACAGTCTTCGGCTATACGCAATTGGTGGAAACCTGTAGCTAGGTCCATTCTGGAGAATACAGTTGCTCCATTTAATTGATCTAACAGATCGTCTATTCGTGGAAAAGGATATTTGTTCTTCAGTGTCTGTTTATTGAGATCTCGGTAATCAACACAAAGTCTTAGAGTACCGTCTGATTTCGGGACAAATACTATTGCTGCTCCCCATGCTGAAAAGCTCGGTCTGATCAGACCTTTCCAAAGCAATTCTCGGGTTTGACTACTTAACTTTTTTTTTTCGGGGCCATTCTTCTAATTGGATGTACTACTGGTCGGGCGTTAGGAATTAGATCTATTCTAAATTCAATTTCTCTTTGCGGCAGCAAGTTTTCCACTTCTTCAAACACATCCGCATAGTTTTTAACGACCGGTATCTTTTCTAATGAAGGGGAATAACTTCTAAAGAAGACCAAAATTCTGTTCTATTAATTTCTGAACCGTGGCATGGTATATATATAGGCCCAAGCTTCGTTTCAACTTTAACGATCCTCTCGGCACATCTAACTTCGGCCTTGTATTTGGTTAACCATTCCAAACCGAGAATAACATCGAATTCCGATAAATCCATAACAATTAAGTGGATAGGAAACTTGTAACGTGAATAAGAGATAGGCACTCTGCAGTATATACTGAGACTAACAGAACTTCCTATAGGGTTTCGAACTTTAATTGGTTCTTTAAGCTTTCTTCGTTTCAATTTTAATTTGTGAACAAGGTTACCCGAAATAAAACTATGTGATGCACCAGTATCAAAAAGTACAGAAACAGGAATATTTTTAATGGTAAGGGTACCTCCCAAGACGTCGGGTTTACCTGATCCATCGGTGGTAGCTGGCGGGGTCTTCCCGTCATAGACATGAGACACTTGAGCATTCTGCTTCATAGGACAGTTCCTGCTATAGTGCCCCTTCTTATGGCAGTTGTAGCATTCGGCTGAGTCATTTGCCTTTGGCTTCTTCGGGGCTTTGCATACATTAGAAAAGTGACCTGGCTTCCCATAGTTGTAGCAATTTCCTTTCGGGATCTTTGCAGGTTTCTGAGTAGCGGCCGCTGTAATGCTAGATTCGGGTTGATCTGTTGAAGCCTTGCGCTTGTTTCCCGCTTGGCTTTTGGCGCGGTCTTGGCTAGCGTGCCTTTCATCCATGTCCTCGTAATTGCAAGCCATCACTACTAATTCTGAAAAAGAGAGTTTTATGTTGCTCATAGCTCTATCGTGGTACTTGCGCTTCAGCCCAAATATGAATCTCTTGTTCTTTGCTTTGTTGGTCAAAATCAGTTCTGGAGCATAGCGCGATAACTGAGTGAACTTATTTAGATAATCCTGAATAGAGAGGTCTCCTTGCTGGAGATTAGTAAACTGCTCTCGCATCCTCTCTAGAGCTTGCTCAGGCACAAACTTCTCATTGAACATAGTTTTGAATTGCTCCCATGTTCTGACAGTACCAGCTGCATCCTCTGAGGTAATGGCATCCCACCACAGCTCTGCTTCCTCTTGAAGGAGCCAAATACCAAGTCGGGCTTTGTTGTTGGTTTCCATACCCATGCCTTCGAAGATTTTCTCACAGGTCTTCAGCCAAGCTATAGCCTCGGTCACTGTACCAGTGCCAGTAAAGGGTTTTCCCCCAAGATTTCTGTACCTCTTTGCTACTTTGTCAAGCTCAAAGTCTTCGGGTGCTGGTGGCTGAACAATAGGGCCTTCCACAACTACGGGGATATTCCCCCATCCTCCTGCTGCATCTCCTCGGCCTCCACGGCCTCCTCTAGCTGCTACTGCTCGTGTATCCATCTAAGAGTAATGTATAAGCAAGAAAAGAGTCAAGCTCACAAATTTGATAATTTTCATAAATGATAAAGCAGGGGAATACAAGGAAAGATAATGATGATGTACTGATCAAATTGTTTTGCTAATCTGCTTAGCTCATTCTAGGACATTGCTAATCCTATCTCTAATGAGCTACTCGCATTAGAACACTACTGATTCTATTCTGACGAGGTGTTTAATGTGTTAGATCCCGGAACTAAGGCTAACCAAAGTTCTGATACCAACTGTGACGATCCCAAAATCCGAGGGGCGGTATTAAGGATAATCATTGGGAAATAACACATTAATCATCATAGCAGAGAACAGATAATAGCAGAAACAATAAATAGAATAATTTTACATGGATATGACAGCGGAATCACAACATGTAGGAACATCAGAATAGCATAACGTGGGATATAACTTAGTAAATAAAAGGAAAGTGATCAGTCATCATCGCCAGAGGCGGAATACATACATGTAGTGACATAATATGGGTATCAGTCTACATCGCCGATGGCGGAATACATATACATACAATAAGAAATGCGGAAAGTAAATCAGTCTGCATCGCCAGTGGCGGAATCATAACATAAGTATAGTAATGGTGGAAAAAGTCAAAGTCGTCTCTGTGAAGTCAGCCTCGCCATGAGCCAAAAATGCACCCTATGCAGCAGTGCAGAGCCAAAAACAACCTGTCACCTGTGTACTAGGCTGCCCGTGTGAAAATAAGGGCACCCGCGTTTGCAAAGTGAAACAAACAACGAGTCAGTCATGGGGACTGGTATGAGGAATCTATTTAATAGTTAAACAACAGTAATAGCAAATCATAGGACCACGCCACTTTCGCGGAACGGGTTTACTCCAGTGATTGCTAGTGCATTTAAAACAAAGTAAGTTCTTTTAAAACAACGCAATGCTTTTAGAAAGAATGAAGCCATTATAAGACTCAGGTCCCATCACACAATGCAACGCAAGCCGGAGGATAGAGTTTTACCTTATAATAGCCAAATATGCTTGGTACGTATAAAGCAAAATCATTTGATATTATTACTAGTGCATATATGTTTCAAAAGCGAATAGCATCATAAGTATCAATCATAGGCGACATGAGCGTCCCATGCCACTATGTCGCCATATATAAGTTTCAATCGAATCCGTTATCTCGTATTGGAAATTGGATTTCCGTCATGAGTCGAGGCAAGGGGCAAGCTCCTCTCCGCTTCGAGACACTCTAGCAAATGCCTCGGGACTACACACTCTGGGCAACCCCGGATGCGGCCGGGCCGGTCCTCACTTACGTTAGAGGATTAATTATGCTTGAACACACGTTTCCCGGTCCTTGCAGACCTATAATCGAGGCGCCTCGCATTCCAACAACCACAAAGGTGAAAAGTAGATATAAATGTCAGGGCTGGTAAGTCACTGACACCACCATAGCTAGAAAGAAACGTCGTGCTCTCCCAGCGGTCCGTATCCCGTTTTTAACTCATACCGAGGTGTGAGGCTCGCGAATCTACGAAATACACAAAGCCCGGCCACGCAGACCTTGCTTTGATCATCATCCACAAGACTTTGCTTTGCAACAGAAGCCTTGATCACAGCATCTTGGCATGCAACATAGGCAGTCCACTCCATACGATTGATTTCCATCGATATATAACCTCTGAGCTCGTACGTCTCAGAGAAGGGCGTTAAGCAAAAGAATAAATTCTCCGCCGCCAAACAGATATATATTTAACAGAGATCAATCAGTATAGAAAAAAATCCAATGTCAGACACACAGTCCATTTACAAGTCCGTTCTGGGTCTGAACGAAACCGGAGGCGTCAATTCCTCGCATATCCGTCCAATCAACACATACGTTCAGACGGCTACTACCTCCGTCCCCTTCCGGTAGCTACTCCGGTTAGGAACCTCAATAGCGCCCATCCAACCGATACGAAGATCGTCGGTCTTGAATCGTCTTTGCATTTTCAAATTCGAATCGCTCGATAAATTATTTGAAATGAGGGTTAGCTCGGCCTTTTCAAATAATTCACGTCTTTAGAATTTAAATCGATTTTCTTCATGGTTATATTATTCGACAACCATCTTTCAGTTATTTAATGTTATTTTCATGTTAAACACATACAACCATCAAATATCAAACAATTCAAGCCCAATTGGTTTATTTTCAATCAATGTTGTTTATAATATTATAACGATTTTTCGCCATTTTTATTTATTTAAAAATGGCCATTTTTAATTAAACGACGTTTCAGGTCGTGCCGTGGCACTGGCGCTGTTTTTCCCCTAATTTGTTTTACACATATCGGAAAATCTAACCGTTGGATTTCTGCAAAGTCTATATCAGTGGGAAGATATTCCCAAAGCGAACACAACGGTTCCAGTTTCGTGAAAATCCGACGGTCGGATCTCCCACACTAGTCGTTTGAAGTAACGGTTTCAAAATTCGAACTGCAGCGTCGTTATTCGATTAAATTTAATTATATTTATATTTATATATAAATATAAACGATTCTAGCGCTGTTTTTCTTCAGATTTGAATTAAACATTCCGGACAATCCAACCGTTGGATTTTTACAAGGTTGGTGCCGTTGGAAAGATATTTCCAAGGCGAACCCAGCGGTTGCGGTTTCGGAAAAATCCGATGGTCGGACTTCTCGTACTAATCATTTCAAATTACGATTCCGAAACGCGAACTGCATGGCCTCTATTCCTTTTAATTATATTTATATTTATATATATAAATATAGTTCATTTTATAATTTTAACTATAGCCCATTCTATATTTTCAACTTCGTTTTCACTTCAAATATTTCACTAACACCTTAATATTTCAAAAAAATTCGCCATAACCTCCTTTGTACGGGGAGGGGTTTGGAAATTTATTGGGCCGTATTAGGTACCCAATAAATCCTAAAAAGCATTCACATATTTATAGTGATATATTTTGGTGTTTACGGGGGAGCATGTACTGATAATCACTCCAGGGAATAAATTCCCGTCACCCCGTTTCCGTGTGGAAATAAATAGTCCATGTGCCGTATCCAATAACTAGAGCGACGTGATTATTGTCAACTCTAGACCCGTGTGGGGTTTTTATTAATCTGGCAATTTATCGTTATAATTTATATAGTCCATATCAGTCATCAGTTCAACCTGTAGTACATAGTCATCGCCATACAAGCCTCTTGCTTGTATGGTAAATCTTCCACCTCGTCACACAAGCTCCAGTTGCTTATGTGGAATATGTTGAAGTATGCCTATCGTCAAGAAGTATGCCATGTAGTGTAGTTCAAAATTTATTGTTACTATCCTATGGCGTTATTTATTATTTCACACAGAATAACCAGCACTCCGCATCCAATGGCATTCACAGGAGTTGATATATAAATAAAATTGCGCAGCCAACTCATTAAGGTTTACCTATTTGTCGGGCACCAAATAATTTCTTTACTCTACAGCTAATCCATTTTTCCTGTTCAACACATGTATATATATGCAGAACAAAGCTAATAATAATATTTCTAGCAAACTATTATTTATTTCAACACGTGTGTATTTTTATCCAAGCGTATACATGATAAAAGGAATATTTTTATCATCAAAAATATTTATTCGACACATGTGTATTTTTAACTAAGCGTATACATGATAAAAGAAATATTTTTATCATCAAAAATATTTATTCGACACATGTGTATTTTTAACTCTTCATATTCACTATAAAAATATAGTTTTCATTGTCGATTCATTCTTTTTTTTAAAAAAGATGATAACATTCAACACATGAATTTCAACTCAACGAATGAATTGCAACACAACACATGAATATTCTATATAGTTTGTATATATATAAAAATATGATTTTTATCGCTAAAGCCATTTGTTTAAATTCAAATAATATTCAACACTTGAATTTCAACTCAACGAATGAATTGCAACTCAACACATGAATATTCTATATAGTTTGTATATATGTAAAATTGTGATTTTTATCGCTAAAGCCATTTGTTTAAATTCAAATAATATTCAACACATGAATTTCAACTCAACGAATGAATTGCAACTCAACACATGAATATTCTATATAGTTTGTATATATATAAAAATGTGATTTTTATCGCTAAAGCCATTTGTTTAAATTCAAATAATATTCAACACATGAATTTCAACTCAACGAATGAATTGCAACTCAACACATGAATATTCTATATAGTTTGTATATATATAAAAATGTGATTTTTATCGCTAAAGCCATTTGTTTAAATTCAAATAATATTCAACACATGAATTTCAACTCAACGAATGAATTGCAACTCAACACATGAATATTCTATATAGTTTGTATATATATAAAAATGTGATTTTTATCGCTAAAGCCATTTGTTTAAATTCAAATAATATTCAACACATGAATTTTCTCAGAAAATTTCGGCAGCATAACGGCAGGGTAGTTAAAACCGGGACCGTCCCTAGTACGGCTCCTCGCTCTACCTTAAAACCTCGCAGTTTTTGACAATGGGGATCATGCATCTAGTTCGCACGCAGGCGGCATGTTTTATTTTCAATTCCACAATCCTATTCTATTTTGTTTCAACCACAAGAGGGTATTTTTCAACCACAAAGGTATTTTTCAACCACAATATCAACCACAAACAATTATTTCCAACCATTCGTCATACCATATAATATCACGTCAAACACAATCAATAAATATCGTCCATGGTCTGTGGACGAGGGGAGTGTATATATATATATATATATATATATAATAATTAACTTGCATTTCATCACAATTCAAAGCATATATGTTTCATTCAACGCTTGTATAATTTATACATCGCTAATATAACTTATACAACACATGTACATGAGGTATACAATGCGTATATAATTTACACTTCGCTTATATAATTTATACAACACGATTTCATTCACACAAATAATTTAGATTCCTCACATTGGTTATTGCAGTGCTAAAAATCGTAGGAAGGTCAGAAAAATCTGCGGCTTCTTCTAGAATGTAGAGAGCCTCCTTGCGGTCACGGTGTCTCCTGTTTCATCGAATTTCGTTAACATAGCAAAAAGATACGATTTTTACAAGTTTGCAACGCTTTATAGTGTAAAAATCAGTTGAAAATGGTTTCAGCTGTATACCTCCTTCGAGCGGCAAAACCGCTAAGCGATAGGACAAACGGCCAGCGCTGCGTCGAAGAGGAAGGAAAGAGCTTCCCAAAGCTACCCGAGATGATCAGCTCGGTGGTCTCCAGCACCCACGGCGGCGGCGCGAAGTTCGGACCTTCCTGGCGCGATATCTCCCTCAACACTCAACGATAATTCTTGAAATTGCTATGGATTTGAAGATCTCTGAACGCTCTTCAAAATGGATCTGAGTTTGCTTGATTTCGTTGTGTGGTTGTGGAGAAATTGAAGAGAGAAGGTTTGGAGCTTTTTCCGCGTCGCGCCTGGGAGTTTCGATGAAGAAGACGAATTCTGATTGGCCCGCTCCTTTTATTTTAATTTTTTAATTTATTTAATTCCTAAAATACCTCCTTTCACAGACGAACTCGAAATCTAACCCAACGACTGTCGCCCCTAGCTAAATACCCCCATTCCGGACACAATGGGATATGTTTCGTTGGCCATTTCGACTGTTACAGTCAGTTACTTTTCAAATTAAAATATAAAACATTCGATACTTAATTTAAACGTACATTTCAATTTGCCAGGGCCACAAACTGAATTGGAAAATTCCAGAAAAATAAATCTAGCTTGGTTTTGACGATACGGTCCTAACAAAACCAGTTTCGTCGAATTCTGAGCTCGTTTGAAAAACGACCATTTTTAGGTCGACCCATTTTAACAGAATTTGACCAAACACATTATCTTTTGCCCCGCTCACATACTAGCTTCAAAAATTATGAAATTTGAAACTTAGTAATAATTTGACATCCCGGACCCAACAAAAGTGGTTTCGTCGAATTCCGAGGTCGTATGCAAATTCTCAATTTTCAAGGGTTATATATACTATATAGCGACCTTTCTGAAAATTCATTTGGCCATAACTTTTGATTCCCGCTATGAAACTTCGATTTTTCAGATTCGTTAGAAAGGTATTGATAAACAGATTTAAATATTTTCAGTTTCGTCAAAATCCGTTACATTTTCCACCCTGTACAGTCAGACAAAGTTTATATTCAAAATTTCAAACTGCCATACCATACCAAATTCTATGTTTTATTGAAATATGCTATTTCAACTATTCAAATTCTTGGTAATAACCTGATTTAAAAAATTTAAACTGGTTCACATTTTCCCGGTTATTACGTAATATTTATTCATTAGTCCTATCAATAAGTATACTTAGGGAAATACGGTTTGAATTTATAAAAAATGCATTTGTTTAATATATCAAAATTTTTAAGCATTGTATAAAGATAAAGATACATAAGGGTATTTTTGAAAGTTTGCAGTCAAACCAAATGTTAGCGCTTCCAAACCAACTATTATATTGGGGAAATACAATTTGAATTTGCTAAAAATGTTTAATTGATAGAACCAATTTTTAAGCATTATATAAAGAAAAAGATATGTAAAGGTACTTTTGGAAGTTCGCGGTTTAAACAAAAGTTTGTATTTTCAGGATAACTATTAATAAATATATAAAATATGAATTTGCTTGACCCTTACCCATGTATTATAATTAATATTTTTTATTTTATTTTTTGTTAATTAAATGTCTCGATTCATCAGCTATCCTTAATTTTAGTGGTGGAAATGGTTCGATACCATGATTAGGAGGAAAAAACCATTACCAACCACTAGTTATTTAGTAACTAAAAAAGAAAAATGAAACCAACCAAATTATGCGATAAAATCATGTTTGGCGTACTAATGAATGCAGTATGTAGTGATTGGTAATGGTCCACTACATATCAAAGGAAATATGCTATTGCGCACTGTTCTCTGCTTCTCTTTTATATTATTTTTCTTGGGCTTTATTGGTTTTGGGCCCAACAATGTGTATATAAGTAGGTGGCCTCTTTTATTTGTAATATGAAATGTTTTACATAAATTTCACAGTAATAAAGAATCCTTTGCATTCAATACTTAACACAGTTCTCCTTGTAATCTTAGTACAAAACATCTCAACAATTCTAATATGGTATCAGAGCCTGAAATCAAAGCTTAATAGCTATTAGTTTTATTGAGATTCATTCTTGAACAACTCATCAACAAGGCATCATCATTTAGGTTATTTTTCTTTCTCATCAGTGTTGTTTTCACCAGTTGAGATAGATAAGAGTAGTCACAACTATCAAATGCCTCACCAACTTGCAGTTTCTCTGTTGTAACTTCATATATGCGCCTCACCAGAGAAAAAATCAAGTGGCTACAATCAAAAGTCGTAATTCAACTCTTTTTTGTTAAGAATTCAAGAAAACATGATAAAGAACTCAGAAAAACCTCAAATTAGTATAGTGCCTTACTAGGAACTGCATCAGTTTGTGTTCAGTTCATCATCTTGATTACCTCATTGCATCTATCTGATTTAATGTTTTTCTTCATATGTAATCTTCATTTTCTGTGTTGAACCCTTTTCTATTCTCATCATGTCAACTGAAAGCTCTTCAGTAGCATATGGAAATATGACAAGGCCACAAGAAACCATCAAAGCAACCAACAAGTTGATCAAAATTGTTATAAAACCTCATTCTAAATTGATCACTGTACAACTTATTGAAAGCAATTATGTCCTATGGAAGTTGCAAATTGAGACAACCGTACAAGGGTATGGGCTTGAGAATTTCATTATGGGTATTGTTGATGTCCCCTTTAAATTCATAACAAAAAACAAGATCATTAGCAATGATGAATGCACTCAATATCATAGGCAAGACATTCTAATTAGCTCCTGGATATTATCTTCTATTAGTGAGAATCTTCTTCCTCAAGTCATTGGATGTAAAACAACAAATGATATATGAATCGCTGCTGGAAAATAAATAAATACTCGAGCAACAACTAAGGTGATGTATTATAAAACATCATTATAAAAAGTTAGAAAAGTTAACATCATTACGAGGGAATATCTAGCAAAGGTTAAGTCAATTTGTGACATGCTTGAAGCTACTAGTCACAAAATGCTAGAGTCAGAACATATTTATTATTCTAAATGGTTATGTGATGAATATGAGGTAGTGGAAGCTGTAATTTCATCTCAAAAGGAATTTTCATCGATGGATGATATTTAATATATACTATTATCACATGAAGGCAGAATTGAAAGAAATAGAAATCAAGAAAATGACTTAAGTGAAAATTTTCTGGCAGTAATAACATAAATAAAATTCAGTATAAGTCAGACCAAACCTTTCATAGAGGAGGTCCCTCCAATCGATGTAGAGGAAGAAGAAGAGGAAGGTGGAGGCAACTCTAACAATAAACCAAAATGTCACATATGTGAAAGAATAGGACACACTGCTCCAAAGTGTTACTATACTTTCAACCTAAACTATGTTGTCAATGAAAATAACGGCAGTCAAAAAGGTGCTAATCTCAGTGCCAGTGTTGCTCAAGTTTAAAATGAATCAAGCAATCAGACTAACACTTCAAGAAATCAGAATGAAAATGCCAGATTAGAGCACATTCAATATGAAAGTTGGTACCCTAATTCTAGAGCAACTAATCATATAACTAATAGCCTTGATAATCTAGATCTTGGCAATAAAGAGTATAAAGGTAATCAGACCATATCAAAGTGTAATGGTAAGTGTAATAATATTTCTCATATTGGTAATGCTTGCATCAAAGGAAAAAAGACAACAATTTTTACATAATATGTTAAGGGTTCCAAAAATCAAAAAGAACTTAATTAATGTGTCTCAATTTGCTAGGGACAACAATGTTTGCTTTCAATTTTATCCAAGTATTTCTTGGTTAGAAACATACTAACTAAGGATATACCTTAGTAGGGTTATGCAGTGAAGGGTTTATACAAGTTTAAATTCGACAACTGCATGAATACAATAAAAGATTAGTTGTGTTGCTACTGCTATGTGTCTGAAAATACTCCTAAAAATGATAAAAAAAAATAGTACTTTTGATTTGTCGCATTATAAAATTGTGCATCTTTGTGCTAGTATTGTAAAGAGAATTCTTGTTGTCAATAAAATAACTTTTGATAATATAAATGTAACACCCCATATTTTTAAGATAATAAAATGTGAGTAACTTAATTAAATAATGAAAATTAAGTAAAACAAACTTTGTCATTACGTCCGTCTCGGAATTCTGGTCAAGATAGGCATCTGGTTTGCATAAAACGGACATTAGTATGACGAAGTCATAAATCCTTGATGTTTGTATACGCACAAGAGAAATATATATATACAAAAAAATCAAAATATAAAATAAATAATAAAATAAGGATTGCATGTAATAAATACATATACTAGAAAAAAAAATGTAATTCATACATTGAAAGAAAGAAAGGATTGGTTGCATGCAGTGTAGATATGTTGCATGCACTGATTTGCAGACATAATGCATTAATATTAAAAGAGAAGTAAAAGAAAAAGATTCATGCATTGGTTTAATTTAAATATTGTAACAAACATGAAAAAGAGAAGTAAGGAGAGAACAATAATTATCATTGTTCTAAGTCTTCTTAACAAAAGCCTTAGCAGTCTAGTTGGTTAGAACATGTGACTTGCATACAAGAGGCACAGAGTACGATCCTCATTGCCGCTATATTTTTGTTTTATTGCAAACAACTATAATAACACATGTTCTTGAGAGAAAATACGTATAAATACACATATAAGGAAAAATATCCATATAAGAAAGTAAAGGAAATATATGTATACATATATATATGAGAATACACGCGTATATATGTGTAGGAATATATATATATATATATATACAAGAGAGAAAATTCAAGATAAGGCTGAAATCATAGAAATATGGCAAGAATCAAATAGCGGTGCAATACCATTTGAATTTTGAAAAGGAAACAAAAGTTATGCATATATATATATATATATATATATATATATATATATATATACACGCGTAAAATGATCATTAGATGAATTGTATACGTATAAGAAGAATATATATGAATATAACAGTTAAATAAATTCCACAAATTCAAAAGTTTGAAAATCAAATTTCTGCGCCAAAACAATTTAAACATTCAAAATTCAAACTTTTGCGCTTAATTGGCACATTTAATTGGTAGGAAGTGACAATTCATGTCTTGTTGTCTTTATTCTATTGGTCCAATTCAAAATTATTGTTGACATGGCAAATTCCTATTGGTTATATGACATGGAGAGAATAGATTTCATTGGGAAAAATATATGATTAGCATGGAATTGAGCTTCATGTATAAAGGACCATATAGCTCTCCATTCTCATTTGCTGTTTCTTCACTCTCTTCTTCTTCCTCCATATAATTTCTGAATAAAATTATTAATTATAATATTGGAGTGCTGCCTAAATGAAGATTAAAAAAATATCGTCAACAACGAAAAATTCATAAAATAAGGCGTTTTCAATTGCAACAAGAGTACAAACTCATGATTCTCCTTCTGCAACCAATCCAAAGAGATTATTTTCTAGAACGGCATGTCAAGGTGAGTGTATTTAAGTTATATGATTTTTGATAATGATATATTATTGTTTAACATTCCCTATTATTATACGATATGAATTTGCAAGAATAATTAAAAAGCACTGAAATGTTATATATGACACGTTGAAATATGATATGCTGAAATGTTTAAACATATGTTAGAAAGATTAAAGTGATGAATATGACATGTTGGAATATTAACATGTTGGAAAAATTCATATGTTGAAAGGCAAACTTTTCAAAATATGTGTAACTATTACTGTTGTAATTACATGATTCACTTATGGCATATTATTAGCTATAGAATTGAGAAAATGACATGTTAACTTGTTTAATTTGAACAATTACATAATTAAACAATTACATATCAGAATAGAAATTACTGTATGTTAGAAAGAACATGCGACATAAAATAGGCATAATACGATGACATGTAAAATAGGTTGCGGTAAAAATATGAAAGAATAATATGCCTAAATTTACAGTAAATAGGAAACTGTAACCGCACTTAGGCACGAGGTTAGATTACACTTGTAGTAGAATTCTACCTGGTACTGCCCAGCATATCCAGCATCCACAAGTGGTAAATCTAACGTGAGGGGTCTAAGTGCATAAATAAACATATAACGGTGCTAAGACACGAGGTTAATTCAACTTGTGGAAGATGTCTGCCCGGAACCGCCCGAAAAATACAACATCCATAAGTGTAGACTTAATGTGGGAGGTCTAGCGCATAAATAAACAAATATATATATATATATCTGTGTGTGTATATATAAGGATTGGAATGAACGGGGAATGATTAAAACCTATTATAAATAAATTACATTAATGAGGATGTCATATAATAGGTAGACTTGTCCTAGGGACAAGTGGATATTATAACTAAGGTTATAATAAACTAGTGAGAAAATGAGATAACTTGTGTAATGAGATAAGTGGTACTTAATTGTAAATTAAATAATCTGTAAATGGAGGAAAATTTATGAAATGAAAGAAGTTGTACTTAATTATAAATTAAGTAATTTGAAAACTTGGAAATCTGAAATATGCTGATTAGAATAACATGTTAAGGTTTGTCCTAGGGACAAAAAGAAAATTATAACATAAGTTATAGAAAGGAGACTTATTAGCGAATCTTAGTTAAGAAAACTAAGTTAATAAGTAAATAACGATAAGTTGTAGTGATAGGGTAAGATGGAATTATAATTAAATAGGAAAGAATGAGGCAAACTTAAGAAATGAAATAAGTTAAATTTAATCATAAATAATGAGAGACATGTTAACAGAAAACATGTCAATTGAGATATACTTAATTACATATTAAGTAGAACATGTTATTATAACTATTAAATCAAACAAGAATGTAAGGGGATTGTGGATTACAGACCTTGGGCACAATCTAGAGAATAACATGTTGTGGGCTTATTAATAAACTTAAATGCGTTAAGTTATATGACTGAAATTAATAAGCAAGAGGAACTTGGTAAATTGAATAAGAAGTCAATGTGAATAACAGAGTTAAATGGAAACCTGATGGGGGTAAAGCAAGCGCATAAAAGAATGTTTATACATAGGATCTAATGACATATTAGACTGAGGCGCTTGGACTAGTTTGTACGCTGGAGGGTGAACAACCCAATGAGTATATCATCGTGGTGTCATGAGGCACGAGAGGAGCGCACATTCATCTGATTATTCTATCGGCTTCGAAGGACTAGAAGGAGGAGCACGCGGCTTCTTGAGATACGTAAGGTGCTCTTGGCAGTCCTCTGTGCGGTGGTAGAGGTTTAGGCTGTGCTCGCAGGGATTGGGTCTGCGCGTAACTACCATGTGGTTTGGCCTTGACTGCAAAAGTAATCTTGCAGTCAGAATGCTGTGACGTGGTAACATTAGGGTGATTCGGTGGTCGCCTCAACGGGGAAGCAGAGGTCTGGACTAACAGAGATAGTAGATTGTCGGGTACCCATCATCGGCAGCAAGTGGGATGCGAAAAGACTAGAGCTAAACTCAATAGATCATTCACCTTTCACTATCGGGGTACGGTGGTTGAGGGGAGATGCCAACTGGATGTTTAGATTATTTGTTAGGGGCAATTCGCTTAGACTTATAGTCTTTACCAGCTGATGGAGGGGCCAAGGTGGGGCCATAGCCACTATATAAAAAATAGACCCGAGGAATATATGTATTTTGAGGCCCCTAAAGGAGGGCCTGTGCAGATATGGAAAAGCTCCCGACCAAGTTCTGCGTTTCTTGTATAGCCCTACCACAGAACTCGGTGCACATTACGTGCAGTTAAGACACGAATATGGTTGATACGTACGTGGGAAAGTCTAGATACACACAAATCGACTCTGGGTATTGTATCATAGACTTAAGGGCATTACTCAGGTATGGAATCTGATTCAATCGAAGGTGGCAGTCCATACGCTTACATAGCATAGTAATGACAGATATATGTGGAACGTAACAATGTTATGTAGAGATCCGTATGTCACTCCGGCGTAGGATGAGGGACTTCATTTGTTTCTATGACATTTCGGTGGAAACCGTGCGAGTGGGGTACCATAGGGTGTACCTCATTATTGGGAGGTAGCTACATATATATTGTATTATGTTAATCCACTGGGAAGTAAATGGGTATGATGTGTTTGTAAGCCTTGAGTGTTGTTAACCTAAGTAACCTAATAAACAAGAAAATATGCTTGAACAGTATATGTAGGATTATCCAAAGAGTATAATTTAAATCTAGTCACTAGAACTTGTGTTTTGACCCCCTCCTCATAACATACTCGCAGGCTAGATTTGTGGCAGAATCATGATATCTTTGGATACTGATTGTAATAACCTGGAAAATTTTAGCCAATTTAAAAATTTTATTTTGCCAATTTTAGTGAGTTTTGAATATTTAAAATGAATTATTTTAAATAATGACGACGAGAAATTTATTTTGAATAGAATTAGAATGAATATATTTATTTGAATCGACATTAGAATATTATTAATTATTTTTAATTATAAAAGGAATTGAAAATGGCACGGTAGTTTGAAAATTTGATTTCCAATTTCAAATGGATGTACAGGATTAAAAATAAACCAGATTTTAGTGAAACCAAAAACATTTGAATCTATTTGATATCTTTCCAACGAATCCGAAAAATTGAAATTTCATTGCGGGAATCAAAAGTTATGTCCAATTGAAAATTCAGAATAGTCGCTATGGAATTCTAGCCCTTAAAAATGGAAATTTTGCAAACAACCTCTGTTTTTGACGAAACCACTTTTGTTGGATCTGGGATGTCAAGTTATGGCTAGATTCCAAAATTCGTAATTTTCTGAATCAATATGTGAGCGTGGCAAAGTAAAACGTGTTTTGACAGTTTTAGTAAATTTCTATCGACCAGAAAATGACCATTTTTTAGACGATCTCAGAATTTGACGAAATTAGTTTTGTTAGAACCGTATCAGCAATATGAAGCTAGAAGATATTTTCGGGATTTTTAGAGTCCATATGTAGCCCCGGTAAATTGAAATGTTGTTCAAATTAAATATATAAATTTATATTTTGATTTTACGGAAACCGATCGAAACAGCCGAACTGGCTTACGATACATATCCCACTGTGTTCGGAATGGGGGTAATTAGCTATGGATGACAGTCGTTGGGTTTGATTTGGAGTCCATATCAATAAACAAATAAATTCACGAATTAAATATATTATTTAATTTAATACATATAACCTTAACTTTTAAAACCCTGGTCAAAATATATTTTCACGGTCAAACCAAAGAATAACCCGCCGTTATCTTCCATCAACAGAAGGCGAAAATCGCCCAAAACAAAATCCCGATCGATATCCAAATCCACCCGACCGATTTCGAAAATTCCAAATGGAAATTGGGTAGCTCGGTGAGGAGGAATTAATCAACGGTCACGATCATTGATGGAGGCTTGAGCTCGCAGAAATTGGTCCCCAAAGGGCCGCCGCTTCCATCAAAATTCCGACGCCATGGCCTGATATAGTTCGCCGGTTCTCTCGGAGGTGGTGGAGCTCTCGACGGCGCCCCTCCTGGCGGTCTCTGATCCTCGCCGCGACGACTGCTGGCGAAACAAATCTGAACCCTAAATTGGAGTGGGGTTCGAACGTTTACAGGGAGATGAGTAAGGTGATTTAAATTAATAAATTCATTTATTATATTAGGAATGCTAATTCTATAGTATTGTTTAGAAAGAGGAATTTATATGTAAGTAACATTGTTTAAAAAAAAATAACATCGATTTTGAGAAATATAAAGATGTGATTTTGAAACAGAAAAAATGTGATTTTGAAATAGAAAAGGATTTGATTTTTAAATTAAAAAAGTTATGATTTGCATATGAAATGTAAATTAGAAGAGAAAAAAATGTAACTTCTAATATGAATTCACATTGGTTTAAAAATATAATTTTTAAACGAAAGAACATAGTATAATGATTCGATTTTTATATGGAAAACAAAAAAGTAAAGATTCGATTTTTATCTATATAGTGGCGGTATAAAAAGGAGATTTCTATCTATGTAGCGTTAGAAGAAAAATACAATTTTAACAAATACCGCATGTAACAGATTGCGATAGAATGGGCGAGAAACAAATTCAGACCATTCAAAAATAAAGAATGGCGGAGTGGATCCCAAAGGTGAGAACTTCTCACTTTTAATTTACTTTCTAGTTGAAATATATACTAGGATACAGACGGTGCTTAGCAGCACCCGAAACCTGTCGTCCACAGTCCATGGATGACTTGTTTGTTGATTGGCGTGTTGTGAAAATTGATTGTGTGATGGTGATTGAATAAATATTTTATAGTTAAAAATATAATTTTTAACATGTATATAAAATAAATATTTATAAAAAAATCGGACGGTTTGTTTATGTACACCCATTTGAAGGATATTGATTGGGACGATAAATTTTACACATCGCCCAACTGCACAAATAAAAATCCGTGTTTGTTGACTAAAACCCCACACGGGTATTGGGATGATATTTGACGTACACTAATCCCGATTGTTTAGTTGTATGTCAATCGATGGGTTGACAGACTGTGTAAGCGTTAATTATTTATATTTAATGCTTATGCAGTTGTGTGGTGCACTTTGGATGATGGTTGATTATTTATCATTGCTACTATATACATGTGTTGTATAGAATCCATATAAATAACATTATATGGTAATTGATTGGGCCTCATTCCAATTTGGAAAATAGAAGAAATTTCATGTGTTGAATAAAATATATATTCATGTGTTGAATAAAATATATATTCATGTGTTGAATAAAAGAAATTTCATGTGTTGAATAAAATATATATTCATGTGTTGAATAAGAGAAATTTCATGTGTTGAATAAAATATATATTCATGTGTTGAATAAAATATTCATTTGTTGAATAGAATAACGAAGTTATTGAAATATATCAAGTCGTGTTGATTAGATATGCGCCATTTGACGTGAACGATATCTATATCGATTTTATTCATTTTTATAATGAATACCGAAAAGGAATTGATTTTAAAATATAATATTGTGAAAATACTATCATTTATATATCGATGATATGGAATATTAAATTTTGATTTGAAATTGAATATGAAGTTGAAATCTTTTTTAAAACGATTTGTAAATTACGTTTAGAATTGAAATCGACGAAATATATATAATATATATATTATATATAAAATGGCCTGAATAGAACGCGCCGCGCCGCGGTAGTTCGCGAATTTCGACCATTGACTTCGAATTGACTTACGGGAGATCCAACCGTCGGATTCTCCTAAAATCGGAACCATTGGGTTCATATCGAAAAGAGCTTTCTAACGAATATTAGAGATTTGAAATCTAACGGTTGGATTTGGAATTATGTCCAAATCAAATTTGGAAAAGGTCGTTGTAAGTGCAGTTCGATGGCCGTTGATGGAAATCGACTGTGCGGGCCTTGATAAAATTATTAAAAATAGTAATAATTTGGGTAAAATCATAAGAAATGATTTGGAAAGAATTGGGTTGAAAAACTCCATATTTGGAAAAATAACAATATATTTTTATCGAAATGAACTAGTTTTGAACTAGAATTATAATCCCATTTATTTTTAAAATAAATAAAGTGGATTTGAAATGGTTTTGAAAATAACCAGAATTTCCAATATATAAAGTGGAAATGGATATGAGTCGAAATTGTCTTTGGAGTAATTCAATGTAGGATTTCGTGATTATGCAGATATTGTTATGGGAATTTGAAAGATATATTTATATCGTTATTTCCAATACGATATTTGTTGGTCGTAGAATTTGATATTGAATATAAGCCGATATAATTTCTATTCGGAGCCTTGTATTTAATATCAAATGAGATTTGGGTTTGTCGTGAATGGTGTCTTCATTAATACTGTTCTTAAACCCAGTTGAGAAATATACTAAATCTTTTTATTTAGATTTAATGAAGTATACCAATTAAATGTCATTTAATTGGAATTAAATTTGAATTGATTTTTGGGTTTATCGTGAATGGTGTTTTAAATAACACTTGTTCTTTAACTTTATAATTAATGGAATGTGATTTTGGGTTTTCATGAACGACATCTTCAATAATACTGTTCTTAGACCTAACGGAGTTAAGAAAATCAGAAACTAACTGAAGATTAGTTAAGTTGAATGGTTTCTTGGGTATTGATCTGATGTTGGTTTCGACCTTCGGGGTTATTACTTAGGGAATTGTTCACTTGCTAATTTACGGTTAAAGGCTGATGGAATAGAATGTGATTTTGGGTTTATCATTAACCGTATTTTAAATGACATTGGTTCTTTAACCCAGTTAAAGCGAGGATATGATTTCCCAAGTTAAATAATCATTGATAGTGATTATTGGGAAGATTAAAACCAAGTGGAGTTTTAATGAATCTTTAATTATACTGAAATAATCGAGAATGGAGTATCACCAATTTTGCTCCAAGTAATAGTTAAATCTTTAATTAGATTTAGACGTGAAATGGTAATTGAATTTACCGATAACACCGTGGTGTTAGATATGAAGTGTGACCAGTTTTACTTCATGGGATGAATAGGTTGGGATTGGAAAATAAAATAAATGATTACTTCGGTGTGGTTCGCTAATCCCGACTAATTTGAATTGATATTAAAAATAATATTAAAGAATAAATTTAAAGAATTTATCTTTGATAAAATTAGTGGGAACCTTTCCCAAAGTATAAGAATATTTGAATAAAAGAATATTCTGAATTGGAATTAGGCGTATGTTGTGTTTGTGTAATACTTGTTTATTATATACGCGAGTTATTCAGAAAGACCGGGTTTATCCCATTCTGAATAACTGATTCGACGATGTGTTGAGGATGAAGATGGTGGTCGAAGACCAGAGGTCTTCACATTGTTTGGGTGATTACTGATGATCATGATTGGTTGTACACCCAAGAGGAGGGAATCATTTGGTGATCGTCCAGACGTACTTGGAGATCGATGGATATGCGAGGTACAAGGTGCCTCCGGTTTCGTTCAGACCCAGAACGAACTTGTAAACGGACTATGTGTACGACATTGGATTTTGTTCTGTGTGACTGATTTCTATTAAATATACATCTATTTGGCAGCGGAGAATTTATTCTCTTGCTTAACGCCCTTCTCTGAGACGTACGAGCTCAGAGGTTATATATTGATGGATATCAATCGCATGGAGTGAATTGCCTATGTGGCATGGTGAAGTGGCAAATGATCAAGGCTTTTATTGAAAAGCATAGTCTTGTGGTTGATGATCAAAGCACGGCCTGTGTGGCATAGCTTTGTGTAGCGTTAGTTCGCGAGCCTCACACCCCGGTTGTGAACCAGAAACGGGAGAGGACCTCAGGGAGGGCATGCGTTTCCTTCTAGCTAGGTTGGTGTCAGTGGCCTACCAGCCCTGACATTTATATTATTTTCACCTGTGACCGTGTGGAGCCGATGGAGTCATTTGGCTCATTTATGCCCCAAAGGGCGGGGAAACGCAGTGTTTAGGCATTTTAATCCACATCGGTGGACCGGCCCTGACGATCCAAGGGCTCACCTGTGTCTGGGTCCTGAGACATGGGCTAGATTGTCTCGAATCGGTAGAGGACTATCTTTAGCCTCGATTCACAGATGGAAATCCAACTTCCAATACATGACTTTGCAGTTTTGATTGTAAAGACTAGTATGGCGACATGATATAAGGTGCACATGCCATCTAGGATTGATACATTTATATTTGAAGTTGTTTTATACACTATGCACTTATAATAGTAACAAATGATTTGTTTTTAACGTACTAAGCATGTTTGGCTATTATAAGGGAAAAACCTATCCTTCGGCTTGTGTTGCATTGTGTGATGGGACCTGGGTCTTATAATAGCTTCATTTTTCCAAAAAGCATTGCGCTGTTTTGTTATATGCACTGGTATTCTTGGGAGGAAACCCATTCCATGTTATATGGCATGGTCCCTTGATTTACCTCACTTTAAAATAAAGATTAATAACTGTTTTTGTTCTCACACCAGTCACATGACTGACCTGGAGTTTATTGTTTTAACCTAAACTCTAGGTGCCCTTATTTTTACATGGGCAGCTAGTAGTTTTGGTTTTGCAGATTTATATTCACAGGATCCTGGTTTACAACTGGAACGATACTCGGAAAGCTCTGTATCCATGTATTACTTTCAGTTGTGTTTTGTATGTTTTTCCGCTGCTATGTAATTTATTGTAATCTCTGATATTTTTCTGTTGTATTATAATTATTCATACTCTGTATATTCTTGTATTCTGATGGAATTGTTGTAATAAGCAATGAAATGTTCTTCTGTTTGTGTTCTGATTTGTCGTGTTCTCAAAACAATTAGGGGTTTCGAGCGGTCTTGGTCAATTTAGCGATTGATTCGGATCGAGCGAAATTCCTTGTTGTCACATTTGGTATCAGAGCTTTGGTTTACAGAGCTCGGAGAACAAGGCACGTTAGAACCAAACGAAAGAATTCATCAGAAATTGGATTAGTAATATCCAATGAGAATGGCTCATTAGAGATGGGATCAGTAGTATCCTAGAACGAGTGTGAAGAGTGATGTTTTTAAAATAAAATTGAAAACGAATTTTGTTTTGAAACTTTAAACTTTATTCAACGTATTCGAATATTTATTTGTATTGAATTTGGGCAATCCAAAATATAAAGATTTTGCAATACGTATGATCCACGGGTATTTGAAGTTTTAATATATTGGGTAGATATAGAATCACACTCTAGTCGCCCGGTGATGATTCTGATGATGAGGCCTCATCATCAGTGTCTGTGTTCGAGTTTCGAAGGTGGGATATCTATATGATTCCAATTGACTGGTGTGAGAACCAAAGCTAGATAGGGCTTATTGTTGTGATTTGGCGTCAAAAATTTGATTTTTGGATTATGTATCAAAGTTATGAATTTGAAAAGCTAATCAACTAATTGATTGCTGATTGTGTTGTTTGATTAATTAAAATTTGAACCATTTAGCCAAATTGAACTAAATAGTGAATTGTATTGAAAATTTATCGCATTTGCAAGCATATACATGTACTTACATTAAACAGGTTATAGCAAGGAGGCTAGAGAAGAGGAATAAAATTGTTTGCTCGACAAATAGGTACAAGTTTATTGTATTTCTTTGGGTTTGGATGATTTTATGAGCCGATTGGCTATCTTCTTGGCTTTTTCTTTTTCTTTTGGATCGGTGAGGGCCATTGGAGGCTATTTGAAATATTCCGAAGCTCCCGGTGCAAGGGAAGTTATGGCGAAATTTTTCGAAAATTTAGAGTGTTAGCCAAATTTTTAAAAAATTTGAAAAGGTCGTAGAAACTGAAAAGTTGAAAAACTTAAGCCATAATGAAAATAATGGAAGTTGAGTTGATTAGTTAAACAACTTTCAGCTTCATTCCTTTCCGGGGACGAAAAGTCTTAAGTGGGGGAGATTGTAATAACCCTGAAAGTCTGAGCCAATTTAAAAATTTTATTTTGGCAATTTTAGTGAATTTTGAATATTTAAAATGAATTATTTTAAATAATTTCGACGAGAAATTTATTTTGAATAGAATTAGAACGAATATATTTATTTGAATCGGTGTTAGAATATTAATAATTATTTTTAATTATAAAAGGAATTGAAAATGGCGCGGTAGTTTGAAAATTCGATTTCAATTTTCAAATGAATGTACAAGATTCAAAATAAACCGGATTTTAGTGAAACCAAAAATATTTGAATCTATTTGAGAATATCTTTCCAACGAATCCGAAAAATTGAAATTTCATAGCGGGAATCAAAAGTTATGTCCAATTGAAAATTCAAAATAGTCGCTATGGAATTCTAGCCCTTAAAAATGGAAATTTTGTAAACAACCTCTATTTTCGATGAAATCACTTTTGTTGGATCTGGGATGTCAAGTTATGGCTAGATTTCAAAATTCGTAATTTTCTGAATCAATATGTGAGCGTGGCAAAGTAAAACATGTTTTGACAGTTTCAGTCAATTTCGATCGACTAGAAAATTGCCATTTTTCAAACGATTTCAGAATTTGACAAAATTAGTTTTGTTAGAATCGTATCGGCAATACGAAGCTAGAAAATATTTTTCGGGGTTTTTTAGAGTCCGTATGTGGCCCCGGTAAATTGAAATGTGTGTTCAAATTCAATATATAAATTTATATTTTGATTTTGACGGAAACCGAACGAAACAGCCGAACTGGCTTACGATACATATCCCATTGTGTTTGGAATGGGGGTAATTAGCTATGGATGATAGTTGTTGGGTTTGATTTGGAATCCGTATTAGTAAACAAATAAATTCACGAATTAAATATATTATTTAATTTAATACATATAACCCTAACTTTTAAAACCCTGGTCAAAATATATTTTCACAGTCAAAGCAAAGAAAAACCCGTCGTTATCTTCCATCGACAGAAGTTGGAAATCGCCGAAAACAAAATCCCGACCGATATCCAAATCCATCCAACCAGTTTCGAAAATTCCAAATGGAAATTGAGGAGCTCGGTGAGGAGGACTTAATCAACAGTCACAATCATTGATAGAGGCTTGAGCTCGCAGAAATTGGTGCCTAAAGGGCCGCCGCTTCCATCAAAATTCCGATGCCATGGCCTGATTGAGTTCGCAAGTTCTCCTGGAGGTAGTGGAGCTCTCAACGGCGCCCCTCCTGGCGGCCTCTGATCCTCGCCGCGACGACTGCAGGTGGAACAAATCTGAACCCTAAATTGGAGTGGGGTTCGAACGTTTACAGGGAGATGAGTAAGGTGATTTAAATTAATAAATTCATTTATTATATTAGGAATGTTAATTATATAGTATTGTTTAGAAATAGGAATTTATATGTAAGTAACATTGTTAAAAAAAATAACATCGATTTTGAGAAATATAAAGATGAGATTTTGAAATAGAAAAGATGTGATTTTGAAATAGAAAAGGATTTGATTTTTAAATAAGAAAAGTTATGATTTGCATATGAAATGTAAGTTAGAAGAGAAAAAAATGTAACTTCTAATATGAATTCACACTGGTTTAAAAATATAATTTTTAAACGAAAGAACATAGTATAAAGATTCAATTTTTATATGGAAAACAACAAAGTAAAGATTCGATTTTTATCTATATAGTGGCAGTATAAAAAGGAGATTTTTATCTATGTAGAATTAGAAGAAAAATACAATTTTTACAAATACCGCATGTAACAGATTGCGATAAAACGGGCGAGAAACAAATTCAGACCGTACAGAAATAAAGAATGGCGGAGTGGATCCTAAAGGCGAGAACTTCTCACTAGTTGAAATATATACTAGGATGTAGACGGTGCTCAGCACCCGACACCCGTCGTCCACAGACCATGGATTACTTTTTTGCTTGATTGGCGTGTTGTGAAAATTGATTGTGTGATGGTGATTGAATAAATATTTAATGGTTAAAAATATAATTTTTAACGTGTATATAAAATAAATATTTATAAACAAATCAGACGGTTTGTTTATGTACACCCATTTAAAGGATATTGATTGGGATGATAAATTTTACACATCGCCCAACTACACAAATAAAAATCAGTGTTTGTTGACTGAAACCCCACACGGGTATTGGGATTATATTTGACGTACAATAATCCTGATTGTTTAGTTGTATGTCAATCGATGGGTTGACAGACTGTGTAAGCGTTAATTATTTATATTTAATGCTTATGCAGTTGTGTGGTGCACTTTGGATGATGGTTGATTATTTATCATTGCTATTATATACATGCGTTGTATAGAATCCATATAAATAACATTATATGGTAATTGATTGGGCCTCATTCCAATTTGGAAAATAGAAGAAATTTCATGTGTTGAATAAAATATATATTCATGTGTTGAATAAAAGAAATTTCATGTGTTGAATAAAATATATACTCATGTGTTGAATAAAAGAAATTTCATGTGTTAAATAAAATATATATTCATGTGTTGAATAAAATATTCATTTGTTGAATAGAATAACGAAGTTATTGAAATATATTAAGTTGTGTTGATTAGATATGCGTCATTTTGACGTGAACGATATCTATATCGATTTTATTCATTTTTATAATGAACATCGAAAACAAATTGATTTCAAAATATAATATTTTGAAAAAACTATCATTTATATATCGATGATATGGAATATTCAATTTTGATTTGAAATTGAATATGAAGTTGAAATCGTCTTGAAAACGAATTTAAAACGATTTATAAATTACGTTTAGAATTGAAACCGACGAAATATATAGTATATATATATATATATATATATATATATATATATATATATATATATATATATAATGGCCTGAATAGAACGCGCCGCGGTAGTTCGCGAATTTCAACCATTGACTTCGAATAGACGTTACGGGAGATCCAACCGTCGGATTCTCCTAAAACTGGAACCGTTGGGTTCGTATCGAAAAGAGCTTTCTATCGAATATTAGATATTTGAAATCTAACGGTTGGATTTGGAATTATGTCCAAATCAAATTTGGAAAAGGTCGCTGTAAGTGCAGTTCGATGGCCGTTGATGGAAATCGACTGTACGGGCCTTGATAAAATTATTAAAAATAGTAATAATTTGTGTAAAATCATAAGAAATTATTTGGAAAGAATTGGTATGAAAAACTCCATATTTGAAAAGATAAAAATAGATTTTTCTCGAAATGAACTAGTTTTGAACTAGAATTATAATCCCATTTACTTTTAAAATAAATAAAGTGGATTTGAAATGGTTTTGAAAATAACCAGAATTTCCAATATATAAATTGGAAATGGATTTGAATCGAAATTGTCTTTGGAATATTTCGATGTTGGATTTCGTGATTATGCAGATATTGTTATGGGAATTTGAAAGATATATTTATATCGTTATTTCCAATACAATATTTGTTGGTTGTAGAATTTGATATTGAATATAAGCCGATATATTTTCAATTCAGAGCCTTACATCTAATATCAAATGGGATTTGGGTTTGTTGTGAATGGTGCCTTCATTAACACTGTTCTTAAACCCAGTTGAGAAAAAGATTAAATCTTTTTATTTAGATTTAATGAAGTATACCAATTAAATGGTATTTAATTGGAATTGAATTTGAATTGATTTTTGGGTTTATCGTGAACGGTGTTTTAAATAACACTTGTTCTTTAACCCGATAATTAATGGAATATGATTTTGGGTTGTCGTGAACGGTATCTTCAATAATACTGTTCTTAGACCCAACGGAGTTAAGAAAATCAGAAACTAACTGAAGATTAGTTAAGTTGAATGATTTCTTGGGTATTGATCTGATTTTGGTTTCGGCTTTTGGGGTTATTACTTAGGGAATTGTTCACTTGCTAATTTACGATTAAAGACTGATGGAATAGAATATGATTTTGAGTTTATCATGAACTGTGTTTTAAATGACATTGGTTCTTTAACCCAGTTAAAGCCAGGATATGATTTCCAAAGTTAAATAATCATTGATAGTGATTATTGGGAAGATTGAAACCAAGTGGAGTTTTAATTAATCTTTAATTAGATTGAAATAATCGAGAATGGAGTATCACCAGTTTTGCTCCAGGCGATAGTTAAATCTTTAATTAGATTTAAACGTGAAATGGTAATTGAATTTACCGATAACACCGTGGTGTTAGATATGAAGTATGACCAGTTTTACTTCATTCGATGAATAGGTTGGGATTGGGAAATAAAATAAATGATTACTTCGGTGTGGTTCGCTAATCCCGACTAATTTAAATTAATATTCAAAAGAAGATTAAAGAATAAATTTAAAGAATTTATATTTGATGAAATCAATGGGAACCTTTCCCAAAGTATAAGAATATTTTAATAAAAGAATATTCTGAATTGGAATGAGGCGTATGTTGTGTTTGTAACACTTGTTTATTTTATACGCGAGTTATTCAGAAAGACCGGGTTTATCCCATTCTGAATAACTGATTCGACGATTGTCGAGGATGAAGACGGTGGTCGAAGACCGGAGTTCTTCACATCATTTGGGTGATTACTGATGATCTTGATTGGGCTGTACACCCAAGAGGAGGGAATCAGTTGGTGATCGTCCAGACGTACTTGTAGATCGATAGATATGCGAGGTACAAGGTGTCTCTGGTTTCATTCAGACCCAAAACGAACTTGTAAATGGACTGTGTGTCCGACATTGGATTTTGTTCTGTGTGACTGATTTCTATTAAATATATATCTGTTTGGCGGCGGAGAATTTATTCTCTTGCTTAACGCCCTTCTCTGAAACGTACGAGCTCAGAGGTTATATATTGATGGATATCAATCACATGATGTGAATTGCCTGTGTGGCATGCCTAAGTGGCAAATGATCAAGGCTTTTGTTGAAAAGCAGAGTCTTGTGGTTGATGACAAAGCACGGCCTGTGTTGCATAGCTTTGTGTAGCGTTAATTCGCGAGCTTCACACCCCGGTTGTGAACCAGAAACGGGAGAGGACCTCAGGGAGGGCATGCGTTTCCTTCTAGCTAGGGTGGTGTCAGTGACCTACCAGCCCTGACATTTATATTATTTTCACCTGTGTGGTTATTGAATTGTGAGGCGCCTCGGATATATCGGTGACTGTGTGGAGCCGATGGAGTCATTTGGCTCATTTACGCCCCCAAGGGCGGGGAAATGCAGTGTTCAGGCATTTTAATCCACATCGGTGGACCGGCCCTGACGATCCAAGGGCTCACCTATGTCTGGGTCTTAATACATGGGCTCGGTTGTCTCGAATCGGTAGAGGACTATCTTTTGCCTCGGTTCACAGATGGAAATCCAACTTCCAATACGTGACTTTGCGGTTTTGATTGTAGCGCCTAGTATGGCGACATGATATATGGTACCAATGCCATCCAGGATTGATACATTTATATTTGAAGTTGTTTTATACACTATGCACTTATAATAGTATCAAATGATTTGTTTTTTAACGTACCAAGCATGTTTTGCTATTGTAAGGGAAAACCCTATCCTCCGTCTTGTGTTGCATTTTGTGATGGGACCTGGGTCTTATAATAACTTCATTTTTCCAAAAAGCATTGCGCTGTTTTGTTATATGCACTGGTATTCTTGGGAGGAAACTCATTCCGTGTTATACGGCGTGGTCCCTTGATTTACCTAACTTTAAAATAAAGATTAATAACTGTTTTAGTTCGCACACCAGTCACATGACTGACCTGGAGTTTATTGTTTTAACCTAAACTCTAGGTGCCCTTATTTTGACACGGGCAGCTAGTAGTTTTGGTTTTGCAGATTTATATTCACAGGATCCTGGTTTACCGCTGGAATGATACTCGTAAAGTTCTGTATCCGTGTATTACTTTCAGTTGTGTTTTGTATTGTTTTTCCGCCAATATGTAATATATTGTAATCTCTGATATTTTTCTGTTGTATTATAATTATTCATACTCTGTATATTCTTGTATTCTGATGGAATTGTTGTAATAAGCAATGAAATGTTCTTCTATTTGTGTTCTGATTTGTCGTGTTCTCAAAACAATCAAGGGTTTCGAGCGGTTTTGGTCAATTTAGCAATTGATTCCGGTCGAGCGAAATTCCTTGTTGTCAGACTGCTTAGGCATATTATTAATACGGTAAGGCTAAACTTTGATTATATTATATTTTATCCTTTCCGCTGTGAGATATTTCTATGCTTTGACATATTTTATGTCTTTATCTTTTCTGCAGGATACCGGAGCAAACCAACACCACTTTCGATAGATTGGAATTTAAAACAAAAAATTGATCTGTCGGAATTCTTGTTGTTTCAATAAATCTGCCCTATATTTGTACTTACTACCAAATGGGTAAAAGCTACAAACTATCTTTTAGTGATTCTTTAACATGGTACAATAACCCTTCTGAATTAATTACAACTGGTTTATAGGGTCCATCCGTAATATATTTTGTTTTTTGCTTATAAGAACTATATTTTCTTTGTTGATATTTGTACTCGATATACGTGGATTTACTTCTTGAATTCCAAATCTGAAACCTATAATGTTGTGCTAAATTTCATAAAATTATTGAAAATTAGTTCAATACCACTGTTAAAATCATATAGTCTGTTGGGGGAAGTGAGTTTAAACATTAACTAAACATTTCCAAAAAAAAAGGAATAATTTATAGAATTACTTGTCCCAAAATGTAACGCCTTAGATTCTTAGTGATTAAATAATTAATTTATTTAATACTTTAAATATTGATTTAGTAATTTAAATGATCGGGATTCAATAATTTTGAATATTTAATTCATATAAATAGTGTAATAACAAATTTAATTCTGAAATAGTTGGAAATAAATTGAATTTGCAATATTGTGTGAATTGGATAATTTAAGAGATTTAATTGAGTTTAGATTCGAGTTATAATAACGATTTATTTATTAAACAAGTTTGAATATATAATTTATAATTAATTTTAAAACCAGCTCGTAACGTCGCGGTAGCTCGTAGTTTTATGTTTTGAACTTTATATGAATATACAGGATCCAATACAAGTCGGATTTCTTTGGAACAACAAACGTTCGAATCTATTGAACTATTGTTTTCTAATGAAAGTGAAAAATCGAGATTTCATATTGTAGATTTTTAGTTATATCCAAATCAAATTTTTAGAATGTCACTATGAAATCATTTACTTGATAAATAAAAGGATTTTAATGTAAATAGAATATCGATTTAACGATGAAATTTTTATAATGTTGAGTTTAAAATCCAAATTTGTTTATTTTGAAGCTATATGAAACACCCCACCTCCGTTAAGGTCACTCACAGAGGGAATGCCTTAACTTCGGTGGAGCATTATAAGTAAAAGATGTAGATAAATTACAAGATAGACAAATAAAGTAGCGGAAAACAAAGTCATTTTATAAACAACTTAATTCAGTCAAGCTTTTACAACAATTTCCTCAATCATACTTAAATGTAATACATAGAACTTCTGTCTTGATTTAAAAATTTCCAAGAATAAAAGAATCATAAAAACAGTGATATTCCTCGATAAAGCATGAACCAACCATAGCAGTGGAGGATAAAGAGTCCAAAGCGATACACCAACTAATCTTCAAGCTTGGAAGGAGAAGTGGTCCAAGTTATGCTGAGCTATTCCCTCCCTGACTACCTGGGGGGACAGAGGAAAAGAGGCAAAAAACAAACTAGGTCAGACATAAGTCTGGTAAGTCCAGTGATCTTTCAGCATGCAAACAAGATAAAGGATCATGACATGAATAAACCAAAAATAGGACAATACCATAAAAACAAGGTAACTAAAGACAAGATAAGTGCAAGGTGAACTGAATGTGCTTCTACCTTTTTCTTTGCTTCGCTACTACTCTGTTAAACTGATTTCTATATTTATCTCTGCACCACCTAACTAGTGTCCCAACTACTAATCTGTATAAAATGATAATCGTGATCCCGCCCCTCCCCCCATCCCCCGTAATTGTGGTAGCCTTCAGGTGTACTTCTATCGTGAGGATTCCACCTCAATCAGCCTAATTGCCATGAACATGTTAGATGTACCCTTACTACCCTATCGATCGGCTCCCTAATTGTATTCATGTTTCATGTGTCTGTGTCAATCGGCCCTCTCTTGCGTGTAGATACCCTGTGCTAGTCCCACCATAAGGTGTATCAATCCTTATGATAGCAACCCGACACGATTCAAGATGCACAGTATATAACTACTGGTACCCAGTTCCAGCTATTTCCCACCCAAGGAGTACATGCACGCCCGTAAACCGTCGAAACCTACATTGATGTACCCCTTGCCTTGACCTCTTATAATCAGCCCAGTAGTCGTGCCCCACCCTGCCTAGTTCAGGATATCGTGATACATCCATGTGGGTTACTGCTGAAATGGGTCCCCGTTACTAGAGTTTCCTGTTGGTTAAGTTTGCGGGCCTATATTTACTAATATTACCCACCAACCCGATATGCACTTAAACCCTCCCATCGATTCTAGCATTTTTAATAAACGGTTAAGTTTTGTGGGCCTATATGTACTAATATTACCCACCTACACGAGATGTACTTAACCCTCCCATCGATTCAAGCATGTTTATTTAATAGTTAAGTTTTGTGGGCCTATATTTACTAATATTACCCACCAACCCGATATTTACTTTACCCTTCCATTGATTCAAGCATGTTTATTTAATGGTTAAATTTTGTGGGCCTATATTTACTAATATTACCCACCAACCCGATATGTAGTTAACTCTCCCGCACATTATGCCATATTAGTTAAGTGTTGTCTGCTCATGTTAACTTAACCCACTCATTCATCATGTCATGTTCGTTAAGCGTTTCTTGTTAACTTGACCCTCCTTACTTATCATGTTGGATCGGTTAAGTGTTTCCTATTAACTTAACATCGTTCGTTCATCAAGTTATATTGGTCAAGTGTTTCTTGTTAACTTAACCCTACGTATTCATCTTGTTGTATTGGTTAAGTGTCATTAGTCAATTCAAGTTAACTTAACCCACCTACGTGTCATGTTACTTTGGTTAAGTGTTGCCTTCTTGTGTTAACTTAACCCTACTACAAATCAAGTTATATTGGTTAAGTGTTTCCCTCTTATTTTAACTTAACCTTTCCATAAATCAATTTATATTGGTTAAGTGTTGCTACTTTTTCTTAACCTCGCCCACTTGTCTAATTAACATGTTATAACGGTTAAGTGTTCTAAATTTACTTAACCTCACCCACTTGTCTAATTAACATGTTATAACGGTTGAGTGTTATGAATTTACTTAACCTCACCCACTTATCTAATTAACATGTTATAACGGTTAAGTGTTCTAAATTTACTTAACCTCACCCACTTGTCTAATTAACATGTTTTAACGGTTAAGTGTTCTAAATTTACTTAACCTCACTCATCAGTTTAGTTAACATGTTGAATTGGTTAAGTGTTTCCTTAATTGACTGAACCCTATCAATCTTGACATAGCTTTATTAAAGCGCCAACCACTCACATTAGACAGGTATTGTTGTGGTCACTAGATGTGTCGGCCGGTTCCGGGCAGTCTTACACCACAACTCAGTCTAACCTCGGGTCCTTTTTGGGCTCAATGCGCTAACCACCCACATTATACAGGTATTGTTATGGTCACTGGATGTGTCGGTGAGTTCCGGGCAGTTTTACACCACAACTCAGTCTAACCTCGGGTTAGGCATATTCGTCTTTTCTAAATTTACATATTTCTTATTTATGACAAATTCATATGTAAATTATTCCCAATTTAATTGTGCCATAATTATCCTTTTAATTATGCTCACAATTAATGGTATACTAAATATACCATTTCATGAACCAATCTATGCCATGTAACTTTTCATGTTTATCCTACATATTTATATGCAAATTATAAATCAATTATTGTCATGACCCACTTTCCTTCTAAATCATGTTCAAAATTTTAGGTATATAGATTATACCATTTTCATGCCACTTATCATGTTTATGTGTTAAACATGCAATTACATGTAATTTCATGTTTTACCCAACGTTACCCCCGTTGTACGTTCACAAAATTACATAGAATGTTAGGCTCGATATTTTAGCCTAACTTATAAAACAAAAAGGGGAAAAGAGGAACTTTGCAACATTCCAACATCATACAAAAGTATGGATCTAACTACACATATATCACATGGATTTGTCATAGAACAATATACTTTTAACTGTGAACTTGCAAATTTGATCTATGCAACATGAACCACAAGCATATGAATTTACATAAAACTATACAAGTTAAATTTGGCATGTAGTGGTGAACTTGCAGATTAGATCTATCATAATGGCATATGGATCTAACATATAAAGTTGTAGATCTAAAGATATAAGGCTGTAGGTCTAAACATGTATGCATAATAGCTCTAAACAATTAGGCATAAACGACATGACTTAGCCTAAAACTTGTATGTATCATACTATCACCAAACTTACATATGATAATTTCATTCCAAAATTTCTATACAACATCATAGGTTTACTCACCAATTTCCACATAACATGATAGGTTCGATAGACCACAATAGTTCATAGGCATATATGATAGAATAGACTTGAATAAACATGAATCAGCATAACATACAACTTGATGCAATTCTATTTTACAGTTCATTACAAATCATGTCTTTAATTTATTCACATCCGAAAGATAATTACACTTACAATCAAAAGGGAAAAACTTGATTTCAGGGATCTGTATTCTGAAACTGAATTGCTCGCCTTTGATGTAGATCGTTGAATTCTCTTAGTTGAATTAGATTAGATTTAATTTGACTTAGGTTTTAATGGCGGCTAGGTTTAGATGAGAGTGAATAATAGAATTAGGTTTTAGGTTTAGGGTCCTTATATAGTTGTAGAGAGTATTTTAGGACCATTAGATTAACCCTGAACCATGAGAACCAATCAGATGCCACATCTGCCTTAGAGCGAATCGGCCCATGGGTTGACAGCCAAACACCTTGAATCAACCCCTGGTCGACCCATCGGGGCTTGGGTCAACCTCAAATATGGGACGGTTCGGTTATTCCCCCTCCCGATTCGCTGTTTTGAACTTTTTTGCATATTTATTTATTTAATTTATATATATATATATATATATATATATATTTCTCATATGCATACAAACTTCAAGGCTTAATAACTTCTTCATAAGGTATCCGTTTTACTCAAACCAAATGTCTATCTTGACCAAAATTTTGAGACGAACGTAATAGCGTAACCCATTTCACTTAATTCTTCTTCTAAAAATTAAGTGTTCTTGAATTTGTGAATTTTAATATTCTCAAAAAATTCGGGGTGTTACATTCTCCCCCTTCTTAAGGGATTTCGTCCCCGAAATCTTCAAGTTAAGAAGAATGCATCCTAACATCTAATCATCCATCTACTCATCCATCATCCACAGAGTGTGTGTATATGTCTCTTATCTAGTGCAAAATCAGGCGGTCTACTGATCCAGTTGACCTCCTTAATGCGAATCATGAGAGTGTCATGCGTCCAATATGTATGCAAATATCCCTAATCATGTAAATACTATATGTGTGCATATTCACTCATCCATATGCAACATCCATATGATAACACATCAAGTTTCAATCCATATACAAATACATTCATATGCATATGCAATATGAAAGTGACTGAGCCGATCTAGTGCCTAATGTGTGTATATGTATCCACGAGCAACCACTAGCAAACACTTGCAACCACTTACAACCATCAATCATAACATGTCTCAAACACATGTTTTCATCCATTGGCTTCTACCTAAGAATCGAGGATAGGACCGAGAGGATATACTTAAAAGATAAAGACTAGCATGCAAATAAATATTACAGAAAAAGGAGGAATCAAGGATATACCCTCAAAAAGGGTTTGATGCGCGTATCTAGTCTTCAGTCTTCTAAGTCGCATCTTCTTTGAGCTTCACTCCACTATACCTTAACCAATTTAACTTCACGATTGTGAAGCTTCTTGACCTCCATTTCCAAAACCCACTAGTAAAGATAGGACCTCGATCATTTACTATGCTAGAGGGTATCCAATGTTGTCGAACTATCTTTCCAAGATAAACAGAAGTTAACCATGATACCAAGTGTATATACTAAGATGATTAAAGGTCTCTCTTCTACTAAGCTTATCCCTCATGTCACAAATCTGAGGGTCGATATCTCTCACGCAAACCATCCTAGTCGAACTTGGCATCCCTCAAGTACAAGCCCCAAAGGTCTAAACCAATATCAGACAAGCACCCAAGGAATATCTCCTTCGAATTTGGAAGATTTATGTGAGATGATACTAGTAAAACAACCAAACAATTGAGCACTTAACTGACTCTGGCTATCCTCGCCAATCCTACTCCAAAACTATGGTTGATCGCATAACTGGATTTGCATTGTCAACTAGATATATACAGAAGTCTATCTCAAGATTTTAGGGGGGAAACTCCTAACCTTAATCAAAAAAATCTGGTACTCATGGACTACTCTAACGGATCAAAAATCGTCGATAGACACATAAAGTGATTCTAGGTAGCTAAGACAAACTGATCCCTTAGGATCACATGAAACCTCGAGGGTATTCCCAAGGCAAGTCGAAAGTCTAACTATCCTCCTTTCACAATTACTAGCTAACCAATCCATGCCTAGAATCAACCCATAGCCCATGAAACCTGGAAACATAAGCATCTCAAATCCTTACAAACCAAAGGTAAATGAGCTGAACCACAAATCAGATTTGAGACAATAATGGGATCTTCTACTATGCAAGTACTAAGGTGCAGAGACTCAACTATGGAAGCAGATATAAACGAATGTGAAGCGCTAAAATCAAAAAGAGTACAAACAGGATGATCAAAGAGGAGAAACTAAACTCTTTCAACAGAAACCTTACTACCTCTCTCTCAGGTACGCTGGCGGTGAGGGCATGCACTTGCCCTCCGGAAAATCATGTTCTTTGTTCTTGCCCTTGTCCTTAATTATATGACTCGTTATACTATAGTAAAGATACTTCCTCTTGTCACAGGTATTACTATTCTTTCCTCCTTCTTGTCCTGTGATTCTTCCACTTACTCCTCTTTCTTTGTGAACCAAGTCCATATCCATGAGTTCTTCATCCTTGGGATGTGCTCCTTAGCCAAACTCCCTCATTCTCATCTTTTCCATCCTTGTGTAACTTGTTGACAGATCTCTTGAAAGCTACCTCCATCGGACGGAAAATCCTACAAAGCTCGAAAGAAAATTAGCCGCAGGTGAAACAACTGTGGCTATAGATGGAAGTTGGATGCTTATTTGCCCTTTAACAAGTGTCGTGGTCTAATCAAGCCTACAGAACCATGCCGCGATGAGGTTACCTCCCAGAATGCCAGGAGCTCCGGAGACTCAGGGAAGAAGGAAACAAGGATTCAAACTGAGGGTCAAAAAGATAGTGCATATGGCTTTGGGGAATATGCCTTTAAAACAAAACTTTTCTTTTGAAAATGCTTCTTTTAAAAACGCTTTGAAAATAATTTTTCAAATCTTTTATCTGATCCGGTAACCTTCAGCTCTGATACCAAGTGAAACACCCCACCTCCGTTAAGGTCACTCACAGAGGGAATGCCTTAACTTCGGTGGAGCATTATAGGTAAAAGATGCAGATAAATTACAAGACAGACAAACAAAGCAGCGGAAAACAAAGTCATTTTATAAACAACTTAATTCAGTCAAGCTTTTACAACAATTTCCTCAATCATACTTAAATGTAATACATAGAACTTCTGTCTTGATTTAAAAACTTCCAAGAATAAAAGAAGCATAAAAACAGTGATATTCCTCGATAAAGAATGAACCAGCCATAGCAATAAAGAGAGAGAGTCCAAAGCGATACACCAACTAATCTTCAAGCTTGGAAAGAGAAGAGGTCCAAATTAGGCTGAGCTATTCCCTCCCTGACTACCTGGGGGGAACGGAGGAAAAGAGGCGAAAAACAAACTAGGTCAGACATAAGTCTGGTAAGTCCAGTGATCTTTCAGCATGTAAACAAGATAAAGGATCATGACATGAATAAACCAAATATGGGACAATACCATAAAAACAAGGTAACTAAAGACAAGATAAGCGCAAGGTGAACTGAATGCGCTTCTATTTTTTCTTTGCTTCGCCACTACTCTGTTAATCTGATTTCTATATTTATCTCTGCAGCACCTAACTGGTGTCCCAACTAGTAATCTGTATAAAACACTAATCATGATCCCAACCCCCCGCAATTGTGGTAGCCTTCAGGTGTACATCTATCGTGAGGATTCCACCTCAATCAGCCTAATTGCCATGAACATATTAGATGTACCCTTACTACCCTATCGATCAACTCCCTACATGTATTTATGTTCCATGTGTCTGTGTCAATCGACCCTCTCTTGCGTGTAGATACTATGTGTTGGTCCCACCATAAGGTGTACCAATCCTTATGATAACAACCCGACATGATTCAAGATGCATAATGTATAACTACTGGTACCCAGTACCTGCTTTTTTCCACTCCGGTGTACGTGCATGCTCGTAAACCGTCAAAACCTACACTGACATACCCCCTGCCGCTGCTTTGACCGCTTATAATCAGCCCAGTAATCATGCCCCACCCTGCCTAGTTCAGGGTACCGTGATACATCCATGTGGGTTACTGCTGAATTGGGTCCATGTTACTAGGGTTTCCTATTGGTTAAGTTTGTGGGCCTATATTTACTAATATTACCCACCAACCCGATATGTACTTAACCCTCCCATCGATTCAAGCATTTTTAATAAACGGTTAAGTTTTGTGGGCCTATATTTACTAATATTACCCACCAACCCGATATGTACTTAACCCTCCCGCACATTACGTCATATTAGTAAAGTGTTGTCCGCTCATGTTAACTTAACCCACTCATTCATCATGTCATGTTGGTTAAGCGTTTCTTATTAACTTGACCCTCCTTACTTATCATGTTGGATCGGTTAAGTGTTTCCTATTAACTTAACCCCGTTCGTTCATTAAGTTATATTAGTCATGTGTTTCTTGTTAACTTAACCCCATGTATTCATCTTGTTGTATTGGTTAAGCGTCATCAATTAATTCATGTTAACTTAACCCACCTATATGTCATGTTGCTTTGGTTAAGTATTGCCTTCATGTGTTAACTTAACCCTACTACAAATCATGTTATATTGGTTAAGTGTTGCCCTCTTATTTTAACTTAACCTTTCCATAAATCAAGTTATGTTGGTTAAGTGTTTCTAAATTTACTTAACCTCACCCACTTGTCTAATTAACATGTTATAACGGTCAAGTGTTTGAAATTTACTTAACCTCACCCACTTGTCTAATTAGCATGTTATAACGGTTAAGTGTTCTAAATTTACTTAACCTCACCCACTTGTCTGATTAACATGTTATAACGATTAAGTGTTCTAAATTTACTTAACCTCACCCACTTGTCTGATTAATATGTTATAACGATTAAGTGTTCTTAATTTACTTAACCTCACCCACTTGTCTAATTAACATGTTATAACGGTTAAGTGTTCTAAATTTACTTAACCTCACCCACTTGTCTGATTAACATGTTATAATGGTTAAGTTTTCTAAATTTACTTAACCTCACCCATCAGTTTAGTTAATATGTTGAATTGGTTAAGTGTTTCCTTAATTGACTTAATCCTACCAATCTTGACTTAGCTTTATTAAAGCACCAACCACTCACACTAGACAAGTATTGTTGTCGTCACTGGATTTGCCCGTCTGTTCCGAGCAGTTTTACACCACAACTCAGTCTAACCTCGGGTCCTTTTTGGGCTCAATTAACTAACCACCCACATTAGACAGGTATTGTTGTGGTCACTGGATGTGCCGGTCGGATCCGGGCAGTTTTACACCATAACTCAGTCTAACCTCAGGTTAGGCATATTCGTCTTTTCTAAATTTACATATTTCTTATTTATGACAAATTCCATATGTAAATTATTCCCAATTTAATTATGCCATAATTATCCTTTTAATTATGCTCACAATTAATGGTATACTAAATATACCATTTCATGAACCAATCTATGCCATGTAATTTTTCATGTTTATCCTACATATTTATTTGTAAATTATAAATCAATTATTGTCATGACCCACTTTCCTTCTAAATCACGTTCAAAAATTTAGGTATATAGATTATACCATTTTCATGCCACTTATCATGCTTATGTGTCAAACATGCCAATTACATGTAATTTCATGTTTTCCCCAACGTTACCCCCGTTGTACGTTCGCAAAATTACATAGAATGTTAGGCTCGATATTTTAGCCTAACTTATAAAACAAAAAGGTGAAAAGAGGAACTTTGCAACATTCCAACATCATACAAAAGTATGGATCTAACTACACATATGTCACATGGATTTGGCATAGAACAATATACTTTTAACTATGAACTTGCAAATTTGATCTATGCAACATGAACCACAAGCATATGAATTTACATAAAACTATACAAGTTAAGCTTGGCATGTAGTGGTGAACTTGCAAATTAGATTTATCATAAAGGCATATGGATCTAACATATAAAGTTGCAGATCTAAATATATAAGGTCGTAGATCTAAACATGTATGCATAATGGCTCTAAATAGTTAGGCATAAACGACATGACTTAGCCTAAAACTTGTATGTATCATAATATCACCATACTTACATACGATAGTTTCATTCCCAAATTCCTATACAACATCGTAGGTTTACTCACAAATTTCCACATAACATGATAGGTTCGATAGACCACAATAGTTCATAGGTATGTATGATAGAATAAACATGAATAAACATGAATCAGCATCACATACAACTTGATACAATTCTATTTTACAATTCATTACAAATCATGTCTTTAATTTATTCACATCTGAAAGATAACTACACTTACAATCAAAAGGGAAAAACTTGATTTCAGGGATCTGTGGTCTGAAACTGAATTGCTCGCCTTTGATGTAGATCATCGAATTCTCTTAGCTGAATTAGATTAGATTTAATTTGACTTAGGTTTGAGTGGCGGCTAGGTTTAGATGAGATTGAATAATAGAATTAGGTTTTAGGTTTAGGGTCCTTATATAGTTGTAGAGAGTGTTTTAGGACCATTAGATTAACCTGAACCATGAGAACCAATCAGATGCCACAACTGCCTTAGAGCGAATCGGCCCACGGGTTGATAGCCAAACACCATAAATCAACCCCTAGTCGACCCAGCAGAGCTCGGGTCGACCTCAAAAATGGGCTGGTTTGATTATTCCCCCTCCGGATTCGTTGTTTTGAACTTTTTTGCATATTTATTTAATTTATATATATATATATATATATATATATTTCTCATATGCATACAAACTTCAAGGCTTAATAACTTCTTCATAAGGTATTCATTTTATGCAAACCAAAAGTGTGCCTTGACCAAAATTTTGAGACGAACGTAATAGCGCAACCCATTTCACTTAATTCTTTTTCTAAAAATTAAGTGTTCTTGAATTTGTTAATTTTAATATTCTCAGAAAATTCGGGGTGTTACACTATATGATATTCTATGTGAATACATTTTTTTTCATTTTTATATTGAATAGGTTTGGAATTAATTAATGTTTTATTGGTATTATTTAACCCTTAAAAATAGCCATTTTGCAAACGACCTCTCTTTTCGAAAACCAAATTTTATTAAATTGGTAATGACTAGAATATTGCTAGATTCCAAATTTTGCATCAACCGGAGTTATTTCGTGACCAGGTGTAATTAAAATGTGAGTTGATCAACAATTTGAATTTAAAATAACGATGTTTGTGCAAATGGACTCAAATTTTGATGAATTAGGTTTCGCTGGGTTTGTATTGTCAAACTATAGTTGTATGTCCATTTTCATCGAAATTGGATATCGTATGTGATCATACGAATTTTTAAACGATGAAGGGAAACATCGATTGAATAAAATTGAATATAAAGTCAAATGAAAAATATTATTTTCCCATATATATATCCCTTTAATCTACCTAAACCCCCATCTTCATTTTCTTTGATCAAAACTTCGAGCCTCCACCATTTTTCCAAATAGTGAGAAAATCAAAGTTTAGAAAATCAATAACAATTCAAATAAAATCTCTAAAATCTCAAAATAAATATATTTGCAATCCTTATAACATCCTATTCCGTTTGTATAAGCCTTAAGGGTTTCGAACATATGTTGCCCGCTATGATGAAGTAGCGTGAGGTTTAAGGTTGAATATTTTGGAAATTGAAGGGTCATAGCATGATTTGAAGCTTGTATTTGGATTTGTAGAACCGATTAGTACCTAGTATGAATTTTTGGGAAATTAAGAAAAATAATGTCGAACCTCGCCCCGAGCATGCGCGCGTATGGATATTCAACGCGAGATGGTGGAGGATTTCAAGATTTATCTTATAGTCATAGGATTGTGGAGTTTGCGAAAAGAAAAGGGTTGTCAAAGTCGGCTCGTAGATTCATGGATTGGAGTAAGAGAGCGAGGTGAATGAAGTTGTGTCAATGGTGAGGGGTATGGTGTTCATGACTCGGGAGGGAAGAAGCGCGATAAGGGAGAGATTATCACTGCCTAAGTATGCTTAAGAGTATGATTAATGATTAGTTAATCATTATTTTAATGTTAATGATGTTTAAATATAAACGAACTTGTAAAATGTATAACTTTGTCACGTTATCAGAATTTGACGAAACAAGATCCGTTGGAGTCGTATTTACGCTGGCTATGCAACGAAACTAGTTCATGATGATTTAGAGCTCGGTACAATTTATGACAAAATAAAATGTTTGATAGGATTAATAGACCGTTTATCGTTATTCCACGATAAATGACCAAAGTGAGTAAACTCACAAACTCTATCTAGTTTTATAGTATTATAAACATTTTTAATGTTGATAAATGATAATTGAATGTTGTGTGATGATTGTTTGGATAAATTGATATATTATTATCAATTGTTATTATTATATATAAGTTATATTTAAGGTTGGTAATCCCACACATTTTAGCGGATAAGAACCTATGTGCCCCGTATAATCGTGGATGACATTCTATACTGCGATATTCCATCTTGAAGCGGAATTGTATTATTTATGTTATCTAACATAGTAACATCTTTAGACGCAAGAAAAATAGTTTGAAGGGATCCAACTAGATTCATCAAATTATTACTGTTTGTTTTCATAATTTGTAATATATGATTAGATAGATATTCTATGATAGATTTGTTGTGTTTTGGATGCTTGAATAGCATTGTACCAAAAATGATTGGTATTTAAATACCGTAAATGTATATTCGAATGAAATAGAAAGGATTAGGGGTTTGAAAAGGAAAAAACTCATTTTACAAAAAAGAAATTAAATTTTGAATGGGCTAGAAAATATTAACTGGTTTTTTATAATAAGCAAGTAGTTTAATTTATAAACGATGTTTATAAATGAAGTGAAATAGTTATCAGTGGATACTTTTTGGAAATGTAAATTTCAGGGGGAATTTAAAGGGAAATGGGAAATCGTTTTAAAAAAGGAAACAATGAAATTTACTCCGATGTTTTGAATGTGAATGTAATTGAAATAAATCCATAAGGATTTATGATTCGAAATCGACTATGTCCAATTTTGTAAAAATAATTTATTTAAGAAATCATATATTATATAATTCGGAACTTGGCGAGATAATTAATATTTGGTTTGAAGCTGATATTTTATAATCGGATGTAAAGTCGATACAAGTTTATAAATTTGTTACATAAATAACAAGAAATTTTGACATAGAAACAGAGTTTATGAACTAAGGGGAATATAATGTGGATTGCCTCGATAAATAGGATTGGAACTTGTAATGATATTTACGAATTAAATCAAGACTGGATTAATAAAACAACTCTAGATTTCTCTAAAGAGATAATATTCATATTTTAAAGTGGATAATAGTTTGAAAGTAAACGTTTTGCAGATTGGAATGGTTAAAAGGGAAATTGGTAAGGATTTGGAAGTGATAAATTCAAAAGTGATTTTAGAATGAAATGGAAATTGAGTTGATATGAAATGGTAAATTAGTCTGAAGTAAACGTTAATTGAATAGAGATTATTCAAAAGAGAGTTATATGGTGAAATTCCACTATATCCAATTCAGGAAGGTACTATTGTTATAATCAATGATTTCTGAAAAAGAAGTGGATTCTTAAACCAAATCCAAGGGTTATGTAAACAATGTTGGTTAAAGACTGAAGTGTGAGCTTTGTCCATTTTGAAGTTAAATATGTGGTTTAGTTAAGGTCTAAGAGGTAATTTTTCCCCAACTCGGTTGACTTCATTATTGACTAAGGATTGGTTAAGGTTCAATGGCGAAGATTGGTTAGAGATATGTGTTGTATATAACGATGTTGTATACAAAATTATATGATTTTTGTTTGATGATAACAACCAAATAAATATTATTATAAATGTGTTTGTAGTCGTACTATTATATCACATCATAGACATAAATATAATATTTATATTTAAATAAAATATGACTATACAAACATTCAAATATTCACACAGTATTTTTATTGAAGTATAATATTCTGTTTCAACATTCAAACAGTACATATTTATAAGTCCACTGTTTATATATTCTTCACATGACATTGTACTTGTATATAAATTGAATACGATAATCAAATTTGCTTGAACACAAATTTGAGCAAATATTTTATTTCAATCAAATTTGTTTAATACAAACATGAGTACAATTCTTTCATTTCGTACACAGCTCCTCACTAAAACACTCTATCACATAGTTATACAATTTTATGCATACATTAATTCACAACTCTTTTACATACAGACACATTCATTTTTTCACTGATTCTACATTCTGTCTTCAGTGTTCGCAGCACTACACTGGCAGTCCAGTCATCTTCATACCTGTCATACATAAAACACACACATAGTACACTGCAATAGAAATAAAACTGAAGACATGCGAATATAAATTTTATTTTTTAAATTTTATTTGCCTCAGATTTCTGGTTTGTTTCTCATCATTTTTCATGACTTGATCTGATTTATCTGTGTCTAGTCTGTTTGTATAGTACAGGGACAGAAAAATAGACTGAATGGCTGCATATACACACACGTATATATATACACGTGTGCACTGCCTCGCCAATCAGCATGCAACTGAGGAGTAGCCACGTGGACCGACTCGACTCAGTGCAACACTCAAACAAACGGTCGAGCCATGATCAGGCGAAGTCAAAATGCAAGGCATAGTGAAAGCATATCAAACCAGCAATTCATACCAGATGACATAATAAATGGAGCAACTACAAAGCATATACATGCAAGTGAATGGAGTTCATAGCAACACAAAGATATGGTTGAAAAGGATATAACATGATGCACAAAACAGTTTCAGGTCAAATGGTGCAAGCATGGGTCAAGTCCACACAGCCATTAAGCAGCAGTTTACAACTATGGTTCATGGAGAAACTCATATGTCCAAGTCGAATTGATTCAGACATGGCTCAGATTTTATATTTGGTACAATACATATGGTTCAGTTTCAAGACAATGCCACAAACACTAAATTTCAAATTCAATATGCTAGCCAAACAATGACAAAAGAACACAACAGCATGCACAGATTCATGTACAAGAAAATGGAAACAACATGATGATGGCAGCAGTTCATCATATTATTTACAATTAAGTTAACAAAGCAGCATAGACAAGTAGCAATAAGTGAGCATGATGTACTGCACAGGTCAAGTCAAGGTGTCGAGGAGCAATGAAAACGAACATAGCAGCATGCATGATCAAGACAGTACAACTAACTACATGGTACATCCCAAACAAGTGTTCAAGGCAGAACACAAGAACAAATGCAAGTTAATACACAACAAACAAGGTGCTAGAGTGGCAATTCATTCACATGTAGTATGTAAATCAATTCAGGATGTATACATGCAGCAAACAAGAGAGCAGTTTTTAAAATGATTCCAGAAATTCACAAATAGCTAAGATTTATTTCCAAAAAAATGGCACGACAGTTTACGTTTTCAAAAATTATACTCAACATTTTTGGCAAGAAGTTAATGTGTGTGTTTCCAATCACTGTACAAATAAACATTTGAATCTGCATGATGCGGCAAGGGAGAAAAATTCTTCCTGTTTCTACATGAGCCTATATGGGAAAAGTTTAGTTTCTTCAAAAAATAAACATTCATGTCTATCAATTATTTCCAGATTTACAAATGAGTCACATCATAAATCAGGGATAGATATTGTCTCCAAAGTATATGGCATGATTTTTTTTAAATCAAACAAGGAGCAAACAAAATCCATTTCTGGAAAGAAAATTCAATCACACAAAACATTCTCGGCAAGATCATTCTTTCAAGGCAAGGTATCATTTTAATTTTCCATAAGGGCAGAAGCATGACTAGTTTCATTGGTTGATTCAGGATAAATTTGTAGAGCACCTTCAAATCCAAGACATTTTTTCAGTCGAGCAATTCTAGGCAAAATTTCTTCAATTAATCAAAGCCATATCATCAAAGACGAAGTTTTTTTCAAGTAATCAATTTTTTTTAAAATCATCAAGGCAATTTACAAAGGGATTTGAAACCGTCATGCCAAAAGGGGAAATCATAAATTCAATTTCATTTCAAATCAAAGGAAATCAAAAAAGGGAAACTCGAAATCAGCCAAGCCATTATCAAGTGAAATCAGTGGCTAGGGTTTTCTATACCCAGTATTATTCACACCAATTCATCATCGGCAATAGAGAAGATCGAAACCGCAAATCAACTTGAGAGCAATTTTAAGAAAGAATTTTCAAATAACTCACATTTTTTTAAGAGTTTCGATCGCCTGAAATTCCCCAAAACAGTGAAGCAAGGAGCATCGCAAATCAGTCGACACCATCAAGTGATTAAATGCCACTAAGATTCAAATAATTTCCAGTCAATTTCAATTTGGGGACAAAAAGAGAAACCCTAGTTTTTTATTTTGGGATCGCAGCCGCCATTTCTAATTTCCAGAGACAAAGTGATCGGGTCAAAACAATTGCTAGAGTCTGTAAAATTTAGGTTACTGGTTACGGGGTCGTAATCAGGGGAAATCTAATCGAGGGGATATCGGTCAGTCAAGGGTTTTGAGCATAGGTTTAGAATAGGAGAAGGGTTTGCGAGTGTACATGGTCTTGTATGCGGGACCTGTTCTATCACCTACTAGAAACCTTAGGAATGCAACAGTAGTCAGGGTTTTGCCGAAGCTGGGTATATCTGTGTGTGATTTATTTTCTGCATTTCTGTTTCTGCTATATTCTATGATCTGTTTATTATTATATATCCCTTAGATTTTTAATTCAGTTAAAAATTGTGATAAACCCTATTCATCCCCCCTCTAGGGTTAATCTAGATCCAATGATATGGTTAGTTAATGAGTGATTAATGGGTTGAGTTGTCGTAACATTCGTTTATATGATGTTTGTTTAAATCCAAGTAAATAAGCTTGGGAAACATTTTCCAAATATATCATAGATGTTTTCTAAGCATAGTGTAACACTCCAAAATATAATACACTATAATTACACATGAAGATAATAAAACTTAATTATATACTCAGATTTAAGTGAAATAGCATTACCGTTGTGTTCGTCTCGGAATTCTGGTTAAGATAGACCCTAAGTTTGCGTAAAACGGACAAAGTACGAAGAAGTTATAGGCTCTAGAAGTTTGTATACACGTAAGGAGCTTATGTATAAATATAAGTTAAAATGAATTCCAGAATTTCGAATGAAGCAAGCAGGGAAGGAAGCGGGAAATGTCCAAAGGGGACGACCCACTCCAGCTCGGGTCGACTTATAGGTCGACCCAAGGGTGTCTTGGTCGACCAATGGGTAGGTAGGCCGACCTAACCCTAATCCAGGCAGATTTTGCCTAATGAACCTAGACTTTTTTGTGATTCTATTCATGCTGACTCAGCATGACTTGTACGGTTCAGAATTAAAACCGAAAATCTAAGGGTTGATGTTGTCTCGTAACTTTATAAATAGATGGCTTCCCTCATTCACAATTCATAAAAATTCTTCATATCTTCTTCTGACTCCATGAAATTATCCTGAAAATTATAAAAAAATAATGGGGGAATGCTGCTAGAGACTGGATCAAGTAGAGACAACATCAAGACATGCATATACACAAATTGGGTTGGACTTGGACTTCCTACAACATAATTTTATATAATTATTTTCACCAAGACCCACTATGAGTTTATGTTATATGCATATCTAATTTATTAGGCGTTGAACATGACACTTAAATAAAACTGGCCAGGTTCTGCGGTGTTAGTAAAATAAATGTTATACATGTTACACTGTTAATCACCTATGCCGTTAGAATCAGTTATATATATACCTGTGATGTAGGATAAATAACAAGTTTTACATATGCATGTGATGTTGGATAAATAACAAGCTAAATGTATTTGTCTTCCTTTTCCCATTTTCTATGTTTATTTTTGCCTATATGCCTACGTGATTTGATTCTATTCTTCTTCCTCTGTTTTTTCCCTTTTTATTTTATGCCAAGCCTAAAATATACCCAAATAGAGTATGCTTATATTTGGAGAAATAATGAATGTTATAAAAGAATAATTTAGGCATGTTATTTAGTTCAACTGATTGATTAGAATTTGGGAAAAAGATGAATATACATGTTTAGACTTGCTGACAATGTGTAGATACTTGTGTAAATGGACGTTATGCATAAACCTTTAACTTGAGAATGTAGTTGATGAATAATATGCATATGAATTGGAAATGTTAGTTTGAGCTAAAACTGACATTTAGTAAATGACATGTAAAATTACAATCATGCTTATTAATAAACCTAAATCTACTAGGTTAAGTATAAATATTAATAAGCTAAGAGGTCCCTCATCTGCTGTTGTATCGGGTTTTTGTGACTCTCAAATCCTAGTTATTTGGGGGCACAAGCTTAAGGGGTTTGGCTTGTGTCAATCTGTTATTTGGAACCCGTATCAGTCAATATCCCTGTGTATCTTATAATGAGGGTCCTACAATACATAGGGGCCAGGGAACACTTTACTTAACTGGATAGTAAGAGGTATACATGGGGGTGGTTACGGGCGCGCTCTGACAGAGTCATGAGCATGCATGGATCCGACTAGGGAAGATAAGACGCTATAACACCAGTAAATAGGCCTGTGTTATATAGCTACTATGTTAGGGAGTGGTACACCCTACTACTGTGGTTGACACAGAGAATATACGTAGTAGGGAGCCAATCGCTTGGGTAGTAATTAGGGTACACCTAATCCTGCTTTTTAAACCTGTTGTTTACTTCTGCAGTTAATCCTACTGATATGTGATCGTATTGAACTTGTTATGCTAGTATTGGTGCAAACATAACATGTTTTGGGATATAAATGTGAAGCATTACCCGATCATAAGTTTATTCCTATTATTTTGTCCATCTTGCTATTATGTTTAGTTTAGTTTACCTACTATGACAATGTATCTTTCTCATCTAGTCTTATTTTCCTACTTTGACATTCCTATTTTATTCATGTTTGTAAATCATAAGAACTCGCCAGACATTGTATCTAGCCCTTTTTCTTTCTTCTCTTTCTTCCTTCACCCCAAGCCCTCAATGTGGCAATGCTCAACGGTGACTAGGATTTCTCTTACAACTTGGACTTGACTTGGATTTCTTGTGATGTATCGTTTTGACTTGCTCTCTACTTTAGTATGCCTTATGGCGAGGGATATGATTTTATGTACTCTGATATTTTATTTCATGAGATACTTTGTAAGACAGATTTGATATAGTTTGCTCGTTGTAACTAGTATTGGTGTATTTCTGAAACTATGCTTTGTTTCTTTCATAATAAAGTTTAAAATTTTCCGCTGCTTATTTTATCTGTCTTGTATATTCTCTACAATGATTAACTGTTGCGCTGCACAAAACTTTATGCATTCTCTTATAAGTGACATTAACGGACGTGAGGTTTCGTATTTGGTATTAGAGCTGAAGGTTACAAGATCAGAGAAAAAGTTTTTTAAAATTGGTTTTAAAAGCAAAGTATTTTCAAGTAAAAAACTGTTTTTCAAAAACATATCCCCTCAAGCCACAGTCAATATTATCTTGATCTCTTGTTAAATCCTTTTTCTTTCTTTTCAGCATGTCTGGGGAACCCATTCTTCCCGAGGGCATTCCATTGCTGATATGGTTCTGTAGATATCTTGAGGCTACGGCACCTTTCGGAGGCCAAGGGGATGCTCCTCCCCTAGCTACAGTCGTTGTTCCTCTACCTCCACGAGTAGATAACTTCTCTATGTTATGCAAAGACTTTGCACTATGGGAGGAAAACTATTATGTGGTATTGGAAGCTCTGTTGAAGCACAGAATTGGCTATGAGAGACAAAAAAACTTGTTAGGACTTTTTGAGGTTGACGAGCGAAGGAAATTACAATTCGCTGCATGGCAACTTAAGGATGAGGCTTCCTATTGGTGGGAAGTAACACAAGTTGAACAACCAGTGGTGACTTGGGATAACTTCAGGCAGAGATTCAAAATGAAATTCTTATCTCAGGTAAAGAAGGGACTGCAAATGGAAAGGTTCTTGTTTTTAAAACAAGGGGACATGCCGATTAAGGAGTATGCGAATAAGTTTTAATCAACAACGAGGTTTAGACTAGAATACGCCCCATAAGAAGGCACTTAGAATTGCGAGAGGGTTGAATGAACCTCTCCAATGGCTTGCTTTGTCCCATATACCGATGGAAGCAACTTTTGAAAGGCTAGTTAATATGGTGCTTATACACAAGGATGGCAAGGAAGAAGAGAAAGAGACTAAGATTGAGGAGATTCGAGCTAAGGGCAAAAAAAAATGGTGGCTCGAGAAAGGAAAGCAACAGAAGAAAGGTGGAAAGCCCAACAAGGCTCAGATCAAGAAAGATAGAAAGTGTCATGGTTGTAGAGCTATGGATCATTTTGTAAAAGACTGTCGAAAGCGAAGGGAGCTTTCTTTAATTGTGGACAGATGGGACACTTCACTAAGAAATACCCTAGCAAGCAAGGACAAAGGGCAGGAACTTCTGGACAAGTGCATGCTTTAGAAGCTAGTGGACCTGATCGAGGTAGGAAAGTCACGGTTGAAGATTTTATTTCCATTTTTGACTATCATATTCAAACCCTCTTCGATTATGGTGCTTCACACTCATTTATATCCAGTTCTTTAGTAGATAGTCTACACCTTAATACTAGTATAGTCTCTAAACCTGTAATAGTCTCAAACCCATAAAAAGATCAGCTCATTTATCCATAATGTGTAGGGGTTCGAGAATTTCTATCTGGGGCGTCAATTTTGAATGCGATGCATATGTACTGAGGTTTATGGGCTATGGTTTGGTTCCAGGCATGGATTAGCTAGCCATGTATGGTGCCATCCTTGATTACGAAAAGTGAGTGGTTAGACTTCTTTCTTGTCATGGTTGGAATCTCGAAATTTCCTACGACCCACAGAGGTCGATAATGTTCATTTTTATAGAAACACTTGATACTTCTGTTGATGACTTGCGATTTATGCCCATTGTTAGGGAATACCCATATGTGTTTGAGGAGGTTAAGGGACTACCTCCAAAGCGTGAGATAGACTTCTGGATTTACATGGTAGAGAACGCGAAGCTAGTCGCTCTACCAGTGCGCCACATGGCTCCTAAGGAAAGGAAGGAGCTCAGCAAGCAAGTAGGGGAGCTATTTGAGATATTTTTTATTAAACAAAGCATTTTAGAATGTGGAACTCCATTCATCTTTGCAACTAAGAAAGACGGCTCAGTTTGTCTGTTTATGGATTATAGGGAGCTGAATAAGCTCACTAAGAAAAATAGTCACCCACTACCGAGAATTAACGACCTGTTTGATCAGCTAGTTGGCTCGTCATTTTCTCACAAATGGATCTGGCCATAGGGCTTCGTCAGTTGAGATTGGAAGAGGACAACATAGATAAGACTGCATTCAGAACTCTAGATGGCTTCTTTGAGTGGTTAGTTATGGCTATTGGGTTAACCAGTGCACCAACCTATTTTGTGGACTTGATGAGTAGGGTGTTTAGGGAGTTTCTAAACAAATTTGTGGTAGTCTTTGTGGATTACATTATTATCTTCTCAAAGAACGAGGAACATGCCCCACACTTAGGAGAGGTTCTACGCACCCTTAGATCACATCAACTCAAGGCAAAGTTTTCTAAGTGTCATTTTTGGAGAAAGGAAGTAAAGTTCCTAGGGCATGTGGTCCCCATGGATGGGATAGCAGTAGACCCCATGAAAGTCATTGCAGTTCAAGATTGGAGGGCTCCAAATAATGCAACTTAGGTGAGAAGTTTTCTAGGGTTGGTGGGTTACTATACAAAGTTTATCAAAGATTTTGCACGGGTACCAGTACCACTTACCTGGTTGACGAAAAAGAACTTAACTTTCTCATAGAGCATTGATTGTGAAGATGCTTTTCAGATATTGAAGATGGCTCTGACAACAGTCCCAGTTCTGGCTCTCCTAAATGGAAACAAGATGTTTACGGTTTATACCGATGCTTGTGGCACAGGACTTATGATGCAAGAGGGAAGGGTAGTATGCTATTGAAGTAGACAATTGAGGGTCCATGAAAATAACTACCCAACCCATGACCTAGAGTTGGCTGCTATAGAGTTCGCGTTGAAGTCTTGGTGACACTATCTACTTGGATAAAAATTTGAGCTATATACAGAACATAAGTCGCTCAAGTACTTGTTCTCGCAAAAGGATCTCAACCTAAGGCAACAACGGTGGACGGAGTTCCAAGCTTCTTACGACTTCGAGATAGCTTTTACCCCAAGAAAAGTTATTGTAGTGGCGGACGCACAAAGTTGGCAGAGGATGACTTTGAGTCCTTTATTCATAGTAAGGTGGAGCTTGGAGTACATCTCACTTTTGATTTTAATCCTTCTACGAGTTTCACATTTGGATTGCTATCATCTTTAGAGGTGTGGCCTACTCTATTGGAGCGAGTTGGATCTATGAAACGGGAGGACCCACTGATTTCAAACATCTTGGACAAACTCAATAGAGGAGAGACTTGTAGTCGCTTTGCAGATATACGTGATGATATGGGGTGGCTAAGACGAAACGGAAGGCTACGTGTCCCTAAGATTGGGAATTTCTTAAGGCAGTGCTTGAGGAAGCTCATTATTCTTGGATGACTATCCATATGAGCGGCGACAAAAATGTATCGAGACATAAAGAGGGTTTTTTTTGGACTGGCGTGAAGAAAGATGTGGTGGAATTTGTAGCTCGAAGCATGTAACAACCCGGAAAATCAGAACCAATTTAAAAATTTTATTTTAGCTATTTCATTGAATTTTGAATATTTAAAATAATTTATTTTGAATAATAACGATTTAAAATTTATTTAAATCGAAGTTAGAACGAATATATTTATTTTAATTTTAAAAGGAATTAGAAATAGCACAGTAGTTTGAAATTTTAAATCTGAACTTTGACTGAATGTAAAGGATTCAAAATAAAACAGATTTTAGTGAAACCAAAAATATCTAATTCTTTTTAAAAATATCTTTCCAACAAATCCAAAAAATCAAAATTTCACAGTGGAAATAAAAAGTTATGGCCAGTTGAATATTTAGAATAGTCGCTATGGAATATAGTATAATTTATAGCCCGTATAAAAGGCCATTATACAAACGACCTCCGTTTTCGACAAAACGAATTTTGTCGGATCTGGAATGTATAATTATTGCTAATTTTAATTTTCCATAATTGTTGGAATTAATTTGTGTGCGTAGTAAATTAAACTGTGTTCGGTAATTTCTATTAAATTTAATCGACCGTTAAAAAAGGCCATTTTTCAAACGGTCTCCAAATTCGACGAAACTAATTTTATTAGGACCGTATCATCAAAACATAGCTAGATTTACTTTTCGGGAATTTTCGGAGTTCGTATGTGGCCCCAGTGAATTTAAATGTACGATCGAATTACTTAAATAAATGATTTAATTCTAAATTAAAGAAAACAGGCTAAAAACAATCGTTTGGGCTGACGGTACCTAGCCCATTAGTTCCGAAACAGGGGCAATTAGGTATAAACAACTTTTGTTATGCTGGATTTGGAGTCCGTATAGATTAACGGGTGATTCTTTTATTAAATAATTAATTAATATAAAATATACTGTATAAAATACGGTTGAATATGCTAAACCCTAATTCAGAATTCACGGCCGCCACCTGCTTCTTTTTCATGGCCATAAACGATCAATTCTTCCTCCATTAAATTCCCTAAATCCACTCAATAAAATTAGTCCATCCCTTTGAGGATATCGTAGAGATTGTTCCCTTCTTCACATCAGTACGGACAACACCCCGTATAGTCGCGAATTGAAGGAGAATCACGCACCCGAACCCGACCAGTCCGCAGCGCCGTCGCCTCCTCTGGTGCTGATCGCGCCTGACTGCGTAGGGCCCCCTACGTGCGCCTACCCGGGTGCTCCGACGCTGCAGTGGTCGATCCTCCCCTCGTGCTTCCAATTGCATGGAAAATCGAACCCTAGCGTTGAACAAAGTGGAAAACATACGATCGTGTTATCTGTGAAGAGGAAGAAGGGTATAAACCTATTTTTAAATATTTAATTAATGTATTTAAAATGTTTTCTACCTTAATTACATCATAACTCGCTCATACTGAATCAGAATTAAGCGATTACAGATCTGTTACAATCGTGAGTCTGAGATCTACATTGCATGACTGACTAGAACCAATTCTGAGCAGATCGAATTTTGTTCAAATTTCAGATTGGAATCATTCAAATTTAAATGATTGTGAGAAATCTATTTATTTCTTCTTTTTAAATAATTAGAAATAATCCTGATTTTATTGTCACCAATCTATAGTTAATTCCTATTTATTAATATTCATGATTTGATCTGTGCTGGATGTAGTATGTAGATCTGTTTGTTTGGTGATATTGTATGGTGATAAAATTGTTAAAAACATATATATCTATAGTGATAAAATTGTTAAAAACATATAGATAAATTTGTTGCAATAAAGTGAGTGAAACAAAAATATATAATTTTTGTTTAGATAAAATGATCAAATTAGAATCATTGGACAAAATTCATTATTTTGTTAGTTAAAATAGTGGAACCAAGAATTATCCTTTTTGGGTTCATTAGAATAGTTGATTTAAAAGAATTATCATGTTGTTGTTTGGAATAAGTGGACAGAACTTGTCATTTTTGTTAAATTGGAACTATTGGATAAAAAAATTCATTTTTGTCAAAATTAGAATAGTTGCATTGGAATTGTCATTTTGGTTTAAATTAAATTGGTCAAAACAAAATTGAACATTTTTGTTTAAATCAAATTGTTATAAAGGAAGAATATGAAATATCAATTTTTGTCTAATTATTGAATTAGAATTTTCAACAAATATGAAAAACCAAATTTTGACTATTTGTTGAATTAGAATTTTCAACAAATATGAAACACCAATTTTTTTCAATTCTTGAATTAGAATTTTCAACAAATATGAAACATCAATTTTTGTCTATCTGTTGAATTAGAATTTTCAACAAATAGCAAACACCAATTTTTGTCAATTTTTGAACTAGAATTTTCAACAAATATGAAACATCAAATTTTGTCTATTTGGTGAATTAGAATTTTCAACAAATATGAAACACCAATTTTTGTCTGTTTGTTGAATTAGAATTTTCAACAAATAGGAAACATCATTTTTTGTCAATTTGTTAAATTAGAAATTTCAACAAATATTAAACATCGGTTTTGTCATTTTGTTGAACTAGAGCTTTCAACAAAAAATAAAATATACAATTTTTTTTGTCATTTTTGTTGAATTAGAGTTTTCAACAAAAATAAAATACGTAGTTTTGTCATTTTGTTGAACTAGAGTTTTTAACAAAAATGAGATATCAAATTTATCATTTTGTTGAACAAAGAAGTCTCACCAAAAATGAAATATCAACTTTTGTACATTTTGTTGAATTAAAATAGGAATTAAGAACATGTTCACGCTTCAAATAAAAACATGATTTTATTAGAAATTCACATTTTTAGTGTCTAGAATAAAATATAGAAAAAGGTTCATGTTTTAAAATGAAAACATGTTTTACATTAAAAATTCACGTTTTAATGTAATGTTAAAAATTGGACAAATATTCATGTTCTAAAAATGAAAACATGTTTTACATTAAAAATTCACTTTTTAATGTAATAATAGAAGTTAGACAAATATTCATGTTTTAAAATGAAAACATGTTTTACATTAAAAATTCATTTTTTTAATGTAATGATAAGAATTGGACAAATATGCTTGTTTTAAAATAAAAACATGTTAACATTAAAAACTTTGTTTTTAATGAAATGAATGAATCACTAGAAAATGTTCATTTTAAAACAAAGGCATGTTAACATTAAAAATATCATTTTTTATAAAAGAATGATTCATATGAAAATTGTTCATATTTGAATAAAAGTGTTGAAACATTAAAATCAAAATTCTTAATGTAAAGTTTGATTTATTGGAAATATTGACTATTTGAATAAAAATGTTGCAACATTAAAAATTCCAATTTTAATGTAAAAGTGATTCAGTAGAAAATATATGTTAGAGAATATTTATATGTTAAAACATTATTTTTAACATGCTAGAAGGAAGGAAAATGAAAACATCATTTTCATACCTCTTGTTTAAAATAGAATGGTTAACAAATTGATGCATCAAATATGCTTTAGAATTTGTGTGTAAATCTAGGAATCATTTCTATTTGCAATGCATATATTAGAATTTATATGCATTGTTATAATTACATTTCTATTTGCAATGCATATATTAAAATTTATATGCATTGTTAAAATTACATTTTTATTTGCAATGCATATATTAGAATTTATATGTATTGTTAAAATTACATATTTATATGCATTGTTAAAATTACATTTCTATTTGCAATGCGTATACTAGAATTTATATGCATTGTTAAAATTACATTTTTATTTGCAATGCATATATTAGAATTTATATGCATTGTTAAAATTACATATTTATATGCATTGTTAAAATTACATTTCTATTTACAATGCATACACTAGAATTTGTATGCATAGTAAAATTACATTTTTATTTGCATTGCATATATTAGAATTTATATGCATAGTTTAGATTACATTTTTATTTATAATGCATATATTAGAATTTATATGCAAAGTTAAAATACCATTTTATTAACAACTCATACATTAGAATCTGTATGAATTATTTTTATTGTAAAAACATTCACTGAAAACTTTATACAAATAAAACATTCCCTTTTTATTTGTTAAAGTTTAAAACAGAAATACAAATAAAAATTAGCTTTTTATTTGTCATTGGTTCAATTGTCATGTAAAGGAAATATATTTGTTTTACATTGTGAATATGTGGATATGATATGCCAATAAAAACATTCTTTTTTTTGGCATGTTAAACACGCTAATGGAATCGTCGAATGGTTTATTTTAATATATTATTATGTATATAAATTAAAATTAAACGAATCGCGCATGGTAGTTCGTATTTCCGAATCGTAACTTTATACCATTATACTAAATGATCCAACCGCCGGATTTTCCCAAACCTAGAGCCATAAGGACCGCTTTGGGAAGATCTTTCCAACGATATAAATTTTGTTAAAATCCAACGGTTAGATTTGAGATAAGTGTAAATCAAATTTTGATAAAAACAGCGCCAGGACCGCCCATTGACCCAAAGCGTCGTTAGATTAATTTAGCAATTTTTATATAAATAAAAATAGCGATAAATCGTTATTAAATACTATTAACGATATGAAATGGTTTTGAACTATACATATCCGAGAATCATTTGAAAAGACCGAGTTCAATCTCATTTCAAATGATTATACGACGATTTAAATCGAAGATATTAAAGACGGCGTTTAAAGACCAATAATATTCACATCGAATGGATAACTACTGATGCCCGACGTTGGTCAGCTCCCAGTAAAGGGTTAAAGTGGTAGTTATCTGGACGTACTTGTTGATTGCCCGGATAAGCGAGCACGTCTCTTCCGTATTGGACATACGGGACGAAGAATAAGGTGTCTCTGGTTTCGTTCAGACCCAGAACGGACTTGTAAATGGATGTGTGTCTGACATTGGATTTCATTCTATGTAAATTGATTTTTACTCAATATATATCTGTTGGTGGCGGAGGATTTATTCTCTTGCTTAACACCCTTCTCTGAGACACATGAGCTCAAAGGTTATATATTGTTAATTATCGATCGCATGAATTGCCAATGTGACATGCCAAATGCAAATGATCAAGGCTTTTGTTGAAAACAGAGTCTTGTGGATGATGATCAAAGCATATCCTATTTCGGCATAGCTTTGTGTATAATGTTACCTCGCGAGCCTCACACCCCGGTAAGAGTCAGAAACGGGACAAGGGAACGTGGGGAGTGCACACGTTTCTTTCTAGCTAGAAGTGGTATCAGGGTTTTGCAAGCCCTGACATTTTACTTATGTGGTTGATGGATTATGAGGCGCCTCGAATTTATTGGTCGATAGTGACCAAATTATAAGTTCAATAGGACCAGGAAACGTGTGTTCAGGAATTGCCAATCCACTAAGGTATATTTGTGAACCGGCCCTGCAGGATCCAAGGGTTCACTGTGGGGGATCCTGGGACATTGCTAGAGTGTCTTGAATCGATAAGGAGATCGTCTCTAGCCTTGACTCATAACAAAAACCCAATTTCCAATACGACATTCCAGTTTTGATTGTAAACTTATGTATGGCGACATAGTATATGGTAGTTATGTCGTCTAGGATTGATACATTTACTTTGCAGTATTTTATAACCGATTAGACACTAATAATAATATTAAAACATTATTTTCCACGTATCAAGCATGTTTGATCATTATAAGACAAAACTCTATCCTCCAGTTTGCGTTGCATTGTGTGATGGGACTTGAGTCTTATAATGATTTCATTTTCTAAAAAGCATTGTGTTGTTTTTTGAATTAAAATTTATTAAACTTATGCACCGGCAAACCAATGGAGTAAACCTGTTCCGCGTTAGCGGCATGGTCCTGTGATTAGCCATATTGTTAGTTAAGAAAGATTTCTCATACCAGTCCCATGACTGACTCGTAGTTTGTTTCACTTTGCAAACTCGGGTGACCTCTTTTCTCATGGGCAACCAAGTGACAGGTTTAGGTATGGATACATTCTGGACTGAAGCTTTCTTAAGAAGATGAAGACATTTTTCTTTTTATCTTTTTTATTTCCTTTGAGACATTTAGACATTATTGATCTATGTTGTATTTGATGGAGTTGAGACTTATTTCTCTTTTTGTTGAGACTTCTATTTGCTAAGTGTATCCTGTAACTGCATACTCTGATGTCTTTGATGTTATGATGTGATGACATTTCTATTTCCATTGCAATGATTTATGTGTTATGGTTGTTATCTAAGATCTACTATTGTTGTAATTATGTTATGCTCCTTTGAGTATCCTTGCTTTCGTACTACGGAAGTTTGGGGTCGCCACAATGCATGACTTGCCAATGAGTAAAGCTGAATAAAAGAAACCTAGTGGATTGCTTCAACCATTAGATGTCCCATGGTGGAAGTGGAGAGCATCTCTATGGACTTCATCGATGGATTGCCTTCATCGAGGAAGGGAAATATGATCATTTAGGTGATAGTGGATAGACTTACAAAGAGTGCTCATTTTATTCTTGTGAAGAGAAGGGGGATGGAATCATGGCTAGCGTCAGCTTATCTTCGAGTTATAGTTTGATTGCATGGGGTACTTTCTAGTAAAGTGAGTGACCGCGACACTATCTTTACTATCGAATTTTGGAAAAGCTTACAAGAGGCGTTAGGAACATGGCAACGTTTGAGCACAGCATACCACACTCAGACAGATGGACAGACTGAGTGAGTGAATAGAGTTCTTGAGGATCTTTTAAGCTTGTGTATACTAAACTTTGGAAGGATTTGGGAAGAGAATCTTCCTTTGGTAGAGTTTGCCTACAACAACAGTTACCAATCCAGCATAGGCACGACACTGTTCGAAGCATTATACGGACGACCTTGTAGATCGCCGACTTGTTGGCGGAAGTCTATGGAGAAACTTCTACTTGGACCAAAAATGATTCGAGACACTTACGAGAAGATTGATCTTATCTGCCAAGAACAAAAACCGCTCAAGGCAAACAGAAATCTTTTGCCGATAAAAGCAGGACCGACTTGGAATTCAAAGTAGGAGATATGGTCTTCGTTAAAGTGTCACTCCTAAGGAATGTAGTTTGCTTTGGCTCAGTAGCTAAGTTGGCACCAAGAATTGTAGGGCCATTCCCTAGAGTAGAGAGGATAGGACAGATGGCTTATAGGATCAAGCTAACGAATAGACTGGCGGGCGTATGCGACGTATTTCATGTTTCCCATTTGATGAAACATCTCCATGATATAGCAGAGATAGTAGAGCCGAGCACTCTTGAGGATGTAGAAGTTGATAAGGAAGCATCAGTAAAACGAGTTCCTACTCATATCCTTGGATCAGAAATCAAGAAGCTATGCGATAAGGAAACCAGATTGGTTAAAGCGCAATGGGTAGAAGACCGTGAAGATGAGACGTGGGAGCTGAAAGATAATATTTGCTCTTTTTATCCTTTTCTTTTTGAGAGTATGTCCTCAAGCTTTTATTTTGTATTTTCTTCAATCATTGGAGTCATTTATCCTATCGTTCACACCTTTCGATCTTTAGGTAGAATCCAATGGTTGAAAACATGTGTTTGAAACATGTTATGATGGATGGTTGCAAGTGGATGCAAGTGTTTTCTAGTGGTTGCTCGTGGATGCAAATACACACACTAGGCACTAGATTAACTCAATCACTTACATATTGCATATGGATGTGTGTGCATCTTAGATTTTCTATGGGTGGAAATGGATGTATCGTCGTATGGATGTTGTATTTGGATAAATGATTGTGCACACATGTAGAGTTTATATGTTATGCTACCACTATTTGCATGCATTTTGGATTCATGGCACAAACATATATTGCATTAAGGAGGTCAACTGAATCAGTGGACCGCCTAATTTTCACATTAGTGTAAGGACATATACACACAACACTTTGCATAAGTTCATACAAACATTAGAAATCTCTTAAGGACGATGGACGCCTATGGATGGTGAATGAGTAGATGGATGTTAGGATAGTAACATTCTTCTAGAATGGAGATTTCGGGACGAAATCCTTTAAGTAGGGGAGAATGCAACACCCTAAAATATAATACACTGTAACCATACATGAAGATAATAAACAACTTAATTAAATACTCAGACTTAAGTGAAACCGGCATTACAGTTGTGTTGATCTCAGAATTTTGGTTAAGATAGACTACAAGTTTGCATAAAACGTACAACGTATGAAGAAGTTATAGGCCCTAGAAGTTTATATACATGTAAGGAGCTTATATATAAATATAGGTCAAAATAAGATTCCAAAATTTTGAACGAAGTAAGCGGGGAAGGAAGCGGGGAAGGAAGCGGTAAAATGTCCCCATAGGATGACCCACTCTAGCCCAGGTCGACCCATAAGTCGACCCAAGGGTCTTTGGGTCGACACATAGGTCGACCAAGGGGTAGGTGGGTCGACTAAACCCTGATCTAGGCAAATTCCGCCTGATGAACCTAGACTATTTCCTGACTCTATTCATGCTAACTTAGCATGACTTGTACGGTTCATATTTAAAACCTAAAATCTAAGGGTTGACGTTGGCTTTATAACTCTACAAATAAATGGATTCCCTAATTCACAATTCACGCAAATTCTCCATATCTTCTTCTGTGTCCATGAAATTATTCTGAAAATTATAAACAAATAATAGGGGAATGCTGCTAGAAATTTGATCAAGCAGGGACAACAACAAGACTTGCATACATACAACTTGGATTGGATTTGGACTTCCTATGACATAATGTTATATAATTATCTTTACCAAGACTCACTGTGAGTTTTCGTTGTCTACATTTCTAATTTATTAGGCCTTAAACATGAGAGTTAAATAAAACTGGTTAGGATCTACAATGTTAGTAAAATAAATGTTATACCTGTTTACACTGTTAATCACCTATGCCATTAGAATCAGTTATATGCATGCATGTGATGTGGTATAAATAACAAGTTATACATATGGCTGTGATGTTGGATAAATAAAAAGTTAAATATGTCTATCTTCCTTTTCCCTTTTTCTATGTTTATTTTCATTCTTGCCTATATGCCTACGTGATTTGATTCTACTCTTTTTCCACTATTTTTTTCCTTTTTATTTTACGCCAAGCCTAGGCTATACCCGAACAGAGTGTACGTATATTTGGGGGTAATATGAATGTAATAAAAGAAGAATTTAGGCATGTTATTTACCTGGACTGATAGATTATAATTTGAGAAAAAGGATGAATATACAAGTTTATACTTGCTGATAATGCATAGATACTTGATGTGAATGGACATTATGCATAAACATGTAACTTGAGAATGTAGTTGATGATTAATATGCATATGAATTGGACATGTTAATTTGATCTAAATGTGACATTTTGTAACATGTAAAATTATAATCACGCTTCTTAATAAACCTGAACCTGCTAGGTTAAGTATATATATTAATAAGCTAAGAGGACCTCATCTGCAGCTATATCGGGTGCGTAGGACTCTTAAATCCTAATTATTTGAGGGAAAAAGCTTATGGGTTTGTCTTGTGTTAATCGTCTATTTGGAACCCATATCAATCAGTATCCCTATAGGTATCTTGTAATAGGGGTCCTGCACTAGGTAGGGGCCAGGGCTTGCTTTACTGAACTAGAAAGTAAGAGGTTCACATGGGGGTGGTTACGGGCGCGTTACGACAGAGTCAAGAGTGTGTGTGGATCCGACTTAGGAAGATAAGACACTATATGTAATAACCCGGAAAATCTGGGCCAGTTTAAAATTTTTATTTTGGCAATTTTAGTGAAGTTTGAACATTTAAAATAGATTATTTTAAATATTATCGACGAGAAATTTATTTTGAATGGAATTCGAACGTATATATTATATACGTCGTCGTTAGAATATAAATAATTATATATAATTATAAATAGAATTGAAAATGGCGCGGTAGTTCGATAATTCGATTTCAAACTTCAATTGAATGTACCGGGTGCAAAACAATCCGGATTTTAGTGAAACCAAAAACATTAGGATCTAATTGATAATATCTTTCCAACGAATCCGACAAATCAAGATTTCATAGCGGGAATCAAAAGATATGTCCAGTTGAAAATTCTGAATAGTCGCTATGGAATTCAGGCCCTTAAAAATAGACATTTTGCAAACGACCTCGGATTTCGACGAAACTACTTTTGTTGGGTCCGGGATGTCAAATTATTGCTAGATTCCAAATTTCATAATTTTTCGAATCAATATGTGAGCGTGGCAAAGGAAAACGCGTTTGACCAGTTTCAGTTGATTTTAATCGACTGGAAATTGGCCATTTTTCTAACGGTCTCAGAATTCGACGAAACTAGTTTTGTTAGGACCGTATCGTCAATACGAAGCTAGAAAATATTTTTATGGGATTTTTAGAGTTAGTATGTGACCCCGGTAAATTGAAATGTACGTTTGAAATTTAATATAATGATTTAAATGTAAATTTAACGGAAACTGATCGTAACGTTCGAATCAACCTATGATACAGGTCCCATTGTGTTCGGAATGGGGGTAATACGCTATGGACGACAGGCGGCGGGCCTCGTTTAGAGGTCGTATGTAAAAGTCAACTTTTAGAAATTAAATAATATAAATATAAAATAAAATAAAATAAAAACATCCCTTCTTCCCCTTTTTATTCGTTCTGGCCCCCCCCCCCCATTCATTCTGAAAATCGAAAACGAAAAAAAAAAAAAGAGCAAGCAAGGCGATCGACGGAAGGGGGAAGCCCTTGCCGCCCACCACCGCCGCTGGCTCGAAGAGCCCCCCCAGGCGCCAGGGCCACCGCGACTTTCTCCCCCCCCCCCCCTTCCTATCGCGATCTCCCCCTTCCCCTCACCAAAACCGCCGCCACCAAGCTCTGCGACCACCCACACTTCCCTCCCTCGATCCACGAACCAGAAATCGCCACCCCCCCGAACTGCGAGCCGAACCACCGCCGTCGAGTCTCCAGCTCCAGCGTCCCCTCCGTTTCCGCTCGTAGCAGCGACCCCCCCCCCCCCTTCTAACTCAGAAAAAGGTGAGTTTTTAATGTTTTATTTTAATTTAAAAACTGATTATATTTTATGTTATAAAGCAATGATTTTTATTTAGGAAACTTTAAATTAGAAAAGGTAAAAAACTTTAAATTAGAAAGGGTGAAAACTGTAAATTAGAAATGGGTAAAAATCTGATTTAATTTTTATTTACTTTTATAAAGTCTTGAATTTTATTTATATGAAATAATGATTTTTATATAAAGGGAGATTATATTTTTATATAATAGCAAAAAGGTTTAAATTTTTATATAGAGTAAAGATTCGATTTTTTTTATATTGAATAGCATAATAAAAATAGGATTTTTATATGTTGAACTTCGAAATAAAAATAGGATTTTTATATGTTGAACTTCGAAATAAAAATAGGATTTTTATATGTTGAACTTCGAAATAAAAATAGGATTTTTAGATGTTGAACTTCGAAGTAAAAATTCGATTTTTATATATTGAATAGCAAAGTAAAAATGTGATTTTTATATATTGAATAGCAAAGTAAAAATTCGATTTTTATATATTGAATAGCAAAGTAAAAATGTGATTTTTATATATTGAATAGCAAAGTAAAAATGTGATTTTTATATATTGAATAGCAAAGTAAAAATTCGATTTTTATATATTGAATAGCGAAGTAAAATTCGATTTTTACATATGTAGTGAAAGCGGGCAACGTAAGCGACAAAAGGCGAGTTGGCGAAGATTTCCTGCATTAGAAGTGCCGTGGAGCTAGGATAGCTATCGGTGAGAATTTCTCACCTTTCAATTTCTTTTTCTAGTTATATATATATACTAGGATGCAGACGGTGCTTAGTAGCACCCGACACAATCGTCCACAGACCATGGACTTGTTTGTTTGGTTGCATAGATTAGTTATATGATTTGATTTGAATTGGGTTGTTTGGTGATTTTTATTGATGTGTGAATGGCGTGGGCCTTCACTAGACCGGGGATAAGGCTAGGCCTCGTCCCGTTTCTAGTATCGTGCCGTTATGCCGCCAAAATTTTCTAAAATATGTTAGAAAAATAAAAATATCATTTATTGAATAAATGAACTGAATAGAAATTCAAGTGTTGAAATAAATATTTTTGTTGTTAAAAATATAATTTTTAACGTGAAAGTGAATAAATAAATATTTATAAACAAATCGGTCGATTTGTTTATTTACACTGATTTGACTGATATTGATTGGGTTGATAAATTTTACACATCGCCCAACTACACAAACAAAAATGTGTGTTTGTTGATTTGAAACCCCACATGGGTGTTGGGATGATATTTGGCGTACACTAATCCCAATTATTTAATTATTGTCGATCGATTGGTCGACAGACTGTGTAAGCGTCGATTATCTATATTTGATGCTTATGCAGTTGTGTGGTGCACTTTGGTTGATGATTGATTATTTTTCAATGCTATTATATACATGTGTTGTATGGAATCCATATAATTAACATTATATGGTGATTGATTGGGCCTCATTCCAATCGGGAAAATAAGGAATATTATAAAAGAAAATTCATGTGTTGAATATAAAAATAGTCATGTGTTGACGATGTTCATGTGTTGAGTGAAATATTTTATACAACGAAATTTACATCTTTATCATATTTAAGATTAGAACTACTTCTCAGTAGAAGTCTAATTAAAAAATCAAACGATAGATACCTTAGTTTTATAAAATATTTTACATAACAAAAATAGTGAGGTGTTGACAGTACTCATGTGTTGAGATTAGTCGTGTGTTGATAGAAATATAGATTCATGTGTTGAATAGAACAAATATTCATTTGTTGAATAGAATAACGAATTATTGAAATATAAAGCCGTGTTGATTAGAGATGCGTTATTTTGACGCGAACGATGTTTATATCGATTTTATTCGTTGTATAATGAATTGAAAACGATTTCGAAATGAATTGAATTGAAAACGATTTCGAAATGAATTGAATTGAAAACGATTTCGAAATGAATTGAATTGAAAACGATTTCGAAATGAATTGAATTGAAAACGATTTCGAAATGAATTGAATTGAAAACGATTTCGAAATGAATTGAATTGAAAACGATTTCGAAATGAATTGAATTGAAAACGATTTCGAAATGAATTGAATTGAAAACGATTTCGAAATGAATTGAATTGAAAACGAATTCAAATTGAATTGAAAGCGAATTGAAATGAATTCAAATTGAATTGAAATCTGAATTGAATAGAAATGAATTTAGAAACGTATTTATAAAGAAGAATTCAATTTTGCTTTGAATTGAAATGGAAGTTGAAATTGCTTTTGAAACGAATTTTAAAACTATTTATATAATTCGTTTTAAATGGAAATCGACGAAATATATATATTATATATATTATATATATAATATAATGGCCGGAATAGAACGCGCCGCGCCGCGGCAGTTCGTGAATTTCGACCATTTATTTCAAACGGACATTACGGGAGATCCGACCGTCGGATTCTCCTAAAACCGGAACCGTTGGGTTCGTATCGAAAAGAGATTTCTAACGAATATTAGAAATTTGAAATCTAACGGTTGGATTTGGAATTATGTCCAAATCAATTTCAGAAAAGGTCGCTGTAAGTGCAGTTCGATGGTCGTTGATGGAAATCGACTGTACGGGCCTTGATAAAATTATTAAAAATATCTATAATTTGTGTAAAATCAAAATATGTGAATTGGAAAGAATTGGGATGAAGAATTCCACATTTGAAATGATAAAAATAGATTTTTGTCGAAATGAACTAGTTTTGAACTAGAATTAAAAATCAATTTATTTGTGAAATAAATAAATTGAATTTGAAAGTGATTTTAAAAATAATCAATATTCCCAATACGTGGACTGGACTGGAGTTGAATCGAAATTATCTTCGGGATATTTCGATGTTGGATTTCGTGACTATACAGATATTGTTATGGGAATTTGAAAGATATATTTTATATCGTTATTGCCAATACGATATATGTTGGTTTCAGAATTTGATATTGAATATAAGCCGATATATTTTCTATTCAGAGCCTTGTATTTAATATCAAATGTGATTTGGGTTTGTCGTGAATCGTGTTTTAGAAGACATTGGTTCTTTAACCCAGTTAAAGACATAATATTGATTTTTGAGAAGATTAAAACTAAATGGAGTTTTAATGAATCTTTAATTAGATTAAAAAGGGAATTGATAATTTAAATTATCAAATCTGGAAAGTGATCGAGAGTGGAGTATCACCAGTTTTGCTCCAAAGCGATAGTTAAATCTTTAATTAGATTTGAACGTGAAATGGTAATTAATTTTACCGATAACACCGTGGTGTTAGATATGGAGTATCACCAGTTTTGCTCCATGGGATATATAGGTTGGGATTGGGAAATAAAACAAATAATTACTTCGGTGTGGTTCGCTAATCCCGACTAGTTTGAAATGATATCCAAAGGAAGATTAAAGAATAAATTTAGAAGAATTTATCTTTGATAAAATTAATGGGAACCTTTCCCTAAGAATGTGATTTTGTGAATAAAAGAATATTCTGAATTGGAATGAGGCGTTAGTTGTGTTTGTGTAACATTCGTTTATTATATACGTGGGTTATTCAGAAAGGCCGGGTTTATACCCATTCTGAATAACCGATTCGACGAGATGTCGAAGATGAAGACGGTGGTTGAAGACCGAAAGTCTTCACATCGTTTGGGTGATTACTGATGATCTTGATTGGGCTGTACACCCAGGATGAGGGAATCAGTTGGTGATCGTCCAGACGTACTTGGAGATGGACGGATATGCGAGGAAAGTGCCTCCGGTTTCGTTCAGACCCAGAACAAACTTGTAAATGGATTGTGTGTCTGACATTGGATTTTATTCTGTGTTGATTGATCTCTATTAAATATACATCTGTTTGGCGGCGGAGAATTTATTCTCTTGCTTAACGCCCTTCTCTGAGACATACGAGCTCAGAGGTTGTATATCGATGGACATCAGTCGCATGGAGTGAATTGCCAATGTGGCATGCGTAAGTGGCAATTGATCAAGGCTTCTGTTGAAAAGCAAAGTCTTGTGGTTGATGATCAAAGCATGGCCTGTGTGGCGTAGCTTTGTGTATAACGTGAATTCGCGAGCCTCACACCTCGGTATGAGTCAAAAACGGGATACGGACCCAAGGAGTGCACGACGTTTCTTTCTAGCTAGGGTGGTGTCAGTGACCTACCAGCCCTGACATTTATATACTTTTCACCTGTGTGGTTGTTGGATATGAGGCGCCTCGGATATAGGTCTGTAAGGACCGGGAAACGTGTGTTCAGGAATAATTAATCCTCAAAAGTAAGAGAGGACCGGCCTTGGAGGTTCCAAAGGATCAGAGTGGGGTCCTGAGGCATTGCTAGAGTGTCTCGAACGCGGAGAGGAGCTTGCCCCTTGCCTCGGCTCATGACGGAAATCCAATTTCCAATACGTGATAGTGCGGTTTTATTTGTAGAACCTAGTATGGCGACATAGTGGTATGGGTCATTAATGCCGCCTATGATTGATATATATGATTGAAATTGTTTTGACACTATACACCTATAATAGTATCAAATAATGTGTTTTAAACGTATCAAGCATGCTTTGGCTGTTATAAGGTAAAAACCCTATCCTCCGGCTTGCGTTGCATTGTGTGATGGGACCTGGGTCTTATAACAGCTTCATTTTTCTTTATTTAGCATTGCGCTATTTGTTTTATGCACTGGTATTCTTGGGAGGAAACCCGTTCCGTGTTATACGGCGTGGTCCCTTGATTTACCTAACTTTAAAAATAAAGATTAATAACTGTTTTAGTTCTCACACCAGTCCCATGACTGACCTGGAGTTTATTGTTTTAACCTAAACTCTGGGTGCCCCTATTTTCTGCACGGGCAGCTAGTAGTTTTGGTTTTGCAGATTTATATTCACAGGATCCTGATTTACAGCTGGAACGATGCTCGGAAAGCTCTGTATCCGTGCATTACTTCTAGTTGTGCTTTTGTATTATTTTCCGCTGCGATGTATTTAAATGTAATTTAAATCTCTGATATTTATCGAATGTAATTTATTCATTTATACTCTGTATATTCTTGTATCTGATGGAATTGTTGTAATAGCAATGAAATGTTCTTCTGTCTGTGTTCTGATGTGTGTTGTTCTCAAAGTATCCGCTCTTTCCTTCACGGGGAAGTTACGGGTTCTCTCAGTTGGTATCAGAGCTTTGGTTTACAGAGCTCGAGAACAAGACACATTAGAACCATACGAAAGAATTCATCAGATATTGGATTAGTAATATCCAATTAGAATTACTCGTTAGAGATAGGATTAGTAGTATCCTAGAACGAGTGTGAAGAGTATATTTTTCAAATGAAAACAATTTTGTTTTGAAATTTAAATCGTTTTATACGTATTTGAATATTTATTTGTTTTCAATATGGACAATCGAGTATATATAGATTTCGCGTATACGCGTCATGAACGTATAGTCGAAGTTTTAATATACTGGATAGATATAGAATCACATTCTAGACACCCGGGGATAATTCTGGTGATGTGGCCACATCATCAGTATTTATATTCATGTTTCGAAGGTGTGATATCTATATATTTCCATTAGGCTGGTGTGAGAACCAAAACTTATATAGATAGATTTATTGTTGTGAATTGGCCTCAAAACAAGATTTTTTGTATATATATCAAAATTATGAATTTGAAACTCTAATCCACTAATTGATTGATGTTTGTGTTGGTTGTTTATTTGTTTGCTAATTTTTAACCATTTAGCCTAATTGTATCAAATATTGAATTATATTGAAAATTGGTCGCATTTGCATGCATATACATGTATATCATTGAACAGGTCATAGCAAGGAGGCTAGAGCAGAGAATAAAATTTGTTTGCCCGACAAATAGGTACATGTTTACTACATAATTTCCTGTTTTGTTTGGGTGATGATGATTTTGTGAGCCTATTGGCTAGCCGCTTGGCTTTTTCTTTTTCTTTTTGAGATCTGAAGGACCGGGGAAGCTATTTGAAATTCCCCGATGCTCCCGGTGCACGGGAGGTTATGGCGAAATTTTTTGAAAATTTAGGGTGTTAGCCAAATTTTTGAAGAATTTGAAAATTTTCAGAAACTAAAGAGTTGGAGAACGGAAGCCAGATCGAATGTAGAGCTTAATAATCAAACCACTTTCGACTTTGTTGCTTTTCGGGGACGAAAAGTTTTAAGTGGGGGAGATTGTAATAACCCGGAAAATCTGGGCCAGTTTAAAATTTTTATTTTGGCAATTTTAGTGAAGTTTGAACATTTAAAATAGATTATTTTAAATATTATCGACGAGAAATTTATTTTGAATGGAATTCGAACGTATATATTATATACGTCGTCGTTAGAATATAAATAATTATATATAATTATAAATAGAATTGAAAATGGCGCGGTAGTTCGATAATTCGATTTCAAACTTCAATTGAATGTACCGGGTGCAAAACAATCCGGATTTTAGTGAAACCAAAAACATTAGGATCTAATTGATAATATCTTTCCAACGAATCCGACAAATCAAGATTTCATAGCGGGAATCAAAAGATATGTCCAGTTGAAAATTCTGAATAGTCGCTATGGAATTCAGACCCTTAAAAATAGACATTTTGCAAACGACCTCGGATTTCGACGAAACTACTTTTGTTGGGTCCGGGATGTCAAATTATTGCTAGATTCCAAATTTCATAATTTTTCGAATCAATATGTGAGCGTGGCAAAGGAAAACGCGTTTGACCAGTTTCAGTTGATTTTAATCGACTGGAAATTGGCCATTTTTCTAACGGTCTCAGAATTCGACGAAACTAGTTTTGTTAGGACCGTATCGTCAATACGAAGCTAGAAAATATTTTTATGGGATTTTTAGAGTTAGTATGTGACCCCGGTAAATTGAAATGTACGTTTGAAATTTAATATAATGATTTAAATGTAAATTTAACGGAAACTGATCGTAACGTTCGAATCAACCTATGATACAGGTCCCATTGTGTTCGGAATGGGGGTAATACGCTATGGACGACAGGCGGCGGGCCTCGTTTAGAGGTCGTATGTAAAAGTCAACTTTTAGAAATTAAATAATATAAATATAAAATAAAATAAAATAAAAACATCCCTTCTTCCCCTTTTTATTCGTTCTGGCCACCCCCCCCCCCCCCCATTCATTCTGAAAATCGAAAACGAAAAAAAAAAAAAAGAGCAAGCAAGGCGATCGACGGAAGGGGGAAGCCCTTGCCGCCCACCACCGCCGCTGGCTCGAAGAGCCCCCCCCAGGCGCCAGGGCCACCGCGACTTTCTCCCCCTCCCCTTCCTATCGCGATTTCCCCCTTCCACTCACCAAAACCGCCGCCACCAAGCTCTGCGACCACCCACACTTCCCTCCCTCGATCCACGAACCAGAAATCGCCACCCCCCCTGAACTGCGAGCCGAACCACCGCCGTCGAGTCTCCAGCGCCAGCGTCCCCTCCGTTTCCGCTCGTAGCAGCGACCTCCCTCCCCTTCTAACTCAGAAAAAGGTGAGTTTTTAATGTTTTATTTTAATTTAAAAACTGATTATATTTTATGTTATAAAGCAATGATTTTTATTTAGGAAACTTTAAATTAGAAAAGGTAAAAAACTTTAAATTAGAAAGGGTGAAAACTGTAAATTAGAAATGGGTAAAAATCTGATTTAATTTTTATTTACTTTTATAAAGTCTTGAATTTTATTTATATGAAATAATGATTTTTATATAAAGGGAGATTATATTTTTATATAATAGCAAAAAGGTTTAAATTTTTATATAGAGTAAAGATTCGATTTTTTTTTATATTGAATAGCATAATAAAAATAGGATTTTTATATGTTGAACTTCGAAATAAAAATAGGATTTTTATATGTTGAACTTCGAAATAAAAATAGGATTTTTAGATGTTGAACTTCGAAGTAAAAATTCGATTTTTATATATTGAATAGCAAAGTAAAAATGTGATTTTTATATATTGAATAGCAAAGTAAAAATTCGATTTTTATATATTGAATAGCAAAGTAAAAATGTGATTTTTATATATTGAATAGCAAAGTAAAAATGTGATTTTTATATATTGAATAGCAAAGTAAAAATTCGATTTTTATATATTGAATAGCGAAGTAAAATTCGATTTTTACATATGTAGTGAAAGCGGGCAACGTAAGCGACAAAAGGCGAGTTGGCGAAGATTTCCTGCATTAGAAGTGCCGTGGAGCTAGGATAGCTATCGGTGAGAATTTCTCACCTTTCAATTTCTTTTTCTAGTTATATATATATACTAGGATGCAGACGGTGCTTAGTAGCACCCGACACAATCGTCCACAGACCATGGACTTGTTTGTTTCGTTGCATAGATTAGTTATATGATTTGATTTGAATTGGGTTGTTTGGTGATTTTTATTGATGTGTGAATGGCGTGGGCCTTCACTAGACCGGGGATAAGGCTAGGCCTCGTCCCGTTTCTAGTATCGTGCCGTTATGCCGCCGAAATTTTCTAAAATATGTTAGAAAAATAAAAATATCATTTATTGAATAAATGAACTGAATAGAAATTCAAGTGTTGAAATAAATATTTTTGTCGTTAAAAATATAATTTTTAACGTGAAAGTGAATAAATAAATATTTATAAACAAATCGGCCGATTTGTTTATTTACACTGATTTGACTGATATTGATTGGGTTGATAAATTTTACACATCGCCCAACTACACAAACAAAAATGTGTGTTTGTTGATTTGAAACCCCACATGGGTGTTGGGATGATATTTGGCGTACACTAATCCCAATTATTTAATTATTGTCGATCGATTGGTCGACAGACTGTGTAAGCGTCGATTATCTATATTTGATGCTTATGCAGTTGTGTGGTGCACTTTGGTTGATGATTGATTATTTTTCAATGCTATTATATACATGTGTTGTATGGAATCCATATAATTAACATTATATGGTGATTGATTGGGCCTCATTCCAATCGGGAAAATAAGGAATATTATAAAAGAAAATTCATGTGTTGAATATAAAAATAGTCATGTGTTGACGATGTTCATGTGTTGAGTGAAATATTTTATACAACGAAATTTACATCTTTATCATATTTAAGATTAGAACTACTTCTCAGTAGAAGTCTAATTAAAAAATCAAACGATAGATACCTTAGTTTTATAAAATATTTTACATAACAAAAATAGTGAGGTGTTGGCAGTACTCATGTGTTGAGATTAGTCGTGTGTTGATAGAAATATAGATTCATGTGTTGAATAGAACAAATATTCATTTGTTGAATAGAATAACGAATTATTGAAATATAAAGCCGTGTTGATTAGAGATGCGTTATTTTGACGCGAACGATGTTTATATCGATTTTATTCGTTGTATAATGAATTGAAAACGATTTCGAAATGAATTGAATTGAAAACGATTTCGAAATGAATTGAATTGAAAACGATTTCGAAATGAATTGAATTGAAAACGATTTCGAAATGAATTGAATTGAAAACGATTTCGAAATGAATTGAATTGAAAACGATTTCGAAATGAATTGAATTGAAAACGAATTCAAATTGAATTGAAAGCGAATTGAAATGAATTCAAATTGAATTGAAATCTGAATTGAATAGAAATGAATTTAGAAACGAATTTATAAAGAAGAATTCAATTTTGCTTTGAATTGAAATGGAAGTTGAAATTGCTTTTGAAACGAATTTTAAAACTATTTATATAATTCGTTTTAAATGGAAATCGACGAAATATATATATTATATATATAATATAATGGCCGGAATAGAACGCGCCGCGCCGCGGCAGTTCGTGAATTTCGACCATTTATTTCAAACGGACATTACGGGAGATCCGACCGTCGGATTCTCCTAAAACCGGAACCGTTGGGTTCGTATCGAAAAGAGCTTTCTAACGAATATTAGAAATTTGAAATCTAACGGTTGGATTTGGAATTATGTCCAAATCAATTTCAGAAAAGGTCGCTGTAAGTGCAGTTCGATGGTCGTTGATGGAAATCGACTGTACGGGCCTTGATAAAATTATTAAAAATATCTATAATTTGTGTAAAATCAAAATATGTGAATTGGAAAGAATTGGGATGAAGAATTCCACATTTGAAATGATAAAAATAGATTTTTGTCGAAATGAACTAGTTTTGAACTAGAATTAAAAATCAATTTATTTGTGAAATAAATAAATTGAATTTGAAAGTGATTTTAAAAATAATCAATATTCCCAATACGTGGACTGGACTGGAGTTGAATCGAAATTATCTTCGGGATATTTCGATGTTGGATTTCGTGACTATACAGATATTGTTATGGGAATTTGAAAGATATATTTTATATCGTTATTGCCAATACGATATATGTTGGTTTCAGAATTTGATATTGAATATAAGCCGATATATTTTCTATTCAGAGCCTTGTATTTAATATCAAATGTGATTTGGGTTTGTCGTGAATCGTGTTTTAGAAGACATTGGTTCTTTAACCCAGTTAAAGACATAATATTGATTTTTGAGAATATTAAAACTAAATGGAGTTTTAATGAATCTTTAATTAGATTAAAAAGGGAATTGATAATTTAAATTATCAAATCTGGAAAGTGATCGAGAGTGGAGTATCACCAGTTTTGCTCCAAAGCGATAGTTAAATCTTTAATTAGATTTGAACGTGAAATGGTAATTAATTTTACCGATAACACCGTGGTGTTAGATATGGAGTATCACCAGTTTTGCTCCTTGGGATATATAGGTTGGGATTGGGAAATAAAACAAATAATTACTTCGGTGTGGTTCGCTAATCCCGACTAGTTTGAAATGATATCCAAAGGAAGATTAAAGAATAAATTTAGAAGAATTTATCTTTGATAAAATTAATGGGAACCTTTCCCTAAGAATGTGATTTTGTGAATAAAAGAATATTCTGAATTGGAATGAGGCGTTTGTTGTGTTTGTGTAACATTCGTTTATTATATACGTGGGTTATTCAGAAAGGCCGGGTTTATACCCATTCTGAATAACCGATTCGACGAGATGTCGAAGATGAAGACGGTGGTTGAAGACCGAAAGTCTTCACATCGTTTGGGTGATTACTGATGATCTTGATTGGGCTGTACACCCAGGATGAGGGAATCAGTTGGTGATCGTCCAGACGTACTTGGAGATGGACGGATATGCGAGGAAAGTGCCTCCGGTTTCGTTCAGACCCAGAACGAACTTGTAAATGGATTGTGTGTCTGACATTGGATTTTATTCTGTGTTGATTGATCTCTATTAAATATACATCTGTTTGGCGGCGGAGAATTTATTCTCTTGCTTAACGCCCTTCTCTGAGACATACGAGCTCAGAGGTTGTATATCGATGGACATCAGTCGCATGGAGTGAATTGCCAATGTGGCATGCGTAAGTGGCAATTGATCAAGGCTTCTGTTGAAAAGCAAAGTCTTGTGGTTGATGATCAAAGCATGGCCTGTGTGGCGTAGCTTTGTGTATAACGTGAATTCGCGAGCCTCACACCTCGGTATGAGTCAAAAACGGGATACGGACCCAAGGAGTGCACGACGTTTCTTTCTAGCTAGGGTGGTGTCAGTGACCTACCAGCCCTGACATTTATATACTTTTCACCTGTGTGGTTGTTGGATATGAGGCGCCTCGGATATAGGTCTGTAAGGACCGGGAAACGTGTGTTCAGGAATAATTAATCCTCAAAAGTAAGAGAGGACCGGCCTTGGAGGTTCCAAAGGATCAGAGTGGGTCCTGAGGCATTGCTAGAGTGTCTCGAACGCGGAGAGGAGCTTGCCCCTTGCCTCGGCTCATGACGGAAATCCAATTTCCAATACGTGATAGTGCGGTTTTATTTGTAGAACCTAGTATGGCGACATAGTGGTATGGGTCATTAATGCCGCCTATGATTGATATATATGATTGAAATTGTTTTGACACTATACACCTATAATAGTATCAAATAATGTGTTTTAAACGTATCAAGCATGCTTTGGTTGTTATAAGGTAAAAACCCTATCCTCCGGCTTGCGTTGCATTGTGTGATGGGACCTGGGTCTTATAACAGCTTCATTTTTCTTTATTTAGCATTGCGCTGTTTGTTTTATGCACTGGTATTCTTGGGAGGAAACCCGTTCCGTGTTATACGGCGTGGTCCCTTGATTTACCTAACTTTAAAAATAAAGATTAATAACTGTTTTAGTTCTCACACCAGTCCCATGACTGACCTGGAGTTTATTGTTTTAACCTAAACTCTGGGTGCCCCTATTTTCTGCACGGGCAGCTAGTAGTTTTGGTTTTGCAGATTTATATTCACAGGATCCTGATTTACAGCTGGAACGATGCTCGGAAAGCTCTGTATCCGTGCATTACTTCTAGTTGTGCTTTTGTATTATTTTCCGCTGCGATGTATTTAAATGTAATTTAAATCTCTGATATTTATCGAATGTAATTTATTCATTTATACCCTGTATATTCTTGTATCTGATGGAATTGTTGTAATAGCAATGAAATGTTCTTCTGTCTGTGTTCCAATGTGTGTTGTTCTCAAAGTATCCGCTCTTTCCTTCACGGGGAAGTTACGGGTTCTCTCACTATAACACCAGTAAATAGGTTTGTGTTATATAGTTGCTGGGTTGATGAGTGATACACCCTACTGTCAGGGCAGACATAGAGTATATACGTAGTAGGGAACCGATCGCTTGGGTAGTAATTATGGTACACCTAATCTGTTGTTTAAACATGTTGTTTACTTCTGCTGTTAATCCTGCTTATATGTGATCATATTGAACTTGTTATGCTTGTATTGGTGCAGATATACATGTGCATACATTACCTATTTTGTGATATAAATGTGAATCATTATCAGATCATAAGTTTATTCTGGTTATTTTTACCATCGTGTTATTCTTTTTAGCTTAGTTTACCTATTATAACATTGTGCCTTTCTCATCCAGTCTTATTTACTTGTTTTGACATTCCTATTTTATGCATATTCGTATGACACTGGAACTCACCATACTTTATGTCTGACCCTTTTTCTTTCTCCTCTTTCTTCCTTCTACCCTCCCCCCCCCCCCGATTCTCAGAGTGGCTGCACTCAATAGTGACTAGGATTTCTCTTACAGCTTGGACTTGACTTGGATTTCTTGAGATGTATCTTTTTGACTTGCTCTCTACTTTAGTATGGCTTATGGCAAGGGATATGATTTTATGTACTCTTATATTTTATTTCATGAGATATTTTGTAAGATAAACTTGAGATAGTTTGCCAGTTGTAACTGGTATTGGTGTATTTCTGAAACTATGCCTTATTTCATTCATAATAAAGTTTAAATTTTCCACTGCTTATTTTATCTGTCTTGTATATTCTCTGTAATGATTACCTATTGCGCTTCATGAAACTTAATGCATTCTCTTATGAATGACATTAACAGATGTGGGGTGTCATACATAGAAAATGAAATGAATTGGTTAATGGGAAGATAAAGAAATGTGAATAGATATGGAACTGTTTTCAGATGATTAATAACGTATAATATCTAACAATAGAAAATATGAAATTGTGAATATGAGGAAATATTTTACAGATGTGATAAGAAATATTTTCTGGAATATATAAAATAAGAGTCTATGGTATTTGGAAATGTTTGACCAAGAATCGTGAGAGCCAAAATAGGTTTCGTGGAATATATAGGTAAAGATATTGGGGAGAGAATTGGGAAACGAATAAATTAATCCGATATTAATTTTAAAAGGGCTTAGTGTTGTTTAATGCTTGATTTGTAGAATTTCCATTTGAAAATAGGATTGTTGGTTGTATGGATATTTCATATGATAGTTAAATAACTGACTATCAAAGTTTTGTCCCACTTTATATTTCTCTTGTCAATACAAAGAGATCGGGATCAAATTAATTATCCGAAAACCACTCCGTAAGGGCATAAATGTTGCAAATCAAATTATGATGTTAATGATTGAAGACCGAGTAAAGTGCAAGGGCTGTTTTGTTAATCCAAGGTAGAAATTGCCTAAGATGGATTGATGGGATGGTGATTTCGGTTTGTCCAGCCCCAGGACAATGTATATGGACAATGTCTAGGAGAGTATTTCTAGATGGTCACGTACATTGATTTCGTTGGACGTACCATATTCGGTGGCGGAGAAAGAAACTTCTCTTAGATTAACACCCAGTGTATTTTTGAGGACGTCTACTAGTGATTTGACGGATTTGACAATGTAGCATTCAAAGTGAATGATTCTATGGTGTTATAAAGGTAAGACATTAGCCTCAGGCCTCGTCAACTGGAAAGAGACAAAAATCTAACAGGTAGCATGGCTATGTGGGTCATACCCATTAGGGTGTATTATCACCCGATCAAGAGAAAATTCAATTGCTTCTTATTATGTCGCTGCCGTACAGTAACAGTTGTTAATCACAATCATTGGTGATAATATGCTCAGTACACTCAATCGAAATGAGTGGTCGGTCGCCAAGATGTTGTTGCTGAACCCAGTGCATTCCTCTATAGTGATACACTATTGGAAGGTGGTTCCATATCTTGTCATAGTAGGAAATCCATTAGCCAATAAGAGCCATACGGTTTCTGATTGCATACTATGCATGTGGAGGGTGAGATACAAGCGTTCTGCTAGATTGTATTTATTTGATTAGAAACTATTATAATATTAGAATAGTGTTGATATAAAGAATATTTTAGGTTATCGTAAGGTAAAATCCATCTATGTTATGTGTGGATCGGTCTTACGATTATCTTTTCTTTCGAAAGAATTTTAAAAGTTAAACCACGTGGTTGGAGTTTACTTACACCAATCCCATGACTGACCCAGATATTATTTTGTTCTTTTTCCCCAAAACTCTTGGGTGCTTAAATTTGTACGGAAAGTCAAGTAGTCTGGGTGTTACCGTTATACTTGGAGGATCTTCGAGTAGTAGACTTCAGCATTAGATATCTATAATTATTTCCGCCGTGTTGTATGTATTGTACTCTGATGATGGTATGTGTATACAGTTACAAATTTGTATTTCAAAAGTTATGTTATATCATATATTTTATTCGTTCCACTGTGAGATTTGTGTCTGCTCTGATGTTCTGATATTGTAATCTTCTTTTCTTCTATTCTAGCTTTTCTTTCTCTTCTCAACCTATAATTTCTTTCTTTGACATCTAGGTTTTATTGCACTTTTAGTCGGACTTATGTTGTAATTGGTCGACTCAAAGGGTACTGAAATTCCGGTCACTACACAACACCTTTGAAAAAAATTGTTTGCTTGAAAGGAAACATAGATATACGGTTGAATATAGTTTAAAATAATTAGCTAAATCATCCTTGCCATTAAAATTTTGGCCTAAATCATTTAATTCGGCTGTTTATTTAATAAACAGAATGCAAACAATTTTTTAATGATTCAAGCCCTCTAGAAAAATAATTAATTTCAAACTAGATTATAACAATCAAAAAACTTTTGGATGTATATGTTTCCCTTATTCAAGGCCATATAACACTAATTAACTTGAGTATAGATCAAAACCATTCACATTTATTAGTTATTGTATGAACAAAAAGGGATATAAATGCATAGATGAGAATGGAAAGGTATTTATAAACAAACATGTGATATTTGACGAAACTTCTTTTCCCTTTAGTGGATCAGATATAAAAACTACAGTCAAATTTATAATCCAAAAGTCTCTATACTTTCTTTTCCAAAAAAAAATCTAAAATATGGCAGGAGAAACAGAGCATTGGAGTTGTTGATGTTCAGACTCATGATCATCCAATTCAATTGCAAGTTGAGCCTCTCAGCCATGCCTCTCAACAATCTACATCAAGAGAAAACGGAAGCTCAAAAGAAAATTTTAATAGTGGACGTTGTAGTGACAGAGAAGAAGAAACCAACAATAACAACACATCTCAATCAAGTCGGAACAACTTAACTACTAAACCACCACAGGTGCAGTCTGGTCATCCCATGGTAACCAGACCATAAAAAGGAGTATTAAAATCAAAAATTTACACTGCAGCAATCTCTTTATAGGAGCCACAAAATTACAATGATGTTGTGAAAAATAAAAAATGCAAGTAGCTACGGATGAAGAATTCAATGCTCTCATCAATAACAACACATAGGAATTGGTTAATCCTTTAAACAATAAAAATATCATTGGATACAAATGGACTTACAAGCTAAAGAAAAATCTAGATGGATCTATTAATAGAAATAAAGCTAGACTTATTGCCAAAGGGTTCACACAAGAGTATGGATTTGACTACAATCAAATTTTTTCACCAGTAGTCAACTTACAACTATTAGACTGTAACGACCCAGAAAATCTGAACCAATTTAAAAAATTTAAATTGGCTAAAATAATGGATTTTAAATATTTAAAATAAATATTTTAAATAATGGCAATGGAAAGTGATTTTGAATCGACAATTGAAAACGAATATAATTAATTATAATTATAAACAAGGCTTGAAAATGCGCTGCAGTTTCAAAAAATTGAATTCAAACTTTGTCGGACTGTACCGGGTGCAAAACAAAACGGATTTTAGTGAAACCAAAAATATTTAAATCTGTTAGTGAATACCTTTCTAACGAATCTGAAAAATCGAATTTTCATAGCGGAAAGAAAAAGTTATGGCCGAATGAATTTTCAGAAAGGTCGCTATGGAATTTATATAGCCGTGAAATTGGCCATTTTGCATACGACCTCGGAATTCGACGAAACCACTTTTGTTGGATCCGGGATGTAAAGTTATTGCTAGGTTTCAAATTTCATAATTTTTGAAGCTAATATGAGAGCGTGGCAAAGTAAAATGTGTTTTGGTCAATTACAGTTAAATTGGATCGACCAGAAATGGGCCTTTTTGCAAACGGTCTCAGAATTCGACGAAACTAGTTTTGTTGGGACCGTATTGTCAAAACATGGCCAGATTTATTTGTATGGAATTTTTCGAATCAATTTGTGGCCCTGGCAAATTGAAATGTACGTTCAAATTAAATATTGAATGTTTTATATTTTGATTTGAATGGTAACTGACTCTAATAGTCGAATTGGCTTGCGAAACATATCCCATTGTGTCCGGGATGGGGGTATTTAGCTAGAGGCGACAGTCGTTGGGTTTGGATTGGGGTTAGTGTGCGAAAGGGGGTATTTTCGAAATAAAAAAATATATAAAATAAAATGAAAAAATCCTATTGGCTAATCTATCTCTTTCTTCCCCGATACCCTCGAAATCAACGGCGGCTCCCCTTCAGATCTTCGTGCCTCGATTTCTCGTCATCCACGCATCAGAACCCACTGCTCCTTTGGAGAATTTTGAAGCCCTTCCCTCGATCTTCAAATCCATACCAGTTGGAGCTTCTCTAGTGGTGTATTTTTCGAGATTCAACGCCGAGAAGTACCGCCGCATCGTCCCCAATATCTCAGCCGCCGTGCCACCGAGTGTGGCCCCTCAGGCATCGTTCGGCGCGCCTCTCGGAGGGCTGTGACGTGGTGGTGGCCGATCTTCATATCGTTGCACCAAATTGAAGAAAGATCAAGACCTAATTTCGAACATCAAAGGAGGTATACGGTTTATATTATTTAAACTGATTTCGACAGTTTTAAAGTGTTGCAAACTTTGAAAAATCATATCTTTATCATATGTTAACGAAATTCGATGAAACAGGAAACATCGTGACCGTGTGGACGTCTTCTACATTTTAGAAGAGACCGCGTATTTTTCTGAGCTTTCTGCTATTTTTGGTGGAGTGGAACCCAATGTGAGATTTCTAATTTATAAACGATATGGAAAACGACGATGTATAAATTATATAGTCGATGTATGAGTTATATAAGCGTTGTACACCTCATGTATAAGCATTGTATAAGTTGTATGTTCGATGTATAAGTTATATATGCGTTGTAAAAATTATATATGTGTTGAAATAAAAGTGAATTGCTATATATATATATATATATATATATATATATATACGCCCCTCGTCCACAAACCATAGACGATATTTATTGATTGTGATTGGTGTGAAAATTGATTGATAGCGAATGGTTGTTTTGGGATTGTTTGTGGTCAATATTGATTGATTGTGGTTGAAAAATACCCGTTTGTGGTTGAGAAATATTTGGTTGAAACCACTTAGGATTAGTTCGTGGAAATGAAATAAATATATACATGCCGCCTGCGTGCGAACTAGATGCATGATCCCCATTGTCAAAAACCGCGAGGTTTTAAGGTAGAGCGAGGAGCCGTACTAGGGACGGTCCCGGTTTTAACTACCCTGCCGTTATGCTGCCGAAATTTTGAATAATATTCATGTGTTTGAATTATTTTCATTTGCTGAAACTATATTTATTCGTTGAATAGAAAACCTTCATGTGTTGAATTGATATTCATTCGTTGATTAGAAATTCATGTGTTGAATGGTATTCGTGTTTTAAATATAAAAATCACATTTTTATCTATATATAGAAACTATAGAAAACCTTCATGTGTTGAATTGATATTCATTCATTGATTAGAAATTCATGTGTTGAATGGTATTCGTGTTTTAAATATAAAAATCACATTTTTATCTATATATAGAAACTATAGAAAACCTTCATGTGTTGAATCGATATTCATTCGTTGATTTGAAATTCATGTGTTGAATGGTATTCGTGTTTTAAATATAAAAATCACATTTTTATCTATATATAGAAACTATAGAAAACCTTCATGTGTTGAATCGATATTCATTCGTTGATTTGAAATTCATGTGTTGAATGGTATTCATGTTTTGAAATAAATTGTTTTATAATAAAAATCCTATTTCTATCACCTATGTAAACTATATAAAATAATAGTATTCTGAAATGAATCGTTTTACAATAAAAATCACATTTTTATCATATACATGAATTGTTGAAATGTGAAGTGTTAAAAATAGCCACTCATTCAAATAAACATATATGAGTTGAAATATTCATTAATTAGCTAATGATATGATTTTGCCTATACATGCAACCTTAGAATGAATGGTGTTTTTAAACAAAATGGAATCAAATATGAAGTTGAATAGAAAATGATAAATGATAAGAACTAAATATATGTACATGCATATTTATTGAACAGGTTATAGCAAAGGGGCTAGAGAAGAGGAATAAAATTTTGTGCCCGACAAATAGGTACACATTTACTGTTTTGTTTGGGTGATGATTTTATGAGCCTGTTGGCTAGCCGCTTGGCTTTTTCTTTTTCTTTTTGACTTGAGACGCCCGTGTGGCTATTTGGGAATTTTCCCAGCCCCTCCCGTACAAAGGAGGTTATGGCGAAATTTTCCAAAATTTTAAGGCGTTAGTGAAATATTTGAAGTAAAAACGATATAGGAATTTTTGAATGAACTATATTTATATATATATATATATATAATTATATTTAATTGAATAACGACGCTGCAGTTCGTATTTTGAAATCGAAACTTCAAACGATTGTACCGGGAGATCCGACCGTCGGAATTTCCCGAAACTGGAACTGTTGGATTCGTTTTGAAAAGATCTTTCTGATGATGTAAATTTTGTGAAGATCCAACGGTTAGATTTTCTGATATGCGTAAATCAAATCTGAAGAAAAACAGCGCCACGGCCGCGTTATGGCCCGAAGCGTCGTTTTGAATAAATTGGCTATTTTAAAATAAATAAAAATAGTGATAAATCGTTATAAAATATCATAAACGATATGGAATGGAAATAAACTGAATTTGCTCGATTTATGTGGTATTTGATGGTTGAATGTGTTTGGTGTGAAAATTACATTAAAGAACAAAATTGCTGTTGTCGAATGATTTAACCATTAAAATAAATTGATTTGAAATTCTAAATATACGTGAATTATTTGAGAAGGCCGAGTTAATTCTCATTTCAAATAATTGACCGACGATTGAAAGTTGAAGATGAAGACGGGGGTAGAAGACCGGAGATCTTCACCTCGTTTGGATGGTAACCAAGGTCCTGATTGGGAGGCATCCCGAAATATGGATAATGAGTGGTAATCGTCTAAACGTACGTGGTGATCGATGGGTTTGCGAGGTATTTAGTGCCTCCAGTTTCGTTCAGACCCAGAACGGACTTGTAAATGGACTGTGTGTCTGACATTGGATTTTATTCTGTGTTGATTGATCTCTATTAAATATACATCTGTTTGGCGGCGGAGAATTTATTCTTTTGCTTAACGCCCTTCTCTGAAACGCACGAGCTCAGAGGTTGTATATCGATGGACATCAGTCGCATGGCATGAATTGCCGGTGTGGCATGCTAAGATGCAGTGATCAGGGCTTCTATTGAAAAGCAAAGTCTTGTGGAGATGATCAAAGCACCGCCTGTGTGGCGTAGCTTTGTGTATAACGTAAATTCGCGAGCCTCACACCCCGGTATGAACCAGAAACGGGAGAAGGACCTCAGGGAGGGCATGCGTTTCTTTCTAGCTAGGGTGGTGTCAGTGACCTACCAGCCCTGACATTTATATACTTTTCACCTATGTGGTTGTTGTGGTTGCGAGGCGCCTCGGTTTGATCGGACGATTCGGGTCCGATGGAGTCATTCGTTGGCTCATTTACGCCCCAAAGGGCGGGGAAACGCAGTGTTCAGGAATTTTAATCCACATCGGTGGACCGGCCCTGACGATCCAAGGGTCACTCGAGCTCTGATCCTGTGGCTCTGGCTAGAGAGTCACGAATTCGGTAAGGACTATCTTTTGCCTTGGTTCATGACGGAAATCCAATTTCCAAATACAACATCGTGCGGTTTTGATTGTATATATATATGGCGACATGATATATGGTACCCATGCCGTCTATGATTGATAGTTATGATTTGAAATAGTTTTCAAAACATATAAACACTAGCAATAATATCAAATGCCTTTGTTTTATTCGTATCAAGCATATTTTGGCCGTTATAAGGTAAAAACTCTATCCTCCGGTTTGCGTTGCATTGTGTGATGGGAACTGAGTCTTATAACGGCTTCATTTTTATAAAAAGCATAGCGATGTTTAAAAGAAAGATTTGTTTTAAAGCACTGGCAATCCAATGGAGTAAACCCGTTCCACGAAAGTGGCGTGGTCCTGTGATTAGCCATATTATATATGTGTTGAATGGATTTCTCATACCAGTCCCATGACTGACTCGTAGTTTGTTTCACTTTCAAACTCGGGTGCCCCTTTTTCTACACGGGCAGCCTTGTATTCAGGTTTAGCTGGTTATTTCTGGATAGATGGAGCTGAAGATGGATTCTATCATTTATCTCTTTATATGTTGTTCAGCTCCTATTGTACATATTTGTTTGTTTTCCGCTGTAGACATTTATGTATAGCTGAACTGTATTTGTACTAAGTAAGATCCTGTATACTGTGTAACTCTGATGATTACTTTTATCCAGTATATTCTATTGTTCATTATCTGGTGTATTTATTTAATTCTGTTCTGCTATTATCTGTTGTTGTGTTATATTCCAAAGATAACCCTTGTCTCCGTCAGTATGGGATTTGGGGTCGTCTCATAGACTTATACTTACTATCGCCTTAAGCAACAACTGGAAAATTAAACATCTAAATGTGAATAATACTTTTCTAAATGGTATACTGAAAGAGGAAATATACATGAAACAGTCATAAGTGTACATTGAAAACCCAAATCAAGTTTGCAAACTTAAGAAAGCAATAAATGGTCTCAAGAAAGCTCCTAAAATATGGTCTGGTAGATTGAAAGGTGCATTGTTCACAATGGATTATTAGTCAACAAAATAAGATACTTCTCTCATTACTAAAATTAATTATCTATTAATAATATACATACTAGCATACGTTGATGATTTAGTCATTGCAGGTAGCAATGAGGAAGAAGTCAGTCAGCTAACTGGGTATCTAGATTTTGGTGAACTTTCTTACTTTCTGGGTATAGAGGTTAAAAAAAGTCAAGCTTAGAAATACAAATTTGACAATGAAAGTATATTTTTGAACAGTTGATTAAAGCAAAGATGAATAAAGCAAATCCTCAACCAAACACCATGATATCTAACCATCATTATTCTAAAAACAGGGGACAAGCCATAAATAATGTAAAATAGTACAAAAGTATTGTAGGAGCATAGCAATATGCAACTATAACATGGCTTGATATATGTTTTAATGTTAACAAAGTATCTTAATTTTTGCACAACCCTCTTGATGAACACTGAAAAGCCGTGAAGAGGATACTAAGATACCTAAAGGGGACCATCAACTATGGGTTAACACTAAAGGCTAGCATAGGTCTAAACATAACACCTTTAACAGACTCTCACAGGGCTTCAGACATAGATAATAGGAAATCAATAATAAGGTTTGCATTTATGTTGGTCAAAATTATTATTTTGGAGTTCAAAAAAGCAGACAACCATTTCAATTCTAGTACTGAAGCAGAATATCGTAGTGTAGCATGTGCAATAGTAGAAATTATATGGTTACAATATTTACTTAAAGATCTGCAACTACTAACAAACAACCAATAATCTGGTGTGATAATCAAAGTACAATATACATGACTGTGGACCATATACATCATGCTAAAACAAAGCATATTGAAATCGATATTAACCTCGTTCGTGAACTAGTACAAAAGAAATGCCTACAAGTTAACCAGGCCTGGTCCAAGCTTAAACCGATCTTTAGACAATCGTTTAATAAATTGGAGTAGGGTCACATGTTAAGAATCTAAGAACTAACGTTGGAAAATTCCAAAATAAAAATGAGAATCAAACCCTGGTCTCCCACACCACAGCCTAACTACTTACCACTCAACCAACAAGTTTTCATGTGGAAAGAATAGTATCTACATATTTCTATTGTTTCGTACTGGGTCAACCCTTTGTACCATACTGGATTGTGCCCTTCTCATTTGCTAGGCCCTAGGCCATCTCCCAGACAACCCGGGCCCAGGTTCGGCCCTGAAGTTAACAATATACCAACATACCATCAAAGTGCGGACATACTTACAAAGGCAATAAGTGCAAGAAAATTTAATGGATTAAGAGCAGACCTAAAAGTAGAATAATACAGGATGCATACTTTTTTGGTACCCTCGATGTTTGCCAACACAAATTCAAAGCTTTCTACTTCAAATCTGTGCTTACCTTGACTATTAGGGTTACTGCAGCATCATCTCTTCGTCTCTTTCCTCTATCGCCATAGATAATTGCAGACGTCTTAATATTTTGGTTGCGAAGCAAACTAGAGAAAATTAGGGTTTTCAGGAGAACCGAAACCTAATTTGAAGGAGGCTATCAAATGGATGTATGTTGTTGCGCACTGTCTCTACTTCTCTTTTATATTTTGTTCTTCGGCTTTATTTGTTTTGGGACCAAGAGTGTGTATATAAATAAATAGCATCTGTTGTTTGTAATATATAACGTTTTATGGAAATTTCACTACAATAAAACATTCCTTTGGATTCAATACTTAATACAATTCTCCTTGTAATTTCAAAACAAAACATTTCAGCAATTCTAATTCTACCATATTATATATTTTAGATCAAAAATTTCATGAAAATAAGTCTGCTATTTAGGGAGAAAACGATTTTTGGTTGGTTAAAACTTAGAACAATCAAATCTCAAATATATAGTATCATAATTTACACAAGAAAGACATATATGTTCGTAATTTACGCGAGAAAGGCATATCTGACATTGAAAATTTTGAAATGATAAGAAAAAGTCTAATTCCCAACATTTAATAACAGAGCTCATGTAGTCAGTAATCATGTTTACAAAGCATTGTCAAGTATTATTTAAACAATCAAAATATGGTAAATTCTAATACATTGAATTTTTACATCATCCATCCATGCTTCTTCAGACCAAAATCAACAAGTGTGTGTTCTTTTTAAATAGAAAAGGACAAATGAACAGAAATATTAAAGGGGCCGAGAAAGGGATAATTCATGAAAGGAGAATGCATTCATTTAATGAAAAGGGCAATGCGAAAGGGAAAGGAAAAAGGGTAAAGAAAACGGAAACAAAAGGGCCAAAAATTACCTTTTTTGAATGGGCAGTTCGGCCGTATGCGTCGGACGCGGACAACGACATGAACTGTTCAAGTTCAGAAAATAATGCGATCGAAAGCACTAACAAGACCTCTAAATTTTGAGCTTTATTGACTTATAATAATGCTCTAACTGTATTATATTTTCACACGAAGAATTCCCGGTTCATGCCTTCTACTAATGTGGCACTGCTATCGAACCAGAACCGATGTCTTTTAACAACAATGTGAGCAGCAATACATCATCATTATTCAAGTAAGCTACCCGCAAAGTATGATTTCTTCACTTCTTCTTTTTAACCTATAATCTTTTTAACAAATATGGGTGGAAAAATCCTACCAAATCCTTTAGGCCTGGTTGAAAATTTTATAAGATCCCTCAAACCTCGCGTGGTTATAGATAAAAAAAGAATATAGAAAATTAATCACATGTTGATATCCAGTAACATAGTTACTTGTTTTAATTCTCTTTAACATGATGAAAAAAAATAATTGCTTTCAATTTTAGCTAACTATCGAAAAGTACAGTCTTCTGAGAAAAGTGAAAGATCAAATACATTGTTTATCAACTAACATCACTCAAAATTGGCACATGATATCATCCAATGCTTCATGATCATTTATATCAGCCTTATAAAATAATAACATTGAACGTTTGTATGTATGGATAAGGTTTAAACTTGCATCGAATGATTAAATCACAAAACACTATTTGCTTTTTTGCAAAATCCTAAAGGTGTCCAATCCGGACAATTATAAGATGGTATTACAAAAATGAAACCTTCACATAGAAGTTGAATCTATGTGCAAGTTAGAAGTGAATTTCTACATTATCACATACTATCAGAATGGATCAAAGAGTCATGCTTAAGTGAAATTTAACAAGCGTAATTTTTTACATTTAATATTTCTCAACTTTGATCCACAACATACAATTATCTAGTACATGTTATAATAACAAAAATATTGATACATGCCAAACTTAATCTATAAAAACAAAATAAACTACTAGAATTCTTTGTTGCAAGTATAATACTTTTCCAAAACATGGATAACCCAAACAAAGTGCATCGGAATACTGGTCTTCATTACAAAGAAGTCTATAAATTTAGCATTGTCAAAGTCAAGAATGTTGATAATGGCACCATGGTTGTTGATTAAAGCTAACATAGAAATAAATGGTGATCATGGTTTTTAAATCTCGGATATCAGTCGCGTTCCATCTTAGGGATTTTAGAGACTTGATCTATGAACTGATTGAACCCCATATGTTAATAAAACGTGTTTGAGCGTGATGGTTAAACAGATATTCACCTGTGTTGTGTTTAAAATCAACCGACAATGTTAATTGAATGATTGGCAGTGAATGGCCATAAATGTACTGTTTTAGACGTCGTTCTACCGTTCAGTGAATTGAGCAGTTATAAAGTTATAAATTATTTTATAACTGAATTAAAGTTTTCAATTATTTTATATAAATAATTAAATTAGAAATTTATAAATAAATATTTTAAATCGAGTTTATAAGAAAAGTTATTTAAGTGGTTTATACCAGTTTTAAAAGCAGAATGCCAGAATGTACCTACGGGTTAGTAAAATAGATTGTTTTAATAAAAACAATTAAATAGTGTTTTTTAAATTTATTAAGTTATTTAATTAATTTAGAAGGGGGAAATGACAAATGATATTCAGTTAATAGTTAACTGGTATGTACGGTTGGTAAAATCGACCGTTGTTAATTGAAATTGATAATGGAATTAATTTGATTTAAATTCTCTGGATATTTGTTAAATTTAACGAAGGGTGTTAAATGGTAGTTAATCTTCGATTAACTAGAGTCCATAGTAGTTATCGAGATTGTTTAGTGTTAGATTATTAGCTAATCTCCGATTAACTTTAAATTAAGGAAATTTCTGAATTGTTTAATGCTAATGAAGTGATTTTATTTAATAAGCTTTTCAAAATGATAATTTAGACTATTTTTAGTTAGTAGCATAGTTAACTATTTTTAATATAGTTAGTTAAAGTTAATTATTATTGTAATTAAAAATAATTAACTTTAGTTGGAATTCCATTAGAAGTGGTGAAGTGTCGATAAGTTCGATTAAGTCAAATAAGAGTTTATAAAGAAATGTATAATCCAAGTTTCAAGACGAGATGTGTAAATGAGATATGTAGTGAATATAAAGACTTAAATAAGATTTTTCTTAATTATTAAATTAAGTAAAGTGAATTTGACTGAATAAAATTATTGAGGAAACCAATATAAAGATTTGTAATGGACTAAAAGGTGTTAATGGGTTTAAAGTGAAATCTGAGCTAAGTTGCAAAAAGATGATAAATGGATTTTATAAGCATTTAGGAAGAAATCCAAGCGAGGTTTAAAAAGGGTCTTTAAACCAAAATGAAGACTTGAAATGTTTAAGAAATGGATTAAGAGAAACACCAAAGAGGGGAATACATACATATGTTATGTGTTAAATATCGATAAAAGGATTTGTGGAAATGTAATCCAAGTTAAAAAGGTTTTATGTTAAAGTAAGTGGTTAAGCGGATTTTAAATTATAAAATCCAAGATAGAGTATATTATAAGAATGCCGAATAATTGGAAGCAGATTATTTGACGTGAGATTTTTATAAAAATCAAAAGGTTAGAAGCAAGATATTGGTTTAAGTTAAAAGTGGCGTTTATTGGACTTTTACTTAATCAAACGAATTAAGTAAATAGATTATATTCGAAGGGATTTCAAATGTAAGAAATGGTTTATAAAACCAGTTTGAAATCGAGATGGTAAATAAGTTTTTTTGTGAAGTGTTTAAGTGACAAATTAGTATTCATTCTGATATATGAACATTGTCGATCAAGATCTGAGAGGTAAATAAAATACCCCAACTTGAACGGCTTCACTATTTTCGAGGAATGGTATTAGTTTGGAACGAGTAAAGAGAGTGGTAATTGATGTGATATCCCATATGAGAAGAACATGGAACATGAGTGCAAGATTTTGAAATATGAATAAATACATAAATGTTAGTTACAATGTAAGTAGAAGTATTTGGTTTTAAATTATAGTTTGGCGTTTGCTTTGCCATATCAAGAATCAAAAATTTGTTATATAATATTAATTATAATGCATATATGAATATATCATGATGCCATAATTTAAGAAAGGGGAAAAAGATTTTTTTTTTATAATGATATACCCAATATGAAAAGGAATGGAAAGTTAAGAATTTCATATTCTGAAATGTATAAAATAGTTTTGTTATAATAAAATAGGGATAAATACGGTGTTTATATTTTAGGGAAAGATTATAAGTTATCAACAAATTGTTAAATATATTTTAAACAGGCCAAGTTATGCCAAGAACCGAATTAATAAACTCATTCACACTATTGTTATTTGATAGTTAAATCACCGACTATCAAAACCTGACCAAATACGATTGTTGGTACGGAAAGATCGGGATCAAATTTATATTCGAAAACCATTCCGACTAGCAAATACTTGAAGATGTCGATTGAAGACGGAGCAAGTCAAGACCATGGATCTTCATAAGAGGAAGGATTACTTGACGAATATCCTCTGTGTTGCAATGCAGAGGTATTCTGACATGATTCGGTCGTGGTTGAGATTTTACGGTTTGCAAGGACTACTCGCTATTGATCCTTGGGGTGATTCCTATATAAGGATGCGGTAGGAGGGTACCTTCGGTTCATCCTGTTCCGGGATGACTTGTATGGACGAATGTCTGACAGAGTATTTCCTTAGAACCACGTACGTTGATTTTTACAAATATACCAAGTTGGCGGCGAAGAGGGGCACCTCTTTTATACCCAGAATATATTTGTGGACGTCAATTAGTGATTTGACGGATCTGACAATGTGGCATTCAAAGTGAATGATGACCAAAAGTTTTAAAGTTAAGTTCTAGCCTCAAGCCTCATCAACAGGGAAATGACAAAAATCGGGCAGGCAGCATGGCTATGTGGGTCGCTCTTATTAGGGTGTATAATCACTTATCTAGAGAAATTCCATTTGCTTCTTTAATCTATATTCGATACTATCCCTTTTCGGGAGGCGGTTACTGATCCCAACCGTCGGTGATATACATTCGATACACTCAAGAGAAATGAGTGGTCGGTCATGTGTGGGCCGGGTTGCAAGACGTTCTTGTTGAACCCAGTGTATTCGCCTCTAGAAATACACTATCGGCAGGTGGTCCCATACCTTGTCAAAGTCGGAATCCAATTTCCAATAAGCGCCTGCGGTTTTTGATAGTATATTATATATGTGGAGCGTGACATGTAAGCGTTTCGCTAGATTGCTATTTATTTGTATTTAGACACTATGATAATATCAGAATAAGTTATGTTTTCAAAAACATTTCTGGCTATAGTAAGGTAAAACCCGTATGTGTTTATGTGTGCGCTGGTCTTACTATTATCCTTTGGTTTTATAAAAGATTTTCCAAAGTTAAACAAGTTGTGTATTCTGTGAATTTATCACTGAAATTATTCTAGACTGACCCGGTGTATTTTGCTTTGCTTCAAATGTGCTCAGGTCAGACCGAGTGTATTTCCAGGTTGGGGTTCGCTTGGAGTTTCAGGAGCTGGAAGCAGGAGACTTCATCGCTAGTTATATAAAGTTATTATTCCGCTGTGTCTGATATATGTGTATCTGATAGTTGGTATGTATAGACAGTTCTTTTGTATAAAGAGTTTTGATATTATATTTTATTCATTCCATTGTAACATTCAGATGTGTTGTGCTTCTTCTTTCTTCTATTCTAATATTCTTTCTATTTCTCACCCTCTAACTTCTTTTTATTGAAAATCTGGGGTTCGATACTTGGGTTTTTGGCAAGTGATACGGGTTATGTATTGTTGTCAAAAATTCGAGCATCGAATTCTTCCCTGGGTCGTTACAGTGGTATCACAGCTGGTTGCTCAATTGGTACGAATGATAGGGGTTTCTCGCTTCGCGTTAGGTGGTGAACGGGAGACTCTTACCCCTACATCTCCCGATAATTTTGGTTGTTCGAGTCGCGAGGCTGGCCGTAAAAGTAGTTCTGAGGTACCGGTGTAAGCCATGGGGGGAGGTTAGCCCTCTGCCTTGGGGGTTGAGGGATGGTTGAAAAGCCAACCGAAATCGTCGGGCCATTACAGTGGTATCAGAACTATTGGTTTAGAGATAACCATGGCTCTGTGGTGTGACTCAATAAAGATGGGGTTAGCAATACCCTAGATTGAGTTTGGATATGGATATATGAGAGAGCGTATTTTTAATTTGATATAAAATTTATTTTTTAAAATATTTTTGACCACTATATTTTGTAAAATAATAAAAGTGATGATTTCCACAAATAATTTACAAATGGGAAATCGATTGGATTTGTTAATATTGATTTGTGCGATATGTTTGGATGGTGTGCTTGATGGATAAACTTGAACATAAATCGGCTTGGTTAAAACCAATCCAAAATAAAAAAATTCAAATAAATCAATCCAATTCAATAAATTCGAATGGATAATTAAAGATATAAATGAATTGCTAAACACGTGGTTATTATCTCGTGTGGATTGAATTGTGTGTATAATTGGTTGATGTGAACAATATGGATGTTTTAAACATAATTGACATTGGTTTTGAGGACTAATAAATTGGTTTGAGTTGAGAACAGGTGCAGAAGTGTCAATTCAGTTTTAAAATCCATCCCAGAGAGGAAATTCTGGAGTTAATCGAATCTAGTTTGAATAGAGCTGCATAATGATTAAGCAAGCTTGAATATAAAATAATGCTTATCGCATAATAATGCTCGCAAAAAGGTACGCCTACGCAAATATGAAATTTTGGTTTTATTTGGGTTTTGAGTTGGATTTTGAATTATTCCGACCATGAGAGTCGAGGTATATCTATTTCTTGAACCTACGATATTGCAGATGTTCTCCGTACAAGGGATACTCTGCCGAAATTTTTCCAAAATTTAAGGAGTTAGAAATTTTTGAAGATTTTTGGGAAATTCTTTTATTTGAATTAATTTGGTTCTACGACCGATTAGATTAGTTTTGAAAATAAAATCAAATTTTAAATTTAGTATTTTTGTAAAGATAATGGATTGTAACGTTCTTTCTACCTTAGCAATTTCGAGGACGAAATTATTTTAAGGGGGAAGGAATGTGACATCCTGTATTTTCTGCCTGGTTATTTAAATAATTTTATTATTCAAAATGTCAATTTGGATTTGAATAATCGATTCTAACCATTTTATTTTGAATATTTATTTATATTAATAATATAATAATATTTTAATTTCAAAATATTTGGAAAATGTTGAATATGCTGTATAACGTGAACAGGCAATTTAAAATGGTTTAATATCATTCGTATTGAAATTATCATGGCGATTTCGTTTAGGAAACGACGATAAATCGTTTAGTTTATAATTTAATTATAAAACAAGCTGCAGCGGCGCGGCAGTTCGTAATTTGGCGTTTTGAACTTCAAACGACCGTACAGGGCCCAATATGAGTCGGATTTTCTCGAAACAAGAAACTTTTCTGAATCTGTTGGAGAATATTTTTCTAATGGAAGAGAAAAATCGAGTTTTCGTGTTGTAGATTTTTTTTTATGTCCAAATCAAATTTTGAAGTAGTCGCTGTGGAATTCCTTTATAAATTATAACATTTTTCTATATTAAATACAGTTTTTTTTAATATTTATAATATCGATTTGGATTCAAACTGAGTTCGGGTTATTTTATTTTGGTAGTATATGAAATTCTGGTTAGGTATGGCCAATTATAATATTTTAATATTGTTATATTGGGATATTTTAAAATTGGTTTATTTTATTTAAATTGGGCAGTTATAAAAGGGACTTTATTCAAACGACCTCTGTTTTCGACGAAACAAATTTTATTAGGACTGCAATAGTAAATTATTGCTAGGTTTCAAGTTGCGTGTCAATCGGGGTTAATCTATGAGCGTGGCAAAATAAAATGTAAATAAAATGACCATTTGGACGTGAACGAGCTCCATTTGAGCAAACAGACTCAGAATTCGACTAAACAAATTTCGTTAGGACCGTAACGTTAAATTATACTAAGCCATCCATTCGCATCATGAACGGGGTTTGTATGTGAGCAAAGGAGCCAATAAACAGTGTTTGAAATTGCGATAGACACGAAATAAAATATCCTTAGTCACATCGACATAAATAAATATTTTCTCTCTCTTTATATATACACTATCCTCCAGCTAATTCCCTTCATCCCGTCCAAACTCATTTCTGGCCAAAATATTTGCAAAAAAGCCCCTATACACAAATTAATTTATATCTCCAAATCTATCATGAATTCATGAAGGGGGTTCCAAGGGCAAAGGTGTAGATCGGGTCGATGTCTAGTTGCTGTAAAAAGTTGGGGTGGAACGGTGGTTGGACGTGGCTGGAAATCGCAAATTTACAGCAAGATCTGGGTTTCGATTTTAATGCTTTTGGAGGAGCTACGGTCAGTATTTGCTATTGGGGTCTGAGGGTATTTTGTAGAGGAGAGGTAGCGGTCTTTTTCTCCTTTGGGTCGAGGGTTTGAAATTGGATGTGGTGGTCGGAGTAGCGAGATGAACAGAGGTCAGTAAATTGGGTTTTCTTTTCGAAGTGGTGTTGGGATTTGGTGATTTTCACGGCGAAGGACGAGGTGTTGGGCTGGGGACCTGAAGGGGAAGTGTCGAGGGATGCACGGCGTTCAGATCCGAGGAGATGCGGCGGTCTCTGGTGGGTTGTGGATGGAGAATTTTTGGTTGAAGGGGTTACCATTCGTGGTTGAATTCACGACAGACGGAGGAGTGTTTGAGGCTAGGATTTTGGGCGTTGGAGCTGCTCGCGTAGGGGGAAAGGATGGGTCGGTTGGGGTTGGCCATCGATCACCGGTGGCGGCGCTGTGATGGAGTAAAGGTATCGGTGCCATGCTTTTTTCATGAAGAACGGAAGAGGATCGGGGATGAGCATCTGAAGAGGAAGAAAACGCATTCAATTAAAAACAGTTAGATGATGTGGCAGGTAATTAGGGAATGGATTAGCTATTAATTGGGTTTATGATTAAATTCAAATCAATTAATTAATAATCGTATTTATATACCAAACTTTGAATTAGCATATCTTTTACAATACATTAACGGAATTGCGCGAAACAGGATCCGCTGGGATCGCAGGGACGAGACTTAGACGATGGCACTGACTAGGCACTGATCTAACGCAGTTGAAATTTCAGCTAGTTTTGAACGTTCGACTGAAATTAAAAGGAACAAACGCATCCACCGTCAATCGTATAAATCTGGTGAGTTAATTCTCACACATTCTGGAATCCTGTGATATGGTAAATTCATATTAAAATATAATTTACCTTTAAAAGTATAAATTGGTTGATTGGTTGCAACTAGTTGTTTATTGTTTGATTGGTTGCTGTTATTTAAATTACATCGTTTTAAATTTATATATTATTGAAATTTATTTCATATATTAGTATCAAATGTATAACAAGCTGTGATGCGGGGAAGAACAGGTCGGAGAGATCCGACCGTATTCCTCAAATATTTTATATATGTTGTTTGTTTTCATATTGTTGATATATGAACTGATTGAACCCCATATGGTAATAAAACCTGTTTGAGCATGATGGTTAAACAAATATTCACCTGTGTTGTGTTTAAAATCAACCGACAATGTTAATTGAGTGATTGGCAGTGAATGGCCGTAAATATACTGTTTTAGACGTCGTTCTACCGTTCGGGGAATTGACGCAGTTATAAAGTTATAGATTATTTTATAACTAAATTAAAGTTTTTCAATTATTTTATATAAATAATTAAATTAGAAATTTATAAATAAATATTTTAAATCGAGTTTATAAGAAAAGTTATTTAAATGGTTTATACCAGTTTTAAAAGCAGAATGTACCTACGGGTTAGTAAAATAGATTGTCTTTTAAAAAAACAATTAAATAGTGTTTTTTAAATTTATTAAGTTATTTAATTAATTTAGAAGTGGGAAATGACAAATGTATTCAGTTAATAGTTAACTGATATGTACGGTTGGTAAAATCGACCGTTGTTAATTGAAATTGATAATGGAATTAATTTGATTTATATTCTCTGGATATTCGTTAAATTTAACGAAGGGTGTTAAATGGTAGTTAATATTCGATTAACTAGAATCCATAGTAGTTATCGAGATTGTTTAGTGTTAGATTATTAGCTAATCTCCGATTAACTATAAATTAAGGAAATTTCTGAATTTTTTAATGTTAATGAAGTTGATTTTATTTAATAAGCTTTTCAAAATGATAATTTAGACTATTTTTAGTTAGTAGCATAGTTAACTATTTTTAATATAGTTAAATGTTAAAGTTAATTATTATTGTAATTAAAAATAATTAAATTTTTTACCTTTAGTTGGAATTCCTTTAGAAGTGGTGAAGTGTCGATAAGTTCGACCAAGTCAAATAAGAGTTTATAAAGAAATGTATAATCCAAGTTTCAAGACGAGATGTGTAAATGAAATATGTAGTGAATATAAAGAATTAAATAAGATTTTTCTTAATTATTAAATTAAGTAAAGTGAATTTGACTGAATAAAATTATTGAGGAAAACAGTAAATAGATTTGTAATGGAATAAAAGGTGCTAATGGGTTTAAAGTGAAATCTAAGCTAAATTGCACAAAGATGATAAATGGATTTTATAAGCATTTAGGAAGAAATCCAAACGAGGTTTAAAAAGGGTCTTCAAACCAAAATGAAGACTTGAAATGTTTAAGAAATGGATTAAGAGAAACACCAAAAAGGTGAATGCATACATATGTTATGTGTTAAATATCGATAAAAGGATTTGTGGAAATGTAATCCAAGTTAAAAAGGTTTTATGTTAAAGTAAGTGGTTAAGCGGATTTTAAATTATAAAATCCAAGATAGAGTATATTATAAGAATGCCGAATAATTGGAAGCAGATTATTTGACGTGATATTTTTATAAAAATCAAAAGGTTAGAAGCAAGATATTGGTTTAAGTTAAAAGTGGCGTTTATTGGGCTTTTACTTAATCAAACCAATTAAGTAAATATATTATATTGGAAGGGATTTCAAATGTAAGAAATGTTTTATAAAACCAGTTTGAAATCGAGATGGTAAATAAGTTTTTTCGTGAAGTGTTTAAGTGACAAATTAGTATTCATTCTGAGATAAGAACGCTGTCGATCAAGGTCTGAGAGGTAAATAAAATACCCCAACTTGAACGGCTTCATTATTTTCGAGGAATGGTATTAGTTTGGAACGAGTAAAGAGAGTGGTAATTGATGTGATATCCCATATGAGAAGAATATGGAACATGAGTGCGAGATTTTGAAATATGAATAAATACTTAAATGTTAGTTACAACGTAAATAGAAGTATTTGGTTTTAAATTATAGTTTGTCGTTTGCTTTGCCATATCAAGAATCGATAATTTTTTATATGCTATTAATTATAATGCATATATGAATATATCGTGATGCCATAATTTAAGAAAGGGGAAAAAGATTTTTATTTTTATTTTTATAATGATATACCCAATATGAAAAGGAATGGAAAGTTAAGCATTTCATATTCTGAAATGTATAAAATAGTTTTGTTATAATAAAATAAGGATAAATATGGTGTTTATATTTTAGGGAAAGATTTAGAAGTTATCAACAAATTGTTAAATATATTTTAAACAGGCCAAGTCATGCCAAGAACCGAATCAATAAACTCATTCACACTATTATTATTTGATAGTTAAATCACCGACTATCAAAACCAGACCAAATACGATTGTTGGTACGGAAAGACAGTGATCAAATTTATATTTGAAAACCATTCCGACCAGTAAATACGTGAAGACATCGATTGAAGACAGAGCAAGTGAAGACCATGGATCTTCATAAGCGGAAGGATTACTTGACGAATATCATCTATGTTGCAACGCAGAGGTATTCTGACGTGATTCGGTCGTGGTTGAGATTTTACGGTTTGCAAGGACTACTCGCTACCGATCCTTGGGGTGATTCCTATATAAGGATGCAGTAGGAAGGTACCTTCGATTCATCCTATTCCTGGATGACTTGTATGGACGAATGTCTGACAAGTATTTCCTTAGAACCATGTACGTTGACTTTTACAAATATACCGAGTTGGTGGCGAAGAGGGGCACTTCTTTTATACCCAGAGTATATTTGTGGACGTCAATTAGTGATTTGACGGATCTGACAACGTGGCATTCAAAGTGAATGATGACTAGAAGTTTTAAAGTTAAGTTCTAGCCTCAAGCCTTATCAACCGGGAAATGACAAAAATCGGGCAGGCAGCATAGCTATGTTGGTCGCTACCATTAGGGTGTATAATCACCTATCTAAAGAAATTCCATTTGCTTCTTTAATCTATATTCGATGTTGTACCTTTTCGGGAGGCGGTTACTGATCCCAACCATCGGTGATATACATTCGATACACTCAAGCGAAATGAGTGGTCGGTCATGTGTGGGCCGGGTTTCAAGTCGTTCTTGTTGAACCCAGTGTATTCTCCCCTAAAGATACACTATCGGCAGGTGGTCCCATACCTTGTCAAAGTCGAAATCCAATTTCCAATAAGCGCCTGTAGTTTTTGATTGTATATTATATATGTGGAGCGTGAGATGCAAGTGTTCAGCTAGATGTTATTTATTTGTATTTAGACACTATGATAATATTAGAATAAGTCATGATTTCAAAAACATTTTGGGCTATAGTAAGGTAAAAACCATCCGTGTTTATGTGTGGGTTGATATTACTATTATCCTTTGGTTTCATAAAAGATTTTCCAAAGTTAAACAAGTTTTGTGTTCTGTGAATTTATCACTGAAAGTATTCTAGACTGACCTGGTGTATTTTGCTTTGCTTCAAATGTGCTCGGGTCAGACCGAGTGTATTTCCATGCTTGGGTTCGCTTGGAGTTTCAAGAGCTAGAAGCAGGAGGCTTCACCGCTAGTTATATGAAGTTATTATTCCGCTATGTCTGATATATGTGTACTCTGATGGTTGGTATGTATAGACAGTTCTTTTGTATAAAGAGATTTGATATTATATTTTATCCGTTTCGCTGTAAGATTCTGATGTGTTGTGCTTCTTCTTTCTTCTATTATAATATTCTTTCCTTCTATTTCTCACCCTCTAATTTCTTTCTATTGAAAATCGGGGGTTCGGTACTTGGGTTTTTGGCAAGTGATACGGGTTATGTATTATTGTCAAAAATTCGAGCATCGAATTCTTCCCTGGGTCGTTACAGATGGACAGAAATATATTTAAATATATAAAGCCGTGTTGATTAGATTGGCGCCATTTTGACGTGAACGATATTTATATCGATTTTATTCATTTTTATAATGAATATCGGAAAGGAATTGATTTCAAAATATAATGTTTTGAAAATATTATCATTTATATATCGATGATATGGAATATTCAATTTTAATTTGAAATTAAATATGAAGTTGAAATCGTTTTGAAAACGAATTTAAAACGATTTATAAAATACGATTAAAAAGGAAATCGACAAAATATATATAATATATATATTATATATATAATATATATATTATATATATAATGGCCTGAATAGAACGCATCGTGCCGCGGCAGTTCGTGAATTTCGACCATTGACTTCGAACGGACATTACGGGAGATCCGACTGTCGGATTCTCCTAAAACCGGAATCGTTGGGTTCGTATCGAAAAGAGCTTTCTAACAAATATGAGAAATTAGAAATCTAACAGTTGGATTTGGAATTATGTCCAAATCAAATTTGGAAAAGGTCGATGTAAGTGTAGTTCGATGGCCGTTTATGGAAATCGACTGTACGGGCCTTGATAAAATTATTAAAAATATCAATAATTTGTGTAAAATCAAAATAAATGATTTGGAAAGAATTGGGCTGAAAAATCCCATATTAGAAAAGATAAAAATATATTTTTATCAAAACGAACTAGTTTTGAACTAGAATTATAATATATTTATTTTTAAAAATAAATAAATTAGATTTGAAATGGTTTTAAAAATAACCAGAATTTCCCATATATGAATTGAATGGATTTGAATCGAAATTATCTTCGGAATATTTTGATATTGAATTTCGTGATTATACGAATATTGTGGAGGAATTTGGAAGATATATATATCATTATTCCATTACTATATTTGTTGGTTTCAAAATTTGATATTGAATATAAACCGATATATTTTCAATTCAGCGCCTTGAATTTAATATCAAATGAGATTGGGTTTGTCGTGAATCGTGTCTTCATCAACACAGTTCTTAAACCCAGTTGAGAAAAGATTATATCTTTTTATTTAGATTTAATAAGGTATACCGATTAATTAATATATTTAATTGGAATTGAATTAGAATTGATTTTTGCGTTTATTGTGAATGGTGTTTTTTTAAAACACTTGTTCTTTAACCCGAATGTGAATTGGGTTTATTGTTAATTGTGTTTTTAATGACATTCTTTCTTTAACCCGATTTACGGTGAAATATGATTTGGAATTTATAAATCCTTTTATAAAGATTTAATGGGATTTTCCAAAGAAAAGTTTTCCAATTTTATATATTAAATTGGAATTGAATGGAATTCGATTTGATGATAATTGAAATGAAATTCTGTGGAGGAAGTCTGTTAATACATATGGAATTTAAAAGGTTTTGCAGTTATTCCATTTATATTATTAGTCGGATATGGAAATTGATATCGATTATATATATTGATTTGTTTTTCCGTGAAGATTCCATAATTAATGGAATGTGATTTGGGTTTGTTGTGAACTGTGTTTTAAATGACATTAGTTCTTTAACCCAGTAAAAGACAGGATTACATGTCTATCATTGTATTTTGAACTGTGTGGTTGGTCTCTGCTTAATATATATCTGTTTGGCGGCGGAGAATTTATTCTCTTGCTTAACGCCCTTCTCTGAGACGTACGAGCTTAGAGGTTAAATGTCGGCAGAAATCAATAGTACGGTGTAGATTATCGATGCGGCATGTTTGTGTTTTCAAAGTTAAATAATCATTAATATTGATTTTTGGAAAGATTAAAACCAAGTAGCGTTTTAATGAATTTTTAATTAAATTGAAATGTGAATTGATATTTTAAATTATCAAATTTGGAAAGTGATCGAGAATGGAGTATCGCCAGTTTTGCTTCTAGTGATAGTTAAATCTTTAACTAGATTTGAACGTGAAATGGTAATTAAATTTACCGATAATGCTGTGGTGTTAGTTATGGGGTAGTACCAGTTTTTCTCCATGGGATGAATAGGTTGGGATTAGGAAATAAAATAAATAATTACTTCGATGTGGTTCGCTAATCCCGACTAGTATGGAAAACCTTAATATGGCTTGAATTGATATACAAAGGAAGATTAAAGAATAAATTTTAAAGAATTTATCTTTGATAAAATTAATGGAAACGTTTCCCAAAGTATATGAATATTTGAGTAAACGAATATTCAGAATTGGAATGAGGCGTATGTTGTGTTTTATAACACTTGTTTATTATATACGCGAGTTATTCGGAAAGGCTGGGTTTATACCCATTCTGAATAACAGATTCGATGATAATTCGAAGATGAAGAAGGTGGTTGAAGACCGGAGGTCTTCACATCGTTTGAATGATTACTGGTGATCTTGATTGGGCTGTACACCCAAGAGGAGAGAAATAGTTGGTGATTGTCCAGATGTATTTGGAGATCAATGGATAGGCGTGGTATGATGTGCCTTCGGTTTCGTTCAGACCCAGAACGGATTTGTAAATGGATTGTGTGTCTGACATTTGATTTTATTTTGTGTTGATTGATTTCTATTAAACATATATCTGTTTGGCGGCGGATAATTTATTCTCTTGCTTAACGCTCTTCTCTGAGACGTACGAGCTCAGAGGTTATATATCGATAGATATCAGTCGCATGGCATGAATTGCCTGTGTGGCATGCGGAGATGCAATGATCAAGGCTTTTGTTGAAAAGCAGAGTCTTGTGGTTGATGATCAAAGCACGACTTTAATACAGTGTAACTTTGTGCATTGCGTTAATTTGCAAGCCTCACACCTCGGTATGAGTTAAAAACGGGATGCGGACCGCTGGGAGAACACGACGTTTCTTTCTAGTTATGGGTGGTGTCAGCATTTTACTAGCCCTGACATCGTTGACTATATACCTTTGTGGATGTTGGAATGCGAGGAGCCTCGGATATATCGGTCTCTTCAGAGCTGATGGATAGGTCCGATAGGACCGGGAAATGTGTGTTCAGGAATAACTAATCCACTAACGTAAGTGTGGACCGGCCCAGCCGATTCCAAGGGTTCTCTACGGGGAATCCTGAGACGTTTGCTAGAGTGTCTCAAAGCCGGTGAGGAGCTTGCCCCTTACCTCGACTCATGACGGAAATCCAATTTCCAATACGTGACATTTCGGTTTTATTTGTATAGCCTAGTATGGCGACATAGTAGCAAGGGATATTATGTCGTCTATGATTGATACATTTATATTTGAAGTTGTTTTCATATACTTTACATTATAATAGTATCAAAATGATTTGTTTTAAACGTACCAAGCATGTTTGGATATTATAAGGTAAAACTCTATCCTCCGGCTTGCTTGCATTGTGTGATGGGACCTGAGTCTTATAATAGCTTCATTTTTACAAAAAACATTGCGTTGTTCGTTTTATGCACAAAAATTCTTGGGATGAAACCCGTTCTGTTTTATACGGCGTGGTCCCTTGAGTTACTCTCTTTTAAAGTAAAGTTTTAAATAACTGTTTTAGTTCTCACACCAGTCACATGACTGACCTGGAGTTTATTGTTTTAACCTAAACTCTGGGTGCCCCTATTTTCCACACAGTCAGCTAGTAGTTTTGGTTTTGTAGATTTGTATTCACAAGATCCTGATTTACAGCTAGAACGATATCCGGAAAGCTCTGTATCCGCATATCACCTTCAGTTGTGTATTGTATTATTTTTCTGTTGCTATGTAATGTATTGTAATCTCTGATATTTTTCTGATGTATAATATTTATTCATACTCTGCATATTCTTGTATTCTGATGGAATTGTTGTAATAAGCAATGGAATGTTCTTTTGTTTGTGTTTTGATTCGTCGTGTTCTCAACTCAATCCGTGCTTACCTTCACGGGGATGTTCGGATCGTTTCAGGTGGTATCAGAGCTCTGGTTTACAGAGCTCAAGAACAAGACACATTAGAACCATACGAAAGAATTAATCAGAGATTGGATTAGTAATATCCAATGAGAATGACTCGTTAGAGGTAGGATCAGTAGTATCCTAGAACGAGTGTGAAGAGTATATTTTTAAAATGAAAACCAACTTTCTTTTGAAAATCTAAACCAGTTCAACATATTTGAATATTTATTTGTATTGAATTTGGACAACCCAGTATATAAAGATTTTGCATATACGCCTTGCAAACGTATATTCGAAGTTTTAATATACTGGATAGATATAGAATCACACTCTAGTCGCCCGGAGACAATTCTGCTGATAGTTTAGACATCATCAGAATTTGTGTTCGAGTTTCGAAAGTGGGATGTCTATATATTTCCAATTGACTGGTGTGAGAACCAAAATTAGATAGGGTCTATTGTTGTGATTTGGCACCAAAAATGTGATTTTTGACTATATATAAAAATTATGAATTTGAAACGTTAATTCACTAATTGATTGATGGTTGTGTGGTGTGATTATTCATTTAAACCATTATGCGAATGTAAGGTAAATTTAGCCAGTTTGAATCCAATATTGAACTGTATTGAAATTTGTTTGGAATTGCATGCATGTACATATATATGTGTGAACATGTCATTGCAAGGAGGCTAGAGAAGAGGAATAAAATTGTTTGCCCGACCAATAGGTACATGTTTATTGTATTTCTTTGGGTTTGGATGATTTTATGAGCCGCTTGGCTGTTTCTTTTTCTTTTTGGATTGGAGAGGTGTGTATGGTAATTTCGGGATTTTCCCGGTGCTCCCGTGCAGGGGAGGTTATGGTGAAATTTTTCGAAAATTTAAGGTGTTAGCCAAATTTTGAAATATTTGAAAAGTTCTTAGAAACTGGAAAGTTGAAGAACTGAAGTTATAATAAAAATAATGGAAGTTGAGTTGGTTTGTAAAACAACTTTCAGCTTCGTTCCTTTTCGGGGATGAAAAGTTTTAAGTGGGGGAGATTGTAATAACCCGGAAAATCCGAGCCAATTTAATTTTTTTTATTTTGGGCAATCATAATGAATTTTGAATATTTAAAATGAATTGTTTTAAATAATGATGACGAGAAATTTATTTTGAACAGAATTAGAACGTATATATTTATTTGAATCATCGTTAGAATATAAATATTTATTTATAATTATCAAAGGAGTTGAAAATGGCACGGTAGTTTGAAAATTCGATTTCAAATTTCAAATGAATGTACAGGATTCAAAATAAAACGGATTTTAGCGAAACCAAAAATATTAGAATCTTATTGAGAATATCTTTCCAATGAATCTGAAAAATTGAAATTTCATAGCGGGAATAAAACGTTATGCCTAGTTGAAAATTCAAAATAGTCATTGTGGAATTCCGGTCCTTAAAAATGGATATTTTGCAAACGACCTCCATTTTTGACGAAACCACTTTTATTGGATTCGGGATGTCAAGTTATTGCTAGATTCCAAAATTCATAATTTTCTGAATCAATATGTGAGCGTAGCGAAGTAAAACGTGTTTTGATAGTTTTAGTCAATTTCGATCGACCAGAAAATGACCATTTTTCAAACGATCTCAGAATTTGACGGAATTAGTTTTTTTAAGACAGTATCGTCAATACGAAGCTAGAAAATAGTTTCCGGGAATTTTTAAAGTCCGCATGTGGCCCCGGTAAATTGAATGTGCGTTCGAATTCAATATATAGACTTATATTTTGATTTTGACGGAAACAGATCGAAACAGTTGGATTGGCTTATGGGACATATCTCATTGCGTTCGAAATGGGGGTAGTTAGCTATGGACAACAGGCGGTGGATTTGATTTCGGGTTTAAAATAAAAAGGTACTTTTTTGAAATTAAATAATTAAATAAAAAATCTCTCTCTCTCTCTATACTTTCTCAACACCCCCCTGTTTACTTTTTTCAAAGGAAATTAAAAAAAAAAAAAAGAGCGGGTCGTGCCCTAGCCTGTAACACCGCACATCCATTAAGGTCACTCAGAAAGGGAATGCCTTAACTTCAATGGAGCATTATGCGTACTGGAACAGAAATATTACAAGACAGACATATATAAGACAACGAAACGTAAAGTAGAAGTACTTCAAATCATTTATTAAATATAATTGTTTACAATAAAAGCCCATCAACTACCAATACCCAATTACATAGCTAAAATATCTGTCTTGCCCAAAAACAAAGAAGCATGAAAATAAATTGTAGTATTCCCCAATAAAGCAAAGCAAGCCATAGCCAAGAGAGATCCAAGCCGTACATGAAAGAGCCTGGGAGCTTGGTAACATTCGAACTAAGCTGTATTCCCACCCTGCGAACATGAGGGGGGAACGGAAGAAAAAGAGGCAAAACAAATCGGGTCAGTCATAAAGACTGAGTAAGTCCTAGTGACTTTCAGCATAAAAACAGGCAAAGATAACATAGCAGGAATAAACTAAAAGTAAACATAAGCATGATGACAAGATAAGCTACAGGCACGATAACTAAGGATAACCCCATATGATTTTTGTCAAGTATAACATCGCAAGGTTCCCATTCAAGATAAACTATGTATAATTTCGCAAGATTTCTATCAAGCATCGCAAGATTTCTCTGCTTCACCATTAAAATATTTCTATGATATCTATTTGCTCTGCACTACCCTACTAGTATCTCAACCCGTGTCATGTATTGATTACAAAATGATCCCTTGCCCAATGTCATGAAATGACCCATTACTTGGTCCCACGAAACGATCTATTAATCAATCGGCTCCTTACAAGTCCTAGCTCGTTCATGTGTCTGTGTCATACGGCCCTATCACGAATGAAGTTACCTGTGCTAGGTCCACCATAGGGTGTATCAAGCCCTAGGGTGCCAACCACCGACAGGAATCAAGCATGCACAGTGTAAACCAACTGATGCCCAATGCCTGCTTTTTCAACTCCGGACCACGTGCACGACCATAGTCCGCCTGAACCTACACTGGCGCACCAACTCAGCCGTCGTTCTGGTCGCTTACAATCAGCCCAGTAATCGTGCCCCACCCTGCCTAGTTCTGGGGTACCATGATACATCTAGTGGGTTACTGCTGAAATGGACCGCGTAACTAAGGTTTACGTCCAACAGGTTAAGTGTTGTCATTTAAATTCGTGACTTAACCCTTATCAGTCTAGCATGTCAAGTTGGTTAAGTGTTGTCATTCAAGTTCGTGACTTAACCCGCCTATGTGTCATGTCAAATTGGCTAAGTGTTGTCGCTCAAGTTCATGACTTAGCCCTAACAGATCATCATGTCAAATTGGTTAAGTATATTCAAGCGGTTCATGACTTAACCCTATCAAATCATCGTGTCAAATTGGCTAAGTATATTCAAGCGGTTCATGACTTAACCCTACTAAATCATCGTGTCAAATTGGTTAAGTATATTCAAGCGGTTCATGACTCAACCCTATCAAATCATCGTGTCAAATTGGTTAAGTATATTCAAGCGGTTCATGACTTAACTCACCCATTCATGTCATATCCGTTAAGTGTCATCAATCAATTTAAGTTAACTTAACCCACCCACTTGTCATGTTATATTGGTTAAGTGTCGTTAGTCTAGTCATATTAGTTAACCTTTACATTCTTAGCATGTCTGTATTTTTGGCATTAATTAATTATTAATGCATCAACCACTCACATTAGACCTGTTGTTGTGGTCACTGGATATGCCGAGCGGTTCCAGACCGAATTACACCACAACTCAGTCTAACCTCGGGTTTAAGCACGATATGACTAACTTCTCATATTGGATCGTATTATTTGCAGTCACTGAATATGCCAGGCGGTTCCGGGCAGATTTACACTGCAAACTCAACACAACCTCGAGTTAGCCATGTTCACGTTCGTGTTCATATTCATATTCATGTTCATGTTTCAACTACGTTCATATTTCCAGTTATATGCCAATTATCAAGTTCATAATTTATGTTTTTGCCCTAAAATGAATTCCCAAACTATTTTCCTAATTCACTATAAGGTTATGCCAAGTTATAGCCTTTTATTTTCAATACATGCCAATTAACCAAAGCCCAACTTAGGCGCGTTCATATTAAACCTCTACGAAGTCATAAATTATCATATACGTTTCAACTCCAAATTTTACATAATTAACATATGCCCAAGTTCTAGATTACATGTCAGTTTTACATATGCCCAATTCATACCAAATTTACATATGTTCATCATGCCTTTTTACATGTATGCCAAGTTTATGCCAATTTACACATATACCATGTTTACAAAGCTATGCTCAATTTACATAGATCAAGTTTTATACCCAAAATTACATGTATACCACGTTTGCACCAATTTACACATAATGAGTTCTAGCCAAATTACATATATCAAGATCCATGTTAAATTACATATATCAATCCCAATCGCGCAATAACCATTATAATGCCAATACCCAAAATTACCCCGTTTCATGTTAATGGTAAATTATCCCCAACCATCCAATTTTCATATTATGCCTTCGATTCCACCAAACAATTCCACTAGGCAATATTCAAATATTTCCCCCGCATACCATCGCACATATATCGTTGTTTAGGCCTAGGTCCGAAATTGACCTTGGTTCATCAAAAGAAAATAAATAGGGGGAGGTAGAAGTTGCAATAAAAACAAGATCAGAGAGAAAATAGCATAAATCATCATTATACGCATAAAGAATACAAATTGATGATAACATCATTACGAATCAAGAAAACTGCTGAATAGATCATAAACTTGACATGATCATAAAGATAGACAAGTCTCAAAACTCAAGATTCAAGGAGCAACAGAAATAGATCAGAATCAATAAACATACCTAAATCCAATTCCACTTTATTCCATAGCCATATCATAATTAAATATTTAAATCTAAAAGTAACTAGAACTTACAGATCGTGGAATGAGAAATTAAGATGCAGAAGTTGATTCTAGAAAGCAGTCGTTGAACATTGAATCTCAATTTGATTGAAAATCCCCAATTTGAGAATCTTGCGTTGCTTGAAGAAGAAGGTAGAAGAACTCTCTAGATTTGATTAATCTTTATTTGAATCTTTGAAGAAGAATAAGAAGAAGAAGAAGTCATGTCCATCAAGAATTTGTGCAGCATAAGGTTAGAGAAGAATGGTGCGAGGAGGAATGGGGATTAGGTGGGTTTATATAGGATTGGGCGAACGAATCTAGACTGAAAACGAGACCAAAAACATCAGAATGAACCCAGGCTCAAAACTGGGTTTTGGCACCAGGTCGACCCCCAGGTCGACCATAGGGTCGACCTGGCCCCTGGGAGGTCGACTATAGTGTCGACCCCCTCATCGACATGGTCCTGGGTGGGAAAATTCCCGCCTAGTCTGCGCTGGGGTTTGAATTCGAATTTCGAATTCAAATTTCGAGCTGTTTTCGATTCTGAAAATTCTTGAAACTTCGAAGGGTCATATCTCCCTCATACAGACTCCGTTTTTCGAAAACTCAAACTCGATTTCATGCAGAATTCCGAGATGAACGCAATGGCGCAAACCGTTTTCCCTAATTCTTATTTTAAAAATTAATTATACCTTGATTTCTTGTTTCAACATGTTATTAAAATTCGGGTTGTCACATTCTCCCTTCCTTAAAGGATTTCGTCCCCGAAATCTTTAGGTTAAGAAGAACGTGTCCTACCATCCAATCATCCATCTACTCAAAACATCATCCACAAGCAATCTTTGTCCTTAAAAGATTTCTAATGCTGTATGAACATATGCAGAAAGTGTGTGTATAAGTTCCTATCTAATGCAAATGATCAGACCTGATTGATCTTCTTAATGCAAAATATGTTTAGTGCCATGAGTCCAACATGTATGCAAATAGTCCTATTCACATAAACACTACATGTGTGCATAAACATCCATCCACATGCAACATCCATATGATAACACATTCAATTTCGTCTATAAACAAGTATAAACACTCATGCATATGCAATATGAAAGGTGACTGAGCCGATATAGTGTCTAATGTGCGTGTATATGCATCCACGAGAAACCGCTAGCAACCACTTACAACCACTTGCAACCATCAATCATAACATGTCTCAAACACATGTTTACACCCAATCATTCCTACCTGAAGATATAGTCGAATGATAGAAGTAAGTAAAAATTTTGTGCCCATTAGGCAATGTCAAAACTGGAAATCTACGTCACATATATTGTAATGACCTGCATTGTCAGAGGTATTATAATTAATTTATTTAATTATATAAATAGTGATTTAGGGAATAAAATCGTCGTTAATTAAATAATAAGGAATATTTAATTAAAATAAATAATTAAACAATATATTTAATTCTGAAATAATCAGAATTGGCTGAAATAGCGATACGGTGTGAACTGGATCATCTGGATATTTAATTCAGTTTGGAATTGAATTTGAATAACGAATATATTATATAAACGACAGTTTGAACGTAGAGTTATAATATAATTAAAATCGAGCTCGAAATGGCGCTACAGTTCGTAAATTGGCGAATCGAACTTCAACTGAATGTACAGGATTTGCTTTAAATCGGATTTCTGTGAAACAAAAAACGTGTGGAGCGGGTGGAGTATATCTTTCTAGTGGAAGAGAAAAATTAGGATTTCGTCGTACAGATTTTGAGATATGTCCAAATCAAATTTTAGAAAAGTCACTGTGGAATTCCTTTATAATTTATAAAGGAATTATTTATATTTTAAAAAGGAATTTCATTTTAAATCGAATATCAATTTAATCAGGATTTAAATATCAAGTTGTAAATTCAGTTAGAAATATATTGGAGCTGTATGGTATTCCACTGTGAATATATACGATAATATTTATTTATAAATATTTGTTTTAATTATATTTAAATATATTTGTATATTTAAATGGGTCATTCAGAGCTTTAAAAATAGCCAATTTTTCATACGACCTCAGAATTCGACGAAACTAATTTTGTTGGATCCGCAATGTCAAATAGTTGTTAGATTTCCAATTTCGTGATTTATAGAGCCATTGTGTGGTAGTACGGATTTTTAGAGTGAAAAACAGTCGGTACTTTGACAGTTAAAAATACGCTGTATGAGCATACGAAGTCGGAATTCGACGAAACCAATTTCGTTGGGACCGTAATGTCGAACTCTAGCTGCATGTCAATTTTCGTGATTTTTGGGTATTGTATGTGACCATGGGGATTTTTAAAGACGGATACAAACAACGTAGGATTAAAAATTTATATTTTTATCGAATATAAAAATATTAAAATTTCTTCTATATAATATCCCCTATCCTAAGCCTTAAGACCTAATCTCATTCTTCAGCAAAATCCCGCCGTCACTCCTTTTGGTGCTTCAGTAAAAGTTGATCTCTTCGAAAATCAAAAGAATTAACAAATAAATCAATAAATCCGAAGACCAACATATTTGAATTCTATCTGAGATTCTTCACAACCTCATGCATATTTTTCTGGGATCGACCTCGTCAGTTCCGAGGTATTGTGTGACAGCGTTGGTTCTAGGGTTGCTCGATTCACAAAAGGGGTACATCGATGATTGTTGTGAGGGTTGTATTTGAGTTTGGGGTTGGAATTGGTTGCTGTTGTGAGAGTTTTGAGGGGTTCGGTCATGATGTTGTTCGGTGGTTTAGGCATGGTCTGGGTTTCGACGAGGAGTAGTTGGACGTCGAGTGGAGCGTGTTTGGTACGGGTGCGTAGAGGTGTTGGAGAGAAAGACAAGGGTGATAGTTTTTTTGGGTTTCGGGTGAAGAGTGAGGATCGGTGTGGGTATCAAGGAGCGGTAATGGTGTTTGTGGTGGTTACTGGAGCACGATGGAATTGGGGGAAGAAAGGTTCGGTTTGGGTTTTACAGGGTTGGATGGGATTTGTTTTTAGGGTGAGGCCCATTTGAGTTTATTATTTAGTTTATTTTGAATTAAATGTGTATTAACTTATAAGTACCATAACTTGAGCAAACGTTATCGAAATTCTACGAAACAGGATCCGACAGGATCGTATGAACGACGACTACGATATGGAATTGGTTTGGTATGATTCTGAGCTCGTCTCAAATTATGGTGAAATAACACGTCAGTTCTGAATCAACGACGGTTATCGTTATCTAACGATAAACCGACCAATGTGAGTAAATCTCACTAACTCTGTACAGTTTATAATTTCATGTTGTATTTTTAGAACTGTTAGAAATTGTCTGTTGTTGATTGTGTGTTGACTGTTTGATTGAACTGCTAGTCAGTTAATGAAATATTATATATATATATAAATATATATATAATATATAAACAGTTATATAGTTATATATTGATTCTGTTTATCAAAATAATTCATATTAAACTGAAAGTGATGACAATCATGTTGTGTAACATCTGTGGATGCAGGGAAACAGGTTGGAGGAATCCGACTGGATTCCTCAACAGTTATTTTATTGTTTTTCATATATTTTGATATATGATGTGAATTATAACCTGTTGTTGATTGTGTGTGTATGGACGATATTGGATATCGAAATTTGATATGTTAAATACCGTAACATACCGGAATGTTGATAAGGGAATTTCCAAAGTGATAGTGAAAAAAATTATATTTATAAATGGAATATTTATAAATAAGAAATATTTATAAATTGGAATATTTATAAATAGAAGATATTTAGAAAGGAAATAAATTTCAAACCATTTTCTTTTTGAATGGAAATGACTGTGTGGTGGGTTTGGGGATTTTCCCGATGCTCTCGGTACAAAGGAGTTTATGGCGAATTTTCCCGGGAATATAAGGAGTTAGAATATTTTTCAGAAACCGAAATGAAATAGAAATGTTTGTAAAACCTTTACAAATGAAATTGAAAAGGAGATATATCTGAAATCAAATATAGAAGAAATTTATTTGTAAATCAAATATAAAGGAATATATTTGTAAATCAAATATAAAGGAAATATATATGAAATCAAATATAAAGGAAATATATTTGAAAGCAAATATAAAGGAATATATTGGTAAAACATAAATAAAGAGTTAAAAGAATTTATTTATTTAGGAAATAAATAAAAGTAAAAAGGGTTTATTTATTTAGGAAATAAATAAAGATTAAAGGAGATATTTATTTGTTAAATAAATAGAATTAAAAGGAAATATTTATTTGGTAAATAAATAGGATTAAAAGAAGATATTTACTTGTTAGAATAAATAGAATTAAAAGGAGATATTTATTTGTTAAATAAATAGAATTAAAAGGAGATATTTATTTGGTAAATAAATAGGATTAAAAGAAGATATTTACTTGTTAGAATAAATAGAATAAAAGGAATATTTATTTGTTAAATAAATAGAAAATGGAAATCTGTTTTTAACAGATAAATAGAAAAGATTAATTTATAAATAATAGTTTATAAATTAAATTTAATATTTATCATTCGATAATTGGAATATATAAGTCTGTACTTATATAGAGAAGAGATATTGGTTTTAACACCGATAGGTTTAAATAGAATGGATACATAACACTTGTATAAGTGAAGTAACGTCATTAAAGGGAACATTTATAAAGTGCAGAACCGTTACTAAAAGTAGATCTTTATAAATGAATAAACGTTATCAAATAGGGGTACTCGAATAAGAGAAATTGATTAGAGTTAGAGTCAACCAATTTGAATTAACCAACTAGAGTTAATCAAATAGAATTATTCAAATGGAGTTAAATCGAATATTAGTTATTCGATAGGAGTTAAATCAAGTTAAGCTGAATAAGTCGAGTTAATCAGTTAGGGTTGACTAGTTAGAGTTGATCAGTTAGAGTTAACCAGTTAGAGTTAATCAATCAGAGTTAATCGATTAGAGTTAGAATTAATCGAAGTAGAATTCATCAAATATAGTAAATCGAATTAGGGTTAAATTGAATATTAGTTATTCAATTAGAGCTGATCAAATATAGTTATTGAGATAGAGTTAATCAAACATAATTACTCAGGATAAGTTACCATTTCGTAAGACTGCTAGCATAATTCGTAGGGCTGTAAATAGCCTACAGTGGTCGGATGTTTCCTGAGGGAATCAGGCGCAATCATTGTGATCGCTGCGATCTAGAGTCAAGAGAATGGAGTTAAATCGAATATTAGTTATTCGATAGGAGTTAATCAAGTTAAGTAATCAAGTTAAGTAATCGAGTTAAGTTAATCGAGTTGAGAATCGAGTTAAGTGAATCAAGTTAAGTAAATCAATGGGAGTGAATCGAGTTAAGAGAATTAAGTTAAGTTAAATAAGTTGAGTCAATCGAGTATGGTTAGTCAAACCAAGTTAGTCGAATCGAGTGGGTCGACCAAGTTAGTCGAGCCTAGTTAATCGAATCAAATTGGTCGAACCAAGTAATTCGAGTTAGTCGAGTCGAGTTAAGTTAGTCGAGTTCATCGAGTTGAGTTAGTCGAATAGAGGTTATTCGAGAGGAGTTATCGATTATAGTTTAATCGAAAGGGGTTATCGATTCTAGGTTATTCGAAAGGAGTTATCGAATTAGTTATTCGAAAGGAGTCATCGATTTTAGTTTAATCGAAAAGAGTTAATCAAATAGAATTATTCAAATGGAGTTAAATCGAATATTAGTTATTCGATGGAGTTAATCGATTTAAGTTAAATCAAAGGATTTAATCGAATATAATTATTCGAATATAATTAAAGGAGTTGGACTCGTAAATTTTACCCGGAAGTACGTAAGGAAGTGTTAAAGAGTTAAAAGATGAACTTACCCTATTTCGAGATTTGAAATGTTGTTCAGTTAAGGTCTGAGAGGTAATTATACCCCAACGTGATTGACTTCGTTTTTAATTTAGAAATGGGTCAGGTTCGAGAGTGAAAGTGGTTAAGTGATAAGTAAAGTGGTTTGAGTTGTCGTCGCGATGTTGATTTAAAACATCTGTTTAAATCCAAGTATAGAAGATTTGGAAATGTTTTCCAAATAGAATCAGAAACGTAATCAAATATTGAAAACAAGGAAAATATGAATATATATATATAGATATATATATATGATTGATGATTGATTGATAGAATTTCCATTTGGAAATAATATCGTTGTTTGCACACGTGTTTTTCTTTGATAGTTAACTCACAGACTATCGAAGTTTTGACCATTTTAACGTTGTTAATATGGAGAGACCGGTTGGATCATTATCAAGAGAACCGCTCTGTATTGGCATAAGCGTTGCAAATCATATATGCCAAAGATAATTGAAGACGGAGTAAAGTGCAGGGGCTATTATATAAGTCTTAGATAACACTACCTAAGATGGATGTACTGAATAGTGCCTTCGGTTCATCCTGTTCCTGGATGACTTGTATGGAGGGATATCTGACAGAGTATTTCCAGACGATCACGTATATTGATTTCTCCAACCGTACCAAGAGTGGAAGCGGAGAAGGAAACTTCTTTTAGCTAACACATAATGTATTGTTGAGGACGTCAATCGGTGATTGGATGGATTTGATGATGTGGCATTCAAAGTGAATCTGGTGTGATGATAAAGCGTAGCTTCTAGCCTCACATTTGGTAAATGACAGAAATCGGGCAGGCAGCATGGCTATGTAGGTCGCACCTATTAGGGTGTATAATCACCTGATCTAGAGTTTCATTTATTTCTAAAAATCTATTGTCGATACTGTCCCATTCGGGAAACGGTTGCTGATCCCAACTGTTGGTGATGTACATTCGATACACTCAAGCGAAATGAGTGGTCGGTCATGTGTGGCCGGGTTGCAAGATGTTCTTGTTGAACCCAGTGTATTCCTCTCTAGAGGTACACTAGCGAAAGGTGGTTCCGTACCTTGTCAAAGTTGGAAATCCATTACCCAATACGTGCTTGCGGTTTTGATTGTATACTATATATGTAGAACGTGAGATGAAAGCGTTCTGCTAGATGATTATTATATTGCGGTTGATAGACATTATTATAATATTAAAAGGTTTTTGATATAAAGATATTTCGGATTCTCATAAGGGAAAAACCCATTCCGTTATACGGCATGGTTTTATGAGATATCGTTTACTCGTTCAAATTGTTTTAAACTGTTTTACTCATACCAGTCCCATGACTGACCCGGAGTTTACTTTGTTTTGTTCTACCTAAACTCTTGGGTGCCTAAATTTGTACGGGCAGTCAAGTAGTTCAGGATTTTACAGATACACTTGGAGAGCTTGGAGTAGGAGGGTTCAAGATTCTATAGCTATTATTATTTCCGCTGTTGTTGTAAGTGTTGTACTCTGATAATGTATTGTATACATATAATGATTTATTTCAAGGATATGTTATATATTATATGTTATTCGTTCCGCTGTGAGGTTCGTGTTACTCTGATGTTGTGTTCTTCTTCTTCTTCTATTCTAAGTTTCTATCTTATCTTTCCTCACCCTCTAATTTCTTTCATTAATTACCAGGATTTTTCGATGATTGGTTATCGACATCGTGTTTATGTCAATAACCAATGTTGCGCAAAATACGGGTCATTACAGTTGGTATCAGAGCTTAAGTTAAGTGAATTACCTTAGCTCTGTGGTGTGACTCGGTAGAGATAGGGTTAGTAACACCCTAGATTGAGTTGAGCGTATATATACAAGTGAACGTATTTGTTATTGATATAAAAATTTGTTTTATCTTGTGGAGATTCATTGGTTGAGTTGTTTATGGGTTCTGGTCGATCAGTTTGATCCACTGTATCGGTAGGGGTTTATAAACACTCGAATACGATAGGTCGTCACGATATGTTTTGAAAAGAGGGTAAATTAAAATAAGTTTACCCAAGGTATATCTTGATATAGAGAAGATATATATATCGAAATTATAATATAGTGGATATATTGGTTGTTATTATAATCAAGTAAGATTATAAATTAAATGGTTAAGTAAATAACCAATCAGAATTCAGATAAGTATAATGAATTGAATTAAATCTGAAATTTAAATCAGAACTGAAATTGAAACCCTGGAAATTTGGAACAGAGTTGTAAATAGACTTGGATTAAATATATGTAAATTTTAAAGATCCTGGGAGATTTTAAATTGTTTTCCAAGCAATTGTGAATGATATTTTAAACTGATTTCAAAATAAAAGTGTCAAAGAATGATTTTGAAAGTGATATAGTATTGAACTCACTTCGATAGCTGGAAAATAGATTCCGATGATGAGCTAGACATCATCGGTGTTCATTTTCGAGTTGTAAGTGACGGATAACTACCTAAGGTTTTGTTTGAAAATATTTTGCGAAAACAAGTTGTTTTGAATCCTGAAAAGGAAAGTTGATTTTCGATATGGTAAACTGTTTAAAATTCCCAGGGAATTATTGTAGAATTAAAACCAAATTGAATTAAAAGTTGGAAAAGCAATTGGAATTAAATTAAAACCAATTATGTGAAAATTGGATTGAATTAGAATATAAAGGATATCGAGTAGGTTGAAATGTTGAGTAAGAATTTTGAATTGAGATTGGGATTTGAGTTTTAAATTGAATTCAACTTAGAAATAAGCGAATGGTTATGTTGGAGATGAAAGTAATTGAAGTTTGATTGGGATGACATTGATATATGCTGAATTAGCAGCAGATGTAAGGGATATAGTGATATTCCCGACAAAAAGGTACAAGTTTATATTTTATATGAGATTTTGATGAGCCAAATTGGCAAGCCGCGTGGCTGTTTGATTTTCTTTTGGGATGGAGATGGCCCAGAGAGGCGAGTTGGAGTTTGACCTATCGACCAGTACAAACGAGGTGCTGGCGAAATTTTTCGAAGAGTTAAGGTGTAAGAAAATTTTCAAGATTTTTGAAAATTTTCGTTGATAAGAATTAATTAATAATTTAATTAAAATTAAATTGGTTTAGTTGAAACTGAAGATAAGAAGTGAACGAATAAGTTCTAACTAGTGAATAGGGTCGTTCTCTACCTTAGCAATTTCGAGGACGAAATTATATTAAGTGGGGAAGAATGTAATGACCCGCATTGTCAGAGGTATTATAATTAATTTATTTAATTATATAAATAGTGATTTAGGGAATAAAATCGTCGTTAATTAAATAATAAGGAATATTTAATTAAAATAAATAATTAAACAATATATTTAAGTCTGAAATAATCAGAATTGGCTGAAATGGCGATACGGTGTGAACTGGATCATCTGGATATTTAATTCAGTTTGGAATTGAATTTGAATAACGAATATATTATATAAACGACAGTTTGAACGTAGAGTTATAATATAATTAAAATCGAGCTCGAAATGGCGCTGCAGTTCGTAAATTGGCGATTCGAACTTCAACTGAATGTACAGGATTCGTTTTAAATCGGATTTATGTGAAACAAGAAACGTGTGGAGCGGGTGGAGTATATCTTTCTAATGGAAGAGAAAAATTAGGATTTCGTCGTATAGATTTTGAGATATGTCCAAATCAAATTTTAGAAAAGTCGCTGTGGAATTCCTTTATAATTTATAAAGGAATTATTTATATTTTAAAAAGGAATTTCATTTTAAATCGAATATCGATTTAATCAGGATTTAAATATCAAGCTGTAAATTCAGTTAGAAATATATTGGAGCTGTATGGTATTCTACTGTGAATATATACGATAATATTTATTTATAAATATTTAATTTAATTATATTTAAATATATTTATATATTTAAATGGGTCATTCAGAGCTTTAAAAATAGCCAATTTTTCATACGATCTCAGAATTCGACGAAACTAATTTTGTTGGATCCGCAATGTCAAATAGTTGTTAGATATCCAGTTTCGTGATTTTTAGAGCCACTGTGTGGTAGTACGGATTTTTAGAGTGAAAAACAGTCGGTATTTTGACAGTTAAAAATACGTTGTATGAGCATACGAAGTCGGAATTCGACGAAACCAATTTCGTTGGGACCGTAATGTCGAACTCTAGCTGCATGTCAATTTTCGTGATTTTTGGGTATTGTATGTGACCATGGGGATTTTTAAAGACGGATACAAACAACGTAGGATTAAAAATTTATATTTTTATCGAATATAAAAATATTAAAATTTCTTCTATATAATATCCCCTATCCTAAGCCTTAAGACCTAATCTCATTCTTCAGCAAAATCCCGCCGTCACTCCTTTTGGTGCTTCAGCAAAAGTTGATCTCTTCGAAAATCAAAAGAATTAACAAATAAATCAATAAATCTGAAGACCAACATATTTGAATTCTATCTGAGATTCTTCACAACCTCATGCATATTTTTCTGGGATCGACCTCGTTAGTTCTGAGGTATTGTGTGACAACGTTGGTTCTAGGGTTGCTCGATTCACAAAAGGGGTACATCGATGATTGTTGTGAGGGTTGTATTTGAGTTTGGGGTTGGAATTGGTTGCTGTTGTGAGAGTTTTGAGGGGTTCGGTCATGATGTTGTTCGGTGGTTTAGGCATGGTCTGGGTTTCGACGAGGAGTAGTTGGACGTCGAGTGGAGCGTGTTTGGTATGGGTGCGTAGAGGTGTTGGAGAGAAAGACAAGGGTGATAGTTTTTTTGGGTTTCGGGTGAAGAGTGAGGATCGGTGTAGGTATCAAGGAGCGGTAATGGTGTTCGTGGTGGTTACTGGAGCACGATGGAATTGGGGGAAGAAAGGTTCGGCTTGGGCTGTACAGGGTTGGATGGGCTTTGTTTTTAGGGTGAGGCCCATTTGAGTTTATTATTTAGTTTATTTTCAATTAAATGTGTATTAACTTATAAGTACCATAACTTGAGCAAACATTATCGAAATTCTACGAAACAGGATCCGACAGGATCGTATGAACGACGACTACGATATGGAATTGGTTTGGTATGATTCTAAGCTCGTCTCAAATTATGGTGAATTAACACGTCAGTTCTGAATCAACGACGGTTATCGTTATCTAACGATAAACCGACCAATGTGAGTAAATCTCACTAACTCTGTACAGTTTATAATTTCATGTTGTATTTTTAGAACTGTTAGAAATTGTCTGTTGTTGATTGTGTGTTGACTGTTTGATTGAACTGCTAGTCAGTTAATGAAATATTATATATATATATAAATATATATATAATATATAAACAGTTATATAGTTATATATTGATTCTGTTTATCAGAATAATTCATATTAAACTGAAAGTGATGACAATCATGTTGTGTAACATCTGTGGATGCAGGGAAACAGGTTGGAGGAATCCGACTGGATTCCTCAACAGTTATTTTATTGTTTTTCATATATTTTGATATATGATGTGAATTATAACCTGTTGTTGATTGTGTGTGTATGGACGATATTGGATATCGAAATTTGATATGTTAAATACCGTAACATACCGGAATGTTGATAAGGGAATTTCCAAAGTGATAGTGAAAAAAATTATATTTATAAATGGAATATTTATAAATAAGAAATATTTATAAATTGGAATATTTATAAATAGAAGATATTTAGAAAGGAAATAAATTTCAAACCATTTTCTTTTTGAATGGAAATGACTGTGTGGTGGGTTTGGGGATTTTCCCGATGCTCTCGGTACAAAGGAGTTTATGGCGAATTTTCCCGGGAATATAAGGAGTTAGAATATTTTTCAGAAACCGAAATGAAATAGAAATGTTTGTAAAACCTTTACAAATGAAATTGAAAAGGAGATATATCTGAAATCAAATATAGAAGAAATTTATTTGTAAATCAAATATAAAGGAATATATTTGTAAATCAAATATAAAGGAAATATATTTGAAATCAAATATAAAGGAAATATATTTGAAAGCAAATATAAAGGAATATATTGGTAAAACATAAATAAAGAGTTAAAAGAATTTATTTATTTAGGAAATAAATAAAAGTAAAAAGGGTTTATTTATTTAGGAAATAAATAAAGATTAAAGGAGATATTTATTTGTTAAATAAATAGAATTAAAAGGAAATATTTATTTGGTAAATAAATAGGATTAAAAGAAGATATTTACTTGTTAGAATAAATAGAATTAAAAGGAGATATTTATTTGTTAAATAAATAGAATTAAAAGGAGATATTTATTTGGTAAATAAATAGGATTAAAAGAAGATATTTACTTGTTAGAATAAATAGAATAAAAGGAATATTTATTTGTTAAATAAATAGAAAATGGAAATCTGTTTTTAACAGATAAATAGAAAAGATTAATTTATAAATAATAGTTTATAAATTAAATTTAATATTTATCATTCGATAATTGGAATATATAAGTCTGTACTTATATAGAGAAGAGATATTGGTTTTAACACCGATAGGTTTAAATAGAATGGATACATAACACTTGTATAAGTGAAGAAACGTCATTAAATGGAACATTTATAAAGTGCAGAACCGTTACTAAAAGTAGATCTTTATAAATGAATAAACATTATCAAATAGGGGTACTCGAATAAGAGAAATCGATTAGAGTTAGAGTCAACCAATTTGAATTAACCAACTAGAGTCAATCAAATAGAATTATTCAAATGGAGTTAAATCGAATATTAGTTATTCGATAGGAGTTAAATCAAGTTAAGCTGAATAAGTCGAGTTAATCAGTTAGGGTTGACTAGTTAGAGTTGATCAGTTAGAGTTAACCAGTTAGAGTTAATCAATCAGAGTTAATCGATTAGAGTTAGAATTAATCGAAGTAGAATTCATTGAACATAATAAATCGAATTAGGGTTAAATTGAATATTAGTTATTCAATTAGAGCTGATCAAATATAGTTATTGAGATAGAGTTAATCAAACATAATTACACAGGATAAGTTACCATTTCATAAGACTGCTAGCGTAATTCGTAGGGCTGTAAATAGCCTACAGTGGTCGGATGTTTCCTGAGGGAATCAGGCGCAATCATTGTGATCGCTGCGATCTAGAGTCAATAGAATGGAGTTAAATCGAATATTAGTTATTCGTTAGGAGTTAATCAAGTTAAGTAATCAAGTTAAGTAATCGAGTTAAGTTAATCGAGTTGAGAATCGAGTTAAGTCAATCAAGTTAAGTAAATCGATGGGAGTGAATCGAGTTAAGAGAATTAAGTTAAGTTAAATAAGTTGAGTCAATCGAGTATGGTTAGTCAAACCAAGTTAGTCGAATCGAGTGGGTCGACCAAGTTAGTCGAGCCTAGTTAATCGAATCAAATTGGTCCAACCAAGTAAGTCGAGTTAGTCGAGTCGAGTTAAGTTAGTCGAGTTCAGTTCATCGAGTTGAGTTAGTCGAATATAGGTTATTCGAGAGGAGTTATCGATTATAGTTTAATCGAAAGGGGTTATCGATTATAGGTTATTCGAAAGGAGTTATCGAATTAGTTATTCGAAAGGAGTTATCGATTTTAGTTTAATCGAAAAGAGTTAATCAAATAGAATTATTCAAATGGAGTTAATGGAGTTAATCGATTTAAGTTAAATCAAAGGAGTTAATCGAATATAGTTATTCGAATAGAATTAAAGGAGTTGGACTCGTAAATTTTACCCGGAAGTACGTAAGGAAGTGTTAAAGAGTTAAAAGATGAACTTACCCTATTTCGAGATTTGAAATGTTGTTCAGTTAAGGTCTGAGAGGTAATTATACCCCAACGTGATTGACTTCGTTTTTAATTTAGAAATGGGTAAGGTTCGAGAGTGAAAGTGGTTAAGTGATAAGTAAAGTGGTTTGAGTTGTCGTCGCGTTGTTGATTTAAAACATCTGTTTAAATCCAAGTATAGAAGATTTGGAAATGTTTTCCAAATAGAATCAGAAACGTAATCAAATATTGAAAACAAGGAAAATATGAATGTATATATATATATATGATTGATGATTGATTGATAGAATTTCCATTTGGAAATAATATCGTTGTTTGCACACGTGTTTTTCTTTGATAGTTAACTCACAGACTATCGAAGTTTTGACCATTTTAACGTTGTTAATATGGAGAGACCGGTTGGATCATTATCAAGAGAACCGCTCTGTATTGGCATAAGCGTTGCAAATCATATATGCCAAAGATAATTGAAGACGGAGTAAAGTGCAAGGCCTATTATATAAGTCTTAGATAACACTACCTAAGATGGATGTACTGAATAATGCCTTCGGTTCATCCTGTTCCTGGATGACTTATATGGAGGGATATCTGACAGAGTATTTCCAGACGATCACGTATATTGATTTCTCCAACCGTACCAAAAGTGGAAGCGGAGAAGGAAACTTCTTTTAGCTAACACATAATGTATTGTTGAGGACGTCAATCGGTGATTGGATGGATTTGATGATGTGGCATTCAAAGTGAATCTGGTGTGATAATAAAGCGTAGCTTCTAGCCTCACATTCGGTAAATGACAGAAATCGGGCAGGCAGCATGGCTATGTAGGTCGCACCTATTAGGGTGTATAATCACCTGATCTAGAGTTTCAATTATTTCTAAAAATCTATTGTCGATACTGTCCCATTCGGGAAACGGTTGCTGATCCCAACCGTTGGTGATGTACATTCGATACACTCAAGCGAAATGAGTGGTTGGTCATGTGTGGCCGGGTTGCAAGATGTTCTTGTTGAACCCAGTGTATTCCTCTCTAGAGGTACACTAGCGAAAGGTGGTTCCGTACCTTGTAATTGTTGGAAATCCATTACCCAATACGTGCTTGCGGTTTTGATTGTATACTATATATGTAGAACGTGAGATGAAAGCGTTCTGCTAGATGATTATTATATTGCGGTTGATAGACATTATTATAATATTAAAAGGTTTTTGATATAAAGATATTTTGGATTCTCATAAGAGAAAAACCCATTTCGTTATACGGCGTGGTCTTATGAGATATCGTTTACTCGTTCAAATTGTTTTAAACTGTTTTACTTATACCAGTCCCATGACTGACCTGGAGTTTACTTTGTTTTGTTCTACCTAAACTCTTGGGTGCCTAAACTTGTATGGGCAGTCAAGTAGTTCAGGATTTTACAGATACACTTGGAGAGCTTGGAGCAGGAGGGTTCAAGATTCTATAGCTATTATTATTTCCGCTGTTGTTGTAAGTGTTGTACTCTGATAATGTATTGTATACACATAATGATTTATTTCAAGGATATGTTATCTATTATATGTTATTCGTTCCGCTGTAAGGTTCGTGTTACTCTGATGTTGTGTTCTTCTTCTTCTTATATTCTAAGTTTCGATCTTTTCTTTCCTCACCCTCTAATTTCTTTCATTAATTACCAGGATTTTTTGATGATTGGTTATCGACATCGTGTTTATGTCGATAACCAAAGTTGCGCAAAATCCGGGTCGTTACATATATATTGATTAGGAGAAGAACTCCCTAAGCACCAGCCCCGAAGACCGAAATCAACATCAGACTGATACCCAAAGAATTTCTCAACCCAACCAACATATATTTTTCTAGGAAACTAAGCATGGTGGAATCCTTTTAGGTCACAAGAAATCCCTTCCTAAAACTAACCCATATTCTATAAAACCCAAAAAGTTTAGTCAACCCAAAGAACACCTTCATGCCCCCAACATGTATTACTAACAGATGAGTCAAACTCCCTATGGGGTTTGCAACAGAAATAGGATTGAGAATAGGACCGAGAGGATATACTTAAAAGATAGCATGCAAGTAAGCTCTACAGGAAAAGAGGGATCAAGGATATACTCTTAAAAAGAGATATGATGCGCGTATCTAGTCTTAAATCTTCTAAGTCGCATTTCCTTGAGCTTAACTCCATTGTGCTTTGACCGTCTTTAACTTCACAATTTCGTAGCTTCTTAATTCTTGTTTCCAAAATATGAGTTGGAACTCATTTCATGTTGCCTCTCGTTCCACTTTCACTTATTCTCCTTCTAGTATACTCGGCTCGAACATAATAGCGTACTCATGGTTTCATGCAAGCTCTCCAAATTTCACTAGTGAATCTTGGATCTCGTTTACTCACTATAAGGTATTCCACGCAGAAGAACTATCTCTTGAAAATAAACAGATGTCAACCATGTTGCCAAATGTACTTACTAAGGTGATTTTCTATAACTCATGCATAAGTGAAATGAACCATCCGCCTTAGTGGCGAACACTACTCGAGCGGATCAATGAATGTATCAAGTGATTCTAGGTAACTAAGCATGGCAGAACCCTAAGGGTTACACTAGACTTCGAGGGCATTACCGAGGCAAGTCAAGAGTCTAACAACCCTCTTTTCATACTCGAGAATGGTATCATTTCTGGATAACCACTCCATCCCAAGAATCAAATCATGGCCCAAAAACATAAGCATTTCTTCTAAACTCAACACTTAGCATAGACATTCCCAAATCCAAACGAGTCATGATTAAATGAGCCGATTCCCCAACAGGATTTGAGAAAAAAATGGGATCCTCTACCACACTAGTACTAAGGTGCAGAGACTCGACTATCGAAGCAGAATTAAAAAGGATGCGATGTACGAAAACAAAGTTCCCATGGTATGATAGAAAAGAAAAGCTAAACTTTTAACAGAACCGTTGCCACCTCTCTTAGTAGGGATGAGCAGGAAAACCGAAACCGAACCGAAACTGCATAAAACCGCATCTTAAAAAATCGCACCGAAGTAAAACCGCAAAACTGATGAAACCGCACCATTAGTATGGTCCTGGTTCGGTTTTCATCCTTTTTCAAACCGCAAAACCGAAACCGCACCGAATGTTACTTATACGTAAATTTTAACGCTACCTTCCCAAATTTAGCTTCAGGCAAATCTGCACGTTCACTACTTGGCAACCATGGAAGCAAAAGAGCAGCAATACATGTTGCAGCACTCTAACTGCATGGCAATATTGATTCAAGTTGCCAAGGTTAATCATGACGTGTTGACGGAAATGTCTGATCATAGAAAGGATCTACAAAAGAAAACAAAACTAATATTGAACACCTTGAGAAGCTATCAAGACCTATCACCAGACAAAGCTCTCATTGTATTAGCTATAGAGTTTAAAAAGAGGCGGTATGCTACTGCTGAGAAGTATCTAGAACAAGTTCTACATACTGCTTTCGGTCCATCAGAATTATGATTTGGATTACATCCATTGCCTTGATGTCATTTATAGTAAGATGGTATTAGGATTGGACCGATTGGTCATTACAGTAAAAGAGTTTTCATTTGCATGTGAAGATCAATATCACACACTGGACAAATAAAAAAGCCTCTGCCTTAGCTTTAAACATTTCATGTGCATCATCATCTAAGGTAATGATGTTTTTTTTGTTAATTGGTTTTAAAACCGAAACCGCACTTTTAAAAACTGAAACTGCACTTTTAAAACTGAACCGCACCAACGGTTTTTGGTCCGGTTCCGGTTCCTACTTTTGAAAACCGCACGCTAGAGGTTCCGGGTGTGGTTTTAAGTCAAAACCGCACCAAACCACACCATGCTCATCCCGATCTCTTAGGTATGTTAGTAGTGAGAGCATACAATTGCCCTCTCGACGATCTTGTCCTTTGCCCTTGTCCTTGTCCTATAATACTTAACTACTTGTCCCTTTTTAACATACTAAAGATACTCTCTCTTGTCATGGGTTTTATTATTCTTTCAATTTGGCCTCTTCCCTTTCACCTTTTCCTCCTTCGTGGATTAAGCCATATCAACAAGTTTCTCATCCTTAGGCTTATGTTCTTTATCCTCATTCTAACTATCCTTGTATAGCTTGTTGTCAAGTTTCTCGAAAGCTACCTCCATCGCACAACAACCTTACAAAGCTTGAAATGAGATTAGTCGCAAGTAAAACTACTGCGGCTACAGATAGAGGTTGGGCACTTCTTTGCCCTCTGACTTGTGTTGTACGCCTACAAAACTATGGTGAAAAGAGAGAAAGAAGAGATTCAAAGAGAGAATCAAAAGATAGTGCATATGGCTTTGGGGAATATGCCTTTCGTAAAATAAAACTTTTCTTAGACAAATGCTTCTTTGAAAACGTTTTGAAAATAATTTAAAAAAGTTTTTAAAATCTTTTGCCCAGTCTGGTAACCTTCTACTCTGGTACCAAATGTAACACCCCACATCCGTTAAGGTCACTCACAAAGGGAATGCCTTAACTTCAATGGAGCTTTATGGGTACTGGAACATAAATATTACAAGACAGACATGTATAAAACAGCGGAAGGTAAAGTAGAAGTACTTCAAATCATTTATTAAATATATTTGTTTACAATAAAAGCCCATTAACTACCAATACCCAATTACATAGCTAAAATATCTGTTTTGCCCAAAAACAAAGAAGCATGACAATAAATTGTAGTATTCCCCAATAAAGCAAAGCAAGCCATAGCCAAGAGAGATCCAAGCCATAGATGAAAGAGCCTGGGAGCTGGGTAACATTCGAACTAAGTTGTATTCCCACCCTGCGAACCTGGGTGGGGAAGCACGGAAGAAAAAGAGGCGAAACAAATCAGGTCAGTCATAAAGACTGAGTAAGTCCTAGTGACTTTCAGCATAAAAACAGGTAAAGATAACATGGCATGAATAAATTGAAAGTAAACATAAGCATGATGACTAGATAAGCTACAGGCATGACAACTAAGGATAACCTCATATGATTTTTGTCAACTATAACATCGCAAGGTTCCCATTTAAGATAAACTAAGTATAATTTCGCAAGATTTCTATCAAGCATCGCAAGATTTCTCTGCTGCGGCATTAAAATATTTCTATGATATCTATTTGCTCTGCACCACCTGTACTAGTATCCCAACCAGTGACATGTGTTGACTATAAAATGATCCCATGCCCAATGTCATGAAATGACCCATTACATGATCCCACGAAACGATCTATTAATCAATCGGCTCCTTACAAGTCCTAGCTCGTTCATGTGTCTATGTCATACGACCCTATCATAAATGTAGTTACATGTGCTAGGTCCACCATAGGGTGTATCAAGCCCTAGGGTGCCAACCACCGACACGAAACAAGCATGCACAGTGTAAACCTGCTGATGCCTAGTGCCTTCTTTTTCAACTCCGGACTACATGCATGACCATAGTCCGCCTGAACCTACACTGACACACCAACTCAGCCGTCGTTCTGGTCGCTTACAATCAGTCCAGTAATCGTGCCCCACCCTGCCTAGTTCCGGGGTACCATGATACATCTAGTGGGTTACTGCTGAAATGGACCACGTAACTAGGGTTTCCGTCCAACAGGTTAAGTGTTGTCATTTAGATTCGTGACTTAACCCTTATCAGTCTAGCATGTCAAGTTGGTTAAGTGTTGTCATTCAAGTTCGTGACTTAACCCGCCTATGTGTCATGTCAAATTGGCTAAGTGTTGTCGTTCAAGTTCATGACTTAGCCCTAACAGATCATCATGTCAAATTGGTTAAGTATATTCAAGCGGTTCATGACTTAACCCTATCAAATCATCGAGTCAAATTGGTTAAGTATGTTCAAGCGGTTCATGAATTAAACCTACCAAATCATCGTGTCAAATTGATTAAGTATATTCAAGCGGTTCATGACTTAACCCTATCAAATCATCGTGTCAAATTTGTTAAGTATATTCAAGCGGTTCATGACTTAACCCTATCAAATCATCGTGTCAAATTGGTTAAGTATATTCAAGCGGTTCATGACTTAACCCACCTATTCATTTCATATCGGTTAAGTGACATCAATCAATTCAAGTTAACTTAACCCACCGACTTGTCATGTTATGTTGGTTAAGTGTCGTTAGTCTAGTCATATTACTTAACCTTTCCATTCTTAGCATGTCTGTATTTTTGGCATTAATTAATTATTAATGCATCAACCACTCACATTAGACCTGTTGTTGCGGTCACTGGATATGCCAGGCGGTTCCTGGAAGAATTACACCACAACTTAGTCTAACCTCGGGTTTAAGCACGATATGACTAACTTCTCATATTAGATCTTATTGTTTGCAGTCACTGGATATGCCGGGCGACTCCGGGCAGAATTACACTGCAAACTCAACCCAACCTCGAGTTAGCCATGTTCACGTTCGTGTTCATATTCATGTTCATGTTTCAACCACGTTCATATTTCCAGTTATATGCCAATTATCAAGTTTATAATTCAAGTTTTTGCCCCAAAATGTATCCCCAAATTATTATCATAATTCACTATAAGGTTATGCCAAGTTATAGCCTTTTATTTACAATACATGCCAACTACCCAATGCCCAACTTAGGCGCGTTCATATTAAACCTCTACCAAGTCATAAATTATCATATACGTTTCACCTCCAAATTTTACATAATTAACATATGCCCAAGTTCTAGATTACATGTCAGTTTTACATATGCCCAATCATACGAAATTTACATATGTTCAATTCATGTCGTTTTACATGTATGCCAAGTTTATGCCAATTTACACATATACCATGTTTACAAAGCTATGCTCAATTTACATAGATCAAGTTTTATACCCAAAATTACATGTATACGACGTTTACACCAATTTACCCATAATGAGTTCTAGACAAATTACGTATATCAATCCCAATCGCGCAATAACCACTATAATGCCAATACCCAAAATTACCCCGTTTCATGTTAATGGAAATTATCCCCAAACATCCAATTTTCATATTATGCCTTCGATTCCACCAAACACATATATTCCACTAGGCAATATTCCAATATTTCCCCCACATACCATCGCACGTATATCGTAGTTTAGGCCTAGGTCCAAAATTGACCTAGGTTCATCAAAACAAAATAAATAGGGGGAGGTAGAAGTTGCAATAAAAACAAGATCAGAGAGAAAAAAGCATAAATCATCATTATAGGCATAAAGATTACAACTTCATGATTACATCATTACGAATCAAGAAAACTGTTGAATAGATCATAAACTTGACATGATCAAAAAGATAGACAAGTCTCAAAACTCAGGGTTCAAGGAGCAACGGAAATAGACCAGAATCGATAAACATACTTAAATCCAATTCCACTTTATTCCATGGCCATATCATAATTAAATATTTAAATCTAAAAGTAACTAGAACTTATAGATCGTGGACTGAGAAATTAAGATGCAGAAGTTGATTCTAGAAAGCAGTCGTTGAACATTGAATCTCAATTTGATTGAAAATCCCCAATTTGCGAATCCTGCATTGCTTGAAGAAGAAGGTAGAAGAACTCTCTAGATTTGATTAATCTTTATTTGAATCTTTGAAGTAGAAGAAGAAGAAGAAGTCATGTCCATCAAGAATTTGTGCAGCGTAAGGTTAGAGAAGAATGGTGCGAGGAGGAATGGGGATTAGATGGGTTTATATAGGATTGGGTGAACGAATCTAGACTGAAAACGAGACCAAAAACATCAGAATGAACCCAGGCTCAAAACTGGGTTTTGGCACCAGGTCCACCATAGGGTCAACCTGGCCCCTGGGAGGTCGACCATAGTGTCGACCCCCAGGTCGACCTGGTCCTGGGCAGGAAAATTCCCGCCCAGTCTGCGCTAGGGTTTGAATTCGAATTTCGAATTCAAATTTCGAGCTGTTTTCAATTCTGAAACTTCGGAGGGTCATATCTCCCTTATACGGACTCCGTTTTTTGAAAACTCAGACTCGGTTTCATGTAGAATTCCGAGACGAACGCAATGGCGCAACCCGTTTTCCCTGATTCTTAATTAAAAATTAATTGTACCTTAATTTATTGTTTCAACATGTTATTAAAATTCGGGTTGTTACATTCTCCCTTCCTTAAAGGATTTCGTCCCCAAAATCTTCAGGTTAAGAAGAACGTGTCCTACCATCCAATCATCTATCTACTCAAAACATCATCCACAAGCAATCGTTGTCCTTAAAAGATTTCTAATGCTGTATGAGAATATGGAAAAAGTGTGTGTATATGTTCCTTATCTAATGCAAATGATCAGGCCTGATTGATCTTCTTAATGCAAAATATGTTTAGTGCCATGAGTCCAACATGTATGCAAATAGTCCTATTCACATAAACACTACATGTGTGCACAAACATCCATCCACATGCAACATCCACATGATAACACATTCAATTTCATCTATAAGCAAGTATAAACACTCATGCATATGCAATATTAAAGGTGACTGAGCCGATCTAGTGTCTAATGTGCGTGTATATGCATCCACGAGCAACCACTAGCAACCACTTACAACCACTTGCAATCATCAATCATAACATGTCTCAAACACATGTTTACACCCAATTGTTCCTACCTGAAGATACAGTCGAATGATAGAAGCAAGTAAAAACTTTGTTCCCATTAGGCAATGTCAAAACTGGAAATCTACGTCACATATATACTGATTAGGAGAAGAACTCCCTAAGCACCAGCCCAGAAAATCGAAATCAACATCAGACTGATACCCAAAGAATTTCTCAACCCAACCAATATATATGTTTCTAGGAAACTAAGCATGATGGAATCCTTTTAGGTCACAAGAAATCCCTTCCTAAAACTAACCTGTATTCTATAAAACCCAAAAAGTTTAGTCAACCCAACGAACACCTTCATGCCCCAACATGTATCACTAGAAGATGAGTCAAACTCCCTATGGGGTTTGCAACAGAAATAGTATTGAGAATAGGACCGAGAGGATATACTTAAAAGATAGCATGCAAGTAAGCTCTACAGGAAAAGAGGGATCAAGGATATACTCTTAAAAAGAGATATGATGTGCGTATCTAGTCTTAAATCTTCTAAGTCGCATTTCCTTGAGCTTAACTCCACTGTGCTTTGACCGTCTTTAACTTCACAATTTCGTAGCTTCTTAATTCTTTTTTCCAAAATATGATTTGGAACTCATTTCATGTTGCTTTTCGTTCCACTTTCACTTATTCTCCTTCTAGTACACTCGGCTCAAACATAACTGCGTACTCATGGTTTCATGCAAGCTCTCCAAAATTCACTAGTGAATCCTGGATCTCGTTTACTCTCTATAAGGTATTCCATGCAGAAGAATTATCTCTTGAAAATAAACTGATGTCAACCCAAATGTACTTACTAAGGTGATTTTCTATAACTCATGCATAAGCGAAATGAACCATCCGCCTTAGTGGCGAACACTACTCGAGCGGATCAATGAATGTATCAAGAGATTCTAGGTAACTAAGCATGGAAGAACCCTAAGGGTTACACTAGACTTCGAGGGCATTACTGAGGCAAGTCAAGAGTCTAACTACCCTCTTTTCATACTCGAGAATGATATAGTTTCTGGATAACCACTCCATCCCTAGAATCAAACCATAGCCCAAAAACATAAGCATTATTCTAAACTCAACACTTAGCATAGACATTCTCAAATCCAAACGAGTCATGAATAAATGAGTCAATTCCCCAACAGGATTAGAGAAAAAATGGGATCCTCTACCACGCTAGTACTAAGGTGCAGAGACTCGACTATTGAAGCAGAATTAAAAAGGATGCGATGTACAAAAACAAAGTTCCCACGGTATGATAGAAAGGAAAATCTAAACTTTTAACAGAACCGTTACCACCTCTCTTAGGTATGTTAGCAGTGAGAGCTTACAATTGCCTTCTCGACGATCTTGTCCTTGTCCTATAATACTTAACTACATGTCCCTTTTTACCATATTAAAGATACTCTCTCTTGTCATGGGTTTTATTATTCTTTCACTTTGGCCTCTTCCCTTTCACCTTTTCCTCCTTCGTGGATTAAGCTATATCAACAAGTTTCTCATCCTTAGGCTTGTGTTCTTTATCCTCGTTCTTACTATTCTTGTATAGCTTGTTGACAAGTTTCTCGAAAGCTACCTCCATCACACGGCAACCCTACAAAGCTTGAAATAAGATTAGTCGCAAGTAAAACTACTGCGGCTACAGATGGAGGTTGGGCACTTCTTTGCCCTTCGACTTGTGTCGTACGCCTACAAAACTATGGTGAAAAGAGAGAAAGAAGAGATTCAAAGAGAGAATCAAAAGATAGTGCATATGGCTTTGGGGAATATGCCTTTCGTAAAATAAAACTTTTCTTAGAAAAATGCTTCTTTGTAAACGTTTTGAAAATAATTTCAGAAGGTTTTTAAAGCTTTTGCCCAGTCTGGTAACCTTCTGCTCTGATACCAAATGTAAAACCGAACATCTGTTAAGGCCACTCACAAAGGGAATGCCCTAACTTCAATGGAGCGTTATGGGTACTGGAACAGAAATATTACAAGACAAACATATATAAGACAGCGGAAGGTAAAGTAGAAGTACTTCAAATCATTTATTAAATATAATTGTTTGCAATAAAAGCCCATCAACTTCCAATACCCAATTACATAGCTAAAATATCTTTCTTGCCCAAAAACAAATAAGCATGAAAATAAATTGTAGTGTTCCCCAATAAAGCAAAGCAAGCCATAGCCAAGAGAGACCCAAGTCGTACATGAAAGAGCCTGGGAGCTTGGTATTATTCGAACTAAGCTGTATTCCCACCCTGCGAACCTCGTGGGGGGGAACGGAAGAAAAAGAGGCGAAACAAATCGGGTCAGTCATAAAGACTGAGTAAATCCTAGTGACTTTCAGCATAAAATAAGGAAAGATAACATGGCATGAATAAACTTAAAGTAAACATAAGCATGATGACAAGATAAGGTACAGGCACGATAACTAAGGATAACCTCATATGATTTTTGTCAAGTATAACATCGCAAGGTTCCCATTCAAGATAAACTATGTATAATTTCGCAAGATTTCTATCAAGCATCGCAAGATTTCTCTGCTTCACCATTAAAATATTTCTATGATATCTATTTGCTCTGCACCACTCGTACTAGTATCACAACCCATGACATGTGTTGACTATAAAATGATCCCTTGCCCAATGTCATGAAATGACCTATTACTTGGTCCCACAAAACGATCTATTAATCAATCGGCTCCTTACAAGTCCTAGCTCGTTCATGTGTCTATGTCATACGGCCCTATCACGAATGTAGTTACCTGTGCTAGGTCCACCATAGGGTGTATCAAGCCCTAGGGTTCCAACCACCGACACGAATCAAGCATGCACAGTGTAAACCTGCTGATGCCCAATGCCTGCTTTTTCAACTCCGGACTACGTGCACGACCATAGTCCGCCTGAACCTACACTGGCGCACTAACTCAGCCGTCGGTATGGTCGCTTACAATCAGCCCAGTAATCGTGCCCCACCCTGTCCTACTTCCAGGGTACCATGATACATCTAGTGGGTTACTGCTGAAATGGACCGCGTAACTAGGGTTTCCGTCCAACAGGTTAAGTGTTGTCATTTAAATTCATGACTTAACCCTTATCAGTCTAGCATGTCAAGTTGGTTAAGTGTTGTCATTCAAGTTCGTGACTTAACCCGCCTATGTGTCATGTCAAATTGGCTAAGTGTTGTCGTTCAAGTTCATGAATTAGCCCTAACAGATCATCATGTCAAATTGGTTAAGTATATTCAAGCGGTTCATGAATTAACCCTATCAAATCATCGTGTCAAATTGGTTAAGTATATTTAAGCGGTTCATGACTTAACCCTACCAAATCATGTTGTCAAATTGGTTAAGTATATTCAAGTGGTTCATGACTTAACCCTATCAAATCATTGTGTCAAATTGGTTAAGTATATTCAAGAGGTTCATGACTTAACCTTATCAAATCATCGTGTCAAATTGGTTAAGTATATTCAAGCAGTTCATGACTTAACCCACCCATTCATGTCATATCGGTTAAGTGTCCTCAATCAATTCAAGTTAACGTAACCCACCCACTAGTCATGTTATGTTGGTTAAGTGTCGTTAGTCTAGTCATATTACTTAACCTTTCCGTTCTTAGCATGTCTGTATTTTTGGCATTAATTAATTATTAATGCATCAACCACTCACATTAGACCTATTGTTGCGGTCACTGGATATGCCGGCGGTTCCGGGCAGAATTACACCACAACTCAGTCTAACCTCGGGTTTAAGCACGATATGACCAACTTCTCATATTAGATCTTATTGTTCGCAGTCACTGGATATGTCGGGCGGTTCCGGGCAAAATTACACTGCAAACTCAACCCAACCTCAAGTTAGCCATGTTCACGTTCGTGTTCATATTCATATTCATATTCATGTTCATGTTTCAACCACATTCATATTTCCAGTTGTATGCCAATTATCAAGTTTATAATTCACGTTTTTGCCCCAAAACGTATTCCCAAATTATTATCATAATTCACTATAAGGTTATGCCAAGTTATAGCCTTTTATTTACAATACATGCCAACTACCCAAAGCCCAACTTAGGCGCGTTCATATTAAACCTCTACCAAGTCATAAATTATCATATACGTTTCAACTCCAAATTTTACATAATTAACATATGCCCAAGTTCAAGATTACATGTCAATTTTACATATGCCCAATTCATACCAAATTTACATATGTTCAATTCATGTCGTTTTACATGTATGCCAAGTTTATGCCAATTTACACATATACCATGTTTACAAAGCTATGCTCAATTTATATAGATCAAGTTTTATACCCAAAATTACATGTATACCACGTTTACACCAATTTACCCATAATGAGTTCTAGCCAAATTACATATATCAAGATCCATGTTAAATTACATATATCAATCCCGATCGCGCAATAACCACTATAATGCCAATACCCAAAATTACCCCGTTTCATGTTAATGGTAAATTATCCCCAAACATCCAATTTTCATATTATGCCTTCGATTCCACCAAACACATATATTCCACTAGGCAATATTCCAATATTTCCCGCGCATACCATCGCACGTATATCGTAGTTTAGGCCTAGGTCCGAAATTGACCTAGGTTCATCAAAACAAAATAAATAGGGGAAGGTAGAAGTTGCAATAAAAACAAGATCAGAGAGAAAACAACATAAATCATCATTATAGGCATAAAGATTACAACTTGATGATAACATCATTACGAATCAAGAAAACTACTGAGTAGATCATAAACTTGACATGATCATAAAGATAGACAAGTCTCAAAACTCAAGATTCAAGGAGCAACAGAAATAGATCAGAATCGATAAACATACTTAAATCCAATTCCACTTTATTCCATGGCCATATCATAATTAAATATTTAAATCTAAAAGTAACTAGAACTTACAAATCGTGGAATGAGAAATTAAGATGCAGAAGTTGATTCTAGAAAGCAGTCGTTGAACATTGAATCTCAATTTGATTGAAAATCCCCAATTTGCGAATCTTGCGTTTCTTGAAGAAGAAGGTAGAAGAACTCTCTAGATTTGATTAATCTTTATTTGAATCTTTAAAGAAGAAGAAGAAGAAGTCATGTCCATCAAGAATTTGTGCAGCATGAGGTTAGAGAAGAATGGTGCGAGGAGGAATGGGGATTAGGTGGGTTTATATTGGATTGGGCGAACGAATCTAGACTGAAAACGAGACCAAAAACATCAGAATGAACCCAGGCCCAAAACTAGGTTTTGGCACCAGGTCGACCCCCAGGTCGACCATAGGGTCGACCTGGCCCCTGGGAGGTCGACTATAGTGTCGACCCCCAGGTCGACCTGGTTCTGGGCAGGAAAATTCCCGCCCAGTCTGCGCTGGGGTTTGAATTCGAATTTCGAATTCGAATTTCGAGCTGTTTTCGATTCTGAAAATTCCTGAAATTTCGGAGGGTCATATCTTCCTTATACGGACTCCGTTTTTCGAAAACTCGGACTCGATTTCATGCAGAATTCCGAGACGAACACAATGGCGTAACCCATTTTCCATGATTCTTATTTTAAAAAATAATTAAACCTTGATTTCTTGTTTCAACATGTTATTAAAATTTGCGTTGTTAAATAGCCCCGCGCCGATGGCCGCGCCGCCTAGCCTCACGCCCCCTCGCCGATCCCATCCTCCGCGCCTCTCCTCATTCCCTTTCCCCTTCCTCTGCACCGCGATGCGAGCCCCCCTCTTGCTTAAATCGAACGTCGCACCCAAATCTCCCACCACCACTAGGCCGCACCCTCCCTGCGCCGCCTTCGACCCACCGGCACTCCGCCACCAGTCAGCCGCTACCCCGACGCCCCCTAATTCGCTAAAAAAAAGGCTGTAAGTTCCTTTGTATTTTAATTTGTCTTAAATATTTAGTTTAATAAATTTTAAAAAGGGTTTATTTTTAATTATATAAAGTTGAGCTTTTTAAAACATGAAAGTTGAGATTTTTAAGACATAGAATCAAAGATTTTTGCATATATAAGGTGGTGATCTTTGATTTGAAAAAGATTAGAATTTTATAACTGAAAAGATTATATTTTTATAATAGAAAAGATTATATTTTTATCATTAGAAAGATTAGATTTTTGTGTATAGAAAGAATAGGTTTTTAGTGCGTAAAGATTCGATTTTTAACACATAAAAGAGTGAATTTTTAGCGAAGTAAAAGTAGGATTTTTATATGAATGAAAGGTAAATAAATACGATTTTTATCGTTTGAATGGCAATGTAAAGATGTGGTTTTTATATATTAATTAGTGACTGAAAAATGTGATTTTTATAAATAAAAATACGATTTTTATAATGTTTTCATTATGATAAAGATACGATCTTTATATGGATATCATTAAGATAAAAATTCGATTTTTATTATATATAAAGCGAAATAAAAATTCGATCTTTATATAAGAAGTGGAAATATAAAACTATAATTTATATATAGAAAGAAGCGATAAAAATATATGATTTTTATATATGAAATGCCATTGTAAAAATGTGATTTTTAGTGTGAACAACGGGAAAAGGTCGCATTGGAATTTTAGGCATATCCGAACCGTTCATAAATAGGAATGGAGGAGTGGAACCCAAAGGTGAGAACTCCTCACTTTTATTTTAATTTTCTAGTTAAAATACATACTAGGATGCAGACAGTGCTTAGCAGCACCCGACACCCGTCATCCACAAACCATGGATGACTTGTTTGTTTGATTGATGTGTTGTGAAAATTGATTGTGTGATGTGGAATAGTTAAAAATATTTTATAATTAAAAATATAATTTTTAACGTGTATATAAAATAAAATAAATATTTATAAACAAATCGAACGATTTGTTTATGTACACACATTTGACTGATATTGATTGGGACGATAAATTTTACACATCGCCCAACTACACAAATAAAACCTGTGTTTGATTGTTTGAAACCTCACACGGGTATTGGGATGATATATGACATACACTAGTCCCAATAATTAGTTATATGTCGATCGATCGATTGACAGGCTATTGTAGGCATTAAATATTTATATTTGATGCTTATGCGGTGTAGAATGCACTTTGGATGATGGTTGACTGTGTTTGATTGTTGTAGTGTACGTGTGTGTATGAAATCCATATAAATCAAATTATATGGTATTTGACTGTGTCTGATTCCAGTTCAGAAAATAATGAATATTTTAAAATAACGTATATTTTAAAATGATGAATATTTTAAAATAATATTAGTAAAAGATCAAAATTTGATTTTGATGTCTGATTTGGGATGCACACGAATATATTTAAATATATAAAGCCATGTTGATTAGATTGGCGCCTTTTTGACGTGAACGATATTTATAGCGATTTTATTCATTTTTATAATGAATATCGAAAAGGAATTGATTTCAAAATATAATGTTTTGAAAATATTATCATTTATATATCGATGATATAGAATATTCAATTTTGATTTGAAACTGAATATGAAGTTGAAATCATTTTGAAAACGAATTTAAAACGATTTATAAAATACGATTAAAAAGGAAATCGACGAAATGTATATAATATATATATTATATATAATGGCCTGAATAGAACGCGCCGTGCCGTGGTAGTTCGTGAATTTCAACCATTGACTTCGAACGGACATTATGGGAGATCCAACTGTCGGATTCTCCTAAAACCGGAACCGTCGGGTTCGTATCGAAAAGAGCTTTCTAACGAATATGAGAAATAAGAAATCTAATGGTTGGATTTGGAATTATGTCCAAATCAAATTTGGAAAAGGTCACTATAAGTGCAGTTCGATGGCCGTTTATGGAAATTGACTGTACATTCCTTGATAAAATTATTAAAAATATCAATAATTTGTGTAAAATCAAAATAAATAATTTGGAAACATTTGGGCTGAAAAATTCCATATTAGAAAAGATAAAAATATATTTTTATCGAAATGAACTAGTTTTGAACTAGAATTATAATATATATATTTTTTGAGCAAATATAATATATTTATTTTTAAAAATAAATAATTTGGATTTGAAATGGTTTTAAAAATAACCAGAATTTCCAATATATGAATTGGAATGGATTTGAATCGAAATTATCTTCGGAATATTTCGATATTGGATTTCGTGATTATATGAATATTGTGGAGGAATTTGGAAGATATATATATATCGTTAATCCAATACGATATTTGTTGGTTTCAGAATTTGATATTGAATATAAGCCGATATATTTTCTATTCAGTTCCTTGAATTTAATATCAAATGAGATTTGGGTTTGTCGTGAATGGTGTCTTCATCAACACCGTTCTTAAACCCAGTTGAGAAAAGATTAAATCTTTTTATTTAGATTTAATGAGGTATACCAATTAATTAATATATTTAATTGGAATTGAATTAGAATTGATTTTTTGGGTTTATCGTGAATGCTGTTTTAAATAACACTTGTTCTTTAACTCGATTATAAATAGAATGTGAATTGGGTTTATTGTGAATTGTTTTTTAATGACATTCGTTCTTTAACCCGATTTATGGTGAAATATCTTTTATAAAGATTTAATGGGATTTTCCAAAGAAAAGTTTTCCAATTTAATATATTAAATTGGAATTGAATGGAATTCGATTTGATGATAATCGAAATGAAATTCTGTGGAGGAAGACTGTTAATACATATGGAATTTAATAGACTTTGCCGTTATTCCATTTATATTATTAGTCGGATACGAAAATTGATATCGATTATATATATTGATTTGTTTATTCGTGAAGATTCCATAATTAATGGAATGTGATTTGTGTTTGTCGTGAATTGTGTTTTAAATGACATTAGTTCTTTAACCTAGTAAAAGACAGGATTACATGTCTGTCATTGTATTTCGAACTGTATGGTTGATCTCTACTTAATATATATCTGTTTGGCGGCGGAGAATTTATTCTTATGCTTAACGCCCTTCTCTGAGATGTACGAGCTCAAAGGTTATATCTCGGTAGAAATCAATAGTACGGTGTAGATTGTCGATGCGACGTGTTTGTGTTTTCAAATTTAAATAATCATTAATATTGATTTTTGGAAAGATTAAAACCAAGTAGCGTTTTAATGAATCTTTAATTAGATTGAAATGTGAATTGAGAATTTAAATTATCAAATTTGGAAAGTGATCGAGAATGGAGTATCGCCAGTTTCGCTCCTAGCGATAGTTAAATCTTTAATTAGATTTGAAGGTGAAATGGTAATTAAATTTACCGATAATGTTGTGGTGATAGTTATGGGGTAGTACCAGTTTTTCTCCATGGGATGAATAGGTTGGGATTGGGAAATAAAATAAATAATTACTTTGGTGTGGTTCGCTAATCCCGACTAGTTTCGAAAACCTTAATTTGGCTTGAATTGATATAAAAGGAAGATTCAAGAATTTATCTTTGATAAAATTAATGGGAACCTTTCGCAAAGTATATGAATATTTGAATAAAAGAATATTCAGAATTGGAATGAGGCGTATGTTGTGTTTTATAACACTTATTTATTATATATGCGAGTTATTCGGAAAGGTCGGGTTTATACCCATTCTAAATAACTAATTCGACGATTAGTCGAAGATGAAGAAGATGGTTGAAGACCCCGAAGGTCTTCTGTAACACCCCGAATTTTAGCTAATACTAAAATTCTCTAATCATAGGATAAATAATCTCAGATGTGGGAATTGGGGGTAACGGGCTGCGTCATTGCGTTCGTCTCGGAAAAATACGCGAAATAGAGTCCGAGTTTTCGAGAATCGGAGTCCGTATGGCCCGGTTATGGCCCAATGAAGTTTGCAGAAAAATTAAAGCTTAAAACAGATTTAGAAATTTAAATTAGGATTTCAAATTAGAACCAGCGGGGCCAGGCGGGAAAATTCCCGCCCTGACCATGTCGACAGGGCTGTCGACAGGCCTGTCGACAGGGGGAGTCGACTTGCCTGTCGACACGGCGTCTCGAGCCAGAAGGTTGGGTGCACCAGATTTGGTTTTCTGGCTAGGGCTGGGCTGTGTTCTAGAGATTTCCTAAATCTAACGGACCTAATCTAACCTAGGGTTAATCTAAGGGCCTAAAACACTTCCTAATCCTATAAATAAGACCCCAACCCTACCCTAATTCATTCATAATTAGATCTTGTAACTAAACTATGGCAAAATGAAACTTGATCATGGCCTCCACAAATCAATGAAGAGAGTTGCAAGCTAATCAACCTCTAATCAACATCTTCTTCAACTAAAGCTACTAGTTCTACTACATAAGTTTGCTAATCTTGGTTTTGGTGAGTTCCTATGGCTTTAATAATCAATTGTTAAATTGATTATGGTAGGATGTGATAAGACATGGCTATGTTTGTGGATAAATGTGTTTATGCAAGTTTGTATGATATGTGATTTGCAAGTTTTATGTTATATGCAAGGTTAATGCCATGTTTTATGATGCAAAACACTATGTTGAACATTTATGCATATGTAACATGTTATGCAAACTATATGTGAGAGTATATGCAAGTTATATGTAACATGATATGCAGGTTATGCATGTGATTTTATACATGCTAAGTATTTGGTGTTATGCATGCTAAGTATTTGATTTTATGCATGCTAAGTATTGGATTGTATGCATGCTAAGTGTTTGGGTTTATGCAAGTCAAGTGGTGTGTTTATGCATAATAAGTAATTGATTCTATGCATGCTAAGTAAGTGGTTTTATGCATGCTAAGTGTTTGGTATTATGCATAAATCATGACATATAAGTTTACCCTTTTAAATGTGATGCATACATATGCAGGATGACACCTTTATATGCTATGCATGTTTACCCTCCTTTAAGATGCAAGTCATATATGCAAATTCAACATGTTATGCAAGTTATGTGTATGCTTATATGCAAGCTCAACATGTTATGCAAGTTATGTGCATGATGTTATGTAAGTTATGTGCATGTTGTTATGCAAGTTCATATGCAAGTTATGTGTATGAGGGTATGCAAGTTATGTGCATGGTGTTATGCAAGTTAAGTTTATGAGATTATGCAAGTTATGTGCATGATGTTATGCAAGTTATGTATATGCTTAAATGCAAGTTTAATGTGATATGCAAGTATGTGAATGCTTATGCAAGTATGTGAATGCTTATGCAAGTATGTGAATGCTTATGCAAGTTATGTGTAGGCTTAAATGCATGTTTAACATGTTATGCAAGTTATGAGAATGCTTATATGCAAGTTCAACATGTTATGCAAGATATGTGTATGATAATATGCAAGCTCATATGCAACATGTTATGCAAAATCATGTGTATGATAATATGCAAGTTTGGGTTAAATGTAGTTGGGTTAATATATGCTCATAAATGCAAGTTGACATCCTCTTAACCCATGACAAAGTTATATGCTAAACCCATAATATTTGTGATGGATCTTCCCCTTTATTATGTCATGAAATGAGGACGATTTACGTGGGGAACGATGGGGTTGGTAAATATGTTAATAAAAGTATGATTGGGTATGATTAAGCATACCATAAAATGAATAAGCATAAGTGGGAATTTACCTATTGAGTTAGGTCTACCCCATGGGAATTTACCTATTGAGTTAGGTCTACCCATGTTATGAAAAACTTGATATTAATTAGGGATAATTAATATGGGGGTGATTAATTAGGTGTAATTAATCAACTAAGACACGAGGTTGGACCCTTTTGTAGCGGAAGTCTGCCCGGAACCGACCGGCCATCCAGCGGCTACAAATGATTGGCCCAATGTGAGAGGTCTTAGTCATAAATTAAATACATGATTAAAGTAAAGACACGAGGTTAGACCCTTTTGATGACAGAAGTCTGCCCGGAACCAACCGGCATATCCAGCAGTCATAAAAGACGGTTAATGTGAGAGGTCTTTATGAGGTCATGATCTTAATTAATGAATTAAGAAACACTTAACCATATTAGCATGTAGAGGGGCATGTGGGGTTAAGTGGGTGCCTTGGGTGGCATGTGGTAACTAGTGGGGGTGCCTTGGGTGGCATGAGGAAACTAGTGGGTTGCCTTGGGTGGCAATAGAAAATACGATTAGAATACTTAACCAAAGTGGAACATGTAATTAAACATGATTAAAGGGTTAAGTAAGTGCCTTGGGTGGCATGTGAGAATCAAGTAAGTGCCTTGGGTGGCATGTGGGAATCAAGTAAGTGCCTTGGGTGGCATGCGGAAATCTAGTGGGTGCCTTAAGTGGCAATTGAAATATAATTAGATGACTTAACCAAACCTTAACATGTAAGAGGGCATGATTATAAAAAGGGGTTAAGTGGGATGCACTAGATAAAATGACAAGCTTAAGTAGTAGCTTGTGGGGGCCCATTTCAACCAATATCCCAAAACGTATCTTTGTGGGCTCGACCCATGTCGAGTGACGGGACACGCATATTGGGCTTGACTATAAGAGGCCAAAACGGGGTAGCGGTGGCAACGCAAGTCCAACGGGCTTCATATGCGTGTGTGGGCCCGGGCTGGTAGATAAGCCGTTGTTGCACCGTGTAGATATAAGCCGTGCACCGTTGATAGAATTGGTTGCCACTTTAGGGGAGTGATACACCCCACTGTGGGGCCAGCACGGGTATCTACGTTAGGGAGTCGATCGCTTGGGAGTAGTGGGGTACACCTAGTGGAGGTAGGGGCAGACGGCACCTACGTGGTCAGCTGGAAGTACCAGAAACTACTAGTTATATTTTCTAAGTCTTTAGGTGGGATCAACCTTTAAGTAGGAATTACTCTTGGTGGGTAGAACTGGTGTGGTGCAGTGTAGGAATTACCCTTGGGTGGGTAGATCTGGGGTGGTGTAAGCTAGTAATTATCCTTGGGTGGATAAATACGTCGTTTCGGTTATCGTAGTACATCCTGTGTTTTGTTGGCTACTTAGTGTAGTCATTATCCCCAGAGGTACCGTATCTTGTTTATATCATACCCTAATTACTTTAATGGTTGTATTGTTAGGGTTATAGGACTCACTCAGACTTATGTCTGACCCCGTTGTTGTTTATCTTTTTCCCCACCCTCAGGTTATCAGAGTGGACCTAGCACTAGTGGGCTTGGACCAGACCGCTATATCTATCTTTTGGGGCTTGGACCGTAGAAGTAAAGCTCGGTTTATCTTTTGGCTATTATCTATGTAATGGGATTATGTACTTCTATTTTATCAGGATGGATATTATGTACTTGACTCTTGTTATGGTTTTGTGATGTAACCAAACATGTTTTGTTAATGAAATGATGTTTTAAATTTTCAAGTATTACTTATATCTGTCCTGTTGTAATTTTTCTGTTCTATACTCACTAAAAATACTCCACCAAAACTAAGGCATTCCCTTTGTGAGTGACCTTAGCGGGTGTGGGGTGTTACACGTGGTATAAGAGCTTAAGGTTACCAGAACAGATAAAATTTTTAGAAAAACTATTTTCTAGGAATATTTTTGGAAAGGAGTATTTTCAAAAACATGTCTTTTAAGAGAAGAGTTTTTGAAAGAAAAGCATAATCCCCGATAGCCATATCTTTATCTTTCGAATTCTCCATTTTGAATCTCTTCCTCTCTCTCATTTTGAGTTTCCCCTCCGCGTATAGATGATCTTTCTAAGATAGATAAGGATGGAAAACCACTTCAAGGGACTTAGACGTTAATCAGATTAGAAGTTGGTTCAAGAAGGAGGAGGACTGGTAGGTACCTATAGGATAGACGATGAGAGGAAGGCTCAAATAGTTGTTTGGTTAATGAAGGATGAAACCTCATTGGTGGGAGGATACGAGTGGAGAATAGGGAAGAAAGAAGGCTAGTAGTTATCCTTTTGGGAGGAATAGGACACCTTATTAGGATTGTCCAAAGAAGCAAGGGCAAGGTATGGAATCTTCTGGAGGGTAGTTGTATTCCCTCACGCCTAGGGTACCAGATGGGGATAAGACCGTCTAGATTGGAGGTTGGATTTCTTTATTATCCAATTCGAACTTTATTTGATTCTGACGCATCGAGTTCGTTTATCTCATCCTTGTTAGTTCGGTCACTGCACTTAGACACCAGTTTGGTAGATGATCCCTTAGTTGTTTCAAACCCAATTGGGCTCCATGATGTGTTTGGGTTTGAAAGTTTCTATACTTAGCGTTGAGTTTAGGTGTGATGCTTGTTGGGCTTCACGGGCTATAGGCTAGTTTTGGGCATGGACTGGTTATCCAGTAGAGGTGCCGTTCTTGATTTTAAAGGGAGAGTTGTTAGGCTTATGACCCACTGGGGTAACACTCTCGAGATCTCTTGTAATCCCATAGAATCTGTTATGCTAAGTTATCTAGAATCGCTTGACACGTCGGTCTAGAATTTGCGATCTGTTAGAGCGGTCCGGGAATACTCGGATGTGTGTAAGGAGGTGAAGGGCTTACCTCCGAAGCGGGAGATTGACTTCCGAATATATCTGGTGGATAATGCTAAACCAGTATCTTGGCCAGTGTGCCACATGGCTCCTCGTGAGAGGAGGGAACTCCATAAGTAAGTAGGCGATTTGCTTGAGAAGGGGTTCATAAGACGAAGTATATCGGAGTGGGGCGCTCCAGTAGTTTTTGTTATGAAGGCGGATGGGTCCCTCAGACTTTGTGTAGGCTAAAGAGAACTAAATAAACTCACAAAGAAGAATAGACACCCATTGCCGATGATAGATGATCTCTTTGATCAGTTGACTGGCGCCTCAGTATTTTTGTAGTAGGACTTAGCCACGGGATTTCATCAGTTGAGAGTGGCTGAGGATAGTATAGAGAAGACTGCCTTTAGGACTCCGGATGATTTTTTTTATGAGTGGCTGGTGATGCCATTTGGTTTGACGAACGCCCCAGCATACTTTGTTGATTTGATGAGAAGGGTGTTCAGGGAGTACCTAAATAAGTTGTGATGGTCTTTGTGGTTGACATCTTGGTCTTTTCTAGGAGCGAAATAAGTTTTCATATGTGCTCAATAGGCTGAGCAAAGCCAGTAAGGGATAAACGATGGTTTTGGAGCGAGACTGGCGAGGACATCCAGAATTGGACAAGGGCTTAATTATTTAGCCATTTTTACTAGTATCATCTCACGTAGGTCGTCTGAATTCGAAGGAGGTATCCCTTGGGTGTTTGTCTGATATTGGTTTAGGCCTTTGGGGCTTGCATTTGGGGGATGCCGAGTTCGACTAGGGTGGTCTGCGTGAGAGACAGTTGTAATGATTTTGGATGATATCCTGGTGGAGAAGAGCATGCCCTACATCTTAGGGAAGTGTTGGAGACTCTTCGAGCGCATAATCTTAGGACAGTAAAAGTGGATGGGATTCTTAGCATCCTATGAGTCTGAGATAGCGTATACACCTGGCAAGGGTAACCTGGTGGCGGACGCCTTGAGCAGAAAGAGGTTGTCCTTGAGTCCGTTGTCCGTGGAACAACGAAGCTTGGAATTTATCTCGATGTTTGATTTCAGACCTTCCGTTGATTATGTACCCAGTTTGCTAGCTTCCTTGGAAGTTAGACCTACTCTTTTGGGGCGGATTGGAGAAGCACAGAGGGACGACCCACAGTGGGTTGAGTTGGTGGAGAAGCTCATAAGGGGGGGAGTCGTCCAGCCATTTGAGTAGGTACACCCTGGACGATAGGGGGTGCTTGCGTAGAGACGGTAGACTTTGTACCGCAAGACGAGGGTTTGAGGAAGGTTATTTTTGATGATGCACACCGTACTAGGATGACCATTCATCCCGGTGGGGACAAGATGTACCAAGACATGAAGAGGGTTTTCTTCTAGGCCGGTATGAAGGAAGATGTGGCCGAGTATGTCGCTCGATGCTTGGTGTGCCAACAAGTGAAGGCGGAGCAAAAGAAACCAGGTGGGTTGCTTCAACCATTGGAGGTTCCGCAATGGAAGTGGGACAGCGTCTCGATAGATTTTATTGACGGGTTACCCAGATCGAGAAAGAGTAATACAGGAATTTGGGTGGTAGTAGACAGGCTTACTAAGAGCGCCCATTGTATACCTGTGAAGAGTAAAGGAACCGCTCCATGGCTATCTTCAGTTTACATTCGAGAGATTATTAGATTGCATGGTGTACCCTCCAGTATGGTGAGCGATCGAGATCCTATCTTCACTAGAGAGTTTTGGAAGAGGGTGCAAGAGGCGGTAGGGACTCAGTTGTGTTTGAGTACCGCATATCATCCTCAGACGGACGGCCAGACCGAGAGGGTGAAACATATTTTAGAAGACCTTTTGAGGCTATGTATCTTGGATTTTGGAGGTACATGGGAGGAGCATCTTCCATTGGTGGAGTTGCCCGACAGACTTAGTGGTGTACATGATGTATTCCATGGGAGGAAGTGCCTACATAAGACCACAGAGGTGGTAGAGCCAAGTTTGCTTAGAGAAGTGGAAGCAGAGCGTGATGCGACGATTCGACGAGCTCCTACTTGCATCCTTGGGTCAGAGATTTGGAAGTTGAGAAACAGAGAGGTTCAACTAGTCAAAGTACAAAGGGGAGATGAAGAGGGTGACGCTACCTGGGAGACGGAAGCGAAGATGCGTTCGAGGTACCCTTTTCTTTCGGAGGGTATGTCCTTTTGCTTCTCCTTCATCGCATATCTTGTGCTTATCTTATCCTTAGTATGTCCTCTCGTTAGTACCTTTGACCTTCAGATAGGATAGTCCTATGGTTGAAACATGTGTTTGAGACATGTTATGTATGATGGATGCAAGTGTTTGCTAGTGGTTGCTCGTGGATGCATGTACACACACTCTAGGCACTAGATCGGCTCAATCACTTCATATTGCATATTGCATAAAATTGTGTGTAGGAAGCTATATTTATGGATGTATAATGATTGTGTTATCATATGGATGATGCATTTTGGTGAATGATTGTGCACTCATGTAAATATTGTATGTGTCGATAGGGTTCTCTCGCATACATAATGGATGCATGGCACTATCATGGTTTGCATATGTTCATACATTAGATAGGGAACATATACACACACTTTTTGCATATGCTCATACATCATTAGAAATTGTTTTAAGGACAATGGATGCCCGTGTTTTGATGGATTGAGTAGATGGTTGTTTGGATGGTAGGATATGCATTCTCCTTAGCTTAGAGATTTCGGCGACGAAATCCTTTAAGGAGGGGAGAATGTAACACCCCGAATTTTAGCTAATACTAAAATTCTCTAATCATAGGATAAATAATCTCAGATGTGGGAATTGGGGGTAACGGGCTGCGTCATTGCGTTCGTCTCGGAAAAATACGCGAAATAGAGTCCGAGTTTTCGAGAATCGGAGTCCGTATGGCCCGGTTATGGCCCAATGAAGTTTGCAGAAAAATTAAAGCTTAAAACAGATTTAGAAATTTAAATTAGGATTTCAAATTAGAACCAGCGGGGCCAGGCGGGAAAATTCCCGCCCTGACCATGTCGACAGGGCTGTCGATAGGCCTGTCGACAGGGGGAGTCGACTTGCCTGTCGACTTGCATGTCGACACGGCGTCTCGAGCCAGAAGGTTGGGTGCACCAGATTTGGTTTTCTGGCTAGGGCTGGGCTGTGTTCTAGAGATTTCCTAAATCTAACGGACCTAATCTAACCTAGGGTTAATCTAAGGGCCTAAAACACTTCCTAATCCTATAAATAAGACCCCAACCCTACCCTAATTCATTCATAATTAGATCTTGTAACTAAACTATGGCAAAATGAAACTTGATCATGGCCTCCACAAATCAATGAAGAGAGTTGCAAGCTAATCAACCTCTAATCAACATCTTCTTCAACTAAAGCTACTAGTTCTACTACATAAGTTTGCTAATCTTGGTTTTGGTGAGTTCCTATGGCTTTAATAATCAATTGTTAAATTGATTATGGTAGGATGTGATAAGACATGGCTATGTTTGTGGATAAATGTGTTTATGCAAGTTTGTATGATATGTGATTTGCAAGTTTTATGTTATATGCAAGGTTAATGCCATGTTTTATGATGCAAAACACTATGTTGAACATTTATGCATATGTAACATGTTATGCAAACTATATGTGAGAGTATATGCAAGTTATATGTAACATGATATGCAGGTTATGCATGTGATTTTATACATGCTAAGTATTTGGTGTTATGCATGCTAAGTATTTGATTTTATGCATGCTAAGTATTGGATTGTATGCATGCTAAGTGTTTGGGTTTATGCAAGTCAAGTGGTGTGTTTATGCATAATAAGTAATTGATTCTATGCATGCTAAGTAAGTGGTTTTATGCATGCTAAGTGTTTGGTATTATGCATAAATCATGACATATAAGTTTACCCTTTTAAATGTGATGCATACATATGCAGGATGACACCTTTATATGCTATGCATGTTTACCCTCCTTTAAGATGCAAGTCATATATGCAAATTCAACATGTTATGCAAGTTATGTGTATGCTTATATGCAAGCTCAACATGTTATGCAAGTTATGTGCATGATGTTATGTAAGTTATGTGCATGTTGTTATGCAAGTTCATATGCAAGTTATGTGTATGAGGGTATGCAAGTTATGTGCATGGTGTTATGCAAGTTAAGTTTATGAGATTATGCAAGTTATGTGCATGATGTTATGCAAGTTATGTATATGCTTAAATGCAAGTTTAATGTGATATGCAAGTATGTGAATGCTTATGCAAGTATGTGAATGCTTATGCAAGTATGTGAATGCTTATGCAAGTTATGTGTAGGCTTAAATGCATGTTTAACATGTTATGCAAGTTATGAGAATGCTTATATGCAAGTTCAACATGTTATGCAAGATATGTGTATGATAATATGCAAGCTCATATGCAACATGTTATGCAAAATCATGTGTATGATAATATGCAAGTTTGGGTTAAATGTAGTTGGGTTAATATATGCTCATAAATGCAAGTTGACATCCTCTTAACCCATGACAAAGTTATATGCTAAACCCATAATATTTGTGATGGATCTTCCCCTTTATTATGTCATGAAATGAGGACGATTTACGTGGGGAACGATGGGGTTGGTAAATATGTTAATAAAAGTATGATTGGGTATGATTAAGCATACCATAAAATGAATAAGCATAAGTGGGAATTTACCTATTGAGTTAGGTCTACCCCATGGGAATTTACCTATTGAGTTAGGTCTACCCATGTTATGAAAAACTTGATATTAATTAGGGATAATTAATATGGGGGTGATTAATTAGGTGTAATTAATCAACTAAGACACGAGGTTGGACCCTTTTGTAGCGGAAGTCTGCCCGGAACCGACCGGCCATCCAGCGGCTACAAATGATTGGCCCAATGTGAGAGGTCTTAGTCATAAATTAAATACATGATTAAAGTAAAGACACGAGGTTAGACCCTTTTGATGACAGAAGTCTGCCCGGAACCAACCGGCATATCCAGCAGTCATAAAAGACGGTCTAATGTGAGAGGTCTTTATGAGGTCATGATCTTAATTAATGAATTAAGAAACACTTAACCATATTAGCATGTAGAGGGGCATGTGGGGTTAAGTGGGTGCCTTGGGTGGCATGTGGTAACTAGTGGGGGTGCCTTGGGTGGCATGAGGAAACTAGTGGGTTGCCTTGGGTGGCAATAGAAAATACGATTAGAATACTTAACCAAAGTGGAACATGTAATTAAACATGATTAAAGGGTTAAGTAAGTGCCTTGGGTGGCATGTGAGAATCAAGTAAGTGCCTTGGGTGGCATGTGGGAATCAAGTAAGTGCCTTGGGTGGCATGCGGAAATCTAGTGGGTGCCTTAAGTGGCAATTGAAATATAATTAGATGACTTAACCAAACCTTAACATGTAAGAGGGCATGATTATAAAAAGGGGTTAAGTGGGATGCACTAGATAAAATGACAAGCTTAAGTAGTAGCTTGTGGGGGCCCATTTCAACCAATATCCCAAAACGTATCTTTGTGGGCTCGACCCATGTCGAGTGACGGGACACGCATATTGGGCTTGACTATAAGAGGCCAAAACGGGGTAGCGGTGGCAACGCAAGTCCAACGGGCTTCATATGCGTGTGTGGGCCCGGGCTGGTAGATAAGCCGTTGTTGCACCGTGTAGATATAAGCCGTGCACCATTGATAGAATTGGTTGCCACTTTAGGGGAGTGATACACCCCACTGTGGGGCCAGCACGGGTATCTATGTTAGGGAGCCGATCGCTTGGGAGTAGTGGGGTACACCTAGTGGAGGTAGGGGCAGACGGCACCTACGTGGTCAGCTAGAAGTACCAGAAACTACTAGTTATATTTTCTAAGTCTTTAGGTGGGATCAACCTTTAAGTAGGAATTACTCTTGGTGGGTAGAACTGGTGTGGTGCAGTGTAGGAATTACCCTTGGGTGGGTAGATCTGGGGTGGTGTAAGCTAGTAATTATCCTTGGGTGGATAAATACGTCGTTTCGGTTATCGTAGTACATCCTGTGTTTTGTTGGCTACTTAGTGTAGTCATTATCCCCAGAGGTACCGTATCTTGTTTATATCATACCCTAATTACTTTAATGGTTGTATTGTTAGGGTTATAGTACTCACTCAGACTTATGTCTGACCCCGTTGTTGTTTATCTTTTTCCCCACCCTCAGGTTATCAGAGTGGACCTAGCACTAGTGGGCTTGGACCAGACCGCTATATCTATCTTTTGGGGCTTGGACCGTAGAAGTAAAGCTCGGTTTATCTTTTGGCTATTATCTATGTAATGGGATTATGTACTTCTATTTTATCAGGATGGATATTATGTACTTGACTCTTGTTATGGTTTTGTGATGTAACCAAACATGTTTTGTTAATGAAATGATGTTTTAAATTTTCAAGTATTACTTATATCTGTCCTGTTGTAATTTTTCTGTTCTATACTCACTAAAAATACTCCACCAAAACTAAGGCATTCCCTTTGTGAGTGACCTTAGCGGGTGTGGGGTGTTACATCTTCACATCGTTTGAACGATTACTGGTGATCTTGATTGGGCTGTATACCCAAGAGGAGGGAAATAGTTGGTGATCGTCCAGTTGTATTTGGAGATCAATGGATATGTGAGGTATGACGTGCCTCCGGTTTCGTTCAGACCCAGAACGAACTTGTAAATGGATTGTGTGTCTGACATTTGATTTTATTCTATGTTGATTGATTTCTATTAAATATATATCTGTTTGGCGACGGAGAATTTATTCTCTTGCTTAACACCCTTCTCTGAGACGTATGAGCTTAGAGGTTATATAACGATGATATCAGTTGCTGACATGAATTGCATGTGTTGCATGCGGAGATGCAATGATCAAGGCTTTCGTTGAAAAGCAGAGTCTTGTGGTTGATGATCAAAGCACGGCTTTAATACAACGTAGCTTTGTGTATTGCGTTAATTCGCAAGCCTCACACCTCTGTATGAGTTAAAAACGGGATACGGACCGCTGGGAGAACACTACATTTCTTTCTAGTTATGGGTGGTGTCAGCATTTTACTAGCCCTGACATCATTGATTATATACCTTTGTGGATGTTGGAATGCGAGGTGCCTCGGATATATCAGTCTCTTCAGAGCCGATGGATAGGTCCGATAGGACCGGGAAACGTGTGTTCAGGAATAACTAATCCACTAACGTAAGTGTGGACCGGCCCAGCCGATTCCAAGGGTTCTCTGCGGGGAATCCTGAGACATTTGCTAGAGAGTCTCAAAGCCGGTGAGGAGCTTGCCCCTTGCCTCGACATATGACAGAAATCCAATTTCCAATACGTGATATTTCGGTTTTATTTGCAGAGCCTAGTATGGCGACATAGTAGCATGGGATATTATGTTGTCTATGATTGATATATTTATATTTGAAGATGTTTTCATACACTTTACATTATAATAGTATCAAAATGATTTGTTTCAAACGTACCAAGCATGTTAAGCTATTATAAGGTAAAACTCTATCCTCCGGCTTGCATTGCATTGTGTGATGGGACCTGAGTCTTATAATAGCTTCATTTTTACAAAAAGCATTGCGCTATTCGTTTTATTCACAGATATTCTTGGGAGGAAACCCGTTCCGTGTTATACGGCGTGGTCCCTTGAATTGCCCTCTTTTAAAGTAAAGTTTTAAATAACTGTTTTAGTTCTCACACCAGTCACATGACTGACCTGGAGTTTATTGTTTTAACCTAAACTCTGGGTGCCCCTATTTTCCACACGGGCAGCTAGTAGTTTTGGTTTTGTAGAATTATATTCACAGGATCCTGATTTACAGCTGGAACGATATCTGGAAATCTCTGTATCCGTATATCACATTTGGTTGTGTATTGATTTATTTTTCCGCAGCTATGTAACATATTGTAATCTCTGATATTTTCCTGATGTATAATATTTATTCATACTCTGCATATTCTTGTATTCTGATGGAATTGCTGTAATAAGCAATGAAATGTTCTTTTGTTTGTGTTCTGATTCGTCGTGTTCTCAACTCAATCTGTGCTTACCTTCACGGGGAAGTTCGGGTCGTTTCATTTAGGGTCAATTGGGTGATGTTATTTGATTTGTTTGGGTTCTTATGTTAATATTGTTTGGATTACCTTATCATTTGTTTCAAATTACCTGGTTTGTTGGAATTGGAAATCATGCGAAGTTTACAATAACTTCTCGCCCATTGTAAGTCTCGTGCCTCACCTAAGTGGTCGTGATGAGGCTTATGTTTATTGAATATCCAATGTATAACGTCTTGAGGTTGTTAATGATGTTGCTTGAGCATGTGAGTTTGCTGATTTGGTGTTGGTTTGTTTTCAATTTGTAGTTTGTTGGAATTCAGTTTTCTTTCTTTTTGGGCTTTGGTGTTTGTTCTACTACCTTGTCTATGCCCTGACCCCATGGTGAAGCGTTGTCTCGCAAATGTCAGTGATAGGGCTGTTGTTGTTTACTTTGGAGCATTCACCTTGAATTGTTGCATATGGTAATTAGCCATGTAACTCTATTGGGATATCTTTGTCTTGGTTTGTCTGGTATGCATCTTCGATTCCATGGGCTTTTGCTGGTGTTGGTCGGAGGTTATCTAGTTGGCCGAACTAACTGCCCTAGCTTGTAATTATCTTCATGCAAATCTCTTTGGATGTGATTGGATGGTCCCGTGGTCCATGCCTTCTACTTAGTTTTTGTGCATTGCAACTTGGGTGTATTGTCTCCATCATGTAAGCTGTTTGTCTAGCTATTTGTCGTGCTATAGTTTGAATTCCTTGTTTATGATGTATACTCGACAACTTGTCAAGTTGTACGAGTACTGCTTGGTACTTAGTAGGTTTGCTAGTGTGTATGAGTTGTTTTGAATTCAAAATGTAATACGCAATGTAATAGTGGTCTACTAAAGTAGTATGCAATGTAAAGTAGCCTAGTAAATAAGCTAGCTCCATACTATAATCTATGTTGCATGAAGTGAACGACCCACTTTAAATGTCGTTAGCAGTGGACGGTCCACTTTAAAAACTGAATTTGTAGGTTTAACAATCTGCCAAACTCCAGTAACTATTGTAACTATTATTTGTTATAATATACGGATCACTATAGAAACCAGTCAGCTTTGCCAAAAAAAATTAATTTAATATAATCCACTTAATTTTTTGTTGAAAATAATTATTCCAAAGTAATAACCCTTAGGTTAATTTCTGACTTCCTTGCTTATAAAACTTATAAAAGCCTATTTATAAATATTGATTTATTTATAAAACTTCTATTTTACATAACTTATATAAAATAAAATATAAACCTTTTTTTAGTTACAAAAATAAATTTAATAACTTAAAAGTAGGCCAATTGACCTAATAAGGAATCACCATCTTAAAAAGATGGATTTCAGGTCATCTGTTACCAATCACTTAATCAATATTGTTTATTTATTAATAACACAATAATTAACATCCAAATAGATTTTAAAGTTACTTGGGTTCAACAATTCATACATGAATAATATGAAAGAAAGTAGCATACAAAATAATTGAAGAATACTGTTGGATCCCTCCAACCTGTTCTCTATACTTTGTAACTCATAATATCATTTTGGACATGTTAGGGACTGCGGAATGGATCATTCAGGCAATGCAAATACTAGAGGGGGTGAATAGTGTTTATAGGAATTTAAACAAAACTTAAAACTAAAGAGAATTATGGAATGAATCAAACAACACAATTACAAACACAGATTCAAACACTTATGCAAAATAAACAGAAATAAAAATGCAGAAAATGAAAGAACACACCAGATTTTATACTGGTTCGGATCACTCGTACATCCAGTCCCGCACAACGCCGGATTGTGCAGAGTTTTATTACTATTTCTAATAGTCAAATACACTCTCCTTGATTTCACGGCTCAACAAGGAGACACCAAATCCTATTCCTTGATTTAACGGCTTAACAAGGACACACCGAATCCTATTCCTTGATTTCATGGCTACAAGGATACACCGATTCCTCTTTGACTCACAAACAAGGTTTATCCAACCTAAACAATTATAAAACATCCCTATAACTCTTCAATAGCATTTGATTCAGAAAGTAGAGAGTAGAGAGTGCAGAGAGAAGAAGGTTGATCAAAACAGAATTGAATTCGGTAGAGTATAAGTGCAAGAAGCATAAAAATGATTAAGAATAATGGTGGAGTGAAAGAGAATGAAGTTAGGGAAGAAGATATGTTAAAAAATTCGGTTTTAACCTCTTTTTATAGAGTATGAAAGGTTACAATGCTCCTGAAGCGTTTAAAATAGTGAAAAGACACTTCCCATAAAAACTAGAAAAGATAACATTTATATGTCGACATACACTTCTTGCTGTGTCGACATACTCATGTGTATTTTTGATTTACAAAGCATTTTTCAAGTGTTTTGATATAAAACTAACTCAGGAAATTCTTGAGTAAAATTCTAGTGTTGTAAATTAATATTGTATGATAGAAAATCATATGAAAACATATTTTTAAACTATATAAATATATTTATAAAGTTGTAAGGTTTTAAACTATATAAAGTACAAATATAAAGTATACTAGAAATTTAAGTTTTGAAAACAAAGAAGAATAAGAATAGACACAAATAGAAAAACAAAGTAGAGAGGATTGAGGACAAATAGAAAAACAGAATAGAGAGAATTGAGGATAGAACTGAAAATAAGAATTTGAATTTTGAACCTGGAGTGCTATTTAGAGTGTTACAAAATCTAGACTCTATAATTATATTGATCTTGAACTCTTGAAATCTTGATTACTCACGAGTCTTGAAATTTCTCTGATCTTTGAATCTCTATCATCTTTATAACTGTACAGTCTTCAGTAATATTTCCTGTATATAATTCCTGCATGTATATATATATATATATATTCTATACAAAAAGTGTTAGTATATATTTTATAATCAATGATAATTGAAATAAGGTTGTTGTCATCAAAACTCCATTCTCCAACAATCTCCCCCTTTTTGATGATGACAACCTTAGTTTAAAAAATATCTTACCTTATATACCTGTTTGATGATGTTCCTTCTATACTCCCTCTGTCTGTAAGAATCCTAAAAACTATGCCTATATTTTATAATTTATCCCCCTTTGGCATTATCAAAAAGAAATCCTAAAGATACTCCCCCTTAAGTTATACAACTATAGGATCTAAGTAATATTCCTAAAAATACTCCCCCTAAATTGTATAATTCTCTGAATAGAACATAAGTAATTATACCTAAAAAATACTCCTCGTTAATTTGATATTTATTTATATTTACGTTTTAGAAGGTTACAACTATATAAACAATAAATGACAATTTTATTAAACAATCACGTGTACATATACATGGATTTATACATATACGACTTATCATAAGAACGTAATAAAACGAAATCTAGAAAACCCTTAAACACTTAATTATTTTACAATGGTATATTTGTGTATTGGACAATTTGGATAATGCAGACAGAATTCTCCATTCTTTTCAATCACATTCCCATTTTTGTCAAATAGAACTTCTCCTACGTGCTCAACGTTATCATCTTCGTCCATAACCGTTGGTTGAATCTCTTGTTGTTGTTCTTCATCCATCATTTCTTCTTCCTCTTCTGGTTCTTCTTCTGGTTTTTCCTCTTCTGGTTCTTCTTCTGGTTTTTCCTCTTCTTCCATCGGTTGATTATCATCATTGATGATAATCGGATTAGTCTCGTTATTCATTATAAACTTTAAGAGACTTCTTATTATTTTTCCTTCCTGTTTTGCTCTTCACTTAGTCTAATTTGAAGTACTTGCATCTCAGCCACCATTTGCTGTAAGTACTCCATTTTTTCTTTGATTTTGATCACTCTAGAAAGCGTAGATCGTTGAAATGGACCCTTGGATGGTCCAACGTAGGAATCGGAGTTGTTTTGAGTATTTGGATTAGTGGAAGCCATTGTAATTTTTAATTTAGAATTTTTACAGAGAAGAAGAATGAAAATGAAGAAGAAAATTCAAATTAATAGATTTATATAGTTGAAATAACTAACTTTTGGTGGGAATTAATTTAAAAAAAAATTAGTTATATGTCGACATAGTAGAAAGTTCATGTTGACATAATATTGTTTTAAGTTTCATTATTTAATTCCTTATTTTATTATATATATATATATATATTTATTTATATTATTACTTAATTATTCTAATTCACTTAATGAACATATACCTCATTCTCTCCTAAATTTAGTGAATGTTGCTTCATTTAATGGTTTGGTTAATATATCAGCTATTTATTTATCTATTTCTATAAATTCAAGTGAAATCTTTTCTTTACTTACATTATCTCTTAGAAAATGATGTTGCACATCAATATATTTAGTTCTTGAATGATGAGTAGGATTTTTAGAAATATCCCAGTATATAGGTGATTTACTTATACTTAAACCAAAATCGTTTAAAGTTTGTTGCGTATAAATTACTTGTGAACACTTCAAAGTAGTAGATATATATCTGCTTCAGTTGTTGACAAAGATACGGTATTTTGTTTTTTAATAAACCAAGATACAAGGGAATGTCTTAGAAAATGACATGTTCCACTAGTACTTTTCCGATCAAATTTACATCCAGTGTAGTCAATGTCATAGTACGAAATTAAATCGAATGAATCATTTTTAGGATAAAATAATCCAAAATCTGATGTATGCTTTACATATCTCTGAATACGTTTTACAGCTATTGAATGAGTTTCCTTAGGTTGTGATTGATATCTTGCACAATGACATACACTATGCATTATATTTGGTCTACTAGCAGTTATATATAATAATGATCCTATCATTCCTCTGTATTGTTTTTGATCAACATCTTTTGATGTATCATCTTTACTTAAAGCAATATTTGTTTCCATAGGTATTGGTCTACCATTTGTTGTTGTTAGATTGTATTTATTAATTAAATACAATGGTTCTTCTTCTGGTTCTTCCTCTTCTTCCATCGGTTGATTATCATCATTGATGATAATCGAATTAGTCTCGTTATTCATTATAAACTTTAAGAGACTTCTCATTACTTTTCCTTGTCTATTTTGCTCTTCACTTAGTCTAATTTTAAGTACTTGCGTTTCAGCCACCATTTGCAGTAAATACTCCATTTTTTCTTTGATTTTGATCACTCTAGAAAGCGTAGATCGTTGAAATGGACCCTCGGATGGTCCAATGTATGAATCGGAGTTGTTTTGAGTATTTAGATTAGTGGAAGCCATTGTAATTTTTAATTTAGAATTTTTACAGAGAAGAAGAATGAAAATGAAGAAGAAAAGTCGAATTAATAGATTTATATAGTTGAAATAACTACCTTTTGGTGGGAATTAATTTAAAAAAAATTCAGTTATCTGTCGACATAGCAGAAAGTTCATGTTGACATAGTATTTTTAAGTTTCATTATTTAATTCCTTATTTTATTATATATATATTTATATATTATTACTTAATTATTCTAATTCACTTAATGAACATATACCTAATTCTCTCCTAAATTTTAGTGAATGTTGCTTCATTTAATGGTTTGCTTAATATATCAGCTGTTTATTTATCTATTTCTATAAATTCAAGTAAAATCTTTTCTTTACTTACTTTATCTCTTAGAAAATGATGTTGTACATCAATATGTTTAGTTCTAGAATGATGAGTAGGATTTTTAGAAATATTTATAGCACTTGTATTATCGCAGTATATAGGTGATTTACTTATACTTAAACCAAAATCGTTTAAAGTTTGTTGCATATAAATTACTTGTGAACACTTCAAAGTAGTAGATATATATTCTGCTTCAGTTGTTGACAAAGATATGGTATTTTGTTTTTTAATAAACCAAGATACAAGGGAATGTCTTAGAAAATGACATGTTCCACTAGTACTTTTCCGATCAAATTTACATCCAGTGTAGTCAGCGTCACAGTACAAAATTAAATCGAATGAACCATTTTTAGGATAAAATAATCCAAAATCTGATGTATGCTTTACATATCTCAGAATACGTTTTAGGGCTGTTAAATGAGTTTCCTTAGGTTGTGATTGATATCTTGCATAGAAACATACACTATGCATTATATTTGATCTACTAGCGATTATATATAATAATGATCCTATCATTCCTCTGTATTGTTTTTGATCAACATCTTTTTATGTATCATCTTTACTTAAAGCAATATTTGTTTTCATAGGTGTTGGTCTACCATTTTTTGTTGTTAGATTGTATTTATTAATTAAATCTCCCGCATATTTTTCTTGACTAATAAATATTCCATTCTTTAGTTGTCGAATTTGTAAACCTAAAAAGAATGATAATTCTCCTATATGGCTCATTTCAAATTCTTTGGTCATAACATCTGAAAATTCTTTATTCATTTTTTCATTTGTTGACCCAAAGGTTATGTCACCAACATATATTTGTAATAATTGTATATCTTTGTTATTTTTCTTGATAAACAACGTATTATCTAATTTTCCTATTACAAAGTTTGATTGTAATGAATAATTTCATAATCTACCATACCAAGCTCTAGTATCTAGTTTTAATCCATATAATGCTTTCTTCAATTTATATACGTGATCTGGTAATTTTTCATCTTCAAATAGGGGTGGTTGCTCCACATATACGTCTTCTTTTACAAATCCATTTAGAAACGCACTTTTAACATCAGTCTGATATAATTTGAAATTATTATAGTTTGCAAAGGCTAGTAAAATTCTAATAGCTTCTAGTCTTGCTATGGGGCAAAAGTTTCATCGTAATCTATTCCTTCTTCTTGAGTATATCATTGTGCTACTAGTCATGCCTTATTTCTTATTACCTAACCGTGTTCATTCATTTTATTTTTATAGACCCATTTGGTTCCTATAATTGTTTTATCCTCTGGTCTAGGAACAAGTTCCCATACTTCATTCCTAGTAAATTGATTTAATTCTTCTTGCATAGCAAGTATCCATGAATCATCGGAAGAAGCTTCGTTTGGATTTTTGAGTTCAATAGTTGATACAAATGCAGTACTACTCGTATTATTTAATTAATTACGAGTTCTAACAACGGATTCAATATCCCCTAAGATATTTTCTATAGGATGGTCTCTAAGTTGGTTATCTTCGTTATTTATTTCATTGATTTCATCCTCACGATCGTCTTCATTGTTTTGAGTTATAATTTTATAGTTTTCATCAAAAGATACATTTAATGTTTCTTATATATTATTGATTCTTGTATTAAAAACTCTATAAGCCTTGCTTCTTTCTGAATATCTAGTAAAAATTCCTTTATCTGATTTTGAATCAAATTTGTCTAAATTATCCTTTGTATTAAGTATAAACATTTACTTACAAATATTATGAAATATGATACTTTTGGTTTCTTGTTACATAAAAGTTCATAAGGAGTTTTATGAGTCAAAGTTCTAATTGAAATTCAGTTAATAATATAATGAGCAGTTTCTACTGCCTCAGCCCAAAAATTCCGTGGTAAATTACTATTGGACAACATAGTTCTTGCACAGTCTTGTATTATTCTACTTTTACGTTCAACTACTCCGTTTTATTGAGGAGTTCTTGGAATTGAAAATTTGTGGGTTATTCCCTTTTCTTACAATATTTTTCAAAATTCTCATTTTCGAATTCTCCACCATGATCGCTACGTATTATTTTAATTTTTAGTGATAATAAATTTTGAATCCTTTTAGAAAAAGTTTTAAATTTATCGAAAGCATCACTTTTATTTCTAGAAACAAAGTCCAATTGTATCTAGAAAAATCATCAACTATTACATACACATATCTGTTATGATTTATTGATTGAATTTGAGATGGGCCAAATAAATCCATGTGTATTAATTCTAATGGTTTTGAAGTAGTAATTTCTTCTTTTGATTTAAATGAACTCTTCTTTAATTTTTCTAATTGACAAGCATCACATAAGTTATTAACTTTGAACTTCATTTTGGGTAATCCTCTAACTGAATCTAATTTAGAAACTCTAGAAATATGTTTTAAATTTATATGACCGAATCTCTTATGCCCGATCCAGGGATCACTTGTATTGGCCATAAGACATAAATTATCACTGGAAATTTTCATACTTAATACATAAATATTTTTCTTTCTATCTCCTTCGAATTTAACTTTTGAATTCTGATCTTCCATGAAACATTTATTCTTTTCAAATTTTATTTTATATCCTTTATCAGAAAGTTGACTTATACTTAATAAATAGTGTTTTAAATTCCTAACTAATGAAACATCAGAAATAGTAGGAGTTTCAGAATTATCGACATTGCCGATTCCAATGATATATCCTTTAGAATTATCTCCGAAGTTTACTAATCCACTATCTTCACACTTCAGATTATTGAGCAGTTCCGAATTTCCAGTCATATGTCTCAAACAGCGACTATCCAGTATCCATTTGTACTTTTTTATTTCCACCAATTGCACTCTAGAATTTGAATTTTCAATAGCCATGTAACACACCAGTTCAAGATTTGAATTTCAATAGCCACCTTTTCAAAATTTGAATTACCACTAGCCACTTTACCCATCTTTTCAGTTTTGATTTTTCAGAAGTCATAGAACTCATCCTTTTATGTATTGGACAATATTTCAGTAGGTCATACGCTTATTTTACATTAATATATGCAGACTCTTTTAGCATTAATGCAATACGTAAATTGATACTAGTATTATCAAACATTCCAAAATTTGCCATTTTACCAAATTTTCAAAAATGAGATTATGAACACTTTGAAAGACCTTGCTCTGATATCAATTGTTAGGGACTGCAAAATGGATCGTTTAGGCAAAGCAAACACTAGAGGGGGTGAATAGTGTTTGTAGGAGTCCAAACAAAACTTAAAACTAAAGAAAATTATGGAATGAATCAAACAACACAAACACAGTCACAGACACAGATTCAAACACAAATGCAAAATAAACAGAAATAAAAATGTAGAAAAGGAAAGAACACACTGGATTTTATACTGGTCCGGATCACTCCTAGATCCAGTCTCCGCACAACGCTGGATTGTGCAGAGTTCTATTACTATTTCCAATGGTCAAATACACCCTACTTGATTTCATGGCTCAACAAGGAGACACCGACTCCTATTCCTTAATTTCACGGCTCAATAAGGACACATCAACTCCTATTCCTTGATTTCACGGCTACAAGGATACACTGATTCCTCTTTGACTCACAAACAAGGTTTATTCAACCCAAACAATTATAAAACAGCCCTATAACTCTTCAAAAGCACTTCATTCCGAGAGTAGAGAGTAGAGAGTGTAGAGAGAAGAATTTAGATCAAAATAGAATTGAATTCGGTAGAGTATAAGTGTAAGAATTATAAAAATGATTAAGAATAATGGTGAAGTGAAAGAGAATGAAGTTAGAGAAGAAGATATGTTAAAAATTTCAGTTTTAACCTCTATTTATAGAGTATGAAGGGTTGCAACGGTTCTGAAGCATTTCATATAGTGAAAAGACACTTCCCTTCAAAATTAGAAAAAATAACATTTATATGTTGATATACACTTTTTTCTATGTCGACATACTCATGTGTATTTTTTATTTTCAAAGCATTTTTCAAGTGTTTTGATATAAAACTAATTCTGGAAATTCTTGAGTAAAATTCTAGTGTTGTAAATTAATATTATATGATAGAAAATCATATGAAAACATATTTTTAAACTATATAAATATATTTATAAAATTACAAGGATTTAAACTATATAAAGTATAAATAAAAAGTATATAAAAAATTTAAGTTTTGAAAACAAAGAAGAATAAGAATAGAAACAAATAGAAAAATAAAATAGAGAGGATTGAGGATAAATAGAAAAACAAAATAGAGAGAATTGAGGATAGAATTAAAAATCAGAATTTGAAAATTTGAATTTTGAACCTGGAGTGCTATTTAGAGTCTTACAAAATCTAGACTCTATAACTATATTGATCTTGAACTCTTGAACACTTGAAATCTTGATTACTCATGAGTCATGAAATTTCTCTGATCTTTGAATCTCTATCATCTTTATAACTGTACAGTCTTCAGTAATATTTCCCATATATAATTCCTACATATATATATATATATATATATATATATATATTCTATACAGAAAATGTTGGTATATATTTTATAATCAATGATAATTGGAATAAGGTTTTTATCATCAAAACTCCATTCTCCAACAGTACATGCACATGAAATGAAATTTTAATCTAACTTATTTAAAATGATGGAAATATAAATATCAACAATTAAATCAACAACTATCCAAAGCATCCAAACACATAATTTATACTAAAAACAGCAAATATTAATATATGAATCTAATCAAATCATAATATTTCAGAAAGCATGAGAGTTAACTCACATTCCATTTTCGATCAAGGATTTCAAGTCAATATATATAATTTCAAACTAGCGTTTGAAAGTATATAAAAATCCAATGAGTTCCAAATCACACCATTCTAGTACGTATTCATAGATATCGTCAAGACGAATCCAACGCACTTCGTTTCATCCCAATCTGATAAATTATGGAAGAACAATTAATATTATAAGTTTGTATTAAATTAAAAAGTCATTAACTAATTAAATAATTATATAATTACCTTTTGTAACAACCCGGAAATGCGAGCCAGTTTAAAATTTTTATTTTCGCAATTTTAGCGAATTTTGAATATTTAAAATGAATTATTTTAAATAAAACGACGAGAAATTTATTTTGAATAGAATAGAACGTATATATATATATATACATCGTCGTTAGAATATAATATTTATTTATAATTATAAAGGAATTGAAAATGGCGCGGTAGTTCGATAATTCGATTTCAAACTTCAAATGAATGTACCGGGTGCAAAACAAACCGGATTTTAGTGAAACCAAAAATATTTGAATCTAATTGTGAATATCTTTCCAATGAATCCAAAAAATAGAGATTTCATAGCGGGAATCAAAAGATACGTCCAGTTGAAAATTCTGAATAGTCGCTATGGAATTCAGGCCCTTAAAATTAGCAATTTTGCAAACGACCTCGGATTTCGACGAAACCACTTTTGTTGGATCCGTGATGTCAAGTTATTGCTAGATTCCAATTTTCATAATTTTTCGAATCAATATGTGAGCGTGGTAAAGGAAAACGCGTTTGACCAGTTTCAGTTGATTTTAATCGACTGGAAAATGGCCATTTTTCAAACGGTCTCAGAATTCAATGAAACTAGTTTTGTTAAGACCGTATCATCAATACGAAGCTAGAAGATATTTATCTAGAATTTTCTGAGTCAGTATGTGGCCCCGGTAATTTGAAATGTGCGTTCAATTTGAATATATATAGAGTTATATTTTAAATTCAATGGAAACTGATCGTAACGGTCGAACTGGCCTGCGATACATATCCCATTGTGATCGGAATGGGGGTAAAACGCTAGGGATGACAGTCGTTGGGTTGGATTTCGAGTTCAAATGTAAAGTCAACTTTTATAGAATAAAATAATAATAAATTATATATATAGGTATATTAAAACGTTTTATACCCAATCAGATATTTCCCCAAATCGAAACTCGATTTCTCCGATTCAAAAATGGCGGCTGACGTGGCTCTGTCCTCCGCTCCACCACCACGGACTGTCGCCCAACTCCGTTCATCATCTGCCTCCCCTCCTCCATCTCAATCGCGCACCACCCTCGAGCGCGAGAAGCAAGGTCGCGGAACCCAAGCGCCTAAACCACCGCAACGGAATCCGCACCACTTCATCAATCTTCACCGCGAGCTCCGCCTTCTCCCCTTCGCAATTGAACTCGTCGCATCCTCCGACGTTCGCAACTAGACCTCGGGTCCGCGCAAAACCTTGGCCTCCGTCATCTGCTCCTACCAGCAAGCCAAGCCCAGTTAGACCACCGCCTCCGCCTCCCCCGACAGGCGCAGCACCCCTCCGCCCTCATCCCTCTCCCCTCTGCTGCAAAACCGCGCCCTCCTCCCTCTTCGTACCGATAAACTGTGAGCTCCCTTGTTGTGACGGCCCGCCCCGCACCAACCGACATTTACTCCAAAGGTGCGCTGTACACATATCCAGTTAGCACGGGACGGTCGCCAGAAGAAAAAGAAAGAAGAGAATGGACTAATCAAGGAACCTGTAATATGTCTCACAGCGCATAGAACAAAATATAATAATAACATACTTGACATAAAACAGAAGAGACAGTGCATAAGCTAAAAACCAGAACTGAGCATCATAGCAGCGGAAATCCAAAATATAGCTTATTACAACTTTTCAAACTGTCTCAAAGCAAAAGCAAGATAAAGGAGGTACACTACTAATGCCCAAGTAGCGACCACCAACGACACAGGGAGAATATCTATATATCATACGTGGAAGCCTCCTGCTCGCCTCCGAATCAGCTACTCGCGCATCACCAGCTAACCATAACCTGTCTCTAGTCTGCTCGTGTGAGCACCCAGAGTAATAAGAGGAGACATAAAACTCTGGGTCAGACATAAAGCCTGGTATGAGCGATAAGCAACAAAACATAACAATAACAGGTATAATCCAATCATACCTGAACCTGGACCTGCAACCAAAGAGTTAGTACCACATACCGTACAATACTCCAAGGTGCCATAATAAACGGTGTAAGAATACGGGGGTGGGGTGTGCATGTCACAATGATAGCAAACAAATCATCCATGGCAACCATCCTCACATCTCTCACTCAGTGCGTAAAGCGTACGACATCCACTTCTTCGATCACTAGAGCACTTTACTAAAACGACAGAACTCGACTTTGTACGACTATGTACATTCCTACTACCACCAACGCCATACCTATGGGATCACGCCCAACGTTTCCATAACCCCACTCCATTGGTAGGTAGCTCCCTAGTCGCACCATATCCAAAGCCCGAGTTTGTCTCTCTACCTCCAACACCTAGTGATCCAAAGTCATAGACATCGACAACCCCTTAGCACACGTCCCGCAGCAAAGCCCAATCACGAAGTGAACTCATTGGTTCCCGTCTGGATCCTGAGCTCGAACATCCACTTGAACTACCTTTGCATTTCGGGTTATGGATCTCCATTGGATCGGCCTTCTTCACTTTGCTTCAGGTCGTGGTCATCACCCTTGCTCGGTTCGGATCGTGCTCCCCTATCTGGATCGGGTCCCCCACTTCAGTTCGGGTCGGATCGTGCCACCATGTCTTCGTGGTCCTCGCCCTTAGTCAGCTCGTGATGTTCGCCGGTTCGGTTCGTGGAACTCCTCAGGTGGCGGATCGGTTCGGTGCTCTGACTCATGGTGGTTCGGGTCGTCAACACCCCCAGTGGATCGAGTCGTGCTCCTCCAGTTCGTGGCTACTCCTTTCTTGTTCGGATCGGTATCATCACCTCGGGTCGGTTCGTGGGGTCCTTCAGGCGAGCGGTTCGGGTCGAAGGAGGTGGGTGGATCGTGGGCACGAGAAGATCAGTTCATGGCCACCATTGACTAGCGATTCGGATCGGGTATCACGATCGGTTCGGTTCGCGAGTTGCACCTCGGGTCGGTCCGTGCTCCCATCCGATCCGATCCGGTTCGGGTACTTTCCTGCTGCTTTTCCAACGACTGTTTTACGCCATTCGACGGCGTTTTCGACCAAACTAACACTTCTAGACAATCACAAAGCATACCATACAGTCATAGCAACATGCATAAACATTCACAAGCAACAAAACAACGATATGATATGTCAAAACGGATCAAACATACCCAAAAACCCATATTTTCCCCTTAAGCATGTTTAAGCAAATCTAACAATAGGATTAGCAAAACTTAACCAAATTAGCCAATTTTTCTAACAGAGGCTTAGAATAATATTTATGAATTTCTGCATATTTTTCCAGATTTTTAACATGCATAATTTCGCTAATTATCACTAATTACTCCTTAATCCCCCAAATTCCGGGATTTACAAAATTAGTCGAAATCAACCCAAATTCATATCAGAGGCATAAAATGGTGTTTTAGAATTTTAGGAATTTTTCTAGAATTTTCTGAGCCATGGTTTCGCTAATTTTCGCTAATTACCATAACTAGCCATGATTAGTGAAGAACAATGCAAATCACTCACCTTTGCCACAAATTAAACTATAGATCTGAAATGATTCTCTGATTTGGATCCAATCCCAATGCTTAGCAGCAGCCCTTATCTTAATTTGATGCTAATCCGCCTTGATTTGATGTAGATTAGGCCAAGACTTGATTAGGAAGTGATTAGAAGGTGATTTGGGATGATTTTAGAGGATGGAGGCCATGACTAGGTTGAAGGCAAGCAAGTGGCGGCTGGAAAAATGAGGAAGAAACCGAAATTTTAACCCTATCAGCCCTCATATACCCCTAAACCCGAAATCCCCCATTGGGCCTAGTTGCTAATCACCCGGTTTGGCCCAATTAAGCTGAAACTAACCCTTTAAACCTTAATTCAGCCATATCTCCCAAACGGTAAGTCCGTTTGGCTATTGTAACCACTCTACGGAAAGAGAAACCATCATTCGAATCCAATGGAAGTGGTTTCAGGTCAAAATTCCTTTCCAGTCAAAAGTTATGGCCAAAACAGTACCAACTAGGGGCAAAACGGTCATTTAAAAATCGACAAAAATCATGAACATGGGAAATGACCCCAATAGTCGTCTCCCAAAGTTACATGACCATACGACTTCGTATGTGAAAGAAATAAATATTCTACGATCCCATGATGCGTAGAATGCGGGTCGTTACACTCTTCCCCCCTTAAGAAATTTCGCCCCCGAAATTCCCTAACCGAAACACACAAAGGGTCCCGCATGCCTATCAACCATAAAACAACAATCAACATGCAAAACAAGTCTATCCTAGCATGCGGTTTACTAACAAGGGAAGAAACTATCACTACCAAAACCTTACTAGGCAAAGAGTTCTGGATACTTCTTCCTTATATCCTCCTCTGTTTCCCAAGTACAATCTTTTTCCATTCTCACCCCACTGGACTTTGACTAGTTTCACCGCCCTCCTTCGAAGCTGTTTCGTATCGTTCCCAACAATACGCATAGACTTGCGGTTCCCAACCGCCTCGGGTTCAACCTCGCTATCGTCCAACTGATCAGGTGAAATAGTCACATTAGGGTCTTGCACAAACTTCCTTAACTGGGAAACATGAAATACGTTGTGAACTCCCGCCATCTTGTCAGGTAGCTCTACTTCATACGCCAAATTCCCAACTTGCTCGAGGACTGGGAATAGGCCAACAAATCTTGGTGCTAACCTACCTCTCCAACCAATCCGAATCACATTCTCTATGGAGAGATCTCGACGAACACCAAGTCATTAACGAAGGATTCCAAATCTCTTCGTCTCTTATCGAGTTAAGCCTTCTGCCTATCTTTATCCCTTCCCAGTAGTAGATCTGCTCTATGTCTCAATACATCTTGTTACCATTGGGACGTATAGTCAATCTCGAGTGATGATATGCTCTAAGCACTTCACCTCTCAGTCCATTTACGTCGGGTACAACTAGTCCCTTATTCTTTCGAAGCCACCCTTCTCGATCAAATCCTTACTTGATCATTCTCTTTCCATCGATACCCATCCCTACCCTAGAGATGGTTCCCAATAGATTAGGATCGTCCTTCTAACTGGAAACAATCCACTCAATCAAAATCGATCTAATCGTCAAGCTTACTAGCGTTTCTGAATCCAATTCAGTCTTGGGTCTGAAATCATATCCTGTGACATACTCTAGTTGCTTTCATCCTAGAAACAAAACCCCTAAACTGGCATGTCTCCTACTCAATGCAACTAGTACTGCACCCAAATCCTTTACTATGATCACACTGCCCCATGGAGTCATGGCGACTCCACTGCGCTGATCCATAGTCCTATTACAATCACTTTGTTCCCCATCGCTGGAACCCTACAGGTGATAGTCTACTCAAGAGAAGAAAGATAGGAACAAACATAAAAACCATAACATCCATCAAACAAATCCTATCTATCACCCGCTAAAGTCATAAACACATCGACACCTACATGATTGGTCTAACCAATCCCAATATGTCGATTCTAGCATGTCTGGTCCAACCAACATCACTAACTAATGGAAGCCCAGCCCCCATACATACACCGATGCCTACTTGACTGGTCCAACCAATCCCAGGCCAATGGAAGCCCCGCCTCCCTTCGGTCTACCGTACGTCCAACGTACGTTTATCCTCCAAGGATAACTAAACTAATGGAAGCCCAGCCTCCAATCGGACTACCGTACGTCCAACGTACGTTTATCCTCCAAGGATAACTAGATCACGTCCAACGGATCCAAGGTAACGGGCGTCCCCAGATACCCCTGCTTTTAGTCCTCCTAAAATACTTGAGTCCAACCCAAGTCTATCCATTATCTTGCTGCCCTCTCGAGTCCAACTCGAGCTGAATCCAATTCCCTGCAGCCTTCTCGAGTCCAACTCGAGTCAATCTATAACTCAGACCCAGTCTTGAGTACCGAAAACTCTAGTCCAACGCGAGTCGTCTCCCTATTCGTTGCATCTCCAAGATCAACGAACACATCCTATTCCTTCAAAATTCTATTATCCAATAGAGAACATCAACATAGGGTCCTAAACAATCCATTTCTTTGCATCTTTCTCGAGTCCCACTCGAGCAATCTCATAACCCTATCGAGTCTAACTCTGGGCAGTCTATACCATTGAACAGTCATATCATGTTCCGTCTGCCCATCACTCCTCGAGTGAACCAAGATATCATCCGATGAAAAATCACAACAACTATTTACCCCTCACGCAACCCATCCTAGTCGAAATCGACATTCCCCAAGCACAAGCCCCAAAGGCCTAGACCAATATCAGACAAGCACCCAAGGAACATCTCCTCCGAGTTCGGACAATCCACATGAGGTGATACTAGCAAAACAATATAGCACTGGAGTACTCATTTGCCTCCTAGAGACAACTAGAACTTACTGCAACGATAACCTCTTAGCTTCCTTAACTCCAGTTACCCTCGCCATCACTAGGTAGGTACCTAATACCACCCTATTCCTTTAGAGTAGATCGACTTCCCAAAATAATGCTAAACCCAGTAAAGCCTAAAACAAAGCAATCACAAGGAAACATACATCCATGACTCGATAAGACCACATTAACAAATCATGCCAAAACTAGTCGAACCACCAATCAGGTTCGTCACTACTAAAGGTCTATCGACTAACTCAGGTTTGTCAAACAAAACCCGATCAAAACATCTTAAATAGAAAGCATACCTCGAATAATGACACCTTTTTCCTTCTGCGCCGCAGTTGGGGCATTTGACGAAGAAGGAACAGCGTTGATTGCATACGCTTTCACAATCTGCTTCTCCCTAGGAGGTTGTGGGCAATCATCCTTGTGATGTCCCGCCTGGCCGCAGTTAAAGCACTTCCTTTCCCCAGGCTTTTCTCGACAATCTCTGGCGTAATGGCCCTTCTTGCCACAACTAAAGCATTCGCCATCTTCCTTATTTTTCTTACTCTGACCATCCTTGGTCGGGTTCTGCTTCCTCTTGTTCTGAGAATTCTTCTGGCCTTCACCGCCTGCTTGCGGCTTTGGCTCCTCTGCAGATGCCGTAGCAACCTCAGTCTTCGACTTAGGGAAAAGGCTCTCTGACCTTAATGCCTTTCCTACAATAGACTCGAACGTCTCATCGATATGGTTTATAAGTCTTTCCCCCAAGTACCCATCCAAGCCAGTTATGAACTTCTCGTTCTTCTTTTCGACTGTATCGATAAGGGACCATCCATATTTCGATAAAGTGTCGAATTCAGCGATATACTCCGAGACTGCTCTACCGTTCTGCTTAAGCTCCAAGAACTTCTTGAACAGTTCTGATTTATGAGCAGCTGGAATAAACTTATCACAAAAACGAGTCTTAAACTGATTCTAAGTAACTTGATCTTCTGGAGTAGCCGTTCTAATGGCATTCCACCAATTCATCGCTCGCCCTTGCAGCTGACGAGACGCTAGCCTTCTCTTCATCGCATCCTCAAGACCCAAGTCGTCGAAGATACGATCACAGCTATCCAACCAATCCTGAACATCTGTGGCCGACTCCGTTCCGTGGAACGACTTCCCACCAAGGTTAGTGTAATCCTTGCACAACTTGGCGAAATCGACCCTAGGCGCCTGCACTACTGGACCACCACCATTTCCGGGATTGGGAACTGCTCCCTGAACATCTCTAAGCATGTCTCTCATGAAGCTGGTGAACACCGTCCTCAAGTCTGGGTCATTCCTATTGTTACCCCTTGGACCATTGTTCCTCAGGTTTCGGCTCATCGTTCAATCTGTAAAGAGAACGAATCAGCCATCTCCATAGTGGTACTAGTGCAGTGCGACTTCATCCTTACTAATACTACTAGTATATATATAACTAGCTTTTGAAAACCAAAATATAACAAATACGCGCTCTCATATACGTATACTATCTCTCCCCGGTGTCTTTCCCTAGGTTAACTTCGCAACCTAGAGCTCTGATACCAAGTGTGACGGCCCGCCCCGCACCAACCGACATTTACTCCAAAGGTGCGCTGTACACATATCCAGTTAGCACGGGACGGTCGCCAGAAGAAAAAGAAAGAAGAGAATGGACTAATCAAGGAACCTGTAATATGTCTCACAGCGCATAGAACAAAATATAATAATAACATACTTGACATAAAACAGAAGAGACAGTGCATAAGCTAAAAACCAGAACTGAGCATCATAGCAGCGGAAATCCAAAATATAGCTTATTACAACTTTTCAAACTGTCTCAAAGCAAAAGCAAGATAAAGGAGGTACACTACTAATGCCCAAGTAGCGACCACCAACGACACAGGGAGAATATCTATATATCATACGTGGAAGCCTCCTGCTCGCCTCCGAATCAGCTACTCGCGCATCACCAGCTAACCATAACCTGTCTCTAGTCTGCTCGTGTGAGCACCCAGAGTAATAAGAGGAGACATAAAACTCTGGGTCAGACATAAAGCCTGGTATGAGCGATAAGCAACAAAACATAACAATAACAGGTATAATCCAATCATACCTGAACCTGGACCTGCAACCAAAGAGTTAGTACCACATACCGTACAATACTCCAAGGTGCCATAATAAACGGTGTAAGAATACGGGGGTGGGGTGTGCATGTCACAATGATAGCAAACAAATCATCCATGGCAACCATCCTCACATCTCTCACTCAGTGCGTAAAGCGTACGACATCCACTTCTTCGATCACTAGAGCACTTTACTAAAACGACAGAACTCGACTTTGTACGACTATGTACATTCCTACTACCACCAACGCCATACCTATGGGATCACGCCCAACGTTTCCATAACCCCACTCCATTGGTAGGTAGCTCCCTAGTCGCACCATATCCAAAGCCCGAGTTTGTCTCTCTACCTCCAACACCTAGTGATCCAAAGTCATAGACATCGACAACCCCTTAGCACACGTCCCGCAGCAAAGCCCAATCACGAAGTGAACTCATTGGTTCCCGTCTGGATCCTGAGCTCGAACTTCCACTTGAACTACCTTTGCATTTCGGGTTATGGATCTCCATTGGATCGGCCTTCTTCACTTTGCTTCAGGTCGTGGTCATCACCCTTGCTCGGTTCGGATCGTGCTCCCCTATCTGGATCGGGTCCCCCACTTCAGTTCGGGTCGGATCGTGCCACCATGTCTTCGTGGTCCTCGCCCTTAGTCAGCTCGTGATGTTCGCCGGTTCGGTTCGTGGAACTCCTCAGGTGGCGGATCGGTTCGGTGCTCTGACTCATGGTGGTTCGGGTCGTCAACACCCCCAGTGGATCGAGTCGTGCTCCTCCAGTTCGTGGCTACTCCTTTCTTGTTCGGATCGGTATCATCACCTCGGGTCGGTTCGTGGGGTCCTTCAGGCGAGCGGTTCGGGTCGAAGGAGGTGGGTGGATCGTGGGCACGAGAAGATCAGTTCATGGCCACCATTGACTAGCGATTCGGATCGGGTATCACGATCGGTTCGGTTCGCGAGTTGCACCTCGGGTCGGTCCGTGCTCCCATCCGATCCGATCCGGTTCGGGTACTTTCCTGCTGCTTTTCCAACGACTGTTTTACGCCATTCGACGGCGTTTTCGACCAAACTAACACTTCTAGACAATCACAAAGCATACCATACAGTCATAGCAACATGCATAAACATTCACAAGCAACAAAACAACGATATGATATGTCAAAACGGATCAAACATACCCAAAAACCCATATTTTCCCCTTAAGCATGTTTAAGCAAATCTAACAATAGGATTAGCAAAACTTAACCAAATTAGCCAATTTTTCTAACAGAGGCTTAGAATAATATTTATGAATTTCTGCATATTTTTCCAGATTTTTAACATGCATAATTTCGCTAATTATCACTAATTACTCCTTAATCCCCCAAATTCCGGGATTTACAAAATTAGTCGAAATCAACCCAAATTCATATCAGAGGCATAAAATGGTGTTTTAGAATTTTAGGAATTTTTCTAGAATTTTCTGAGCCATGGTTTCGCTAATTTTCGCTAATTACCATAACTAGCCATGATTAGTGAAGAACAATGCAAATCACTCACCTTTGCCACAAATTAAACTATAGATCTGAAATGATTCTCTGATTTGGATCCAATCCCAATGCTTAGCAGCAGCCCTTATCTTAATTTGATGCTAATCCGCCTTGATTTGATGTAGATTAGGCCAAGACTTGATTAGGAAGTGATTAGAAGGTGATTTGGGATGATTTTAGAGGATGGAGGCCATGACTAGGTTGAAGGCAAGCAAGTGGCGGCTGGAAAAATGAGGAAGAAACCGAAATTTTAACCCTATCAGCCCTCATATACCCCTAAACCCGAAATCCCCCATTGGGCCTAGTTGCTAATCACCCGGTTTGGCCCAATTAAGCTGAAACTAACCCTTTAAACCTTAATTCAGCCATATCTCCCAAACGGTAAGTCCGTTTGGCTATTGTAACCACTCTACGGAAAGAGAAACCATCATTCGAATCCAATGGAAGTGGTTTCAGGTCAAAATTCCTTTCCAGTCAAAAGTTATGGCCAAAACAGTACCAACTAGGGGCAAAACGGTCATTTAAAAATCGACAAAAATCATGAACATGGGAAATGACCCCAATAGTCGTCTCCCAAAGTTACATGACCATACGACTTCGTATGTGAAAGAAATAAATATTCTACGATCCCATGATGCGTAGAATGCGGGTCGTTACACTTGTCTTTCCTCTTTTTCCTTATTTAGCAAAGCACTGTAAAACTGAAAATGTATGAACTTTAAGAATTGAAAAAGCTTTGATTTTTATTTTTTGTAAAGCTTGGGTTTTTATATTTAGGAAAGGGCATATTTTATTTAAGTAAAGATTATATTTATAAAATGAATGGAGGGACAAAGATTGAATTTTTATGATAGAAAAATAGGATTTTATTTTTAATTAATAAAAATATAATTTTTATAATATAGAAAGGGTAAAAATATAATTTTTATAAAGTAGAAATATTAAAAATATGATTTTTATATTTTTAGAAGAATAAAAAATATAATTTTATATAATGTAGGGTAATAAAGATGTGATCTTTATAGTAGTAGCAAAGTTAAAAATAAGATTTTTATATTACAGCGATGAAATAAAAATTCAATCTTTATATTTGAAAGGGCGAAATCTTTATGTAGAGAATAGCGTGATAAAAATATAATTTCTATCTATATAGCACCGTTGTAAAAATATAATTTTTATCTATATGGTAGCGGTATAAAAATAGAATTTTTATCTATAAGGTAACCATATAAAAATGTGATTTTTATATATGTAGTGGCTACGGGCAACGAAAGTGACAAAAGGCGAGAACAGCGAAGACTTCTACTTGAGAAGAGTCGAGACGTTTGGATTAGCTAGTCGGTGAGAACTTCTCACTTTAACTTTTCTTTTCTAGTTATATAAATATATACTAGGATGCAGACGGTGTTTAGTAGCACCCGACACCATCGTCCACAGACCATGGACTTGTTTGTTTGGTTGTGTGGTTGGTTAGATTATTTGATTTGAATTGAATTGTTTGGTGAATTGAAAGTGATTTGATTGATATGTGTATGGCGTGGGCCATTATTAGACCGGGGATAAGGCTAGGCCTTGTCCCGTTTCTAGTATCGTGCCGTTATGCCGCCGAAATTTTCTAAAATAAGTTAGAAAAATAAAGATATCATTTTATTTAATAAATGAACCGAATAGAATATTCATGGGTTGAGTAAAGTAATTTTGTCGTTAAAAATATAATTTTTAACGTGAATGTGAATAAATAAATATTCATTTACAAACCGGACGGTTTGTTTATGTACACCTATTTGAAGGACATTGATTGGGACGATAAATTTTACACATTGCCCAACTGCACAAATAAAATCTGTGTTTGATTGTTTGAAACCCCACACGGGTATTGGGATAAAATACGGCATACACTAATCCCAATAATTAGTTGTATGTCGATCGATTGATTGACAGGCTGTTATAAGGGTTAGATATTTATATTTGATGCTTATACAGTGTAGTGCACTTTGGATGATGGTTGATTATTTATCGTTGCTATTATATACATGTGTTGTATGGAATCCATATAATTAACTTTATATGGTAATTGATTGGGCCTCATTCCAATCGAGAAGATAAAGAAATATTTTAACAATAAAATTTACATCTTTAATATTATAAAATAAAGGTTCATGTGTTGACAGTACTCATCCGTTGAGATTAGTCATGTGTTGAACGAAATATTTTAACAATAAAATTTACATCTTTATTGTTATAAAATAAAGGTTCATGTGTTGACCGTACTCATCCGTTGAGATTAGTCATGTGTTGAACGAAATATTTTAACAATAAAATTTACATCTTTAATACTATAAAATAAAGGTTCATGTGTTGACCGTACTCATCCGTTGAGATTAGTCATGTGTTGAACGAAATATTTTAACAATAAAATTTACATCTTTGTCATATATGAAATTAGAAATTAACTGGAAAATAGATGAGAGGAGTGGTCTCCTGGATATTGATCTGATGTTGGTTTCGGCCTTCAGGGTTAATATTCAGGGAATCGTTCTCTTACTAATTTACGGTTGGAGTCTTATTTAAATCAAACGATGGATACCATAATTTTTATAAAATATATTGAATAACAAAAATAGTCACATGTGGACAGTACTCATTCGTTGAGATTAGTCATGTGTTGACAAAAATATAGATTCATGTATTGAATAGAATAAATATTCATTTGTTGAATAGAATAACGGAATTATTGAAATATATAAAATCATGTTGATTAGAGATGCGCTATTTTGTCGCGAACGATATTTATATCGATTATATTCGTTTTATAATGAATATTGAAAAGAGATTTAAAAATAGAATATTTAGAAAATAGAAAACGAATTGAATAGAAAACGAATTTGAATTGAATAGAAAACGAATTGAATTTGATTTGAATAGAAAACGAATTGAATTTGAATTGAATAGAAAACGAATTTGATTTGATTTGAATAGGAAACGAATTGAATTTGAGTTGAATAGAAAACGAATTTGAAATGAATTCAAATTGAATTGGAATTTGAATTGAATTGAAATGAATTTAAAACGAATTTATAAGGAAAAATTCAATTTTGATTTGAATTTGAAATGGAAGTTGAAATTGTTTTTTTGAAACGAATTTAAAACTATTTATAAAATTCGTTTTAAATAGAAATCGACGAAGTACATATTATATATATTATATATATAATATAATGGCCTGAATGGAACGCGCCGCGCCGCGGCAGTTCGCGAATTTCGACCATTGACTTCGAACAGATATTACGGGAGATTCGACCGTCGGATTCTCCTAAAACCGGAACCGTTGGGTTCGTATCAGAAAGAGCTTTCTAACGAATATTAGAAATTTAAAATCTAACGGTTGGATTTGGAGATACGTCCAAATCAAATTTGGAAAAGGTCGCTGTAAGTGCAGTTCGATGGCCGTTGATGGAAATCGATTGTACGAGCCTTGATAAAATTATTAAAAATAGTAATAATTTGTGTAAAATCATAAGAAACGATTTGGGAAAAATTGGGATGAAAAACTCCATATTTGAAAAGATAAAAATAGATTTTTATCGAAATGAACTAGTTTTGAACTAAAATTAAAACCCATTTACTTTTAAATAAATAAATTGGATTTGAAATGGGTTTTAAATAGAATTGATTAGTGGGTTTATCGTGAAGGGTGTTTTAAATAACACTTGTTCTTTAACCCGATAATAAATAGAATGTGATTTGGGTTTATCGTGAACTGTGTTTTAAATGACATTAGTTCTTTAACCCAGAAAAGGGAGTTTTAAGGAATCTGCAATTAGATTGTAATGTGAATTGATAATTTAAATTATCAAATTTGGAAAATGTGCGAGAATGGAGTATCACCAGTTTTGCTCCAAAGCGATAGTTAAATCTTTAATTAGATTTGAACGTGGAATGGTAATTAATTTTACCGATAACATTGTGGTGTTAGATATGGAGTATTACCAGTTTTGCTTCATGGGACGAATAGGTTGGGATTGGGAAATAAAATAAATAATTACTTCGTTGTGGTTCGTTAATCCCGACTAGTTTGAAAAACCATAATTTGGTTCGATATGACATCCAATGGAAGATTCAAGAATAAATTTTATAGAATTTATCTTGGATAAAATTAATTGGAACCTTTCCCTAAGAATATGAAATTTAGAAACTAGCTGTAGGTTAGCTAAGAAGAATGGTTTCCTGGTATTGATCTGATGTTGGTTTCGGCCTTCGGGGTTAATATTTGGGAAATTGTTCTCTTGCTAATTTACGGTTAGTGACTAATGAATTGGAATGAGGCGTATGTTGTGTTTGTGTAACATTTGTTTTAATATACGCAGATTGTTCGGAATGGCCGGGTTTATACCCATTCTGAATGACCGATTCGACGATAAGTCGAAGATGATGACGGTGGTCGAAGACCGGAAGTCTTCACATCGTTTGGATAATTACTGATGATCCTGATTGGGCTGTACACCCAAGAGGATGGAAATAGTTGGTGGTCGTCCAGACGTACTTGGAGGTCGATGGATATGCGAGGAAAGTGACTCCGGTTTCGTTCAGACCCAGAACGAACTTGTAAATGGATTGTGTGTCTGACATTGGATTTTATTCTGTGTTGATTGATTTCTGTTAAATATATATCTGTTTGGCGGCGGAGAATTATTCTCTTGCTTAACGCCCTTCTCTGAGACGTACGAGCTTAGAGGTTATATATCGATAGATATCAATCGCATGGCACGAATTGCCTGTGTGGCATGCTGAGTTGCATGGATCAAGGCTTCTGTTGAAAAGCAAAGTTTTGTGGTTGATGATCAAAGCACAACTTACGTGGCAGCTTTGTGTATAACGTGAATTCGCGAGCCTCACACCTCGGTATGAGTTAAAAACGGGATAAGGACTGCAGGGAGAGCATGACGTTTCTTTCTAGCTTTGGTGGTGTCAGTGACTTACCAGCCCTGACATTTATATACTTTTCACCTATGTGGTTGTTGGATGAGGCGCCACGATTTTAGGTCTGTAAGGATCGGGAAACGTGTGTTCAGGAATAACTAATCCTCAAACGTAAGAGAGGACCGGCCCTGAATCATCCAGGGGTTACCCAGAGTGTGTAGCCCCGAGGCATTTGCTAGAGTGTCTCGAAGCGGAGAGGAGCTTGCCCCTTGCCTCGACTCATGACGGAAATCCAATTTCCAATACGTGTATTTCAGTTTTATTTGTAGAGCCTAGTATGGCGACATAGTGGGATGGGGCGCTTATGCCGTCTATGATTTATATTTATGATTGAAATTGTTTTGACACTATACACTTATTATAGTATCAAATGATTTGTTTTAAACGTATCAAGCATGTTTGGCTATTATAAGGGAAAACCCTATCCTCCGGCTTGCGTTGCATTGTGTGATGGGACCTGGGTCTTATAATAGCTTCATTTTTTGAAAAAGCATTGCGTTGTCTTTTCTATGCACTGGTATTCTTGGGAGGAAACCCGTTCCGTGTTATACGGCGTGGTCCCTTGAATTACTCTCTTTTAAAGTAATGTTTTAAATAACTGCTTTAGTTCTCACACCAGTCACATGACTGACCTGGAGTTTATTGTTTTAACCTAAACTCTGGGTGCCCTTATTTTCGACACGGGCAGCTAGTAGTTTTGGTTTTGTAGATTTATATTCACAGGATCCTGATTTACAGCTGGAACGATGCTCGGAAAACTCTGTATCCGTGTATTACTTTCAGTTGTGTTTTGTATTATTTTCCGCTGCTATGTAATTTATTGTAATCTCTGATATTTATCGAATGTAATTTATTCATCATACTCTGTATATTCTTGTATTTGATGGAATTGTTGTAATATACAATGAAATGTTCTTCTGTCTGCGTTCTGATTTGTCCTATTCTCAAACGATCAGGGGTTTCGAACGATCTTGGTCGGTTTAACGACCGATTCGGATCGAGCGAAATTCCTTGCCGTTACACCTTTGATCACATTACAACTTTTCTCCATTAAAACTTAAAACTCAGAACCAGCTCCCTTCACAACACCATGGTCATGCTTCATCTCCCCTTCCAGAGTCGGTTTCCCCATGAAATCCATATCTGAACACACCATTGGCTTCACTTCCACAAGCACACCCACTTAAATTCCATCACCTCACACTCGCACCTCCAATATAAATCACAACTTTGGCACCAACTACAGTAAAGTAGCGATGCTCGTAGTGTCGAATCCCCTCAAAAAAATTCACGCAAGTGCCATACTTCACCCCGAACTCAAATGAGGCCTCTAATTTCCACAATGATGACCACACGACCCAAAAATCGAAGCCCTAAGTCACGCTGAAGCATAGTCGCGTTCGGCTAGAATTTCGATCGAACCGTATGTATTACATACTATAGTGAAGCTCTTACATAGACAAGTTCAACGGATCAAGAGTTGATCGATTTCATGGAGTATTTTGTGAGATTTAATTAGGGGTGTCAAGGAATCTTGAACCCGAAATTTGTCTGCATCCGCATCCGAAAAGCGGATAAATATCCGATATTCGAAAAAGCAAATTTGGATGCAAATATAGGCATATGCGCATCCGAAAATTATCCATCCACTTTTTTCCATGATTATAGTTTAAATTATGTGTATTTTAACATAATGAAATATACAAAATTATTATTTTATAAAGTTGAAAGTCTAATAAATGCATGTTAATTGTAAAAAATTATATATTATCGTCATGTTTATCTAGTTTTAGCACTTGGATATTCAATTGGGATGAAAATACTTATATTAAACTATATAAGTTCATTTATATTCATTGATTTATCGACTGCTAGCGGAGCGGATAACTATTCGATATTCGTCTATATCCATAGGTGCGGATATCCGAAAACAATTTTGGATGCGGATATGGCACTATCCCCATCTGAAATATTCGTTGACGGCCCTAAATTTAATCGATTAAAGAGTGCAGCTATGTTTTGGACTTTTTAGAAGGTCAAATTAGGTTTCAGGAGGAAGATCGTGTACTTATAGGAAAAAGGAATAGATACTTTTATTACTATATTCATATTTAATCTAGTCGAGCGTTATAGGATCGCATGCTCTCATACTTCATCCGATCGCCATGAAAATTGGCATCTTGCTATATTTCAATATTCTAGACTCGATAAATTGCACATTATTTTAATTTCAAATCGTAAATTGATACGCGTTTATATCGCGCACAATCACACAATAGCTCTGTTGACTCGAAACTTGAAATTTTACAATAATTAACCATTATGAATTTTATAAAATTGGTTTCATTGAAATCTGAGATCGTTTGAAAATGGCTGTTTTCATATGTTAATTTGAATTGATAAAATATAAATCGATTTTCAAACACTCAAATTTACTGAAAATAAATTATTATTATCGTATATATTTAAATAAAATTAAATATATTAATTGTTAGAATTGTTTCCAATTCATTTTTAACTCAGAATTCAATTATTTCTCGTTTTCATATTACGATAATTTGATATATTTGAATCGCATTCCGCTTATTAAATCGATAAACTCCATACAAAAATCCATTTATATTTCCAATTCAATATTCAAAATAAACTTTAAATATTTAAAGTTAAATGGATAAAAATCTAGGTCGTTACAGTCACTCAAGATGTAAACAAAGAAGCATTTAATCTTCCTTCAATTCATGTCGATCCCAATTTCTATTTTGCTGGCACAAAGAACTCACTCGATATTTGGAAGTATCCCTGGATCTAAAAGAGAAGAGAAATCGATGATGTGGTCTCGTTGATGGAGCCAATATGATTTATTTTTTGGATGTTAGACTTTTTTGTTAAATATATTATTACTTAGATACTAAATAATTTTTTTATTTTTTAAACATGCAAGTATTATCAATTTTCTCCAACATCATTATCCTATCTTTTTACCATTTTTCATGTACGATGGTAACCTTATGAACTGACTCTCATCTACTACAACGATTGATGAACTCAACTGAATATACACAATAACAAAGAAGAATAGACGACAATATACCAACAACGAATCGTGGTTTATTTGGAAATATGAAACATGTAAAACAAGTGCCATTTTACGAAAAATATATGTTGCTATGAAAAAATGTCTTTTAATTAAGAAAAAGTAAACAAATAAACAATTATGAAAGGACAAGTTGTTAAAAATAAGCATGAAACTTAACATAAGGCATGTATAGTAAATCATATTGCTTATTGAGTAAGAATATAAGATCCTACTCATATTCATTCCATAAGAAGTGTATGAATAAAACTAAACTCACATGATTTGGAAATTAAAAAAACATTTTATTCATGAGCATGATTATCAATCTGATGAGTCCAGTATTGTTCTAATCTTCATTTTCCTTGATGCAAAGCTTCTATGTCCTACGACCAGACAAGTGCATTATCCTACATAAATGAGGACTATAAATATACATATACATATACATATATATATATATATCAGTTGAATTGTTTATGGCATGCCTCATCAACAGCTCTATGTACTCAAGTTCACAATGTTGATCCATTTTGTAACCTGATACAAACATGACAAGCTGTGAGTTACCAATATTTTTTTTTGTCTTTAGCCAAATGGCTGCTACCCATTCGCAGCGGTACTGCTGCAATTTGTTAGCGTTAACTATATATTAGCATTCAAATGACATATTAAACTGATTCGCTGGGAGATTCGGAGATGCATGAAAAACCAAATAATGATTTTCACAAGGTAGAAGCATTGGGTTTTAACATTACAGGTCTAACTAACAGAAAGTAAGGAAATTCCTACTTACATAAAAAATATAACATGTGAAGTTAACCGAACATAGGGTTTGTACGCTGTTACTACCAAAATTCACTACGAAACAGGATGACGGTGAAGGGGTGATCGAATGAACACAAGCACATAGGAATTCTCTGAAAGCAAAGGCCAAACACTAGAGAAAACTCAAAAGCTTCAGAATACTGACAGGGCCTATCAGGAAGGGTGTATTCGGCAGGGTATATCCAGCAGGGGCGTTCAATAATAAAAGGCCATCTAAGTCAGAAGCTAAGAAAGAGGAAGATAAGGGCTCCGCCAATCAGAACCCAGAGAGACAAAAGGGTTTTCAGTATCAACCTGTATAACACTAATACATCAGAAAATAAAGGCATCAAGAATACCTAGCTGAAAGCACGTAGGGTTTATCTGGAACTAGCTTCTGAAACATCCACTGCATAAACACTAAAAGGCCACATTGATAAACAACAAGCAAATCACCGGGAGCTACCTTTTGGAAAGACCATGCTATACACAAAGGCTCCACCGGAACCCTAAAGGGGACACCGGCTATCCATACTAATCTACATGGTACCGACACCAAGAGGGGTCCCGAACCAACAGCTATCTATAAACATCACGAGGGCAAGCTCCTCAAAGTATTCATGAGAAAACCGTAAGCCTACACCCGGAAGCCACTACCGAGAGCACAAATGCCTTTCGAATGCCATTTACATCGACAAGCTCATATCAATCTCAAAGAAGCCTCAACTGACCAGGACCCTCACTTCGGAAACTAAAATCAGCATCACAAAGGCGGCCGGAAGCCAAACATCCGAGATCAAGGAGAAAAGCGGCCGACAGAGGCTTCTGCAAGCTCAATGGCCCAACAACAGAAGGGGCCCCGAATTCTCTATAAATAAGACCCTAGGGGCCACATTTTGGAAGGATATCCTCATTCTTATTCTTTTTCTCTAGTGTAAACCCTAATTCTTAGATCGATTTGGGGATTTCTTCTATTCTATTCATGTTTTCTAATTCAAAGATCAATAAAGTGTGAGTCAATACTTAAATTATTTATTTATGGCTTTGTCATGTGATTTCTCAGTCACTGTTGTCGCAACTTACCGATTGTTTCCTACAAGTGTATGAACCTATATCCAAACCTTTTCGTAAGTTTGGTGCAATACCCCCTTTATATCGATTCAGACCCTTCCGTAAGCTCAGTGATAATCTCTTTTCTACAAACCGTTAAGCAATTCGCTAAGGATTGCGCTTAGGAGTCCTTCATTGCAAGATAACTATTGGTTCTTGAATCACTTAAGCGTGATACTCACCCCATTGAGGGAAGAGTAACTATTCTTTTGGATTTTAAACCTTGATATGTAGGAGAGGTGAACTAACTCAAAGTTGTGAAGGCTAAACAACCTATTTTCCCCTTAGGTCCACTTCCATAGACCTATCTTTGGTGTTGACGAAAAATATCATTAACATTTTGGTACTAGAAAGAGGGATTGAACCTCCGATCCTTTTGTCAACCTTACCACATATCTACTTGTGTTGTTCCGTCCCGGATTGGACTAAGGCTTTGAAGAAGCAAAGTTATGAGTAAGAGGTCCTAACAAGAGTCTTCTGAATCTCAAATGGGTAAGTCAGAAATCACTGACCCAAGAGTGATAGGAGAACAAAGGCTAAGAGTGGAAGTCTTGCGGATAATGAAGCGGAAAAGGGAAATAGAACTATATGCTTCCAATGCTTGGGATAATAGCCTTTCCCGCATAGGAAAAACCCTAAAACCTCTTCCAAGTGGCTCTATATCAAAGGATATTAACATTTTCTCTCACGTAAGGAGAACTCTCCACAAGCAAATCAGAGGAATGGTGTTTGAATAAGAAATAATGGATGATTTTGACCACTTCACCAACAAATGGTCTGAAAGGGTAGCACCTCAATCTTAATATATCTTGGGAAGTAGAAAAAAATATAGGTAAAACAACAAAACTGGGTTTCAAAAGGGTTAAGCCTCAGTGGCAAGGAGAGAGGCTTACGCCAGGATTACCTAAGGATACTACTTTGCCACTTCGATGGAAAATATCTACTTCTTAACCAAACACGAACTCAATTATTGGTCGTTCACAAAGAAAAAACCCAAACACGAAAGGAAGTCAGGAGGACCCGACTGTCATTACCTCATGATGAATGGACATGAAACTAACCACTATAGATTCCTTGAGGAAATGGTCATCAAAAACATCAACCAGGGCCAATTACAAGAGTTTATAAAAAGATCAGGTTAAGTTCAATAAAAGTTCTTAGGGAAAGGATTATCAAACATAACCAAGGGTATAGAAAACTCTCATTTCAAAGCTTAAAGAAACCCAAGATGGGTCAAACCACGAATGGATCAAATCCCTTGTCATTGTCAAATTGGTCAGAGCAAGGCACCCCTCGGAGGGGGGTGGTGTGTTAGTCTTTTTCCTTACCCAAATCAGAGGGGGCTAGGTTAAAGCATCAAAAGCGTAAGCCTCTATTTCATACCAAAAATGGTCATGGTGAAGCATCTAAAATTAGCACGCCTTGCCTCTGCTCGCAGAAGAGTATGCCCTGCCTCTGCTATGAACTAAGCATGTCTTACCTCTGCTCGTAGAAGAGCACGTCCTACCTCTGCTTATGTTCTGCGTTACCTACAGAAGGGAACGCCAACCCCAATCATCACCTATGATGGTTAGGATAGGGCACCCCTCGGAGGGGGTGGTGTGTAAGCCTCTATCAGTGCCTACGATGGTCATTATAGAGCACCAAAAGAGTAAACCTTAATTCCGTGTCTACAATGGCCCGGTTTAAGTTTCTAAGAACTTATCATCGCCTACGATGGTCAGGATAAGGCACCTCCTAGAGGGAGGTTAGGTAAGTCCTTGGGCCCTGCTTGTGGATAAGATAGCCAAGCGCACCGGATGCACATGCCTAGAGAGTGGGCAACAAAGCATGTACATCCTCTGCATTGACACCAAAAGCCCGGAGAGAGGATCAAGAAGCACGTACAACCTATGATTCACAAATAAAACTAAGGGGAATTGTAACACCCCACCTCCGCCAGGGTAACTCTTGCAAGCACACTAGCTTTGGAGGGGCGTTAAACAAGGTAAACATGCATGCAGATATCACAAGACATAACATATAAGTAAAACAGAGTAAATAAAACAGCGGATAAAACTACTATTTCAAAACCATAGTCAAGTTACATCAAAGTACTGTCATTATTTTCCAACTACTACAAGTCTAGAAAACATAAACTGAAAACTGGAAATAACATAAAGTAACTATCCCCAAAGTAGAATAAAGCCATAGCATGCTCAAGTCCAAACCGTACATGAGCTATCCAGAAAAGCAGCTAAAGGTCCAAGCTAAGTACCAGCGTTCCCACCCTGTAAACCTAGGGGGGGGGGACGGAAGAAAAGAGGCGAAAGAAAATGGGTCAGTCAAAAAGACTGGTAAGTCCTATCTACTATTAGTATAAAAACTAATAAAGTTAACTGGGCATGTAAAACAGAGATGAGATGTAGGGTGATAACTGGCATGGTGAAAAGTTAACAAGATAGATCAAGTGTGGCATCGCATATACAAGGTTAAGTTTTTGCACCAAGTGTACTAGTATTCCAAACCATGTCAAGTATAAACAAGAAATGATCCCTTGGCCCAAAGCTGGCCCACATCATGAGATGACCTAAATCGAGGTCCAACTACTCGGCCTAGTCGATTGGCTCCCTATAAGCCTAACTCGTCGTGTATCGGTGTCATACGGCTTAATCGTGGAATGTATTTAACTGTGCTAGGTCCACCCCAGGGTGTATCCAGCCCTAAGGTGTAAACCACAGACACAATTCAAGCACGCACAGTCTAAACCTACTGGTGCCCATGTTCAACTCCGGACTTAATGTGCACGACCATGGTCCGCTTGAACAACCGGTGCACCCTTCAACCGTCTCTTTTGGTCTCTTACAATCAGTCCAGTAATCGTGCCCCACCCAAGCCTAGTCCAGGGTACCCATGATACTTCTAAGTAGGTTACTGCTGAAAAGGACCACGTAACTAGGGTTTCAAGCGGGTTAAGTGTGGTTAACCCTATCCTAACCATGTATTGAGTTGGTCAAGTGTATTCAAGCAGTTCATGACTTAACCCTATCAATACATCGGGTTTAATTGGTTAAGTATATTCAAGTAGTTCATGACTTAACCCTACCAATCCATCGTGTTTAATTGGTTAAGTATATTCAAGTAGTCCATGACTTAACCCTACCAATCCATCGTGTTTAATTGGTTAAGTATATTCAAGTAGTTCATGACTTAACCCTACCAATCCATCGTGTTTAATTGGTTAAGTATATTCAAGTAGTTCATGACTTAACCCTACCAATCCATCGTGTTTAATTGGTTAAGTATATTCAAGTAGTCCATGACTTAACCCTACCATGTGGCATTAATTAACTTAATGCACCCCAACCTCTCACATTAGACTTTGTTGTGGTTACTAGTTAAGCCGGCCGGGTCCGGGTAGCTTTACACCACAACCTAGTCTAACCTCGGGTTTTAAGTGCGATATGACCAACTACTCACATTGGGTCCTATTGTTTGTAGCCACTAGTTAAGCCGGTCGGTTCCGGGTAGATTTATGCTACAAACTCAACCCAACCTCGAGTTGGCCACTTTCATGTTTTCTACATGTCATGTCCACGTTCGTGTTTTCAAGCATAAACACATGTTAAACTTTCATGTCATATTTTCAAGTCATGTTCTCATGTTATTTAAGTTTTCCCAACTACCCATACGTATTCCCATCGCACGTTAATTCGCATCATGCAAATAGATCAAAGAGGGAACATAACAACATGACAAGGTGGGTATAAGATGGCAAAGTCTATCACAAGTTAAACATGGTGATATTTGAGGCAACTGTGTTCATAAACTTGCATATTACATTATAAGCCTCAAAACATGCATGATATCAACTCTAGCAAAATAGGTGAAACATGGCCATAAATACCATGGGATGATAGAAAGTGATTCGCATATAACATCATATGCAAGTTAACATAAGGTTTATGAGAGTTTTTATGTTGCTTTATGCAACATTTCAAATCAAAGTTCATAGCTTTCTATGCAAAAAGTCAAGGTGATAGCTTTACAAACATGCATCTATGCATAACATGATAGGATCAAAGCTCATAGTTTTCTATGCACAAAGTCAAGGTGATAGCTTTACAAACATGCATCTATGCATAACATGATAGGATCAAAGCTCATAGTTTTCTATGCACAAAGTCAAGGTGATAGCTTTACAAACATGCATCTATGCATAACATGATAGGATCAAAGCTCAAATCATACTTAGGCCCAAACTCAAACTTGCAACATGTCACATTTAACTTCATAGTTAGAATCTAAGAGTAGTATAGGGCTTACAATGCTATGAAGACTTATAAAATAAAATAAGATCGAGACGAATCCACTAGCAACTCTAAAAGCCCCAAATGAATACAAGCTCCAAGTTGTCTTGAGAAACAAGAAGCTCCTTTGATTTGTATGAAGAAAGATCCTTGTTTTGATTAAGAAATGTGGCTCTTTTACTAGCTTAGGACACTCAAACTTTCATGAAGAGGATGGAGGCCATGATATGAAGATGGAGGCCATGATCAAGAAATTTTTTGGCATAGTTTAGTTGTAGGAATGATTAATGAGGGTTTAGGCTAGGTCTAGGGGTCTTTTTATAGAGATTAGGGGTAGTTTAGGCCATAGGATTAACCCTAAATCGAATCTAAGCCATCAACTCCCGTCAGAAACTTCCAGAACAAGACCCAACATGTCAAAATGGTGCACCAGGAAAAATGGTCCGACTGGGGGAGTCGACCCCTGGGTCGACATGGGTGTCGACCCATTGGGGGGGTCGACACTGGTGTCGACACCTATGTCGACCCTGCCTGGGCGGGAAAATTCCCGCCCAGTCTGTTTTGGCTGAAATTCGATTTTGAATTCGAATTTGAACTGTTTTCGGGCTTAGAATTTTCTGAAAACTTCATTGGGCCATAAATTGGTCATACGGACTCCGTTTTTCAAAAACTCGGACTCTATTTCGCGTATTTTTCCGAGACGAACGCAATGGCACAGCCCGTTTCCCTTGATTCAGATTTTATCATTTAATTCTGCCTTGGTTTATGTTATAACATGTTATTTAAAAAATACGGGTTGTTACATCCTCCCCACCTTAAAGGATTTCGTCCCCGAAATCTTCAAGTTAGGAAGAACGTATCCTACCATCCATCATCCATCTACTCAAAACATCATCCACAAGTAATCATTGTCCTTAAGAGATTCTAAATGCTGTATGAACATATGCAAAGGTGTGTGTATATGTACTTATCTAATGCGAAAATCAAGCGGTTACTGATTCAGTAAGCCTCCTTAATGCAAAATATGTTAGTGTAATGAGTTCATATGTATGCGAATTCCTAACATAACTTATAGTCTCTACATGAGTGCACATAACATCCATCCATATGCAACATCCATGTGATAGCATACAAGTTTCATCCATGAATAAGCATAAACACTCATGCATATGCGGTATGAAAGTGTGTGAGCCGATCTTTGTGCCTAACGTGTATCATGCATCCACGAGTATCCACTTGCAACCACTGGCAAACATCAAGCATAACATGTTTCAAATACATGTTTCAACCAAGGGTTTCTACCTAAGGTTCTCATGACAAGATTTACGAAACAAGATAAACTAGATAAACATGGATAGCAAAGGAAAGATATACCAACTTGGAAAAGAGATTGAAAATGTATCCTCAAAAAGAAATGGATAAAGCCCACGCATCTTCTCCTCGGTTTCCCAAGTTGCATCTTCATCGGCTTCACTCCACTGAACTTTCACCAATTTGACTTCTCGATTCCTTAGCTTCTTGATCTCTGTTCCCAAGATACGAATCGGAGCTCTCCTCAAGGTTGCCACTTTCTCTACCTCCACGTCTTCAAGAATGCTTGGTTCAACCACCTCAGCGGACTCATGTAGGCACTTTCGGAGATGCGAGACATGAAAGACATTATGCACTCCGGCTAGCTTCTCGAGCAATACCACCTTATAAGCCATCCTTCCTATCTTCTCTATGATAGGGAAGGGCCCTACGAACCTTTGTGCCAGCTTCCCAATTGCTCCAAAACGTACCACATTACGCAAAGGAGAAACCTTCACGAAAACCATGTCTCCCACTTCGAATTCCAAATCTTTCCTTCGCTTGTCAGCATAGGATTTCTATCTGTCTTGAGCCGCTTTCATCCGTCTTCTCACCAATTCAACTTTCTCGGATGTGTCCCGTATCATATCGGGCCCAAGTATAAGCCTATCCGTTGTCTCCCACCAACAAGATGGTGACCTATACGGCCTCCCATACAGAGCTTCAAATGGTGCCATCCCTATGCTAGCTTGGTAGCTATTATTATAAGCAAACTCTACAAGAGGAAGGTGGTCTTCCCAAGTACCACCAAAGTCAAGAACACAAAGCCTCAAAAGATCTTCTAGCACTCTATTCACCCTTTAGGTTTGGCCATCCGTCTGGGGGTGATAGGCTGTACTCAGATTCAATCGCGTACCCATCGCTTCTTGCAAACTATTCCAGAACTGGCTAGTGAAAATTGGGTCACGATCGCTAACTATGCTAGAAGGAACTCCATGCAACCGCACTATCTCTCGAAGATAAACAGATGCTAGCCATGATATGGTCCTCTTGCTTTTCACCGGAATAAAATGGGCTCTCTTTGTAAGTCTATCAATTATTACCCATATCCCATAAAGCCCAAATAGTTTGGTGACGAACATCTTCACCCCAACTATATATCACAAACAGGCGAGTCATACTCCTTATGGGGTTTGCAACAGAACTAAGATTGAGGATAGGACCGAGAGGATATACTTAAAATATAGCATGCGAGTAAGCTCTACGGAATAATAGGGATCAAGGATATACTCTTAGAAGGAGATTTAATGCGCGTATCTAGTCTTCAATCTTCTAAGCCGCATTTTCTTGTGCTTAATCCCATCGTGCCTTGACCATCTTTTAACTTCACAATTCCGTAGTTCTTAATTCTTATTTCCAAAATATGAGTTAGAACTCATTTCACCGTTGCCTCTCGTTCCACTTCCACTTATTCTTTGCCTAAAATACTTGGCTTAAACATAATTGCGTGCTCATGGTTTCATGCAAGCTTTCCTAAATTCATTAGTGAATCCTGGATCTCGTTTACATACCATACGGTATTCCACGCAGAAGAACTATCTCTTGAAAACAAGTGCCAATCCACGTTGCCAAATGTACTTACTAGGGTGATTTCTCCTACCCATGCTTAAGTGAAATGGACTATCCGCCTTAGTAGCGAATACCACCGGAGCATCCCATTCTGAAATGCTTCACCTAATGAAAATTTTCAAGCAACTCCATGATTTGCTTGCCAAGCTCTCTTCTTTCTCGCGGGGCCATGTGCCTAACGGGCAATGTAACTGGCTTGGCATTATCGACAAGATAAATGCGGAAATCTATCTCCCGCTTAGGGGGTAACCCCTTAACCTCATCAAAGACATCGGGATATTCTCGGACCACTCTCACAGATTGCAGATCATCGATGGATGAGTCAAGAGATTCAAGATAGCATAACATGACGGGATCCATAGGGTTACTAGAAATTCCTAGAGGATTACCGAGGCGAGTCATGAGCCTCACAACCCTATGTTCGAAGTCAAGAATGGCTCCATTACTGGACAACCAACCCATGCCCAAAATGAACCTGTGTCCCATAAACCCGAGAACATAAGCATTACACATGAATTCTACACTCAAGATAGAGGTTTTCAAATCCATACAAATCGCAGGTAGATGGGCGGAACCCCCGATTGGATTTGAAATACTAACGGGATTTTCAACTAGACTAGTACTTAGGTGCAAACTTTCAACAAGATCAGAAATAAAACTATGCGATGTGCCAGAATCAAACAAGGTATGAACAGGGAAATCAGAAATGTAAACATGACCTTCTATAGAAACACTACCTTGATCAAAAGCTGGAAGAGCGAGGGGAGCCTGCAACTGCCCTCCAGAGGATCCTGCTTGCTGAATTCGCCTTTTCCCTTGTCCTCGCTTTTTCGGGCAATCCTTACTATAGTGTCCAGACTCTCCACAATGAAAGCATTCTCCTAACTTCCTTTTCTTCTTCCTACAGTCTTTGGCTATGTGCCCAGTAATCCCACAGAACTTGCACTTCCTTGTCTCCCTGGTCTTGTTGTCATTGCGGTTGTTGTTGTCCTTGCCTCCTTTCTCAGAATCTACCTTCTTGCCTTGAGACTCATTCAACCTGACTTCCTTCTTACCACTCTTATCTTCCTCTTGAAGCAGGGCCATATTTACCAAACTCTCGAAGGTCGCCCCCATGGGTATGTGAGACATGGCCAAACCGTGCAATGGCTCATTCAATCCTAGAGCAAAGTGTAGCGCCTTCTTCTGAGCTGTGTTAACCAAGTCTAGACCGAACTGAGCAAGTTGATTAAACGTATCCACGTATTCCCTAATTGTCATGTCCCCTTGCTTTAGAGATAGGAACCTCTCCATCTGAAGGTTCTCTTCTGTCGATGATAGAAACCTCAGTCCAAACCTTCTCCTAAAGTCATCCCAAGTCTGAATTGGCCTAGTAGTGGTGGTGACCACCCACCAATATGCAGCTTCCCCTTTCAGCAGCCATACCGCTAACAGAACTTTCCTACGGTCTTCTATATCAAAGATAGCAAAGAGGTCTTCAATTTCCTTCAACAAGTTTCTTGCCTCAACAAAAGTCTCCGTCCCGACAAAATTCTTGCCACCCATCGCCTTAAAGTCCTTGCAAACCTTTGCGAAATCCTCTTGCGGATGCTGAGGAGGAGGAGGAACCTCATCTACGGGAGGAGGAGAAATGTTAGCGACGGGGGAAGGAGGACGAATGTTCGCCGGGCCGGCTTCATTCGCCCTTGCCACCACGTACCTTCTAAACCAAATAGGTACTGGTACGCCCTCCAGAATGGCAAAATTATCGGCCATACTGAAACGAAGAAAAATATAGATTGAGAACGAGGAAACGAAGGATAGTGCTAATGGCTTTTGGGGAATAGCCTTTTAAAATAACTAGACTTTTCTTGGAAAATACTTAATTGGTTTTGAAAATAGTTTCCCAAAAGGTAAGTTTTAAAAACCTTTTTGCTCAAATCTTGTTAACCTTATGCTCTGATACCAAATGTAACACCCCACCTCCGCCAGGGTAACTCTTGCAAGCACACTAGCTTTGGAGGGGCGTTAAACAAGGTAGACATGCATGCAGATATCACAAGACAGAACATATAAGTAAAACAGAGTAAATAAAGCAGCGGATAAAACTACTATTTCAAAACCATAGTCAAGTTACATCAAAGTACTGTCATTATTTTCCAACTACTACAAGTCTAGAAAACATAAACTGAAAACTGGAAATAACATAAAGTAACTATCCCCAAAGTAGAATAAAGCCATAGCATGCTCAAGTCCAAACCGTACATGAGCTATCCAGAAAAGCAGCTAAAGGTCCAAGCTAAGTACCAGCGTTCCCACCCTGTAAACCTGGGGGGGAAACGGAAGAAAAGAGGTGAAAGAAAACGGGTCAGTCAAAAAGACTGGTAAGTCCTATCTACTATTAGTATAAAAACTAATAAAGTTAACTGGGCATGTAAAACAGAGATGAGATGTAGGGTGATAACTGGCATGGTGTAAAGTTAACAAGATAGATCAAGTGTGGCATCGCATATACAAGGTTAAGTTTTTGCACCAAGTGTACTAGTATTCCAAACCATGTCAAGTATAAACAAGAAATGATCCCTTGGCCCAAAGCTGGCCCACATCATGAGATGACCTAAATCGAGGTCCAACTACTCGGCCTAGTCGATCGGCTCCCTATAAGCCTAACTCGTCGTGTATCGGTGTCATACGGCTTAATCATGGAATGTAGTTAACTGTGCTAGGTCCACCCCAGGGTGTATCCAGCCCTAAGGTGTAAACCACAGACACAATTCAAGCACGCACAGTCTAAACCTACTGGTGCCTATGTTCAACTCCGGACTTAATGTGCACGACCATGGTCCGCCTGAACAACCGGTGCACCCTTCAGCCGTCTCTTTTGGTCTCTTACAATCAGTCCAATAATCGTGCCCCACCCAAGCCTAGTCCAGGGTACCCATGATACTTCTAAGTAGGTTACTGCTGAAAAGGACCACATAACTAGGGTTTCAAGCGGGTTAAGTGTGGTTAACCCTATCCTAAACATGTATTGAGTTGGTCAAGTGTATTCAAGCAGTTCATGACTTAACCCTATCAATACATCGGGTTTAATTGGTTAAGTATATTTTGACTTAACCCTACCAATCCATCGTGTTTAATTGGTTAAGTATATTCAAGTAGTCCATGACTTAACCCTACCAATCCATCGTGTTTAATTGGTTAAGTATATTCAAGTAGTTCATGACTTAACCCTACCAATCCATCGTGTTTAATTGGTTAAGTATATTCAAGTATTTCATGACTTAACCCTACCAATCCATCGTGTTTAATTGGTTAAGTATATTCAAGTAGTCCATGACTTAACCCTACCATGTGGCATTAATTAACTTAATGCACCCCAACCTCTCACATTAGACTTTGTTGTGGTTACTGGTTAAGCCGGGCGGGTCCGGGTAGCTTTACACCACAACCTAGTCTAACCTCGGGTTTTAAGTGCGATATGACCAACTACTCACATTGGGTCCTATTGTTTGTAGCCACTAGTTAAGCCGGTCGGTTCCGGGTAGATTTATGCTACAAACTCAACCCAACCTCGAGTTGGCCACTTTCATGTTTTCTACATGTCATGTCCACGTTCGTGTTTTCAAGCATAAACACATGTCAAACTTTCATGTCATATTTTCAAGTCATGTTATTTAAGTTTGCCCAACTACCCATACGTATTCCCATCTCACGTAAATTCGCATCACGCAAATAGATCAAAGAGGGAACATAACAACATGATAAGGTGGGTATAAGATGGCAAAGTCTATCACAAGTTAAACATGGTGATATTTGAGGCAAATGTGTTCATAAACTTGCATATTACATTATAAGCCTCAAAACATGCATGATATCAACTCTAGCAAAATAGGTGAAACATGGCCATAAATACCATGGGATGATAGCAAGTGATTCGCATATAACATCATATGCAAGTTAACATAAGGTTTATGAGAGTTTTTATGTTGCTTTATGCAACATTTCAAATCAAAGTTCATAGATTTCTATGCACAAAGTCAAGGTGATAGCTTTACAAACATGCATCTATGCATAACATGATAGGATCAAAGCTCATAGTTTTCTATGCACAAAGTCAAGGTGATAGCTTTACAAACATGCATCTATGCATAACATGATAAGATCAAAGCTCATAGTTTTCTATGCACAAAGTCAAGGTGATAGCTTTACAAACATGCATCTATGCATAACATGATAGGATCAAAGCTCAAATCATACTTAGGCCCAAACTCAAACTTGCAACATGTCACATTTAACTTCATAGTTAGAATCTAAGAGTAGCATAGGGCTTACAATGCTATGAAGATTTATAAAATAAAATAAGATTGAGACGAAGCCACTAGCAACTCTAAAGCCCCAAATGAATACAAGCTCCAAGTTGTCTTGAGAAACAAGAAGCTCCTTTGATTTGTATGAAGAAAGATCCTTGTTTTGATTAAGAAAGGTGGCTCTTTTACTAGCTTAGGACACTCAAACTTTCATGAAGAGGATGGAGGCCATGATATGAAGATGGAGGCCATGATCAAGAAACATTTTGGCATAGTTTAGTTTTAGGAATGATTAATGAGGGTTTAGGCTAGGTCTAGGGGTCGTTTTATAGAGATTAGGGGTAGTTTAGACCATAGGATTAACCCTAAATCGAATCTGAGCCATCAACTCCCGTCAGAAACTTCCAGAACAAGACCCAACATGTCAAAATGGTGCACCAGGAAAAATGGTCCGACCGGGGGGGTCGACCCCTGGGTCGACATGGGTGTCGACCCCTGGGTCGACATGGGTGTCGACCCCTGGGTCGACATGGGTGTCGACCCATTGGGGGGTTCGACACTGGTGTCGACACCTATGTCGACCCTGCCTGGGCGGGAAAATTTCCGCCCAGTCTGTTTTGGCTGAAATTCGATTCTGAATTCGAATTTGAACTGTTTTCGGGCTTAGAATTTTCTGAAAACTTCATTAGGCCATAACTTGGTCATACGGACTCTGTTTTTCGAAAACTCGGACTCTATTTCGCGTATTTTTCCGAGATGAACGCATTGGCACAGCCCGTTTCCCTTGATTCAGATTTTATCATTTAATTCTGCCTTGGTTTATGTTATAACATGTTATTTAAAAAATACGGGTTGTTACAGGAATACCAAATCATTAATGCCAGAAGCGGATTTCTAGTACTTAATCTCTAATTACCTGAACAAGGGTTGGTTTGGGTCTTCTATATTAATCCCCGAATCTGGGTTAATTTGGTTCTCGACGAAGACCAGAAGCAGATTTTCGGTCTCCTACATTAATAACCCGAATCTGAGTTGGTTTAGATCTTCACAAATACCAGAAGTGGAATCCCGGTCCTATCATAATACCGAATCTGGGTTGATTCGACTTTCAGCCAAGGCCGGAAGCGGGTTTCTGGTCTCCTATCTTAATACCCAAGCCTGGGTTGATTCAAGCGAAAACCACGACGGAATGAGGAGTATTGGTCTCATCACAAATATCCAAGTCTGGACCGATTTAAAATCTTAAATCAAACCAAGAAGGAGCTGTTCAACCTTCTTGGTAGTCCAAATATGGGTCGGAACTACACTTCTATTATTACTAAGGAAAATCTCATGACCTTCACACTATTTCAGGGAAGTGTCTTTAATTTCTACATTCATCAACTTATTGACCAACGTACCAGCTGCTTACATGGTACATGTAATAGCATCACATTAAAACACAAGTTCGAAAAGGAACTAGGGAAAAATCCCAAACATTCCTAATAGAATCTTATAACTAGGACTACATCATTTCTCGAAAATCCTATAGCAAGGGGTTTTCTTAGAAATACTTGTTACATTAGGAAGTTTTTACTAACACTTGATACATAAGTAGGTCTTCTTTCGTTACAACATTCTATGTAACGATAATATTAATTCCGACAAAAGAAATACATCATATAAACCACATAATAAACATGCATGCCTACTAAAAGTCGCAGCATAAATTGTTACACAAACACAATTGCTGTTTTGTAAGGATTTACATTACAAACATATGAGAGAAGTCTATCATTCTGAGTCAGGATTGCGTAAAGCGAATTCCAAGGAAGCATAATCCTCATTAGCTTTCTTTAGTTTATTTTCCAACTTGTCAATTTGTTGGTATAGCCTACCTACCTCCATGTTAGAGCTATCAAAGGATTTTACAGATAGCCTACGTTGCAAGTTATAAATAATATCATCTTTCTCCATTAGTTGTTTTTCCAGATAGGACACCTATTCCTTGAGATTTGTGACAGTTATCTTTTTAAGATAATGCATCTTTTTATATCCCGAAAGGGGAGCACTCTCAAAAATATCTTTGTAGCTAGCGATGTTCAAAGTTTCCTCTCTAAACTATGAAGGAGAGGTCTAGAATTGGTCCTCCTAGTCATGGATATGATGAGATATCGTAATACATAAAACATAAACATAAAGCATACACTAATAACATCGTGCATTCCAAGGAAGGATAATCACATGACTTTTATCCATTCATATGAACATGCGCATAATATCCACATTGACATATTAATACAACCCCATAAATCACCAAATGCCATGAAGTCAACACCATTCACGGAAAAGTTAAAGATACTTCATATAAAAATATTTGAAACTCCCTACTAGAATGTTTTTATAGGACGAGCTCATTGAAAATCCCTCCCATTTTCAAATGCAGATTCTAAAGCATTATTGTAGCTTACATCTTTGAAGGAGTAGAGGACTGGTGCGACATGAAAATACTAGAAATTAACAAAAATTCAAGAAGAAAGAAAATATTTCGAGAGCGAAAGCCATACCTATGTAACATTGACAATAGACCGGTAAAGAGTCCCTTTATTCTTGGAATCCAGAGAACCACATTCCTTAGAGGGTGGTGTAGACGAACTCCGAGTTAGTGAAATGCTCGTAGAACTAGTAATATTGTCTTCATCATCAGGTAACTCCTTCCCTGCAGAAGAGGAGATTCCATCACCCTTTCAAAATCCACCCTATCGATCCACGTCTCCTCCTATCTCTCCTTCAACAATGGCTTCTTCCTCCTCCTCATAATCTTCGGAAAACATTTCAATGAATAAAAAGGACATGGGATCTATCTTGTCTGTTGAAGGAACCTTATTTTCTCGCCTCACCTGCGCAATCTTCTCTAAAACTCTACCTCTGACAAAGGGTTCAAACGAAGAAAAATCAAATTCCGAGAGCTTATTATAGTTGTTAGGAAGAGCAAGGATGAGGGCATCATTGTAATACTCCATAACTATGTCATTAAGATTGACTCTCAGGAAATCAGAAATTATGTTACTATCTTCGTAGATTATTCTTTTAGCGGTAGAAAGCGGAGTATTCACCCTATCGATCTCGGCGGCATAATCAATCTCCATCCCTGATTTTTCCTCCTTAATATCTTCAACTTGCTTCGCCAACACATTTTTGGCCTTTCTCTCCTCCTCCAATAGGGTCGCAAACTCCCTACGTTTGTTGTCACCCTCTGACTTTCCCGCAACATAGCATTAACCTTACCCGCCAGTGTCCTGTTCTCCTCCTCAAGGGCATTGACCTTCGCCGCTAAAGAGGAAGTTATCCCTCTGGATAAAAACCTAAGTTTTCATCGCCTGAGGAAAGGAAATGGATTAAGCTCCTCACAAACACAACATATATACAAAAGGCATTAGAAAAGATAAACTAATACCAAAAGTTGGTCCCTGATTTGCTACCAGTAGAAATCTTCTGAATCCAAGTGTGAAGAAGTCAGTGTAATGTTAGCAACTTCAAGAGATGAAAGAGCAAGATTCACAAGCATATCGAAGTCCGAGGCTAACGAAGGGGAGCGGGAGAAATAACAGTCCGAGGAAAGGAAGGCATTGAGAGATCATGCCTTTTCACACCTAGCTGACCAAAGGTATCGGAGAGGATAGGGCTACTACAGACTTATTTTTCGGATAAATATCGGGAGAGGCGTCAACATCAACAACCTGGTCGATATCAATAGTAGCAGGATCAAAAGTCGTCTTTGTTTTCGGAGTAACAACAATAACTTCATAAATATAACTGGCTTATCATGTCTGAACTTCTTTGACAATGATTCAATGTTGGGATGGGCAAGCCTCATAAAAGCTTTGGCGTTAGACTGGTCAAAAGCTTTGAGAGCAGACGTACCCTGAGAAGTCGTAGATCCTAAACAAAGAAGAGTTAAATTAGAAAACAAGAACAAGGAAACGAGAGAAAGAATGACAAATATTGTCCAATCAAAGGTATGATCTCATCTAAATCACATGGAAAAATGGGAGAGCCTACGTTGAATGTGCTAGAACTCAATGACAATCCTATAGAACTAGAAAATTGGATAGGAGGTTGCCCTAGTATCTTCCGCCCCTGGGGAATCAATCCATACTGACGAAGCCTATCAGCAGTCAAAAGAAATGACCAGCACATATTCTCCGCCGATGCTTTGAAAATAGCCTCGACAGCCTGGGCTTCCTCCGTCGGTAAAGCTATATCTTTAGAAGGGGGCTTTGTGATAAAAGGAGGATACAGATAAATGAAAGCTATAAATGGAAAACAATTACTTTCTGAAACAAAAAGGCTACCATGGTCGACGATTTTTTCCTGATATATTTGGAGGGAATTTAACAAGAAAAAACTGATCTTCCTACGGCTTAGTTTTGCTGATACTATCGCTAATCAGTTTCCTTATAGGATTAGCCCTCCATATTGGCAACTCCGAACATTTGGAAAATCGGACCATATAACAAATGAGCTTGGGGATTAGAGAATATTGACCTGATGCAAGCGCTAAAGCTTTCAAGCATAAAAGAGTTGTGTACGTATTGGGCGAGAGATGAATAGGAGAAACTCCTAAATCACATAGAAGCCTGTGTAAAAAAAGTGAGAAAGGAAGAAAGCCTCTGTGCCAGATATGAATCGCTGAGTAAGCAAAATACCTTTTCGGAGGATTTTGGAGGAAATATGGAGAACAAGCTACAATGGCATCAATACCTGATATACCGAAACTATCTAATACAGCCTTAACTAAATTTGGGGAAATGAATGAAGACGGCCTTGGAGCAAATTCTCTCTTAGGTCATGGAACCTTAGAATTTTTGGTCTTCGCCTTAGTCGGACTTTTACCAGACATGACGCTGCCAGGTGACATCATTCCATAACAGTGCATTTACATACATTCTTCTTACATAAATGCATGCATAACACTTATAAATAGATTGAGTATCATTATATCTTGTTAACAAAAAGTTCGATTTGTCAAAAGACAAACTGAACCTAGATATTTAAAATAAAAGGGATTATAATTAATGTACTTTCGTTAGTGCACAACTAAGCTTTCGGTAATAAGAAAAGCAGATATCCTAAGATCGAAATTTAAAAATTCGAAACGCGCATCAAAAACATCACTAATATTCCAATGGGAATTCTGTTATACCATACAATTCAACATTATCACCAAAAAACTTAGCTAGACAAAAATAAACGATTGGGATGGATTAGCCCTAATTATGTTGGAATCGTTTGACATCGATGGCATATAAACCTATCTAATGAGAAAGTTGCTTTCTTCCTGCGCATCTTGTTTTGCATACTGCATTTCCTAAGAGCGTAATCTATGAAATAGGTGGCCTCTCATGTTGGACATTAATCACGGTGAAAGAGATTGTTATTGCTTAAACCTATTTTATGTTTAGCATAATCTTAGTTGATTCCGCCATCAATTTCAGTACATGATTAAGAATTAAAACTTATAGTAGGAATAAAGATACTCATAAAGAATCGAGCTTTGATTTTTGAAGAAGAAAATTTGAGTAGCTTTTAAGAGGAATGGTAATCTTGCTCGAGAATTTGGTTTGCAGGTGAAAGGCGAAAACAAGGGAGAAGAAGAATTTATATTAAGATTTCAAGATCAATCTGAACCTTACAAACAAAGACCAACCAACGCTTCTGATCGAGGAAGATCAAAAGACGCAGAGATGATACTCAGGAAAAGACAAAAAGTTTGACTTGGAAAGTCAAAAATACCCCTTCATTAGGGGGGCAAATGTTACTACCAAAGTTCACTCCGAAACAGGCTGACGGTGAAGGGGTGATCGGATGAACACAAGCACATAGGAATTCCCTTAACGCAAAGGCCAAACATTAGAGAAAACTCAAAGATACAAAATACCGACGGGGTTCATCCGGCAGGGTGTATCTGGCAGGGTGTATCCGATAGGGTGGTTCTATAATAAAAGGTCATGTAAGTCAGAAGCTAAGAAAGATGAAGGTAAGGGATCTGCCAATCAGAACCCAGAGAGATGGAAGGTGTAACAACCCTGAATTTTGGGGCCAATTTAAAATTTATTTCAAGTGATTTTAATGAGTTTTTGATATTTAAAATAATTTATTTAAAATAAAAATGATTGGAAATTAATTTAAATCGAAGTTAGAATGAATAATTTAATTTTAATTATAAAAAAAAGTTAGAAATAGCGCTGTAGTTTGAAAAGTCAAACTTGAACTTTGACTGAACGTACATGATGCAAATTTTAACGGATTTTAGTGTAACCAAAAATATTTAAATCTATTTAAAAATATCTTTCCAGCGAATCCGAAAAATCGAAATTTCATAGCGGAAATCAAAAGTTATGGCCAATCCAATTTTTAGAAAGGTCGCTGTAGTATGTATATATATTATATATGGGGCCCGAAAGGCTACTTTTCACATACGAAGGAATTTCGACTCGAAACCACTTCCATTGAATTTAGAATGACATTTCTGCATTGAAAAACAGTAAACACTTATATATTTTGAGTTTCGGGATTTATTTGTTTAAAAATGTATTTTTAATATTAAATATATTGGCCTTAAAAATAGTCATTTTTCAAACGACCTCTGTTTTCGATGAAACCACTTTTATTGGAACCGGAATGTCAAATTATAGCTAGATTTCAATTTTCAGAATTTTTCGAATTAATATGTGAGCATGGTAAAAGAAAATGTGTTTTGACTATTTCAGTTAAATTTAAACGCCTTGAAAAAGGCCATTTTTCAAAAAGTCTCAGAATTCGACAAAAATAAATTTGTTGGATTCGTATCGTCATAAGAAAGCTAAAAATATATTTTTTAGAATTTTCTGAGGTCGTATGTGGCCCCGGCATATTTAAATGTACGGTAGAAATTAAATTATTTATTTAATATTGCATTTTTAAATTAAAACCGAAAAAAAAAACGTTACAGACATCAGAATTGGAGCCCGGGACATAGCCCATCGCGTTCTGTGAAAACCCGTAACTTCCCCGTAAAGGAAAGCGCGGATAGTTCGAGAACAAGCCACAACAGAACGCATACAGAAGAACATTTCATTGTATATTACAACAATGCACCAGAATACAAGAATATACAGAGTATAAATGAATATTACAAAGAAATATCAGAGATTTAAATTACATTTAAATACATAGCAGCGGAAAATAATACAATACACAACTAGAAGAGATATACGGATACAAAGCTTTCTGGATATCGTTCCAGCTGTAAACCAGGATCCTGTGAATATAAATCTGCAAAACCAAAACTACTAGCTGCCCGTGTCAAAATAAGGGCACCCAGAGTTTAGGTTAAAACAATAAACTCCAGGTCAGTCATGGGACTGGTGTGAGAACTAAAACAGTTATAAATCTTTATTTTCAAAGTTAGGTAAATCAAGGGACCACGCCGTATAACACGGAACGGGTTTCCTCCCAAGAATACCAGTGCATAAAACAAACAGCGCAATGCTAAATAAAGAAAAATGAAGCTGTTATAAGACCCAGGTCCTATCACACAATGCAACGCAAGCCGGGGGATAGGGTTTTCCCTTATAACAGCCAAAGAATGCTTGATACGTTTAAAACCAAATCGTTTGATACTATTATAAGTGCATAGTGTATAAAACAACTTCAAATCATAAGTATCAATCATAGGCGGCATGGGTACCATATATCATGTCGTCATACTAGTTCTACAATTAAAACCGCAAATGTTACGTATCTGGAAATTGGATTTCCATCTATGAACCGAGGCAAAAGATAGTCCTCAACCGATTCGAGACTCTCTAGCCCGAGCCTCAGGACCCAGACTCAGGTGGGCCCTTGAATCGTCAGGGCCGGTCCACCGATGTGGATTAAAATGCCTGAACACTGCGTTTCCCCGCCCTTTGGGGCGTAAATGAGCCAACGAATGGCTCCATCGGACCCGGATCGTCCGATCTAACCGAGGCGCCTCGCAACAGCAACAACCACACAGGTGAAAAGTATATAAATGTCAGGGCTGGTAGGTCACTGACACCACCCTAGCTAGAAAGAAACGCATGCCCTCCCTGAGGTCCTCTCCCGTTTTTGGTTCACAATCGGGGTGCGAAACTCGCGAAGCAAACGTTACACAAAGCTACGCCACAAAGGCCGTGCTTTGATCATCACCACAAGACTTTGCTTTTCAACAGAAGCCTCGATCAATTGCCACTTAGGCATGCCACACAGGCAATTCACTCCATGCGTTTGATATCCATCAATATATAACCCCTGAGCTCGTATGTCTCAGAGAAGGGCGTTAAGCAAGAGAATAAATTCTCCGCCGCCAAACAGATATATATTTAATAGAGATCAATCACATGGACTAAAATCCAATGTCAGACACACAGTCCATTTACAAGTCTGTTCTGGGTCTGAACGAAACCGGAGGCACCTAGTACCCCGCATATCCATCGATCTCCAAGTACGTCTGGACGATCACCAACTGTTTCCATCTTCTTGGGTGTACAGCCCAATCAAGATCATCAGTAATTATCCAAACGACGTGAAGACCTCCGGTCTTCGACCATCGTCTTCATCTTCGGCTTATCGTTGTATCAGTTATTCAGAATGGGATAAACCCGGTCTTTCTGAATAACTCGCGTATATTTTATATAAGTGTTACACAAACACAACATACGCCTCATTCCAATTCATCAGTCACTAACCGTAAATTAATCAAGAGAATAATTCCCCAAATATTAACCCCGAAGGCCGAAACCAACATCAGATCAATATCCAGAAAACCATTCTGCTTAGCTAACCGACAGTTAGTTTCTGATTTCACATTCATAGGGAAAGGTTCCCATTTATTTTATCCAAGATAAATTCCTGAATTTATTCTCTAATCATCCTTTGAATTTCGATTCAACTAGTCGGAATTAGCGAACCTTACCGTAGTAATCATTGGTTTTAATTTCCCAATCCCAGCCTATTCATCCCATGAAGTAAAACTGGTCTTACTTCATATCTAACACCACGGTGTTATCGGTAAATTTAATTACCATTTCACGTTCAAATCTAATTAAAGATTTAACTATCGCCTGGAGCAAAACTGGTGATACTCCATTCTCGATCTTTTCAATCTAATTAAAGATTCATTAAAACTCCACTTAGTTTTAATTGCTAACTGGGTTAAAGAATCAGTGTCTTTTAAAACACGGTTCACGATAAACCCAAAATCACATTCCATTAATTATCGGGTTAAAGAACGAGTGTTATTTAAAAACACTGTCCACGATAAACCCAAAAATCAATATCAATTTATTTCCAATTAAATATCATTTAATTGGTACACTTCATTAAATCTAAATAAAAAGATTTAATCTTTTCTCAACTGGGTTCAAGAACAGTGTTAGTGAAGATACCATTCACGACAAACCCAAATTACATTTGATATTCAATATAAGGCTCTGAATAGAAAATATATCGGCTTATATTCAATATCAAATTCTACGATTAACAAATGTCGTATTGGAAATAACGGTATAAATATATATCTTTCAAAATTCCATAACAACATATGTATAATCACGAATTCCAACATCGAAATATTCCGAAGACAATTTCGATTCAAATCCATTCCAATGCAATCATTGGAAATTCTGGTTATTTTAAAAACCATTTCAAATTCAATTTATTTATTTAAAAATAAATAGAATTATAATTCTAGTTCAAAACTAGTTCATCTTGATAAAAATCTATTTTTATCTTTTTAAATATGTAGTTTTTCATCCCAATTCTTCACAAATCATTTCTTATGATTTTACATAAATTATTACTATTTTGAATAATTTTATCAAGGCCCGTACAGTCGATTTCCATCAACGGTCATCGAACTGCACTTACAGCGACCTTTTTCAAATTTGATTTGGACATAATTCCAAATCCAACCGTTAGATTTCTAATTTCTAATATTCGTTAGAAAGCTCTTTTCGATACGAACCCAACGGTTCCGGTTTTAGGAGAATCCGACGGTCGGATCTCCCGTAATGTCCGTTCGAAGTCAATGGTCGAAATTCGCGAACTACCGCGGCGCGACGCGTTCTATTCAGGCCATTATATTATATATATATATATAATATATAATATATATTTCGTCGATTTCTATTTAAAACGAATTATATAGATAGTTTTAAATTCGTTTCAAAAACAATTTCAACTTCCATTTCAATCCAAAGCAAAATTGAATTCTTCTTTATAAATTCGTTTTAAAATTCATTTCAATTCAATTCAAATTTCAACTCAATTTGAATTCAATTCAAATCGCTTTCAATTCAATTTGAATTCGTTTCCATTTTCAATTCAATTCAATTTCAAAATCATTTTCAATACATTTCAATTCGAAATCGTTTTCAATTCATTTCAGTTCGAAATCGTTTTCAATTCATTTCAATTCGAATTCGAATCCATTTATATTAAATTTCAATTCGAATTCATTTATATTCAATTTCAAGTCGAATTCATTTCTATTCTAATTTCAAATCATTCCAGTGTATTTCAAATATCAAATCAATTCTGTTTAATTCGAATTTCAATTCACTTTAAATATAATTCGAATTTCAATTCTTTTCAAAGTATTAGATTTTGAAATCACTTTCGATATTCATTATAAAATGAATAAAATCGATATAAATATCGTTCACGTCAAAATGGCGTCAATCTAACCAACACGGCTTCATATGTTTCTATTTTCAAATATTCTATTTCAAATATTTCTTTTTCAAATATTTCTTTTTCAAATATTTCCTTTTCAAAACTGGAATGAGGCCCAATCAATTACCATATAAAGTTAATTATATGGATTTTCTACAACACATGTATACAATAACAACGATGAATAATCAACCATCATCCAAAGTGTATTCTACACTGTATAAGCTTCAAATATAAATATTCAACGCTTATAACAGCCTGTCAATCAATCGATCGACATACAACTAAACAATCGGGATTAGTGTACGTCAAATATCATCCCAATACCCGTGTGGGGTTTCAAGCAATCACACACAGATTTTTATTTGTGCAGTTGGGCGATGTGTAAAATTTATCGTCCCAATCAATGTCCTTCAAATAGGTGTACATAAACAAACCATCTGGTTTGTAAATGAATATTTGTTTATTCACATTCACGTTAAAAATTATATTTTTAACGATCAAACTATTTTATTTTAACATATGAATCTCTATTCAGTTCATTCTTTAAATAAAATGATATTTTTATTTTTCTAACTTATTTTAGAAAATTTCGGCGGCATAACGGCACGATACTAGAAACGGGACAAGGCCTAGCCTTATCCCCGGTCTAGTGAAGGCCCACGCCATTCACACATCAATCAAATCAATTTCATTTCCCCAAACAATTCAATTCAAACCAAATAATCTAACCAACTACACAACCAAACAATTTAACAAACAAGCCATCCATGGTCTGTGGATGACGGGTGTCGGGTGCTACTAAACACCGTCTGCATCCTAGTATATATATATATAACTAGAAAAATTAAATTTAAAGAGTGAGAAATTCTCACCGAAAGCTATCCAATACCACGACTCTTCATTTATAGAAATCTTCGTCATTATTTCCTCTTGTCACTTTCTTTGCCCGTATTCTCTACATATATAAAAATCGAATTTTTACTTCGCTATTCAATATATAAAAATCGAATTTTCACTATGTTATTCAATATATAAAAATCGAATTTTTACTGCGCTATTCAATATATAAAAATAGAATTTTTACTGCGCTATTCAATATATAAAAATCGAATTTTTACTGCGCTATTCAATATATAAAAATCGAATTTTCATTATGTTATTCAATATATAAAAATCGAATTTTCACTATGTTATTCAATATATAAAAATCGAATTTTTACTGCGCTACACTTTACATAAAGATTTCGCCTTTTCAAATATGAAGATTTCTTCTTTTCAAATTCATAGACCACGCCCTTTTAAATATGAAGTTTTCGCCTTTTCAAATATGAAGTTTTCGCCTTTATAAAAATAAAGTTTTCGCCTTTATAAGAATAAAGTTTTCGCCTTTATAAAAATAAAGTTTTTGCCTTTATAAAAATAAAGTTTTCGCCTTTATAAAAATAACGTTTTCGCCTTTTCTATTTTTAAAATATCGTCTTTTTATTTTTAAAGATTTCCTCCCTATAGAAATCACATTTTATTTTGCTACCTATATAAAGATGATGTTTTTAATATTCCTAACATGTAAAAATTATATTTTTAATTCTTTAAAAATATAAAAATCATATTTTTACATTTTCTATATAGTAAAGATTATATTTTTAATACTTTAAAAATATAAAAACCATATTTTTTATCCACTACATAAGTAAAAATCAGCCTTTCTCCATTTAAAAATATCGTCTTTCTTCCTTTAAAAATCTAATCTTTTCTATTTTAAAAATCAAGTCTTTTCTAATTTAAAAATCAAATCTTTATAATAAAAATCATCTCTTTATTCTATTTCAAAAATAATACCAATTATATAAACTGATTTTAAACTGAATGTTCTTCAGTTTAATTAAACTAATCACTTAGAATCAGTAAAACAAATTAAAATACAAAAAAAATAAAAAGGACTTACAGAAAAAAGAGGGAAAGGGGGCTACATCGTTGAACGCAGAGGAGGAGGGGTGGGTGCAGGGGCGTGGACTGGCGGCGTGGAGTCGGAGAGAGGTCGGGGAGGTGGCGCGAGCCGGAGCAGGGCCTGGACGTGGAGGAAATCGCGGTGGGGTGGGGCTGAACGAGGCGGGGTTGGCAGCGTCGAATAGAGGAAGAAGGAGGAGGGGGATCGTCGATGGGGAGGCCGGCTTCTGGGGTGCGGCGGCGCTCCACCTGGAGGTGGCGACGATCGAGTTCGGGGGAAGGGTGGAAGCACGGGGTCGGTTTTCCAATTTTTTTATTTTGACCGAAGTCTGAAAGAGGAAGGAGAGATTAGGGTAGGTAATATAATATATATATATATATAATTTATTTATTTTAATTTAATTTTCCAAAGGGTTGACTTCTTATTCCAACCCCAAACGGGACCCAACGACTGTCGTCCCTAGCTAATTACCCCCATTCCGAACACAATGGGATATGTTTCGTGAGCCAGTTTGGCTGTTACGCTCAGTTTCCGTTTAAATTAATATTTAAATCTATATATTCAATTTCAAACGTACATTTCAATTTACTGGGGTCACATACGGACTCTAAAAATTCCCGAAAAATAATTTCTAGCTTCGTATTGACGATACGGTCCTAACAAAACTAATTTCGTCGAATTCTGAGACCGTTTGAAAAATGGCCAATTTCCAGTCGATTAAAATCAACTAAAACTGGTCAAACGCGTTTTCCTTTGCCACGCTCACATATTGATTCGAAAAATTATGAAATTTGGAATCTAGCAATAACTTTACATTACGGACCCAACAAAAGTGGTTTCGTCGAAATCCGAGGTCGTTTGCAAAATTTCCATTTTTAAGGGCCTGAATTTCATAGCGACTATTCAGAATTTTCAACTGGACATATCTTTTGATTCCCGCTATGAAATTTTGATTTTTCGGATTCGTTGGAAAGATATTATCAATTAGATCCTAATGTTTTTGGTTTCACTAAAATCCGGATTGTTTTGCACCCGGTACATTCAATTGAAGTTTGAAATCGAATTATCGAACTACCGCGCCATTTTCAATTCTATTTATAATTATATAAATAAATTATTTATATTCTAACAACGACGTATATAATATATACGTTCTAAATATATTCAAAATAAATTTTCGTCGATATTATTTAAAATAATATATTTTAAATATTCAAAATTCGCTAAAATTGCCAAAATAAAATTTTTAAACTGGCCCAGATTTTTCGGGTTATTACACGTTCAGAAGGACTCAAAACGTTAAGATCGACAGTAAGCAAGCCCAAATCGGAGAAAGTCCGAAAATCCCACTTTATTACATGAATTTCGAGATTTATTATTAAAATAATATATAATTTTCGGGCTGAAACCCTAATGGCAGCCGCCACCCAGAATTCAAGGGCTGAAAAGCTCCGATTTTCAAATGCTTGAATCTCTCAATCCGTTCAACGAAATTTAACGTATGATATACCAAATCGAAGAGAATTCAGAGAGCTACAAATCTATACGGTCAAGATCGGGTTTTGATTCACGAATTTTGCGAATTCCGACCGAGAAGGGGCTGCGGTTTTTGGTGAATTGCGGGTCCTAGGTGGGGCCGAGCTTCAGGCGGTTGGTGGCGTGAGTGGCTCATGGCAAGGTGGTTCGTGTGGCGGTGTTTGATCGTGGTCCGGTGCGGTGTAGGGAGGTGCGTGCAGAAGGATCATCGGTGGAAGGTGGGTTCGGCGGTAACGTTTCAACGAGGAAGAAAAGGTCTGGATTTTAATATTATTTAATTAATTTAATATATAATTTATGCAATCTTTAAAAATCGATAACTTCTTCGTACGGGTCCGTTTTACGAACCGTTTGTTGCGTTGGACTCGTCTTTCCGAGAGCTTCGTGATGGCGCAAACCAGAGCTGAATCTGAGACAGTCAAATTTCAACCAAAAATCAATGAGAGAATTTCTAATTTTAATTAAATTAATTATTTTATCGCTGTTAGATAATTGTTTGTATCTTATTTAATTAGATTTGTGCTGTGATGAATTGTGATTGTGGTTCTAACGAATTGGATTGTATTGTGTTGTTTAGATCTGTTGTTGTCTTATTTTGATCTGATGAATACAATAAAAATCATCATGTTTTGCAAAGTGGATTAAACTAGAATTTTTAATCCAATTAAATATACTATCTTGTTTGGGAATTAGATCAGATTAGAATCTTTAATCCAAATAAAATGTCATATTTTGTCATGTTTACCTTATGGACATTAAACTGATAAATATAACACCTTATATTTTGTTGTGTTGGAATTGACGACGAAATCAAATTATATTTTGTTGTGTTGGAATTGACGACGAAATCAAACTATATTTTGTTGTGTTAGAAATGACGACAAGACAAAATTAACAATTTTTGTTAATTAGGTATGAAAGATAGAATTTACATTTTCTATGTAAATAGAATTAAAAAGAGAAAATCTACATTTTATGTAAATTGAATAATTAGAAAAGAAATTTACATTTATGTAAATAAGATAATTGAAAAGGAAAATTTACATTTTATGTAAATAAACTATTGATTTACATTTTATGTAAATAGAACAAATAGAAGGAAAAAAATTTACATTTTTTGTAAATGAACAAATAAGAAGGTTAAGAAGGATTTAGCATAAATTATTTATGTTAAAAGAAATTGGTAAGAGAGATTTAACATAAAATATAATATTTTTTTATGTTAGGAAGAAATGTTTGGGAAGATTTAACATAGAATTTTTTTTTATGTTAACAAGAAAAGAAAATAGAAAGACAATAGAAGTTACACTTTATGTAATATGTTATATTAGAAATAGAATTTACATCTTATGTAAATTATAGCATTAGATAGAAAAGTACATTTTATGTAAATGTGTTAATAGACAGTTAAAATTATATTTTTATTGTAATGTGAATTATTAAAAAAAAAGTGGACCAAAATTATACTTCTCTATCAAATGTAGAAGAAAGATAAAAATATACATTTTTATCAACTGTAAAAGAAGGACAAAACATTTTTTTTATATTTTTATTTCTTTGTGTCGATGAAAAGGAAACATTATTTATTTCTTTTGTCGATAAAAAGAAACCCTTTTTGCCAATATTTCTTTTGTCGATAAAAAGAAACCCTTTTTGTCAATATTTCTTTTGTCGATAAAAAGAAACCCTTTTTGTCAATATTTCTTTTGTCGATAAAAAGAAACATTTTGTCGCTATTTCTTCTTAATGGTAAAAAGGAACATTTTTGTCGCTGATTCTTTTTAACTTTAAAAAGAATCATTTTTATTGTTATTTCTTTTCAATGTAAAAAAAAAAAATCCTTTTTGTGTCATGATAGTTTAGATAAAAGTAGACACCTTTTTAGTGTCAAAATTGATGAATTAAAGAGTTGCATTGTTTACTTACATTTTTGATAAAAAAATATGAATTTAGCAGTAGCATTATTACTTACCTTTTAGATGTAAGTAAAAGCATGTTTTGAAGAGTCATGTTTTTATTTACATGTCAGATGTAAATAAAAGTATAAATTGGAATATTTATATATTTATCAATATTTTGATGCGGTAAAAGAGAAATGTTAATATCACATTTTTATCGATATTTCTGGTGCGATAAAAATAGCGATGTTAACATTTCATTCTTATCGTCATTTGAGTTACGATAACATGAATACATTTCAAAACTGCATTTTTTCTGCATTTCTTTTTGTTAATAAAAAGTTCATTGTTATGCTGCATATAAAGAAGATATATTTATTTGGTAATGTCATGTATTGCATATGAAGGAAATATATTTATTTGTTATATACTGCATATGAAATGAAATGCATGATTAAGATCATATTTTTGTCAATGAAAAATGGTAGCGATAAAATTTACATTTTCATTATGTAAAACAAAAATATGAACTCGCATTTTAAATAGAATTTGTGTTTTATATGTAAACAAAAGTAGGAATCTGCATTGATAATAAAGATTACATTTTTATTATGTAACTTAGAATGAGAACTTGCATTGCAAATAAAAATTACATTTTAATGTGAACTAAAGTTATGATATTTGCTTTACAAATAAAAATTACATTTTTAACTATGATGTTGAATTGGCATTGAAAATAAAAATTATATTTTTATTTGTAACTATGGTATGAAATTTGGCAAGCGAACAAAATTTATATTTTTATATGTAACTATGAATGAGAAATTGCACTGTAAATTTAAATTACATTTTTATTACGTAGTTAAAGTATGATATTACATTGTAAATTAAAATTATATTTTTATGATGTAACTTAAGAATGGAATTTACATTGCCATTCTAAATAGTCAAGATCATTTTGGTTTTGCATTGAAAGAGATAAGAATTGTTATTTTTGTTTGGCATTAAAAGAATAGCAAAATTATTATTTTTGTTACATTGAAATTAAACAAACAAAAATATATTCATTTGTATAGAAATGAAGTTGATACCAAATTTATATTAACATTTTTGTTAGAAAATGAAATGACACAAAAATACTCATTTTTGTTAAATTATAAATAACGTACAAAAAGATATATTCATGTTTGTTGTAATGAGAATGAAACACAAAAATACCTATTTTTGCTGAAATTGGAATGATACACAAAATATATTTTGTGTATAAGATATGTATGGAAATTTAAAATTAAAGGAAAACATGGTTGTGTGTGATGATATATATCAATGTTGGAAATTAATAAGAAATTTGTTGTTAGCAAGATATAGTGTAATAAAATACATTTCATTACACATTATGAACATATCGATAGATTGTGAAACAAAACATTTATTACTTGTTGTGTAAATTACGTTAAGGAAATGGAAATTAATTATCTTTATATAGATAAAAATAAAGATAAATCGTTACAAATTACTAATAACGATATGAAATGATTTCCAACTTATATATATACGAAAATTATTTGGAAAGTCCGAGTTTATCTCATTCCAAATAATTTGAACGACGTTTAAAATTCAAGAGTTGAAGACGGCGATTGAAGACCGATGATCTTCACATCGAATTGACGACGACTGCTGATGCCCATGATGGGAGTAGCTACCTTGAAGGGGCTACAGTGGTGGCCGTCCGGATGTAGTGTTGATTAGTACGGATTTGGCTTTTGCTCAGACCCAGAGCATAAGCTTATAAATGGATTGTGTTTCTGACATCGTACTCCATTAAATATCATGTTATTAATCTTCTGTCGAAGGTATGGATGTTTGGTGGCGGAGAATTTATTCTTTTGCTTAACACCCGTTCATATATTTCGGCAAAGGATTGGTAGTGTGATATGGAGTGATGATGTGTCATGCTAAGATGCATATGATCAAGGCTTTGTTGAAAAGCAGGCCTTGTGGGATGATCAAAGCATAGCCTGTTTAGGCATAGCTTTGTGTATAGCGTGACTTCACGAGCCTCACACACCGGCGGAGTCTAAAACGGGAGAAGGGAACGCAGGGAGAGCAACACGTTTCTTTCTAGCTAGAAGTGGTGTTTGGGTTTTAACACGACCCGACATTTTACTTATGTGGATGATGGAATGAGGCGCCTCGGATGATAGGTCCTATAGGACTGGGAAACGTGTGTTCAGGAATAACTAATCCGCAACTCGTATGGCGGACCGGCCCTGCAGCTTTCCAAGGGTTCACTGCGGGGGATCCTGAGACATTAGCTAGAGTGTCTCGAATCGGTAGGAGCTCCTCCCTAGCCTTGACTCAGATGGAAATCCAAATTCCAAATACGACCCTACGGATTTGATTGTATTACTAGTACGGAGGCATAGCATATGGTACCTATGCTTCCTAGGATTGATACATTTACTTTGAAATGTTATAAAACATATACACACTAATAATAATATCGTTTTTATCGTATCAAGCATGTTTGACCATTATAAGTTAAAACCCTATCCTCCGGTTTGCGTTGCATTGTGTGATGGGACTTGGGTCTTATGATGGTTTCATTTTTCTACAAAGCATTGCGTTGTTTTGACGATTTACTTAAATTATGCAAGGCAATCCATTGGAATAAAACCCGTTCCTCTTTAGTGGCATGGTCCTTGGATTTGCCTTATTACTATTAGTTATATTAGTTAAGAATTCTCACACCAGTTCCACGACTGACCCGTTGTTTGTTTCCACTTTTGCAAACTCGGGTGCCCTCTTTTCCACACGGGCAGTCGAGTAGCATTTTGCAGATATTTATCTCTCGAGCAGGATACTGGATTGAAGCTTAAAGCTGTGTCCAGAGCATAGAAAAGTCTTCCGCTGTATTAGTTTTGTTCCGCTGCAATGTTTTATTTATTGTAAAATTAAATTTTCCGCTGTAATATAATTCGATGTACTCTGATATTTTGTACTCTGATGTAAACATTTTGTACTGTTTATAAAAGTCTGTTGTTTTTGTTCTGATGTTGTTGTATTCCCAAAGTTAAAGTATTCGGGATTTGGACGGTCTTGGTCGATCTTGCGATCGATTAAGGTCGGGCAAAACCACTGTCGTTAAAGTTGGTATCAGAGCTTAGGTTAGCTTAAATCTTTGGGGTATAACTCGTTAGAACTGAGCAAAAGACTCATCAGAGATTGGATTAGTAATATCCAATAAGAAAACTCATTAGAGATAGGGTTAGTATTGCCCTAGCATGAGTTGAGAGTAACAAGACTATAATATACGTATTTGTAATTATAATCTATTTTAGAAAATACGATTTTTGAATACATAAAAGCTATATATATTTGAAAAGTTAATCAACTAATAAAATTATTGAAATCAATAAAAGAAGGAAAGATGAATTAATAAATTAAACACTTTTAGCTTCGTTCCTTTTCGAGGACGAAAAGATTTTAAGTAGGGGGGACTGTAACAACCCTGAATTTTGGGGCCAATTTAAAATTTATTTTAAGTGATTTTAATGAGTTTTTGATATTTAAAATAATTTATTTAAAATAAAAATGATTGGAAATTGATTTAAATCGAAGTTAGAATGAATAATTTAATTTTAATTATAAAAAAATGTTAGAAATAGCGCTGTAGTTTGAAAAGTCAAACTTGAACTTTGATTGAACGTACAGGATGCAAATTTTAACGGATTTTAGTGAAACCAAAAATATTTAAATCTATTTAAAAATATCTTTCCAACGAATCCGAAAAATCGAAATTTCATAGCAGAAATCAAAAGTTATGGCCAATTCAATTTTTAGAAAGGTCGTTGTAGTATGTATATATATTATATATGGCCCGAAAGGCTACTTTTCACATACGAAGGAATTTTGACTCGAAACCACTTCCATTGAATTCATAATGACGTTTCTGCATTGAAAAACAGTAAACACTTATATATTTTGAGTTTCGGGATTTATTTGTTTAAAAATGTATTTTTAATATTAAATATATTAGCCTTAAAAATAGTCATTTTTCAAACGACCTCTATTTTCGACGAAACCACTTTTGTTGGAACCGGAATGTCAAATTATAGCTAGATTTCAATTTTCAGAATTTTTCGAATTAATATGTGAGCATGGTAAAAGAAAATGTGTTTTGACTATTTCAGTTAAATTTAAACGCCTTGAAAAAGGCCATTTTTCAAAAAGTCTCAGAATTCGACGAAAATAATTTTGTTGGATTCGTATCATCATAAGAAAGCTAAAAATATTTTTTTTAGAATTTTCTGAGGTCGTATGTGGCCCCGGCATATTTAAATGTATGGTAGAAATTAAATTATTTATTTAATATTGCATTTTTAAATTAAAACCGAAAAAAAACATTACAGACATCAGAATTGGAGCCCGGGACATAGCTCATCGCGTTCAAAAGGCCTCAAAACGTTAAGATCGACAGTAAGCAAGCCCAAATCGGAGAAAGTCCGAAAATCCCACTTTATTACACGAATTTCGAGATTTATTATTAAAATAATATATAATTTTCGGGCTGAAACCCTAATGGCAGCCGCCGCCCAGAATTCAAGGGCTGAAAAGCTCCGATTTTCAAATACTTAGATCTCTCAATCCGTTCAACGAAATTTAACGTATGATATACCAAATCGAAGAGAATTCAGAGAGCTACAAATCTATACGGTCAAGATCGGGTTTTGATTCACGGATTTTGCGAATTCCGACCGAGAAGGGGCTGCGGTTTTTGGTGAATTGCGGGTCCTAGGTGCGGCTGAGCTTCAGGCGGTTGGTGGCGTGAGTGGCTCATGGCAAGGCGGTTCGTGTGGCGGTGTTTGATCGTGGTCCGGTGCGGTGTAGGGAGGTGCGTGCAGAAGGATCATCGGTGGAAGGTGGGTTCGGCGGTAACGTTTCAACGAGGAAGAAAAGGTCCGGATTTTAAAATTATTTAATTAATTTAATATATAATTTATGCAATCTTTAAAAATCGATAACTTCTTCGTACGAGGTCCGTTTTACGAACCGTTTGTTGCGTTGGACTCGTCTTTCCGAGAGCTTCGTGATGGTGCAGACCAGAGCTGAATCTGAGACAGTCAAATTTCAGCCAAAAATCAATGCGAGAATTTCTAATTTTAATTAATTAAATTAATTATTTTATCGCTGTTAGATAATTGTTTTTATCTTATTTAATTAGATTTGCGCTGTGATGAATTGTGATTGTGGTTCTGACGAATTGGATTGTATTGTGTTGTTTATATCTGTTGTTGTGTTATTTTGATCTGATGAATACAATAAAAATCATCATGTTTTGCAAAGTGGATTAAACTAGAATTTTTAATCCAATTAAATATACTATCTTGTTTGGGAATTAGATCAGATTAGAATCTTTAATCCAAATAAAATGTCATATTTTGTCATGTTTACCTTATGGACATTAAACTGATAAATATAACACCTTATATTTTGTTGTGTTGGAATTGACGACGAAATCAAATTATATTTTGTTGTGTTGGAATTGACGACGAAATCAAACTATATTTTGTTGTGTTAGAATTGACGACAAGACAAAATTAACAATTTTTGTTAATTAGGTATGTAAGATAGAATTTACATTTTCTATGTAAATAGAATTAAAAAGAGAAAATTTACATTTTATGTAAATTGAATAATTAGAAAAGAAATTTACATTTATGTAAATAAGATAATTGAAAAGGAAAATTTACATTTTATGTAAATAAACTATTGATTTACATTTTATGTAAATAGAACAAATAGAAGGAAGAAAATTTACATTTTATGTAAATGAACAAATAAGAATGTTAAGAAGGATTTAGCATAAATTATTTATGTTAAAAGAAATTAGTAAGAGAGATTTAACATAAAATATATTTTTTTATGTTAGGAAGAAATGTTTGGGAAGATTTAACATAGATTTTTTTTTTATGTTAACAAGAAAAGAAAATAGAAAGACAATAGAAGTTACACTTTATGTAATATGTTATATTAGAAATAAAATTTACATCTTATGTAAATTATAGCATTAGATAGTAAAGTACATTTTATGTAAATGTGATAATAGACAATTAAAATTATATTTTTATTGTAATGTGAATTATTAAAAAAATAGTGAACCAAAATTATACTTCTCTATCAAATGTAGAAGAAAGATAAAAATATACATTTTTATCAACTGTAAAAGAAGGACAAAACATTTTTTTATATTTTTATTTCTTTGTGTCGATGAAAAGGAAACATTATTTATTTCTTTTGTCGATAAAAAGAAACCCTTTTTGTCAATATTTCTTTTGTCGATAAAAAGAAACCCTTTTTGTCAATATTTCTTTTGTCGATAAAAAGAAACCCTTTTTGTCAATATTTCTTTTGTCGATAAAAAGAAACATTTTGTCGCTATTTCTTCTTAATGGTAAAAAGGAACATTTTTGTCGCTGATTCTTTTTAACATTAAAAAGAATCATTTTTATTGTTATTTCTTTTCAATGTAAAAAAAAAAAAAAAAAAAAAAATCCTTTTTGTGTCATGATAGTTTAGATAAAAGTAGACACCTTTTTAGTGTCAAAATCGATGAATTAAAGAGTTGCGTTGTTTACTTACATTTTTGATAAAAAAATATGAATTTAGCAGTAGCATTTTTACTTACCTTTTAGATGTAAGTAAAAGCATGTTTTGAAGAGTTATGTTTTTATTTACATGTCAGATGTAAATAAAAGTATAAATTGGAATGTTTATATTTTTATCAATATTTTGATGCGGTAAAAGAGAAATGTTAATATCACATTTTTATCGATATTTCTGGTGCGATAAAAATAGCGATGTTAACATTTCATTCTTATCGTCATTTGAGTTACGATAAAATGAATACATTTCAAAACTGCATTTTTGCTGCATTTCTTTTTGTTAATAAAAAGTTCATTGTTATGCTGCATATAAAGAAGATATATTTATTTGGTAATGTCATGTATTGCATATGAAGGAAATATATTTATTTGTTATATACTGGATATGAAATGAAATGCATGGTTAAGATCATATTTTTGTCAATGAAAAATGGTAGCGATAAAATTTACATTTTCATTATGTAAAACAAAAATATGAACTCGCATTTTAAATAGAATTTGTGTTTTATATGTAAACAAAAGTAGGAATGTGCATTGATAATAAAGATTACATTTTTATTATGTAACTTAGAATGAGAACTTGCATTGCAAATAAAAATGACATTTTTATTTGAACTAAAGTTATGATATTTGCTTTGCAAATAAAAATTACAATTTTAACTATGATGTTGAATTGGCATTGAAAATAAAAATTATGTTTTTATTTGTAACTATGGTATGAAATTTGGCAAGTGAACAAAATTTACATTTTTATATGTAACTATGAATGAGAAATTGCACTGTAAATTAAAATTACATTTTTATTATGTAGTTGAGGTATGATATTACATTGTAAATTAAAATTATATTTTTATGATGTAACTTAAGAATGGAATTTACATTGCCATTCTAAATAGTCAAGATCATTTTGGTTTTGCGTTGAAAGAGATAAGAATTGTTATTTTTGTTTGGCATTAAAAGAATAAAAAAATTATTATTTTTGTTACATTGAAATTAAACAAACAAAAATATATTCATTTGTATAGAAATGAAGTTGATACCAAATTTATATTACATTTTTGTTAGAAAATGAAATGACACAAAAATACTCATTTTTGTTAAATTATAAATAACGTACAAAAAGATATATTCATGTTTGTTGTAATGAGAATGAAACACAAAAATACCTATTTTTGCTGAAATTGGAATGATACACAAAATATATTTTGTGTATAAGATCTGTATGGAAATTGAAAATTAAAGGAAAACATGGTTGTGTGTGATGATATATATCAATGTTGGAAATTAATAAGAAATTTGTTGTTAGCAAGATATAGTGTAATAAAATACATTTCATTACACATTATGAACATATCGATAGATTGTGAAACAAAACATTTATTACTTGTTGTGTAAATTACGTTAAGGAAGTGGAAATTAATTATCTTTATATAGATAAAAATAAAGATAAATCGTTACAAATTACTAATAACGATATGAAATGATTTACAACTTATATATATACGAGAATTATTTGGAAAGTCCGAGTTTATCTCATTCCAAATAATTTGAACGACGTTTAAAATTCAAGAGTTGAAGACGGCAATTGAAGACCGATGATCTTCACATCGAATGGACGACTACTGCTGATGCCCGTGATGGGAGTAGCTACCTTGAAGGGGCTACAGTTGTGGCCGCCCGGACGTAGTGTTGATTAGTACGGATTTGGCTTTCGCTCAGACCCAGAGCATAAGCTATAAATGGATTGTGTGTCTGACATCGTACTCCATTAAATATCATGTTATTAATCTTCTGTCGAAGGTATGGATTTTTGGTGGCGGAGAATTTATTCTTTTGCTTAACACCCGTTCATATATTTCGGCAAAGGATTGGTAGTGTGATATGGAGTGATGATGTGGCATGCTAAGATGCATATGATCAAGGCTTTGTTGAAAAGCAGGCCTTGTGGGATGATCAAAGCATAGCCTGTTTAGGCATAGCTTTGTGTATAGCGTGACTTCACAAGCCTCACACACCGGCGGAGTCTAAAACGGGAGAAGGGAACGCAGGGTGAGCAGCACGTTTCTTTCTAGCTAGAAGTGGTGTTTGGGTTTTAACGCGGTCCGACATTTTACTTATGTGGATGATGGAATGAGGCGCCTCGGATGATAGGTCCTATAGGACTGGGAAACGTGTGTTCAGGAATAACTAATCCGCAACTCGTATGGCGGACCGGCCCTGCAGCTTTCCAAGGGTTCACTGCGGGGGATCCTGAGACATTAGCTAGAGTGTCTCGAATCGGTAGGAGCTCCTCCCTAGCCTTGAATCAGATGGAAATCCAAATTACAAATACGATCCTACGGATTTGATTGTATTACTAGTACGTAGGCATAGCATATGGTACCTATGCTTCCTAGGATTGATACATTTACTTTGAAATGTTTTAAAACATATACACACTAATAATAATATCGTTTTTATCGTATCAAGCATGTTTGACCATTATAAGGTAAAACCCTATCCTCCGGTTTGCGTTGCATTGTGTGATGGGACTTGGGTCTTATGATGGTTTCATTTTTCTACAAAGCATTGCGTTGTTTTGATGATTTACTTAAATTATGCACGGCAATCCATTGGAATAAAATCCGTTCTGCTTTAGTGGTGTGGTCCTTGGATTTGCCTTATTACTATTAGTTATATTAGTTAAGAATTCTCACACTAGTCCCACGACTGATCCGTTGTTTGTTTCCACTTTTGCAAACTCAGGTGCCCTCTTTTTCACACGGGCAGTCGAGTAGCTTTTTGCAGATATTTATCTCTTGAGCAGGATACTGGATTGAAGCTTAAAGCTGTGTCCAGAGCATAGAAAAGTCTTCCGCTGTATTAGTTTTGTTCCGCTGCAATGTTTTATTTATTGTAAAATTAAATTTTCCGTTGTAATATAATTCGATGTACTCTGATATTCTGTACTCTGATGTAAACATTTTGTACTATTTATAAAAGTCTGCTATTTTTGTTCTGATGTTGTTGTATTCCCAAAGTTAAAGTATTCGGGATTTGGACGGTCTTGGTCGATCTTGCGATCGATTAAGGTCGAGCAAAACCCCTGTCGTTACAGAAGGGCTGTCAATATCAACCTGTATAGCACCGATACATTAGAAGATAAAGGCATCAAGAATACCTAGCTGAAAGCACGTAGGGATTATCCGGAACTAGCTTCCAAAACATCCACTGCATAAACACTGAAAGGCCACATTGATAAACAATAAACAAATCTAGCTACCTTTTAGAAAGACCAGGCTATACCCGAAGGCTCCACCGGAAGGAAAACCGGAACCCTAAAGGGGATACCGGCTATTCATACTAATCTGCTCGGTACCGACACCGATAGGGGTCCCGAACCGACAACTATCTACATACATCACGAGGGCAAGCTCCTTAAAGTATTCATGAGAAAACCGAAAGCCTACACCTGGACGCCACTACCAGGAGCACAAATGCCTTTCGAAAGCCATTTACATCAGCAAGCTCATATCAATCTCGGAGAAGCCTCAACTGACTGGGACCCTCACTCTGGAAACTATAATCAGCACCATAAAGGCGGACGGAGGCTAAACATCTAAGACCAAGGAGAAAAGCGGTCGAAAGAGGCTTCTGCAATCCAATGGCCCAACAACAGAAGGGGCTCCGAATTCTCTATAAGTAAGACCCCAGGGGTCACATTTTGGGAGGATTTTCGCATTTTTATTCTTTTTCTCTAGAGTAAACCCTAATTCTTAGATCGATTTAGGATTTCTTCTATTCTATTCATGTATTATAAATCAAAGATCAATAAAATGTGAATCAATACTTAGAGTATTTCTTTATGGCTTTGTCATGTGATTTCTCAGACATTATTGCTGCAACTTACCGATTTCTTCCTGCATGTGTATGAACGTATATCCAAAACTTTCCGCAAGTTAGGTGAAATACCCCCTTTCTACAAATTCAGACCGTTCGGTAAGCTCAGTGCATATCCCCTTTCTACAAACCGTTAATTCATTCGCTAAGAGTTGCGCTTAGGAATCCTTCATTCCGAGATAACCGTTGGTTATTGAATCACATAAGCGTGAGACTCATCCCGTTGAGGGAAAAGTAAATATTCTTTTGGATTATAAACCTCGTTATCTAGGAGACGGTGAATTAACTCAAACTTGTGATGGCTAAACAACCAATTTTCCCCTTAGGTCCACTTCCGTAGACCTATCTCCGGTGTTGACGGAAAATATCGTTAACATACGCTATACATCTTAGTTTTACCCTAGGTTGAAAAAATCGCTAGGAGGATGTTACACAATAAACATCGACTATAGATTAAATGCATAGTAGGGATTGATCGAAGTTATACATTTTAATAAACTCGTGATTTATAAGCACATGCGTTTTGAATAAAATTTTAATATAATATTTAGTATTAACCATAGTTTTCATAACCGTGTCATCCATTAAATCGTGATCTCTTATGATCGTAAAGTTAGATGGTTGAACCGTTGAAATTCGTGGTAATTGTTAAAAAAATTATTCTTGGTGTAAATATATGAAACTGTATATATGTGAAGTAAACTTCTAACGTCATCATAATTCTTATGTAACAAATTGATTTCTTATATGAAATTATGATTGTAATAGCTTATCAAAATGATTTTTGAACATTAGAATTGAAACTGACATCATTATACTTGAAAGTAACAGCATACGAAGGAAATTTCTTTCAAAATAATGAAATGCTTTTGATTAAAGTCCTACATCCGTTGTAGCGAAATAAGTTTCTTTAGCTATAAAGCAATATCCCTTGAAGAAAATAAGCAACACTGACATCAAAGGGTTTGACTGGGCTTTCTATTTGATTTTTGCATGTCTAATTAACCAACCTTATTTTACGTTTTGCTTTGTGACAAAAAAGCCTGGTTTCCTAGTTGGAACGTAGGTCTGGTCCAGTCATGAAAACAATAGAAAAGATCTACAATGGGATATTATGTATTTGAAAAGTTTTGAAAGTTATAACAGACATGAACTTATTTGAAACAAACATTTTGAGCTCATATGTTGTGAAATTTTCAAAGTTGTTATAGGGTATGCGGTTTGTCTTTGAAAAGGGAAGAAAGAGAGGAAGAGAATAATACAGGAATTAGTCCGGTAACGACCCGCATTCTACGCATCATAGGATCGTAGAAAATTTATTTCTGTCACATACGAAGTCGTATGGTCATGAAACTTTGGGAGACAACTATTGTGGTCATTTCCCATGTTCATGATTTTTCCCGATTTTTAAATGACCATTTTACCCCTAGTTGACACTATTTTGGCCATAACTTTTTACTGGAAATGAATTTTGACTTGAAACCACTTCCATTGGCTCCGGATGATGGTTTCTCTTTCCGTAGAGTGGTCACATTAGCCAAACGGACTCACCATTTGGGAGATGTGGCTGAAACAAGTTTCAGATGGTGAAAAACAGCTTAATTGGGCTTAACCGGGTGATTAGCAGCTAGGCCCAGAGGGGAATTTCGGGTTTATAGGTATAGGAGGACTGATTAGGGTTAGGAAATCATTTCCATTTCAGTTTTGAGCTGCCACAAACCTTCTTGAGACCCTAGTAATGGCTTACATCCTCTAAAACCACTCCAAAACACATTTTTAGTGAAGATTATACCTAAACTACATCAAAGCAAGGCCAAATAGCAACAAAGCAAGGTTGGAGCTGCTGTTATACATAGGAATTCGACCCAAACAGAGAATATTTCAGATTTTGTGTTCTATTTTGTGGCCAAGGTGAGTGATAGCATCGTTTTGACACTAATTACAGTTAATTAAGGGTAATTAGTGAAGATTAGCGAATTTATACACTGATAAATTCTGGAAAAATGTTTAGAAATTCTTAAATAATGTTTTATGCCTCTGGTTGAAATTTGGTTCGATTTGATTAAGTTTTGTTAACCCTATGATTAGATTTGCTTAAACATGCTTAAGGGAAAATAAGGGGTTTTGGGCACATTTGATCCATTTTGACATATAAATTCATCGTTTTGGTGTTTGTGGTTAGTTTGCTATGTTGTTATGACTATTTGACATGATTTGTGATTGATTAGAATAGTTAGATTTGTCAAAAACGTCGTCGAACGGCGTAAACAAGTTGCTGGAAAAAGTTACAGAAAGCTGTGCAGAGCTTCGGACCGGATCGGATGAGGGCTCGGATCGGATATGTGAACTGGGCAAGGAAACCCGACCCGAACTGGAGTTTGGCACGTAAAAGACTTGGCACATAGAGTTGGAGTGGACAAGGGGATCGGATCGGAAGAATAATGGAGGTCAGATCGGATCGACTCAAGAATGGAAGGCTACGATTGGAGTAAGGCGAAGGGAGCGGATCGGATCGGAGTAGATGGAAAACGAGGGAGCTGATCGGAGAAAACTGAAGGAAGACAGCAACCCGACCCGACCCGGAGGAGGACACCGACCCGACCCGGAGTACCCGACCCGAACCGAATGGAAGATGACAAGGATGGAGGACCGAACCGAACCGACGAGGGTAATGACTACTGAACCGAACCGAGTTCTAGGACTGTTACTACGCGACAACTCTTCTGAAGACCCACTCCAATTCGATCAAAACCCGAGATGCAAAGGAAGTCCAAATGAGAAGTTAGAGCTCAAGATTCAGATGGGAATCGACGAGTTCGCTTCATGGTTGGGCTTTGCTGCGGGACGCGTGCTAAGGGGTTTACGATGTCTGTAGCTTTGGACCACTATGGTAGGAGGTACGGAGGCGGATTCAGGGCCATTATGGCATTGGTAGAACCAAGGGCTACGATCAATGAAATGGGACATTGAAATGTTTGGTCATGACTTCATATGTTTAGCTTGGTCACAGCAGGGTTTTTACAAGTCGGGATCCGTCGTTACCTCAATTTGTCTAGTATTCCAAGGTGGAAGATGTCGTATGCTTTACGCACTGAGTGAGGGATGTGAGGATGGTTGCTATGGATGGTTTGTTTGCTATCGTTATGACATACACACCCCACCCCCGTATTCTTTACACTATTCATTATGGCACCTTGGAGTACTGTACGGTATGTGGTACTAACTCTTTGGTTGCAGGTCCAGGTTCAGGTATGGTTTAGTATACCTGTTATTGTTATGTTTAGATGCTTATCGCTCATACCAGGCTTTATGTCTGACCCAGAGTTTTATGTCTCCTCTTATTACTCTGGGTGCTCACACGAGCAGACTAGAGACAGGTTAGCTGGTGATGCACGAGTAGATGATCCGGAGACGAGCAGGAGGCTTCCACGTAATACATATATATAGTATTCTCCCTGTGTTGTTGAAGATCACTGCTTGGGCATTGGTGGTTTATCTTCTACTTTGGCTTTCTTTTGTTTAGAGACAGTAGATTTTGAAAAGTTGTAATAAGCTGTATTTGGATTTCCGCTGCTTTGATGTTGATGTTGGTTTTAGTTATCAGCTTATGCACTGCCTCACCTGTTTTATGTCAAGTATATTATTATTATTATATTTTATCCCATGCGCTGTGAGACATTCTACAGGTTCCTTGATTAGTTCATTCTCTTCTTTCCTTTCTTCTGACGACCCGTTCCGTGCTAACTGGACATGTGTACAGCGCACTTTTGGAGTAAATGTCGGTAGGTACGGGGCGGGCCGTCACACTTGGTATCAGAGCTCTAGGTTGCGTAGTTAACCTAGGGGAGTTATCAGGGAGAGATAATATACGTGTACGAGAGAGCGTATTTGTGATTATTTTGGTTTTCAAAAGCTATATATATACTATTAGTAGTATAAGAATGAAGTCGTGTTGCACTAGCACCACTATGGAGTCGTTAATCGTTTCCTTTTTCAGATTGACGATGAGCCGATATGTTAGAGGTACCGGTAGAGGGGCCAATAATGGGAATGCTGCTGACATGAGGACGATGTTTACTGACCTCATGCGAGAGATGCTTAGAGATATACAGAGGGAAGCTCCCAATGGTGGAAATGGTGGTGGTCCAATAGTGCAGGCGCCGAGGGTCGACTTCGCCAAGCTGAATAAGGATTATAATAGCCTTGGTGGGAAGTCGTTCCACGGAACGGAGTCGGCCACGGATGTTCAAGATTGGTTGGATAGTTGCGAACGTATCTTCGAGGATTTGGGGATCGAGGATGCGATGAAGAGAAAGCTAGTGTCCCGTCAGCTGCAAGGGCGGGCAATGAATTGGTGGAATGCTATAAAGGCAGCCACTCCCGAAGATCATATTACTTGGGAGCAGTTTAAGGCTCGCTTTAGCGAGAAGTTCATTCCAGCTGCTCAGAAGTCAGTGCTGTTTGAGAAATTCTTGGAGCCCAAGCAGAATGGCAGAGCTGTCTCGGAGTATATTGCTGAATTCGACACTCTGTCGAAGTACGGGTTATCTCTTATTGATACTGCCAAGAAAAAGAATGAGAAATTCATAACTGGTTTGGATCAGTACTTGGGGGAAAGACTTATTAACCACATCGATGAGTCGTTTGAGTCGATTGTAGGGAAAGCATTGAGGTCAGAAAGTCTCTACCCTAAGCCGAAGACTGAGGTTGCGTCCGCAGGTGAGCCAAAGCCACAAGCAAGTGGTGAAGGTAAAGGTGGTTCCCAGAATAAGAGAAAGCAGAATCAGACTAAGGATGGCCAGAAGAAAAAGAATAAGCAAGATGTTGAGTGCTTCAGCTGTGGTAAGAAGGGCCATTATGCTAGTAATTGTCGGGCCAAGCCAACGGATAGGAAGTGCTTCAATTGTGGCCAATTGGGACATCACAAGGACAAGTGTCCGCAACCCCCTAAAGAAAAACAAATGGTGAAAGCATACGCCCTTAATGCTATTCCTTCTTCGTCGAATGCCCCAACTGCGGCGGAGAAGGGAAAGAATGTCGTCATTCAAGGTATGCTTTCTGTTTATGATGTTCCTGTTAGAGTTTTGTTTGATACCGGAGCCTCCGGTTCTTTCATATCTAGTGACCTGGTAGATAGGTAGGGATTGGAGCCCGAGATTGTTGATAGACCTCTAGTAGTGACGAACCCGATTGGTGGTTCGACTAGCCTTAGCATGATTTGTCGTAATGTGGTCTTATCGAGTCATGGATGCATGTTTGTTTGTGATTGCTTTGTTTTGGGTTTTGCTGGGTTTGGCATTATTTTGGGAGTAGATTGGCTCCGAAGATACGGGGTGGTGGTAGACTGTGAGGGCTTTTTGGTGACAGCTAGAGCGGATGATGGGCGGAGGATAGTGTTTGGTGGTCTACCCAGTGAGGGGGTATTGGCTAGTTTTCTAAACTCCCTTGACATTCCGCATAGTGAGTTGTCAGGTTTGCCCGTGGTTGGCCAGTATCCGGATGTTTTCGAAGAAGTGACCGGACTTCCACCACACCGAGAGATTGAGTTCCGTATTGATTTGGTAAAAGATGCCAGACCTATATTGATGCCACTTCGTCGTATGGCACCAAGGGAGCAGCGAGAACTCGAGGTGCAAATCAGCGATCTTTTGAAGAAGGGATTTATCAGAAGGAGTGATTCTGAATGGGGAGCACCAGTTGTGTTTGCTACCAAGGTGGATGGTTCCCTTCGTTTGTGTGTAGACTACCGCGAGTTGAATAAAGTGACGAGGAAGAACAAGTATCCTCTACCGCGGATAGATGATTTGTTCGATCAGTTGAGTGGTGCGAGAGTATTTTCTCAGTTGGATCTCGCGACAGGTTTTCATCAGCTTAGAGTGGAAGCTGAGAGTATAGCTAAAACGGCATTTCGGACGCCGTCTAGATTTTATGAGTGGTTGGTCATGCCATTCGGGTTGACCAATGCCCCAGCATATTTTGTGGATCTTATGAATAGGGTATTCAGGGATCAGTTGAATGAGTTTGTCCTTGTGTTCGTTGATGATATTTTGGTCTATTCGAGGACAGAGGAAGAACACAAGGAACATTTAAGGATAGTGATGGAGGTGTTGAGAAAACACCAATTGAAAGCAAAGTTTTCTAAGTGTCACTTCTGGAAGAGGGAAGTGAGGTTCTTGGGCCATGTTGTATCAGAGAATGGGATTGCTGTGGACCCGGCAAAGGTGGCCACGGTACAAGATTGGCCTACGCCCAAGAATGCAACAGATGTAAGAAGTTTCTTGGGGTTAGCGGGATATTATCGTAAGTTTATCCAAGGTTTCTCCAAGATAGCAGCACCATTGACCCAGTTGACCAAGAAGAATCAAGCTTTTGTCTGGGATGGAAGATGCGAGAATGCATTCAAGAGTCTAAAGGACAAGTTGACAAGCGCGCCAGTGTTAGTCATTCCTAAGGGGAATGAAGAGATGACGGTATACACGGATGCCTGTGGTACCGGACTGGGTGATGTATTAATGCAAGGCGGTAGGGTTGTAGCTTATGCAAGTCGGCAATTGAAACCGCACGAGAGAAGATACCCTACCCATGATTTGGAATTGGCAGCGGTTGTGTTCGCGTTAAAGATGTGGAGACACTATCTCTTGGGAGAAAGATTTGAGATGTTTACAGATCATAAGTCGTTAAAGTACCTCTTCTCTCAGAAAGAATTGAATCTCCGTCAGCAGAGATGGTTAGAGTTCTTAGCTTCCTATGATTTTGACATCGCATATACACCGAGAAAGGGCAATGCGGTGGCTGATGCATTGAGTAGGAGACATGCCAGCCTAGGGGCTATGTTTCTAGAATGGAAGCAACTGGAGTATATCGCGAGGTTTGATTTCAGACCAAAGTGCGAATTGGATCCAGAAATGTTAGCAAATTTGACGATCGGACCCACTTTGATCGAGCGGATCGGCTCTAGTCAGAGGGACGATCCTAACCTATTGGAAATCATCTCCAAGTTAGAGATGGGTATCAATGAGGAGATGAACAAGTATGGGCTTGATCGAGATGGATGGCTTAGAAAGGATGGAAGACTAGTCGTACCCAATGTCAATGGATTGAGAGATGAAGTGCTTAGAGAATGTCATCACTCAAAACTAACTATACACCCCGGTGGTAACAAGATGTATCGAGACATGAAGCAGACCTACTACTGGGAAGGGATGAAAAGAGACATTGGGAGGTTTATATCCAAATGCATGAATTGCCAGCTAGATAAAGCTGAGCAAAAGAAGCCTAGTGGGTTGTTACAACCATTAGAAATTCCCGAATGGAAATGGGAGCAAGTCTCGATGGATTTCATCGATGGTTTACCAAGGACTAGATCGGGACATGATAGCATTTGGGTGATTGTGGACCGATTGACTAAAAGTGCAAGATTTATACCAGTCAAATCAACCAGAACGGCAGCTAAGTTAGCATAATTGTATATGAAGTGGGTAGTGAGATTTCATGGAGTACCTAAAAGCATTGTGAGTGACCGAGACCCGTTGTTCACTAGTGGGTTTTGGAACAGCTTACAAGAGGCTCTAGGGTCAGAATTACATCTCAGTATTGCATATCATCCTCAGACCGACGGTCAGACGGAGAGGGTGAATCGTATTTTGGAAGATCTCTTGAGAGCATGTATATTGGATTTTGGTGGATCATGGGATGACCATTTGCATCTAGTGGAGTTTGCATATAATAATAGCTACCATTCTAGTATCGGTATGGCTCCGTTTGAAGCTTTGTACGGAAGGCCGTGCAACTCACCATCATGTTGGATAGTGACTGGCGAGAAGTTTATGCTTGGACCAGATGTGGTGAGGGAAACTTCAAATAAAATCAAGACCATTCAACAACGAATGAAGGCTACCCAAGATAGGCAGAAGAGTTATGCTGATAAGAGGAGAAGAGACTTAAAATTCTCCGTTGGCGACTTGGTGTTTGTCAAGATTTCTCCATTGAAGAGCGTAATACGATTTGGCAGGAGAGGCAAGTTGGCACCAAGATTCGTTGGCCCATTCCCTGTTCTCGAACTAGTCGGGAATTTGGCATATAGAATTGACTTACCATAGAAAATGGCGGGAGTTCACAATGTATTTCATGTTTCCCAACTAAGGAAGTTCGTTCACGACCCAGATATGACTGTTCCACCTGATCAGGTGGAGGACTTTGAAGTAGAACCCGAGGCGGTTGGGAACCGCAAGCCGGCCCGTATTGTCGAACACGACATGAAACAACTTCGAAGGAAGGCGGTGAAGCTAGTCAAGGTTCAGCGGGGCGAGGACGAGAATGATTGTACTTGGGAGACAGAGGAGAACATTAGGAAGACTTATCCAGAACTCTTTGCCTGGTAAGATTTTGACTTCGATTTAGTTTTCCGCATGCTAGGATAGGCTTGGTTGCTTGTTTTGCATGTTTGATTGTTGTATGTGGTTGTTAGGCATGCGGGATCCTTTGTATGTTTTAGGTTAAGGAATTTCGGGGACGAAATTTCTTAAGGGGGGGAGAGTGTAACGACCCGCATTCTACGCATCATAGGATCGTAGAATATTTATTTCTGTCACATACGAAGTCGTATGGTCATGAAACTTTGGGAGACGACTATTGTGGTCATTTCCTATGTTCATGATTTTTCCCGATTTTTAAATGACCATTTTACCCCTAGTTGACACTATTTTGGCCATAACTTTTGACTGGAAATGAATTTTGACTTGAAACCACTTCCATTGGCTCCGGATGATGGTTTCTCTTTCCATAGAGTGGTCATATTAGCCAAACGGACTCACCATTTGGGAGATGTGGCTAAAACAAGTTTCAGATGGTGAAAAACAGCTTAATTGGGCTTAACCGGGTGATTAGCAGCTAGGCCCAGAGGGGAATTTCGGGTTTAGAGGTATAGGAGGACTGATTAGGGTTAGGAAATCATTTCCATTTCAGTTTTGAGCCACCACAAACCTTCTTGAGACCCTAGTAATGGCTTCCATCCTCTAAAACCACTCCAAAACACATTTTTAGTGAAGATTAAACCTAAACTACATCAAAGCAAGGCCAAATAGCAACAAAGCAAGGTTGGAGCTGCTGTTATACATAGGAATTCGACCCAAATAGAGAATATTTCAGATTTTGTGTTCTATTTTGTGGCCAAGGTGAGTGATAGCATCGTTTTGACACTAGTTACAGTTAATTAAGGGTAATTAGTGAAGATTAGCGAATTTATACACTGATAAATTCTGGAAAAATGTTTATAAATTCTTAAATAATGTTTTATGCCTCTGGTTGAAATTTGGTTCGATTTGATTAAGTTTTGTTAACCCTATGATTAGATTTGCTTAAACATGCTTAAGGGAAAATAAGGGGTTTTGGGCACATTTGATCCATTTTGACATATAAATTCATCGTTTTGGTGTTTGTGGTTAGTTTGCTATATTGTTATGACTATTTGACATGATTTGTGATTGATTGAATAGTTAGATTTGTCAAAAACGTCGTCGAACGGCTTAAACAAGTTGCTGGAAAAAGTTACAGAAAGCTGTGCAGAGCTTCGGATCGGATCGGATGAGGGCTCGGATCAGATATGTGAACTGGGCAAGGAAACCCGACCCGAACTGGAGTTTGGCACGTAAAAGACTTGGCACATAGAGTTGGAGTAGACAAGGGGATCGGATCGGAAGAATAATGGAGGTCAGATCGGATCGACTCAAGAATGGAAGGCTACGATTGGAGTAAGGCGAAGGGAGCGGATCGGATCGGAGTAGATGGAAAACGAGGGAGCTGATCGGAGAAAACTGAAGGAAGACAGCAACCCGACCCGACCCGGAGGAGGACACCGACCCGACCCGGAATACCTGACCCGAACCGAATGGAAGATGACAAGGATGGAGGACCGAACCGAACCGACGAGGGTAATGACTACCGAACCGAACCGAGTTCTAGGACTGTTACTACGCGACAACTCTTCTGAAGACCCACTCCAATTCGATCAAAACCCGAGATGCAAAGGAAGTCCAAATGAGAAGTTAGAGCTCAAGATTCAGATGGGAATCGACGAGTTCGCTTCATGGTTGGGCTTTGCTGCGGGACGCGTGCTAAGGGGTTTACGATGTCTGTAGCTTTGGACCACTATGGTAGGAGGTACGGAGGCAGATTCAGGGCCATTATGGCATTGGTAGAACCAAGGGCTACGATCAATGAAATGGGTCATTGAAATGTTTGGTCATGACTTCATATGTTTAGCTTGGTCACAGCAGGGTTTCTACAAGTCGGGATCCGTCGTTACCTCAATTTGTCTAGTATTCCAAGGTGGAAGATGTCGTATGCTTTACGCACTGAGTGAGGGATGTGAGGATGGTTGCTATGGATGGTTTGTTTGCTATCATTATGACATACACACCCCACCCCCGTATTCTTTACACTATTCATTATGGCACCTTGGAGTACTGTACGATATGTGGTACTAACTCTTTGGTTGCAGGTCCAGGTTCAGGTATGGTTTAGTATACCTGTTATTGTTATGTTTAGATGCTTATCGCTCATACCAGGCTTTATGTCTGACCCAGAGTTTTATGTCTCCTCTTATTACTCTGGGTGCTCACACGAGCAGACTAGAGATAGGTTAGCTGGTGATGCACGAGTAGATGATCCGGAGACGAGCAGGAGGCTTCCACGTGATACATATATATAGTATTCTCCCTGTGTTGTTGAAGATCACTGCTTGGGCATTGGTGGTGTATCTTCTACTTTGGCTTTCTTTTGTTTAGAGACAGTAGATTTTGAAAAGTTGTAATAAGCTGTATTTGGATTTCCGCTGCTTTGATGTTGATGTTGGTTTTAGTTATCAGCTTATGCACTGTCTCACCTGTTTTATGTCAAGTATATTATTATTATTATATTTTATCCCATGCGCTGTGAGACATTCTACAGGTTCCTTGATTAGTTCATTCTCTTCTTTCCTTTCTTCTGACGACCCGTTCCGTGCTAACTGGACATGTGTACAGCGCACATTTGGAGTAAATATCGGTAGGTGCGGGGCGGGCCGTCACAAGTCCCACATTGTAGAATATAAGAAGATGCACCACTACTTCTGTAGCCTTCTCGTGAAGATGTTGGTGCCTTGGGGCACCCAAATGTTTACTTTATTGTGAGGGGGGGGGTCATGCATCACTATATCACACACGCGCGCACCGCCGCCGTCCGGGCTGGCGGGAATTAGAAACGTTACCAGAACGTTGGGAGCACGTGCATTTGAATCAGAAACGCTTTAAAGCGTTGCAAAACCGAAAGGGTGCATCTGTTCGAATTTGACCAGAAATGACTGTTACAAATAATAGTCGCGACGTTCGGCCAACAGACATATCCTTCCAACGCCTATAAATGGCAATGCTCAGAAGCGTTTCAAATAACTTTTCTGAAATCATCTTTGTAACGACCCGTATTCTACGCATCATAGGATCGTAGAATATTTATTTCTTTCACATACGAAGTCGTATGGTCATGTAACTTTGGGAGACGGCTATTAGGGTCATTTCCCATGTTCATGATTTTTCCCGATTTTTAAATGACCATTTTACCCCTAGTTGGTACTGTTTTGGCCATAACCTTTGACTGGGAATGAGTTTTGACTTGAAACCACTTCCATTGGCTCCGGATGATGGTTTCTCTTTCCGTAGAGTGGTCACATTAGCCAAACGGACTCACCGTTTGGGAGATATGGCTGAAACAAGTTTCAGATGGTGGAAAACAGCTTAATTGGGCTTAACCGGGTGATTAGCAGCTAGGCCCAGAGGAGAATTTCGGGTTTAGAGGCATAGGAAGGCTGATTAGGGTTAGGAAATCACTTTCATTTCAGTTTTGAGCCGCCACAAACCTTCTTGAGACCTTAGTAATGGCTTCCATCCTCTAAAACCACTCCAAAACACATTTTTAGTGAAGATTAAGCCTAAACTACATCAAAACAAGGCCAAATAGCAACAAAGCAAGGTTGGAGCTGCTGCTATACATAGGAATTCGACCCAAACAGAGAGTATTTCAGATTTGGTGTTTTATTTTGTGGCCAAGGTGAGTGATTTGCATAGTTTTTGCACTAATTACGGTAATTAAGGGTAATTAGTGAAGATTAGCGAATTTATACACTAATAAATTCTGGAAAGATGTTTAGAAATTCTTAAATAATATTTCATGCCCCTGTTAGAAAATTTAGACGATTTGATTAAGTTTTACTAAGTATGTGCTTAAAACATGATTAAGTGGGATTATAGGAAAATGTGAGGTTTTAGCCACTTTTGATCCATTTTGATTCATTTGAATTGTTGTTTGCTGTTTGTGGTTGCTCTTACATGTTGCTATGACTCTATGGTATGTTTTATGATTGATTAGAATAGTTAGATTGGTCGAAAACGCCGTCGAATGGCGTAGAAAGCTCGCTGGAAAGTTGCAGAAATGTGCAGGTTCCGAACCGGATCGGATCGGAGTAGGGGGTCGGCTCGGATTTGTGAACTGACCGAGGGAATTCGAACTGGATTGGAACTTGTCACTGGAGGAGGCTTGGCGAGAAGGAAGGCCGTTTACTTAGAGTTGGAGTGGAAAAAAAGGGGATCGGATCGGAAGAACAATGGGGGCCAGATCGGATCGGACTGGAGCATCGGATGGGATGAAGATGAGGAGCATAGGGTCGGAACGGGGGAAGTAGAGGCTAGGACAAAAGATGGGATCGGGTCGGTGTACCGAACCGAACCAAGGGGGGCGCACCCGAACCGAATGAAAATATGACAAGGGACGAGGGCAATGACCACCGAACCGAACCGACGAGGGTAATGACCACCGAACCGAACCGACGAGGGTAATGACCACCGAACCGAACCGACGAGGGTAATGACTACCGAACCGAACCGAATTCTAGGGCTGCTGCTGCGCGACAACTCTTCTGAAGACCCACTCCAATTCGACCAAACCCGAGATGCAAAGGAAGTCCAAATGAGAAGCTAGAGCTCAAGATCCAGATGGGAATCAACGAGTTCGCTTCATGATTGGGCTTTGCTGCGGGACGTGTGCTAAGGGGTTGTCGGTGTTTATGACTTTGGATCACTATGTATGGGAAGTAAGTGAACGGATTCAGGGCTGAAAGGGCCTAGGTACGACTAAAGGGCTATAAACCAATGAAGTGGGGTCATTTGTAAAGATTTGGTCATGACTCCATATGGTAAGCTTGGTAGTAGCAGTAGTTGTACAGGTCGAACTCCGTCACTGCTCCAATGGGTCTAGTGATTGACAGTGGTGGACATCGTATGCTTTACGCACTGAGTGAGAGATGTGAGGATGGTTGCTATGGTTGATTTGTTTGTTATCGTTATGACATGCACACCCCACCCCCGTATTCTTGCACTATTTATTATGGCACCTTAGAGTATTGTACGGTATGTGGTACTAACTCTTTGGTTGCAGGTCCAGGTTCAGGTATGGTTTAGTATACCTGTTATTATTCTGTTTATATGCTTATCGCTCATACCAGGCTTTATGTCTGACCCAGAGTTTTATGTCTTCTCTTATTACTCTGGGTGCTCACACGAGCAGACTAGAGACAGGTTAGCTTGTGATGCACGGGTAGGTGATCCGGAGACGAGCAGGAGGCTTCCACGTAATATATATATATAGTATTCTCCTTGTGTTGTTGAAGATCACTGTTTGGGCATTGGTGGTGTATCTTCTGCTTTAGCTTTCTTTTGTTTAGAGACAGAAAATTTGAAAAGTTGTAATAAGCTGTATTTGGATTTCCGCTGCTCTGATGTTGATGTTGATTTTAGTTATCAGCTTATGCACTGTCTCACCTGTTTTATGCCAAGTATGTTATTATTATTATATTTTACTCCATGCGCTGTGAGACATTCTACAGGCTGTTGATTAGTTCGTTCCCTTCTTCCCTTTCTTCTGACGACCGTCCCGTACTAGTCGGGCATGTGTACAGCGCACTTTCGGAGGAAATGCAGGCTGGTGCGGGGCGGGCCGTCACAATCTTTCTCCTCCTCTCTCTAATCCGTGACGCCATTAAAGCGTTTTAAGCACTGCAGATTTGTAACGCCTTCAGGGGGTTACAAATTCCAGAAACGTTGCAGATTAGATCTTCTTCTTCTCATCTTCTTATCTATTCGATTCTTGCATCATCAAAAATATAATATCAAAGTGTTCTTGGTTGGATCAAAGTCATACAAATTTTGAATCTGATTTTGCTATTCTAAGGCTTTATTGAATCCTGAAAGTCGATAGTTCGATAACCCGTTTATACCTGGTGGATTGAACTATTCTCTATAAGAATCTATCATATAGATCCTTAAAGCCTGAAGTACGGCAATTATTTCTCCTCCAATAGCTTCAAACCACAAAATCCCCATCAAGTTTTCAGAAAATATCTTTAACCGTGGAAGATTTTGAGTACATTTCAAGATATGAATCAGCATTTGACTAAACTAGAGCGATTTGATTGCGAAAACTTCACTCGTTAGCAAGAGACAATGAAATTCTTTCTTATCACTGTCAAAATTTTCTACATCTTGAAAGATGGATTGGAAGTTATACCAGAGGAAACAGCTAAAGAGGATGTCGCTTTGAAGGAAAAACGTGCAAAGTGCAAAGATGACGATTTCTATGCAGAGGGCATATCCTGAATGCATTGTCTTCTCTAGTCTACAACGCTCATAGGACCTTGAAACTGCAAAGGACCTCTGGACTTCACTGGAGTGAAAGTGTTGCATATCCGAGGCAAGTAATAAAAAAATTCTTATTTGTAATTTTATGGATTTCAAAATGGTCGCCAACTAGTCCATAGTTAGATAAGTAAGTGAAATACTATTGTTGGTGAATCAACTTAAGATGCCAGAATTGATCTCCCTGAATCTTTTGTTGTTGGAGTTATGATTTTGAGACTTCGGAATTCATGGAATGATTATAAGAAAAAATCAAAACCTGCAGAAACGGATTATAATTTAGATGGTTTATAGCATCATTTTAGAATTAAAGAGGATTCTCATAAATGCCAACTAGATCATAATCCGTAAACTGAGTCTCGGTCTAAGGCAAATAATGTTGAAATTACTGATAAATTGAAGCATAAAAATGAGACACAGTCTAAGAAGAAAAATAATAATTCCCATATCAAAAAGAAGGGTGTCTATTATTATTGTAACAAACCCGGCCACTATGCCCGACACTGTCGTCTTCGGAAGAAACAACAAAAAGCAAATGTGGTCAAAGAAGAGCTTGTGGTTGTCATACAAGAGGCGAACTCTGTTAGTGGCATCTATAATGATTGGTGGCTTGATACTGGAGCAACCATTCATGTATGCAAATACCATAATCTGTTCAATACTTATGAAGAGAATAATGGAGAATCCAGCGGAGTTACTGACGCAAACAAAGTTGCAAGCAAAATACTGGGAAAAGACATAATTGAACTTACATTCACCTCTGGGAAAGTTCTTACATTAGCCAATGTATTTTATGTACCCGATATGTGTAAGAATTTGGTTTCTGGATACCTTCTTAACAAAGGAGGATTCAAGATGGTATATGAGTCTGATAAGTTAGTGTTATCCAAGAACAGCAAATTAATTGGATAGGGATATTCTTGTAATGGCATGATTAAGTTGAATCTAGTAAAGAAATCTTGTGCTTATATTGTTTGTTTTGTTAATTTATGGCATGGTAGATTAGGACATGTTAATTATAAATTTCTTTAAAATATGCATAAATTAGGATTACTTTCTGATTGTGATTTCGATTCCATCTCTAAATGTGAAATATGTGTTCAAGCAAAAATACACCGGAAATCCTTTAAATCTATTAAAAGGAAAGCTGGTTTTCTTGATCTAGTATATACTGATGTGGGTGACTTAAAAAGTCATATCACCTATGGTGGTAACCAATACTATATAACATTTATTGATGATTATACTAGATATGCATATATATCTAATGAAATTAAAAGATGACGCTTTTGATAAATTCAAAATTTATAAAGTAGAATCTGAAACACAATTAGGAATTAAAATTAAAGTGTTACATTCAGTTCGTGGCGGTGAATACTTTTTCAAATGAATTTACTTTGTTTTGCAAACAAAGTGGTATAGTTCACCAATGTACCGCCTCGTATACACCACAACAAAATGGTGTTGTTGAAAGAAAAAATAGAACTTTAGTAGAAATGGTTAACGCCATGCTCTTAAGTTCTAATTTACCTTATAATTTATGGGGTGATGCTATGCTATCTGCATGTTACATTTTAAATAAAGTACCACTTAAAAAGAACAATATTTCCCCTTATGAACTAGACCATGATTGGGAATTGTTTGATCGTCTTTCTCCGAGGAAGAAGCGAAAACATAATCAACTTGAGTTCGGGACGTCGGAGTACTATTTCGTTTGGTCGATATCATCTACGCTAGAGTACTCGCAAGCACCTTTGGTCAAGCGATTCAGACCCCTTTCCTTCAATGGGAGGAACTATGCTACCAGGATTATTCCGATATATAAAATAGAAATTCCAATGGCTTTTGCAATATACGGGTGAGGGCCAACCACGATTTTTTATTCTATCCGGCCCGAGAAATAGGGGGGATTTTGAAACTCGATAGCTTACAAGTTTCTGGAACTCTGATAGCACTCTCCTTCGCCTCCCAAAGTCATTGGTAGAAGAAACCCTCCCCTTCAATTGGTCTTTTTTCACGAAAAGCAGATATGAGATAACCTCTTTTCCATTTCTGTTCTCCAAAATAAAATAGGATCTTAAACTATAATTAAAAAAAGGGGAGTGTCAAAGCATCGGGGAATAAATGATTAATTTCTATCAACAGACCCGCTAAAGACCCAAACCATAGAGGACAAGTAAATCCGTTACGAGTCCCAAAGTTATTCCTTTAATTTTCATTATTTGAAGGGAAGTAGACTACTCAATAATTTCACATTTAAATTGTATTTTGTCGTAAATAATAAATTCAGAAAGTTAAAAAGTGAAAGTAAAAAAATGAATTTTTTTGCAAAGATCTCCTAAGGGAGGAATAGGATTAGTGGATGTTCATAGAAAAACAACGAGAATCAAATAGTTTAGGCTTTCGGAAGCGATTGTTAGGTTCGCTACCTTGTTCAATTGATCGAGGTCGCCTTTCAATTAATATACTGGGTCGAAATGGATCTCTCTTAGTTCCACGCATCGAACTCATAATTTGTTTACTGACATTGAACCAAGTATATTAGGCCAACGGATGGTAATCTTTTGTCTCGTTCATCAGTTGCTGCCTATTTTACTTCTTACCCCCTTTTTTGGCAAGGTACCGATGCGTTCGTACTCTTTTCTTACTCTTAGAGTGGCAGGAGACTTTAGTCTATTCTTACTGATGTCCAGTACATGGAGACAACTAACATCCAGTATATTAATTGGGGCGTAGCTCTTATACCTAAGGTGAGAACGAAGTGACAGCGGTTGGGATCGGGTATGAATTGACCCGTGGTGTGCTTAGCACGTCAGAGGTTGGTACAACGGTAATTTTCCTAAGGGAAGTGAGGTGACCAATCGTATCTTATAATTAGAAACGTAGCGAAGCCCAAGGCTGGCGAAACCTTTTCTTCATTTTTGATCCACAAATTAATATAGCGGGCTCGAAGGAAGCAGGTAATAGCATTGGCTGCTTAGGGAGGAATTTCCCGGCTCGTTGACAATGCGGGCCGGGAATTAGACTACTATCCATATTCACCGGGAACTACAACTGGCAGGCTTTATCTTATTGAATTAAACTAACCGAAGCACTCCTTGTTATACTAAAGAAGATACGGTTGGCGCATTGACCCATTTGTTAAAAAAGAGAGGGGAGTTGCTTGTTAGTGATCCAACTCCAAAGAACAAAAGCAAAATCAATGCAATGGGGTTCCACGGATTCTAGGACAAGCCAGCGAGATAGAGACCGGGTTCGTTCGAGAGCCCTATGAATCTCATGCTAACACAGTGAAATCTTTAGAGTTTTGCCTAATAATGGGCCTACATTCTAGAAAGCAGGCACCGCTGCAACAGAAGAAAAGAAGGTTAACCAAATCCCCACCGACTGGAAAGGATAAAAACTCTTTCTTTTTTTAATGGAAGAAAAAAACCCTTCATTAGAAAAGCAGGAATCTCTTAAAAAAAGAGAAATAGGAGAAAGAAAGGTTGGCGTTCGGACGCAACTAGTTCATCTTGAAAGAGAATATCATCTCTCTGTTTTCTTGGACTATGCTACGAAGAAAAGACTCTACATGGTTTAATAAGAAAACCTAACCTTACTAGAATTAAAGTTAGGGTTGCCTAGAATACGTTAGAAAACCTAACCACAAACGACCAAAATTAGGTAATATGGCTTTTAAGTGTGTTTTCATAGGATATTCTCTTAATAGTATAACTTATAGGTTCCTTATTCTTAATGCCTTAGAAGTTATAGAATCTGTAGACGTAGAATTGAAAATCAAACTATTGAGAATCCATTGAGATTATCTAGTCCGGATCCAACTGAGACTAATGATATCAATGATGATGAATATGCTTCTGCTCAAAACAGCAAGGAAGTGTCAGTACCAGATAATAGTACTGAACACAGGAGAAGTAAAAGAGCGAGAATAGAAAAGTATTATGGTCCTGACTTCATAACATATCTCATAGAAGGCAACAAGGACTAAGTTATTAATATGACAAGATGTGTAATGAACGTTGATGATGATCCCAAAACTTATTCTGAAGCTATGAGTTCAAGATATTCTAATTTCTGGAAGTAAGCTATCAATGATGAAATAAATTCCATATGATAAACCAAACTTATGTTTTATCTGATTTACCTCTTGGTACTAAACCTATAGGATGTAAATGGATATTCAAGAAAAAGTTGAATACAAATGGATCCATTGATAAATTTAAAGCCAGATTAGTTTTTAAGGGATATAAGAAAAGACAAGGAGTATATTATTTTGGTACATATGCTTCAGTTGCTCGCATATCTTTCATACGTTATTTAATAGCACTTGCATGTAAAGACAGCTTTTCTAAATGGAGATTTAGAAGAAAAGATATATATATGGAACAACCTGAAGGTTTCATAACCGCAAGCCAAGAAAAGAAAGCTTGTAAATTAGCCAAATATCTTTATGGCCTGAAGCAAGCTCCCATGCAATGGCATGAGAAATTTGATAAAGTTGCACTGTCATGTGGATTCATTGTTAATGATGCTAATAAATGTATTTATAGCAAATCGGATAACAACGGTTATATTATAATATGTTTATATGTTGATGACATGCTAATATTTGGTTCCTATATATCATGTGTGAATGAAATTAAGAAGTTTTAATATTCTCTATTTGATATGAAAGATCTAGGAGAGACTGATGTAATTTTAGGAATTAAAATCATTAGGAAAGCGGGGGAGTTATTACTAACCCAATCTCATTACATTGAGTAGTTCTTAAAGAAGTATGTTCATTATGATGGCAAACCAGCACCAACACCAACTCCTTTAGATCTAAGTATCAAAATAGGAAAGAACACTGGACGTACCGTATCTCAGTTGGAATATTCTAGTGCTATTGGGAGTCTTATGTATGTTATGCATTCCATTAGACCCGATATCGCACATGCTATAAGTGTATTGTGTCGATTTATGAATAACCCAGGTTTCGAACACTGGAAAGCTATTTCTAGAGTTTTAGCTTATTTGAAAGGAACCATCAACTATTATTTATCTTATAAAGGATATCATGTTGTAATAACAGGATATAGTGATGCAACCTGGAATAATGTAGAATCCAAGTCTACGACTGGATGGATATTTACATTAGGAGGCGCTGCTATGTCTTGGGCTTCCAAGAAGCAGACCTGTATATCTGATTCAACTATGTTGTCAAAGTTGATTGCATTAGCAGATGCATGTAAGGAAGTGGAATGGCTTAGGAATTTATTAATGAAAATTCCATTATGGAAGAAGCCATCTCCAGTAGTCTTGATTAACTGTCATAATCAAGCAACAATATATAATGTTTCTAATAAGACATATAATGGGAAGTCTAAGACATCAGATGGTAAGAAAGTTACTTAAAAGTGGAGTTATAACTGTTGACTACGTAAACGAAGAAAAACTTGGCTGACCCACTTACAAAAAGTCTGCCAAAGGCTATGGTTACTACAAAGTCAAAAGAAATGGGACTAAGGTCTGTGAATGAAGATTGATCATCCTCAACAGAAACCCAACTTGTGTCTTAGAGAGGATAGGCAAAGTTTAATGGGTACCAACAAGTTAAGAGAATGATTATGGAACACAAAATCAATAATCCCATAATATTTAGTGTTGGATTCTGCAAGAACAAAGGATGGATAAATATCCTTAATAAGTTTAGAAACCTTAAAAGGTGTATCGCAGAAACACCTTAAGAGACTTACCTATATGAGTATGGAAATCAGATTGTTTCCTAGGAAAGTAAGACCGCTTTCTAAAGTAGACTCATGAACTAGATTAAAGCACATGGCTATTAATGTGATGAGCAATACATAACACTCTAACTAAGGAAATCAACATGTGTGATTATTCCAGTGTTATCGTTAAGAGATACTTGGTTCAAGATTCATTCACTATAAATGTTCGATATAACTTTGAATGGTTTACACTAAGTAAAGGTTCAAATCCAAAAGATACCTTTTATTTATGTGTTGTTTCACCGGTGATGCAAAATTTGATCTTAAACTGCATAGGCTTGATCTCACTTAGTTATGTAGGAAATCACATTAGTGAATCAACAGTCCTTTAATTTTTAATTTTTGAAAATTGAGGGAGATTGCTGTGAAATTTTCAAAGTTGTTTTGGGGTATGGGGTTTGTCTTTGAAGAGGGAAGAAAAGAAAGGAAGAGAATGATGTGGGGTTAGTCCCACATTGTAGAAGATAAGAAAATGTGCCACTACTTAAGTAGCCTTCTCTTTAAGGAGTTGGGGCCTTGAGGCACCCAAATGTTTATTTTGTTGTGAGGGGGAAAGCCATACATCACTATATCACACACGCGCGTCGCTGCCGCCGTTCGTTCGACCGAACCGGGCCGGGTTTCGAGTTTTGGTCAAATAAGAAATATTTTTGACCGAAATTTTAAACAGTAACGGGCTAGGCCCATTAAGGACCCAAAATACGAATTTTGAATTAAGTCGGGCTGGCAGGAATTAGAAACGTTACCAAAACTTTGGGAGCGCGCACATTTGAATTAGAAACGCATTAAAGCGTTGCAAAACTAAAAGGGTGATACTGTTCGAATTCGAACAGAAATGATTGTTGCAAATAGCAGTCGCGACACTTGGCCAACAAACATATCCTTCCAGCGACTATAAATAGCGACGCCCAGAAGCGTTTCAAATAACATTTCTGAAATCATCTTCTTCCTCCACTCTCTGATCTGTGATGCCATTACAGTGTTTCAAGCGCTGCAATTTTGTAACGCCTCCAGGGTGTTACAAATTCCAGAAACGTTTCAGATTAGATCTTCCTGTTCTACTCTTCTTATCTATTCTATTCTTGCATCATCAGAAATATAATATCAAAGTTTTCTTGGTCAAATCAAAGTTGTACAAACTTTGAATCTGATTTCGCTGTTCCAAAGGCTTTATTGAAGCTTGAAAGTCGATAGTTCGATAACCCGTTTGTACCTGGTAGATTGAACTATTGTTTGAAAGAATCTATCATAGATCCTTAAAGTCTAAAGTATGAAAATTATTTCTCCTCCAATAGCCTTAAACCGCAAATCCTCAACATCATAAAGGGCATCAAACATAAACGGGTACATAGATAGCGTCTACGAGCTTGTTTATATGTTAAAATGTTGCGGTACATCTCATCTGAACGGACTAGGAAAATATTAGACGTTAATCCTAATCCAACACCTAAGCTATTTTCAATCTCATCTCAATAATTTTACATACAATATCTCATATCGGACGAGATCTCGAATGAGATGGAAGAAATCTAGATGTACAACTCAGACTGACATCTCAAATTTTAAATTTTCATCTCGGAACTACCTTATAGTAATACGATCATATATGATTGACATTTGAAAGCTTTTCATACTAAATGTTATCTAAATATGAACTTTAACAAAGTACTATATATAAATAAATAGGAAAAAAGACTAATTTTATTTTAATAGTTTCGGTATTGATTGAATAAATTCTACTCATTTGAATACTAAATATAAAGACTAAATAAAAAGTTTTTTTCCTCAATTATTTACGTATATTTGCATATACTTTTATTTAAAATTAAGAAAATACTGATTATAACTGGATTGAATATTAATTTTCCATTTATTTATCATTAACATATTTATAAAAGCATTAAATACTATTTGTATATGCTATTTTAGACTCATCCAATATATCTGTTATTTACTCGCTCTATCCTCACTACAATATTTTACACCTCTGTCATATTAAATCCGCTGAGCGCTTTTCCTTACGAAGCGACTATTTAGCTTCATGCTTATTCATTGGTCCATCCGAGACAAACTAATTGGTTTTGGGTTTCCACAAAGCCTCATGTAGTCGACCTCACAAAAGAACGTTTGAGGTGTTAGACCATATTGTACTCAAACAGCTATGTTAGGTATAACTTAAACCATCAAATTGTCACATAATAAATTCCAATATAATTGATTTTTACACTATCTATCCATGCTTCTTTAGACTAAAATCAACAATTTGCGCATGTGACAATACAAACACTAAAGCACCAACCAGACCAACACCCCTTTGAATTGTATTGACTTATAATACTCTAATTTTACTGCATTTTCACATGGAGAATTCCCGTATCATGTCTTCCACCTATGTAGCACTGTTGTAGAACCAGAACTGATGTGTTTTAAGTTTTAACACTGACATGAACTGCAATGCAACGTAATTATTCAAGTGAGCTACCAGTGAAGTAAGAGTTCTTCACTCCTTTGTTTAACCTATAATAATTTTGAATAAATATGGGGAAAAAAACACCAAGCCCTTCGAGCCTTGTTAAAAAAAACTGTAGGATCAACCTTGCATAGCTATAGATTTAAAAACTTTCTTTTATAGAAAATTGATCATTTTAATTCCCTTTTGCGTGATGAAAAAAAAAAGTTCTTTCATTTTTCATTAACGTGCTTTTTAGTTACAGCTAACCATCCAAAAGCAAAGTCTCTTGTGCAAAGAGAAAGATCAAATACTTTGCTTATCAACTAACATCGCTCAAAACCGACATAGGCATTATTCGGTGCTTCATTATCATCTATATCGATTGTATAAGATAATAACACTAACAGTTGTATAGATGAATAACATTCAATCTAGCATCAAGCGATCAATCACAAAAAACTACTGCTCTTTTACCGTATACTGAAAATGTCAAATCTAAACAATTATCATACAGAATTACACAAATGAAAGCTACACATAGAAGTTGAATCTAAGTGCAAGTCAAAAATGAATTTCTACATTACCAATGTGCTCTCAAAATGGATTACAAAAGCATGATTAAGTGAAATTCAATAAATATAATTACTTGCATTTAAGATTTCTGAACTTTGATACATGGCATATAGTCAAGCAGTACCCAATGCAATAATACAAATATTGAAGCATGCCAAACTTAATCTACAAAAACAAAATAAAGCAATCGAAATTTTTGTTATAAGCATAAGGTTTTTCCAGAATAAAGAGCAATAGTTACAAAGTACTTTATAAATTGAGCATTGTCTAGATCATTTGCGTTGACAATTGCCATACTATTGTTCATTAGCGCTAAGGCAGATACAAACCCTGATGAAAGTTTCTTAAAAAAAGCACTGTATAGACAAATATTCAAAAGGCCTCGATAATATACCACCAAATACAGCTGATGCACTAGATTGCACAACATCCGTTAGCTTTTCGAAAGCAACCGGAAGTTTAAGTTGTTGGACAGACACACATCGTTCCTGATAGGTTCCCCATATTTTTATCATCTTTATCAATCTTCTTGCAAATGGAAATATACCCATTATACAAAGTCTAAACAAGTTAATTTTTCATCTATTCAACGTAACTCAAATATATTATTCATATTTATTAAATAATTAAAATTATCAAATTTTCTACATTTCATATCGGTTTCTTTTCCTTTACCATTTTGTTGTAAATATTTAAATATTTCTTAGTAAAACTACTGCTGAGTATTTTCAATTAATATACCATTATTTAATAATTTTCTATTTTTAATTAAAATACGTGAGTATTATAATTTTCTCCAACATCATGATGATTGATGAACTCAACTGAATATCATAAGAAGAAACAAGATGAATATACTAGGTCCGAATCATGTTTCCTGACCATGTGAAACATGTAAAACGAGTGCCATTTCACACAAAATACATGTTACTCTAAAACAACACTTATAAGAAAAAGTAAACAAACAAACAATTATGAAATGACAGGATGTTAAAATTAAGCAAGAAACTTAACATGCACTCTTGTAACAGTAAATCATATATGCTTGCGAGGTAAGAATATAAGACCCTGTTCCGATTCATTCCACAAGATGTACATGAATAAAAACGAAATTCAGATGATTTGGGAATGGAAGAAACATTATATTCATGAGCATGAGCATGATCATGAATCTGATGGGTACAGGGATGTTTTAATCTTCTTTTTCCTTGAAGCAAAGCTGCTAGGACCTACGGCTATAGACATCCGCTTTGTCCTACATAAATGAGGGCAAATATAAACTAATAAAACAAAGATTGCTCTCCATTATTTTTAATTGTGCAAAATATTAGTTGAATTGTTTATGGCATACCTCATCGACAGCTCTGCATACTCAAGTTCATAATGTTGATCGATTTTGTTACCTGATACAAACATGACAAGCTGCCAGTTATTTAATAAATAAATTAAAAAAAAAAAAAAAAAAAAAAAAAAAAAAAAAAAACAACAACAACAACAACAACAAACAAACAAGCTGCCAGTTATCAATATATATATTTTCTGACTTTTGTCAAATGGCTGCTACCCATTAGCAGTAGTACTGCTGCAATTTGTTAGCATCAGTATTCAAATAACATACTAAACTGTCCGCTGGGAGATTAGGAGAAACATGAAAATCCAGATAATGATTATCACAACATAGAAGCAAGCAACCATGCTTGTGTTTTAAGATTGCAACTCTTACCAACCATAAGTAGGGATTCTCACTTCAACAACAACAACAACAACAACAAAAAAAAAAAAAAAAAGAAGAAGAGATGATCTGTAAAATTAACTGAACATGGGTTGTGCCCTACGCATCTTAGTTTTATCCATAGTTGTAAAAAATGCCAGGCGGATGATGGACGGTAAGCATGGACCATGAACTAATCATCTGCCAGAGTGTTAATCTAGGATAAATCGAAGCTAAACGTATTTATAAATTCACGTTTTTTTAATAAACTTTTACTATTATATTTAGTATTAACTAATCCACAGTGGGATGTCATGGACTTAAAAGTTTTGGAAGCAATAGTGGAGACAAACTTATTTGAAATAAATACTTTGATGTTTATAATGGGCATCAAACATAAATTGTCTATGAACTTGTTTATATACTTAAATGATGCAGTACTTCTAATCTAAACGGACTAGACAAATACTAAATGGTAACGCTAACACAACGCCTAAGCGGATTTCAATCGTGTCTCGTCCCGATAATTTTACATGCAATATCTCGTATCGAAGAGATATCTGATGCGATGCATGTACTCTAGATGTGCAACTCAGACTGACATCTCAAATTTTAATTTTCCATCTCAAAACTATCTCGTAGTAACATGATCATATAGGATTGACATTTGAAAGCTTTTTATGATAAATGTTATCTAAATAAGTTTAAAAAAAAAACAATATACCATATACAATTTTATTTTTTTAAATGAATGCTATATTGATAGATTTGGTATTTGGCTGTATATTTTAGCCATTTGAATATAAAATATAAGCCTGAATATAAAGAGATTTATATTTGTTTACTATTAGAAAATTAAAACACAATTAAAGTGGAATTCCTTCTTAACGGACAAAAGAAGTAAAAGAAATATGTAAATGGAAAACAAAATTTTGTATGAGATCTTAGTGCAAATTTATTCCAACTTATTCCGCTCCAATTGCAGATGTCCCTACATTGTTCTTGGTACTTGGTTCTGAATCCCTACAGTTCCAGTTGCCCCCTAGGCCCTAATGCCACATCCTTTGAAGCAACCATACTAGCATCTCTTATTGTATGGTCGTTATCTCATCCTGCATCTTCTTTATCATTCTCTACTATGATGACATAGGCAGATCAGTTAAAATTTAGGAACATCTCATTGTTGCCTCATGCTCTGGTTAGTTTCCTCGAGCTTCATATCTGGTTTTAGGCCTTCTCGTCTCCTTCAAGTCTCAGATACAAATTCTTCCAGCGTAAACACCAAAATGTTAACACAAAAATTGGATCAACATCCAGAAATCGGATGAAAACACCATTTTAATTCAAAGTAAAAAAATAGACAAGATCACACAAGATTTTTTAAGTTGTTCAACGTAATCTCCAATGTATATCCACTTTAAACTTGTTTTCTCTCCGGATTTCAACTAGTTTTCCCTATATCTAAGTTACAATGAAGTTTGGAGTGTTTGTAAAAGAGAATAGAAGTGAAGAATATACAACAGAGTTTCGGAAAAAGTAAGCAAAAAGAAGAAGGTTCCTCTTTGCTTGCATGTATGTTCATATCTACAGAGAAACAAATGGTATGGATTTAGAAGCACACTTGCATTTATGTCCCAAAGTCGGTCTGCAATAGCACCAGAAAGCATAATGCCCTTGAGTTAAAAAAATAACTCGTCGTCGAGTTAGTTCAACTAGTGTTTTTTGCAGTGTAGTCTATAGCGCATAGCGCAAGGCTTGTGCTATGCGCTATAGCGCGCGCTATTGCGTTCATTTAGAAGAAAAAAAATGTAATCAAGTATATTTTGCCTAACCGAATTTTTATGTTCTTGTTTTGTATATTTTGCGTCATATCTAAACCGTTCAAGACTCCAAATACAAGCATTACCATATTTTGTGCATGTATTAAATATTTTTTATATAAAATGTAAATGTATTATAGAAAATTTGATAAGTTCATATTGTACATTCAAAGTGATTGATGAATATAATATATGTGTGTTACAAATTTGAAATATATTCTTATAACTTGAGTTTTAATGAAATTTATTTCTATTTATCAATTATGACGATATAAAACTCTAAGAAAAAATGCATGAAAATACACATTTGTACAATGTTTAAAAAAATACTAACAAGTACTAAGAAAAAAATAAGAAAAGTTGTAAAGTGAAAATAAGATCAAATGAAAATAATATACAAAATCTGCGATAACAAGATTCGAATAAACAAAAGTTAAACGTGATTCAAGTGTACAATAACAAAACATAGAAATTATATTATGCGTCTAAATTTTTAAAACATAGTCATTAGTTTTATCTAAATCATAACCGTTAATCATTATTTAAACGATCATCAATTTCTTCTTCGTTCGACTCATACTCTACGGCATTTCCTCTGAGTCATTATAAATACAATAGCATGCTATTTTGCGCTTAATTCACTATCCAAACATTTAAAAGAGAGACAAAAACAAAATAGCGCGCTATTTAAAGCTATGCGCTATGATAAAATAGCGCGCTATTTTTGCGCTATAGGGAACCCTTGCGCTATCGTAAATACAAAGCGCAAGCACTGCGCTATGCGCTATTTGTCGCTATAGCGTGCTATAGCTTTGCTAACACAGGTTTTTTGCACTTTGAATTTTTGGTTGTTTTTCTATCTCCGCTTTAAGTTGTTCCAAGTTCTTTTTCCTTGGCTTTGAGTTGAATTCAGCGATCTTTCATTAGTGTCTGAGTTACCATGCTCTCCTCAACAATCTTCAAGAATAACTCATCTAAACCTTGAGAGTAAAGTGTGTGTGACGGCCAGGAGCAAAAAATAACTCGGTACCGAGTCGAGTACTCGACTCCTTTTTCGTGCAAATTCTTGAGTTCATCCCTTAGAACTTTTTAATCGTATTTCCAAGTCTACGAATCATTCCGTCATTGTTTTGAGCTTCTACGTTTGATCGGAATCTGCTTTTGCTTAGAAACGAGTTAACATTAAGGGTTCGGTCAGTTTACCGTTTTTAGTTGTGGGTTTTCATCCAATCAAAATGCATATACAAACAAGCATCGTCGTCCAAGTGATTAAGTCACTTCAATATGATGTAAGTAGAGCAGTCAACGGATGCTTCCGTATGCGGATAGTGCCATATCTGCATCCGCATCCGAAATTATTTTCGGATATCGAATATCTACATTCACGGATACAGACGGGCATCGAATAATTATTCGATCCGCCATCGGTTGATAAATTAAATAATATAAATAGAAAATTTTAGTTTAATAAAAGGTTTTTTTCAATATAATTGATTATTAAAATACTAAATATAAATAAATATGATGACGATAAATAGTTTTGAGCAATTAACATGTGTTTAGTGTGTAAGACTTTCAACTTAACAAAATAATAAATTAGTATATTTCACAATGCTAAAATACACATAATTTAAACTATAACTACGAAGAAAAGTGGACGGATAATTTTCGGATGCAGATGTGTCATATCTGCATCCACATCCGCTCTTTTAGATATCAGATATTCATCCGTTTTTCGGATGCCGACGGATTTCGGATTTTTCGGATATCCATTGACAGTCCAAGATGTAAGATGTCGCGAGTTCAAATCCCGCATTGCGAGACTTAACCCACTTGTCATATAGTACATTACATATTACGTAGACTTATATATAAGTACCCAAGTTTCAAAATAAAACAAAAACGCATACGTGTTTTAAAAAAACAATCAATTTGAAAAATGAAGCTAAAAAATAAAGTAGAAAACAAATTCATTTTGCTTGTCGTATTTCGAAAAACAATAAAGACGCAAAAAGCAATTCATTCTTTTCATCGCCCATTATCGTCCCAAAGTCTAATTTTTTTAATTCTCCTCTTCTCTCCTCATACTTTGTAATGCGTGTAGAAAATACAGCACAAAAAATCATAATGAAACCAAACGGTTGACATAAAAACAAGGATAGCTTGTATTTATAAAACCTGATTCTCATTTAGATCAACCTCTAATATCACCCAAATGAATGTTAAGGTGGTCAACAATCTTTTTTGGAGTTGCCATTGTACATAAGAGGGATATAAATTGGTTCAGAAATATATAGGGATATAAACTGGTTCAAAAATATACAGGTGAAACTATTAGATATTCATTCAAAAGGGTTATTAGATTGCAACCAAAATGTTCTTAGAAAGAGCACGTGACCTTTTCCATAGGCAATTGACTAGTATCATTATTATGCTTTTGGAGGCTGATAAGTTTTAGATATTACTATTAGTTGCAAGGGGAAAGATTTATAAATATACGTGATAACAGCACAAAACAGGGAATAAAAGGAAAGAAGGTGTAGGTTTACATTGAGATTAGCCTATCAACTTGCATGATACTCATAAAGGTTAGACCCATGCGAAGCAGGTTGCCGATAAAATTAAAAAATAAATAAATGAGAAGTGATCATAGAAAATAGTCACGTGTGAAGTAGATCGCTGATAAAATAAAAATAAATGAACCAAAAATGATAATAGTCCAAAAATGTGATTATTATAAGTTTATAACCCGTAAGATATAGATACATATAGCAAAGTTCCCAAAACTTGATTCATATATTTCATCGTCAAACATGGACAATGCTAAGAAGGCTTTTAATATGCTAAAGACCATATCAAAAATTACTAACTCAAGTTGTGAATGACAAGATGTTCTAAGCTAAGATTCCAAGGTCTTGGGATCAATCCCTCGAAACAACTTAAGTGCTCCACTTGAAAAAAAAAAAAAAAGTGTACTCTTATTCACAAAAAGAAAACTATATGAGAAGGAGGAAAATATTCACGACATTTGGTCATGTAAATCACCGTTGTCATCTCTTTCTAACTTATTTACCGAATTATCTTCCTAGCTTTGATCCCGTTTCATCACCTCGGCCAACTAGTTACGTTTAGTTTGCTAAGCATTGAAAGTCAAACAAATGGTCTAAGGCGAGACCCCCCCCCCAAAAAAAAAAAAAAAAAAAAAAAAGGGAAATAAAACAGAAAAAAAATCAATAACAAAATGTTGGATCAATCACATGGTGCTGCAAACTTGTTTGACTAGAACAACGGAATAAGAAAACATTATATTGCATGAACATAGTTTACCTAAGTCATTGTCATATATATCATCTTCCGAGCTTGAGCTAACTCCCCATCGGGCTTCACCTTCATCAAAATCCCAACGATCGCCAATAGGTGGCATCCAAAAATCTGACTCGTCGGAGTCACTATTCATATCTCTATACTTGGTTTTCAAACAAGCAGCTTTATCACCCACCATCATTTTACCATCCTTCGTAGCCTGAATGCAACTGCTAGGCAACTTTTTCGATACTTTGTGATTCTTTTCCAGTTTCTCTCCCTTTTCTCTTTCACCTATTTTTAATATTTGTGCACACAATTGATCATCGTTAAATTCAATCCACTGCCATGGTATTCAAAAATTTAGCAGTGGGAAAATTAAGCATTATTTAATTTGTACATAAAATATGGATATGATAACAATTTAGCAAGCACTTGCTTGCCTCAATAACAATGCTAACAATTGTCTTCTGCCTAACACATTTATCGAAGCCTCTCATGCAAAATCCTTTGGTTGTTCTTTCCCCACCACGTGTGACCCAGGGTTGGTTTAAATTAATAATAAAAAAAAAAAAAAAAAAAGACTATGTTTTGGTATGTTCTTCTAAAAAGTTAGAAACTTTTAACTGTTGGTCGTAATATAAGCTCATATCATAAGCCACACTAGCAATTAGTCTGAAATATATGTCCAGGATCATCTAAGCTTCACTGTATTGTATGTTATACTAAAAAATATAAGCCCTTCTAGTATGAACACTTAAGAAGAACTTTTAATAGAAGAACAGACCCAAAATTCTACAAATTCTAATTTCTTTTTAAAGTAACCTAAGAACATAAACACACTGAAACGCAATCTCAAAACTGATAGTACCTAATTTATTAAGAAACCTTTTGCCATTCATATGCTTCCAAATGTGTTCCTCGCTCTTATTTATACTATCTCCAGTCAACTCACATATCAACTTCATCCTAAAACCAAACAAGCACGAAATCAATAAAGAATAAAGGGATCAAAAAAAAAAAAAAAAAAAAAAAATCAAATTGATATTCTTACTTAGAAATTGGGCACTGATGAAATAATTGAAGCGGGGGTTTTTTATTGGCGACATAATAATCAATCAAAGCTACTCGACAAGCTTTGCTTTGCGAATACAAATCGCGTTCTTTCTCTTGAAGCTCGTGGCCTGTTTCGACGCATTTGAATCGATTATTGCTTAAATCTGCGAAAGTTGGAGAACCTAATAAAAAAGTTCCCTCCTTTTTGGAATTAACCATGGAGATTTAACGAACGAACTCGTAATTTGATTATTTATTTGTTTGCACGGGAGATAAATCGCAATTCAGTGTCGGAATCAATTGTGCATAATGGTCCGAAATCAATTGGAGTACACCACACCAATCGACTGAAATATGGCCCATTCAAATTACCTGGTATCCGTGGTCCAGCAAACAAATCTAGTTTTTTTTTTTTTTTGGAAAAAAACAATAAGGGCATGACTATACAGACACAAAACTAAATATAAATTAAAAAATACAGAATCTTGGCCATTGGACTATTTTCTCTTTTTATGGAGAGGTAGAATTCATGGGGTGTATTTATTGTATCATCAACTGTGTTAAAATTTTGCGTTTGAATAGACTTTCTCTAATAACAATAATAATAAAAGAAAGATTGACTTCTAAAGGGTCTATTAACCATGGAAAATTGGAACTAGATGTTCAGCAACTTTTTACAAATGATAATCTAGTTGTTTGAGATCTCTTATAGAAGTATATATATTTAATAAAATAATAATAATAATATATTTATGAATAATTGTAATACCCTTGGTTTTCCACTCGAGCAACTCCAGTGGGTTCAGGTCTTAATATTCAGGGCACTGAATATTAAGCCCTGAACAGGGTGATTTAGGCAGTGGCCTGGCGCCTATTTTATAGGCGCCAGAATCCTGGCACCTATAAAATAGGCGTTAGGATTCTGACCCTATAAACCCCCCCCCCCCCCTATCCGCCATTTTTCGTTCATTTGTTCCCTCTTCAAGCTCTCGTTTTAATTTGTTTTTAATAGAAAATTAAGTTGAAATGCCGCCACGACCCACTAAAGTTGCAAGGAGAGTTGCTGGGAAGCCGTCAGACGAGCAAGCGGGTCCATTACATAAACCTCCGGCTCCTGGAGTAACACATGATGAACTTCGTATCTTTCATGATCTTCCAGAGGGCTACCAGCACCGAGCCGATACTACATTGTCCACGATGCAGGTATAATGTAAATGTTAATGATTTCTAGTATTACACGAGTTATATCTTCGTACGCGCTAAATAGGTGTTATTGAATTGAAAAACATTGCTTATTTCGTTATGTATAGGACAAGTACATTAATTGCCGAGGTAGTTGACCGAAATGTATTACATTTTATGACGCACTTCCACCTCCTATTAAGGATAGACTACAGCACAGTCTCTTTGGTCAGTTTTTATCTATTAAACCTATTCAATCATTCGACATACCCCTGTTACAAGCACTATGTGAGCGGTGGTGGCCGACCACACATACTTTCCATTTTTCTGACTTTGAGCTTAGTATCACTCCCGTTGAATTCTATTTGCTGACTGGTATAGAGATTGGTCGTCTTGATCGTAGACCTGTTCCTTTTGATGATTTGTATGAGTCACCCTACGTGTTTTCCGTCCTCTTACCCCTTTTTGAAGCTACCAAAATTAATAGTGGTGCTGTTACGTTGACTTACCTACAGTAATACATCACTTCATATTCGAGTCGACTAGATATGGTGGATGGGGTGACTAGGGCATTTTTATTGTACTTTTTTGGGTCGACCTTTTTTTCAAACCACAAAAGTACCGTTTGGTTGGGTTATCTAGCATCGATTACTATGTTGGATCGGCTTAATACGATATATTGGGGCACAGCTATACTAGGTACTCTAAACACAGCTTTAGATTCATACGCGTTGCGAGACGTCAGAGAGATGCAGGCTTTTTGGTATATTTTGCCTATTTGGTATTATGAGTTCACGGCTAACATGCATCCATGCATGGTAGAGATGGCTGCTCAGGTAGGTGAGCAGTTCTTTCGGCGGATGAGACGGTGGGAGAGTATTCATTACGTACGTCATGCTCCATTAGGTGTACGTCATGATTTGATGGAGTCTAGAGCACAGCTTGACATGTGGAGTCGGGGAAATCTCATACGCGCTCCTTGGACCGCTCGTTTGTCACATATGACAACTGCAGGTCTTATGGTCGACGACCACCCGATGGTGATTGCATATACACTTTCTACTCGCAGGGTGGCTTTGCTCACACCTACATATATGCCCATGTGGTATTTGGGCGATAGATATGCATATCAGATCAACGAGGACTTACGTATACCAGGAGATCCGTTATCTTGTGAGGACATGTTTGGCAGATGTAGGTTGATAGGGGTCCAGTACATACAGGCCCTACGGGAGGCTGGTTGGGTTGATATTAGCCCATTCTTCATTGATGGAGATTACGATTCTTATTGGGCTAGAGTTGCTCCACGTAGACTGATATGTCCTGATTATGCCCGGGGGTTAACTCTGATCATATGGTAGCCGGTAGAGTTCAGGTACTTCAGGTTTCATTTGACCCTATTCCATCCCAGTTTTCACAGCCTCCTATGCAGATAGAGCCTGATTGTACATTCAGAGCGTAGAACATTGCGGGTACCGTTATTAATTAGCCTATAGTGTTTCCAGATCCACTCGATTTTCCTAGAATACCCTCATCCGGCTTGTACCCTCCATACCAGGTATCTTTAATACATATGTCTATCTATGTACTGTAACACCCCACATCCATTAATGTCACTCTCAAAGGGAATGCATTAACTTTTATGGAGCATTATTAGTGTATAGAACAGAATATTGGTACTTGAAAATTTTAAAACAACTTTTATTGCAGCGGAGAAATAGTTTGATTACAACAAATTCATAAACCAACAGTAAAACCAAGTACACTTAATATCCATCTTGACAAATTGTTTTCTGAGTACATAAAGTAAAAAGCATAACCCCAACACAAGTAGTAATAAAAGAGATGAGCTGAACTTTACTTTCAGCAATCCAAGCACTTCCAAAAGAGAGAGAGAAAAGGATCCAAGATCAAGCTCCACTAGGACTAGTCCCACCCTGAGAACCTAGGGGGGAGGAAGAAAAGAGGCGAAAACAAGGGGATCAGACATAAAGTCTAGCGAGTATAATAACTTTAACAATATAATTATTAAAGTAATTAGGATAAGGCATAAATTGATAAAACAAGGAATGACTATGAAACAAATGGGCATGACAAAGCAAACAAGAGGAATATTCTGGCGCTAATCTCGTTTCTAATCACTATAGGATAATTACTATATTGCACCATTACTAGTCACCCTAAAAGTTGATCCCGCCTACTGAACATAATAATGATAATGGTAGTTTTGTGTACCCTCAGTTGCCTTCATAGGTGCCGCATGCCCCTATCACCACTAGTTGTACCCACCACCCCCATTCGATCGGCTCCCTAACACGTAGATACCTGTGCCGGTCCCACAGTGGGGTGTATCACTCCCCAAAGTGGCAACCTGACACCACTAAAGATGCACGGCTTATATCTACACGATGCAACAACGTCTTACCTACCAGCCAGGGCCCACGCACGCACATGACCCCGTTGGACTTGCGTTGCCACCACTAACCCGTTTTGACCTCTTACAATCAAACCCAGTAAGCGTGTCCCGTCCTCGATCTAACTCGATCTCACAAAGATACTTAATGGGTTACTGGTTTGAAAAGGGTCCCCATACTTGACACAAGCTTTCCACATATGCTTGGTCCCCACTAGAATTTCCCACTTAACCCCTTCTTATTCATGTCTTCTTACATGTTTTCAACTTGGTTAAGTGTTTCTAATCGTATTTCACATGCCACCTAGGCCACCCACTTAATCCCCATGTCCCACCACATGTTTATCTGGTTAAGTATTACTTAATTCATTAGAACCATAATCTTATTAAGACCTCCCACATTAGACTACCGTTTGCGGTTGCTGGATTTGTCGGGCAGGTCCGTGCAGTCTTATACCACAAACGAGCCTAACCTCGTGTCTTTACAATCGTTACGCATTTAAGTTGTGCTTTTGACCTCTCACATTAGACTACCGTTTGTGGTTGCTGGATTTGCCGGGCGGGTCCAGGCAATCTTACACCACAAACAAGTATAATCTCGTGTCTTAGGCGGTTAATTATTACACATAATTATTTAACACCAAATTGGATTAGTATCGCTATTCAAATTTGTCAATAAATTCCAAATTAATTTATGTCCATAATTGTCACCTAAATTATGTCCATAAATTCCAGGTATACAAATTATACCAATTAATATCTCAAATTAACTATAAGCCTTTTTAAGCCATTTTATGCCAATTCACAATATTAATATTTAATATTGTCCCATCATCCCCACGCTATTTGTACGTTTTAATATGACATATGTTAGACTCGCAAATAGTCTAACTTATAAAAAGAAAAGCAACATCACATCTTGCATAACACATAAAATAGATCTAAGAACCATGGCATAAGTTTGCATAGCCAATAACTTGCATAGGCAATGGGTATACATAAATTTGTATAAAATATCATGGGTCTAAATATAGATCTAAACATAAAGATGTGAACTTGCACATATGGATATGGTTTTCCTATAACTTGCATATGAATTTCATTCAAACTAGCATATGATTCACATACAAAACTAGCATAGGCAATGGGCATATAGAACATAAATTTGCATAACTATGTACTACCACGGATCTAAATATAGATCTAAACATAAAGATGTGAACTTGCATATGGATCTAAACATGTAAATTAATGTCACATAAACTAGCATATGTATATACATGATTCACATATGAACTTGTATATAATCCACCTACAGACTTGCATACGATTCATAAACTAGCATATGATTTAACATCCCAAACTTGCATAAGATTCGTATACATATGATTTAACATCCCAAACTTGCATAAGATGAATCAAGTTAATCATGTACAATTTAACATATGAAATAGATCCACAATAAAAAAAACTGTCAATGACAACATCACATGGTTCAAAGTCATATTCTCATAATCCCAATTACAACTTATCACAATTAAATTAATTAATTAATTTGTGAAAGAAGTTATACTCATAAACAAAAGAACGATCTTGTTTTTCTGGGATCTGTATTCTGAAACTGAACTGCTCGCCTTTGATGTAGACTAATTGTTATTCTAATTTAGATTTAGATTTGATTTTGATTCTTGCTTCTATCTTGCTTTTGAGTTGAAAGAGAACGACGGCTACTCTAGGTTCCCCATTGACGGCATGGCGGCTCTTGGTATGAATTAGTGTAATTATGATTGAGGGGTTAGGAGTGTTTTTATATAAGTTTAATTTAATAAGAGCCGTCGGATTAACCTAGGAATAACCAGAACCATTCAGATAGCCACCTAAGCCCTAGTGACTCAACAATGACTCACTGTTCGGATCAGAACACTCCATAAATCTTTGCAGGTTTTTAGCCCGACATGGGCGCACTTGGCAGGTCCGCTAGTGCATTTTTGTACTGGCGCACATCACAAGTATGCCAATGCATTCTGGTATGTTTCCGGTTTTTCTGCCTAACTTTGTTCGTCCATATCTCCTTCATACAGTGTCCGTTTTATGCAAATTTGGACTCTATCTCAAGAAGAATTCCGAGACGAATGCAATGGCGTAACCCGTTTCCCTTAATTCTCACATTTGAAATTAATTCTTCTTTAATTCACTAATTTTAATATTTAAAATCACGGGGTGTTACATTCTCCCCTCCTTAAAGGATTTCGCCCCCGAAATCTCTAAGTTAAGGAGAATGTATATCCTAACATCCAATCATTCATCTACTCTACCATCAAACATAGACATCCATTGTCCTTACAAGATTTCTAGTGCCGTATGAACATATGCAAAAAGTGTGTGTATATGTTCCTTATCTAATGCAAAATCAGGCAGTCTACTGATTTAGTTGACCTCCTTAATGCAAATCATGATAGTGCCATGCGTCCATTATGTATGCGAAAGAATCCTAATGATACATATTATTTCTACATGCGTGCACAACCATTCATCAAAATGCAGCGTCCATATGATAACACAACCCTTATACATCCGTAAATTTAGATATGCACACACATTTATATGCAATATGAAGGTGATTGAGCCGATCCAGTGCCTAATGTGTGTGTATATGCATTCACGAGCAACCACTAGCAACCACTTGCATCCATTTGCATCCACCAAACATAACATGCCTCAAACACATGTTTGCAACCATAGGGTTCTTCCTAACTAAAGATCGAAGATGTCATCACAAAGATAATACTAAATGATAGGACAAGTATCAACAAAGCTGTAGAAAAAGGAGAAAATAAAAACATACCCTCAAAAAGGAAAGGGTACAGTGTACGCATCTTGTCTTCCATCTCCCAAGTCGCGTCTTCTTGATCATCTCCCCATTGCACCTTAACCAACTTGACCTCTTTGTTGCGTAGCTTTTTGACCTTCGATCCGAGAATGTGTATAGGAGCTCGTCTAACCATGGCATTGCGCTCTACTTCCACTTCTTTGAGCGTGCTCGGCTCCACCACTTCCCTGTATCATGTAAACACTTACGCAAATGCGAAACATGAAACATGTCATGAATACCACTGAGCTTTTGTAACAACCCGAATTTTAACAACGTGTTAAGACAAGAATCAAGGCAGAATTAAATTATAAAATCTGAATCAGGATAAACGGGCTGCTCCATTGCGTTTGTCTCGGAAAAATACGCGAAATAGAGTCCGAAATTTCGTAAATCGGAGTCCGTATGACCCAGTTAAGGCCCAACGAAGTTTCACGAAAATTCAAATCCGAAAACAGATTTGAAATTCAGCCCAAAAAGAGAGGCGGGAAAAATTCCCGCCAGACACCCAGGGTCGACACCCATGTCGACATGGGTGTCGACCCCTCCCCAGGGGGTCGACATGGGTGTCAACCCCTGTGTCGACCCCCCCCTGTAGAACCCCGACCTGGTGCACCTGCTTGTCATGTTGGTTCGGTTTTGGAGGCTTGTGACAATTTTGGATGGCTTGGATTCGATCTAGGGTTAATCCAATGGCCTAAAATGCTCCTAAACTCTATAAAAAGACCCTAACCCCCTAACTTAAATCACTCAAACTCTCTTATGCCACGAAGTGCTGCCCAAATGCCAAGTGATCATGGCCTCCATCTCCAACTCCAAGAGACTATGCATGCAAATCAGATCCGAATCGAAAGGTGCAAGCTTGCTACACCAAATCGAGGCTCGATCAACGTTGCTACGGCGATTTCATGACGGTTCTTCATCAAAGGAGTCACCTTTCATCGTCAAGACGATTCATGCGCACCCTCTAAGCCTCGCTATGTAAGTTCTAGCTACTTGTAGATTCTAACGGTGGTTCTAATGTGACATGGGATAAAATGCGATGAAACATAAGTATGCTAGCCTATGTGAACCTAACTTTGCCTCTTTTCTATGATCTATGACCTTGGGTTAAGTTTTAGCGACTTAATCATGCCACTCATGTTATGCTTAGCCTAGTTTATCTTGCAAGTTTGAATCTTTATCTATGGAATGTTAGCATGAACCTTTGGGAACCATTTGACTTGTGAAATATTGACAAAGACTTGACTTTGGGGCTTATGTATGTAAATAAACCCAAACCCCTTATGTTATCATGCATGTTTGTGGTCAAATTCCCTTATGATACTATGCATGTTTGTGGCCAAATTCCCTTATGATACTATGCATGTTTGTGGCTAAATTCCCTTATGATACTATGCATGTTTGTGGCCAAAACCCCCTTATGATGCTATGCATATTTTGAGGCCAAATTCTTTATGATACTATGCATGTTTGTGGCCAATCCCTTCTTGGCATCGTGCATGTTTTGAGGCCAATATGTAGCATAGTATCCTTACTATGTTGACTCGCTTTTACTTGGGTTGGAAACACGATTTGGGTAGGATAGACGAGCGTGATTATGACATGAAAATTTGATATGGGATTCCATGAAAATATGACACTCATGATACACCTAAATGGGGACATGACATGTGGGGTAAACATGGGACTTGAAACTAGACACGGGGGTTGTAAGTGTAATATGACACTAGACCAAACATGAAAGTGGCCAACTCGAGGTTGGGTTGAGTTTGTAGCATAAATCTACCCGGACCCGCCCGGCTTAACTAGTGGCTACAAACAATAGGATCCAATGTGAGAAGTTGATCATGTCGCGCTTAAGACCCGAGGTTAGACTAGGTTGTGGTGTAAAACTACCCGGACCCGCCCGGCTTAACTAGTAACCACAACAAGGTCTAATGTGAGAGGTTGAGAGTGCATTAATTAAATTAATGCCACATGATAAGGTTAAGTAAATTTGACTAATGACACTTAACCGATATGACACGAATGGGTAGGTTAAGTGGGACCAGGCTTGATTTCTTAATGACACTTAACCATACAAGACAATTAGGGGATGGGGTTAAGTAATTTACGCTTAACTAATCCGACTTGGTAATTAGATGGGGTTAAGTAATTTACGCTTAACTAATCCGACTTGGTAATTAGATGGGGTTAAGTAATTTACACTTAACTAATCCGACTTGGTAATTAGATGGGGTTAAGTAATTTAGATTTAACTAATCTAAACACGGTAATTAGATGGGGTTAAGTAACCTATACTTAACTAATCTAAACACGGTAATTCGATGGGGTTAACTTAAACACTTAACCAATCTAAACTTGGTAATTCAATGAGGTTAAGCAACCAATACTTAACCAACTTAACATGATAATTTAATGGGGTTAAGTAACTTATAATTAACCAATTATACATGATGATTTGATGAGGTTAAGTAACCTATACTTAACCAATCTAACATGTGGACTTGATAGGGTTAGGTCACAAGATCTTTTGAATATACTTAACCCTTGTAGTATGATTAGTGGAAGAGGTTAAGCTAACCCATACTTAACCAATCCGGCTCGATGATCTGATGCGATTTAGATAATTTATGCTTAATCAATCTAACACGATAATCTGATAGGGTTAAGACAAACCAATACTTAACCAATTTGACTTGATAGGGTTAAGTCATGCGCTTCTTGGTATACTTAACCAACTTGTAGGGATAAACCTTGAACTTAAATACTTAGCCAATCTTGACATGATTCGTAGGTGAGCTAAGTCATGAACCTGAATAACAACACTTAACCCAATAGACAAAACCATAGTGAGAGGAACTAGGTAGAAAATCGTAGTTAATCAAGGGTAACGGGGAAAAGAAGCTAAGTGGTAAACCTTAGTTAAGTATAACTAAGTAATAATTCTTAGCCAAGGACATGGGACTAGTTCATGAATGGATGAGTAACCCGATATGGTAGGTCATCGCTTAAACACACGAGGAGGAGCAAATTACCCGACTAGGATAAGGGCTCCAACGAACTGGGTGACGAAGCGGTAGCTTCGGGGGATGTGAGGGTACTCTTGGTATCCCTCTGTGAGGTGGCAGGTGGTCCATGAAACCCGGCCTCACAGAGGTTAAGGTCTGCGATAGAAGAGCCAAGAGTATGCCTTGGTTGCTATGCGAGCGACCTAAAGACTGGGATGGATTAGCGTGGAGTCGACGATACTTGATTTTGCCCTGGATAGCACGTCGCCGACTACCTACCATCTTTAGTCAATCGTGTACGAACGGAAAGGCAGAGAACTCCCAACAGACCATGTTCTTGCTATCGAGTCATGGGTGAGGTTGGCCCATAGGAAAGTGGGGCTATAGTGGGGCCGGGATGTAGTTCTCATACATGATTTCTCTTGGATTGCCTTTCAGTAGTTGAGGGAGGGGTCACGTGGGACCATAGCCACGGATACAAAAACATACCTTGATATCTGCATCAGCAGACGACTTAAAGCTCCCGACCGAGTTCCGTATTTCTTGATTTGCCCTAGCACAGAACTCGGGTGGCACATTGAGGAACATGTGCGTCTAGACATGGAAAACGATTCACGATACATACACGGGATAAAGGGCGCGGTTGACGGGTGGCATAATCCCTAGTGGCCCTAGGTGGCTTGAACTCAAACCGAGACATGGAAACGTTCATTAGGTAGCATAATCCCTAGTGGTCCTAGGTGGCATAAATCCTAAGTGAACACGCGATAGTTCATGGTAAGAAAACATAACCAGATCAAGAGTAGCAGTCCAAAATAACCTCAAGGATAAAACGGTACTACGTTGAGGTGGTATAGATTTACATGGGAAAGCCCGTACGGCCTACGGCAAAGGACTGAACTTATACATGGAAAGAAACATACGGGTTGGGAAAACCTACATATGCTATATGTTAGGTTGACATGGACCATTACATGACATTGGGCAAGAGACATTCATAGTTAACACATGACGCGGGTTGAGATACTAGCACGAGAGGTGCAGAGCAAATATACATGATAAATATCTTGGGATGGTATACATGATAGATACCATGGGATGGTATACATGATAGATACCTGGGGATAGTATACTTGATAGAAACCTGACGATGTGATACCTTGATTTATCATGACACCGTAGTTTATCATGATATCTTAGTTTATCTTGCTACAGTAGTTCAGCCTGTTATCCTGGTTTAGTTTATCTATCTTGTAGTCATCCTTATGTTTACTTTCAGTTTATGCATGTCATGTTACCTTTACCTGTTTTTATACTGGAAGTAGATAGGACTTACCAGTCTTTATGACTGATCCCGTTTTGTTTCGCCTCTTTGTCTTCCGTTTCCCCCCCCCCAGGTTTTCAGGGAGGAAACACTGTTATCTAGTTCGGACTTCTTCTGCTTGAAGGTCATCACGCATGGCTTGGACTTTTCTTGGCTATGGCTACTTTACTGTTTTACTTGGGGAATAATTTATGAAATGGTTTTATGCTTCTTTACTATTGCAAGACAGGTTTGATGTATTTTGATGTAAAAGGCTTTAGACCTTATTTTTATAAGGTAATGAAATTTGTTTTACTTCCGCTGTTTTGTATATGTTCTGTCTTGTAATATTTCTGTGCATGTTTACCTCGATAATGCTTCACCAAACCTAGTGCATTCCCTTTGTGAGTGACCCTAGTGGAGGTGGGGTGTTACAGCTTTTCTGGCAACTCTACTCTATACGCCATCTGCCCAATCCTCTCTTTAATTGGAAAGGGTCCTACGAACATCGGTGCCAACTTTCCTACTGGTCCAAAATGGACTACGTTTCTCAACGGTGACACCTTAATAAAAACTATGTCCCCAATATTGAACTCAAGATCGGTTCGTCTCTTATCAGCATATGACTTCTGTCGGTCCTGCGTCGTCTTCGTTCGCCATCGAATCAGGTATATCTTCTCCGAAGTCTCCCTAATCTTGTCGGGTCCAAGAAAAACCTTGTCCGTGGATTCCCACCAACAAGTACGTGATCGGCACGGTCGTCCATAAAGAGCCTCAAAAGGTGCCATGCCAATGCTAGCCTGAAAGATGTTATTATAGGCGAACTCCACTAATGGAAGATGTTCTTCCCATGTTCCTTCAAAATCTAGGATGCATAGCCTCAGAAGGTCTTCTAGAATCCGATTTACTCTCTCGGTCTTGCCGTTCGTCTGAGGGTGATAAGTGGTACTTAAGCATAATTGTGTTCCAACCGCCTCTTGTAAGCTTTTCCAAAATTCGCTTGTGAAAATGGGATCTCTATCGCTTACAATACTAGAGGGTATGCCGTGCAGACGAACTATCTCTCGAAGGTAAACAAATGCTAACCATGCAACGGTCCTTCTACTTTTAACGGGAATAAAATGGGCACTTTTGGTAAGTCTGTCTATAATTACCCAAATCGCTGTATTACCCTTCCTTGATCTTGGCAACCCATCTACAAAATCCATGGAAACACTTTCCCATTTCCACAGCGGAATCTCTAAAGGGTTGAGCAAACCATCGGGCTTCTTTTGCTCCGCCTTAACTTGCTGGCACATTAAGCATCTAGAAACGAACTCAGCCACGTCCTTCTTCATTCCGGTCCAAAAGAAAACTCACTTCATATCATTATACATCTTGTCACCACCGGGATGTATGGTCATCTTAGAGCGATGTGAGTCTTCAACAATTGCCTTCTTCAAGCTCTCGTCTTGTGGTATACAAAGTCTCCCATCTCTACGCAACCAGCCCCTCTCATCTATAGCATATCTATTAAGATGACTCGAAGACTCCCCTCCTATGAGCTTGCCTACTATCTCAATCAACTGTGGGTCATCCTGCTGTGCCTCTCCAGCTCGACCCAAAGGTGTAGGTTGCACCTCTAACGATGCCAACAACCCGGGTACATAATCGAAAGAGGGTCTGATGTCAAAGGTAGATATATACTCCAAACTCTGCCGCTCTATGAACAAAGGATTTAAAGTCAACTTCTTTCTACTTAACGCGTCGGCTACAACGTTACCCTTGCCAGGGGTGTATGCAATCTCAAAATCGTAGGATGCCAAAAACTCCATCCACCTCTGTTGCCTCAAGTTTAGATCTTTCTGAGAGAACAAGTACTTTAGCGTCTTATGGTCTTTATACAACTCAAACCTCTCGCCAAGCAAATAATGACGCCATGACTTAAGCGCAAAAACTATGGCAGCCAACTCTAAGTCGTGGGTAGGGTAATTTTTCTCGTGATCTTTCAACTGCCTTCCACCATAGCATATCACCCTTCCCTCTTGCATTAAAACTGCGCCAAGCCCTGTACCGCAAGCATCGGTATATAATGTGAATGGCTTACTCCCGTCTAACAAAACTAAAACTGGAGATTTCGCTAAAGCCCTCTTTAGACGTTGGAATGCATCATCACAGTCAACATCCCAAGCAAAAGTCAAGTTCTTCTTCGTTAACCGAGTGAGTGGGGCTGATATCTTTGCGAAGTCCTTAATGAACTTCCTATAATAACCAGCCAGCCCTAAAAAGCTTCTTACTTCTGTTGCGTTCTTAGGAATTTTCCAATCTTGGATTACCACCACCTTTGCGGGATCCACAACTATCCCTTCCTTAGAGACCACGTGTCCTAAGAACCTCACTTCTTTTCTCCAAAAATGGACTTGGAGAACTTAGCTTTAAGTTGACGCACTCATAGGGTCTCTAAGACTTCCCTAAGATGCAGGGCATGCTCTTCTTCATTCTTAGAGAAAATCAGGATATCGTCCACAAAGACTACCACGAACTTGTTTAGAAACTCCTTAAACACCCTACTCATTAAGTCCACAAAGTATGCGGGTGCATTCGCTATACCAAAAGGCATGATGAGCTACTCGAAGAAACCCTCACGAGTTCTAAATGCAGTTTTATCTATGTTGTCTTCAGCTACCCTTAGCTGATGAAATCCTGTAGCCAAATCCAGTTGCGAGAAAACCGAAGCACCCACCAACTGATCGAATAAATCATCTATCCTCGGCAATGGGTGTCTGCTCTTCTTTGTTAGTTTATTCAGCTCTCTATAGTCCACGCACAATCTAAGTGAACCATCAACTTTCGTAGCAAAAATGACTGGAGCACCCCACTCTGAAATACTTCTTCTTGTGAACCCCTTCTCAAGCAACTCTTTCACTTGCTTACTGAGTTCTTTTCTCTCTCGCGCCTCGGGGGTAAACCTCGAACCTCATCGAAGACGTCACAATATTCACGGACCACACGAACAGATTCCAAATCATCATTGGATGCGTCAAGGGATTCTAGGTAGCTAAGCATTACCGGACCTCTAGGGTCATAAGAAATATCGAGGGTCTTTCCACAACGAGCCAACAATCTAACTACCCTTCTTTCTCAATCTAGGATGGCACCGTATCTAGCTAGCCAATCCATGCCTAGAATCAAGCCGTAGCCCATGAAGCCAAGAACGAAGGTGTTGCATTCAAACCTAACGCCCAAGATAGACACTCTCAAATCCCAACAAATCATTGAAAGATGAGCCGAACCACCAATAGGATTTGAGACTACTATGGGATCCGTAACTAGGCTAGTATTTAGGTGCAGTGTTTCAACTAACGAAGCAGATAAAAATGAGTGTGAAGCGCCAGAGTCAAACAAAGTACGAATAGGATGATCAAACAGAAAATCTAAACTTTCAACGGAAATGTTTCTACCTCTCTCCTATCCTAGTGCCATGAGAGCATGAACCTGCCCTCTTGCATGTCCTGGTGCCATGAGATCCTGAATCTGCCCTCCATAAGTGGACCTATCCTTTGCCCTTGCCCCTGTTTCCTCGGACAGTCTTTAATTAGATGTCATGCCTCTCCACAGTGGAAGCAGCCAGTCTTCTTCTTTTTCCTACAGTCCTTGCTCAGATGGCCTGGTGCCCCACAATTAAAGCACCTTTTCTTTCCCTTGCTATTGTTATCCTTACCACCTTTCTTGTTTTGCTGTTGTGTTTTCTTTTGATCTCCTTTCTTCTCCGATGCCTTATTAGCATTAGCACCTTTCTCCTCTTCATGCATAAGCTCCATGTCAACTAATCTCTCAAAGGTAGCCCCCATCGGAATGTGGGTCATAACCAATCCGTGTAGCGGCTCATTCAAGCCTTTAACGAACCTCAGAGCCTTTTTCTCGGGTGTGTTCACCAAGTCTAAACCAAATCTCGCCAACTTATTGAACTTGTTGATGTACTCCTTTACTGACAAATTTCCTTGCTTCAATGCTAAAAACCTCTCCATATATAAATTTTCTTCTGCTCATAAGAAAAATTTCATCTTGAACCTATGCCTGAAATCCATCCATGCCTCCACTAGACGCTCTCCATCCGTGACCTCCCACTAAAACAAAGCTTCGTCCTTCATTAACAAAGAAACTAATTGGACCTTCCTTCCATCTTCTACCTCGAAGATTTCAAATAAATCTTCCACCTCCTTAAGCCAATTTCGAGCTTCAACAAACGTCTCTGATCCATGAAAAGGTCTCTCGCCCATTGCCCGAAAATCTTTGCATATCTTCGAAAAAGTATCAACGCGAGGCGGGGGGGGGGGGGGGAACGATTGCGGCTAGGGAAGGAGGAACATTTGCTGGGCCTGCGGCAGTGGCCCTAGCCTCTAGATACCTTCTAAACCAGTCTGTTATCGGTATGCCCTCAGGTATCTCAGGTTACCAAGACATGCTGAAAAAGAAAAAGGAAGAGATTCAACATGGAGAAACGAAGAAAAGATATAGGCTCTTGGGGGTTATATTTTTCTAAAAAAAACTTTTCTCTTGAAAATACTTTCCTTAAAACATATTTTTGAAAGTATTTCTTTATAAAATGCTTTTGAAAAACAGTTTTTCAAAATTCATATCTGTTCTGGTAACCTTCAGCTCTGATACCACGTTTAACACCCCACGTCAATTAATGTCACTCTCAAAGGGAATGCATTAACTTTCATGAAGCATTATTAGTGTATGGAACAGAATATAACAAGACAGATACATATATTGGTACTTGAAAAATTTAAAACAACTTTTATTGCAGCGGAGAAATAGTTTAATTACAACAACTTCATAAACTAACAGTTAAACCAAGTACAGTTAATATCCATCTTGACAAATTGTTTTCTGAGTGCATAAAGTAAAAAAGTATAACCCCAACACAAGTATCCATAAAAGAGATGAGCTGAACTTTACTTTTAGCAATCCAAGCACTTCCAAAAGAGAGAGAAAGTGATCTAAGATCAAGCTCCACTAGTACTAGTCCTACCCTGAGAACCTGCCGGGGGGGGGGGGGAAGGAAGAAAAGAGGCGAAAACAAGGGGGTCAGACATAAAGTCTGGCGAGTACAATAACTTTAACAATGTAGTTGTTAAAGTAATTAGGATAAGGCATAAATTGGTAAAACAAGGAATGACTGTGAAATAAATGGGCATGACAAAGCAAACAAGAGGAATATTATGACGTTAATCTCGTTCCTAATCACTATAGGATAATTACTATATTGCACCATTACTAGTCACCATAAAAGTTGATCCTGCATATTGAACATAATAATGATAATGGTAGTTTCGTGTACCCCTAGTTGCCTTCATAGGTGCCGCCTACCCCTATCTCCACTAGTTGCAACCACCACCCCATGCGATCGGCTCCCTAACTCATGGATACCCGTGCTGGTCCCACAGTGGGGTGTATCACTCCCCAAAGTGGTAACCCGATACCACTAAAGATGCATGGCTTATATCTACAAGATGCAACAACGTCTTACCTACTAGCCTGGGCCCACGCACACACATGACCCCATTGGACTTGCATTGCTACCGCTAAACCGTTTTGACCTCTTACAATCAAGCCCAGTAAGCGTGTCCCGTCATCTAACTTGAGCTCACAAGATACTTAATGGGTTACTGGTTTGAAAAGGGTCTCTATACTTGACACAAGCTTTCCACTTATGCCTGGTCCCCACTAGAATTTCCCACTTAAACCCTTCTTATTCATGTCTTCTTACATGTTTTCAGCTTGGTTAAGTGGTTCTAATCGTATTTCACATGCCACCCAGGCCACCCACTTAACCCCCATGTCCCACCACATGTTTATCTGGTTAAGTGTTACTTAATTCATTAGAACCATAACCTTATAAAGACCTCCCACATTAGACTACCGTTTGCGGTTACAGGATTTTCCGGGTGGGTCCGGGCAGTCTTATACCGCAAACGAGCCTAATATTTTGTCTTCACAATTGCTACACATTTAATTTGTGCCTTTGACCTCTCACATTAGACTACCGTTTGTGGTTGCTGGATTTGTCGGCGGGTCCAGGCAGTCTTGCACCACAAACGAGTCTAACCTCGTGTCTTAGGCGGTTAATTATTACACATAATTACTTAACCCCAAATTGGATTAAAATCCCTATTCAAATTTGTCAATAAATTTCAAATTAATTTATATCCATAATTGTCACCTAAATTATGTCCATAAATTCTAGGTATACAAATTATACCAATTAATGTCTCAAATTAACTACAAGCCTTTTTAAGCCATTTTATGCCAATTCACAATATTAATATTTAATATTATCCCATCGTCCCTACGCTATTCGTACGTTTTTATATGATATATGTTAGACTCGCAAATAGTCTAACTTATGAAAAGAAAAGCAACATCACATCTTGCATAACACATAAAATAGATCTAAGAACCATGACATAAGTTTGCATAGCCAATAACTTGCATAAGAAATGGGTATACATAAATTTGTATAAACTATCATGGATCTAAATATAGAACTAAACAAAAAGATGTGAACTTGCACATATGGATATGGTTTTCCTATAACTTGCATATGAATTTCATTCAAACTAGCATATGATTCACATACAAAACTAGCATAGGCAATGGGCGTATAGAACATAAATTTGCATAACTATGTACTACCACGGATCTAAATATAGATCTAAACATAAAGATGTGAACTTGCATATGGATATAAACATGTAAATTAATGTCACATAAACTAGCATATGTATATACATGATTCACATATGAAATTGTATATAATCTACCTACAGACTTGCATACGATTCATAAACTAGCATATGATTGAACATCCCAAACTTGCATAAGATTCATATACATATGATTTAACATCCCAAACTTGCATAAGATGAATCAAGTTAATCATGTACAATTTAACATATGAAATAGATCCACAATAAAAAAAACTGTCAATGACAACATCACATGATTCAAAGTCCTCATAATCCCAATTATAAATTATCATAATTAAATTAATTAATTATTTTGTGAAAGAAATTATACTCACAAACAAAAGAACGGTCTTGTTTTTCTGGGATCTATATTCTGAAACTGAATTGCTCACCTTTGATGTAGACTAATTGTTACTCTAATTTAGATTTAGATTTGATTTTGATTCTTTCTTCTATCTTGCTTTTGAGTTGAAAGAGAACGACGGCTACTCTAGGTTCCCCATTGACGGCATGGAGGCTCTTGGTATGAATTAGTGTGAATGGGGTTGAGGGTTTGGGAGTTTTTTTATAAGTTTGATTAATAAGAGCCGTCGGATTAACCTAGGAATAACCAGAACCATTCAGATAGCCACCTAAGCCTTAGTGACTCAGCAATGACTCACTGTTCGGATCAGAACACTCCAGAAATCTGTGCAGGTTTTTAGCCCGACATGGGCGCACTTGGCAGGTGCGCCAGTGAATTTTTGTACTGGCGCACTTCATAAGTGCGCCAGTTCATTCTGGTCTGTTTCCTGTTTTTCTGCCTAACTTCATTCGTCCATATCTCCTTTACATGGTGTCCATTTTATGCAAACTCGGACTCTATCCTAAGCAGTATTCCGAGACGAACGCAATGGCGAAACCCGTTTCCCTTAATTCTCACATTTGAAATTAAGTATTCTTTAATTCGTTAATTTTAATATTTAAAATCACGGGGTGTTACATGTATAGTTCTTATTTATGGTACTTTACGTAACGCTCATCACATGTCTTTGTAGTACGCATATTGGTTGGACTAGTCTAGAGCTACCCTTGGCGTTTATCGTGATATGAGTCTTGCACACATTCACACGATGCATGATATGTACCTTAGTCATACACAGATGTTGGAGTCTTAGATCGATCAGTTATCAGCTAGACTTGCCATGTATGAGCCCTTTGCACCCACCAATGTTGGGCCCAGTGGGTCTACGACTAGAGATGTTGGTGGGGACATCAGTATCGATGATATGCCGAGCCATGATGCCGATGAGTATGACGCTGCTGATGACGACGACGATGTTGATGATGATGATGATGGTGATGATGTTAGTGATGAGGATGACGACGGGGCTGACAGCGATAATATTGTTGATCATGATGGAGATGATGATGGGAGTGACGATGATGGAGGCATTCCTTTGTTGTGGTATTGATGTATTGTTAGCGGACTGTGGTTTTTTTGTATTATTAAGGGGATTGTTGTAGTTTGTCTTTATATTGTCACGTATTTTCTAGTTGTACATTCAGTGGACTGTTGGATTTATAGTTGTTTCGATGTATTATTAGCGGATTATAGTACTTCTTCAGTGGATTGTAGTATTTTCATGTATTTTCTAGTTGTACCTCTTTAGTGGATTGTAGTATTGATTTGTAGTTGTTTTTATTGTCATATGCATGATTGTTACTTGATCATGATTTTCTTGGTTCAAATTATCATAATGTTTTGGTACGACTCCATACCAAGCTAAGTTGTGCTTATAACTACTTGTATTATTTTGGATAAATGTCATTTAGTCAAAACTGGGACAATGTACATCATACAACTACGATAAATGATACATCATTATAACAAAATATAGGATACATTATCATTATAACATACAACATGAAGACTACAACATCATTATAGCTAAATATATGAAGAAGGATACAAATTCTGCATTTGACCCAACATACAATGGACAACTACGATACAATATGGCAGAATGACCGAACAATCCAGATTACTAGTACTCTTAGTTTCGAGAAGAACCGTAGCACTCATACAACATTTTTTTTTTCTTTTGTTGCAATGTTCAATCTTTCCAAGCGACCTACCTCTGCTTGCATCTCCAGTGCATACTGGACACCCCACTTAGTCAAAGGTGGATCGAATCACGAGAAAACATTGCAACGTTGCAAACCCTGTCAGTTCTGTGCATCATTGTATGCCTTGCACCCGTAAACCCGACGACCAACATTGGTTTTACTTTTAGAAACAACCACATTGCATTCCACTCCACAATAGTAAAGAACAGTCTGACCCGTAATGTTAGAGCTTGACCTATCGGGGTTCTGGCGAGCAATTACTTCCATCAACCGAGATGATGGGTTTTTTGAACTGGTCCAATTCGTGGGACAACAACATTTGGTTGCGTGGCACTAAAACGTTCAGACTCCACTTCTCCAGCTTCAAATTGTACATCCGGTTGTGTTTCGGGCATAATCTCTATATCTTCAATTGGTTGCTTATTCCTTTCATACTCATCGTACAGTTGAACCATTGTTTCATCATCGTATTCCCAACTAGACATTGTACGTAGAGAAAATGTGAATATTAGAAAATTATTGGAGAGTTCGAAATAATGAAGACATGAAGAAGATGTAGGGTCCTCTTTAATAACGCAAGTCCACTTCCAGATATATTAAAGCATTAATTGGGGCGACTTGTCAACTCATTTGTATTTTTCCGTGGCGCGTTTTTTAAGAATGATGGACAGGTAGTAAAGATTCCATGTATCATTTGTACTAGTGATGTTGACATTATTCTGAAACTAGGCCTAGCAATGATTCGTTGTCTCGTTTCTAATGTGAATGGTGACTAGACCATGTTGCTTGGTATATAACAAAGATTCGTTGTCTAGTTTGTACAGTTGGCGACGACTTTACCCTGCTACTTAGTCCTTGGTAAAGGCCGTTGTAATCATTTATAATGTTGTTAACGACTAATTAGCTTTTCTTGTAAATTAAACACTTGAGAACATACAGGACACATATACTATTTCGCCCAACGATACAATTAACAATTAGCATAAAGCCACAACAGATCATAAAGATACATCAATTACTGATACAAGATGCCAACTAAAACATCAAAGCAGGAAATGCACGAAATAGTTTGCTAAGCCAACGTCTCATTACGTTGAAACTCAAGGGTGTCTCATTACATTCAATCGCAACTGCTCAATTTCATTTTTAAAGCATCTAATCTCTTGTTCTAGTTCGTTTGCATAGGCTATTCCCCTTGGGCAAAGAGGCTCGTCTATCCATTCCCTGTAATTGCATCTAGGAGATGATGGACATTTCTGCATGCGACGACCTATTTTGTTTCTCTCTGCTCGAACAATGACTTCAACCGCATAACCGCAATAGCAACAAACCGGATAAGAGTCAACTTCCTATTCAGAAGGTGATACTCGATACACCTCTACTTCTTGTCGTGGTTGATGGATCGAGTGTTGGTACGATGGTTGAACATGGGGTAGTTGAGCTTCAGGTGGAAGTTGAACATTCCCCGGTTCGTACGGTGCTTGAGCCCGAGGTCTTAGCTGGTTTAGAAACTAGAATTCGTCTTCCATCTCCTGAAGTCTCATCTCTTCGTACACCCATTCCTCGGAGTCTGTAGCTGATGGCCACGAAGGCATTGTTGTGGAATGGGAAGAGGAGTTGGTTACAAGGTGGTTTGAGTGAGGTTAGTTAGGAGTATTTTCAGAGAGTTATATAGCTGCCCGCCACAAAATAATGTACCCGGTCAATGCTTACGTGGAAGAGTATGACCCTTTTTTTTAAACTCCTACGTGTACTGAATTGTTTAATGCACCCGAGGCCGACCCCTGCTTATTAATTTCTACATGTATTGAAATGTTTAATGCATATGAGGATGACCCATATTTTTTAACTCCTACGTGTATTGAATTGTTTAATGCACCCGGGGATGACCCCAATTTTTTAACTTCTACATATATACAAACTTGACATGGTGACAACACAACTCACAATAATTTTTTCAAAGCCTGCTATAGTTATTGAAACGACTTGACACGGAGACATATTTCATAGTCAATGTAGAAAGGAAGTACAAGAGATCACATGTAAAATAAAAGACTTAACCACAACGATATAGGGAAAACGGCTAATGTCGTAACACAAACCAACATAAATAGTATCACATACACATCTACATTGTGATAATACAAATCACAATAAAGTTTCCAAGGCCTACTACAATCATTGACAAGACTACACACTAAGACATAGTACATGAACACTGTTGAAAGACAGTACAAAACAATACATATTAAAAAAGGACTTAACCACAATTATTGAAAGATAGTACAATATAGCTAATGGTGTAACACAGACTAACATATACGCCTCTACCAATCATAACCGAAGAGCGTTAGCCAACTGTAATGAAGTTCATAAGCTTCATGGCCTATGAATTCTGTTCCATGTTCGAAAAGGTAACGCGAATCGAAAGTGGTATGATTAGCTTTGAAAATATATTCCACTTCTACCACCTCGATTATCTGGAGGTATCGGGCACAATCATCCCAGAAGGTCCTATGTTTATTACGAATCTCTTCATTAGACCTCCATGAAGGACACTTGGGGTTGTCATTGTACTTTTTTGAATCAACTGCCAGTACATTTCATGGGATACTCCCCTACCTCCTTGCAGTATTTAGTCATGCATTTCTTGGAAGTCAATATACGATTCCACAAGTATAAGTAACTCAGATTGAGACCAACTACCAATGGGCATGGATAAAGGAGGGTAACGGGGAATGAGATAATTTTTATTGTGTGAAACTAAGGACCTAAAGCACCCCTTATTTATAACCTAAGATTGGGCAATAGTTCTGTGCTTTTATTAAGAGTCACGTGTATTTAGAACGTACCATTCACATGGGTCTGTGCCATGATTAGACCGTTCACTGAATAGAAAACAGTAAGGTTACTACGCTTGAATTGACCCAACATTGAGGAGATCAACAGTAAGGATATCGTGCTTGATTTGACATAAGCCGACCCAAAATTGAATAACTAGACAATTTACAGCAATCAAACATGGCTACAGTGGCTGATTTAAGATAAGGAGAGTAAAGTCCTAACATTGACTACAGAGCCATAACATGGCTACAGTGCCCGTTCCTGTCCATTTTTCGCAAACAAACACGATTACAGTGTTTTATTTAATAAAAGAAGAGTACCGTCCTAACATTGAATACACTATTTAATTTGACATAAGGAGACCCAACATTTAATAAATAAACAATTTACAGCAATCGAACATGGCTACAGTGCCTGATTTAACATAACGATAGTAAAGTCCTAACATTAGATACAGTGCCATAACTTTTCCATATAAGAACGTGACTATCATACTTCACCTCCATAATTCAAAATTAAACTACAACTTCTCAATAAAAATGTCTGGCCATTTACTAAAAGCTATATTGTTATGCGATAGCGACTCAGAGGATGAAGCCTACGCATTAGCACATCAACAAGAAGAAGAGGAACTTACTGAGATCTACCACAAAGCTTACGGTTCATCTAGTGGACAACACGGCGGTCCAACAATGGGTCGAAGATACTTTCACCGGGATCATGCAGCGTTTCATAAAACACTGTTGAAAGATCATTTTGTTTCTGATCCGACTTATGGTCCTACGATTTTTTGCAGATGCTTTGGAATGAGTCGACCCTTATTCTAAAGAATTCTTATAAGTATTCAAGCGACTAATGTAACACCCCGTATTTTCTATGAACATTAAAGTAATGAATTAAAGAATACTTAATTTTAAAAGTGGGAATTAAGGGAAACGAATTACGCCATTGCGTTCGTCTTGGAATTCTGCTTAAGATAGAGTCCGAGTTTGCGTGAATCGGACTCCGTATGAAGAAGTTATGGAGTTCAGAAGATTTCAAGTTTAAACGGAAATTAAATATAAATAATAATTAAATTAAAAAGTAGTTCAAATTCAAAAATTCCGAGAAAAGCAGCTGGGTGGGAAATTTCCCGCCCATAGGGGTCAACTCCCCCCGGGGGGGTCGACATAGGTGTCGACCCCCCAAGAGGGGCGTTGACCCCCTTGTAGGGGTCGACCCCTTTGGCCAGATCTAGACTGTTTTGTCCAGTGACGTTTTCTGAGTCACTAGGGCTTATGTGGCGACTTCCGGTTGGCTCTGTTTGGTCTGGATGGCTCTAATTACTCCTAGGTTTATCTAACAGATCTCATTAATCTAAACTTCTATATAAACAACCCCAACCCTCAACCCTAAAACCACATAAAATTGCTCTCCGAAGTCATCATGTTGTCCATGGCCAAACTAGCGTAGCCTCCATTTTTCTCTAAATTACAAGTCAAGTTAGGAAGTCCCAAATCAAATCAAAACTAGAGAATCAATATTCTACATCAAAGGATAGATTTTTAGTTTCAGAAATCGGATCCCAGAAAACAAGATTTGTTCTTTTGTTTGTAAGTTCAGTTATTCTTTAGATTTGAACAAATAAAAGTCATGACTTGTAATGATGCAGAACTAGAACTATGCCTAATTGTAAGATAATCGTATTCTGATTCATGTAGCAATTTTGAAATTACCTATGCTTACGTGACTATTGTGATTGATATAACCTATCATGTTGTATATTAATTTGGTGATGAACCTATCATGTTGTATATTAAATTGGTGATGGGCTTACCATGTTGTATGTTAAATTGGTGACGAACCTATCACGTTGTATATTAAATTGGTGATGGACTTATCATGTTGTATGTCAAATTGGTGATGAACCTATCATGTTGTATAATAATTTGGCAATGAACCCATCATGTTGTATATAAATTTGGTGATTCCTTATGTTACGTTATATGCAAGATCATAAGCTAAGTCATGTTCATATATGCTTATATGTCTAGATCTACATGCTTAGATGTTTAGATCTATGTTAATTTGATCCAACTCAATTGCAAGTTCACATTTGCATGCCTAATTAAATTTGTGTAGTACTATGCCAAATTTATATTACACATGCTTAGTTGATTTAAACTGTTTTATGCCGTTGGCACTACTACAAAAGTGGGCATATTCGACACTATTTTTATGTGGCCGTAGATCAAAAAAGCGTTGCCGTAGGCCATTTTTTCAAATAGGCAACACCAGGGGGCGTGGCATCCGCGGCCGTTGCATTAGCCACCTAAGGCAACACTTTTGCCCATCTACGGCCACGGAAAGAAAGTGTTGCATTATAGCCATAATGCAACACTATTTGCACGTAATGCAACACTATTCAGCATTGCCTTAAGCATTAGTTAGGGCCCGGCTTCCAGTGCCGTCACGTCAGCTTTCCACGTCAGCTGTCTACGTGTCACACGACACGTCATCTCTCCATGTCAGCACTCCACGTGTCACATGCCACACCAGCTATCCACGTCAGCTGTGGGGTCCACGTGCGACGGGTAAGCAATTATATTTAATGTAATGCAACACCACTACAATATGTAATGCAACACCATTACAATGAAATGCAATATCAATAAAAGCTAACGCAACAGTAGAAGAAGGAAAATCCAACACTAATTTGATAGAAATACAATGCTTTAATTAAATATTTTGCAATACAGGTTTTGTACAAGAAACTCATCCAAAGCAATTGTTTTAATTATCCAAATATCAAAACTCAAAAATCAGCTACACCGTTTTGTTCATTGTATACAGTAAGCTCGAACTACTTCAAGAATAGGTGCACGGCATAAGGGACATTATCCTGATCCATTCCTAGCCAATTCTTTAGCGAATTCTGAACATGTACACATGTGTCCACACCTGCAAAATGTATTACTCATTTATATATATGAATCATATATATGCAGCAATCCGATTGCAATAGGAAATATATATGTACGTTAGTATGTACCTATATATGAATCATATATATGCAGCAATCCGATCTGCAAAATGTATCCCTCTTCCTTCCAGAATTAAATATGCACCTGATCAAATGATAACAAGTTATTTGATAAGTGGTGGCATCGAATGGCCATTGGCCTTCTTAGTAAAATGTTATGAACACAATTATTACAATTGACTTACTGACCATTGGCGATTGGTCACTCATGCCAGCCAACAAGTAAGCAATTTCATATGGCCATTCGTCTTTTGAGCAAAAAGTTTTCAGTTCCCATATTACTGCCACGTACAGTGTGTCACTTCATATCCTGTCAAGCTTCAGAAGCATATCGTCATCTACGTCTTCAACTCCTAAACAAAACTCCATCGTCAAAAGTTAAAAAAAAACAATGGAGGACTCTTCACTATGCATCACTGCCACTGTTCTTTCAGGACATTGGACTTACGAATTTGTGCATCTCACGCTTAGGCATACGCTGAAGCTTAATGAGGAGTGGACTATACGGGTTATACCCAAAAACTCTTTTCTAATAACATGCCCATCTTACAGTACGCGTGATCATGCGCTAATGTTGAAACTTTTTACAAAAATTGGAGGTGCTTTTTATGTGCAACAATGGTCTGCTGAAGAATTTGAGCCTGAACCAGCGTTCGAGGCAGAATCATGGGCCAGAGTTGTTGGCTTTCCCGAGTTCCTGAAGACAAATGTTCCTGCAATAAAAGAATTAATGACGCCAATGAGAAATGTGTGTGAAATTGACGACTGTCATTGGTCTCGAATTGACCATAGATCATTATACCTGAAAATGGAATTTTATGAAGGCATTGGCTTGGAGAATGTTTTTGCTGCTCGATTCGACAACAAGAAATACATCATTAGGGTTGAGCGCACCACACATACTCATCCTTTGACGAGGCCTGAAATTCTGTTTGTGAGCAATAGGGAGGAACCGGTGGTACCATTTTTTTGTGATCATAGGTAAATTTTACTTCCATCCACAGTTTCTTATAGTGAGACACAACCACACATGCACACACTCACATACATACATACAAGGTTATAATGCCCCACCCAAGATTCTGAAATAATAATACAAACTGGTGCTCTGTTAGTTGTACATAGATGTGGTTGTGTGGCTTGAATTTGAGACACTGTTATTGTATGGCTTGAATTTCCTTCAGATGTGGTTACATGTCAAATTGTTTGATAATTAATGTGTGTTACATGTCAAATTGTTTGATAATTAAGGCATATAAACTCGTAGGTGGATCACATTATTTGAGAATTGAATCATATAATATATTAGGTGGATCACAAAATGTTTACAGAAATAGAAGTTTGATCATATAATATATTAGGTGGATCACAAAATGTTTACAGAAATAGAATTAACATACCTATTGAAGTTTGATCATCCAAAGATCACTTTGCCCTCCACAACAAGAAATTCTAGTTTGGTCGCTGACTATGCTCTATCCTTAACAGCCACTCTGACATAGAATATGACTCTGACATGGACAATGACTCTGACATGGATGCTGGTGCTGATGCTGGTGTGGATGCTGGTGATGATGCTGGTGATGACTGGTGATGTTTGTGGATGTTGGTTTTATTCTGCTGGTAATGATTTTTGGCTTGAAATTTTGTGAATATTTGTGAAACTTTGTGATACTTGTGCGTGTATACTTATGATACTTGAGCTTGTATACTTGTGATACTTGTGCGTGTATACTTATGATACTTGAGCATGTGTACTTGTGCGTGTATACTTATGATACTTGAGCTTGTATACTTGTGATACTTGTGCGTGTATACTTGTGCGTGTATACTTATGATACTTGTGCGTGTATACTTGTGCGTGCATGTATACTTGTGAGTGTATATATGCATTGCGTGTATGATGTGTATTGTAATAAAACGAAAATGCTTGAGTGCCCGCTTCAGATTTTGTCAAAATCTGCGGTAAGAGGCTTAAAATTCGGATGTCACCGCAGTGCATACACACCGCAGTGCAAATTAACCTCAAGCATACAAATTAACCGCAGTGTAAGGTATGAACCTCAAGCAGTGCAAATTAACCGCAGTCCCCATTCCTTAACTAGCTCGACCTCTATAATAAACCAATGTCTTTTTCATGCCAATAGCCCGGTTCTCATGGTTTATTGCTGGGTATAATTTTCGAATAAACCTCAGCATAATCCCAAATCCCAAATCAATAATAAGCGCAACTAATTACTCATAAGCGAATGGGTTTTCCAAAATGTAACAAATGAACTAATTACTAATTACTCATAATCCAATCTATAATAAGAGCAACTAATTCACAGTGCAATACAAACTGAACCTGAGGGAAAAAAACTGGCGATGTCAGCGCCCTGAGCAATCAAAACTAGAAAGCGTTTCAAAGCTTCATCCTTTTCGGGAATAGAATTTGCTGTCGAGGAGAGGATCGATACTGACGTGAATTTAGGTTTAAATTTTTGTCAATAGTAAAAAGGGGGAAAAACGATTAGATGATAGAGAAGAAAACGATTTCATGAAGGGAGAAGATCGCGCCAAAATTTCGTCAAAAGAATGAAATGACGTGGCTGTCAATGATTGGATGATGGCTAACATTAAGATCATCAGATCCATAGATGGTTTGAACCGTTGGATTAATCTTTCATCTACGGTTGGGGTTTTTATATGTTGATAACGCGGATAGCTGAGCTGGATTATATATACGTAATGCTACGCTTTTAACTGGTGTTGCACATCAGAACACTAAAATTCCCACCGTAACAGTGCATCCACGTATAATGCAACAACATATGAATGTTGTTGCAGAAGCTCGAAGAAATCATAGCTTTCGCCACACTTTTCATGCAACGCACACAAATTAGTGTCGAATATGCCCACTTTTGTAGTAGTGTGGAATGTTACATGTCCCTTTTCTTTTTCCCTCTTTGTTTATGAGTTGGGTTAATTTGCGAGCCTAACGTTCTATGTAATTTATGCGAACGAATAACGGGGGATACGTTAGGAAAAATATTAAGGTATATGCTATTGGCATAGGTTGGCTCATAATCATGTAAATGATTAATGGCATGAAATGGTATAATTTGTATACCTAAGAATTATGGAAAAAATTTAGAAGGGTAAATGGGACATGACTTGAATTGACAACATTGGTGGATAATTTACATATAAACATAAATGTTAAATACGTAAATTAATTAAAAGATGAATATGCCTAACCCGAGGTTAGATTGAGTTATGGTGTAAGACTGCCCAGAACCACGCGACACATCCAGCAATCGTAACAATACAGATCTAATGTGAGAGGTTAGCACATTAAGCCCAAAAAGTCCGAGGTTAGATTGAGTTGCGGTGTAAGACCTCCCGGAACCGCCCGGCACATCCAGCGACCACAACAATATAGATATAATGTGAGAGGTTGGTGCTTTAATGAATGAGTTAACGCTAAGGCAGGCCAAGAATGGTAGGGTTAAGTTAATTAAGGCAACACTTAACCAATACAACATGTTAACTAAACAGATGGGTGGGGTTAGGTTAATTTGAGAACACTTAACCATTTTAACATATTGATTAGGAAACCCTTGTAACGGGGACCCATTTCAGCAGTAACCCGCATAGATGTATCATGTACCCTGAACTAGGCATGGTGGGGCATGATTACCGGGCTGATTATAAGTGGTCAAAATAATGGCGGGTGGTGCAGTAGTGTAGGTTCCAACGGAGTATGGGCGTGCACGTACTCTGGTATGGACAAATCAAGCACGATGCATTAGTAGTATACACTGTGCATCTTGAATTTGTGTTGGGTTGCCACCATAGGAATTGATACACCCTATGGTGGGACCAGCACAGGTATCTACAATCGAGCGGGGCCAAATGACAAAAGTCGTAAATGCATGCGAGTAGAAGCCGATCGATAAATTGGATCACTTTATCATGAACACATGGTGCTAGTTGAAAACAATTGTTAGTGGGTGCAGAGAAATATAAATGAGTGCGATAGTATATTCAGTTTACCTTGCCTTATTTACTATTATCTTACTTCTGGGGTATTGTCCTAGGTTTAGTTTATTCATGTCATGATCGTTTTATTTGTTTACATGCTAAATAATCACTGGACTTACCAGACTTATGTCTGGCCCGTTTTCTTTCACCTTCTTTTCTTCCGTTTCCCCCCAAGGTCTGTAGGGAGGGAATATTTCAGCTTAGTGCAGACCTTTTCAAGCTTGAAGAGAGTAGATGTATTGCTTGGATTCTCTCTTCTTGGGCTATGGCTGTGGTTACACTTTTATTGGGGATTTATGCTGCATTACTTCTGTTTTTTTGCTTCTTTATGTACTTGGAGAAATAAAACAAGACAGATGTTTTGTTGTAATAATTTAGAAGTTGGGTTTTGAGACAATGCTTGTAATGTTTTGACTGTGCCACGCTATTTATTTAATAATTTCAGTTTTCCGCTATTTATATGTCTGTCTTGTAAACTATCTGTATATTTTACCTAAAATACTTCATCAAAGTTAATGCATTCCTTTTGTGATTGACCTTAACGGAGGTGGGGTGTTCACACTTGGTAGAAGAGCAAAGGTTTACTAGATCAGGTAAAAAATTTTGAAAACTATTTTTCAAAAAGAAGTTTAAAGAAGCATTTTTAAGAAAAACGTTGTTATATCAAAAAAAAGGCATAATCCCCAAAGCCATATGCACTATCATTCTATCCTTGTTTTGAACCTTTTCTTTTCATTTCATTTCAGCATGTCTGGGGATCTTAATCTTCCTGAGGGCGTACTGGTACCTGGTCGGTTCAAAAGGTACCTGGAGGCTAGGGCAAATGACGCAGGCCCAGCAGACATTCCTCCTCCCCCAGTTGCAGTTGTTCCTCCTCTTCCTCCTTATGCAAATGCTTTCTCGAAGATATGTAGAGACTTTCGAGCCATGGGTAGAAAGAACTTTAATGGGACCGAGTCATTTGTAGAAGCAAGAAACTAGCTAACAGAAGATTTGTTCGTTATCTTTGAAGTGGATGATAGGCAGAAGATACAATTGGCTGTGTGGTTACTTAAGGACGAAGCCTCTTATTGGTGGGAAGTTACTAATGCTGAGAGACCAGTTGAAACTTGGGAGGATTTCAGAATGAGGTTTGAAATGAAGTTCCTCTCGCAAGCTGAACGAAGCGTACAGATGGAAAAGTTCTTAGCTCTCAAACAGGGAAGCCTATCAGTCAAGGAATACGTCAAACAATTCAACCAACTGGCTGGATTCGGACTGGAGCTAGTGAACGCTCCACATAAGAAGGTTCTCCGCTTCGTTAAAGGGTTGAACGAGCAACTGCATAGCCTAGCTTTGTCCCATATACGTATGGGTGCGATTTATGAGAGACTAGTGGACATGCCACTGTTAGAGGAGGAAGACAAGAATGGCAAGAAAGAGACAAAGGTGGAAGTACCTTAAGACATGAAAGTGGAGGGATCACAAAACAAGAAGATGGATACTAAGAAAGGCGGGAAGAATAACAAACCTCGTGACAAGAGGAAGTGTAATTTTTGTGGCATACCTGGACATCTGATTAAGGACTGCAGAAAGAAGAAGAGGAAGATGGGTGGTCGTTTTCAGTGCGGAGAGACAGGACACATGGCTAAGGACTGCCCAAGAAAGCAAGGGCAAGTGCAAAGGACTGGATCTACTTCTTGAGGGCAGGTTCACGCTCTCATGGCACCTCCGCAAGAACGAGGTAGAATTATTTCTGTTGAAAATTTAGTTTATCTTTTTGATCATCCTATTTGTACTCTCTTTGATTCTGGCACATCACACTCTTTTATATCTACTTCTTTAGTTGAATCACTGCACCTAGACACCAGTATAGTAGAGGATCCCTTGGTTGTTTCAAATCCAATTGGGGGTTCGACCTATATATCAATGATTTGTTTGGATTTGGAAATTTCTATACTAAGCATTGGTTTTAGATGTAATGCCTATGTTTTGGGCTTCACGGGCTATGCGTTGATTCTAGGCATGGATTGTCCAGTAATGTTACCGTCCTCGATTATGAAAAGAGAGTGGTTAGACTTATGACTCGCCTCGGTAACACTCTCGAAATCACTTGTAATCCCATGAACTCTGTTATGCTTAGTTACCTAGAATCTCTTGATGCGTCTGTTGAGAACCTGCAATCTGTTATAGTAGTCTGTGAATACTCGGATGTCTTTGAAGAGGGGAAGGGTTTACCTCTGAAGCGAGAGAAAGACTTCCGCATATACCTTGTTGATAATGCAAAACCCGTTGCTCTACCTGTTAGACACATGGCTCCAAGGGAAAGGAAAGAGCTCAGCAAGCAAGTCAAAGAGTTGCTTGAAAAAGGGTTAATAAGGCAGAGTATTTCTGAATAGGGTGCTCCAGTGGTGTTTGCAACCAAAGCAGATGGTTCACTTCACCTATACATTGACTATAGGGAGCTAAACAAGCTGAACAAGAAGAATAGCCCACTTCCAAGAATAGACGACTTGTTCGATCAGCTTGTTGGTGCATCGGCTTTCTCCCAACTGGATCTGGCTACCGGGTTTCAATAGCTAAGAGTGGCTGAGGACAACATTGATAAAACCGCATTTAGGACCCCGGATGGTTTCTTTGAATGGCTTGTCATGCCTTTTGGCTTGACAAACTCACCTGCTTATTTCGTCGACTTGATGAGTTGGGTGTTCAGGGAGTTCCTTAATAAATTGGTAGTGGTCTTCGTGGACAACATTTTGATCTTCTCAAAAAGTGAGGAAGAGCATGCTTTGCATTTAAGGGAAGTCATGGATACTCTTCGTGCACACCAGCTAAAAGCAAAATTCTCCAAATGCCATTTTTGGAGAGAAGAAGTAAGGTTTCTTGGACATGTGATGTCCAAAGAGGGGATAGCTGTGGATCCCGCGAAAGTAGCCGCGGTGCAAGATTGGAAGGTTCCCTGGAACGCAACCGAAGTACGAAGTTTTCTCGGGCTAGCAGGCTTTTATAGAAAGTTCATTAAAGATTTTGCGAAGATCTCAGCACCACTTACTAGATTGACGAAGAAGAACCTAAATTTTGCTTAGGATTTTGATTGCGATGTTGCTTTCCAACGACTGAAAAGAGCACTAACAACAACCCCGGTTCTGACATTGCCGGATGGGAATAAGATGTTTACAATGTACACAGACGCATGTAGGACAGGATTGGGCGCTGTCTTGATGCAAGAGGGCAAAGTAGTTTGTTATGGAGGAAGCCAGTTGAAGGTACATGAGAAAAACTACCCAACTCATGATTTAGTACTAGCTACCATTGTTTTCGCTCTTAAGTCATGGCGTCATTACCTAATAGGAGAAAGGTTTGAATTGTTTACTGACCATAAATCATTAAAGTACCTTTTCTCATAGAAGGATCATAACTTAAGACAACAAAGGTGGATGGAATTTCTAGCCTCATACGATTTTGAAATTTCTTATACCCCTGGCAAGGGCAATGTGGTGGCAGACGTCTTGAGTAGGAAAAAGCTGACTTTAATTCCTCTCTTTGTAGAAAGGCAAAGCTTGGAGTACATAGCAAACTTTGACTTAAGACCCTCCTTCGAATTTGTACCTGGTTTGTTAGCAACAATAGAGGTGCGGCCTACGCTTTTGGACTCAATTGGAGTCGCGCAACGTGAAGACCCTCAGCTAGTTGATGTAATGGATAAGTTAATGAGAGGCGAGACTTCTAGTCACCTCAATAGATACTCCATCGATGACAAGAGTTGGTTGAGACGGGATGGAAGACTATGCGTCCCACAAGCAAGAGATTTGGTGAAAACCATTCTCGAAGAAGCACACCATTCTAAATTGACCATACACCCAGGAGGGGACAAGATGTATAAAGACATAAAAGGGTTTTCTTTTGGAACGACATGAAGAGGGATGTAGCTAAGTTTGTCTCTAAATGCTTGATATGCTAGCAGGTCAAAGCAGAGCAGAAGAAGCCCGGTGGTCTGCTTCATCCTCTAGAGGTCCCATAGTGGAAATGGGATAGCTTTTCGATGGACTTTATTGATGGGTTGCCTAGGTCAAGAAGGGGCAATACCAGTATTTTGGTAATAGTGGACAGGCTCACTAAAAACGCTCACTTTATACCTGTTAAGAGAAGGAGGACTGCCTCATCAATTAGCATCCATTTATCCTAAAGAGGTGGTTCGACTGCATGAAATACCCTCTAGCATGGTAAGTGATCGAGATCCTATCTTTATGAGCGAGTTTTGGATGATTTTGCAGGAAACTATAGGCACATAGCTATGCTTAAGCACTGCCTATCACCATCAAACCGATGGTCAGACGGAAAGGGTGAACAGAGTATTAAAAGATCTTTTGAGATTGTGCATTCTTGATTTTGGAAGGACATGGAAGGATCATCTTCCTTTGGTGGAATCCGCATACAACAATAGCTACCAAGCCACCATAGGCATGGCACCCTTCGAGGCTTTATATGGAAGACCATGCCGATCACCAACCTGTTGGTGGGAGTCTACAGACAAGCTCGTACTTGGGCCGGACATGATTAGAGAAACTTCGAAGAAGGTGGACTTGATACGAAGACGAATGAAGACTACACAAGACAGACAGAAGTCCTACGCTGATAAAAGAAGGACCGACCTTGAGTTTGAGGTTAGAGACCGGGTTTTCCTTAAAGTATCTCCTTTGAGGAATGTCGTTCGCTTTGGGTCTACAGGAAAATTGGCACCAAGATTTGTAAGGCCATTTCCTATCATTGAGAGGATTGGGAAGATGGCTTATACAGTAGAGTTGCCCAAAAGATTGGTTGGAGTTCATAATGTTTTTCATGTCTCTCACCTACGAAAGTGCTTACATGAGTCTGCGGAAGTTGTGGAGCCAACCATACTAGAAGTAGTAGAAGTGGAACGAGAAGCGACGGCGAGGAGAGTTCCAACTCGTATCTTAGGGACAGAAGTCAAAAAGCTTCGCAACCGTGAAGTCAAGCTTGTTAAAATTCAATGGAGTGACGTTGAGGAAGACGCGACTTGGGAGACTGAGGATAAGATACGCGCAGCCTACCCTCTTCTTTTTGAGGGTACATCGTTGATCTCTTTTCCATAAGTTTATGCATGCTTATATCTATCTCTTAAGTATATCTCCTTGGTCTTATCCTTGATCTTTAGGTAGAAAACCAATGGATGTAAACATGTATTTAAAACATGTTATGATTGATGGTTGCAAGTGGTCGCAAGTGGTTGCTAATGGTTGTTAGTGGATGCACATACACACACATTAGGTACTAAATCGGCTCAGTCACTTTCATATTGCATATGCATATATGTATTTGTATATTAATTGAAACTTGATGTGCTATCATATGGATGTTGCATTTGTATGAATGATTGTGCACTCATGTAGAAAGAATGATTAGGAATAATTGCATACATAATGGACTCATGGCACTATCATGATTTGTATTAAGGAGGTCAACTGAATCAGGATGCAGATGTTCATGAAAAGCATTAGATACCTTTTAAGGACAATGGATGCCTGTGGTTAAATGGCTGAGTGGATGGATGTTGGATGGTAGGATATACATTCTTCTTGACTTGAAGATTTCAGGGACGAAATCCTTAAAGGAGGGGAGAATGTAACACCCCGTATTTTCTATGAACATTAACGTAACAAATTAAAGAATACTTAATTTTAAAAGTGAGGATTAGGGGAAAAGGGTTACGCCGTTGCGTTCGTCTCAAAATTCTGCTTAAGATAGAGTCCGAGTTTGCGTGAATCGGACTCCGTATGAAGAAGTTATGGAGTTCAGAAGATTTCAAGTTTAAACGGAAATTAAATATAAATAATAATTAAATTAAAAAGCTGTTGAAATTCAAAAATTCTAAGAGAAGCGGCTGGGCGGGAAAATTCCCACCTATAGGGGGTCGACTCCCCCCAGGGGGGTCGACATAGGTGTCGACCCCCCAAGAGGGGTGTCAACTGGGGTGACGACCCCCATGTAGGGGTCTACCCCCTCGGCCAGATCTGGACTGTTTTGTCCAGTGACGTTTTCTGAGTCACTAGGGCTTATGTGGCGACTTCTGGTTGGCTCTGTTTGGTCTAGACGGCTCTGATTACTCCCAGGTTGATCTAACGACTCTCATTAATCTAAACTTCTATATAAACAACCCCAGCCCTCAACCCTAAAAACGCATAAAATTGCTCTCTGAAGCCCATGGCCAAACTAGCGTAACCTCCATTTTTCTCTAAACTACATGTCAAGTTAGGATGTCCCAAATCAAATCAAAACTAGAGAATAAATAGTCTACATTAAAGGATAGATTTTCAGTTTCAGAAATCGGATCCCAGAAAACAAGATTTGTTCTTTTGTTTGTAAGTTCAGTTATTATTTAGATTTGAACAAATAAAAGTCATGACTTGTAATGATGTGAAACTAGAACTGTGCCTAGTTGTAAGATAATCATATTCTGATTCATGTAGCAATTCTGAAATTACCTATGCCTATGTGACTATTGTGATTGATACAACCTATCATGTTGTATATTAATTTGGTGATGAACCTATCATGTTGTATATTAAATCGGTGATGGACTTATCATGTTGTATGTTAAATTGGTGACGAACCTATCACGTTGTATATTAAATTGGTGATGGACTTATCATGTTGTATGTCAAATTGGTGATGAACCTATCATGTTGTATAATAATTTGGTAATGAACCTATCATGTTGTATACAAATTTGGTGATTCCTTATGTTATGTTATATGCAAGATCATAAGCTAAGCCATGTTCATATATGCTTATATGTCTAGATCTACATGCTTAGATGTTTAAATCTATGTTAATTTGATCCAACTCAAATGCAAGTTCACATTTACATGCCTAATTAAATTTGTGTAGTACTATGCCAAATTTATATTACACATGCTTAGTTGATTTAAACTGTTTTATGCCATTGGAATGTTACATGTCCCTTTTCTTTTTCCCTCTTTGTTTATGAGTTGGGCTAATTTGCGAGCCTAACGTTCTATGTAATTTATGCGAACGAATAACGGGGGATACGTTGGGAAAAATATTAAATTATATGCTATTGGCATAGGTTGACTCATAATCATGTAAATGATTAATGGCATGAAATGGTATAATTTGTATACCTAAGAATTATGGACAAAATTTAGAAGGGTAAATGGGACATGACTTGAGTTGACAACATTGGTGGATAATTTACATATAAACATAAATGGTAAATATGTAAATTAATTAAAAGATGAATATGCCTAACCCGAGGATAGATTGAGTTACGGTGTAAGACTGCCCGGAACCGCCCGGCACATCCACCAACCGTAACAATACAGATCTAATGTGAGAGGTTAGCACATTAAGCCCAAAAAGCCCGAGGTTAGATTGAGTTGCGGTGTAAGACTGCCCGGAACTGCCCGACACATCTAGTTACCGCAACAATATAGATCTAATGTGAGTGGTTGGTACTTTAATGAATGAATTAAAGCTAAGACAGGCCAAGAAAGGTAGGGTTAAGTTAGTTAAGGCAACACTTAACCCGTACAACATGTTAACTAAACTGATGGGTGAGGTTAGGTTAATTTGAGAACGCTTAACCATTTTAACATGTTGATTAGGAAACCCTAGTAACGGGGACCCATTTCAGCAGTAACCAACACAGATGTGTCATGGTACCCTGAACCAGGCAGGGTGGGGCACGATTACTGGGCTGATTATAAGCGGTCAAAATAACGGCGGGTGGTGCAGCAGTGTAGGTTCTGACGTAGTATGGGCTTGCACATACTCCGGCATGGACCAATCAGGCACTGGGCATCAGTAGTGTACACTGTGCATCTTGAATTTGTGTCGGGTTGCCACCATAGGAATTTATACACCCCATGGTAGGACCAACACTGGTGTCTATAATCGAGCAAGGCCGAACGACACAAGTCGTAAATGCATGCGAGTAGAAGCCGATCAATATTATCATGAACACACAGTGCTAGTTGAAAACACTTGTTAGTGGGTGCAGAGAAATAGAAATGAGTGCGATAGTATATTCAGTTTACCTTGCCTTATTTACTGTTATCTTACTTCTAGGGTATTGTCCTAGGTTCAGTTTATTCGTGACATGATCCTTTTACCTGTTTACATGCTAAATAATCACTGGACTTACCGGACTTATGTCTGGCCCGTTTTCTTTCGCCTTCTTTTCTTCCATTCCCCCCAGGTACGCAGGGAGGGAATAATTCAGATTAGTGCAGACCTTTTCAAGCTTGAAGAGAGTAAATGTATTGCTTGGATTTTGTCTTCTTGGGCTATGGCTGTGGTTACACTTTTGTTGGGGATTTATGCTGCTTTACTTCTGTTTTTTTGCTTCTTTATGTACTTAGAGAATTAAATCATGACAGATGTTTTGTTGTAATAATTTAGAAGTTGGGTTTTGAGACAATGCTTGTAATGTTTTGACTGAGCCATGCTATTTAATAAATAATTTCAGTTTTCCGCTGTTTATATGTCTGTCTTGTAAACTATCTGTGTTTTTACCTAAAATACTTCACCAAAGTTAATGCATTCCCTTTGTGAGTGACCTTAACGGAGGTGGGGTATTTACAACTAATAAGTACTTTGTTTATAAGCAGGATGCTACCAAAAACATGGTCTGACTGGACATCAGAAGATAATCGCAACTTTGAGAATGTTGGCATGTGGCGCACCCGCCGACGCTCTTGATGACGCTTATCGTATTGCAGAGAGTACTGCTTTGGAAAACCTAGATGAATTCTTCCAATCAGTGGTCGACATATATGGGGATGAATATCTTCGTTCTCCAAACGAGGCTGACGTCGCTAGGTTGCGTGAAATGCATGAAAGTAGAGGGTGGCCTGGGATGTTAGGGAGTCTAGATTGCATGCACTAGGAGTGGAAGAACTGTCCTAAAGCTTATCATGGAGCATACAACGGTTAAGAAAAAAGGTCAACCATCATCTTAGAAGCAGTTGCCTCTAATGATCTTTGGATATGGCATGCTTTTTTTGGTATGCCTGGTTCGCTTAACGACGTAAATGTTCTTGAACGATCACATTTATTCAGTGATTTGGCGCAGGGTAAATCCACCTTTGTATCATTTATGATTGGACATAAGACATACGATCACAGATACTATCTGGGAGATTGAATTTATCCTAGATGGAGCACGATTGTAAAAACTTTTGCAAATCCACGGACCCCAAAATAGAAAAAAATTTCTTCTATGCAAGCGGGTCAGCGTAAAGATGTGGAAAGAGAATTCAGTGTTCTTCAATCTAGATTCGCAATGGTTAGTAGTCCATGTAGGTTATGGAAATGGTCGAAAATGTCAAAAATTATGTTCTGATGCATAATTTTGCATAACATGATAATTGAAGATGAATGCGACATCGTTTAACCAGATTACGAATACGAAGGATCCAGACAACCCCCACAAATTTACCGAGCTTCCGATCATGAAATTGAAGGACAATCCCATATGTTTCAAGTGGATCAACATGAAATATATCGTAATTTAGCTCTGCACAACTGCCCTAAAAAAGATCTAATGGATCACATTGGGAACGCTTACTGCAACTAATAGATTATATTTCAGAGGCTATGTTTTATTACGTTTGTTTCCATTTATATTTCTGAATGTTTGTTTTATTATGAATGTTTGCTTTATCGTACGTACTACATTGAATTATTTTAATGTGGTAAGCATTATTCAATACACACAAACGGTCTAAAAGAAAATAAGTTACCATTGTTTAATTCAAACTTAAAAACAATACATAGACGAAACCAGTACAAGCAGTAAAAACTACATAAGTAAACTGCATACGCTTAGATCCAGCCCGACTATCAACAATACGCTGTTTACAATCCATCCAGTACCACATCGATAGTGGATCCATTCCGGTGACATCCTTTTACATTACTAAAGTCTCTTGTTGTTGCCGCTCCAACTCAAACCTACCGCGTTCAATCTCGGTTAACTATTTTAAGACCTCAAGTTTTTCTTCATTATTTCTTATACGTTCTTCATTTTCTTTGGCGTGCTTCTTGTGCATCTGCGCCAATCGAGAATCAAGTTAGGTTTGAATAGCATTTTTCTTCTTCGTAGCATGCTGGCCCATAGGTCTTGCATCTTCATCAAATTGGGTAGTTGCATCTTCATCCGCATTAGAGTCTCTCTGCGAAGATTCTCCTGGACTTGAAGTATAGGAATTTCGACTTGCTTTTTTCTTTTCTTTTATCTTCATTTGAACATCTCTTAAGCTCTTCGCATTGCTAGAACTACATTTCTGATGACTAATGAAAAATTCATAGCAATTAGCAAACTGGTAGTAATGCAGTTTTTTCGCACCATTTTCTCTAGGAAATAATTTCAAGAATTGGTCGTTCATCATCCGCTTCTACAAATAATAAAATAATGAATATTGGTATACTTTCGTGGTAGGTAAATAAAAAATCGACAAGCAAATTAGAGAGTTGCAAATTATTACCAATTCGGCTTCGCCACCCATTCCGCTAGGATTTGCGGTTCTTATTTTGTGAACTTGACACTCGAAGAATTGGGTTTGTCGATTAATCTTCCCAAATCGACCTGAAAGTGCAGACATTGATCTCATCCTTTCCACATGCTTTTTGTTGTAAGCAGACATAACTTTTCCCCAGAATACCTCCCCACTTTGATCATTTCCCTTGACTGAATTATTAGAAAAGTGATAGTACATTAAACAGAGATCTTTATCTTCGTCCCTGGTCCACGGCGCCGAAGAATGAAACGAGAGTGGTGGAGCAGAATGAGGAGTAAGATCTTTGACTAGTTGAGAATCGTAATCCTAAGTATTCGTATTCAGTGCATCGTTGTTGAATTAGAATGGATATGACATTACTTGCTACAAGATAAAGATTATGGTAGATTTGGAGAAGTTTATGTGTTTTGCAATGAGCTACTAATACCGATATATATATAAAAATAAAAAATATAACCGTTTATGGCCGTTGGAACTTCCATATGACCATTTATAACTGTTGTTAGTTCAAAAAAGCGACTGTTTATAGCCATTGGAAGGGTAATAGGATCAGAAATGGGGTATGGGTTCAGGCACATGTGGAAGAAGGGGGGTTCCTAGCGCCAATTTTATAGGCGCCTGATCCTGGCGCCTATAAAATAGGCGTCAGGGTTCAATTCAGGATCCTGAGCTGGATACTAAATCTTAGCCTTAATCTTAAGGCTGAATTGCACGACTGGGGCCAAATGCCTTTATTTTCAAGGCTGAATTGCAACCACAGGAGTTGCTCTTATTTGGCGTTTAGCATGAATTACCAAAATTGTTTCTCTATAAAAATTATCAAAACTACTATCATTTAAAATATGGCTTAATAATTGAAAAAAATTCATAAATTCAAAATGTTTCTTCCAATGTATTAGTCATTTAAGAATAGGATTTAACTATAAAGCTTTTTTTTTACAAATTCAACATGTTCATCTACAAATATTCAAATCGTATCATTTAATAATTTGGTTTAACAAATAAATGCTTTACTTTTCAAATTCATTTTTTTTTGTTGATAATAAAATGAATAAAAAATACACTAACAAAGGTTGAATGTTGCAAGTAAAAGTAAAAATTCAAACTAACTTCACATGATTTCAACCCAAAATATGATAAAATATTAATGTAAATTATTTTCTCTTGAATGTGTTAAACATCAAAAAAAAAAAGTGCTAACAGTGTGACATCATCGAGCATAAACTGTGTGTTAGAACGCTCGTTTATTATTGTTGGAATAATTATTTTTTCTGCCATTAGGTTCCTAAAATGCCTTTGTATGTAACTTATAAGATTATTTTTATTGCATACTAATATAAATAAGTAAAATGTAACAATCTGCATATTTCCTGATAATATATTTAAATATTTTAATTAAATATAACATCGTTAATCGAGTGTATGTTTAAAAAGCCACTTTTTGCGTATGGATCGAAACTACTTCCATTTAGTTCAAAATATCGTTTACGACTTTTAAAACTATAAACATCGATATGCTTAGAGTTGGTGAAAATTGGGATTCTGGGTAAGAGTTGGGTTAGTAAAGCTATCCCAATTCTTTTAACCTCCTAACCTCCCTTATCTCCTTCATTTATTTCAAAACACTTGAAGAAATTAAGAATGGGGAAGGGGAAATTAAAATTTGCTAAGCCTTATCTTGATCTTAAGAATCCAATTCATGATTGAAATCAAGTGCAAATCAATAGAGAAGAATGGTAAGCTCAATCTTTATCTTTTCCTATTGGAGAATGGAGGTTTAATGACAACAATATTATTTCAATCATGATTATTAATTGATTATAAAATATATACTAACATTTATATCTAGAAAAGATATGTATATATATGCAGGATTTGTATATAGGACTTAAATACTGAAGACTGTACAGTTTTAAAGTTTCAAGAGACTCAGGATTCATAAGAGATTCAAGACTCATGAGTTATCAAGCTATCAAGACATGAAGAGTTCAAGAAAAATATAGTAATAGAGTCTATTTTATATGTAAGACTCTGAATAACACTCCAGGTTCAGATTCTAATTTGTTTTTTTTATATATAAGTTTATATGAGTTTATATAGTTATATAGTTTTAAACCTTACTACTTTATAAATATGTATATATAATATATTATTATGATTTCATATGATTTTACACTTTAGAATATTCATATGATTAATTTTTGATTCAAGAATTTCCAAAATAATATATATGTTTAAACAAAATAGTTTCAAAAATAAATATACTATACATATGTCGACATACGTGAATAGCTATGTCGACATACAACTGTTAGAAATTCAATTTTCAATGGAGCTGTCTTTTCACTATTTGTAACGTTTCTGAAACGTTACAACCATTCAAATGTTATAAATAGAGGCTGATTTCAAAAAAAATTCATCATTTTTCTTCACCATCTTCTCCTCTCTTCATACTACCATTAATATTTCATATTTTCTTGATTTCTACACTTATACTTTGCTAATTTCTACTCAAATTACATCAAACTTCATCTTTTCTCAATCTCCATCTACTACTCTTTGAATTGTAGTGGTAATAAAGAGTTATAAGGTTGTTGTAATCATTTGGGAAGTGTCTAGGAAAGGGTATGTTCCTTGTAACCCTGAAATCAAGGAAAGGGAGCGGTGTTAACCCTGTAGTCGTGAAATCATGGGTGTTTGGAGCGGTGTTAACTTTGTAGCTGTGAAATCAAGGTGTTGTACTTGGATATTGATAATAATAAAACTCTACGCAATCCAGCATTGCGTGGGACTGGATGTAGGAGTAATCCGAACTAGTATAAAATCCAATGTGTTATTTCCTTTTCTGCATTTTATATTTATCGGTTTCTGTGTTTGTGTTTGATTTTGTGTCTGTGATCGTCTCTGGTGTGTAATTCATATAGTAGATCATTTAGTTTAAGATTTTCATAAATTCTTCGTAAACACAATTCACCCCCTCCCTCTAGTGTTTGTTTCGCCTTAAGATCCGCAATCCCTAGCAATTGGTATCATAGCATAGGTGTAACAATACAGAAAGTTTAGAACCAATTTAATATCGATTTCTCTTAAGAAATAGCAGTTTCTTAAGGAAATAGTAACTAACAAACTCGGATTTCGATGAAATCAGGTAACCAACCAAGTTACGTCAAAAAAAGCATCCATTAGATATGTTAAATTCATAAAAGATTCAAAATTTGAACTAAAAACGGACGATTTTGAGGATATCTAGAGAACGTAATATCGCTAGATAGTGAGACCACCTCCATTGGATCCGGAATAGTGTATTTTAGTACTCAGGCCAGTTTCATGTAAAATGACATCCGTATGTGGATAAGGAAAAAATGAAAGGCCAAAATTTGAACTAAATTTTGACGATAATTGGAATTTGGTAGTCCTAACGGCAAAACTGGAACCTGAGATCTACCCAGAAAATTTTAGAACATAGCATATTAGCTATGTATGAAGTCTGGAAAAATCTCGTATTGGATATAGAAAGTTATGAAGAAAACAAAATTGAAATAAATTATTTGAAAATCCAAACGAACTCCAATTTTGGATTTGAACTTATAGGATTGAAGTACGTTAAAAACTGGACAATATGGTTGAAGAATTTCTGAAAACCGTTATCGTTTACTCTTCCGATTCGAGGCTAGAAGGTGCTTGAGAAAGCACACTTTACTATTCATAAATGGATAAACATGAAACTCAAGGTTTAATCCTAGCCACACATTTGCTACCCTTGGATTCAAGACACATAAGCAATCCACACCCTTTTCACCTTTATAAATACCCACCACCCTTAGCTTCTTTACCATCTCAATCCCTTTCTTCTCTTGAAAATCTTCTTCTTCCTCCCTCTCCCTTAAGCTCATGGCAATGGCCGAAAATCATTAATATAAAAAATAAAAAAATAAATCAAAGGAAAAGGAAGAAAAAAAGAAAGGAGGGCAACACTAGAAGCCAGGGACCCTTAGGCAAAAGCTTGGACTTCACCGGGTGAGAACCTTTAAAGAGTTTTATTGCTTGATTTAATGATTTACATGTATGATTTTTGTTATGATAGATGATGGTTGTGTAGTTTAGAACAAACAAACAATTAAGCATTAATGTTATTATTTAATTATGTTAATATTGTTTGCTATGAATGTTTATAATGGTTGTTGTTTCGCACACACCATGACGCATCAATTATGGTATTACATTGGTGATTGGCAAATCTCCTTCGTAATTAGAAGCAATATTTTTGGAAGTTGAAGGATAATAATTTATGATAAAGTCTCTTTAAATGAATAAATAAATACCGGAACATTCAAGGATGACAGAGGGGATAGTGTCTAGGCTTGGGTTTGGAAAATATAGTCTCCTGCTCTCCGTGGCTATCTCTAACTGATTCGACGGATGGGATGTTCAATTAAAATTCTGACTTAAAATTATTTGAATTTAGAAATAAATTGGGATTTAATTTATTAGTGAAAAATAAAAGTTGAGTTCTAAACCTAAATGATTTGGAAAGTCAATTTAAATGATTTATATAAGTATATAATGGTTTTCCAAGGTATTTTAAATTATCCCAGAATTGCAATCAAATTAGTGTTTGTCGCAGAAGGACAATTCACGTATTTTAATTACAAACATTAAATGCTTATAACTTTTGCAATTTAAATCGGATTTCCACGAAACAAAGTACGTTTGATTCCTATTTACAAGAGCTTTCAAATGAGTGAAAGCAGATTTTAATTTCGAGTTATAATTTTTAAGTTATATTTAAAACATTTTTGAAAAGTTCGTTGTAAGAGCAGTCGTCGGCCGTAACTACAAACATCTATTTTAAATGTTTTAAAAATATGATTTTTTTTGTTAAATTAGTATAAATTATGTAAATGTGTTTTGAATTGTAAAGTTTAAGTTTTTGCTAAGATAAACGATATTTTGATCAAAGTAGTTAAGATAACGGTTTTGTAATGCTTGTGTACCACCTTTGAAACACTATAGTAACACTTTCTTTGAAAGCAGTCTATTTTGAAGTTTAACCCGCGAAGTGTTTTCCTAACTAAAAGTAAATGACCAGGGGGAAAATATGGATTACGTTAAAGATAATTTGAGAATGGGTTTAAAGAAGTTTAATTAACAAATCCAAGGCGGAAGAAGATTAGATGAAAGCCAGTGTGTTCCGTAATTGTATTATTAAAATTGTGCTAATTATTTGAAAAGGCTGGGTTTTTACCCATTCCAAATAATCATACGACGTGATGCTGATGTCAAGATATCGATGACGATTGTAGAAAACCCATATTTCTTCACATCGGATGGATGGCCTGTAGATGCCTTGGGTGACGACCCATATGAGGTTAAGGTGACGGCATAATCTGACCGTACATGAAGCGATTTTATTTGCAAGGGCTTGCACTCCCAGGCGGGGACGTGGAATCAAGTGCCGTCGGTTTCGCTTCTATTCCCGGAATGGACTTGTTGATGGATTTCGTGTCTGACACTGTATTTTGTAAAATATAGACTGACATTTACTAAACAAACTTCTATTTGGTGGCGGAGAATTTATTCTCTAGCTTAACGCCCTTTTTCGAGACGTACGAGCTCAAAGGTTGTATGTTGGTGAATAGCGGTTTGCGTTTTAAATAATGACAGTGTGGCATGATAAGTGGAAATGATCAAGGCTTTTGTTGAAAAGCAGGTCCTTGTGGTTGAAGATCGAAGCATGGCTTAAATGCGTAGCTTTGTGTATGACGTGACCTCACGGACCTCACAACCTGGAATGAGCCAAAGCAGGATTATAGACCGTAGGGGTAGGGACTTAACGTTCCATCTAGCAAAAGTTAACACCATGGTCTGGATCCCAGGCATTTACTTATGTGGTCTGTTGGATGAGGCACCTCAGACTAGGTCAATATACCTAGATGACAGTCTACACACAGACCGAGGGTCGTTATGTTCAGGCTGTTACTTTAATCGACGAAGTAGTGTGGACCGATCCTGCCGCTATGAAGGAGCCAGATGGGATCCTGAAACCTAGCCGGGGGTTCCAAATCAGGATGGGAAGATTCTTAGCCCAAGCTCTTAGATGAAAATCCAACTTCCAATACGAAACCCTTTACGATTTTCAGTTGTTTACCTATATTGCCAACATAGTGGGATGAGGCACTATGCGAGCTAAGATTTATAAATTTATTTTCAAAAGGATTTTTCCACACCCTAGACATTATTATAATATCAAATGGTTTGGTTTTAAAACTATATCAAGCATGTTTTGCGAATATAAGGGAAACCCCTATCTTCTGGTGCACGCTTGCATTGTGTGATGAGACTTGGGGCTTATAATCATTCATTTTCCTAAAGTCATGTTTTTAAATCTGTTTTATGGTTGTTATAGTTAGTCATGGTTACTATATTTGCGCACGTATCCTTGGAAGGAAACCCGTTCCGCGACATTCGGCGTGGTCCCGAGATACCTTATTCAAAATAAGGCTAAGTATAAGATTAGTTAATAAAGTTTTCACACACCAATTCCATGATTGACTCGATGTTGTTTTTCCTTTGCAACCTCGGGTGCCCACTTTTTCCATATGGGCAGGTTGATTAGCAGGTTACATAGTTATCATTGTGGGTTAGCTAACTAGTGCTTTTTGGTTTGGCGTTAGAGCTGGACTTGAATTGCTCTGGATCTACTATAGAAGACTCCGGTGGTTGGGCCTACCTCTATCCTTTATCTTCATCATACATGTACATTATGTTTGTAATTCCGTTGCACAGTGACGTAATATATGGATCCTTGGGATATGTAACTCTAATGTAATATATGTTATGTTGTTGTTATTACTATGCATTATGTCCTGAAACGTCTCTTGCCCTTGAGTAGGTGCGGGTCGTTACATTTTCTATCAAAGCGAGGTTATGACCTTAGTTCTGGGACATAACGTATAATTACTCATCAGAGATAGAATTAGTAGTATTATGGGATGAGTAACTCATTAGAGATAGGATTAGAAATAGACTAGAATGAGGGCAACATTCCTTTGATAATCATCTTTCTACTCGTTTCAGATTTCATTTGCTCATTCCTGCTTCTTATTACATCTATAGCCTAACTCTTTTCCTTACTATGCAGATATAGTAGGAAAATGAGTAGTAGAAGAGTAGAAAGACCCGCAAGAGGCAGGGGAAGGAGTAATGGTACTGCCCACGATCAGAACCCAATCAAGAATCAAGCAGCAGCAATAATAAATCCACCTCGGCCCGATCAAGATCTGGATGTTATCGCTAAGAGGTATAAGAATTTAGGTGGGAAGCCATTTACCGGAAAAGAAACCTTACTTGAAGCCCAGGCACGACTTAGGGATTACAATAAGATATTTAGAGGCTTGAATCTATGCGATGAAAGGAAGTGATGTTTAGCTTCATGGTTACTGAAGGAGGAACGAGAATGAAGGTAACTTCTCTTGGGATCAGTTTCTGAGGGTGTTTGAGAGTAGGTTCATACCTACTGAAGGAATCAGCTGACTTTACCAAGAATTCTCCAATTTATGGCAGGGTGAGAAGTCCGTGGAAGAGTACTTGAATAGATTTAATGAACTTTCTCGATTCGCCCCTGAGTTGGTTCAAAATCCAAAAAGAAATAATGAAAGGTTTATTCTGGGTTTACATCTAAGGTACCAAAACCGAATGACGAGTCATATCATGCTTCCATTCATTGAGATGGTGGATTTTGCTTATAGATATGAATACAATGATCATCTAAATGCTGCTGAAAGCAAAGGTCAATCAAAGAAAAATTCAGTCCAAAAGAGAAATCGGGATGAAGAAAAGTCTGAAACTGGTAATGAAGCTAAGAAGAAAAAGGGAGCTTGTTTTAACTGTGGAAATTTTGGGCATTGTAAACAGGAGTGTAAGGCTCTGAAGAAAGCTGAGCAAGGTCAGGAAGGTAGGAAGAATGAAAGCAAGTCAAAGGATGACAAATTGAAGAATGTCAAATGTTATAACTGTGGTCAGAAGGACATTATTCAACACATTGTACAGCTCCTAAGAATCAGAAGAAGGACGGGCCTGGGACCTGCTATCAGTGCCATCAGCCAGGCCATCTAGTTAAAGATTGTCCATTGCAGAGGAAGGCTGCAGCAGCTAATGTGTACAACTTGGAGGCAGCTCCAGTCTTTGTGCCGGAGAAGCGGGGCGAAGATGTTCTTGAAGGTACGCTTAATATTAAGAACATTCCAGCAAAAGTTTTGTTTGACACTGGCGCTTCTCGTAGTTTCTTATCACTACAAATAATGGAAAGACTAAAGTTAAAATGTAAAACCATTGAAAATCCGATATGGGTTAGAAATCCAATAGGGGGTTCAATTAATCTTTCTCTGCTTTATACAATACACATCTCCTATTCTCGCTATCAGTTTTCCCTAATAATGGTTGTTTTGGATTTTACGGAGTTCGATGCCATTCTCGGGTTAGATTGGTTGATTAAAAATGAAGCGACTCATGATTGTAAGAAAAGGATAGTTAGAGTGAAAACTAAACTCGGAAACTTTATAGAAATACCCTACGAAGGCCAGACTCAAAATAAAGATAAGTTTTGGTATTCTCTAGATGTTTATTTCACCCCTATTGAGGACATTCCAGTAGTCGATAAGTGTGCTGATGTGTTTGGAGAAGTAATTAAACTTCCTCCGGAGGGAGATAGATTTTCGAATAGAATTAGTTTCGAACACAAAGCTAGTAGTTCACCCTATTCGTAGGATGGCACGAAAGGAAAGAGAGGAGTTGGAAAATCAAACTAAGCAGTTGTTATGAAAGGGTTTGATTAAGCCTAGTTTTTCATGATAGGGAGCAACAGTAGTGTTTGTTCCAAAGTCTGATGGTACACTCAGGTTGTGTATGGATTATCATGATCTGAACAAACAAACTGTGAAGAATAATTGTCCTCTCCCCCTATCGATGATCTACTTGATAAGTTGAATGGGGATTAGGTCTTCTCTAAAATGGATCTAGCTACGGGATTCCATCAGTTAAGAGTTGCAGAAGAATGCATCCATCTTACGGCTTTTAGAGGGCCAAATATGTTTTACGAATGGCTAGTGATGCCCTTTGGACTGTGCAACGCTTCAGCATATTATTTGGATTTGACGAATAGATTCTTCCGAGAGGTATATAATAAGTTTGCGTTAATTTTTATTGATGACATCCTTATCTACTCTAAGTTGTAAAAAGAACATGCAGAGCATTTGGAAGTCGTTCTGGAGATTTTAAGAAAGAACGAGCTGAAGGCTAAATTTGCTAAGTGCCATTTCTGGAGAAGTGAAGTGATGTTTCTTGGGCATGTAGTGACGAGAGAAGGAATCTCAGTGTATCCAAACAAAATCTTTGCGATTCAAGAATGGAAGCAGCCCAAGACAATAACTGAGGTTAGAAGCTTTCTCGGATTAGTTGGCTACTATCGGAAATTCATTAAGGATTTCTCAAAAATAGCTAGCCCTCTGACAAAGCTGACCAAGAAGGATACCAAATTCATTTGGACTCCCCAATGCGAAGAATCGTTCCAAGAGTTAAAGGAGAAATTGGTCTCTGCCCCAGTTTTGACGATTATTGATGGTAATCAAGATTTGAGTGTCTATACTGATGCTTCAAGAAATGGTCTGGGAGCAGTATTAGTGCAAAGAAGGAAAGTGGCAGCTTATGCAAGCAGGCAACTAAACCACATGAGAAGAATTATGTGACTCATGATCTAGAGTTATTTGCAGTTGTGTTTGCGCTAAAGATTTTGAGGCACTACCTTTTGGGCGAAAAGTTCGAACTTTATTCAGATCGCAAGTCGTTAAAATATTTATTCACCCAAAAGGATCTAAACATAAGATAGAAGAGGTAGCTGGAGTTTTTAGCAGCCTATGACCTGGATATTTTATATACTCCAGGTAAAGTCAACGTGGTGGCAGACGCCCTCAGCAGGAAGCATGCAATAGTTGCTAATTGATTATCACTCCTCTCTAATTCAGAAGATTTTTGACCAGCAGAAGGATGACGAGTTCGTCCATAAGATGCACAGGAGAATCAAAGAAGGTGAAATTACAGACTTTGAAGTAGATGAAAAAGAAGTTCTGAGACTGAAAGGACGGATTTGTGTTCCAAACAATCCAGAGCTTAAAAGAGAAGTTATGGATGAATGCCATAAGTCAAAGATTAGCATCTATCCTGGGGTCCACAAGATGTACAAAGATCTTAAACGAACATTCCGGTGGATGGCTATGAAAAGGGATATTTCCATATATGGTAGCAACTGCCAAACTTGTCAACAAGTGAAGAGTAATTAGCAGAAGGTTGCAAGATTATTACAGCCATTAGAGATTCCCAAATGGAAATGGGATCAGGTTTCCATGGACTTTATAGACGACTTGCCTTGAACCCACAAGGGAAATGAAGCTATATGGGTGATATTAGATCGATTGACCAAGTGTGCACATTTTATTCCAGTCAGAGAAAACTGGACAGCGGACAGCTTGGCCCAATTGTATGTTAAATAAACAGTCATATTTCATGATGTGCCTAGCAATATTGTAAGCGACAGGGATCTAGTTTTCACAAGAAAAATCTGGGAGGCATTTCAAACTGCGTTGGGAACAAAGCTAAATCTCAGTATCCATACCATCCACAAACGGATGGGAAAACAGAAAGGATGAATAGTTTTCTCGAAGATTTTCTCCGAGCCTGTATTCTGGACTTTGGAGGCTCTTGGGAAGACAACCTGCATCTGGTGGAGTTTTCTTATAATAATAGTTATCAGGTTAGTATCGGTATGTCCCCATTTGAGGCATTGTATGGTAGACTATGCAGATCTCCTTCAGGTTGGATTGAATCCAGGGATCGCTTAGTTCTGAGTCCGGATATGATTAGAGAAGCATCTGATAAGGTAGATTTCATAAAGAAGAAGATGAAAACGGCCCAGAGCAGACAAAAGAGTTATGCAGACACTATGCCATAGATTGCATACGGCAACCCCAGAGAAGTGATGCAGGAAGTGCAAAAAAAGTTGATATATGCCAAAAATGATCGGTGGAAACAATTTTTTGGGGTTGCCTTTTGCCGCGTTGCCTTAGAGTCAAAGGCAACGTCTTTGCTATTCTAAGGTAACATCGCTACAGGTGTTGCTACCAGTACTAAATTTACATAAATGTGGGGCCCACTAAATTTTGAATCCCGAGTTAACGGAATCCTATTGTGCCACTAAAATCTGTAGCCGGGTTCACAAAATCCTGTTGTGTGGCCCACATGCATTGATTTATGGCAACATTATATCATAGCTATGGTAACATTTAACATTACATACTACAACATTATTTCATAGCTATTGCATCATTATATAACATACTGCAACATAATAGTAGTTAGCATCACACACTGAAATTAATAAACAACTTTTCATTTCAAATTAACCAGTAACACAGTCAACTATAGAATAACAAAAAATATCCAATAAATTCAGTTTTATAGAGTACTTACAAACACAGTCAGTACTAAATTCATGTTTACATCAAATAAAACAGTTTCAAATTAATAAAGCGCGAGCTTCTAGTGCATTCAGTACCTCTACTGCCTCCTTTACCTGCAAAATAAAACAGTTTCAAAAGTCATGCATTTCAGCAAAAGCCTTTAGTACAACTAATGCATTTCAGCACAACCAAAGTCATGCAATGCCTCGGCTATAAACTGATGCAATGCCTCGTTTACATTGCAACACAAAATGGAAGACATGCATGCCTCAGTTGCATTTTAGCACAAGCTATGGCCATAATATAACTGACTTGAACTTCAGCACAAAGACATTTTAGCACAAATTATGGCCAGAGTTGGTTTTCAGCACAGAGTTGCATTTCACAATCTACGACTGAGTTGCAAATTGATGCAATGACTCAGCACGTTCAAAGCACGAACGATATCAAGGAATTCAATAGTATGCTTTAGGTACAAAAATTTATACATGCCATGACTCATTCAAGTCCAAACTCAACCATTGCATCAATTACGAACAGACACGATCATTATTGGTTGAAGAGAAAATAAAATTCTTAAAATTCTGTAGTTCATTACTAAAGCATCAGTTTTGTACATGATCAGTTACATGCCAGCATTGAACTACATAATTGTAAGTATTAGACTGATGCTTCAGCAAGCGGAAATTGTAAGAATTCTGAAGCATACTTCTAGCCAACCATAAAAATAAGCAAAAATACATATAAGCAGCGTGTAACAACCCAGAAAATCTGAACCAATTAAACTTTTTAAATTGGCTAAAATAATGGATTTTAAATATTTAAAATAAATATTTTAGCTAATGGCAATGAAAAGTTAGTTGAATCGACAATTGCAAACGAATATAATCAATTATAATTATAAACAAGGCCCGAAATGGCGCTGCAGTTTCAAAAATTGGATTCAAACTTTGTCGGACTGTACCGGGTGCAGAACAATCCGGATTTGAGTGAAACCAAAAATATTTAAATCTGTTAGTGAATACCTTTCTAACGAATCTGAAAAATCGAATTTTCATAGCGGAAAGCAAAAGTTATGACCGAATGAATTTTCAGAACGGTCGCTATGGAATTTATATAGCCCGTGAAAATGGCCATTTTGCATACGACCTCGGAATTCGACGAAACGACTTTTGTTGGATCCGGGATGTGAAGTTATAGCTAGGTTTCAAATTTCATAATTTTTGAAGCTAATATGTGAGCGTGGCAAAGGAAAATGTGTTTTGGTCAATTATAGTTAAATTGGATCGACCAAAAATGGGCCTTTTTGCAAACAGTCTCAGAATTCGACGAAACTAGTTTTGTTGGGACCGTATCATCAAAACATAGCTAGATTTATTTTTCTGGAATTTTTCGAATCAATTTGTGGCCCTGGCAAATTGAAATACACGTTCAAATTAAATATTGAATGTTTTATATTTTGATTTGAATGGAAACTGACTGAAACATTCGAATGGGCCTTCGAAACATATCCCATTGTGTTCGGAATGGGGGTAAAACGCTAGGGACGACAGTCGTTGGGTTTGAATTGGGATTCATGAGTGAAAGGGGTATTTTCGAAATTTAAAAATATATAAATAAAAAAAAATTCATTGGTCGAAAGCTTTTCTCTCTCCCCGATTCCCTTCGCCGACGAACGACGGAAATTACCCCAGACCTTCTCTCCTCGATTCCTCTCAATCAGCTCAAAATTAGACCTCCATCCTGTTGGGAATTTTGTAGAGCGTGTCGAGACCTTCCAATCCATACCAAGTTTGATTTTTTTTCATTGAGTATATCGCTCGAATCAAAGCCACGAAGTTCACCGTTTGCAACTGCCGCCGCTGCTTCTTCTAGGCGTCGAACTGAAGGTGGTTGCCGGCGCTGGGAAGCTGGTTCGAAGCCCTACGCTGTGGTAAAGGTCGATCGTGATATCGTGCATCGATTCGCGAGAAAATCGAAACCCTAGTTTCGAAGAAAAAAACTGGTATACGACTTGTTTATTTTTCAATTGAAAATAACACTTTTAAGTGTTGTAAACCTTTGAAAAATCATATCTTTTTGCTATGTTGACGAAATTCAGTGAAACAAGAGACAGTGGACTCGTGTGGACGCCTTCTACATTTTAGAAGAGACCGCGTATTTTTCTGAGCCTTCTGCTATTTTTGGTGGAGTGGAACCCAATGTGAGATTTCTGAATTATAAACAATATGGAAAACGACGATGTATAAATTATATAGTCGATGTATGAGTTATATAAGCGTTGTACATCTCTTGTATAAGCGTTGTATAAGTTGTACGTTCGATGTATAAGTTATATATGCGTTGTAAACAAATATATATGTGTTGTAATAAAAGTGAATTGCTATATATAAATATATATATATATATATATATATATATATATGCCCCTCGTCCACAAACCATGGACGATATTTATTGATTGTGATTGGTGTGAAAATTGATTGATAGCGAATGATTGTGTGGGATTGTTTGTGGTTGATATTGATTGATTGAGGTTGAAAAATACCCGTTTGTGGTTGAGAAATATTTGGTTGAAACCACATAGGATTAGTTTGTGGAAATGAAATAAATATATACATGCCGCCTGCGTGCGAACTAGATGCATGATCCCCATTGTCAAAAACCGCGAGGTTTTAAGGTAGAGCGAGGAGCCGTACTAGGGACGGTCCCGGTTTTAACTACCCTGCAGTTATGCTGCCGAAATTTTGAATAATATTCATGTGTTTGAATTATTTTCATTTGCTAAAACTATATTTATTCATTGAATAGAAAACCATCATGTGTTGAATCAATATTCATTCGTTGATTAGAAATTCATGTGTTGAATGGTATTCGCGTTTTAAATATAAAAATCACATTTTATCTATATATAGAAACTATAGAAAACCTTCATGTGTTGAATCGATATTCGTTCGTTGATTAGAAATTCATGTGTTGAATGGTATTCATATTTTGAAATAAATTGTTTGATAATAAAAATCACCTTTTATCGACTATATGAACTGTGTAAAATAATCTCGTTTTGAAAGAAATTGTTTTATAAGAAAAATCCTATTTTTATCACCAATATGAAATATATAAAATAATAGTGTTTTGAAATGAGTTGTTTTACAATAAAAATCACATTTTTATTATATGCATGAATCGTTGAAATGTGAAGTGTTAAAAATAGCCACTTGCTCAAATAAATATATATGAGTTGAAATATTCATTAATTAGCTAATGATATGATTTGTACCTATGTATGTAACATTAGAATGAATGGTGTTTTTAAACCAAATAGAAATCAAATATGAAGTTGAATAGAAAATGATAAATGATAAGAACTATATATATGTACATGCATATTCATTGAACAGGTTATAGCAAAGAGGCTAGAGAAGAGGAATAAAATTTTGTGCCCGACAAATAGGTACACATTTGCTGTTTTGTTTGGGTGATGATTTTATGAGCCTGTTGGCTAGCCGCTTGGCTTTTTCTTTTTCTTTTTGAGATTAGAAGGACCGGGGAAGCTATTTGAGATTTCCCGATGCTCCCGGTGCAGGGGAGGTTATGGCGAAATTTTCCAAAATTTTAAGGCGTTAGTGAAAAATTTGAAGTGAAAACGATATAGAAATTGTTGAATGAACTATATTTATATAAATATATATAAATATAAATAAAATTAAAACGAAACGAGGCCGTGCAGTTCGTATTTTGAAACCGTGATTTCAAACAACTAGTGCGGGAAATCCGACCATCGGATTTTCCCGAAACCGCAACCGTCGGGTTCGCCTTGGAAATATCTTTCCAACGGCACCAACCTTGTAAAAATCCAACGGTTGGATTGTCTGGAATGTTTAATTCAAATCTAAAGAAAAACAGCGCCAGAAACGATTATATTTATATATATAAATATAATTATATTTAATCGAATAACGACGCTGCAGTTCGTATTTTGAAATCGAAACTTCAAACGATTGTACCGGGAGATCCGACCGTCGGATTTTCCCGTAACTGGAACCGTTGGATTCGTTTTGAAAAGACCTTTCTAATGATGTAAATTGTGTGAAGATCCAACGTTAGATTTCCATATATGTGTAAATCAAATCTGAAGAAAAACAGCGCCTCAGCCGCGTTATGGCCTGAAGCGTCGTTTTGAATAAATGGGCTATTTTAAAATAAATAAAAATAGCGATAAATCATTATAAAGTACCATAAACAATATGGAGTGGAAATAAATTGATTTGAAATTCTAAATATACGTGAATTATTTGAAAAGGCCGAGTTAATTCTCATTTCGAATAATTGACCGACGATTGAAATTCGAAGATGAAGACGATGGTCGAAGACCAGAGATCTTCACCTCGTTTGGATGGTAACCGAGGTCCTGATTGGGAGGCATCCCGAAATATGGATAATGAGTGGTGATCGTCCAGGCGTACGTGGTGATCGAAGGGTTTGCGAGGTATTTAGTGCCTCCGGTTTCGTTCAGACCCAGAACGGACTTGTAAATGGACGGTGTGTCTGACATTGGATTTTATTCTGTGTTGATTGATCTCTATTAAATATACATCTGTTTGGCGGCGGAGAATTTATTCTTTTGCTTAACGCCCTTCTCTGAGACGCACGAGCTCAGAGGTTGTATATCGATGGACATCAGTCGCATGGCATGAATTGCCTGTGTGGCATGCTAAGATGCAGTGATCAGGGCTTCTGTTAAAAAGCAAAGCCTTGTGGAGATGATCAAAGCACCGCCTGTGTGGCGTAGCTTTGTGTATAACGTGAATTCGCGAGCCTTACACCCCGGTATGAACCTAAAACGGGAGAAGGACCTCAGGGAGGGCATGCGTTTCTTTCTAGCTAGGGTGGTGTCAGTGACCTACCAGCCCTGACATTTATATACTTTTCACCTATGTGGTTGTTGCTGTTGCGAGGCACCTCGGTTTGATCGGACGATCCGGGTCCGATGGAGTCATTCGTTGGCTCGTTTACGCCCCAAAGGGCGGGGAAACGTAGTGTTCAGGCATTTTAATCCACATCGGTGGACCGACCCTGTCGCTCCAAGGGTCGATGCGTTCTGATCCTGAGACACGGGCTAGAGCGTCTCGAATTCGGTAAGGACTATCTTTTGCCTTGGTTCATGACAGAAATCAAATTTCCAAATACGACATCGTGCGGTTCTGATTGTATATATATATGGCGACATGATATATGGTACCCATGCCGTCTATGATTGATAGTTATGATTTGAAATTGTTTTCAAAACATGTAAACACTAGCAATAATATCAAATGCCTTTGTTTTAACTCGTATCAATCATATTTTGGCCATTATAAGGTAAAACTCTATCCTCCGGTTTGCGTTGCATTGTGTGATGGGAACTGAGTCTTATAATGGCTTCATTTTTATAAAAAGCATATCGATGTTTAAAAGAAAGATTTGTTTTAAAGCACTGGCAATCCAATGGAATAAACCCGTTCCACGAAAGTGGCGTGGTCCTGTGATTAGCCATATTATATATGTGTTGAGTAGACTTCTCATACCAGTCCCATGACTGACTCATAGTTTGTTTCACTTTCAAACTCGGGTGCCCCTTTTTCTACATGGGCAGCCTTGTTTTCAGGTTTAGCTGGTTATTTCTGGATAGCTGGAGCTGAAGATGGATTCTATCATTTATCTCTTTTTATGCTGTTCAGCTCCTATTGTACATATTTTGTTTATTTCCGTTGTAGACACATATGTATAGCTGAACTGTATTTGTACTAAGTAAGATCCTGTATACTGTGTAACTCTGATGATTACTTTTATCCAGTATATCCTATTGTTCATTATCTGGTGTATTTATTTAATTCTGTTCTGCTATTATATGTTTCTGTGTTATATTCCTAAGATAACCCTTGTCTCCGTCTGAACGGGATTTCGGGTCGTCTCACAGCGTGTGTCTATATATGATCTCCGATTTGCACAATTTGTAAGGGCCTTGGACTACAAAAATAAGAAATTAAGAAGCCATGTTTTTCACTTTGCTTGGTGGAAGGCGGATTCGTCTTATTGGGACATCATCTCTACACCAACGAACATCAAAATCTTGATTTCCCATTCCATAAGCAGGCTGGATATCATTCAAATCTTCATTTTCATATTCTCTTTCTAGTTCATACCAGTCTTTCGGTAATTTCTTTATAACATTTTGGCACATCTTATCAATTCGATCTTCCATATAAAACACCTGTTTTACTTGTGAAGCCATAACATAAGGATCAGATTTTTGGCACAATAGATTAAAATTGACACGAGTCAACCCATATAAATCTTTCTCGTCTTGGTACCAACAACACTTAAATAAAACCACATTAAATTCTCCCCAATAATCTAGTGCTAATATTTCTTCAATTGATCCATAGTAATTAACTTCACCAACCAATGAATTTAGATCATTCGAACTTGCAAAGCTAGTAGTCAAGGCTGTCAAAAATACACCACTTTTTTGTGTTGTACATTTGGAATCTCTGAACCTTGTATAAAATCTGTATCCATTGATAACATATCCAGTAACCAATTTAGCTGTTGGAAGAGGCCCCATTGCAAGCAGTTGTACTTCTTTTGAAAAGTCCTCATTTTTTCCAACCTCTTCCTTTAACCAGTTCCAAAATTATTCACTGTGTTCTCTTTCTCTTTTATATTTTTTTGATGATGCATGACCATCAATTAAAGCTCGATGTTCTCTAGAATAAAGACCAGGTTAATAAAAGATAGAAACAAATTCAGCTGGATTTATTACTAAAGCTGAAACTGACCATATCAAAAATAATTCTGTATGAATGAGAACATAGCTTAAGTACAAATCATGCCTGAAATCCCTGAAAGTGCTGAAACTTGGAATTTACAACCAACACTACGTGAGGCTAGAATCAATAACATGTTTATAGATTTTTTAAAATAACTGATTTTGCTGGCAAAAGGATGACATCAAAAATAGTTTTTTTTTTTAAATCTAGTTGACATCATTTCACAAGCTACGCGAAGAATATTATTACTGATGTTAACCGAACTTATCCACTTTTCTAACTGAATAAACCATTTTAAACTTTAATTGCATAAAATTCCATCTTCCAGGTTAAAAAAGGAAAACATTATTTACTATGGAAAAAGGAACAAAATAACTAATAAAGGATTCATAAAGATAAGGATAATACTTCAATACTTACCAAAATAAAAATATTAACCCAAGTAAACTCTCTATTTCCTTGTTACTACAATTGAATAGAATGTAACAGTGACATTCCCTCCATTGAGATTTTTTAAGATGAATAGTTTTTCCATCTTCGTTTCTTCTTGTGCCAATAGGATATTCCAGATTTTGTAGACATGTTTCAAATTGCATTTTTCCTGCTCCATCACCACCTAAGAACCTTGAATAGAATATCAAACATTCCTCTGCAAGATAACCTTCAGCAATGGACGCCTTGGGTTTACTTTTGTTGCGAACATATGAATTTAGTTTACAAAGAGAACACTCAATAGGAAACATACAAAGAACATGTGCAGGTCCACCATATTCAAGTTCCTTGCATAAATGAACTAGCAAGTGCACCATTATATCGAAGAAAGCATTTAGGAATATCATCTCAAAATGACAAATAAATTTCCACAAATTCCTTTTGTAACCTCTTGAGATCAGCCAAATCGATACTTTTTCTCCAAAGACTTCTTAGAAATACACCTAATCATATCTTAGGTATTACAACTTCAGGCTTTACAGATTTCTTGACGGCAAACTGTAGCAAGTAGTGGAGAAGAAAATGAGCATCGTGGCTCTTATACCATGTAATTTTCCTCTCTTTCTCGTTTACATACCGACTGATATTAGCTGCACAACCATAAGGCAGTTTAGCATTCTCCAACACCGAGCAAAATAGTTCTTTCTCTTTGTTCTTCATTTCAAATATGGCAGCCCTCATCTCAAGGTAATTCCCATCACTTGATAGAACTGGATGAAGGACCTCCCTGATGCCTATCTCTTGTAAATCATACCGAGCATTTAAATGGTCTTTCGACTTCCCATCAATATTTAGTAAAGTACCAAGTATGTTATCACAAATGTTTTTCTCTTTGTGCATAACATCAAGGTTATGTCGACATACATTTTAACTTCAATATGGTAAATTAAAAAATATTGAATTTTTTTTAAAAGGAGATTCATTTTTATGCTTCTTGACCTATTTCTTCCCAAAAATACTTTCATAACCAGCCAACAATTCTTCAATGTTAGTCCCAAATAAAATACCAGGAGGTGTTCCCATTTCAGTTTCACCATTGAACATTTTCTTATCAAACCTCCACTTGCGTCCGGGGTTTAAAAATTTCCTACGATTCATGTAGCACAATTTTCAACTATATTTCAAGTAAGTTGAAGAAGTCTCGAAATGGCAAATGGGACAAGCTAAATAACCCTTTGTGCTCCAGCCGGATAATATTGCATAGCCTGGATAGTCGTTGATCGTCCATAACACGCTTGCACGTAATGTGAAATTATCACCAGTGAAGGCATCATAAGTTTGTATGCCAAGCTCCCATAATTCTTTCAATTCTACGATAAGAGGCTACATGTAGACATCAATGTAATTATTAGGAGACTCTAGACCAGGGATAAGGATTGAAAATACCAAATTTTCCGTCTTCATGCATTACCAAAGTGGAAGGCTATAATTTACCAATATGATCGGCCATGTACTATGATATGTAGTCATTGTATGAAAAGGACTGAATCCATCAGATGCTACTCCTAACCTGAGATTTCTATTTTCTGATGAAAAATGAGGATAATTGGCATCCATCATCTTCCATACCTCGCTATAAGCTGGATGTCGAAGTCTGCCATCATTTTTCCATCCCACTGCATGCCATAACATAAGTTCTGCGTACTCCTTCGACATGAACATCCTTTGCAACCTTGGTTTTAGTGGAAAATAACACATCACTTTTGCTGGTACTTTGTGAATCCTCTTCTCCGAATGTTTGTCAATAACCACTTTCTCTTTCGGTATAACCCAACTTGAAAAACCATAACTTTTGTAGTTATTTTCATTTTCTCCCCAATATTGCATGCAGTCATTTGGGCATGCATGTATTGTTTGGTAATCGAGGCCTAAATCTTTAATGATATTTTTGGTAGCATTGAAAGATAAAGGGATATGGGCTTGTGGAAAAGCTACTTTCGTCAACTCTAATAAATCGCTGAATGCAGACTCAGTGATTTTATGTAGGCATTTTAAAGAGTAAAGTCTAATAATGAAACTTAATCGCAAAAATTTAGTACATTCGGGATATAATGGTTGTTTTCCATCTTCAACATGCTGATGAAATTTTCTAGCATCGACATCTATTCCATTTGACCCATCAGAAAATCCATCTTCATTGTTCTGCATATTTCCACAAGTATGTTGCAACATCTCATCGAGATTATCTCCAAAATTTATTCCTGCTTCACAATCCATATCGTTATCACTTCTTTCAGGATCTAAACAGGAAAATTTACAAATCCATTTCATGTACAATTCAGATGGACCATTCCAAATCAGATGGTTGCAGACTACTTCTTGACAATTCCACTTGCGATTATGACACTTTTTGCAAGGGCATTTAATTTTTTCACCTACCGCAAATCGAGAAAAAGTATTTCGAATAAAACATTTCACTCCACTGATGTATCCTTCACTGAACCTAGGAAGTTCCACCCATAGTGTTTCCTCGTCGTTCATTGAGTGATACCTTAAAGCAGTAAATTAGGCACAAGTAAAGCAGTACATTACGCAACACAACAATCAAATCAGAAAAAATTGAAATATATATTGAGTGACACCTGAAGCAGCAGATTAAATCGAAGCCCTAACTGAAATCTGAAACCCAAATGAACCCCAATTGAAGACCTAATTGAAACACCGAAGCCCTTATTGAACTTGAACTCGAACCTGCCCTACTCGAACCCTAATTAAGCTTGTAAACTTGAACTTTTAACCCTAATTGAACCTGAGAGTGAGTGTTTGAGAGGTTGAGCGGCGGAGTATTTTGTTAAATTTCGATTGAAACTTTCAATATTTTGTTAGTTTCTCCCCTTTGTTTTTGCTTCCCGCCTTAAGCATTATTTCACACGCGGATTGCTAATTTGGACTAAACATTATTTTATGGGGATCGCTAACCTGGACCATTGGATCGTGTTGACGCGGATTGATAATTTTATTCACGAGGCTACTGCAACACATGTTGATATATATGCTAACACATTTAAGCGTGCTTTGCAATAGACAAAAAACAACATAGCAATGGCAATATTGCAGATAGCAACACCATGAATTTTCGTTATGATAGGCCATCTATGGCATAGTCAGACTCAAAGAAAAGACCTCTGAAGTTTGGAATTGGTGGTATGGCTTATTTGAAGGTATCCGCATTCAGAGGAGTTCTTCGGTTTGGGAAGACAGGGAAGCTAGCCCCAATATATATTGGCCCATTTCCAATGGTGGCACGAATTGGTCTCGTGGCTTATAGGCTCGAGCTACCTGAATGGTTGTCAGAGATTCACAATGTATTCCATGTATCTCAACTTCGGAAAGCTATAAGGGATGAAGATAAAGGTTTAATTATTGAAGAAGCAGCACAAAAAGATTTGGAAGTTGCACCAAATCTATCTATTCGAAAAGAGCCACAAGCTATTATTGATAAGGAAGTCCGTGAATTGAGGAAAAAAATATCAACCTTGTCAAGATTAGATGGATTAAAGATCCTAGAGATTGCACTTGGGAAATGGAAGATAGTTTCAAAAAGGCTTATCCCCAGTGTAGATGGGAAATCCTTGGGTGACTCATGAGTGAGGTAATTTATCTCTTTATCTATTCTATTCCGCTTTTACTTGCATCTACATTTCGGGGATGAAATTTCTTAAGGGGGTGGTAACAACCCAAAAATTTTAGAACCAAATTTATATCGATTTCTTTTAAGAAATAGCAGTTTCTTAAGGAAGTAGTAGCTAACGAACTCGGATTTCGATGAAATTAGTTCCATTAAATTCGGAATGATGAAATTAGGTAACCAACCAATTTATATCAAAAAGGGAATCCGTTAGATATGTAAAATTCGCAAAAGATTCAAAATTCGAACTAAAAATAGACAATTTTGAGGATATCTTGAGAACGGAATACTGCTAGATAGTGAGACCACCTCTGTTGGATCTGGAATAGTGAATTTTAGTACCCAGGGCAGTTTCATGTAAAATGGCATTCGTATATGGAAAAGAAAAAAAATAAAAGGCCAAAATTTGAACTAAATTTTGACGATAATTGGATTTTGATAGTCCTAACGGCAAAACTGGAACCTGAGACCTATCCAGAAAAATTTAGAACATACCATATTAGCTATGTATGAAGTCTGGAAAAATCCCGTATTGGATATCAAAAGTTATTAAGAAAAAAAAGTTAAAATAAATTATTTGAAAATCAAAACGAACTCTGATTTTGGATTTGAACACATAGGATTGAAGTACATTAGAAAGCAGACAATATGGTTGAAGAATTTCTGAAAACCTTTGTCATTTGCTACTCCGATTCGGGGCCGGAAAGTGCTTGAGAAAGCAAACTTTACTATTCATAAGTGGATAAGCATGAAACTCAAGGTTTAATCCTAGCCACACATTTTCTACCCTTAGATTTAAGACATTTAAGCAATCCACACCATTTTCACCCTTACAAATACCCACCGTCCTTACCTTCTTTACCTTCTCATTCTCTTTCTTCTCTTAAAAATCTTCTTCTTCCTCCCTCTCCCTTAAGCTCATGGCCGTAGCCGAAAATCATTAATTAAAAAAACAAAAAAAATAAAGCAAAGGCAAAGGAAGAAAAGAAGAAATGAGGGCAAGACTAAGAGCTGGGGTCCCTTAGGCAAAAGCTTGGACTTCACGGGGTGAGACAAACATAATCTTAAAAGGGTTTTGTTTCTTGATTTAATGATTTTCATGTATGATGTTTGTTATAAAGGATGATGGTTGTGTAGTTTAGAACACACAAATAATTAAGCGTTAATGTTATTATTTAATTATGTTAATGATGTTTGCTATGAATGTTTATAATGGTTGTTGTTTCGCACATACCATGACGCATCAATTATGGTATGACATTGGTGATCGCAAATCTCCTTCGTAATTAGAAGCAATATTTTTGGAAGTTATGGATGAGATCGCAAATCAATTATGGATATTAATTTATGATAACGTCTCTTTAAATGAATAAATAAATACCGGAACATTCAAGGATGAAAGAGAGGATAGTGTCTAGGCTTGGGTTTAGAAAATATAGTTTCCTGCTTTCCCTGGCTATCCCTAACTGATCCGACGGATGAGATGGTCAATTAAAAATCTGATTTGAAACTGTATGAATTTAGAAATAAATTGGGATTTAATTTATTAGTGAAAAATAAAAGCTGAGTTCTAAACCTAAATGATTTGGAAAGTCAATTTAAATGATTTATATAAGTATATAATGGTTTTTCAAGGTATTTTGAACTATTGCAGAATTGCAATCAAATTAGGGTTTGTCGCAGAACGACAATTCATGTATTTTAGTTACAAACATTAAATGCTTATAACTTTTGCAATTTAAATCGGATTTCCACGAAACAAAGTACGTTTGATTCCAATTTACGGGAGCTTTCAAATGAGTGAAAGCGGATTTTGATTTCGAATTATAATTTTTTAGTTATATTTAAAACTGTTTTGAAAAGGTCGTTGCTAGAGCAGTCGTCGGCCATAACTATAAACATCTATTTTAAATGTTTTAAAAATATGTTTTTTTTTGTAAAATTAGCATTAATTATGTAAATGTGACGGCCCGCCCTGCACCAGCCGACATTACCCTGAAATGCGCTGTACAGATGTCCAACCAGTACGGGACGTTCGCCAAAGAAAGGAAAAGAAATTTGAACAAACAAGAAACCTGTAGAATGTCTCACAGCGCATAGGGTAAAATATAATAATAACATAACTTTGACATAAAACAGGCGAGACGATGCATAAGCAGAAAACTAAACCATCATAGCAGCGGAAATCCAAAATACAGCTTACCATACAAACCAACATTATTACAACTTTGAAATACTGTCTCTAAAGCAAAAGAAAGAGGTACACTACTAATGCCCAAAGTAGTGACCGGCAACAACTCAGGGAGATTATATATATCATACGTAGAAGCCTCCTGCTCGTCTCTGGTACAACTACTCGTGTATAATCACCTGACCTGCCTCTAGTCTGCTCGTTTAAGAGCACCCAGAGTAATAAGAAGAGATATAAAACTCTAGGTTAGACAAAAATCTGGTATGAGCGATAAATAGCAAAACAGAACAATAACAGGTATACATAACCATACCTGAAACTGGACATGCAACCAAAGAGTTAGCACAACAAGATGTATAATACTCTAAGGTGACACTAACATATGGTGTAAAGGTAAGGGGGAGGGGGTGTGCATGTCATAGTGATGGCAAACAATCAAGCATAGTAACTACCTTCACATCTCTTACTCAGTGTGTAAAGCAGACGATATACACCGCTTTGACCACCCAAATCCTTTGCTATGAACACTCTGCCCCATGGAGTCATGATGGCTCCACTGCACTGATCCATAGCTACTAATCCCTTGCTATGTCCATTCTGCCCGATGAAGTCATGACGACTCCACTACACTGGCTCATAGCCATTCTATGATCACTCTGCCCCGTGGAGTAATAACTACCCCACTGCACTGATCCGTAGCCTAACATCCGTCTTGGTGGTGAATCAAAGTTATGGACATCGATAACCCCTTTGCACACGCCTCACAGCAAAGTCCGATCATGAAGTTAACTCTTTGGTTCCCATCTGGATCCTGAGTTCTACTTCCCATCTGGGCTACCTTTGCATCTCGGGTTTTTGGTCTCCTCCGGTTCGGTTCGTGATGCACCTTTGGATCGGGTCATGAATACCCCTTCGGTTCGTGAGTCTCTCATCAGGTTTGGGCTGTTCGTGAGTCTCCCATTCGGGTCGTGGCTCCTGCTCATGGCCATCGGTTCGGGTTCGTGAGCCCTGGCATCGGTTCGGTTCGTGCTCTCCAGGTCATGATACCAAATTCACGAGCGGGTCGGTTCGGAGGAGATGAGGCGGATCGGTTCATGTCTTCATCTCCGGGTCGTGATGCATGCTCCACGAGTAGGGGTTCAGGGAATCCGATCCGATCTGGCCCCCTGCATATTTCCTGCACTTTGTCCAACGAGTTGTTTACGCCATTCGATGACATTTTCGACCAATCTAACTTTTCTATGTAATCACAAATCATTCCAAACAGTCAATAGCAACATGTATAATCAACCATAAATATCAAAACAATAATATAACATGTTAAAATGGATCAAACATACCCAAAACCCATGTTTTCCCCTTTAATCATGTTTGACAATAACTAATGATAGGATTAGCAAAACATATCCAAATCAACCCAAATTCCTAATAGAGGCCTAAAATAATATTTTAGAATTTCTAAACATTTTTCCAGAGTTTAATAATGTATAATTTCGTTAATTAACACTAATCACTCCTAATTAACCGTAATTAGTGAAAAACAATGCAAATCACTCACCTTAGCCACAAATAAAATATCAAATTTGAAAAATCCACTGTTTGGGTCGAATTCTAATGCCTAGCAGCAGCTCCAGCTTTGATTTGGTGCTATTTCTCCTTGATTTGACGTAGATTAGCTTAATCCTTAATTAGAGAGCGATTTGGGATGAAATTAGAAGGTAGAGGCTATTGTTAGGGTTTCTAAGAGGTAAATGGCGGCTAGAAAACTGAAATAGAATGAAAACCTAACTCATTTCAGCCTTCCCATAACTCTAATCCTGAAATGGGTTATTGGCCTAGCTGCTAATCACTCTAATTAGGCCTGGTTAAGCTGTTTTTCACCTTCTAAACCTTATTTCAGCCATATCTCCCAAACGGTAAAACCGTTTAGCTAATGTGACCACTCTACGAAAAGGTAAGCCATCATCCGAATTTAATGGAAGTGGTTTTAGGTCAAAACTCCTTCTCAATCAAAAGTTGTAAGCGAAACAAGATTCGCTAGGGGCAAAACGGTCATTTAAAAATCGGCAAAAATCGTGAACATGGAAAATGACCGCAATAGTCGTTCCCCAAAGATACATGACCATACGACCTCATGTGAAAAAGAAATAAATATTCTACGACCCTTTGATATGTAAAATGTGGGTCGTTACACTCTCCTCCCCTTAAGAAATTTCGCCCCCGAAATTCCTCAAGTAAGAAACAACCAATGGGTCCCGCATGCCTACCAGCCATATCTCGCAATCAAACATACAAAACAAACAAAACAAATCTATCCTGGCATGGGAAAGACTAAATCGAAATGAAAACCTTGCCAGGCAAAGATTTCTGGATACGTCTCCTTAATGCTCTCCTCTTTCTCCCAAGTACAGTCATTCTCATCCCCGCTCCACTGAACCTTGACTAGATTCACCGCTTTCCTTCGAATTTTCTTCGTATCGTGCTCGACAATACGAATCGGCTTGCGGTTTCCAACCGCCTTGGATTCTACTTCAATATCATCCAACTGATTTGTTGAAATAGCCACATCGGGGTCGTGCACGAATTTGCTTAACTGGGAAGCATGAAACACGTTATGAACTTCTGTCATCTTGTCCGGCAACTCAACTTTATATGCCAAATTCCCAACTTGCTCGAGAACTGGGAATGGACCAACAAATCTTAATGTCAGCTTTCCTCTCCTACCAAATCAAATCACACTATTTAACAGAGAAATCTTGATGAACACTAAGTCGCTAACGGAGAATTTCAAGTCTCTTCGTCTCTTATCAGCATAACTCTTCTGCCTATCTTGGGCAGCCTTCATTCGTTGTTGTATAACCTTGATCTTGTCCGACGTTTCCTTTATTACATCAGGACCAAGCACGAACTTATCACCGGTCTCCAACTAACACTACAACAAAAACACCATATTACAACTTTAATTTTACAACGGGGGTAAAAGCACCGTTGTAATAAATGTTTTTTACAACTTTTTTCAGAAAAGTTGTAATAAACTTATTTTTAACAACTGTGTTATTTTGACAGTTGTATTAAAAGCCTATCACAACCTTTATTTTTTGACTGTTGTAATATATGACTATATTTTAATATAATTAACAACTAATAACTAATATTAATACATTTATATTGATTATTTATAATTAATAACTAATAAATAATATTTAATAATCAATTGGGAAGTATGTTTTCAATAAATAATGACTGATAATAATTTTCAATACTAGTAATTCAATAATTCACAACTTTTATGTTTTCAATAATTTTCAATAAATAATGACTGGTAATAATTTTCAATACTGATAATTTTCAATACTAATTATGATTGATAATTAATATTTAATAATTCAAAAGTTTTATATTTTCAATAATTTTCAATAAGTAATGATTGATAATGATTTTCAATACTAATAATGATTGATAACTAATATTTAATAATGATTGATAATAATTTAATTAATTAATAATTTACAAATAACTCACTATTAAATACTAGTAATTAATGATTAATAATAATTTTCAGTAAATAATAATTAATCAAATACTTATAAATTTGTTTAACTAAAAAAGCTTCATCTGTTTGGAGTTCACATGTATTTGCGTGTGAGGTTCAAGTATTTTTTTTAAGAGGTACCAGTTAGTTTATAATATAAGATGTATAATCGTTTGTTAAATTATTAAGTAATAAACGTAGGGTAGCTTACAATAAAAACGTAATTTCATTTCCCGCTTATTGTACGCGAAAATTTCATTTCCCTCCACCCTCGTTTCCTTTTAATTTTCAGTTCCCTCTTATCACTTCTATCCAATCCTTAATTTCCTTCTTGTTTTTTCCGCCGCAGCCCACTTTCAAACCCCGATTTTCTTTTCTCCCATAACATCCTCTTCTTTCTCGCGGTTGCTCCTCCCCTCTCGTGTGAGTCCCTATCCGCTATCCTACCTCTTTTGCAACAACACCCTTGATTTTGCTCCATTTCGCTTTGTTGTCGCTGGTTGAAAATTGCATGAGTTCCCCTTTTGTACCCTCCTCCTTTCTAGTTCATTTATCCCAGGTTCACCTCTAAAGCAAGCCGCCCCTACTCCAAGTGCTTATCCCTGAATTTGCAGGAAAACCCAATTTCTAGGAAATCGCATGACTGGGTCATTTGGGGGAAGATCCGAACATCCTCTCTAGATACTTAAAAGAAATGTTATTGATCATTTCCTGTGGTGGTGCTGCCTGCATTTAATGTCGCGCTTCTCTCTTATAGATGGTATGTTCTTCGTTGTTGGCTAGGTTATTTTATAGTACAGTTTTTTTTTTTTTTACTTTTAGTCATTTCAAATGCATTGTTTTGGCATGTTTTTGCGTATCAAGTGTATTGAATCACCCTATGTGGCATTATGAATGCATAATGCAGCTTGTTTTCATATTTGTAGTATTAACAAAAAGGTAATTTGTTGTAGTTTGATGGTTTTAGCAGATGAAAGGTGCACGATTTATGGATGATTTTTGTAGATGGATGGTGGAGGAGGATTATGTTTTCTAGTTTGTGGGGTTATGGATGATTTGTTAACTTCCAAGTAATTTTAATCATCTGTTATTCTTTCACGGGAATGCAACAAGATTTTGAGAATATATGTTGCTAATATGAGGTCACCTGAAATCAACTTTTATATGTGATGAATTAGAGGCTTTTGATGCATCCCTTCTAATTTGTATAGTAGCCTTCAAAAGATTCGTTAACTCCAGTTTAGGAGCTGTACATATACATTCAGAAAACCAGTTTTGCTTGGAACGGTGTTTAGTGCAGGCATGGGTTGTAGTTGATGATATAATGTATAGAACTGTAGTTGATGGTTGATGAAAATGCAGATGAAAGTCGTCGATTAAAAATATAGAAGGAAAGGATTGAATTTGTAGATTGATAATGAAAAATGTTGATTTTGTTTTGAATTGTCTTTCTTTATTTATTTTTTAATCAGTATGCATATGTTCTTTGCAACTCTTTTTTTTCATATATGGCTAATTAGTGAACTTGGCGTTATGTTTCTATTGTAAAAAAGTGCTAAAATTAAATTGCTAGACTTTTAAAAAATCTGTAAACAAGTGAATTATAACAACAGTGGAACAATACAGTTGTAATAAAGTCTATTACAAGGGTGGAAAACAGTTGTAAAATACAAATGTCACAATGGTGTCACAACGGTGCATAAAAGTTGTAAAAAGTTTTAGTCTATTACAACTTCTTAATACACGACGGTGGTGCCACCGTTGTAAAGAGTATTTTACAACGGTGTTCCACCGTTGTAATAGAGTGTTGGCTAGCTTTTTGACCAAGCCATCAAGGTTCACACACAAGGAGAAAATACGAGGTCTCATTCCTCTAGTTCATGAAAAGTCAGATCACAGTCGCTTAATCATCCCCAGGTCGGATCGCCCCCTTTCGGATCGCCCCATCGGGTCGGTAAACCCCCATGTGAATCGATCCGCCTATACCACCTCGACCCGATCCAAGCCCAGAAGATGCAACGAAGACCATGACCCATTCTATCACGATCCGAGATGTATGGATCTCGCGACACCTGTCACCAACTGTCATATTGACCAATTCTTGATCAAGATACGATCCGATATTCTTGGGATTTGCGCCACGTATGACCGCGATCCGCCTGACAAAATTGGCTATAAATAGCCCAGAGCTGGGCAATTTTCAGGATCTTTTGGCAGTTTTAAGGATTGATTCCACCATTACTGTCATACCACTATTTCATACCAGATTTACTTCGAGATAACTGAAAGGAATCGTAGTTGTAAGAGTGAGTTTGAGAGAAATCATTGGTTGTGCTATCATCCAAAGTATAATCAATAGCATATAAAGTGGACGTAGGCTCGTTAACGTCGAACCACTATAAACCATGTGTGTTTTCTGTTTTTTCCTCATTTTTCAGTTATAATTCTCTACGAATCAGAACAATTTGGGTGTTAGGGCCAAATTTTGATCTAACATTTTGGTGCTTTCATTGAGAATTGATTTCTCGGCATATTGGATTGTTGCTCCGTTGTTTGGATATTCAAGTCCGAAGGAAACAGTCCCGAAACTTCACTGTTCAGATTTTTGAAGATTCCAGCGGCATCTGATATCATGGCCGGAAAGAAGTCTAAGGAAGTACGAGCTTCGCAGGCGATTGAAGTCGCGAATGAAGCAGTTGAAGAAAGTGTACATGAGCAGGTTGAGGAGGGCCTCGCGGATCGGGGTGACATAGGGGCGGACCGATCCGAACATGGCGTCACGAACCAGTCTGAAAGGGGGTGCCACGATCTGAACTGAAGGGGTCGTCACTCGATCCCACGACAACGCCGCGAACCCTCCACCTAATGTTACCATGATTCGACCCCGGGGGGAGCTACGAGCCACAGACACAGGTCCACAACGATCCGAAGTGATGACCAGACTACAACTCGACCTGGAAAGGAGGTTATGGCTCACTCTTCCCGTCCCGGTACCTCTGTTCGACCTGGCTCAAGTTCCCTGCGCATAAGAGAAAATGCTGATGACCAATATGACCCCTCTGCTCCAGTCACTGAAGGAGATCTCTCTCGCTTCTCTGAAATGTGGGATAGGTTGTTTGATGAATTAGCTGCTCAAAGGCAGCAAAGCTCTGTGCTGCGACAGAACTTAACTGCTATGGATAGAAGGCTCGATGATCTTGCAAGACAAAGAACACTCCCAGTTCGTTCACTACCCCAGAGTACTCTTCTTCGTCAGAGGAATCACCAAGACCTCCGCGGCGACCGTATGAGAGGGTTGAAAACATGGAGCAGCTCCGATTTGGAACCCTGTCATCACGAGAGGAAGAGACACTTGGTGTAGGACCCTTAAACCGCAACTTGAATAATCGTGCCGCAACTCCTAGAGCTCGAGTTGTGGACAATCCTGTTGAGAATAGACCACCTCATCCCCTTCGCTGTACAAATACTCGTGGTAACAGGGGGCAACGAAGCCCAATCCGAGCTCCGGATATCGTGGATGTTCCTAGAAGAGAGATCAGAGAATTCCACCGAGCGAGAAGCGCTGATCCCGAGCCTTCGATGACCAGTGCAAATGTTGCAGCTATGGTCCATCAAATCCTAGCAGATAGCCGTGGACAAAGGAATGAAGATTGGGGGATCGACTGCAGTCACACCCCTTTTACTGATGACATTCTAGACGTAACATTCCCGAGGCGCTTCAACATGCCTCAGATGAACCGTTACGCGGGTAGATCTGATCCAATTCAACATATAATGAGATATTCTTGGTCAATGACCGCTGCCGCAGCCTCTGATGCTGTAAAGTGCAAAGCGTTCCCTATATTCCTGGAGGTGTAGCGTTATTATGGTTTACTCGCTTACCAGCAAGATCAATTTCCAGTTTCAGGGAGTTGAGTGAAAGGTTCGTGGAACAGTTCCGCATTTATGCACATAGGACAAAGAGTGTGATTGATCTGTTCCTTGTCAAACAACGACCAGGCGAGAGCTTGAGGGTGTATCTGGATCATTTCAACCTAGCCGCCACTGAAGTCAAGGATCCCCATAAGCCAACTATTGTGGCAGCCCTGATTGATGGGGTAGATAAAGATACTGAATTTGGGAGATACCTGGCCGACAAGCCACCTCATACTAGAGAATTGTTCTACGAGAAAGCAAACGTACGCTTACGTCAGGAGGAGGTATATGCTAACCGAAAGACGAAAATGGCAAATAAGGAGGAAATCCAAAGTAATGTGGCCATCAAGCAAACCGGAGACAGCTCGGGGAAGGTTGAAGTCAGTGTTGGAAACCGAAACCAGGGCGGCGGCCACCAGTCAGGAAACAATGGTAACAACAGTAATGGCAATAATCGGAAGAGAAATCGGGGGAACGACTCCCAGAGAAGGACCCATCCCAGGTCTTTCGAAAATTATACACAAATAAATGATACTTTGGAGAATATATTCGTAGACTCGTACAACGTTCTCTAACATAAAAAGCCTCCTCCAAGAGATTCGACGGAGAAAGAACGTGAGACGGGGAAGTTTTGTCTCTTCCATCAGACTCACGGCCACTCTGCAAATGAATGCCGTCATTTGAGAGACGTAGTTGAGAGGCTGCTCCGGGAAGGGAAGTTGGATGAGTACAGGGTGACTCTTAGAGACCGGGGGCTAGCTATTCAGACCCCGAACCAAAACCAGAATCAACCTACTGCCAGGCCAACTGTCCAGCAAAAAGGAAAGGATCTCGTTATCAATACCATAATCAGAGGGCTTCACCTATCCGGGCATAGTTTCAAGGCGATGGATCAGTACGTAAACGCAGCAAAGCAGCATCTTGAGGTAGGAGAGTGTAGTAACCCTGAGGGCAATGTCCCGGTAAAACAGCAAAAGATGATGTCAGATGACGTCATTTTCGGCAACCGAGAGAGTATTGGAGTCCACACTCCGACCGAAGATCCATTTGTAATCACAGTTCCTATTGGCCCGACCACCGTTCATAAAGTTTTAGTGGATAAAGGGAGTTCAGTCAACATTCTATTCAAAAAGATGTTCGATCAAATGAACCTTGAATTGAAAGATTTAAAGTCGTGTGAAGGATGGATCCGTGGATTTAACGGAGCTTCAACTGCTACAATGGGATATGTAGAGCTGCCGGTAACACTTGGGGAAGGAGAACGCCAGAGAGTGAGAATTCTTCCCTTCGTGGTTTTGGGTATTGAATCGCCTTATAATGCCTTCTTGGGCCGACCGACCCTAGCAAAGTTTAGAGCTTGTATAGCCCTTGGTGCTTGTTATTGAAGTTTCCGACGGAAGATGGTGTTGGCATAGTTAGAGGAGATCAGGTTGCCGCATGAGCATGTTACATTGCAGAGCTAAAGCTACTCCGTAAAGGAAGAGATATAGAAACTAAAGATGCTTCTTCCCCCACAAAGGAGGAGACGTCATAGCAATTAAAGAGAATGACTATGGGTGAGTCTCCCAGAGAACTGCCCGAGGATATAGATCCCAGAGAGGACGAAGAGAGTGGGGGCAGAATGGCAGCTCCCAATGAAACGACTGTGGATGTACCGATCGATGATAGTGACCCAGAGAAGGTCCTGAAGATTGGATCCCAGTTGGATCCAGTTCGAGCTAAAGAACTGACGGATTTCCTGAAAGATAACTTGGATGTATTTGCTTGGACCCACGCGGACATGTGTGGGATATCTCCGTCAATCATGAGCCACTCATTGAGCATTAACCCAAAGCATCCCCCTGTAAAACAAAAAAGGCGAATGCTGGCCCCAGAAAGGTCCGCAGCCTTGAAAGAAGAAGTTGAAAAGTTAAGAAGTAATGGATTCATCAAAGACTCAGCCTACCCAGATTGGATTTCAAATCCAGTTTTGGTAAAGAAGGCCAATGGAAAGTGGCGCACGTGTGTTGATTTTTCGGATTTGAATAAAGCCTGCCCAAAAGATAGCTTTCCGTTACCCAGAATTGATCAGTTGGTAGATTCAACGGCGGGTCATGAGCTTCTCTCTTTCATGGATGCTAATTCAGGATATAACCTGATCCCTATGCATGTTCCAGATCAAGAACACACTAGCTTCATTATAGATCTGGGATTATATTGCTACGTGGTAATGCCTTTTGGTTTGAAGAACGCAGGCGCTACATATCAACGGTTAGTGAACAGAATGTTCTATAACCAGATTGGGAAAAAGATGGAGGTATACATTGACGATATGTTGGTTAAGTCCAGACAATCATCCAATCACACTACAGACTTGGCAGAGATGTTTGGTATCCATCGAAAGTATGGGATGAAACTCAACCCAACGAAATGCTCATTTGGGGTTGCCTCTGGGAAATTCTTGGGATTCACTGTCAGCTCGCGCGGGATTGAGATTAATCCAGACCAGATCGCAGCAATCAGAGGCATTCAGGAGCCTAGATAAATCAAAGATGTGCAAAGCCTTGCAGGGAAAGTAGCAGCATTAAGCAGATTCATCTCTAGAGCGACAGACAAGTGCATTCCATTCTTTGAATTGATAAAGCGAAGAAAACGCAATTTTAAATGGACTCCTGATTGCATAGAAGCATTTCAGAACCTGTTGAATCATCTGGAGAGGCCTCCGATTTTGTCTCAGCCAGTGGACCACGAGGATTTATTCGTGTACTTAGCAGTGTCTTCCCACGCGATCATCTCAGCATTAGTGAGAGAAGAAGACAAGGTTCAAAGGCCAGTGTACTACGTGAGTAAAAAATTGGCGGCATTTGAGCGCAATTATCCGAGGATAGAAAAGCTGGCGTACAGTTTATTGATTGCATCTAGGAAGCTTCGACATTATTTCCAAGCTCATCCTATCACTGTGTACACTGATCATCCGCTCAAGCAAGTTCTACAGAGACCAGAAGCTTCTCGGAGACTGCTCAAGTGGAATATTGAATTGAGTCAATTTGATCTGAATTTTCAGCCCCGACGATCGATACGGGGGCAAGTGCTGGCAGATTTCATAGTAGAATTCACTGTCTCGGAGGATGACATAGTAAACAAAGAGGATGACCCACCAAAACTACTTCTCGACCCTAGCGCCTGGAAATTGTATACTGATGGTGCTAGGAATGATAAACGATCCGGTGCCGGAGTGGTGCTTGAAGCTCCTGAGAAGCGACTGATATCCTATGCTATCCGGTTGGAATTTCGCGCCACTAACAACGACTCCGAATATGAAGCCCTGATAGCCGGGCTGAGGATCGCCAAGGAATTAGAGATCGCGAAGCTGGACATATTTTGTGATTCCAAGTTGGTTGTAAATCAGGTCACTGGAAAATTCCGAGCTACGAGCCCAAGATTGATTTCATATTTGGAGAAAGTGAAGGAGTTGTTGACTGGATTTGATCACTACAGTATATCCCATATTCTGCGGTCAGAGAACCAACAGGAGGATAAGTTAGCGAAGATGGCTAGTTCCGACGATCCTGAAGAAGCCGGGCTAGCCCCAGTCAAGTACTTCAGTTCCCTAGCATAGGTTAGATGGAAATTGATCCGATACTAGAGACTGAGCCAGAAAGGGAGTCATGGATGACCCCTCCAAAGAATTTCTTGATGAATGGAACGCTTCCGACCAAGAAGAGCGAGAGGCGTAAAATAATCCGTAAAGCTTCCCGATACGTTCTGCAAGGCGGAGTCCTGTACAGACAGGGATTTTCGATGCCTCTTCTCCGGTGTATAGCCCATGACGACATCAAGCGTGTACTGCAGGAAGTACATGAGGGTGAATGTGGTGACCATACCGGAGGACAAACATTGGCAAAAAAGGTGTTGCGGTATGGTTACTTCTGGCCTACCATAAACAAAGATACAGCAAAACACGCACGACGTTGTGATGCATGCCAAAGATTTTCAAAAATTCCCAGGGCACCTCCTGGCCAGTTAAAGACAACGACGAGTCCATGGCCTTTCGCTATGTGGGGAATTGATATCATCGGAAGCCTCCCTATAGCGAAGGGCGGAGCAAAGTTCGTTATTGTAGCTGTAGACTACTTCACCAAATGGGTCGAGGCTGAGCCGTTAACTACAATCACAACCAAGCGAGTGATTAATTTTGTTGTTAGGAACATTATTTGCCGGATTGGGATCCCGAAGATCGTCATAACTGACAATGGAACCCATTTTGATAGTAACGAGTTCAGGGACTTCTGCCAGAAGTATCACACCGAGAAACGGTACACCTCTGTGGCACATCCGCAGTCGAACGGACAGGTCGAAGCAGCAAATAAAGTGATTAAGTCCATTATCAAAAGAAGATTAAAGCGGGCCAAAGCCATGTGGGTCGATGAATTACCCTTGGCGTTATGGGCCTACATGACAACGTATAAATCGGCGATAGGCCATACTCCCTTCTCTCTTGCTTTTGGAGCCGAGGCAGTCATCCCGGTTAAGCTAAAAGTACCATCTCACCGAGTCACTTACTACGATCCGATGACTAATAACGAGTTGCTCCTTGAATCCTTAGATACAATAGAGGAGAAGAGGGATGAAGCAGACCTGCGTGCCTTGAGACACAAGCAACAGGTCGCTAGATACTACAACAAAAGAGTTCGAGCCCGAACCTTTGAACCCGGAGACTTGGTTCTGAAGCGTGTCTTTCCACCCCCAACTCATATGGGTGCGAAGTGGGAAGGACCATACTCCGTTCTATGAAGGCTTGATAATGGAACCTTCAAGCTAGCAACCGTAGATGGAGAAGAAATCCCCAGAGTGTGGAATGCCCAACATTTGCGGCCCTATCTGACGTAAAGTTGTCAGGTTTATCCTTTTGTTTCATAGGACCATGTAAAAGGCATGACTTGCCTAGAATAGTCCAATGTTTTGAGCAAAGGATTATAAAGTGGACGTAGGTCATGATTCGACCGAACCACTATAAAAATATTGTGTGTCATTTACCTTTATTGGCACTATTATTTATCTGCTCTTCCATCTTTATAAAGTTAGCTGTAAAACCATATAGCGATCACAGAAACGTGTAATTCTAAGTGCCTTCCATCAGAATGGAGAGTAATCCGCAGCCAGAACGCTGAAGGTGCAATAAAGTGAATCACACCATTGATTGCACTCTAACTCTCCCGAGCCGAGAGAGAACGTAAAGGACGCGAAAATAACGTCCACATGGTAAGGCAACGCACCATGATAAGAACCGCCTTGACAGGACTCTAACCTTGGCAACTGCCAGGAGAGTATAAAAGCATCTATGATTAAGCGCTGAGAAAGAGCTCTTACCCCGTTGAAGGATCGGGGGGCGACTGAACAGCTGAGCTCGAACTCTAACCTTGGCGACTGCCAGGAGAGTATAAAAGCATCTATGATTAAGCGCTGAGAAAGAGCTCTTACCCCGCTGAAGGATCGGGGGGCGACTGAACAGCTGAGCTCGAACTCTAACCTTGGCGACTGCCAGGAGAGTATAAAGGCATCTATGATTAAGCGCTGAGAAAGAGCTCTTACCCCGTTGAAGGATCGGGGGGCGACTGAACAACTGAGCTCAGACTCTAACCTTGGCAACTGCCAGGAGAGTATAAAAGCGTCTATGATTAAGCGCTGAGAAAGAGCTCTTACCCCGCTGAAGGATCGGGGGGCGACTGAACAGCTGAGCTCAAACTCTAACCTTGGCGACTGCCAGGAGAGTATAAAGGCATCTATGATTAAGCGCTGAGAAATAGCTCTTACCCCGTTGAAGGATCGGAGGGCGACTGAACAGCTGAGCTCGGACTCTAACCTTGGCGACCGCTAGGAGAGTATAAAGGCATCTATGATCAAGCGCTGAGAAGGATGCTGGAGACTCAGCACCCCCAGAATTTCTGCCCCGCTGAAAGATCGGAGAGCGGATCATGGTACGAGTTCGAACTTTAACCCGCTGATGGATCGGGAAAGTATAGAGGTACCGGAGATTTGGTGCCTCAAGGACTATAATCCTACTAAAAATTCCAAGTCCCCCGTATTCAGAGATAGGGGGGCAACGTACATAGAAATTTTTAAATTTTTTCTGTCGCTTGAAGGATTTGTAATATAATTTCAACTTGATTATAGTCAAATGACTTGTGACTAAGTGTGAAGAGTTTATTGAATGCAGGTACACAATGATGCAAAAGAAATATACTTTCATTCACAAACTGCAAGCTTGCAAGATAAAGAGGAACCTAAACAAAAGTGAGGGCCATTCTCATAATTACATTTCATGGCCAGTGGAAAGCCTAAAAATCCTAAGGGCAAAATATGAACTAATATCTACATCCTACTCATGCTAGGGGGGGGGCTATGTTGGCTTCTTGCTCTTCTTCTGCTTCCCCGACTCCTCCTTATCAACATCCGAACGATCACCTTTTTTCCTCTTCCTCTTATCAACAAGAGGCTCTGGCGAAGAACTAGAGGATTGAGAGGCTAGTTGTAAAGTTATTGATCGGGAGGAAAATCTTTTGACCAACCCAGTTTTGGGATCGATCTCGGAAATAGGGGGCACATATACTGGATCATGTTCCCCTTTCATAAGGAGCAACCGCCTCTCCTCTTCAGCCTGTTGATCAAACAAGGTTTCCTCATCATCGCCTTTGATTTCTTTGGTAATGGTGACTTCTTCTTCATCGTCTTCGTGGTGCCCGTCCATATCTCTCAAAGCCTCGATGGGCTCAGCATCTCGGGAAATATCAGCACTGAGTGCGAGAATGACTTTCTCCGTTGTCGCACCTTCGGACTGCTTGGGAGCGTCAGTACTAGCACTTGGCAGGATGACAATCTTCTCCGCCTCTGTCTTCTTCTCAGCGTCCTTATCGGCTAGCCCGCCACCTGTAACATGAGAAACAAATGTTATTTCAGGAGAGAATGCGGTTTGCTCAGTTGATTGTTCGGCAAGACGACGACAAGTGACGATTGCTTTGACAAATTGCGGAGAGAATATAGAGATACCTTCTGCTGATCCTCCATCCAAGCTAGCAGCAGAAGCTTCGACAACTGGAGGAGTCGGACCCAGAGGAATCAATGGATCATCGGGACTGTATTCCTCAATTTCGGAGGCCTTGGGCTCTGCAACTGAGCTCGAGCCTTCTTCAATTTTATTTTCGCCCTTAGCCAGAGTTTTCTCCTTTTCCTCCTCTTCTCGGATTAGGCGTCTCCCCTCCTCTAAATCCTCGGGTTCGTTATCCTTAAGAATGGTCCGCATCAACTCATTCTCATCAATCTCATCGACTCCTAATCGCTGTTTCTCGCCCTGGACGATAGCATCCCATATGTTGGCTAAAGTGACATGGTAGTCCGGGATCTAGGAGAAGTTACGGGTCTTGATGACCTGGCCAAGGAAGTCAAACAACATTTCTTCAAATCCTTCAATATCTTTCTCTCTCTCAAGGAGCTTTTCATTAGAAACAGTAGCCATTTCAATGGCACTTTCCACATTATTTTCAACAAGAACCGCATGCTTCTCTGCTTGCGCGAGTTGATCATTCAGAACCGCCCTCTCTTTTTCAGCCAGAGCTAAACTGTCTTTCAAGTTTGCCTTTTCTTTCTCCCAAGCAGCTTTTTCAGCTTCGAAATGGTCCTGTGCTGTTTTCAGTTCGGTGTTGGCCATCTTGAGATCTTCCACCTCCTTCTTCAATGACACACGCTCTTTGCTATTAGAATCGAGCTCATTATGAAAACGTTGCCTGGCCTCCTCCAGCTCTGTCTTATAATTTTTAGCATCCCGTTGAGCCAAGGCAAGCAAAGATTGTGCATCTTCCAAGTCCTTTTCCATTTTCACCCTGGCCCTGTCATTGTTATCTATCCTCACTTTGGACCTGTGCGCTTCCATCTCTAGCGTTCGGATAACGTCTGAAAGGTTGGCAGCGTGTTTCTTCGTCACCTCATATTGCTTGGCTACATGGAGAACATGTCCGATGACTTCAGTATCCCAATTCCCAGGAACTAGTTCCAGAGCTGGAACGAACATCATCCTCTCGAAAAAGATATTGGGGAATTGTTCTCGTAATTTCCCCAGCTTAGCTTGAGCCTCAGGACCATGGACATAGTCTCGCGCCCCGGGGGCACTTAAACTTTGTTGACTGGAGGGGACGATGTCAGTTTTCTCCTTCTCAGAATCCTTGTTTGGATCTTTGTTTTTATCCTTAGGCTCGTGGTGTTTTTTGGATGAACTGCTGTGAGACGGCGTGCTCTTCGAAGTAGTTAAGTATTTGGGAAGTTGTTTTCCCCCTGTAGGTGGCGCTGGATGACTATGAGGCTTTCCAGAGGCTTGTTTTGACGGAGATCTGGACTGTGAAGAATGAGACTTGTGAGAATCCCGGGACCAATTGCTGTCTCCCCCTCGGTTGCTGCTACGAGCACGCTCAGGATTTGGATGAAGACTAGGTGTGCCTTCACGAAGAGAGCGATAAGAATAAGATCGTTTGCGAGACATCTTTCCTGCAAAAGAAACAAGTACATATTAAAACCTTGAATATTGTTGGTATAAAAGTGTGGGGTCAGACAGTGCATGTGATTTGTGCATCCCATATAATTCCCCCTAACAGACCAGGGCCCGAAGTTAAGCTCGTCTGGGTAGTATCTCGTTCTTCAACTGGAACAGTTGTTTCCTCAGAGATAGGAAAAAATGGCTCCCCTTCGAAGTCTTCCTGTGTATATACATCGTCGGGTATAGGAATCTTGCTCAATTCTTTAAATAACTGCTCCTCTGTTAAATCATCAGGAGCGGCAGGTTCAACCGGTAGAGAGGCCCTTGAGGGGGAACCCCTCGGAGAAGCTGGGATTTCCTTAGACTCATCAGCACGGGCCTCATCTCCTCTATATACATTTAAATCTTCGTCGTCATGGTTGATTATCGGTGAAGGACTCTTATGAAGTTTAGTTGTCTCTACTGCCGGTGACGTTTCTTCTCCCCCGGCCGGGGGCACGTATCTGTAAGGTTTGCCACCCGCGCCAATTCCAAATCTTATATTCAGAAGGCGGTGCTTGTGAAGATTCTCATCAGAAATACATTTGTTGATCGTTAGGAAGTCGGATTTGCTTTTCAGAAGAAGGGATAGTCGATTACTGTACACCGAGCCTTCCGTCTTTGGAAAGGTGTGATCTGCATAAAGAAAAGAAGCATGTTAGCGCTTCGATTTCTTAAACAGGTTATTCATTCAAAGTTTTAAAATTTACTTGATTTAAGCCATATTCTTGCACACCCAGCCTGTCTCTTTATATAGAACCAATCGGCCTTGGGATCCCCTATGTTGCTGTAACCGTCAGATAAGACCTTCCTATTTGCTACCAATTCGAAGAAAGAAAAATTTGGGGTTGCCGTAGAGCGATGCTTGAAAAGGTAATAGAATTTCAAATCTTTAAACGTTAGCTCAGTTTGCAGGATTTCCGCATATGCGATGTATAGAGTGTATAGGGCTGCATAGGCATTGGGATGAAGCTGCATCAGAGCAATACCCAATTGTTTTAAGGTTTCAATGACGATTGGAGGAAACGGAGGAATAGCGCCTACCCAGCACATGAGTCGGCTAACTGTCATATACCCCTCCGGAGCCAGATGAGGTCTATCTTCGCTATCAGGTGTTCTCACATCATCCCAGGGGATCCCATGTTTCAAGCAAATTTTCTTAAGCTTTATGTCATCTAGTTTGGAAGCTAAAGAGTCAGTGAATTTCTCTATTTCTAGTGCACCAGGTATCTCGTCGGGAGACCGGTCGTCTACTTCAGACTCCTCATCAAGCGAGGTACTCTCAGATGAATCCGATTCCGTTTCTGCCTCATATTCGGATTCAGAATCCTCACCCTCTGGATTAATTGGAAGAACCTCGGGGTTGTGGTGCTCAGACATCTCGGGATCCGTCTCTGTATTAGATCTTGGAGGGGAACGGTTATCCGACATTACTGTTTGGGCGAGTAAACATAACAAATTAGAATATAGCTACCCTTCCCCCCGTGTGTGCAAGTGCCGGTGTGTTCCTGTGCATGCATTAAGAAAAAGCATAAAAGTCAACAAAATCATCGAGATATTAGTCGTTGTTCGCTGATAAGTTATGCGCTTGTTCAATCCATGAATTTCATCTCAGAGGCTCTAACCTAACTGTCCATTGGTATATCGGAATTAAGTTGCAATGTTTGTTTAAAAAGTTCAAGGGATCGCTCAGTGTTTGGATCGTGATACATCGGGTCGGGTCGCATATCAGGCTTCAGATCGTGCGCCATCTGCGGATCGTGGAACAGGTTTGGATCGTGAAGGAGCATCAAATAGCGTAACGCTAGGATTCCTAATCAGTCATAATTTACCAGAGCGGATCGTGACAACCCCCTGCGATCCACATTACTTCAAGAACCCACGAACCGACACTCCTCCGTATCCATGATCCGATCCGCAAGGCAAGCCAACCATCCATCCATCTCACCACCATCACGACCCGACCTGGTCAAACCTTTTCTCCCCTTCTTCTTCTCCTTCCTTTCTCCTTCTTCTCCATCAGCGAACGTGAGCAGCTGAACCCATCAGCCATGGCGTCTCGACAGCCTCCAAAACCTCAAAAACTCAGAAAAACGAGATTAAAGTTGCATCGAGGCTTTAATAGTTCAATTACCTTTCTTAAAAATGGAGAAATCGAGTGAGTTTGTCTTGAAGATCGGAGGTTAGGGTCTGAATTGGAGAGAGAGGTGGCAACGAAGGGAAAAGAAGGGGAAAAGTGAAGAGGGTTCGGGTTTATATAGGAAAAACCGCGACCGTTAATCTCCCCTTTTTGTCTTATTCGAACCGTAGGCTTCGGTGGATCGTGGAGGCAAGCCCATCGGGCCCAGCAAAGAAGAAAGAGGCCGATCCCTGGGTCGACTCGCTACGAAGGATGGCCCACCATACATAAAGCCCACACGAAGGTTGTAACGAAACGAGCATCTCGTATCGCTGGACCGTGATAAAGGACACTCCCACGAATCGTGGAACACTGGAGCGATCCGAGCTGACTAAGGATGGGTAGAAGTAAATCTCCAGAAATACTTGTTAAAAAAAAAGAAGGAGAAGGAAAGTTCAGAAATATACCTGGTAATTTGATAACGACGTTTCCAAGAATTCCAGAGATGGAAATTATCCGATAAACGGAGAAATGATTGAGGATTTATCCGATATTTATACCAATCAAGGAATGCGACTTTCCGAAGTGACACGACATTTTAGACAGACGCAACCATTGATTTGCATCTCCCTATGAAAAGATGTCTCTGCAGTTTCGAAGCATGTTCTATCCTCGATAAAACATACTTCAAGGGGGCAAAATGTTGGCTAGCTTTTTGACCAAGCCATCAAGGTTCACACACAAGGAGAAAATATGAGGTCTCATTCCTCTAGTTCATGAAAAGTCAAATCACAGTCGCTTAATCATCCCCAGGTCGGATCGCCCCCTTTCGGATCGCCCCATCGGGTCGCTAAACCCCCATGCGAATCGATCCGCCTATACCACCTCGACCCGATCCAAGCCCAGAAGATGCAGCGAAGACCATGACCCATTCTATCATGATCCGAGATGTATGGATCTCGCGACACCTGTCACCAACTGTCATATTGAACAATTCTTGATCAAGCTACAATCCGATTCAATATTCTCGGAATTTGTGCCACGTATGACCGCGATCCGCCTGACAAAATCGGCTATAAATAGCCCAGAGCTGGGCAATTTTCAGGATCTTTTGGAAGTTTTAAGGATTGATTCCACCATTATTGTCATACCACTATTTCATACCAGATTTACTTCGAGATAACTGAAAGGAATCGTAGTTGTAAGAGTGAGTTTGAGAGAAATCATTGGTTGTACTATCATCCAAAGTATAATCAATAGCATATAAAGTGGACGTAGGCTCGTTAACGCCGAACCACTATAAACCGTGTGTGTTTTCTATTTTTTCCTCATTTTTCAGTTATATTTCTCTACGAATCAGAACAATTTGGGTGTTAGAGCCAAATTTTGATCTAACATAGAGTGAATTTTTTGTAGTGCAAAATGATGGTGAGTTGCACGGTCTTCCATACAAAGCTTCAAATAGACCCATACCAATACTGGATTGGTAGCAATTATCACATGCGAACTCAACCAAATGCAAATGGTCATCCCATGATCCTCCAAAGTCCATTATGCAAGCTCGCAAAAGATATTCTAATACACGATTCACTCTCTCTGCTGGACCGTCGGTTTGAGGATGGTATGCAGTACTGAGATGTAACTCTGATCCTAAAGCCTCCTGTAAGCTCTTCCAAAACCCACTAGTAAATAATGGATCTCGGTCACTCACAATGCCTTTTGGTACTCCATGAAATATCATTACCCATTTCATATACAGTTCTATTCGACTTGACTGGCATAAACCTTGCACTCTTAGTCAGTCGATCCACAACCACCCAAATACTATCATGGCCTGATCTAGTCCTTGGTATATCATCAATGAAATCCATTGATATTTGCTCCCATTTCCATTCGGGAACTTCCAATGGTTGTAACAAACAACTCGGCTTCTTTTTCTCAGCTTTAACTAGCTGACAATTCATGCACTTAGATATAAACTTTCCAATGCCCTTTTTCATCCCTTCCCAATAGTAGGTCTGCTTCATGTCTCGATACATTTTGTTACCACCGGGATGTATACTCAGTTTTGAGTGATGACACTCTCTAAGCACTTCATCTCTAAATCCATTAACATTGGGTACAACCAGTCTTCCATTCTTTCTAAGCCATCCATCTCGATCAAGCCCATACTTGTTCATCTCCTAATCATTTCCCATTTCTAACTTGGAGTTGATTTCTAATAGACTAGGATCGTTCCTATGACTGGAACCAATCCGCTCAATTAAAGTGGGTCTGATTGTCAAACTTGCTAGCATTTCTAGATCCAATTCGCACTTTGGTTTGAAATCATACCCTGCGATATACTCGAGTTGCTTCCATTCAAGAAACATAGCCCCTAAACTGACATGTCTTCTACTCAATGCATCAGCTACTGCATTGCCCTTTCCAGGTGTATATGCGATATCGAAATCATAGGAAGCCAAGAATTCTAACCATCTTTGCTGTCGGAGATTTAGATCCTTCTGAGAGAAGAGATACTTTAACGATTTATGATCAGTAAACAACTCGAATCTTTCTCCGAAGAGATAATGTCTCCACATCTTCAACGCGAACACGATCGCTGCTAATTCCAAATCGTGGGTAGGGTATCTTTTCTCATGCGGTTTCAGTTGCCGACTTGCATAAGCTACAACCCTACCTCCTTGCATCAATACAACACCTAGTCCAGTACCATAGGCATCTGTGTATACCATCATCTCTTCATTCCCTTTAGGAAAGACTAACACCGGCGCATACGTCAACTTTTCCTTTAGACTCTTGAATGCATTTTCACACCTTTCGTCCAAAACGAAAGCTTGATTTTTCTTGGTCAACTGAGTTAACGGTGCCGCTATCTTGGAGAAGTCTTGGATAAATTTCTGATAATATCCAGCTAATCTCAAGAAACTTCTTACGTCCGTTACACTCTTGGGCGTAGACCAATCTTGTACCGTAACCACATTCGCAGGATCCACGGCAATACCATTCTATGAAACAACATGGCCCAAGAATCTCACTTCCCTGCTCCAGAAGTGACACTTCGATAAATTCACTTTCAATTGGTGTTTTTTTAACATCTCCATTACTACTCTTAAATGTTCCTTGTGTTCTTCCTCTATCATCGAATAAACCAAGATATCATCTACAAACACAAGAACAAACTTATTCAATTGATCTCGGAATACTCTATTCATAAGAACCACAAAATATGTTGGTGCATTGGTCAACCCGAATGGCATGACCAACCACTCATATAATCAGGACAGCATCCGAAAGGACATTTTAGGAATACTCTCAACTGCTACTCGGAGCTGATGAAATCCTGTCGCGAGGTCCAATTAGGAGAACACTCTTGCTCCCTCAAGTTAATCGAACAAATCATTTATCCGCGGTAGAGGATACTTGTTCTTCCTTGTCACTTTATTCAACTCGCAATAGTCCATACATAAACGAAGGGAACCATCTGCCTTGGTAGAAAATACAACTAGTGCTCCCCACTCAGAGACACTTCTTCTGATAAATCCCTTCTTCAAAAGATCGCTTACTTGCTCCCCGAGCTCTCTCTGCTCCCTTGGTGCCATACGATGAAGTGGCATTACTATAGGTCTGGCATCTTTCACTAAATCAATGCGGAACTCAAACTCTCGATGTGGTGGAAGTCAAGTAACTTCCTTGAAGATATCCGGATACTGGCCAACAATGGGAATTCCTGCTAACTCGCCCTGTGGGATGTCGAGGGAATTTAGAAAACTAGCCATCACCTCCTCACTAGGCAGGCCACCAAACACTACCCTCCGCCCATCATCCGCCCCGATAGTCACCGAAAATCCCTCACAGTCTACCACTACCCCATTTCTTTGGAGCCAATCGACTCCCAAAATAATGCCAATCCCAGTAAAGCCCAAAACAAAGAAATCATAAGCAAACGTACATCCATGACTTGATAAGATCAAATTTTGACAAATCATACTAAGGCTAATCGAACCACCAATCGGGTTCGCCATAACTAAAGGTCTATCGACTATCTCGAGTTCCAATCTCAAACTATCTACCAGGTCACTAGATACGAAGGAACGGGAAGCCCCAGTATCAAACAGTACTCGAACAGGAACATCATAAACAGAAAGCATACCTCGAATGATGACATTCTTTCCTTTCTCCGCCGCGGTTGGGGCATTCGACGAAGAAGGAACAACATTAATAGCATATGCTTTCATAATCTGCTTCTCTTTAGGGGGTTGCGGACATTTATCCTTGTGATATCCCACTTGGCCGCAGTTGAAGCACTTCCTGTCCGCTGGCTTTGCTCGACATTCTTTAGCATGATGGCCCTTCTTGCCACAACTAAAGCACTCGACATCTTTCTTACTCTTTTTCTGACCATCCTTTGCTTGGTTCTGCTTCCTCTTATTCTGAGAATTATTCTTGCCTCCACTGCTTGGTTGCGGCTTTGGCCCCTCTACAGATACAACAACGACTTCAGTCTTGGGCTTAGGATAAAGGCTCTCTGATCTCAGTACTTTCCCAACAATCGATTCAAAAGTCTCATCAATATGGTTTATAAGCCTTTCCCCTAAGTGAAAAGTTGGTGTGCACGACTTATGCAGGATCTTTAAATATGGCTATGCGGAATATGATATGATAATTTGTATTATACAATAGCTATGCAAATAAATATGATCTAGAAAGATAAATCACACAAGCAATAAGATAAAGTAAAGTAAAGTAAAAAACACCAGGAATTTTATACTGGTTCGGACTTCCGTCCTACGTCCAGTCCCCAAGCTCCTCTTCGGCTTTTCACTAAACAACAACCTTGCTTCACCCAGAGGAACAGGTTCACAACACTACTTGATTTACGGGCTACAAGTTTACCCACTTGATTTCATGGGCTACAAGCTTACCCACTTGAATTCACGGGCTACAAGCTTACCCACACAGGACAATTACAAGAGTTTGACTTCTGATTGTGTTCTTCTTTCAACACTGATTTGCCAACGATTGAGTACACCCTTCCTATAATCTTATCCTCAAGTATATGAATTGAATGCGAAGATTTGAAGGAAGTTAGTTGCTTGTTGAATCAAAATATGAGAAATATTATCAAGGATTCAATAAGTAACTTGAATTTAGGAGCTTTTAGAATGCAAGAGTATTTAGAAAGTAAGATAAGAAATTAGAGCAAGAATCGGTGATTTGAAAGTATGATTTCAAGTCTATTTATAGTGTAGAATAGTTGCATTCCTTCATGAACAGTTTCTATAAAGAGTTGTGTCCATTTCTCTTGAAATTGAATAGAAATCTCTTCACAAAAAGAAGCATCCTTTTAGAAAAATTACAGCAAGAAAAAAGGTCGACAGGTCGAAAATAACAAGTAGACAGGAATTTGAAAAAAACAGTCGTTATGCACAAAAAACAACTGGACCGGTCGACAGGTTCTTTTGGGCGGTCGACCGTTTTCTGGCTGTGGACCAGGGGACATCGGTCCACAGTCTATATCACTCTGCACTCTTTCCCGGTCGAAGCCTGGACAGTTTGGGATTTTTCTGTGACTTTTCAATTCCTTAAATATACAGATTTCAGCCACAGCTAATTTCAATTTCTAAATTGTTTTGTGCATTCATGTTATACTTTGAGGATAGATTTTAACATAAATCTAACACGACTCCATACCTACATATATATAATCTTAGCTCCATGTCATGATTTCCATTGATCTTCACTATGATCTTCATTGATTTCCACTTTGATAAATATGAATTCAGCTCGTCAATGATCTCTATTTCTATGTTGTCTTTAATAAAATATGCTATGAAACCTTTGACTTAACATTCTCCCCCTTTTTGATTGATGACAACATAGCTTGGTATTACAATCTCCATTGCTATCTCCCCCTGTATATATGCTCCCTGAAATATATACATATAACTAAATATCTGCAAGAAAGATTGTTAGTAACTTTTTCTCCCCCTTTGTCATCGACAAAAAGGGTACATAATATTGCAAAAGATAATAGTATATGTAACATGAATGATATGTATTATCATAAGAGAAAATATTTCTCCCCCTTTGTCATCGATTAAAAAGAATGAATATCATAATAAATACAGTAATCGAGAGTAGTGGAGAATACAAATAATTATAGCACCTTTAGAAGATATCGAATAACCTTCTCTTTGTTGTGGTGTACCTGCAGAAAAATATAACATATATAGTTTTGGTACCCACTTGCTTTGTTTGGGTCCATGAGTTAGATGGAAGGTAACATACCCAAGAGGGTTTAATGGAACCTTTAAAGATAAAATTTTCATTATTAACTACTGAATCAAAATAATCATCAATATATTTTTATCTGTTTTTCCAACTTACAGGAACCCAAATACTTAAGTAATCTCTATTGATATTCCTTTTCATACTTCTAGATCTATTATATATATCTCTAGTCATAGAAGTATTCGAATTTCTATAATAATTGGATCTAGGATGAGCATTAGTACTAGCAGTAATATTTTTATTGTACATGAAAGCATATCTAGTACTATTTCTAAGATTAGTTTTATTATATCCTAAACCACTTTTGTCATGTAAAGGTCGAGATCTAGATAAAATCATATTTAAATCATTTTGACCTTTATTAAATTTTGCGAACATTTTTGCACATTTATCAAATTTATTTCCAAAGTCGCTATTGACATTTTCAAAAGAAATTTTGTTATTCTTTAAATCATCAATTTCCTTATTTAATTCAGAATTTTTCCTTTTTAAAGTACCATTCTTAGTTTTGAGACCTAAAATTTGAGATTCTGAATTATCTAAAGAAGATTGTAACTTTTCAAAATTTTCTTTTGACTCAGAAATTTCATTTTTCAAAATATTATTATTCACCTTTAAAAACTCACATTCTTTAGATAATTCTAAATTCTTTTCAGTTAAAGCTCCATTCTCTTTTTCAAGAGACGAAATTGAAGAACTAGAATTATTTAAAGAATCTTCTAAAGATTTATTTCTATTTTGCAAAAGATCGATTTCCTTTAAAAGAACATTGTTATATTCTTTTAATTTGGAATTTTCTTGCTCGCAAATTTTTGACTTAGCTATAATGACAGTATTGAGTTTACTCAAAGTTTTGAAATCTTTCAATAATTTCTCATGGTTTAACAAAAGATCTTTATATAAAGAATCTGTACATACCGATTGTGATCTGACTTTTGCCACGAGACATTTGTTTCCTTGCTCTCCTGATTCTGCTTTGTTGCTCTTCCATTTTCTAATGCCTTGACTAGATTTCTTTATTGCCATTTGTTCTAGGATGTTGTTACGATCTCTAGAACACCATGCTTTGATACCAATTGAAAAGTCGGTGTGCACGACTTATGCAGGATCTTTAAATATGGCTATGCGGAATATGATATGATAATTTGTATTATACAATAGCTATGCAAATAAATATGATCTAGAAAGATAAATCACACACGCAATAAGATAAATTAAAGTAAAGTAAAAAAACACCAGGAATTTTATACCGGTTCGGACTTCCCGTCCTACGTCCAGTCCCGAAGCTCCTCTTCGGCTTTTCACTAAACAACAACCTCGCTTCACCCGGAGGAACAGGTTCACAACACTACTTGATTTACGGGCTACAAGTTTACCCACTTGATTTCACGGGCTACAAGCTTACCCACTTGATTTCACGGGCTACAAGCTTACCCACTCAGAACAATTACAAGAGTTTGACTTCTGATTGTGTTCTTCTTTCAACACTGATTTGCCAACGATTGAGTACACCCTTCCTATAATCTTATCCTCAAGTATATGAATTGAATGCGAAGATTTGAAGGAAGTTAGTTGCTTGTTGAATCAAAATATGAGAAATATTATCAAGGATTCGATAAGTAACTTGAATTTAGGAGCTTTTAGATTGCAAAAGTATTTAGAAAGTAAGATCAGAAATTAGAGCAAGAATCGGTGATTTGAAAGTATGATTTCAAGTCTATTTATAGTGTAGAATAGTTGCATTCCTTCATGAAGCGTTTCTATAAAGAGTTGTGTCCATTTCTCTTGAAATTGAATAAAAATCTCTTCACAAAAAGAAGCATCCTTTTAGAAAAATTACAGCAAGAAAAAAGGTCGACAGGTCGAAAATAACAGGTAGACAGGAATTTGAAAAAAATAGCCGTTATGCACAAAAAACAACAGGACCGGTCGACAGGTTCTTTTGGGCGGTCGACCGTTTTCTGGCTGTGGACCGAAGTACATGGTCCACAGTCTATATCACTCTGCACTCTTTCCCGGTCGAAGCCTGGACCGTTTGGGCTTTTTCTGTGACTTTTCAATTCCTTCAATATACAGATTTCAGCCACAGCTAATTTCAATTTCTAAATTGTTTTGTGCATTCATGTTATACTTTGAGGATAGTTTTTAACATAAATCTAACATGACTCCATACCTACATATATATAATCATAGCTCCATGTCATGATTTCCATTGATCTTCACTATGATCTTCATTGATTTCCACTTTGATAAATATGAATTCAGCTCGTCAATGATCTCTATTTCTATGTTGTCATTAATCAAAATATGCTATGAAACCTTTGACTTAACACTAAGTACTGATCTAAGCCCGTTATGAACTTCTCATTCTTCTTCTCAGGAATGTCAATAAGGGATAATCCATACTTCGATAAAGTATCGAACTCAGCAATATATTCCGAGACTGCCCTACCATTTGTTTAAGCTCCAAGAACTTCCTAAACAGTTCTGATTTTTGAGCAGCTGGGATAAACTTATCACTGAATCGGGCCTTGAACTGATCCCAAGCAACTTGATCTCCGGGAGTAGCTGCCTTAATAGCATTCCACCAATTCATAGCCTGTCCTTGCAGCTGACGTGATGCTAGCTTCCTCTTTATCGCGTCTTCAATTGCCATATCCTCGAAGATATGATCACAACTATCAAACCAATCCTGAACTTCTATAGTCGATTCTGTTCCGTGGAATGGATTCCCACCAAGACTAGTGTAGTCCTTACAGAGCTTGGCGAAATCGGCCCTAGTCGCCTGCACCGCTGCACCACCACCATTTGCAGCATTATGAGCTGTCCTCTGAATATCCCTAAGCATCTCTCTCATGAAGTCAGTAAACATCGTCCTCATATCAGAAGCATTCCCATTATTAGCTCCTCTACCAATACCCCTTGTATGTCGGCTCATCGTTCAATCTGTAAAGAGGAAACGATTAACCATCTCTTCAGTGGTGCCGGTGCAATGTGACTCCATCCTTAGATATACTAATAGTATATATATATACATATATATAGCTTTTGAAAACCGAAATATCACAAGTACGCGCTCTCATATACATATAATATCTCTCCCTGGTGTTTTCCCTTAGGTTAACTACGCAACCTAAAGCTCTGATACCAAGTGTGACGGCCCGCCTCGCCCAACCGACATTTCCCTGAAATGCGCTGTACAGATGTCCAACCAATATGGGACGTTCGCCAAAGAAAGGAAAAGAAAGGAATTTGAACTATCAAGGAACCTTTAGAATGTCTCACAGTGCATAGGATAAAATATAATAAAACATAACTTTGACATATTACAGGTGAGACAGCGCATAAGCTGAAAACTAAACCATCATAGTAGCGGAAATCCAGAATACATCTTATCATCCAAACCAACATTATTACAACTTTGAAACACTGTCTCTAAAGCAAAAGAAAGAGGTACACCACTAATGCCCAAAGTAGTGACCGACAACAACTTAGAGAGATTATATATATATATATATATATATATATATATATATATATATCATACGTAGAAGCCTCCTGCTCGTCTCCGGTACAACTACTCGTGCATAATCACCTGACCTGTCTCTAGTCTGCCCATTTAAGCGAACCCAGAGTAATAAGAAGAGACATAAAACTCTGGGTCAGACAAAAGTCTGGTATGAGCGATAATCAACAAAACAGAACAATAACAGGTATACATAACCATACCTGAACCTGGACCTACAACCAAAGAGTTAGCACAACAAGATGTACAATACTCTAAGGTGACACTAACATATGGTGTAAAGGTACGGGGGAGGGGGTGTGCATGTCATAGTGATGGCAAACAATCAAGCATAGTAACCATCCTCACATCTCTCACTCAGTGCGTAAAGCATATGATATCAACCGCTTTGACCACCCAAATCATTTGCTATGATCACTCTGCCCATGGAGTCATGATGGCTCCACTGCACTGATCCCTAGCCACTAATCCCTTGCTATGTCCACTCTGCCCCATGAAGTCATGATGACTCCACTGCACTAGCTCATAGCCATGCTACGATCACTCTGTCCCATGGAGTAATAACTACCCCACTGCACTGGTCCATAGCCTAACATCCGTCTTGGTGGTGAATCAAAGTTATGGACGTCGGTAACCCCATTGCACACATCTCGCAACAAAGTTCGATCATGAAGTTAACTCTTTGGTTCCCATCTGGATCCTGAGTTCTACTTCCCATATGGACTACCTTTACATCTCGGGTTTTTGGTCTCCTCCGGTTCGGTTCGGTTCGTGATGCACCTCTGGATTGGGTCGTGAATACCCCTTCGGTTCGTGAATCTCTCATCGGGTCGTGGCGGTACGTGAGTCTCCCATTCGGGTCGTGGCTCCTGCTCATGGCCATCAGTTCGGGTTCGTGAGCCCTAGAAATGGTTCAGTTCGTGCTCTCCAAGTCATGATACCAAATTCACGAGCGGGTCGATTCGGAGGAGATGAGGCGGATCGGTTCATGTCTTCAACTCCAGGTTGTGATGCAGACTCCACGAGTGGGGGTTCAGGGAATCCTATCCGATCCGGTCCCCTGCATATTTCCTGCACTTTGTCCAGCGAGCTGTTTACGCCATTCGACAGTGTTTTCGACCAATCTAACTTTTCTATGCAATCATAAATCATTCCAAATAGTCATAGCAACATGTATAATCAACCATAAACACCAAAACAACAATATAACATGTCAAAATGGATCAAACATACCCAAAACCCATGTTTTCCCCCTTAGGATTGTTTAATAATAACTAATGATAGGATTAGCAAAACATATCCAAATTAACCCAAATTCCTAATAGAGGCCTAACATAATATTTTAGAATTTCTAAACTTTTTTCCAGAGTTTAGTAATGCATAATTTCATTAATTAACACTAATCACCCCTAATTAACCGTAATTAGTGAAAAACAATGCAAATCACTCACCTTAGCCACAAATAAAATATCAAATTTGAAAACTCCACTGTTTGGGTCGAATTTTAATGCCTAGCAGCAGCTCCAGCTTTGATTTAGTGCTACTTCTCCTTGATTTGACGTAGATTAGCTTAATCCTTAATTAGAGAGCAATTTGGGATGAAATTAGAAGGTGAAGGCCATCGTTAGGGTTTCTAAGAGGTAAATAGCGGCTAGAAAATTGAAATAGAATGAAAACCTAACTCATTTCAGCCTCCCCATAACCCTAATCCCGAAATAGGTTATGGGCCTAGCTGCTAATCACCCTAATTAGGCCCGGTTAAGCTGTTTTTCACCTTCTAAACCTTATTTCAACCATATCTCCCAAATGGTAAGTCCGTTTGACTAATGTGACCACTCTGCAAAAAGGTAAACCATCATCTGAATCCAATTGAAGTGGTTTCAGGGCAAAATTTCTTACCAATCAAAAGTTACAGGCGAAACAAGAATCTCCATGGGTAAAACGATCATTTAAAAATAGGCAAAAATCGTGAACATGGAAAATGACCCCAATAGTCGTTCCCCAAAGTTACATGATCATATGACCTCATATGAAAAAGAAATAAATATTCTACGACCCTTCGATACGTAGAATGCGGGTCGTTACAGTAAAAGTGTTTTGAATTGTAAAATTTAAGTTTTTGCTAAGATGAACGATAATTTGATTAAAGTAGTTAAGATGACGGTTTTGCAACGCTTTCGTAACACCTTTGAAACACTATTATAACACTTTCTTTGAAAGCAATCTATTTTGAAGTTTAACTAGCGAACTATTTTCCGAACTATAAGTAAATGATTGGGGGAAAAATATGGATTTTGGTTAAGGTAATTTGTGAATGGGTTTAAAGAAGTTTAGTTAACAAATCCAAGACAGAAGGAGATTGGATGAAAGCCTGTTGTATTATTAAAATTGCGCTAATTACTTGAAAAGGCCGGATTTTTGCCCATTCCAAATAATTATATGACGTGATGCTGATGTCAAGATATTGACGATGATTGTAGAAGACCCAGATTTCTTCACATCGGATGGATGGCCTGTTGATCCCTTGGGCGACGATCCATATGAGGTTAAAGTGACGGCATAATCTGACTGTACTTGAAGCGATTTGGTTTGCAAGGGCTTGCACTCCCAAGTGGGGACATGGAATCAAGTGCCTTCGTTTTTGTTCCTATTCCCGAAATGGACTTGTTGATGGATTTCGTGTCTGACACTGTATCTTGTAAACTATAGACTGACATTTACTAAACATACTTCTGTTTGGTGGCAGAGAATTTATTCTCTTTCTTAACACCCTTCTTTGAGATGTACGAGCTAAAAGGTTGTATGTTGGTGAATAGAAATTTGTGTTTTAAAGAATGATAGTGTGGCATGATAAGTGGAAATGATCAAGGCTTTTGTTGAAAAGCAGGGCCTTGTGGTTGAAGATCAAAGCATGGCTTAAATGCATAGCTTTGTGTATGACGTGACCTCGCGGACCTCACAACCCGAAATGAGCCAAAATAGGATTATAGACCGCAGGGGAAGAGACTTAACATTCCATCTAGCAAAAGTTAACGCCATGGTCTGGGGCCCAGGCCTTTACTTATGTGGTTTGTTCGATAAGGCGCCTCAGACTAGTTCAATATGTCTAGATGACAGTCTACACACAGACCGCGGGACGTTATGTTCAAGCTATTACTTTAATCCGTGAAGTAGGGTGGACCAACCCTATCGCTCTGAAGGAGACAGACGGGATCCTAGAACCTAGCTGGGGGTTCCGAATCGGACTGGGAAGATCCTTAGCCCAGGCTCTTAGATGGAAATCCAACTTCCAATACGAAACCCTTTACGATTTTCAATTGTATACGTATGTAGCCAACATGGTGGGATGGGGCACTATGCGAGCTAAGATTTATAAATTTATTTTCGAAAGTATTTTTCCACACCCTAAACATTATTATAATATCAAATGGTTTGGTTTTAAAACTATATCGAGCATGTTTTGCAGTTATAAGCCAAACCCTTATCCTCTGGTGTGCGCTTTCATTGTGTAATGGGACCTGGGGCTTATAATCGTTCATTTTCCTAAAGTCATGTTTTTAAATCTGTTTTATGGTTGTTATAGTTAGTCATGGTTGCTATATTTGTGCATGTATCCTTGGGAGGAAACCCGTTCCGCGACATGCGGCGTGGTCCCGAGATGCCTTATTCAAAATAAGGCTAAGTATAAGATTCATTAATAAAGTTTTCTTACACCGGTCCCATAACTGACTCGATGTTGTTTTTCCCTTGCAACCTCGGGTGCCCACTTTTTCCACCCGGGCAGGTTGATTAACAGGTTATATATTTATCTTTGTGGATTAGCTACTAGTGCTTTTTGGTTTTGAGTTAGAGCTGGATTTGGATTGCTCTGATCTAGTCTAGAAGACTCCGGTGGTAGGGTCTGCGTCTATCCTTTATCTTTATCATACATGTACATTCTGTTTGTAATTCCGTTGTACTGTGATGTAATATATGGATCCTTGGGATATGTAACCCTGATGTAATATATGTTATGTTGTTGTTGTTGTTATTATGCGTTATATCCTGAAACGTCTCTCGCCCTTGAGTGGGTGCGCGTCGTTACAATATGTTTTCATAAAGTTCATAATCTGATTTTTGAAAATAAAAAATGGAAACCAACACTGGTAATAATAGTTCTTTTGTAGAGGGTCAGTCCACCATTAGACCACCACTATTTAATGGCAGTAATAATTCATATTGGGCATGTAGAATGAAAATATATTTACAATTAGCAGGATTGGACACATGGAACAATACACAGACTAAATATGTTGAACCCACTAATAATTTTCCATAATGGACTAATGAACAAAAGGCTGTTACACAAAGCAATTCTAAAGTCATGAATATGTTGTTTTGTTCATTAGATAGAAATTAATATTGTAGAGTGTTAGTTTGTAAATCTGCTTATGAAATATGGAGAACATTACAAGTTACTCATGAAGGAACCAATAAAAGTTAAAAAACAAAGGTAACAATGCTAATAAATCAGTTTGAGTTATTTAAAATGAACAAGAATGAATCTATCTCCGATATAGCATTAGGAAAAACTTATTCAGAAGATGACCAAGTCAAAAAATACTTAGTTCATTGACTCCAGGATGGGATCAGAAAACATTGGCGATTGAAGAAGCCAATAATGTCAGTGAAATGAAAATTGAGGAGTTAACTGGAAATTTGATGTCGTTCGAAGTCCAATTACAAAAAAAGGAAAATAAGCCCATAGAAAAGAAATCTATAACATTCAAAGAGAAAACCAATGGTTCTGATTCAAGCAGTGAAGATGATGAAGAAATTGCTTTAATGACAAGAAAATTCAGAAAATTTCTGAGATATAAAAGGAGAATTAATTTTTAGAGAAATAATCAATGGAGTTGGGAAGACACGATGATCGATGTTATAACTGCAACAAACTAGGTCATATAAAGAGAATGTGTCCATATCCAGATAAAACAAATCAACAAACAAAAAACAGCAATTCATCGAAGAAAAGAAAAAGGGCATACACAGCAACTTTAGATGATTCAGATTCATCATCAAGTGATGAAGTGCCAGAAACTGGAAATTCAAATATGTGTTTCACAACGATTCAGAATTCGGAAAATATCGAAGTAATAGATCTATAAACAAGGTACACCTTAATTAATTTTTAAATTTTTTGGTCGAACGGATTTTTTGTTTGAATTTGAAATTTAAATTTTAGATTTCAAACTTGAACTTTGAAATTCAAATTCGGAATTTGAATTTTGAAATTCAAAATATAATAATAATATAAATAGTAAATATAATAATCAAATAAATTTCAGAAATTTGTTAGGATTAATATTATTTCAGGAAATATTAAATCTAAAATATAAAACTTTAATATAATAAAATCAAAAGTCAAAACAACATGTCCTTTGGAATTCAACATGTATATCAACATAAATAAATATACATGTCGACATATAGGCTTGTAAATGAAATTCAAATTTTGAATTTCAAAAGTTTAAACTTTCAAACTTCCCTCCAACTTTTCTCCCAAGGTCTGAAAAGGTGCCATTGATTTCAGAAAAGTTGTGCTCATTCAATCTCTATTTATTTATCTATTCAATCTTATTCAATCTACCTCCCATTCAAATTTCAAACAACTTTCTTCATATTTACTCTCTTCAAAACAACTCTTTAATGGCTTCCTCAAGCACTCCTCAAACAATGAGATTAACCAAAAACATCAAAGGTTATCTCTACAATGATGAAGAAGCAAAAAATGCCTATGATGACTACCTTGCAAATGGAAAAGTCAATATGGGAGCCTTTTCCATTTTTGAAGATTTTCCATCTTATGATCTTCGTTCTCTTTTCAAACAAAATGGAGTTTTGAGTCTAAAAGATTCATATGGTAACAATGAAGTATGTTATCCTAATCTAGTCAAAATGTTCTATGCAAATCTAAATCGTGGCTTTTACGAAGGAGATAAAAATCAAATATGGAGTAGCGTAAAAGTCACTCAAATCGTTTTGGATTGTGAAATTTTGGGAAATATCACGAATTGTAAGAGTATGGACTCGGATATTTTGGAATTCGAAATCAATGAAATGGATTTGGAAACCTTTCATCGCATATTTGAAAGTGATGCTCATTTGGAATTCAAATTTTTCTTTTTTCACCCAAAAGCAAGAATCGTCAACATCCTCCTTCAACATACCATAACTCCTCATTATAGAAATTTCAACAACCTTACCTTCAAAGTCCAAAAAGCACTCTTTGTTATTATTGGTGTTTATGATATCCATTGGGCCGATATGATTTTAAAATAATTTAACCCCAAAGAATGTCTATAAGAGAAAACACTCATTATTATGGAGTTTACCTAACTCGGATTTTAAAATATTTTGGAGTGGATCTCAAAGGATAAGAATTTGTATCAAGAAAGGTGTTTGGCTCCACAAATATACATCTTATGCAAATTTTACTCCCCTTTAAGCCTTATGAATCATTCGAAGATAACAAGCTTGAATGCAACAACAACAAGAAGAATATCCTATGGATATCAAAGAATAAAACGAAACTTCTTTGGAAAGTATAGAGTGTCTATCTAATACTAGAATAATATCCATAGAATTGCTGGTTCAAAATCAAGCCAAGTTATCCAAGAACAAAAAATAATCAAGAAGACACTTGCCAAAATGTCTAAGTTCATTGACAAAATAGGAAGAAAACTTGGAATATCATCTTCCTCCTCTGCATCCGCTGAAATCTAAGCTTATCTATAACAGGCAAGCTATCGTATAACTTACAGTCAGGAAGCTATGTGTTGAAGACATGTCAGGAAGCTATCAACGATCATCAAGGTATGATACACAATCAGAACCTATCGTATAACTTACAGTGCCCATAACCCTAGCACTAAACAAGAGAAATTATGTGTTGAAGACATGTCAGGAAGCTATCAACGATCATCAAGGTATGATACACAATCAGAACCTATCGTATAACTTACAGTGCAAGGATAAAATATAATAGAACATATATAACAGGCAATAATAGTGAAGCATATTTGGGCAGAAAAACTCCAAACTTTCGTAGTAACTAGATAGTATATACAAATACTAGAATTACAACATATATGTCTGTACAGATTTGCCTCACTACAGCACTCAAAGTAAAACAACAAATAGTGGAAAAACATATACTATATAGTAGAAAAGATAATACATCAGCCTCCTGCTCGCTACCGAACTGCAACATTGTAATGACCCGCATTGGCAGATGTATTATAATTAATTTATTTAATTATATAAATGGTGATATAGTGAATTAAATGGTCGTGGAATTAAATAATGATGAATATTTAATTAAAATAATAAATTAAATAATATATTTAATTGTGAAATAATCAGAATTGGCTGAAATGACGATATGGTGTGAACCGGATCATCTATGATATTTAATTCAGCTTGAAATTGAATTAGAATAACGAATATATTATATAAACGACAGTTTGAACATAGAGTTATAATATAATTAAAATCGAGCTTGAAATGGCGCGGTAGTTCGTAAATTGGCGATTCGAACTTCAACTGAATGTACAGGATTCGTTTTAAATCGGATTTCTGTGAAACAAGAAACGTGTGGAGCTGGTGGAGTATATCTTTCTAGTGGAAGAGAAAAATCGGGATTTCGTCATGTAGATTTTGAGTTATGTCCAAATCAAATTATCAGAAACGCAGCGCCCGGACCATAACGATTTAATTATATTTTATATAAGGATTTAATTAGAAATCGAACATCGATATAACTTCGACGATGTAATATCGAGTTGTAAATCCATATAGGAATATTCTGAATCTGTACGGTATTCCATGTGAATATAGATGATAATATTTAATTTTAAATATTTAATTTTACAATATTTAAATATATTTATATATTTAAATAGGCTATTTAGAGCTTTAAAAATAGCCACTTTTGCAAACGAAGTCGAAATTTGCCAAAACTAATTTTGTTGGATCCGCAATGTCAAATAGTTGTTAGATGTCCAGTTTCGTGATTTTTATAATCACTGTGTGGCCGTACGGATTTTAAGAGTGAAAAACAGTCAGTATTTCAACGGTTAAAAATACGTTGTGTGAGCATACGAAGTCGGAATTTGACGAAACCAGTTTCGTTGGGACCGTAATGTTGAACTCCAGCTACAGGTCCAGTTTGGTGATTTTTGGGTATCGTGTGTGATCACACGGATTTTTAGAAGGCCAAAAACAAATATAAAAATAAAATATCTAGATATTTGTTCACCTTATAAATACCACTACCTTAGCATCTCAAAACCTAATTCCAAGCCGTCACATTTTGCTTTTGTTCTTCAGCCAAACGCAAGAGAAAATCCCTCTTCTAAAATCCGTATAAAATCAAATCAAATCCCGTAAATTTCTAAACACAAATATTGGAATTCGCTAGAGGATTCTCTTCATTTATGTGTTACATTTGTGGCCCTCGATGCAGTTGTTGTCGCACCGCATATGAACAACGTGAGTTTGAGGAGAGTAGGGTTGGGGTTGACCACTGATTCGGGCGAAGTTAGGCTAAATGGAGGAGTGCGAGTTGCTCACGGGGTTGAGGCGCTCCTGTAGAGGTGATTTTGTGGAAATCTGTGAGGATTGGTGTCGATGTTCTCTCCTTTACCGTGCATGTTGATGGGTCGACGGAAACTGCCATTGGAGTTCGAACTTAGCAATGATGGGTGGAAGTGAAAGAGGAGTTGATGAGATGAATGATGGTGGTTTTTTGTTTAATTTCGGTGGAAGAATGGAGGCGTTTGAATGAGTAAAGGATTTCGAAAATGGCTTTGTTTTGGTTCCCTAAAGCTCACGTATAAATGGAAGAAGAAGGAGAGATTGAGGGGTCGGGTTGCCAAGTGAGATTGGGCCAGAAATGGTTTGGGTGAGGCCCAATTTATTTAAAGTGTATTTATAATTTAAATCTAGTTAAAGTTTAAATTAATAGAGACCTAACTTATAATTGTTATATCTGGGTCATACGATATCAGAATGACGAACCGTAAGTTGCGTTGGGATCGTATGGACGAGCGCTACACAATGAGACTGACTGGAAGTCCATCGGAGCTCGTTACAATTTCTGGCGAAATATATGGTCCGTTGCAATCAAATAACGCAAACCGTTATTTAACGATTAACGCGCCAATGTGAGTAAATCTCACTAACCCTGAACAGTTTATAATTTCATGTTGCATTTTTAGAGCTGTTAAATATTGGCTGATTGACTGTGTGTTGACTGTTTGATTGAATTGCTAGTCAGTTAGTTGAATTTCTATATTGATTCTGTTTAACAGAATATATCATATGGAACTGAAAGTGATGTTATCTATATTGTTTAACATCTGTGATGCAGGGAAACAGGTTGGAGGAATCCAACTGGATTCCTCAACATTTATTTTATTGTGATTCATATATTGGAATATATGATGTGATATATATAATCTGTTGTCGATTATATGTGTTTGAACGATACTGATCATCGTGATTTGATATGTTGAATACCATAACATACCGAAATTTTGATAAGGGAATATTTTCAAAGTGATATTTGAAAATAAATGGAATATTTATAAATAAGAAATATTTTTAAATTGGAATATTTATAAATAGGAGATATTTAGAAAAAAGGGAAACGTTATAAAAAGGAAACTGTTATAAGAAGGAAATCATTTTAAAGTGGAGAACCGTTACTAAAAGTAAATCTTTAAAATGAATAAATGTTGTTAAAAAGGAAATCTTTATAAAGCGAATAAAGGAGTTAAATCAAATATGGTATTCGAAAGGAGTTAAATCGAATATGGTATTCAAAAGGAGTTAAATTGAATATGGTATTCGAAAGGAGTTAAATCGAATATGGTATTCGAAAGTAGTAAATCGAATATGGTATTTGAAAGGAGTTAAATCGAATATGGTATTCGAAAGTAGTAAATCGAGTTAGTTATTCAAAAGGGGTTAGTCGAGTCGAGTCAGTTGAATAGAGTAATCGAATATTTGTTATTCGAAATAGAGTTAATTAGTTAGAGTTAAACCAGTTGGAGTTAATCGAATAGAATAAAGGAGTTAATCGAATATAGTTTATTCGAAAATAAAGTAAAAGGAGTTAATCGAATATAGTTTATTCGAATAGAATAAAGGAGTTAATCGAATATAGTTTATTCGAATAGAATAAAGGAGTTAATCGAATATAGTTTATTCAAATAGAATAAAGGAGTTAATCGAATATAGTTTATTCGAATATAAAGTAAAAGGAGTTAATCGAATATAGTTTATTCGAATAGAATAAAGGAGTTAATCTAATATATAGTTTATTCAAATAGAATTAAAAGAGTTATCGAATATAGTTTATTCGATAGGAGTTAAGTGAATAGAGTTAAAGTTAATTCAAAAGAGTTAATTGAATAGAATAAATTGAATAGAGTTATCGAATATACCTTATTGAAGGAAAGAATTATCGAATAGAAAAGATTTGAAAGAGAGTTACGTAAAGAAATTTGTTAAAGAATTAGAAGGGTGAACTTTGTCTATTTCAAGGTTAGAAACGTTGTTCAGTTAAGGTCTGAGAGGTAGTATTACCCCAACTTGATTGACTTCATTTTAACTAAGGAATGGTTAAGGTTCGATGGAAAAGGATGGTTAAGTGAATTTAGTAAATAAAGGAAATGGTTTGAGTTGGCATCGCGATAGTTTGTTTAAACATCTAAGTCCAATGAAGAAGCTTTGGAAATGTTTTCCAAATAAGAAACCAGAAATGTTTTCTAATAAAGAAAACAAGAAATGGAAATGTTTTCCATTGTTAATAACGTATATTTTCCAAATTTAGAAAATAAGAAATATTGAACATAGGGAAACATGAGATAAGTAAATTAATGAAATAAAGAGATAAATGTTGAATGATGTTTGATCGATATAAATTTCCATTTGGAAATAATATCGTTGTTTGCACACCTGTTTTTCTTCGATAGTTAAATCACAGACTATCGAAGTTTTGACCATTTTAACGTTGTTAATATGGAGAGACCGGTTGGATTAATTTCCAAAGAACCACTCTGTATTGGCATAAGCGTTGCGAATCATATATGCCAAAGGAAATTGAAGACGGAGTTATGCAAGGGCTATCCTGTTTATAGAATAGTGCCTTCGGTTCATCCTGTTCCTGGATGACTTGTATGGACGGATGTCTAATAGAGTATTTCCTCACGATCACTTGTATTGATTTCTCCAACCGTACCAAGGGTGGAAGCGGAGAAGGAAACTTATTTTAGCTAACACATAATGTATAGTTGAGGACGTCAATCGGTGATTTGATGGATTTGACGATGTGGCATTCAAAGTGAATCTGGTGTGATGATGAAGCGTAACCTCAAGCCTCATCAACCGGTAAATGACAGAAATCGGGCAGGCAGAATGGCTAAGTCGGTCGCACCGAAGTAGCGTGTATAATCACCTGATCTAGAGTTTCATTTACTTCTAAAAATCTATTGTTGATGCTGTCCCATTCGGGAAACGGTTGTTGATCCCAACCGTTGGTGATATACATTCGATACACTCAAGCGAAATGAGTGGTCGGTCATGTGTGTCCGGTTTGCAAGATGTTCTTGTTGAACCCAGTGTATTCCTCTCTAGAGGTACACTAGCGAAAGGTGGTTCCATACCTTGTCATAGTTGGAAATCCATTACCCAATACGTGCTTGCGGTTTTGATTGTATACTATATATGTAGAACGTGAGATGAAAGCGTTTTGCTAGATGATTATTATATTGTGGTTGATAGACATTATTATAATATCAAAATGTTTTGATATAAATATAATTTGGATTCTCATAAGGGAAAAACCCGTTCCATTATACGGCGTGGTCTTATGAGATATCGTTTACTTGTTCAAACTGTTTTAAACTGTTGTACTCATATCAGTCCCATGACTGACCCGGAGTTTATTTTGTTGTTTTCCCTAAACTCTTGGGTGCCCAATTTTGTATGGGCATTCAAGTAGTCGAAATTTACAGATATACTGGAAGAGCTTGGAGCAGGAGGCTTCAAAATTATATAGCTATAGTTATTTCCGCTGTGTTGTAAGTTTTGTACTTTGATAATGATGTATATTCAAGTACAGATGTATATTTCAAGTTATGTTATATATATTATATGTTATTCGTTCCGTTGTGAGGTTCGTGTTACTCTGATGTTGTGTTTCTTCTTCTTCTATTCTAAGTTTCTACCTTATCTTTCCTCACCCTCTAACTTCTTTCTATTAGTATTCTGATTTTCCAGTGCAATTTGGGGTTGGACTTGTGTTTTTGGTCAGCTCAAATTGGACCGGAATTTTGGGTCATTACAGTTGGTATCAGAGCTTAAGTTAAGTGAATTACCTTGGCTCTGTGGCGTGACTCAATAGAGATGGGATTAGTAATTTCCTAGATTGAGTTTGAGTGTATATATACAAGTGAGCGTATTTGTTATTGATATAAAAAAAGTTTTATATTGTGGTGATTTATTGGTTGTGTTGTTTATGGATTCTGGTCGATCAGTTTGATCCACTGTATCGGTAGGAGTTTATAAACACTCGAATACGATGGGTCGGCACGATATGTTTTGAAAAGAGGGTAAATTAAAATAAGTTTACCCAAGGTATATCTTGATACAGAGAAGATATATATATATATATCAAAATTATAATATAGTGGATATATTGGTTGTTATTATAATCGAGTAAGATTATAAATAAAATGGTTATGTAAATAACCAATCAGAATTCATATAAGTGAAATACGTGAAATCAGATGAGTTGAATCTGAAATTTTAATCAGAATTGGAATTAAAATTTTGGAGAATTGGATTAGTGTTTGTAAATGGATTTGGTTTAAAAATAAGGAAAATTTAAGATCCTGGGAAATTTTAAATTGTTTTACAAGCAGTGTGAATTATATTTTGAAATGAATTTCAAAGTGGAAATGTTTAGAAATGGTTTTATAGTATTGAACTCACTTCGATCGCTGGAAAATAGATTCTGATGATGACAACTGCATCGTCAGTATTCATATTCGAGTTGTAAGTAACGAATTACTACCAGAGATATTGTTTTGAACTTGTTTTGGGAAAGACAAGTTGTGTTGAATTTCAAAATGGGATTTATAATATAGAATTTGATATATGGAATTTGAATAAAGAGAATTCAAATAGAATTGAATATAGAAATTCAAAGGGAGTTTGAATATATCAAAATTCAATGGAATTGAAGTAGAATTGAATATAGAAATTCAAAGGGAGTTTGAATATATGAAATTCAATGGAATTGAAGTAGAATTGAATATAGAAATTCAAAGGGAGTTTGAATATATGAAATTCAATGGAATTGAAGTAGAATTGAATATAGAAATTCAAAGGGAGTTTGAATATATGAAATTCAATGGAATCGAAATAGAGTTTGAATATATGAAATTCAATGGAATTGAAATAGAGTTTGAATATAGAAATTCAAATGGAATTTGAATATAGAATTCAAATGGGATTTATAATATAGGATTTGAATATATAAAATTTGAATATAGAATTCAAATGGAATTTAAACTATAGAATTTGAATATATAAAATCTGAATAGAATTTGAATAGAATTTGATATATAGATTTGAATAATAGAAGTGATATAAAATTTAAATAGAAATTGAATAGAATTAACTATGTCGAAGAGGAATTAGTTAATCGAGTTTTGAATTTGAAGTTGAACTTTGAAAGGTGAATTGGATTTGTAAATGGATATTCGAAATCGAATATAGAACTTAAATTTGAAATTTGGATTCAAATTAGTTAATAAGCAAGTTAAAATATATTTGAACATGTCATGTTCAAATATAAAAGTGAAATAGACTAAAGAGATAATTAACAAATTAATTAACGAATTGAGTTAAAACGATCAGGTATAGTTAAAATAGATTGGGCAGGTATAAATATACATGAGATAGTATGGATTAGGTATGAAGGTATATAAATAGAATGCTCGACGAAAAGGTATGTATTTAATTCATATATGAGATTTTATGTGCCGTATCGGCTAGCCGCTTGGCTTTTTCTTTTTCTTTTGGATTGGTGAGGGCCATGGGAGGCTATTTGAAATATCCCGATGCTCCCGGTACAAAGGAGGTTATGGCGAATTTTTCCGGGAATTTAAGGAGTTAGAATATTTTTAAGATAATTTGATAGTTAGAAATCAACGTATCAATATATATGTATAGAAGTCGTTAAGGAAACGAACTTAGAGATATAATAGTAAAATCAAAAAGGAAGACTAAGAATAAAATCTAGTGAGAATAGAAAGAGGAAGCGTATACGTGTTTAAAGGTGAATAAGTAGTTGTATGGTATTGATTATTCGAGTAAGTAGTCATATCTGTTTTGACGTTATAAATGTTATTCAGCCAAGGTCTGAGAGGTAGTTATACCCCAACTTGATTGATTTCATTATTAACAAATAAATAGAAAGATTTCAGGCTCGAGGATCAATGTTGAATAAGAGTTAGTTGAATATAGTATTTGGATTGTCGTAACGATATTTTACACAACATCCGTTTTAACCCAAATAAGTGTAAGCTTGGAAATATAATAAAGAATATTTTCTAAGTATAGAAATAAACAAGATCGGAGAAGAGATAAGTAATTGGAATATTTTCCAATTACAAAAAGCATATATTTTCTAAAGTTTAGAAAATAAAGCAAGGCGATCTTCGGAAATGTTTCCCAAATAACAAAAAAGGCCAATATAGTTATTGAAAATATTTGGTTAACAAATATTGATAAAGAAATAGAGAAGTGATTTAACTAATGGAATATTAAATAAGGGCTCAGTGACATGTTCAAAAGGAAAATTTGATTTGTGAAAAGAGTAAACTGTTTAAAAACTCCCTGGGAAAGACTGTTTGAATTAAAAAAAAATAACAGAAATTTGTGAAAGCAAAATTGAATTAAAGTAAAGCCAGTAAAGTGGTAACAGGGATTGAATTAGAATGATATCAAGACAAATTGGATTGTGAGATTCAAATTTGAAGTTTAATGTGATAATCAAGTTAAGAGTTGGGAATCGAGAAGAAACTCGAGTTAAAATGATATTTGGCTTGGTAAAAAGGCGAATGGTTGTGTTGGAGATGAAAGTGATTTCAGAATTTGATTAGGATAACATTGATATATGCTGAGTTGATAGCATATGGAAGTAATAGAGTTGATATGCCGACAAAAAGGTACAAGTTTATATTTCTATTGGATATAAGATTTATGGGCCGAATTGGCAAGCCGCTTGGCTGTTTGATTTTCTTTAGGGTTGGAGATGGCCCAGAGAGGCGAGTTGGGATTTGATGTATTGACCAGTACAAAGGAGGTGCTGGCGAAATTTTTCGAAGAGTTAAGGCGTTAGAAAATTTTCAGGATTTTTGGAAATTTTCGTTGATAAGAATTATTTAATAATTTAATTAAAATTAAATTGGTTCAGTTGAAACTGAAGTTAAAAAGTGAACAAATATGTTCTAACCAGTCGATAGGGTCGTCCTCTATCTTTTAGCAATTTCGAGGACGAAATTATTTTAAGTGGGAAAGATTGTAATGACCCGCATTGGCAGAGGTATTATAATTAATTTATTTAATTATATAAATGGTGATATAGTGAATTAAATGGTCGTGGAATTAAATAATAATGAATATTTAATTAAAATAATAAATTAAATAATATATTTAATTCTGAAATAATCAGAATTGGCTGAAATGACGATATGGTGTGAACCGGATCATCTATGATATTTAATTCAGCTTGGAATTGAAGTAGAATAATGAATATATTATATAAACGACAGTTTGAACGTAGAGTTATAATATAATTAAAATCGAGCTTGAAATGGCGCGACAGTTCGTAAATTGGCGATTCGAACTTCAACTGAATGTACAGGATTCGTTTTAAATCGGATTTCTGTGAAACAAGAAACGTGTGGAGCTGGTGGAGTTTCTAGTGGAAGAGAAAAATCGGGATTTCATCGTGTAGATTTTGAGTTATGTCCAAATCAAATTATCAGAAGTGCAGCGCCCTGACCATAACGATTTAATTATATTTTATATAAGGATTTAAATAGAAATCGAACATCGATATAACTCCGACGATGTAATATCGAGTTGTAAATCCATATAGGAATATTCTGAAGCTGTACGGTATTCCATGTGAATAAAGACGATAATATTTAATTTTAAATATTTAATTTAATAATATTTAAATATATTTATATATTTAAATTGGCTATTTAGAGCTTTAAAAATAGCCACTTTTGCAAACGAAGTCGAAATTCGACCAAACTAATTTTGTTGGATCCACAATGCCAAATAGTTGTTAGATTTCCAGTTTCGTGATTTTTAGAGTCACTGTGTGGCCGTACGGATTTTTAGAGTGAAAAACAGTCAGTATTTCAACGGTTAAAAATACGTTGTGTGAGCATACGGAGTCGGAATTTGACGAAACCAGTTTCGTTGGGACCGTAATGTCGAACTCCAGCTACAGGTCCAGTTTGGTGATTTTTGGGTATCGTGTGTGATCACACGGATTTTTAGAAGGCCAAAAACAAATATAAAAATAAAATATCTAACAAATATCTAGATATTTGTTCACCTTATAAATACCACTACCTTAGCATCTCAAAACCTAATTCCAAGCCGTCACATTTTGCTTTTGTTCTTTAGCCAAACGCAAGAGAAAATCCCTCTTCTAAAATCCGTATAAAATCAAATCAAATCCCGTAAATTTTTAAACACAAATATTGGAATTCGCTAGAGGATTCTCTTCATTTATATGTTACATTTGTGGCCCTCGATGCAGTTGTTGTCGCACCGCATATGAATAGCGTGAGTTTGAGGAGAGTAGGGTTGGGGTTGACCACTGATTCGGGCGGAGTTAGGCTAAATGGAGGAGTGCGAGTTGCTCATGGGGTTGAGGCACTCCTGCAGAGGTGATTTTGTGGAAATCCGTGAGGATTGGTGTCGATGTTCTCTCCTTTACCGTGCGTGTTGATGGGTCGATGGAAACTGCCATTGGAGTTCGAACTTGGCAATGATGGTTGGAAGTGAAAGAGGAGTTGAAGAGATGAATGATGGTGGTTTTTAGTTCGATTTCGGTGGAAGAATGGAGGCGTTTGAATGGGTAAAGGATTTTGAAAATGGCTTTGTTCTGGTTCCCTGAAGCTCACGTATAATGTAATGGCAAGGAATTTCGCTCGATCCGAATCAGTCGTTAAACTGACCTAGAACGTTCGAAACCCCTGATCGTTTTGAGAACAGGACAAATCAGAATGCAGACTGGAGAACATTTCATTGTTATTACCACAATTCCATCAGATACAAGAATATACAGAGTATAAATGAATAAATTACATTCCATAAATATCAGAGATTACAATAATTACATAGCAGCGGAAAATAATATAAAACACAACTGAAGGTGATATACGGATACAGAGCTTTCCGGATATCATTCCAGCTGTAAACCAGGATCCTGTGAATATAAATCTGCAAAACCAAAACTACTAGCTACCCGTGTCAAAATAAGGGCACCCAGAGTTTAGGTTAAAACAATAAACTCCAGGTCAGTCATGTGACTGGTGTAAGAACTAAAAACAGTTATTAAAACTTTATTTTAAAAGAGAGTAATTCAAGGGACCATGCCGTATAACACGGAATGGGTTTCCTCCCAAGAATACCAGTGCTTAAGATAAACAACGCAATGCTTTTTCAAAAAATGAAGCTATTATAAGACCCAGGTCCCATCACACAATGCAACGCAAGCCGGAGGATAGGGTTTTCCCTTATAATAGCCAAATATGCTTGGTACGTTTTAAAAACAAATCATTTGATACTATAATAAGTGTATAGTGTCAAAACAATTTCAATCATAAATATCAATCCTAGGCGGCATGGGTACCATCTATCATGTCGCCATACTAGGCTCTACAAATAAAACCGAAGTATCTCGTATTGGAAATTGGATTTCCGTCATGAGTCGAGGCAAGGGGCAAGCTCCTCTCCGCTTTCGAGACACTCTAGCAAATGCCTCAGGACTACACACTCTGGGCAATCCTTGGATGCTTCAGGGCCGGTCCTCTCTTACGTTTGAGGATTAGTTATTCCTGAACACACGTTTCCCGGTCCTTACAGACCTAAAATCGAGGCTCCTCATCCAACAACCACATAGGTGAAAAGTATATAAATGTCAGGGCTGGTAAGTCACTGACACCACCAAAGCTAGAAAGAAACGTCGTGCTCTCCCTGCAGTCCTTATCTCATTTTTAACTCATACCGAGGTGCGAGGCTCGCGAATTCACGTTATACACAAAGCTGCCACGTAGGCCGTGCTTTGATCATCAACCACAAGACTTTTCTTTCCAACAGAAGCCTTGATCAATGCAACTCAGCATGCCACACAGGCAATTCATGCCATGCGACTGATGTCCATCGATATATAACCTCTAAGCTCGTACGTCTTAGAGAAGGGCGTTAAGCAAGAGAATAAATTCTCCGCCGCCAAACCGATGTATATTTAATAGAGATCAACCAACACAGAATAAAATCCAATGTCAGACACACAATCCATTTACAAGTTCGTTCTGGGTCTGAACGAAACCGGAGGCCCTTTCCTCGCATATCCATCGATCTCCAAGTACGTCTGGATGACCACCGACTATTTCCATCCTCTTAGGTGTATAGCCCAATCAGGATCATCAGTAATTATCCAAATGATGTGAAGACTTCCGGTCTTTGACCACCGTCATCATCTTCGACTTATCGTCGAATCGGTTATTCAGAATGGGTATAAACCCGACCTTTCCGAGCAACCCGCGTATATTAAAAACAAATGTTACACAAACACAACATATGCCTCATTCCAATTCATCAGTCACTAACCGTAAATTAGCAAGAGAACAATTCCCCAAATATTAATCCCGAAGGCCGAAACCAACATCAGATCAATACCCAGGAAACCATTCTTCTTAACTAACCTACAGCTAGTTCCTAAATTTCATATTCTTAGGGAAAGGTTCCCATTAATTTTATCAAAGATAAATTCTTTAAAATTTATCCTTTAATCTTCCTTTGGATATCATTTCAAACCAGATTATGGTTTTCCAAACTAGTCGAGTTTAGCGAACCACACCGAAGTAATTATTTATTTTATTTCCCAATCCCAACCTATTCATTCCATGGAGAAAAACTGGTAATACTCCATATCTAACACCACGGTGTTATCGGTAAAATTAATTACCATTTCACGTTCAAATCTAATTAAAGATTTAACTATCGCTTTGGAGCAAAACTGGTAATACTCCATTCTCGCTCACATTACAAATTTGATAATTTAAATTATCAATTCACATTTCAATCTAACTGCAGATTCATTAAAACTCCCTTTACTAGGTTAAAGAACTAATGTCATTTAAAACACAGTTCACGATAAACCCAAATCACATTCTACTTATTGTAGGATTAAAGAACAAATGTTATTTAAAACACCGTTCACGATAAACCCACAAATGAATTCTAATTCAATTCCAATTTATTTATTTAAAAATAGTTGGGTTTTAATTTTAGTTCAAAACTAGTTCATTTCGATAAAAATCTATTTTTATCTTTACAAATGTGGGATTTTTCATCCCAATTTTTCACAAATCATTTCTTGTGATTTTACACAAATTATTGATATTTTTGATAATTTTATCAAGGCCCGTACAATCAATTTCCAACAACGGCCATCGAACTGCACTTACAGCGACCTTTTCCAAATTTGATTTGGACGTATCTCCAAATCCAACCGATAGATTTCAAATTTCTAATATTCGTTAGAAAGCTCTTTTCGATACGAACCCAACGGTTCCGGTTTTAGGAGAATCCGACGGTCGGATCTCCCGTAATGTTCGTTCGAAATAAATTGTCGAAATTTTCGAACTATCGCGGCGCGTTCTATTCAGGCCATTATATTATATATATAATATATATAATATATATATCGTCGATTTCTATTTAAAACGAATTTTATAAATAGTTTTAAATTTGTTTCAAAAACAATTTCAACTCCCAATTCAAATTCAAATCAAAATTGAATTTTTTTCCTTATAAATTCGTTTTAAAATTATCTCAATTCAATTCAAATTTGAATTCAATTTGAATTCATTTTCTATTCAATTCAAATTCGTTTTCTATTCAATTCAATTCGAATTCGTTTTCTATCCAATTCAATTCGGATTCGTTTTCTATTCAATTCAATTCGGATTCGTTTTCTATTCAATTCACTTCAAATTCGTTTTTAAATCTCTTTTCAATATTCATTATAAAACGAATATAATCGATATAAATATCGTTCGCGTCAAAATAGCGCATCTCTAATCAACACGTCTTTATAATTTTCAATAACTTCGTTATGCTATTCAACAAATGAATCTATATTTCTTTCAATACAAGACTCTATATTTTTGTCAACACATGACTAATCTCAACGAATGAGTACTGTCCACGTGTGACTATTTTTGTTATTTAATATATTTTATAAAAATTATGGTATCTATCGTTTGATTTCAAATCAGACTCCAACGTAAATTAGTAAGAGAACGATTCCCTGAATATTAACACCGAAGGCCGAAACCAACATCAGGTCAATATACTGGAGACCACTCATCTTATCTATTTTCCAGTTAGTTTCTAATTTTATATATGATAAAGATATAAATTTTATTATTAAAATATTTCGTTCAACACATGACTAATCTCAACGGATGAGTACGGTCAACACATGAACCTTTATTTTATAATGATAAAGATGTAAATTTTATTATTAAAATATTTCGTTCAACACATGACTAATCTCAATGGATGAGTACGGTCAAAACATGAACCTTTATTTTATAATATAAAGATGTAAATTTTATTATTAAAATATTTCGTTCAACACATGGCTAATCTTAACGGATGAGTACGGTCAACACATGAACCTTTATTTTATAATATAAAGATGTAAATTTTATTATTAAAATATTTCGTTCAACACATGACTAATCTCAACGGATGAGTACGGTCAACACATGAACCTTTATTTTATAATATTCTTTATTTTCTAAATTGGAATGAGGCCCAATCAATTACCATACAAAGTTAATTATATGGATTCCATACAACACATGTATATAATAGCAACGATACATAATCAACCATCATCCAAAGTGCACTACACTGTATAAGCATCAAATATAGATATCTAACGCTTATAACAGTCTGTCAATCAATCGATCGACATAAAACTAATTATTGGGATTAGTGTATGCCGTATTTTATCCCAATACCCGTGTGGGGTTTCAAACAATCAAACACAGATTTTATTTGTGCAATTGGGCGATGTGTAAAATTTATCGTCCCAATCAATGTCCTTCAAATAGGTGTACATAAACAAACCGTCCGGTTTGTAAATGAATATTTATTTTATTCACATTCACGTTAAAAATTATATTTTTAACGACCAAATTATTTTATTCAACCTATGAATATTCTATTCGGTTCATTTATTAAATAAAATGATATCTTTATTTTCCTAACTTATTTTAGAAAATTTCGACGACATAACGGCACGATACTAGAAACAAGACAAGGCCTAGCCTTATCCCCGGTCTAGTAATGGCCCACGCCATACACATACCAATTTAAATCAATTCCATTTCACCCAAACGACCACATTCAAACCAATAATCTAACCAACTACACAACCAAACAAACAAATCAAACAAGCAAACAAGTCATCCATGGTCTGTGGATGACAGGTGTCGGGTGCTGCTAAGCACCGTCTGCATCCTAGTATATATTTTAACTTGAAAATAAAAGTTAAAGTGAGAAGTTCTCACCGACTAGCTAATCCAAACGCCACGACTCTTCATATGTAGAAGTCATCGTTGTCCTCGCCTTTTATCACTTTCGTTGCCCGTAGCCACTACATATATAAAAATCACATTTTTATATTGTTGCTATGTATATAAAAATCATATTTTTATAATCACTTCATATATTTAAAAAATCGAATTTTTACATCGCTACTATATAGATAAAAATTCTATTTTTACATCGGTGTTCATATAATAAAGATTATATTTTTATCACGTTATTCTCTATATAAAGATTTCACCCTTTCAAATATATAAAGATTTCGCCTTTTCAAATATAAAGATTTCGCCCTTTTTAAATATAAAGATTTCGCCTTTTTATTCCTTCTATAATATAAAAATCATATTTTTAATATGCCACTAGTATAAAAATTATATTTTTAACTTTTCTATATTATAAATTTTTTATTTTCTACTTCTACAATATAAAAGATTATATTTTTTTTCCTAATCAAAAATCGTATTTTTCTTCTATGAAAAATCATATTTTTATTTCACCAAATCATATATTTTTAACCTATAAAAAAAAACGTTTCTTTGTTATGATATATATCGAATCTTTTGTCATTAAAAATCATCGCTTTCTAATGTTGAAAATCATCGCTTTCTAATGTTAAAAATCATCGCTTTCTAATGTTAAAGATCGTCTCTTTCTTACAACTAAAAATCTTATTTTTCTAATCACATAAATTATATTTTTCTAATTAAAAATCAAATAAAAATAAGTTTTTAAAACCAAATAAAATCAGTTTTTCTATAATACATAAATAATAATAAATAAAAAGGATTATAAAACTCACTGTTTATCGGTAGGTGGAGCTCGCGGGTTGGCGGTGACTACGGCAAAAGGGGTGCTATCTTCTGGTTGCTCACGCTCGTTGGATGGAGGTGGAGAGAGAACGGGGGTCGCGGTTGGAAGAGTTGGGAAGAGGAGCGCGGGCGGAAGGGGAAGTCGGCTGGGGGCGCGTCGATGGGAGGGATGCGGTGGATGGGAGGGATGTAGTGGTTTGGGGTTTTGGGAATCTCGCGTTCACGAGTGGAGGAGGGAAGAAGGAGGGGATCGAGAAGAGCGGAGGGGGCTGTCGAGAGGGGGAGGAGTGACATCGGCGGATTGAGGAGGAGGTGGAAGTGGGCGTGGCTCGACGGTGGGGAGGCAGCAGCAGCAGAGCGGATCGAGGGCACCATTTTTACCTTTTTTATTTCGTTTATACTTTAACTGAAGGGGGGGAGGTAAGTAAAGAGAGAGAGAAAGGTGGTGAGGGATTTAATTATTATTATTTTTATTTATTTTCTCCCTCCTAAGTTGACTTTTCATATGAACTCGAAATCAAGCCCACCGCCTGTCGCCCATAGCTAATTACCCCCATTCCAAACACAATGGGGTATGTATCGTAAGATGATTCGATTGTTTCGAACAGTTTTCGTTAAAATCAACATATAACTCTATATATTGAATTTGAATGCGCATTTCAATTTACCGGGGCCACATACGGACTCTAAAAATTCCCAAAAAATATTTTCTAGCATCGTATTGACGATACGGTCCTAACAAAACTAGTTTCGGCGAATTCTGAGACCGTTTGAAAATTGGCCATTTTCCAGTCGATTAAAATCAACTAAAACTGGTCAAACGCGTTTTCCTTTGCCATGCTCACATATTGATTCGAAAAATTACGAAAATTGGAATCTAGCAATAATTAGACATCACGGATCCAACAAAATTGGTTTCGTCGAAATCCGAGGCCGTTTGCAAAATTTCCATTTTTAAGGGCCTGAATTCCATAGCGACTATTCTGAATTTTCAACTGGACATATCTTTTGATCCCCACTATGAAATTTCGATTTTTCGGATTCGTTGGAAAGATATTATCAAATAGATTCTATTATTTTTGGTTTCACTAAAATCCAGTTTATTTTGCACCCGGTACATTCAATTGAAATTTGAAATCGATTATCGAACTGTAGGGCCATTTTCAATTCCTTTTATAATTATATATAATTATTTATATTCTAACGACGATCTATACAATATATGTTCGAACTATATTCAAAATAAATTTCTTGTCGATATTATTTAAAATAATCTATTTTAAATATTCAAAATTCGTCAAAATTGCCAAAATAAATTTTTTAAACTGGCTCGGATTTCCAGGTTATTACATATAAACAAAAGAAGAAGGAGAGATTGAGGGGTCGGGTTGTCAAGTGAGATTGGGCCAGAAATGGTTTGGGTGAGGCCCAATTTATTTAAAGTGTATTTATAATTTAAATCTAGTTTAAGTTTAAATTAATAAAGACCTAACTTATAAGGGTCATACGATATCAGAATGACGAACCGTAAGTTGCGTTGGGATCGTATGGACGAGCGCTACACAATGGGACTGACTAGAAGTCCATTGGAGCTCGTTATAATTTATGGCAAAATAAATTGTCCGTTGCAATCAAATAACGCAAACCGTTATTTAACGATTAACGCGCCAATGTGAGTAAATCTCAGTAACTCTGAACAGTTTATAATTTCATGTTGTAATTTTAGAACTGTTAAATATTGGCTGATTGACTGTGTGTTGACTGTTTGATTGAACTACTAGTCAGTTAGTTGAATTTCTATATTGATTCTGTTTAACAGAATATATCAGATGGAACTGAAAGTGATGTTATCTTTAATGCTTAACATCAGTGATGCAAGGAAACAGGTTGTAGGAATCCAACTGGATTCCTCAACATTTATTTTATTGTGATTCATATATTGTAATATATGATGTGATATATATAATCTGTTGTCGATTATATGTGTTTGAACGATACTGACCATCGTGATTTGATATGTTGAATACCATAACATACCAAAATGTTGATAAGGGAATATTTTCAAAGTGATATTTGAAAATAAATGGAATATTTATAAATAAGAAATATTTATAAATTGGAATATTTATAAATAGGAGATATTTAGAAAAAGGGAAACGTTATAAAAAGGAAACTGTTATAAGAAGTAAATCATTTTAAAGTGGAGAACCGTTAATAAAAGTAAATCTTTAAAATGAATAAATGTTGTTAAAAAGGAAATCTTTATAAAGCGAATAAAGGAGTTAAATCGAATATGGTATTCGAAAGGAGTTAAATCGAATATGGTATTCAAAAGGAGTTAAATTGAATATGGTATTCGAAAGGAGTTAAATCGAATATGGTATTCGAAAGTAGTAAATCGAATATGGTATTCGAAAGGAGTTAAATCGAATATGGTATTCGAAAGTAGTAAATCGAATTAGTTATTCAAAAGGGGTTAGTCAAGCCAAGTCAGTTGAATAGAGTAATCGAATATTTGTTATTCGAATTAGAGTTAACCAGTTAGAGTTAAACTAGTTGGAGTTAATCAAATAGAATAAAGGAGTTAATCGAATATAGTTTATTCGAAAATAAAGTAAAAGGAGTTAATCGAATATAGTTTATTCGAATAGAATAAAGGAGTTAATTGAATATAGTTTATTCGAATAGAATAAAGGTGTTAATCGAATATAGTTTATTCGAATAGAATAAAGGAGTTAATCGAATATAGTTTATTCGAATAGAATAAAGGAGTTAATCGAATATATAGTTTATTCAAATAGAATTAAAAGAGTTATCGAATATAGTTTATTCGATAGGAGTTAAGTGAATAGAGTTAAAGTTAAATAAAAAGAGTTAAGTGAATAGAATAAATTGAATAGAGTTATCGAATATACCTTATCGTAGGAAAGAATTATCGAATAGAAAAGATTTTAAAGAGAGTTACGTAAAGAAGTTCGTTAAAGAATTAGAAGGGTGAACTTTGTCTATTTCAAGGTTAGAAACGTTGTTCAGTTAAGGTATGAGAGGTAGTATTACCCCAACTTGATTGACTTCATTTTAACTAAGGAATGGTTAAGGTTCGATGGAAAAGGATGGTTAAGTGAATTTAGTAAATAAAGGAAATGGTTTGAGTTGGTATCGCGATGGTTTGTTTAAACATCTGTCTAAGTCCAATGAAGAAGCTTTGGAAATGTTTTCCAAATAAGAAACCAGAAATGTTTTCTAATAAAGAAAACAAGAAATGGATATGTTTTCCATTGTTAATAACGTATATTTTCCAAATTTAGAAAATAAGAAATATTGAATATAGGGAAACAGGAGATAAGTAAATTAATGAAATAAAGAGATAAATGTTGAATGATGTTTGATCGATATAAATTTCCATTTGGAAATATTATCGTTGTTTTCACACCTGTTTTTCTTAAATCACAGACTATCGAAGTTTTGACCATTTTAACGTTGTTAATATGGAGAGACCGGTTGGATTATTATCCAAAGAACCACTTTATATTGGCATAAGCGTTGCGAATCATATATGCCAAAGGAAATTGAAGACGGAGTTATGCAAGGGCTATCCTGTTTACAGAATAGTGCCTTTGGTTCATCCTGTTCCTGGATGACTTGTATGGACGGAAGTCTGACAGAGTATTTCCTGACGATCACGTATATTGATTTCTCCAACCGTACCAAGAGTGGAAGCGGAGAAGGAAACTTCTTTTAGCTAACACATAATGTATAGTTGAGGACATCAATCGGTGATTTGATGGATTTGACGATGTGGCATTCAAAGTGAATCTGGTGTGATGATGAAGTGTAACCTCAAGCCTCATCAACCGGTAAATGACAGAAATCGGGCAGGCAGCATGGCTAAGTCGGTCGCACCGAAGTAGGGTGTATAATCACCTGATCTAGAGTTTCATTTACTTCTAAAAATCTATTGTTGATGATGTCCCATCCGGGAAACGGTTGCTGATCCCAACCGTTGGTGATTTACATTCGATACACTCAAGCGAAATGAGTGGTCGGTCATGTGTGGCCGGGTCGCAAGATGTTCTTGTTGAACCCAGTGTATTCCTCTCTAGAGGTACACTAGCGAAAGGTAGTTCCATACCTTGTCATAGTTGGAAATCCATTACCCAATACGTGCTTGCGGTTTTGATTGTATACTATATATGTAGAACGTGAGATGAAAGCGTTTTGCTAGATGGTTATTATATTGTGGTTGATAGACATTATTATAATATCAAAAGGTTTTGATATAAAGATAATTTGGATTCTCATAAGGGAAAAACCCGTTGCGTTATACGGCGTGGTCTTATGAGATATCGTTTACTTGTTCAAACTGTTTTAAACTGTTTTACTCATACCAGTCCCATGACTGACCCGGAGTTTATTTTGTTGTTTTCCCTAAACTCTTGGGTGCCCAATTTTGTACGGGCAGTCAAGTTGTCGGAATTTACAGATATACTGGAAGTGCTTGGAGCAGGAGGCTTCAGGATTATATAGCTATAGTTATTTCCGCTGTGTTGTAAATGTTGTACTTTGATAATGATGTATATTCAAGTACAGATGTATATTTCAAGTTATGTTATATATATTATATGTTATTCGTTCCGTTGTGAGGTTCGTGTTACTCTGATGTTGTGTTTCTTCTTCTTCTATTCTAAGTTTCTACCTTATCTTTCCTCACCCTCTAACTTCTTTCTATTAGTGTTCTGATTTTCCAGTGCAATTTGGGGTTGGACTTGTGTTTTTGGTCAGCTCAAATTAGACTGGAATTTTGGGTCATTACAAACATCATCCTCACCAAGATATCACCTGTCACCTACCACCTAGTCTGCCCATCCAAAAATCGGATGAACAACCCAAGGTAATAAGAGAGAAACATAAAACCTTGAGTCAGACAACAGTCTTAGTGAGAGATAAAATAGGTAACTAACATCATCAATAAAGTATATGAGAACAGGTAGAGGGACAAACTAATCAACCCATATCACCAGAGAAGAAACTCCACTTCATCTTCCCTACATCGGACGGTGATAGCCTTTACATCAAGTATTTCAACCATATATCCATGGAAATTAGAACAACCATTCATGCATAGCAATCAGAAGCATCCAAACACTAGCACTCATAGCATCCAGATTATATATATCTCACGTAAACCATCCTAATCAAATTCAACATCTCTCGAGCACAAGCCGCAGAGGCCTAAAGCCAAGTACCCTAGTGACATCTCCTTCGACATTGGATAATCTACGTGAGATGGTACAAATAGAACAACCAATCATCCATGATAGACTCTGGCTATCACCGCCAATCCTGCTTCGAAACCATCATTAGTCGTATGATGGCCAACCCTGCCATATGTCAAGGGCTAATGGTAACCCCGGTTCTAGCAAAACTCCATACGCCTTTCAACGATATGTACCTAGGCCCGTTCGAGCTGCCCAGGGTACTTGACCATACAACCGATCTTTTAGGTTTCCCTATTTTACCCCTTCTTTGAGTCCGGTAGAACCTACGACAACGATGATTTCCTGGCCTTTGATATCTCTAGTCGTCCTCGAGGGTGACCATCCAACCATTATTAACAAACTCAGAACACCTTTGAGTTGTCATCCCACTCGTTACTTTACAACGAACAACGAACACATCCCATCACTTTGACATTCCCATTGAATTTACTTCGAAATCATCACCATTCTCGAACCAAAGAAAACATCAACAAAAGGCCCAAAACAATCCATAGCGTTTCACCCATTCATTATAGAAATAATCCATAGCGTTTTATGTAAGACTCCGGATAGCACTCTAGGTTCAAATTTAAATTCTGATTTTCAAATTTCAAATTCTATTTTTCAAATTTCAAATTCTGCTTTTTCAAAATTCTAATTTTAAATAGTTTTACTATCTTACTTTTGATTTCAAACATAAGTTTTAAAATTTATATATATACATATTTTTTTATATATTTATATAGTTATATAGGTTTATAATTTTATATTTATATAGTTTTAAATCTATAATTTAATAAATATGTTTATATAATTTATATTTATGTTTCATATTATTTTATACTTTATAATACTCATTTATATTACTATGTTTTAATTCAAGAGTTTTCAGAATTATATATATATACTTAAGCACTTGAAAATATTCAAAATTCAAATTTTTAATACACATATGTTGACATACATAATGTATGTGTCGACATACAACTGTCATTTTTCAATTTTGAAAGGAAGTGCCTTTTCACTATTCGTAACGTTCCAGAAGCATTGCAACCTTTCAAATCTTATAATAGGGTTGAGTTCGAATGTTTTAACCATTCTTCTGCTCCATCTTCACCACTTTTTATTCCTCCTTTATTATTTCATTGTTTTATTGATTTATACACTTCTACTATGCCAATTTCTGTTCTAATTACATAAAACTTCTTCTCTTCTCACTCTCTACTCATTACTCACTGAATTGATGTGCTACTGGAGAGTTATAGGGCTGTTGTAATCATTTGGGATTGTTTGGGAAAAGGGTATGTTCCTTGTAGCCCCGAAATCAAGGAAAGTAATCGGTGTTAACCTAGTAGCCGTGAAATCAATGGTGTTGGAATTGGTGTTAACCTTGTAGCCGTGAAATCAAGGGTGTCTGGAACGGTGTTAACCTTGTACCATGAAATCAAGGGGACTGTACTTGGATAGTGAAATTAATAAAACTCTATGCAATCTAGTGTTACATTGGACTGGATGTAGGAGTAATCTGAACCAGTATAAAATCCAGTGTGTTCTTTCCTTTTTTGCATTTTATATTTATTTGTTTCTGTGTTTATGTTTGCTTCTGTGTTTGTGAACGTCTCTGTTGTGTGTGATTCATATAGTAGATCAATTAAGTTTAAGATTTTCATATAGAAACATTATTCATCCCCTCTAGAGTTAGTCTTGCCTTAAGATCCACGTTCCCAAACAAAATGTACAACACAGATTATAATACACAGATGTATCCCGTTTGGTTCAACCCAAGATGTATGCCTACTAAGGTTAGCAATTATGGCCTAACCTTGTAAATGTTTATGCACGACTTTACTACTCTTACCAAAGTTGTAATCCCAAAGTAAGATACCGAGATAGATCGTTTATGCACATATTGGTGAAGCCTTTATACCAGAACATGGTTGGTTATCTAATTGAGGTTAGACTCCTAGTTGCGGAGTTTTTGTGTATGTATACATACATACATACATATATACATATTCATTCGCCCTTCCTTCATCATTTAATATCTTACTATCGATGATAGATAGGGTGGATTCTTTCTGATCGCTTAAGACCTTAGGCGGACCTATTGGCCACTTATTATTCCTCGATAACTGATTCGACGTTAACATAAACTATATAGGGTACTAGCTACGGGCCCTACAAGTTAAGGCTTCCATCATTCACGCATATACCCTTACCCCATATAAGGTGAGAGATGGTATTTTATCGTTCGTTGTACCTTCTAGCTGACCTTATTAGATAACCCCCTTAGTTGCTTAAAACTTCTCGTAGGATAGGTAGCCATGTCTGACATTTTAGTTTCCAGGTTTGGGTAGGCCCACACACACCTACCATTTAAGGCCCATAAACTAAAATCCTACTTCCATGTGGGCTCTTCAACCCCAGCTACTTAAGACCCAAGAAGCGGACTATACGCGAAGATTATTAGGTTTTTACCTCATTAGCCTTTAGTACTTTTCCTTATTAGGATAAAGTGGGCTACGTTATTAAATCATTCACGTTTAGTCCCTCTATATGGAAATACTATATGCACACACTTCATTATCGTCACAGGTTCATATAGCTAATAATATTTTACATTATTAACCTACTAATTCTAACTCTATTTTTAATTATAAGTTCTATATTCATTAATATAAATAAGGAAAGGTATGTCCTCTTTATCCTAGGATATTTATTTGATACTTCTTTAATCAAACTTAGTATTTAAACACAATCAATATCCGTTCATACCCTTTTTACACCCATTTTCTTCTATTTCTTTGTTTATTGCCCTTTATGACTATAAAGATCATATATTCCTAGGGAAACCATTTATCAGTCCTAAGTTATCTATTTGTTGTACCCCAACAGATAATTACTATTCTAATTTATTTATTTATTGGTTGACTGTTATACGTATATATATTTATGCACCAGGCCTCTCACATTAAGTTGACTACTTGTGGATGCTGGATTTGCCGGTTGGTTCCGGGCAGACTTCTTCCACAAGTTGAACATAACCTCATGCCTTAGTAAATTTACATTTACACATCATACCCTTCACATTAAGCTGACTACCTGTGGTTGATGGATTTTCCGGTCGATTCCGGGCAGGCTTATACCTCAAGTTAAGCTTAACCTCGTGTCCAAATGCGGTTATAATTCAATTTTCCTATTCTAGGGTGTACAACATTTATCCTAATTAATTTAGGAATTGTAACATCCTATTATATTTACTTTCCCCAATCAACATTGATTACAATTGTTAATTATTTATTTATGGCCTTACTTATAGCAATTAATTACACTAATTGCTACAACAGTCACCATAAATGTATTCTTTACGTATGGAATATCATTTACATGTGTGATTCCATAAATGAATACCATTCAACATTTCAAACCTTCAAACATTTAATACACTGTATAATTTACCACTTTACGCTGAATTGGATGGATAATATGTATATATTTATATTTTATGTTTTCGTGCTGTCAAACTAGTTATTACTTTTATTATTATTGTTATTATCGTTCTTAAATTAAATGATTTGGTTTAATTGACAACCAAACATTCCTTTTTCAATCTTGTCAAAAGGTTTCAAATCTTACAAAAAGATCATTAGCCATAATCATTGTAAATTATGCCTAAATTGTGAGTTGACATATTTTCAAATCACAAGAAATATATGTAAATATATAATTAGGAATAGTTGATGCAAATTACACATAAATATGTGTATTTATATGTACATTTGCAACGCTTCTCCTTTTTTGATCTTTTTTTTATCATATCTCTTGTGATTTAAAATAATACCTTTTTATTGAAAAGGAGGAAAACAACATGTTTACAGTAATTAATCCAAAACCAACAATACTGAATACAAACAGGCATATTTCTTTTAATATCACAATCACATAATTTACCAATCGAATCTTTTTATCCAAGTTTGCAAAATTTATTATTCAGCACTGAACTAAAGATCAGGAATATAACTACATCTAATTGGTGTTTACATGGGGCTGATTTCAAAATCTACAGTGCTTTGCAGCAATTACAACATATTTTACAACATAACTGTAGGAATAAGTATGAACAATTTTAAGGATCTTAAAATTGATATTAAGCATAAGCACAACTTACAATTCACAAGTTTGAACAATATTCATAATCAGATCTGGAGGTTGTCAATCAAATTTCAATACATAAATGAACAGATCGGATAGAAGTTAGGCATAAAAATTTAGATCTAACTCAAACAAAATAGATAAGTTATTATAATTGTATTCGTAAATTTCCCACTCACCTTATAGCCTCCAAGTCCAAAGTTTGAACCTTTAGGCCTACAATCCCCAAATTCTTGTAAATCTACAATTTATTTGGAAAGGAGAAATACCAAATTTGTAGAGATGTATGAAAATAGGAAGATAGGTGGGAGTTTGATTTGGAGCATCAATTTGCATTCTTTTCAATTAGATATGTTAATCCTCTCAATTTCATTTGAATTGGATTTAATTTGTGTGTGAATATATTTTTATTTTAGAAATTTGGTTTGGAGAAGGAGGAAAATGGCAGAGCTCCGTTGTTGTGACACCCCACGTCCGTTAATGTTCATTAAGAGAATGCATTAAGTTTCGTGAAACGTTGTAGGTAAACAAAAACAGAAACATTACAAGACAGATATAAAATAGTAGCGGAATTTAAATCTTTATTAATTATAAAGCATTGTAGTTCCAAAATGGTTACATCATATGTCTAAAATACGTAAAACCCAGTACATCATTAAAATTTCTGTCTTGTACTTAAAACATCAGAGTACAATAATAAAAGAAGCATAATCCCCAAAACATAGCCATAATAGAGAGATATGAAATCAAGCAGTACATCTAAGTAGCTCCAAGCAAGATGAAAGCAGAATCATGATCAAGCTTGAGTATTCCCACCCAGAGAACCTGAAGGGGGGGGGGACAGAAGAGAAAGAATAGGAAACAAAATGGGTCAGACATAAAGTGTGGCGAGTCTAGTTACTTTTAGCATATAAATAAGTAAAATTATCATGACAAACATATAAAGTGGATAAGAGAGATACCATCATAAAAGGCAGGTATGACAAGGTAAATAGGATAAACATGATGGAATATATTGCGCTTCTCTTATACTTTCTTCTCTATGCACCAATACTAGTATAACTAGAATGAGATGATCCCCAACATGCATAAGATGGTAGATTTAGGTGTACTTCTAGTGGGAGATTTTAACCCCATATAATAACAGACAACCCAACATACCAGAGTTACCCCTAAGGATAATAATAGGCTCCTAAACATACCAGAGTCTGGATGTATCTTAGTTACTACCCTAATCGATCGGCCCCCTACTCCGTAGATACCCTTTGTTGGCCCCACAATATGATATATCACTTCTTAAAGTGGCAACCCTTCTTTTTCAGGATGTGCGCAACCATATCTATAGGTGTCATGCCGTCTAAACCTCCGCTAATGGACCCATGCACGCACATGACCCTGTCGGAATGTGCCGCCCACACCGTCCCCCACGTTTAGATCTCTTATAATCAGCCCAGTAAGAATGCCCCGACTCTGACCTAGTTTAAAGTACTCGTTTGATACCCATATATGGGTTACTGACTGAAATGGGTCCCACACACAAGATGATACAAGCTTCTCCCTACGCTTGTGTAACACCTCACCTCCGTTAAGGTCACTCGCAAAGAGAATGCCTTAATTTCGGTGGAGCGTTTTTAGTAGACAGAACAAAAATTTACAAGACAGATAAAGTAGTACTTGAAAAATTTATAACTTTATTACAACAGAAACAGAATTAAGTTTAGTTACATCTTTCAAAAACCACAATATCGGAATTCAAGTACATAAATATCAGTCTTGTACAAAAGCCTTCAGAATGCATAGTTTTCAAAACAATAATCCCCAATATAAACTGCCATGGAAAGATAGAGCCAAAGCCAAGCAATACTTCAACACTTCCAGTAGAGAGAATCTGAATTAAGCTCCTATATTTCCACCCTGAAAACCGGGGAGGGGGGGACGGAAAGAAAAGAGGCGAAACAAACTAGGTCAGACATGAGTCTGGTGAGTCCAGTGACTTCCAGCATATAAACAGATAATAGTATCATGACATGTAAATAAAACTGGATGAGATATAACCATAACAGAAATAGCAGGTTAACAGAAGGAATGGAATGATATAGGCTAAGCTAAGCTTTTCACTTCTCTGCACTAATATTAGTATAACTGGATTATATGTTACCCTAATATCTAAACTGGAAAAAAATGGAAACAGAATAATCTCTATAGAAACAGAATGCTAGTAATGGGCCTTTACCACCTGAACAGACAAAAGGTACAGAAGCAGAATACTAATAATGGGCCTTTTCCACCCAACTAATGGGCCTTTACCGCCCCAACAGACAGAAGGTACAGAAACAGAATCAGAAACGGAAACAGAATAATCCCTACGGAAACAGAATGTTAGAATAAGGTGTACACTAGTAATGGGCCTTTACCACCCCAACAGACGGTACCATGCAGAAACAGACAAGTATTATCACCCAACAGAAACAGACGGTACCAATAGAAACAAACAGAACTAAGTGTACCCTAAGTCCTACCCCAAGCGATCAGCTCCCTAATACATAAATACCCTGTGTCGGCCCCACAGTAGGGTGTATCACTCCCTAAAGTGGCAACTTATTGGCACATACCTATTTACAGATGTCACGGTGTCTTACATCCTCAGAGCACACTGGATCCATGCACACACATAACTCGGTGGAAAGCGCCAACAACACCCCTCGCCATTATCAGAATGAACCGCTTATAATTAGTTCAGTAAGCATGCCCAGACCCCTACATAGCGTAGGGTCAAAGTTTTGATACCAGAAAGGATTACTGACTAATATGGGTTCCACACAACAGATGACCCAAGTAATTCCCCTCCTAACCTTGTGTCCCCTGACTAACAGATTTCAAATTAACTTGTTTACAAATTTCAGATAGAGTTTAGATTACTAGTTCACAGATCAGACAACCAAGTTAATAGGTTTTCAGATTAACAGATCAGATGTACGGATTTAACAGACTTACAGATTGTCTAACTTTGTATTGGGCCTACAGATTCACGAAACGGGTTTATTAGATTCATCAGTCCAATTGGTTTAACCCTATCTAACCAACACGTTTTAGACATCATATTTATCTCAGATTTGCATTAATTAAATATTAATGCACATACCTCTCACATTAGTTGGTAGCTTGTGGCCGCTGGATATGCCGGGCGGTTCCGGGCAAATTTCTGCCATAAGCTAGACCTAACCTCGTGTCTAAGCATATTTTAGTTATGCCTACGACCTCTTACATTAGACCGACAGTTTGCGGTTGCTGGTTAAGCCGGTTGGTTCCGGGTAGGCTTCTACCGCAAACAAAGTCTAACCTCGTGTGATAGCCAATTTATTCCAATACAGATTATACAAATATCAGACTAATTATGTCCATTTAACAGATTAAACTTCTTTACAGGTTACAGCAGATTAATCAGATTTCCATGTTTTTACTCATCCTTAGATCGAGCCTATGGATTTTCGTACCCAAATTACAATTATTTAGCTTTCAACAGATTAGGCAACTCAACAGATAACAGATCTAACCGATTAGGTGATTCAACAGATTTAGCAGATTAGGCAATTCAATAGATTTAGCAGATAACAGATTTAGCATATTAGGAAATTCAACAGATTAAACATTTCTAAAATTCTATTTACATATCTTGCCTAATCATAAATTAAGCCTAACCTTACATTCCTAAATCATGGTCATAATTCATAATACAACATATGCCCAAATTTTGGTTAAGCTTTGCATAGTACAGAATATTCTCAAAAATCCCCAAACAATATGAATTATGCTGAATTATAGCCTATGATGTCAAATATCCAAAAACCCATATTTAGGCGCATTCACATTAATATTTATCTTATTTTAACATAGGTCTTTATTCCTAAGTCACAAATCCTTCTTTTCTTTTCAAGTCATCGTGATATAAAATATTCTCAAAATCTAGATCTTAAATTTTTAATCATGTATTATGTCCTCACAATCAGATCTTGCACTATAACATGCATTATATTCCAAATTCCAAGTCATATGCTATCATATAATAATTCTTCTTCCTAATCACAGTCTATCATACATAGTATGCACTGATTCTAGATCTTAATTTACAACCTTTGTTCTTTTCTCATATCGGTCAAAGATCAGTTGTGTCCAATTATGCATTATCCATTATTTGTCCCAAAATTTAGCGTTTGTGCATTAATCTCTTATGAGATTTGGCGCAGGCTCGTGGTAGACTGGCTATAAACAAAAAGGAAGAAAAGAGGGAATAGATGCAGAATAGTCACAATAATATTAACAAGATAGATCCACAGAAAGGTATGCATAACCTTAGATCCAGATTCACAAAAATGTCAAGATAATTATTAAATTTCATATCTGAAAATAACTGTACTCACAAAAGGGGAACGATTCTTGTATTTTGGAATCTGCATTCTGACACTGAATAGCGCTCCTTTGGCGTAGACTATCGATTAGATTTGATTCTCTTTTAATTCTATTCAGATTGGAAGAAGATGCACTAGTCCTAGTTTTAATTCTAGCAGAGTAGCGATGCCATTTTTATTTTTAATTAGAATAGAGGCAGAGTACAAGCAGAATGAAATTGTGTGGAGAGAAAGCTAGGTTTGGGGGTGTTTAAATAGGTTAGAGCTCATGAATCGGGTCAGAAAGGCGTTAAATACAGAAAAATGCATCTGTCCACGGATCTGGAAATGGGGGAGGTCGACCCTAGTGTCGACCCAAGTGTCGACCTGTTTACACAGGTCGACCCCCAGGTCGACCTTAGTGTCGACCTGTCTACATAGGTCGAACCTAGTGTCGACCTGGGTCCTGTCTGTTTTGAATTTCGGGCTGAAACTTCTGAAGGCCATATCTTCTTCATAGGAGTCCGATTTACGCAAACTTGGACTCTATTCCAGGCAGAATTTCGAAACGAACGCAATGTCGTTGCCCATTTCTCTTAATTATTTTGTTACAATTTAATTATTCTCTGATTTGTCATTCTTATGTTCATAGAAAATACAGGGTGTTACATTCTCCCCTCCTTAAAGGATTTCGTCTCCGAAATCTTCAAGTCAAGAAGAATGTGTCCTACCATCCAGTCACCCATCTACTCAACCATCATCCACAAGCATCCATTGTCCTTAGAAAACTTCTAATGTTGTATGAACATATGCAAAAGTGTGTGTATATGTTCCTTATCTAATGCAAAGATCAAGCGGTCCACTGATTCAGTTGACCTCCTTAATGTGAATTATGTCAGTGCCATGAATCCAACATGTATGCAATTTTCCTATTTGATACATATCATTTCTATATGAGTGCACAACCATTCATTTTTATGCAACATCCATGTGCCGAGTCAACCATTTTTCATCCACAAAATTGAAAAATGCACACACATCCATATGCAGTATGAGAGTGTTTTTGAGTCGATCTAGTGCCTAGTGTGTGTATATGCGTCCACGAGCAACCACTAGCAACCACTTGCATCCACTTGCAACCATCAAACATAACATGTCTCAAACACATGTTTACACCCATTAGTTTCTCCCTAAAGGTCGAAGATTCGATCGATATGATACAACTGAGTGACAGAAGCGAGTACGATTAAAACAAGAGCTCTGTTCCTATTAGACATCGGTTTAAGAGAATAACTCCCTAAGTATCAACCCCGAAGACCGAAATCAACATCAGATTGACACTCAGAGAATTACTCCCATTAAACAAATGTCCAACTGGAAATCTACTTCACGCTTCGAGTAAAAACCCCTAACCTTATCAGAAATATTCAGATACTTATAGACTACAGGTACATATTAGCTTATCAAATGATTCTTAAAAAACCCAGAATGTACGCATCATAACCAACTTAATGCCCAACACAGATACCCTCAAACCCCAACTTATCACAAGCAAATTGGTCGTAACCCTCATAGGTTTGAGTCTACAGCGGGATCAGAAACAAGACTAATATCAAAGTGCAGAGTTTCAATTACAGAATCAAAATGCCAGAATCAGAAAGATTTTTAACTCCACAATCAGATAAGGAAATTAACCTTATACAAAAAGTTTTCCTATTTCTATCCTATCGACCAGCCTCGAGGGTATTCGCCTATCCTCCAGAAGTTGGTCCTGCCCTCTGCCCTTGTCTTCGTTTCTTTGGGTAGTCCCTAGTGAAGTGCCCCATTTCTCCACAGTTGAAGCAAGTGCCCTTCCTTTTTCTGCAATCCTTGTTCAGATCAGTCGAGCTTCCACAAGTAAAGCACTTCTTCTCCTTCTTGTCTTCAGACTTCTCATCCTTCTTTTGTGTTTCTTTTTTGGGCCCCGCCTTCTTGTTCTGTGGTCCTTCAAGCTTTTCTTCTTTCTTCTCACTTTTGGTTTCCTCTTCATGCATCAATGCCATGTCAACTAATTTCTCGAAGGTAGCCCCATAGGAATGTGGGACATTGCCAATCCGTGTAGCGGCTCGTTCAAACCTTTAGCAAACCTTAGTGCCTTCTTATGCGGTGTATTTACCAAATCTAAGCCGAATCTTGCCAATTGATTAAACTTGTTGACGTACTCTCTCATTGATAAATTTTCCCGCTTCAACGCCAAGAACCTCTCTACGTATAGAATCTCTTCCGCTCGTGAGAGAAATTTCATCTCGAACCTTTGCCTGAAATCCATCCATCTCTCTACCGGGCACTCTCCATTTGTGAACTCCCACCAGAAAGAAGCTTCGTCCTTAAGCAACCATACAACCAACTGTATCTTCTGCCTATCGTCCACCTCGAAGATAACTAACAAATCCTCAGTTTCTTTGAGCCAGTTCCTTGCTTCCACGAAGGATTCAGTTCCATTAAAGTTCTTCCCACCCATGGCTCGAAAGTCTCTACATATCTTCAGGAAAGTATTCACGCGCGGTGGAGAAGGAGGAGGATGAGGAGGAACCGCTGCAGCTGGGGGAGGAGGGACGGTTGTTGGGCCCGCATCGTTAGCCCCAGCTTCTAGGTACCTCCTGAACCAGCCAGGTATCGGTACGCCCTCCGGAAGGTTAAGATCCCCAGACATGCTGAAACGAAATAAAAGGAAAGATACAAAACAAAGGATAGAAAGATAGGCTATGGCTTTGGGGATTATGTTTTACAAAATAAACTCTACTTTTGAAAAATACTTCCTTTTTAAACTTTTTGAAAATAGTTTTCAAAAACTTTTTATCCAGTCTGGTAACCTTCAGCTCTGACACCAAGTGTAACACCTCACCTCCGTTAAGGTCACTCGCAAAGGGAATGCCATAATTTCGGTGGAGCGTTTTTAGTAGACAGAATAGAAATTTACAAGACAGATAAAGTAGTACTTGAAAATTTTATAACTTTATTACAACAGAAACTGAATTGAGTTTAGCTACATCTTTCAAAAACCACAATATCGGAATTCAAGTACATAAATATCGGTCTTATACAAAAGCCTTCAGAATGCATAGTTTTTAAAACCATAATCCCCAATATAAACTTCCATGGAAAGATAGAGCCAAAGCCAAGCAATACTTCAACACTTCCAGCAGAGAGAATCTGAATTAAGCTCCTGTATTTCCACCCTGAAAACCTTGGGGGGGGACGGAAAGAAAAGAGGCGAAACAAACTAGGTCAGACATAAGTCTGGTGAGTCCAGTGACTTCCAGGATATAAACAGATAATAGTATCATGACAAGTAAATAAAACTAGATGAGAGATAACCGTAACAAAAATAGCAGGTTAACAGAAGGAACGAAATGACATAGGCTAAGCTAATCTTTTCACTTCTCTACACTAATACTAGTATAACAGGATTATGTGTTACCCTAATATCTAAACTGAAACAAAAATGGAAACAGAATAATCTCTACAGAAACAAAATGCTAGTAATGGGCCTTTACCTCCCGAATAGACAGAAGATACAGATGAAGAATACTAATAATGGACCTTTACCGCCCCAACAGACAGAAGGTACAGAAACAGAATGTTAGAATTAGGTGTACACTAGTAATGGGCATTTACCACCCCAATAGACGGTACCACGCAGAAACAGACAGGTGTTACCACCCAACAGAAACAGACGGTACCAACTGAAACAGACAGAACTAAGTGTACCCTAAGCCCTACCCCAAGCAATCGAATCCCTAATACATAAATACCCTGTGCCGGCCCCACCATAGGGTGTATCACTCCCTAAAGTGGCAACCTATTGGCATAGACCTATTTATAGATGTCACAGTGTCTTACATCCTCAGAGCAGACCGGATCCATGCATGCACATGACCCGGTTGGAACGCGCCATCAACACCCCTCGCCATTATCAAAATGAACCGCTTATAATTAGTTCAGTAAGCATGCAGGGACCCCTACATAGCGTGGGGTCAAAGTTTTGATACCAGAAAGGGTTACTGACTAATATGGGTTCTGTAACACCCCATAATTCTGTAACATTAGGTTTCACAAATTAAAGTATAATTAATTTTTAGAAGAAGAATTAAGGGAAACAGGTTACGCCATTGCGTTCGTCTTGAAATTCTGCTTGAGATAGAGCCCGAGTTTGCGTAATTTGGACTCCGTATGAAAAAGATATCCTTAAATTAAATATTACAACAAAACATGAAATGAGAAAGGAATAAATGTTTAGCATTGTTATAAGGGTTGTAAGCAAAAGACTTAGTAGCTCATTTGGTTTGAACATGTGACTTGCATGCAAGGGGTACAGAGTTCGATCCCCGCCAGCGCCATATTTTTGTTTTAGGGGAATGACTTAAAAATGACCTAATGTGAACGCAGTTCAGAAAGTGGTTTAGTGTGAAAATTGGTAATTGGGAACATAAATAAAAAGAAAAAGAAATTAATATATATATATATATATACGCATATATATATGACGTGTACGCATCATATAGTGTGCGTTGCACATTTTTGGTTGTCAAGGATTTGTTTTTCTTAAGAAAAATGGCTTTCTCTGATTGGATTTATGAAAAATATTTAACATATTAGTACATATGTGCATTTATATCAAAAACATGCAAATTTAATAAAAATGCGTGGATGCATGCAGTAAAAAAGAAAGATTTATGCATAGATATTTGTATACAGTAAATGGGATTTTTAAAGAGAGAATATGAATAGGTTAAACTTAATTTTCTATTAATAGGAATGTCATTTATGAAGCTGCAATTGACATCAATGTGGCACTGAATAAGAAAAATATGGTAGGTGATATTGTTTTGTGAACATAACATGCAAGCATATTAATATGACAAACATTTATCTGACATTTAATTTGAAGATATGTCAATAGGGCATTGATTTGAAAACATGCAATTAACATTAATTTGTACATGTTAATTTGAGAAATATGTTGAAAAGAAAAGAAAAGAATAACTTGGCATCAAGGCTGGTATATATTAGTCATTCATGCTAATTTACAATGAAGAGGATACATTAATATTGTCATTCATATTTATATATGGATAATTAATTCGGTAAAGGGGAGATGTATCTATTAAATACATATTTATATTTGATGGATTGACAATAAATAATAAACGTTGATAATGTACATTAAGAGAGTAATTATGGCATAAGTAAATTAGGAATTATAGAATTTGTCCTAAATGAGAAATGTGTACATTGTAGAATATATATATATATATATATATATATGCTAAAACATGAAATTGCATGTAATTGGAATAGTAATTATGGCACAATTTAAAATAGGGTAATTTACATGCATAGTAATTATGACATAATATAAAATGGAGGTAATTTACAGCCCTTAAATTGTGAACATAATTGGCTCCTTTTGACATGAATGGCTTTGATTAAACCTGGCTTCATCGACGGCTCTAATTAACTTGCAACTCTATAAAAACACCCTAGGTCTCCAACTAAAATTCGCAAAAAATAAGAACTTGAGCCGCCATGATGTCAGAAGAAAACTAGGGAGAGCCTCCGCTTGAAAAGAGACGAACAAAGATTCAAGAAAACAAAACTCTAATCTAATTTCTACGCAACGTTTTCTACTACAAGGGAAAGCTTTGCGAATTCAGAATAACAAAAACTAGAAAACAAGTTTCAGCGCCCATTGTAAGTATAGTGGTTTTCTGAATATGAATAGAAATTGTGATGTGATTCGATGCAAATGAAATTGGGGTTTTACTATTGTAAAATATTGATGTAAATTTTGTGTATTGCGTTGATTATGTCATATTTTGTATTGGGTGTTTGTGGCATAAATTGGTTGGTGCGAGCCTATTGACATTTGTATATGAAAATAAATATCACTTGCAAGTTTGTAGTAAAAACTAGAATTGACATCTTTATGCTATGTCGTTAACATGGTTAACATATATTCTTTTTAGGCCTAAGTTGGGACTCATGTAAACATGTTCCAAGTTGAAACCTTTTATGCCTACACGACTCAAAACCTTTGTATACATTATTATGATTATTTAGTGATAATTGAGTTTATGCGAGTACCTTTTTGGTTACACAAATTATACTAGTTTCATGTTGAAATAGGCTACTTGATGTAAAGTTAGTTTACACCTTTGGGTTATGTCAAAAAGTGGACATTTTTATGCTAGTTTGGTGTTTGACATTATGCCTAGTCATATGTGTATAAAACCATGTTTAAACAAGTCTAAAAGTACGCCTTTTCATGTGACACCAATTTAGTTATATCATTATTGAATGCAAGTTCACATGACCCACAATCTATGTAGTGAAAACGCTATGCTGCAAGTTCATGCGCCACACACTTTTATGTATTCTAGAACAATCCATGATTCTGTGCTTCTCCTTTTTATGTTTATGAGTTGGGCTGAAATGTTAAGTCCAACATATGTTATGCTGCGTACGTACAAACGGGGGAAACAAACGTTGGGTTTAAAATAAAATACATGTATTGGCATGTTTGACACATGCCAATGACTAGTGACATTTAAGCGGTATAAACTATACCCAATATTAGTGAATTTGGATAATTAGGCCAAAAACATTTACATATAAAAATGAAAAGTGACAAATATGCAGATCTAGAAAATACGTGTATGCTTAACCCGAGGTTGGATTGAGTTGTGATGTAAACCTGCCCGGACCCGCTCAGCTGTCCAGTAGTCACAACAATACCGATCCAATGTGGGTGGTTAAGCATTGAGCCCAATAATGACCCAAGGTTAACTGAGCTATAGTGTAAACCTGCCCGGAACCGACCGGCACATCCAGTAACCGTAGCAATATCTGTCTAATGTGAGTGGTCAGGTGCTCTTAGAGGCTAAGGACAGATGGTAGGGTTAAGTTAACTAAAAACACTTAACCAATTTGACATGTTAACTAGACTAGAAGGTGAGGTTAAGTAAAGTAAAAACACTTAACCAATTTAACATGTTAACTAGACTAGAAGGTGAGGTTAAGTAAAGTTAATATACTTAACTAATTTAACATATTAACTAGACTAGAGGGTGAGGTTAAGTAAATTCAGGACACTTAACCGTTATAACCTGATAATTAGATAAGTGGGTGAGGTTATGTATATTTAGAATACTTAACCATTATAACACGTTAGCTAGATAAGTGGGTAAGGTTAAGTAAATACACTTAGCCAATTTAATATGTTAGCTGGACTAGAGGGTAGGGTTAAGTAAACTTAGAACACTTAACCATCATAGTGTGATAAATTGAACAGGGTTAATTTGAAACATGAAGGGACAATACCTAACCACTAGAACATGTTAAATAAACAGATGTTAGGGTTGAGTTAACTAAGGGAACACTTAACCGTTATAACATGTTAGTTAAAACAGATGGGCAAGGTTAGGTTAAAAGGGACACTTAACCAATACAAGATGAATGGGTAGGGTTAAGTAATAAGAAATACTTAACCAATATAACTTGTTTTGTGATAGGGTTAAGTCAACATGAATTACTGATAACACTTAACCAGTTTAATTTGACAAAGGAATGGGATAAGCTAACCTGAATTGACTAATGACACTAAACCAATCCAACTTGACAAGAAAGTGTGCTAAGTAGAAAACCCTAGTTAAGAAACAATCGAGAACGGGAGCTAGGTTGAAATCCCCAGTTAAAGAAACTAAGTGATAAACCTTAGTTAACAAGATTTATGGGAAAAGAAACTAAGTGGTAAACCTTAGTTGAGAACAACTAAGTAATAATTCTTAGTCAAGAAAACTGAGCCAGTCCATAATAGATGAATAACCCGATATGGTAGATCATCGCTTAACAAGCGCATGAGAAGGAGCAAACATTTATCCGATTTCGTAAAAGGCTCCAGCGGACTGGGTATAGAAGCATGTAGCTTCGGGGGATGTGAGGGTACTCTTGGTATCCCTCTGTGAGGTTGCAGATGATCCGCCTGGGCTCACAGAGGTTAAGGTCTGCGTCAGAAGAACCAAGGGTATGCCTTGGTTGCAATTTAAAGCAACCTAAAGACTGGGATGGACCAGCGTGATTCGACGAGACCAGTAGCCCTGTGATAGCGACTCGTCGTCTACCTACCATCTTGACTCAATCGTAGTACGCATGCGGAAAGGAAGAGAACTCCCAACAGACCATATACTTGCTATCTAGTTATGGGTGAGGCTGGCCAATAGGAAAGTGGGGCATAGGTGGCAGGAGTATAGTTCTCGTGCTTGATTTTCTTGAATTGCCTTTCATTAGTTGAGGGAGGGGTCATGTGGGACCATAACTACTGGTAGAAAAACAGACCTTAGCATCTGCATCGGCAGATATCTGAAAGCTCCCAACCGAGTTCCATGTTCCTAGAATAGCCCTGCCACGGGACTCGGGTCGCACATTTCTAGACATGTGCATCTAGACGGCGATAAACGATTCGCGACACTTACGTGGGGAAATTCTAGGAACATATACCACTCTAGGTAGTGTGTCCTAGACTAGGGGCATCGTTCGACAGGTAGCATAATCCCTAGTGGACCTAGGTGGCATAAATCCTGAATCCGAGAAGTATTAGACAAGTCGCATAAACCCTAGTTGAATCTAGGGAACGCTCAATAGAAAACCCTAGATTAAACCTAGGTAATAAATAAATGTGCACCTGATGGCAACCACAGTTACAGGGACTGGGATCACATTATCATTTTATACAGATTACTAGTTGGGATACTAGTTAGGTGGTGCAGAGATTAGTATGGGGAGTGATAGAAATTTTGATTCTAAACTGCTTTGCCTTAGTTTATGGCATTTCCCATTTTCAGTTTATGCCTGCCATGTCCTTTTCCTTATTCATATACCGAAGCACCACTAGACTTACCAGGCTCTATGTCTGACTCTATGTTTTCTTTCGTCTTCTTTTCTTCCGTTCCCTCACCCCCCAGGTAGTCGGTAGGGAATAGATCAGATTTATATGGACCTGTTACTCTTTCCAAGCTTGAAGACTCTTGGATGCGCTGCTTTGGACTCTCTTTTCCACCGCTATGGCTAGCTAATGTTTTATTGGGGAATATCATTGTACGTTTATGCTTCTTTATTTTTATAAACAAGATAGATACTTTGTTGTTGGAAAACAATCTTTGTACAAGCTGTTTATAAATGAAATAAAGTTTTATTCACTTTTCCGCTGCTTTATTTATCTGTCTTGTAATTTATCTGCATCTTTTACCCATAATACTTCACAGAACTTAGTGCATTCCCTTTGTGAGTGACACTAACGGATGTGTGGTGTTACACTTGGTATCAGAGCTGAAGGTTACCGGATCAGATAAAAGATTTGAAAAATTATTTTCAAAACGGCTTTAAAAAAGAAGCATTTTCAACAGAAAAGATTTGGTTTAAAGGCATATTCCCCAAATCCATATGCACTATCTTCTAATTCTCTGTTTGAATTCTTGTCCCCTTCTTTCTTGAGTCTTCGGGGCTCCTGGGTTTCTGGGAGGTAACCTCATCGCAGCATGGTTCCGTAAGCTTGATAAGACTACGATACCTATCGAAGGGCGAAGCAGTGCCCGACTTCCATCTATAGTCGCGGTAGTTTCACCTGCGTTTAATTCTCTTCCAAGCTTTGTAGGGTTCTTTGTGCGATAGAGGTAGCTTTAGAGAGAACTGTAAACATGTTGCATAAGGATGGTAAAGGTGGGAGGTGAATAATTGTGGCAGGTGCCCTAGGTAGGAAGAAAGACTGACCTTAAGAGAGGTAAAAAGTACATAGCAACCTTTAGCTTTAGACCCTCAGATTTGTAACATGATGGATAGGCTAAGTAGAGGAGAGACCTCTAATCATCTTAGTATATACACTAGTATCAAGGTTAACATCTGTTTATCTTGGAAATGGAGGAGAAGATGCTTCGCAATCATGAAATTAAATTAGATAAGGTACCGTATAGTGAAGCTCAAGAAGGTGCGACATATAAGACTGGAGACTAGACACGAGCATCATACCCTTTTTCTTAAGGGTATATCCTTGATCTCTCTTTTCTAGGAATTTTATGCATACTTTCTAGCTTTTAAGGTATATCCTCTAGGACGTATCATCGATCCTTAGGTAGAAGCCAATGGATGTAAACATGTATTTGAAACATGTTATGATTGATGGTTGCAAGTGGTTGCTCGTGAATGCATATACACACCATAGGCGCTAGAACAACTCAGTCACATTTATATTGCATTCGCATATATATATATATATATATATATATATTTGCTTAACGGATTTAATTTGATATGTTATCATATGGATGTTGCATATGGATGAGTGGCTATGCACATATGTAGTATTTACATTACTAGAGATGCTTGCATACATGATTGGACGCATGACACTGACATAATTTGCATAAAGGAGATCAACTGAATCAGTATACCGCCTGATTTTACATTAGATAAAGACATACACACACACTATGCATATGAATATGAAAGCATTTAGAAATCTGTTTAAGGACAATGAATGCCTGTGATTGAATGGTTGAGTAGATGGGTGATTGGATGGTAGGACACATTCTTCCTAACTTGAAGATTTCAGGGACGAAATCTTTTAAGAAGGGGAGAATGTAACACCCCGTAATTCTGTAACATTAAGTTTCACAAATTAAAGTATAATTAAATTTTAGAAGAAGAATTAAGGGAAACGGGTTACACCATTGAGTTCGTCTCGAAATTCTGCTTGAGATAGAGCCCGAGTTTGCGTAAATTGGACTCTGTATGAAAAAGATATCCTTAAATTAAATATTACAGCAAAACATGAAATGAGAAAGGAATAAATGTTTAGCATTGTTATAAGGGTTGTAATCAAAAGACTTAGTAGCTCATTTGGTTGGAACATGTGACTTGCATACAAGGGGTACAGAGTTCGATCCTCGCCAGCGCCATATTTTTGTTTTAGGGGAATGACTTAAAAATGGCCTAGTGTGAACGCAGTTCAGAAAGGGGTTTAGTGTGAAAATTTGTGATAACCCCCAACTTCCACGAGATGAAAGTAAGGAATAATCATTTGGAATACAACATAAATACAATAATACATATCACAGATACAACATAGCATAGGAAATTCATAGAGTAACAACATCATAGCAGCGGAAATATAATGTCATCAACCACAGAAAGTCCACAGTCACAGAATTCTAAATTATTACATCAAGTTTGCAGAAAATGAAATAAGTTCCAACTCCCACTTAAACAACGTGAAATGAAACAAGTTTGATGTCTGGAATTAAAAAGAGAAAAATGCAATAGCAGCAAATGATAGATGTCTTCAAGCTCTAAGTCATCACCTCTCCACAAAAGCAAATCCAAGAAGGATAATAAGCAGCTCCAAAGAAAAGACTCCAAGCGAAGAATAAACCTGTTTACTTGGCTGCCCGTGTAGAAAGGAGGGCACCTGAGTTTGCGAAAAAAGGTGGAAACAAACAACGGGTCAGTCGTGGGACTGGTGTGAGGATTCTTGACTAATTAATCACTATTAATAGGACAAATCCAAAGACCACGCCGCTAACATGGAACGGGTTTGCTCTCATGGATTGCCGTGCATAAAAGTGTTAGGAACAACTAATAAGTAAATCGTATAACAACATTAAGCTTTTGAGAAAAATGGAATCACCATAAGACCCAGGTCCCATCACACAATGCAACACAAACCAGAGGATAGGGTTTTACCTTATAGTGATTAAACATGCTAAATACGGCAAATACGAGTTTAATATTATTATTAGTATATATCAATACATTTCAAAGTAAATGTATAAATCCTAGGAAGAATAGTATCCCATACTACTATGCCTCCATACTAGTAATACAATCAAATTCGTAGGGTCGTATTTGGATTTTGGTTTCCATCATGAGTCAAGGCTAGGGAGGAGCTCCTACCGATTCAAGACACTCTAGCTAATGTCTCAGGATTCCCCGCAGTGAACCCTTGGATAGCTGCAGGGCCGGTCCACCATACGAGTTGCAGATTAGTTATTCCTGAACACAAGTTTCCCAGTCCTATAGGACCTATCATCCGAGGCGCCTCATTCCATCATCCACATAAGTAAAATGTTGGGCCGTGTTAAAGCCCAATCACCACTTCTAGCTAGAAAGAAACGTGCTGCTCTCCCTGCATTCCTTTCTCCCGTTTTAGACTCCGCCGGTATGTGAGGCTCATGATGTCACACTATACACAAAGCTATGCCTAAACAAGTTATGCTTTGATCATCCCACAAGGCCTGCTTTTCAACAAAACCTTGATCCTATGCATCTTAGCATGTCACATCCTCATTCCATATCGCACTACCAACCCTTTGCCGAAAAATATGAACGGGTGTTAAGCAAGAGAATAAATTCCCCGTCACCAAACATTCATACATTCGACAAAAGATCAATAACATGATATTTGATAGAGTATGATGTCAGACACACAATCCATTTATTAGCTTATGCTCTGGGTCTGAGCGAAAGCCAAACCCGTGAAATCAACACGTACGTTTGGGCAATGACCGTGACCCTTGAATTGGGAGCAAGTCAAATCAGGACCTCGATCGTTGTCCATTCGAGGGAAGATTTACGGTCTTCATACGCCATCTTCATACTTCAGTCAATGTCGTTTGATTATTTAGAATGAGAGAACTCGGACTTTCCAAATAATCCTCGTTTATATATATATATATTTAAAATCCTTCGTACTTGCTGATATCATTTTATAATGATTACTTCCTATTTTAATTATTTAAAATAATTAAATTTTATATAACGACGCCTTAAGTCCATGGGCGACTATGGCGCTACATTCAACCAATATTGATTTTTACATTTCTCAGAATCTAACCGTTGGATCTTAACGTAATATATATCGTTGGAAAGATTTTTCCAAGACGGTCCTAACGGTTTCAGTTTCAAGAAAATCCGACGGTCGGATCTTCTTCTATAGTCGTTTAAAGGTACGATTGCAAAACGCGAACTACCACGCCCCATTCGTTTAATTTAAATTATATTTATATATACATATATAATCATTTAATCATAATAACGTCGTTTGATTAAAACAACGCTCTACACAACTACCAATCCTTACTAAATTTTAATTCATTTGAAAATGAAGATAATATTACCGCATCCTAAATTCATTCTTCACTTACACTGAAATGTAAATTCCATCCTTTTTATTTACATAAAAAAAATGTAAATTTAATTCCTATGTAAATTCCTATTTTTTTTATTTACATGCAAAAATGTAAATTTTGATACATTCAAAATCCTACTTTTAAATTACATATAAAAATGTAGATTTCAACTTCAATGTACATTCTCATCTTAGTTACATAATAAAAATGTAACTTATATTTGCAGTGAATCCTATTCTAAATTTACATATAAAAATGTAAGTTTAATTACAATGCAAACTCTACTTCCTATTTACATTGTAAAAATATGATTTTTAATTACAATGCAAACTCTACTTCTAATTTACATCCTAAAATATATAACTTTAATTTCATGTCACATTCCTACACCTTATATTATATATAAAATAAATAAATTTTATTTCTAATGTTCATACTCATCCTATGTTACATATATAAAAAATGTGAATTCTATCATACGATGTAAATGCATCTTTTAACTACAAAGGAAAATGTAATTTTTATCCTACGGTGTAATTTCCTACATACATTACCTATAAAAATGTAATATTTAACATACGATGTAAACTCATGTTTTAATTACATATAAAAATGTAAATTTTAACATACGATGAAATTAACATATTAATTACAAAGAAAGATGTAATTTTTAACATACAGCATAATTTCCTATATAATTTACATATAAAAATGTAAATTTTAACATACGATGAAATTCACATGCTAATTACAAAGAAAAATGTAATTTTTAACATACAGCATAATTTCCTATATAATTTACATATAAAAATGTAAATTTTAACATACGATGAAATTCACATGTTAATTACAAAGAAAAATGTAATTTTTAACATACAGCATAATTTCCTATATAATTTACATATAAAAATGTAAATTTTAACATACGATGAAATTCACATGTTAATTACAAAGAAAAATGTAATTTTTAACATACAGCATATTTTTACTTTTAATAACAAAGAAAAAGGTAATTTTTCCCACTATGCAAAATCTACTTTATTTTAGCATTATAAATATGTAAATTTTCTACTTTAATTCACCTTAAAAATAATGTAAATTACATATCGATGTAAATTTCATAACGATGTAAATTTCACCACGATGTAAATTTCATAACGATGTAAATTTCATAACGATGTAAATTTCACCACGATGTAAATTCCTACTTTAATTCACATTAAAATAATGTGGATTACATAACGATGTAAATGATGATAGATTTATACATGATTCATATCCACAAGGCATACTTCAACAAATTTAAACAAGGTAAAATTCTAATTTTTCCTACCGATCTATGGTTTTTAAATAACAAATCTATAATTAAAAATAACGGATCTAAAATCATAGCACCACAACAATTTGAATCCATAACCCATGGTAACATTCATCGCAGATTTAATTGTGTTTGACTTTCGATTTCACATAACGCAATAATAATAATTAAATTAATTAAATTAAATTAAAAATAAATTCTCACCTAGCTTGGATTTGAAATGAAGGTTCGGATTCAATCAGATCTCGTGTTCAAGGTCACGGCAGTTTCGAATCTGAAAGATTTCAATTTCAAGTTCATACGAATAAATTAGAACTGGCTTTTAACAACTGTCGTTGTAACGCTTAAAAGCGTCGCAAATCTGAAATATTCATACCTTAAAATTTCAGAAAAGTTCAAAACTTTGATTTTCAAATTTGCGAGCTACGGTGAATGGATTGAGGCGTCGTTTGTCGGAGATGGAAGGCCTAGGGGAGGCGCATCCACGCCGGGAGTATGGGGGGTGCGACGGCGACACGTGGCGGTGGCGGGGCAAGGAAGGTCGCGGGTTGGGGCTCGAAATTCGAGGGCTACAGGCTGTGAAATTGAATGAAACTTGTCGGAGATTGGAGAGGAAGGGACGAGCTTCAAAAAGTTCAGCTACGGCTAAGTCTAATTGTGTGTGGATTAGTGGGAAAATGGAGATGAAAATTCAAAGGGGGGGGCGACTATGGGTTCTCTCGATCGGGAAGAAGACGATGGTACAGGGTCCGTATTTATACAGTATACGGCGTATTTTTATTTTATTTATTTATTTAATTAATCCCAAAATTAGGGTTTCTCCATACGATCACCAAACGTACCCCAACGACTGTCGAACAATAGGTTTTGACGTCTTCTGAACGCAATGGTGGTAGTTCCGAGGTCTAATTCTAAAGTTTGCAGTGTGTTTTCTTTATTTTCAAATTAATTCTTTTATTTTTAATTCGAACGTACTTTCTAATTTTACTGGGGTCACATACGAAGTCAGAAAAATCCAGAAAAATTATTTTTGGCTTTCTTATGGCGATACAGTCCTAACAAAATTTATTTCATCGAATTCTGAGACTGTTTGAAAAATGGCTATTTTTCAGTCAATTAATTTTGACCGAAATTGACAAAACACAGTTTCTTTTGCCACGCTCACATACTAGCTTTAAAAATCATGAAATTTGAAACCTAGCTATAATTTTACATCCCAGATCCAACAAAAGTGGTTTCGTCGAATTCCGAGGTCGTATGCAAAATGTCGATTTTCAAGGGCGATATATTCTCTATAGCGACCTTTCTGAAAATTCATTTGGCCATAACTTTTGATTTCCGCTATGAAACTTCGATTTTTCAGATTCGATAGAAAGTTATTCATTAACAAATTTAAATATTTTTCGTTTCATCAAAATCCGGTTTATTCTGCATCCTGTGTAGTTAGTCAAAGTTCAAGTTTGACTTTTTCAAACTACCGTCCTATTTCTAATTCTTTATGTAATTTAATTGAATATATTTGTGTTAACTTTTCTCAAAATAAATTTCCATTCATTTTTATTTGAAATAATTTATTTTAAATATTTAAACACCCATAAATCTCTAAAATGAAAATTTTAAATTGGCCCCAAATTCCGGGTTGTTACAATCACCCCCACTTAAGAACTTTTCGTCCTCGAAAAGAAAAGGGAAGAATAGAAGGGTAGGAACCAACATAAAGAATAGAAAATATTTTAAGCATACCTCAGAATAAAAATAATCGGGGATATCCACTCTGCATTTGGGATAGGCTTGTTTGATACTCTCCTCGGTTTCCCAAGTGCAGTCTCTAAGATCACCGCTCCATTGCACCTTGACTAGGTTGATACTTTTATTTCTCAGCTTCCTAGTCTCCTTGCCAATAATTTTCAGTGGTTCTCTTCTCACTGCAAGGCTTGGGGTAATCTCCAAATCTTGCTGTGCTGCTTCTTCCACAATCAAATCTGGATCATGGACATGCCTTCGAAGTTGAGATACATGGAATACATCGTGCACTCCAGGCAACCAGTCTGGCATCTGAATTCTATAAGCTAGGGTGCCAATCTTTTCAAGAATAGGGAAGGCGCCGATGAATCTAGGTGCTAATTTTCCTGTTTTTCCAAAACGGATAACACCTCGCATTGGAGCGACTTTCAGATAGACATAGTCACCCACTTCAAAAGTTAGCTCTCGCCTTCTTACATCTGCATAGCTTTTCTGTCTACTTTGGGTAGCCAATAGTCTCTTCTTAATAAAGTCAACTTTTTCCGAAGCTTCTCGGATCATGTCTGGACCCAACACAAGCCGATTTCCTTTTTCAACCCAACATGCTGGCGATCTACACGGCCTAACATATAAGGCTTCAAATGGAGACATTTTCAAACTTGCTTGATAGCTATTGTTATATGAGAATTCAACTAAATGCAAGTGATCCTCCCAAGAACCTCCAAAATCGAGTATGCAAGCTCACAATAGATCTTCAAGAATGCGATTCACTCGCTCAGTATGGCCATCCGTCTGTGGGTGATAGGCGGTACTGAGATTTAACTTCGTTCCCAACTCATTTTGGAGTGCTTCCCAAATTTGCTAGCAAAGATAGGATCACGGTCGCTAACGATGCTACTAGGAACTCTGTGTAAAAGAAAAGATTATTATTTAATTTGAAAAAAGAAAATTTTCATTCAGACTATGATAAAAAGGAAAGATTTAGTTTTTTTTACCCATGTAGCCTGATGATTTCTTTGAAATAGATTTGCGCCAGACTTTGAGCAGTTCTAGTGGACTTGACAGGTATGAAATGAGCGGATTTTGAGAAGCGGTCCATGATCACCCATATGCTATCATTTCCTTTCCTAGTACGAGGCAGACCATCTATAAAATCCATGGAGATTTGGTCCCACTTCCAATCTGGTACTTCTAATGGCTGCAACAACCCCACAAGCTTTTGTTGATCACTTTTTACTTGTTGGCATGTGGGGCATCTACTCACATAAATGGATATATCCCTCTTCATAGACCTCCACCAAAATGTGTGCTTTAAGTCTTGATACATTTTGCTCACACCGGGGTGGATGCAAAGCTTTGATTTGTGACCCTCATCTAAAACTTCTCTTATGAGCTCGGGGATACTTGGAAAACAAATCCGCCCGTGCAATCTAAGAATTCCCTTGCCATCTATTTGGAAGTTCGTGTTTTCACCTTCTTCAATTCTCTTGATCATTCTCTGAATGAATTCATCATCCTTTTGAAGAGCAGAAATTTTATCAATCAAGGAAGGGGTAACGATGAGGTTTGCGACAATGACGTCCTTTCTACTAAGCGCGTCTGCCACAACATTGGCTTTCCCCGGCGTATATAAGATGTCAAGATCGTATGCCGCCAGAAATTCTAGCCATCATTGCTGCCTTAAATTCAGATCCTTTTGATCGAAGAGATATTTCAAAGATTGATGGTCTGTGAATAATTCAAATTTTTCGCCCAAAAGATAATGTCTCCAAATTTTTAAAGCAAAGACTACGGCCAACAACTCTAAGTCATGGACACGATAATTTTTCTCATGCGGCTTTAATTGACGACTTGCATATGCAACAACTTTGCCTCTTTTCATCAGTACCACACCAAGACCACCATTTTGAGAAGCATCGGTGTAGACCTTTAAATCTTGGTTGCCGACGATGATGGTAAGTACGGGAGCAGTAGTCAAACTCACCTTTAGCTTTTGGAATGCCTCCTCACAATCCGATGTCCAATTGAACTTGGCATGCTTCTTGGTAAGCTTTGTTAATGGGCTAGACAGCTTGGCGAAATCTTTGACAAATTTCCTATAATATCCGGCCAATCCTAGGAAGCTTCTTACTTCAGTGGGTGTACTGGGCTGCTTCCAATCTCGAATGGCGGCAATTTTACTTGGGTCAACTGCGATTCCTTCTTTTGACACAACATGGTCTAAGAATTTTACTTCTTCTTGCCAAAATGTGCATTTGGAAAAATTTGCTTTTAAAACATTTCGTCGTAGAATTTCCAACACTTCCCTTAAGTGCCCTTCATGCTCCTCCTTAGTTTTAGAATAGATTAGAATATCATCAATGAAGACTAGGACGAATTTATTTAGGACCTCTCGGAAGACCATATTCATCAAGTCAACAAAGTAGGATGGAGCATTGCATAAACCGAACGACATCACTAACCATTTGTAGAATGTATCAGGACCTCTGAAGGCGGTCAAAGGTATGCATTCTTCAGCTATGCGGAGTTGGTGGAAACCTGTGGCTAGTTCCATCTTCGAAAACACCTTGGCTCCATTCAATTGGTCCATCAAATCATCTATGCGGGGCAAGGGGTATTTGTTCTTCAATGTTTGTTTGTTAAGATCGCGGTAATCGACACAAAGTCTTAGAGTACCGTCCGATTTGGGGACAAACACCACAACTGCACCCCAATTAGAAAAGCTAGGTCGGATGAGTCCCTTCCAGAGGATCTGCTTAGTTTGGGTTTGCAATTCTTCCTTTTCTTTAGGAGTCATCCTTATAATAGCATGAACTACAGGTCTTGCATTTGGAACGAGATCAATCCTGAAATCGATTTCCCTTCGCGGGGGTAGGCTGTCCACTTCTTCAAATACATCCGCGTAATCTTTGACCATGGGAATATTTTCTAAGGAAATAGGAGTGATCTCCAGGGAAGACCAAAATGTCTTTCTATCAGATTTTGGCCCATGGCAAGGTATAGTAACAGTGTTTCCGAAACCTATTTTCACCTTAACCACTCTTTCTGAACATAACACTTCAGCGTCATATTTGGTTAGCCAATCAAGACCGAGGATGATATCAAACTCGGAAAAATTCATAATGATCAAGTTAAATGGAAATTTGAAATAGGAGTAAGATACAGGCACTTTACAAAAATAAATCTAGAGTGGTAGAACCTCCTACAGGGTTATGAACATTTAGTGGTTCTTTAAGACTTCTTTGCTTCAGTTTCAATTTCTGGACCGTATTGCTAGAAATAAAGCTTCTTGATGCACCCGTATCAAATAAGGCAGTAACAGGGATATTTTTAACAGAAATGGTACCATCTAAAACATCAGGCTTACCTGCTCCTTCGGAAGAAGTAGGAGCGAAATAAGATGGTGCACTTGCCCCCTCATATACATGTGCAACCTGCGCTCCTTTCAACAACGGACAGTTTGGCTTGATATGACCCTTCTTGTGGCAATTATAGCATTCCTTAGTGTCGTCGCTTCGGGCCTTCTTTGGATTTCTGCAGTCCTTGCTGTAGTGCCCAAACTTTTGGTAGTTGTAGCATTGCACCTTTGACTTATCGTGCGCCTTAGCAGCTCCAGCATTGCTTCCTTCATTCTTCTTCTCTGTTTGCTTCCTCTTATTGTTGGCCAAGCTCCTTTCCCTGTCTTGATGGGAATTCTTCCTATCATTCTCCTCATATCGACAAGCAAACTCCACCAGCCTATTGAAAGAAAGGTCGATGTGGGCAGTGGCTCTATCAATATACTTCCTCGCAAGCCCATTTATGAACCTCTTGTTCTTATGAAAGTCATTCTGAATCAATTCAGGGGCATAGCGGGAGATGTCTTCAAATCTTTGTACATATTCTGAAATGGTCTTGTCGCCTTGCTTTAGATTGGCGAACTCGTCATGTAGTCTTTCTACCTCCTGCCTTGGAATGTATTTGTCATTGAAAAGCTCCTTAAACCTTGTCCAAGTTATATTGTCTGCAATCCCTCCAACCGTGACTGTATCCCACCAGTTTTGAGCTTCCTCTTGTAGCAACCATGAACCCACTAATCTTTTCCTATGATCCTCCAGCTCTAATCCTCCAAAAATATTTTCACAGTTCCTCAGCCAAGCTTGAGCTTGTGTCACAGTCTCAGAACCCTTGAATGGCACTCCTCCCAGGTTTTTGTATTTCTTTGCCATCTTATCCAAATCAAAGGGCTGCGGTGGTGGTGGTTGTTGAACAGTAGCCTCCTCAGTTCCAGCAGCATTTTGCCTCCTTGCTCTAGCTCTAGCGGCAGCGGTACTCATTTCTAGTTAGTTCTGTACGATCAAGGAAAGAGTCAGAACAACTATAATGGTGATTTGAGGAGTTGATCAAGATAAAAGGATGGATAAAAGATAATGATGGAATGACTGACTATTATGTATTCACATGAAATGTTCGCCATAGAATATTGTGATTCTATGTAAACGAATTATCATAAATATGTTATATCCCAAAGCTAAGTTTAACCAAAGCTCTGATACCAACTGTGATAACGCCCAACTTCCACGAGATGAAAGTAAGGAATAATCATTTGGAATACAACATAAATACAATAATACATATCACAAATACAACATAGCGTAGGAAATTCATAGAGTAACAACATCATAGCAGCGGAAATATAATGTCATCAACCACAGAAAGTCCACAGTCACATAATTCTAAATTATTACATCAAGTTTGCAGAAAATGAAATAAGTTCCAACTCCCACTTAAACAACGTGAAATGAAACAAGTTTGATGTCTGGAATTAAAAAGAGAAAAATGCAATAGCAACAAATGATAGATGTCTTCAAGCTCCAAGTCATCACCTCTCCACAAAAGCAAATCCAAGAAGAATAATAAGCAGCTCCAAAGAAAAGACTCCAAGCGAAGAATAAACCTGTTTACTTGGCTGCCCGTGTAGAAAGGAGGGCACCCGAGTTTGCAAAAAAAGGTGGAAACAAACAACGGGTCAGTCGTGGGACTGGTGTGAGAATTCTTGAGTAATTAATCACTATTAATAGGACAAATCCAAAGACCACGCTGCTAACGCGGAACGAGTTTGCTCTAGTGGATTGCCGTGCATAAAAGTGTCAGAAACAACTAATAAGTAATTCGTATAACAACGTTATGCTTTTGAGAAAAATGGAATCACCATAAGACCCAGGTTCCATCACACAATGCAACACAAACTAGAGGATAGGGTTTTACCTTATAGTGATTAAACATGCTAAATACGGCAAATACGAGTTTAATATTATTATTAGTATATATCAAAACATTTCAAAGTAAATGTATAAATCCTAGGATGAATAGTATCCTATACTACTATACCTCCATACTAGTAATACAATCAAATTCGTAGGGTCGTATTTGGATTTTGGTTTCCATCATGAGTCAAGGCTAGGGAGGATCTCCTACCGATTCGAGACACTCTAGCTAATGTCTCAGGATTCCCCGCAGTGAACGCTTGGATAGCTACAGGGCCGGTCCACCATACGAGTTGCGGATTAGTTATTCCTGAACACACGTTTCCCAGTCCTATAGGACCTATCATCCGAGGCGCCTCATTCCATCATCCACATAAGTAAAATGTTGGGCCGTGTTAAAGCCCAATCACCACTTCTAGCTAGAAAGAAACGTGCTGCTCTCCCTGCGTTCCCTTCTCCCGTTTTAAACTCCGCCGGTGTGTGAGGCTCACGAAGTCACGCTATACACAAAGCTATGCCTAAACAGGCTATGCTTTGATCGTCCCGCAAGGCCTGCTTTTTAAAAAACCTTGATCCTATGCATCTTAGCATGCCACATCATCACTCCATATCGCACTACCAACCCTTTGCCGAAATATATGAATGGGTGTTAAGCAAGAGAATAAATTCCCTGCCACCAAACATCCATACATTCGACAAAAGATCAATAACATGATATTTGATAGAGTATGATGTCAGACACACAATCCATTTATTAGCTTATGCTCTGGGTCTGAGCGAAAGCCAAACCCGTGAAATCAACACGTACGTTTGGGCAATGACCGTGACCCTTGAATTGAGAGCAAGTCAAATCAGGGCCTCGATCGTTGTCCATTCGAGGGAAGATTTACGGTCTTCATACGCCATCTTCATACTTCAATTAACATCGTTTGATTACTTAGAATGAGAGAACTCGGACTTTCCAAATAATCCTCGTTTATATATATATATATATATATATATATATATATTTAAAAACCTTCGTACTTGCTGATATCATTTTATAATGATTACTTCCTATTTTAATTATTTAAAATAATTAAATTTTTATATAACGACGCCTTAAGTCCATGGGCGACTATGGCGCTGCATTCAACCAATTTTGATTTTTACATTTCTCAGAATCTAACCGTTGGATCTTAACGTAATATATATCGTTGGAAAGATTTTTCCAAGACGGTCCTAAAGGTTTCAGTTTCAAGAAAATCCGACGGTCGGATCTTCTTCTATAGTCGTTTAAAGTACGATTGCAAAACACGAACTACCACGCCCCATTCGTTTAATTTTAATTATATTTATATATACATATATAATCATTTAATCGTAATAACGTCGTTTGATTAAAACAACGCTCTACACAACTACCGATCCTTACTAAATTTTAATTCATTTGAAAATGAAGATAATATTACCGCATCCTAAATTCATTCTTTACTTACATTGAAAATGTAAATTCCATCCTTTTTATTTACATAAAAAAAATGTAAATTTAATTCCTATGTAAATTCCTATTTTTTTAATTTACATGTAAAAATGTAAATTTTGATACATTCAAAATCCTACTTTTAAATTACATATAAAAATATAGATTTCAACTTCAATGTACATTCTCATCTTAGTTACACAATAAAAATGTAACTTATATTTGCAGTGAATCCTATTCTAAATTTACATATAAAAATGTAAGTTTAATTACAATGCAAACTCTACTTCCTATTTACATTGTAAAGATATGATTTTTAATTACAATGCAAACTCTACTTCTAATTTACATCCTAAAATATATAACTTTAATTTCATGTCACATTCCTACACCTTATATTATATATAAAATAAATAAATTTTATTTCTAATGTTCATTCTCATCCTATGTTACATATATAAAAAATGTGAATTCTATCATACGATGTAAATGCATCTTTTAACTACAAAGGAAAATGTAATTTTTATCTTATGGTGTAATTTCCTAAATACATTGCCTATAAAAATGTAATATTTAACATACAATGTAAACTCATGTTTTAATTACATATAAAAATGTAAATTTTAACATACGATGAAATTCACATATTAATTACAAAGAAAAATGTAATTTTTAACATACATCATAATTTCCTATATAATTTACGTATAAAAATGTAAATTTTAACATACGATGAAATTCACATGTTAATTACAAAGAAAAATGTAATTTTTAACATACAGCATAATTTCCTATATAATTTACATATAAAAATGTAAATTTTAACATACAATGAAATTCACGTGTTAATTACAAAGAAAAATGTAATTTTTAACATACAGCATAATTTCCTATATAATTTACATATAAAAATGTAAATTTTAACATACGATGAAATTCACATGTTAATTACAAAGAAAAATGTAATTTTTAACATACAACATAATTTCCTATATAATTTACATATAAAAATGTAAATTTTAACATACGATGAAATTCACATGTTAATTACAAAGAAAAATGTAATTTTTAACATACAACATAATTTCACTTTTAATAACAAAGAAAAATGTAATTTTTCCCACTATGCAAAATCTACTTTATTTTAACATTATAAAAATGTAATTTTTCTACTTTAATTCACCTTAAAAATAATGTAAATTACATATCGATGTAAATTTCATAACGATGTAAATTTCACCACGATGTAAATTTCATAACGATGTAAATTTCATAACGATGTAAATTTCACCACGATGTAAATTCCTACTTTAATTCACATTAAAATAAAGTGAATTACATAACGATGTAAATGATGATAGATTTATACATGATTCATATCCACAAGGCATACTTCAACAAATTTAAACAAGGTAAAAATCTAATTTTTCCTACCGATCTATGGTTTTTAATTAACAGATCTATAATTAAAAATAACGGATCTAAAATCATAGCACCACAACAATTTGAATCCATAACCCATGGTAACATTCATCGCAGATTTAATTGTGTTTGACTTTCGATTTCACATAATGCAATAATAATAATTAAATTAATTAAATTTAATTAAAAATAAATTCTCACCTAGCTTGGATTTGAAATGAAGGTTCAGATTCAATCAGATCTCGTGTTCAAGGTCACGGCAGTTTCGGATCTGAAAGATTTCAATTTCAAGTTCATACGAATAAATTAGAATTGGCTTTTAACAACTGTCGCTGTAACGCTTAAAAGCGTCGCAAATCTGAAATATTCATACCTTAAAATTTCAGAAAAGTTCAAAACTTTGATTTGCAAATTCGCAAGCTACGGTGAATGGATTGAGGCGCCGTTTGTCGGAGATGGAAGGCCTAGGGGAGGCGCATCCACGCCGGGAGTATGGGGGGTGCGGCGGCGACACGTGGCGGCGGCGGGGCAAGGAAGGTCGCGGGTTGGCGCTCGAAATTCGAGGGCTACAGGCTGTGAAATCGAATGAAACTTGTCGGAGATTGGAGAGGAAGGGAAGAGCTTCAAAAAGTTCAACTACGGCTAAGTCTAATTGTGTGTGGATTAGTGGGAAAATGGAGATGAAAATTCAAAGGGGGGGGGGGGGGGGGCGGTTATGGGTTCTCTCGATCGGGAAGAAGACGATGGTACAGGGTCCGTATTTATACAGTATACGGCGTATTTTTATTTTATTTATTTATTTAATTAATCCCAAAATTAGGGTTTCTCCATACGATCACGAAACGGACCCCAACGACTGTCGAACAATAGGTTTTGACGTCTTCTGAACGCAATGGCGTTAGTGCCGAGGTCTAATTCTGAAGTTTACAGTGTGTTTTCTTTATTTTCAAATTAATTCTTTTATTTTTAATTCGAACGTACTTTCTAATTTTTCTGGGGTCACATACGAAGTCAGAAAAATCCAGAAAAATTATTTTTGGCTTTCTTATGACGATACGGTCCTAACAAAATTTACTTCGTCGAATTCTGAGACTGTTTGAAAAATGGCTATTTTTCAGTCAATTAATTTTGACCGAAATTGACAAAACACAGTTTCTTTTGCCACGCTCACATACTAGCTTCAAAAATCAAGAAATTTGAAACCTAGCAATAATTTTACATCCCGGATCCAACAAAAGTGGTTTTGTCGAATTTCGAGGTCGTATGCAAAATGTTGATTTTCAAGGGCGATATATTCTCTATAGCGACCTTTCTGAAAATTCATTTGGCCATAACTTTTGATTTCCGCTATGAAACTTCGATTTTTTAGATTCGTTAGAAATATATTCATTAACAGATTTAAATATTTTTTGTTTCATCATAATCCGGTTTATTCTGCATCCTGTGTAGTTAGTCAAAGTTCAAGTTTGACTTTTCAAACTACCGTCCTATTTCTAATTCTTTATGTAATTTAATTGAATATATTTGTGTTAACTTTGCTCAAAATAAATTTCCATTTATTTTTATTTGAAATAATTTATTTTAAATATTTAAACACCCCTAAAATCTCTAAAATGAAAATTTTAAATTGGCCCCAAATTCCGGGTTGTTACAAAATTGGTAATTGGGAAGATAAACAAAATGAAAAAGAAATTAAAAAAAATATATATATATATACACGCATATATATATATATATATATAACGTGTACGCATCTATGTTGCTCATTTTTGGTTGTCAAGGATTTGTTTTTCTTAAAAAAATGGCTTTCTCTGATTGGATTTATGACAAATATTTAACATATTAGTACATATGTGCATTTATATCATAAACATGAAAATTTAATAAAAATGTGTGGATGCATGCAGTAAAAAAGAAAGATTTATGCATAGATATTTACATACAGTAAATGGGATTTTTAAAGAGAGAATATGAATAGGTTAAACTTAATTTTCTATTAATAGGAATGTCATTTATAAAGCTGCAATTGACATCAATGTGGCACTGAATAAGAAAAATATGGTAGGTGATATTGTTTTGTAAACATAATATGCAAGCATATTAATATGACAAACATTTATCTGACATTTAATTTGAAGATATGTCAATAGGGCATTGATTTGAAAACATGCAATTAACATTAATTTGTACATGTTAATTTGAGAAATATGTTGAAAAGAAAAGAAAAGAATAACTTGGCACCAAGGCTGGTATATATTAGTCATTCATGCAAATTTACAATGAAGAGGATACATTAATATTGTCATTCATATTTATATATGGATAATTAATTCGGTAAAGGGGAGATATATCTATTAAATACGTATTTATATTTGATGGATTGACAATAAATAATAAACGTTGATAATGTACATTAAGAGAGTAATTATGGCATAAGTAAATTAGGAATTATAGAATTTGTCCTAAATGAGAAATATGTACATTGTAGAATATATATATATATATATATGCTAAAATGTGATATTACATGTAATTGGAATAGTAATTATGGCACAATTTAAAATAGGGTAATTTACATTCATAGTAATTATGACATAATTTAAAATGGGGGTAATTTACATCCCTTAAATTGTGAACATAATTGGCTCCTTTTGACATGAATGGCTTTGATTAAACCTGGCTTCATCGACTGCTCTAATTAACTTGCAAATCTATAAAAACACCCTAGGTCTCCAACTAAAATTCACACAAAAATAAGAACTTGAGCCGCCATGATGTTAGAAGAAAACTAGGGAGAGCCTCCGCTTGAAAGGAGACGAACAACGATTCAAGAAAACAAAACTCTAATCTAATTTCTACGCAATGTTTTCTACTCTAAGGGAAAGCTTTGCGAATTCAGAATAACAGAAACCAGAAAACAAGTTTTAACGCCCGTTGTAAGTATAGTGGTTTTCCGAATATGAATAGAAATTGCGATGTGATTCGATGCAAATGAAATTGGGGTTTTACTATTGTAAAATATTGATGTAAATTCTGTGTATTGCGTTGATTATGTCATATTTTGTATTGGGTGTTTGTGGCATAAATTGGTTGGTGCGAGCCTATTGACATTTGTATATGAAAATAAATATCACTTGCAAGTTTGTAGTAAAAACTAGAATTGACATCTTTATGCTATGTCGTTAACATGGTTAACATATATTCTTTTTAGGCCTAAGTTGAGACTCATGTAAACATGTTCCAAGTTGAAACCTTTTATGCCTACACGACTCAAAACCTTTGTATACATTATTATGATTATTTAGTGATAATTGAGTTTATGCGAGTACCTTTTTGGTTACACAAATTATACTAGTTTCATGTTGAAATAGGCTACTTGATGTAAAGTTAGTTTACACCTTTGGGTTATGTCAAAAAGTGGACATTTTTATGCTAGTTTGGTGTTTGACATTATGCCTAGTCATATGTGTATAAAACCATGTTTAAACAAGTCTAAAAGTACGCCGTTTCATGTGACACCAATTTAGTTATATCCTTATTGAATGCAAGTTCACATGACCCACAATCTATGTAGTGAAAACGCTATGCTGCAAGTTCATGCGCCACAAACTTTTATGTATTCTAGAACAATCCATGATTCTGTGCTTCTCCTTTTTATGTTTATGAGTTGGGCTGAAATGTTAAGCCCAACATATGTTATGGTGCTTACGTACAAACGGGGGAAACAAATGTTGAGTTTAAAATAAAATACATGTATTAACATGTTTGACACATGCCAATGACTAGTGACATTTAAGCGGTATAAACTATACCCAAAATTAGTGAATTTGGATAATTGGGCCATAAACATTTACATATAAAAATGAAAAGTGACAAATATGTAGATCTAGAAAATACGAGTATGCTTAACCCGAGGTTGGATTGAGTTGTGATGTAAACCTGCCCGGACCCGCCCGGCTGTCCAGTAGTCACAACAATACCTATCCAATGTGGGTGGTTAAGCATTGAGCCCAATAATGACCCGAGGTTAGACTGAGCTACAGTGTAAACCTGCCCGGAACCGACCGGCACATCCAGTAACCGTAGCTATATCTGTCTAATGTGAGTGGTCAGGTGCTCTAAGAGGCTAAGGACAGATGGTAGGGTTAAGTTAACTAAAAGCACTTAACCAATTTGACATGTTAACTAGACTAGAAGGTGAGGTTAAGTAAAGTAAAAACACTTAACCAATTTAACATGTTAACTAGACTAGAAGGTGAGGTTAAGTAAAGTTAATATACTTAAATAATTTAACATATTAACTAGACTAGAGGGTAAGGTTAAATAAATTCAGGACACTTAACCGTTATAACCTGATAATTAGATAAGTGGGTGAGGCTAAGTAAATTTAGAATACTTAACCATTATAACACGTTAGCTAGATAAGTGGGTAAGGTTAAGTAAATACACTTAGCCAATTTAATATGTTAGCTGGACTAGAGGGTAGGGTTAAGTAAACTTAGAACACTTAACCATCACAGTGTGATAAATTGTACAGGGTTAAGTTGAAACATGAAGGGACAATACCTAACCACTAGAGCATGTTAATTAAACAGATGTTAGGGTTGAGTTAACTAAGGGAACACTTAACCGTTATAACTTGTTAGTTAAAACAGATGGGCAAGGTTAGGTTAAAAGGAACACTTAACCAATACAAGATGAATGGGTAGGGTTAAGTAATAAGAAATACTTAACCAATATAACTTGGTTTGTGATAGGGTTAAGTCAACATGAACTACTGATAACACTTAGCCAGTTTAATTTGACAAAGGAATGGGTTAAGCTAACCTGAATTGGCTAATGACACTTAACCAATCCAACTTGACAAGAAAGAGGGCTAAGTAGAAAACCCTAGTTAAGAAACAATCGAGAACGGGAGCTATGTTGAAATCCCCAGTTAAAGAAACTAAGTGATAAACCTTAGTTAACAAGATTTAGGGGAAAAGAAACTAAGTGGTAAACATTAGTTGAGAACAATTAAGTAATAATTCTTAGTCAAGAAAACGGAGTCGGTCCATAATAGATGAATAACCCAATATGGTAGATCATCGCTTAACAAGCGCATGAGAAGGAGCAAACGTTTATCCGATTTCGAAAAAGGCTCCAGCGGACTGGGTTTAGAAGCACGTAGCTTCAGGGGACGTGAGGGTACTCTTGGTATCCCTCTGTGAGGTTGCAGATGATCCGCCTGGGCTCACAGAGGTTAAGGTCTGCATCACAAGAACCAAGGGTATGCCTTGGTTGCAATTTAAGGCAACCTAAAGACTGGGATGGACCAGCGTGATTCGACGAGACCAGTAGCCCTGTGATAGCGACTCGTCGTCTACCTACCATCTTGAGTCAATCGTAGTACGCATGCAGAAAGGCAGAGAACTCCCAACAGACCATATACTTGCTATCTAGTTATGGGTGAGGCTGGCCAATCAGAAAGTGGGGCATAAGTGGCAGGAGTATAGTTCTCGTGCTTGATTTTCTTGGATTGCCTTTCATTAGTTGAGGGAGGGGTCACGTGGGACCATAACCACTGGTAGAAAAACAGACCTTAGCATCTGCATCGGCAGATATCTGAAAGCTCCCGACTGAGTTCCGTGTTACTAGGATAGCCCTTCCACGGGACTCGGGTCGCACATTTCGGGACATGTGCATCTAGACGGCAATAAACGATTCATGACACTTACATGGGGAAAGTCTAGGAACATATACCACTCTAGGTAGTGTGTCCTAGACTAGGGGCATCGTTCGACAGGTAGCATAATCCCTAGTGGACCTAGGTGGCATAAATCCTGAATCCGAGAAGTATTAGACAAGTCGCATAAACCCTAATTGAGTCTAGGGAATGCTCAATAGAAAACCCTAGATTAAACCTTGGTAATAAATAAATGTGCGCCTGATGGAAACCACAGTTATAGGGACTGGAATCACGTTATCATTTTATACAGATTACTAGTTGGGATACTAGTTAGGTGGTGCAGAGATTAGTATGGGGTGCGATAGAAATTTTGATTCTAAACTGCTTTGCCTTAGTTTATGGTATTTTCCCATTTTCAGTTTATGCCTGTCATGTCCTTTTCCTTATTCATATACCGAAGCACCACTAGACTTACCAGGCTCTATGTCCGACTCTATGTTTTCTTTCGTCTTCTTTTCTTCCGTTCCCCACCGATAGTCAGGGAGGGAATAGCTCAGATTTATATGGACCTGTTACTCTTTCCAAGCTTGAAGACTCTTGGATGCGCTGCTTTGGACTCTCTTTTCCACCGCTATGGCTAGCTAATGTTTTATTGGGGAATATCATTGTACATTTATGCTTCTTAATTTTGTTAAACAAGATAGATACTTTGTTGTTGGAAAACAATCTTTGTACAAGCTGTTTATAAATGAAATAAAGTTTTATTCACTTTTCCGCTGCTTTATTTAACTGTCTTGTAATTTATCTGCATCTTTTACCCATAATACTTCACAGAACTTAGTGCATTCCCTTTGTGAGTGACACTAACATATGTGTGGTGTTACAGGTTCCACACACCAGATGACACAAGTAATTCCCTTTCTAACCTTGTGTCCCCAGAATAACAGATTTCAGATTAACTTGTTTACCGATTTCAGACAGAGTTCAGATTACTAGTTCACAGATCAGACAATCAAATTAACAAGTTTTCAAATTAACAAATCAGGTTTAACCCCATCCACCCAACACGTTTTAGACATCATGTTTGTCTCAGATTTGCATTAATTAAATATTAATGCACAGACCTCTCACATTAGGTCGGTAGCTTATGGCCGCTGGATATGCTGGGCGGTTCCGGGCAGACTTCTGCCACAAGCCAGACCTAACCTCGTGTCTAAGCATGTTTTAGCTATGCCTAAGACCTCTCACATTAGACTGACAGTTTGTGGTTGCTGGTTAAGCCGGTTGGTTCCGGGCAGGCTTCTACCGCAAACAGAGTCTAACCTCGTGTCATAGCCAATTTACTCCAATACAGATTATACAGATATCAGACTAGTTATGTCCATTTAACAGATTAAACTTCTTTACAGGTTACAGCAGATTAATCAGATTTCCATTTTTTTACTCAACCTTGGATCGAGCCTATGGATTTTCGTACCCAAATTACAATTATTTAGCTTTCAACCGATTAGGCAACTCAACAGATAACAGATCTAACAGATTAGGCGATTCAACAGATTTAGCAGATAACAGATTTAGCAGATTAGGCAATTCAACAGATTTAGCAGATAACAGATTTAGTAGATTAGGAAATTCAGCAGCTTAAACATTTCTAAAATTCTATTTACATATCTTGCCTAATCATAAATTAAGCCTAACCTTACATGCCTAAATCATGGTCATAATTCATAATACAACATATGCCCAAATTTTGGTTAAGCTTTGGCAGTACAGAATATTCTCAAAAAACCCCAAACAATATGAATTATGCTAAATTATAGCCTATGATGTCAAATATCCGAAAACCCATATTTAGATGCATTCACATTAATAGTTATCTTATTTTAACATAGATCTTTATTCCTAAGTCACAAATCCTTTTTTTCTTTTCAAGTCATAGATCGTGATATAAAATACGCCCAAAATCTAGATCATAAATTTTTAATCATGTATTATGTCCTCACAATCAGATCTTGCACTATAACATGCATTATATTCCAAATTCCAAGTCATATGCTATCATATAATAATTCTTCTTCCTAATCATATTCTATCATGCATAGTATGCACTGATTCCAGATCTTAATTTACAACCTATGTTCTTTTCTCAAATCGGTCAAAGATCAGTCGTGTCCAATTATGCATTATCCATTATTTGCCCCAAAATTTAGCATTCGTGCATTAATCTCTTATGAGATTTGGCGTAGGCTCATGGTGGCCTGGCTATAAACAAAAAGGAAGAAAAAAGGGAATAGATACAGAATAGTCACATAATATTAACAAGATATCCACAGAAAAGTATGCATAACCTTAGATCCAGATTCACAAAAATGTCAAGATAATTATTAAATTTCATATCTGAAAATAACTGTACTCACAAAAGGGGAATGATTTTTGTATTTTGGAATCTGTATTCTAACATTGAATAGTGCTCCTTTGGCGTAGACTATCGATTAGATTTGATTCTCTTTTAATTCTATTCAGATTGGAAGAAGATGCACTAGCCCTAGTTTTAATTCTAGTAGAGTAGCGACGCCATTTTTATTTTTAACTAGAATAGAGGCAGAGTATAGGCAGAATGAAATTGTGTGGAGAGAAAGCTAGGTTTGGGGGTGTTTAAATAGGTTAGAGCTCATGAATCGGGTCAGAAAGGCGCCTAAATACAGAAAAATGCATCTGCCCACGGATCTGGAAATAGGGGGGAGGTCGACCCTAGTGTCGACCTGTTTACACAGGTCAACCCCCAGGTCGACCTTAGTGTCGACCTGTCTACATAGGTCGACCCTAGTTTCGACCTGGGTCCTCTCTGTTTTGAATTTGGAGTTGAAACTTCTGAAGGCCATATCTTCTTCATACGGAGTCCGATTTACGCAAACATGGACTCTATTCCAAGCAGAATTTATAAACGAACGCAATGGCGTAACCCGTTTCCCTTAATTATTTTATTACAATTTAATTATTCTCTGATATGTTATTCTTATGTTCATAGAAAATACGGGGTGTTACAGCTTGCATCCCCGCTAGGTTTTCTATAGGTTATGCCATACCAGAGTAAAAGATTGCATAACCCCATAGGTTATGTTTTAGGGCCTATATATAAATATTACCCACCAACCCAAAATTTACTTAAACCATCCACTGTTTCAAACAAAGTTACTTAACCCCTACTCAAATTAACATGTTCACACAATTCCTGTTGATTCAACCAGGTTAAGTATTCAACTTTATTACCATATTCATTTATGGTTATATTGTGCTAGACTTCCCAAATTAAGCTTACCACTTGTGGATGCTGGATATGCCGGTCAGTTCCGGGAAGACATCCTCCACAAGTCGAACTTAACCTCGTGTCCCAGCACATCACTTGTTTATGCACTTAGACCCCTCACATTAGATTCACCACTTGTGGTCGCTGGATATGTCGGTCGGTTCCTGGCAGACTTCCACCACAAGTGTAATCTGACCTTGTGTTTAACTGCGGTTACAGTTTCTAATTAATGTAATTCTAGGCATTTCCATTATTAATCAATTATTCCTATGTCATTATAGGTTTTCATGCCCCTTTCCCAAGTCATGTTCATAATGAACCATATGCCCCCAAATTAAGGTCTTTATCAAAGTTTGGCTTATGCCCCAAATCCATATTCATGTGTTACATTAAAGTTTTGCCCAAATTTCCCAATACAAGTTATGCCCCAAATTTAAAGTTTTCCCCTCGTTCTCATTTTAACGCGTTTGCATATTTCAGCGGCATGCCTAGGCTCCTGGTTATAAAAATAAAATGGTAAAAGATAAAGGGAAAAGGACAATAATGATCATACTAACAAGATTTACATATAATGGAAGAAATAAGCATAAACATATAGTGGCATAATGACAAGATAGGTATATAGGAACAGATCTGATGAACATGTGACAATAGAACTGATTCTAACATAATAGAGACATTATGAACATGCATGATAAGATCTAAACAATGAATTAGATAACCAACTAACAATTGATCTGATTTAGACACAAACATAATAGGAACATGCATGGTGTGATCTAAACAATGAACTAGATCTACAAACAATGGCAGATCTGACATGATATATATGTATAGGCTTAGATCTAATTCATAGTCATGTCAGAATGACTAGATACACAGGTTATATCAGATCTTATATGATTCAAATAGTCACAGGCTTAGATCCAAGTTAAAGTCAGGTCAAGATTAAATTTTAATTACTTAGATCTAAAATTAACGTAGATTCAATGTGATTGGATCTAGAAAAATGGAAGAAAGATTGCAAATATTGAATCATTGATCTCTAAGCTTAAATGAATTAATTGCTGAAGAAGAAAAAAGCTTGATTTAATCTGGGCAGAGGCAGCATTTAGTCCGCTATTGTTTTTGGTGTGGAGAAACAAGAGAAATAGGGTCATATATATAGCCGTCCGAAACCTTAAAAATCTTCCCAGATCTGTCATAGGGGGTCGACCTAGGGGTCGACACCCCTAAGCGGGAATTTTCGTGCTCCCCCTTTTTCTACGATTTTGAACTGTTTTGAATTTTTGGACTTATTTTATTCATATGTACTCTTCTTATGCGTATAAAACTTCAAACCTTAATAACTTCTTCATACATTGCCCGTTTTACGCAAATCAGGTGTTTATTTTGATCAGAATTCCGAGACCCGCAATGACGCAGTCTGTTTCATTTAATTCTGAATATTTAATTAAGTGTTCTTTAATTTATCATCTTTTAGCGTTGTTAAAATACGGGGTGTTACATTCTCCCCTACTCAAAGGATTTTGTCCCCCAAATCTCCAAGCTAAGAAGAATGTATATCCTGCCATCCATCATCCATCTACTCATCTACCAATCACAGGCATCCATTGTCCTTAAAATATTTCTAATTCTTATATGAACATATGCAAAGGTGTGTGTATATGTCCCAATATTAATGTGAAGATCAGGCGATCTACTAATTCAGTCGACCTCCTTAATGTAATGTATGTTAGTGCCATGAATCCAACATGTACGCAAACGATCCTATTATAACATGTAAGTTCTATATGTGTGCACAATCATCCATCCAAATGTAACATCTCTATGATGATACACCCACTTTCATTAAATGCACACAAATCCATATGCAGTATGAGAGTGATTAAGCCGGTCTAGTGCCTAATATGTGTGTATATTTATCCATGAGCAACCACTAGCAAACACTTGCATCCACTTGTATCAATCAAACACAACACGTCTTAAGCACATGTTTACATCCATGGGTTTCCTACCTAAAGATCGAAGATTCAATCGATAAGATATACTCAAATGATAGAAACAAATATGAATAAAATCTTTGGAAAGGAAGTTAAGAACACCCCCTTGAAAAGAAAAGGGTACGAAGCGCAAATCTTGTCTTTGGTTTCCCAAGTTGCATCCTCTGGGTTATCTCCCCACTGAGCCTTCATCAACTTGACCTTTCTATTACGTAGCTTCTTAACTTCTGATCCAAGAATACGAGTAGGAACTCTTCCAACTGTCACCTCCCGTTCCACCTCTACTTCCTCCAATATACTCGGCTCAACTACTTCTGCGGTATCATGCAAGCACTTCCGCAAATGAGAAACATGGAAAATACCATGAATACCAGATAGTCTCTCTGGTAGTTTTACTCTATAGGCTTTTTGGCCAATCCTTTCTGTTATGGGAAATGGTCCTATGAATCTTGGTGCCAATTTCCCTACAGATCCAAAGCAAGCCACATTCCTCAAAGGTGATATCTTAATGAAAACCATGTCTCTCACCTCAAACTCAATATCAGTCCTTCTCTTATCTGCGTAGGACTTCTGCCAATCCTGAGCTGTCTTCATTTGTCTATGGATAAGATCAATCATTTCAGACATTTCTCTAACCATATTAGATCCAAGTAGAAGTCCTTCTATAGATTCCAACCAATAAGTCGGTGACCTATAGGGTCATCCGTACAATGCTTCGAAGGGTGCCATGCCAATACTGGCTCAATAACCGTTGTTGTTGGAGAACTCCACTAAATGAAGGTGCTCTTTCCAAGTCCCCACGATGTCTAGGATACACAACCTTAAAAGATCCTCAAGAACTTTGTTTACCCTTTCTGTCTGTCCATCTGTCTAAGGGTGATAAGCAGTGCTCAAACAAAACTATGTACGTAATGCTTCTTGCAAGCTCCTCCAAAATTCATTGGTGAAAATGTGGTCATGATCACTTACGATACTGGAAGGTATTCCATGAAGACGGACTATCTCATGAACGTAAACTTCTTCCAACCATGCTTTCGTCCTCTAGCTCTTCACCGGAATGAAATGGGCGCTCTTAGTAAGTTTGTCTACTACAACCCAAATACTGGTGTTGCCCTTCTTTAACCTAGGCAAACCATCTATGAATTCCATAGAGGTGCACTTCCACTTCCAATGTGAACCTCCGAAGGATGAAGTAAACCACCAGGCTTCTTTTGTTCAGGTTTGACTTGCTGGCAAATCAAAAATTGAGAAAGAAACTTCGCATCATCTTTCTTCATCCCAGCCCAAAAGAAAACCCTCTTCATATCCCTATACATCTTATCGCCACCTAGATGAATAATCATCTTAGAATGATGGGATTTCTTTAGTACTGTCCTTAAAAGGCTCCCAACTTAGGGAACACAAAGCCTTCCATCTCGACCCTTTATCATCTGTGGAATATCTACTGAAATGACTAGAAGTCTCCCCTCTACTGAGCTTATCCAAGATGTTTGAAATCTGTGGATCCTCTCGCTACGAAGCTCCTATCTGAACCATAAGAGTAGGTCTCACCTCCAATGTTGCTAACAAGCTAAGTAAAAACTCAGTGGAGGGTGTAAAATCAAAAGTCTATATAAACTCCAAGATTTTCCTCTCCACAAACAAAAGAATTAAGGCCATCTTCTGCCTATTTAGTGCGTCTGCCACCACATTACCCTTGCCAGGGGTATAAGAAACCTCAAATTCGTATGACGCTAGGAACTCCATCCACCTTTGTTGCCTTAAATTAAGATCCTTCTGCGAGAACAAGTATTTGAGAGAATTATGATCGGCATACAATTCGAACTTCTCTCTAAGCAAGTAATGATGCCACGTCTTAAGCGTGAATACTATGGCAGCTAGCTCTAAGTCATGGGTAGGGTAGTTCTTCTCATTAACTCTTAGCTATCTACGTCGATAACATACTACCCTTCCCTCTTGCATCAGAATCTCTCCAAGCCCTGTAACACATGCATCAGTGTATACCCTAAACACTTTGTTTCCATTGGGAAAGGTCAAGACTAGGGCTGTTGTCAGAGCCTTCTTTAATCGCTGGAAGGCAACATCGCAACCTATATCCCGCGAAAACGTTAGATTCTTCTTCGTTAGCCTGGTGAGTGGGGCCTGATACCTTTGCTAAGTCCTTAATGAACTTCGTATAATAGCCTGCTAACCCCAGAAAACTTCTCACCCCCGTTGCATTCCTTGGGATCTGCCAATCTTGAACTGCAATGTGACACCCCATCTCCATTAAGGTCACTCACAAAGGGAATGCCTTAATTTTGATGGAGCATTTATTGTGTATAGAACAGAAAAGTTAACAAGACAGATAAATATATTGGTACTTGGAAATTAAAAACCAATTTTATTGCAGTGGAGAAATAGTTTGGTTACATCACATTAAAAACCAACTACAAAACCAAATACACTTATTTTTCATCTTGACAAATAAGCTCTGAGTACATTAAATAAAAGACATAACCCTAACATAAAATAGCCATAAATAAGATAGGATGAAATTTACTTTAGCAATCCAAGAAACTTCCAAAAGAAAGAGATAAAGATGTCCAAATCAAGCTCCACTAGTACTAGTCCCACCCTGAGCACCTTGGGGGGGGAGGGGGAAGAAGAAAAGAGGTGGAAACAAAGGGGGTCAGACATAAAGTCTGGTGAGTGCAATAACTTTCCAAGTACTCTTTCACTGATAGATTTCCCTCCCTCAATGCCAAAAACCTTTCCATGTATAGATTCTCTTTGGCCCGTGAGAGAAACTTTGCCTCAAACCTACGCCAAAAATCCGACCATGTATCAACTGGACGCTCTCCATTAGTGACCTCCCACCAAAACGAGGCCTTATCTTTCATTAACTAGGCAGCTAACTGGATCTTTCTTCCATCCTCTACCTCAAAGATTCCAAACAATTCTTCCACCTCCTTTAGCCAATTTCGTGCTTCAACAAATGCCTCCGACCCGTGAAAAGGTTTCCCGCCCATTGCCTGAAAGTCCTTGCATACCTTTGCAAAGGTATTAACACGGGGAGGAGCATTTGCTGGGCCTGCGACAATGGCCCTAGCTTCCAGATACCTTCTAAACCATCCTGGTATCGGTATCCCCTCGGGTATTTTGTGAATTCCAGACATGCTCAAAAGAAAATGAAGAGATTCAAATGGAGAATTTGAAAGAAAGATATATGGCTCTTAGGGGTTATATTTTTAAAATAAACTTTTCTTTTAAAAATACTTTCCTTAAAACATACTCTTGAAAGTATTTCTTTATAAATTGCTTTTTGAAAAATAGTTTTTCAAAATATCTTATCTGTTCTGGTAACCTTCAGCTCTGATACCACGTGTGACACCCCATCTCCATTAAGGTCACTCACAAAGCGAATGCCTTAATTTTGATGGAGCATTTATTGTGTATAGAACAGAAAAGTAAACAAGATAGATAAATATATTGGTACTTGGAAATTAAAAACCAATTTTATTGCAGCAGAGAAATAGTTTGGTTACATCACATCAGAAACCAACTACAAAACCAAATACACTTATTATCCATCTTGACAAATAAGCTCTGAGTACATAAAATAAAAGACATAACCCCAACATAAAATAGCCATAAATAAGATAGGCTGAACTTTACTTCAGCAATCCAAGCAACTTCCAAAAGAAAGAGATAAAGCTGTCCAAATCAAGCTCCACTAGTAAGAGTCCCACCCTGAGCACCTGGGGGGAAAAAGGAAGAAAAGAGGTGGAAACAAAGGGGGTTAGACATGAAGTCTGGCGAGTTCAATTACTTTAACAATATAATCAATAAAGTAAATAGGATAAGGCATAAGCTGGAAAATAAGGAAATGACTGTGAACAACTGGGTATGACAAAGCAAACAAAGGAAATAAGATGAACAAAGATAACGTTAAAGGCACACCTAATCACCATAAGATAATTACTACATTGCACCGCACCAAACACCCTAAAAGTTGATCCCGCCTAACAAACTTAATAATGATACTGGTAGTTTCGTGTACCCCTAGCTTCCTTCATAGGTGTTGTCTGCCCCTATCTCCACTAGGTGTACCCACTACCCCCATTCGATCGGCTCCCTAATTCGTAGATACCCGTGCTGGCCCTACTGTGGGGTGTATCACTCCCCAAAGTGGCAACCCGATACCACCAAAAATGCACGGCTTATATCTACATGATGCAACAACATCTTACCTACCAGCCCGGGGCTACACACGCACATGACCCCATTGGACTTGCGTTGCCACCGCTAACCCGTTTTGACCTCTTACAATCAAACCCAGTACGCGTGTCCCGTCCTTGACTTGGGTCGAGCCCACAAAGATACTTAATGGGTTACTGGTTTGAAAAGGGCCCCTATGTATGACACAAGCTTTCTACCTATGCTTGGTCCCCTCTAAGTTTTTTCTCACTTAACCCCATTCTTATTCATGTCTTCTTACATGTTTCAATCTTGGTTAAGTGTACCTAATCGTGTTTCACATGCCACCCAAGGCACCCTCTTAATTTCACATGCCACCCAAGGCACCCACTTAACCCCCCATGTCCCACCACATGTTTATCTGGTTAAGTGTTTGTTAATTCATTAACACCATAACCTTGTAAAGACCTCCTGTATTAGACTGGCATTTGTGGCTGCTGGACTTGCTGGGCGGGTCTGGGCAGTCTTACACCACAAATGAGCCTAACCTCGTGTCTTTACAACTGTTATGCATTTAATTCATGCCTTCGACCTCTCACATTAAACTGGCATTTGTGGCTGCTGGATTTGCCGGGCGGGTCCGGGCAGTCTTACACCACAAAAGAGTCTAACCTCGTGTCTTAGGCGGTTTATTATTACACATCTTTATTTAACCCCAAAGTGGATTAGTATCCCTATTCAAATTTTTAAATAAATTCCTAATATAGTTATGTCCATAATTGTCACCTAAATTATGTCCATTTATTTTAGGTATATAAATTATACCAATTATTGCCTCAAATTAATTGTATGCCTTTTAAGGCCAATACATGCCAATTCTCAATATGTGTATATTCAATATTACCCCCATCGTCCCCATGTTGTTCGTTCGCTTATCATGACATATATATATATATTAGACTAGCAATTAGTCTAATGGCATAAAAGGGAAGAAACATCGCAAATTTGCATAACACACAAAATGGACCTAACTTACGAATAAGGATTACAACATATCTAGCATAAACTTGGTATTGTCATGAATCTAAACATAGGCCTAAAGGTGTGAACTTGCAGGTATGAACATAGTTTTCACTCAAACTTGTATAGGCCTTAGTCACAAACTTACATAAAACTATAGATCTAAATCTAAAGGTGTAAACTTGCATATATGTGAATCCAATTTATACCTAAACTTGCATATAATCACTTTATTTGTTTCACATGTAAACTTGTGTACAATTCACATAGAAACTAGCATATAATCTACACTGAAACTTGCATATAAAATGTGTCAAACATGAATCAAGTTGAACATAGCTGATTGTGCATATACAAAGGAATCTACAACAAAACTGTCATTATGAACAACAAGCATATATTCACAAAATATCACATTTTTACAATGTTTCACAAACATAGCCATATAACCCAAATTATAACTCAACCCAATTAACTTGTTAATTATCTTATTAAAGAAATTAAACTCATAACTCAAAGAAGGTCTTGAGTTCTGGGATCTAAGTTCTGAAATTGATTTAGCTCGCCTTTGAAGTAGACAAATTCTTCTTCTTGTTGTTGTTATAGACTTGAGTTGATTAGCTTTACTTTTCCCTCTAGTTAATGATGACTATTCTAGGTTGCAAGGTGATAGCATGACAGCCATGCTTCTAATTTTGATTAGGTTTTAGGGTTTGAGTCTACATGTGTTTATATAGAATTTAGGATTAATTTTGGCCATCCGTCAACCTAGAATCAATCAAGACCATCCAGTCAAGATAGGGTGACATCTCAGCCCTAATGACTCAGCACTGAGTCACAAAATCATCATCTTTCAGATCTGCCCGGGGGAGGGTGGTCGACCCCCTAGATCGACCCCTAGGTCGACCCATAGGTCAACCCCCAGGTCGACACTAGGGTCGACCCCCTGGTCGACCTGGGTCTTGGGCAGGAATTTTCCCGCCCAGCCCGCTTCTGACTTCTGATTTGAATTTTGAATCTGTTTTGGAGCTATTTGAATTTATTTGAATTTTCTGGAAAATTCCGACAGCCATAACTTCTTCATACGAAGTCCAATTCATGCAAACTCGGACTCTATCTCAACCAAAATTCCGAGACGAATACAATGGCGTAACCCGTTTCCCTTGATTCTCACATTAAAATTAATTATTGTTTAATTCGTTATTATAACGTTAACAGAAAACATGGGGTATTACATTCAACTACCTTCGTGGGATCTACAGCTATCCCATCTTTAGAGACTACATGCCCTAGAAATTTCACCTCTTTTCTCCAAAAATGGAATTTAGAGAATTTCGTCTTAAGCTGATACGCATGGAGAGTTTTCAAAACTGCTCTCAAATGTTGGGCATGCTCTTCCTCGCTCTTCGAGAAAATTAAGATGTCATCAACAAAGACCACGATAAATTTATTTAGAGACGCCAGAAATACCCTACTCATCTGATCAACAAAATAGGAGGGTGCAATTGTAAACCCAAAAGGTATAACGAGCCATTCAAAGAAACCATATAGAGTCCTAAAAACAGTCTTGTCTGTACTGTCCTCGGCCACCCTCAATTGATGAAACCCCGTGGTTAAGTTTAACTGAGGGAAAATATATGCATCAACAAGCTGGTCAAACAGATCATCTATCCTCGGGATTGGGTGCATGTTCTTCTTTGTGAGTTTATTCAACTCTCTATAGTCTGCACATAAGCGAAGCGAACCATCCTCCTAAGTTGCAAATACCACCGGAGCACCCCATTTAGACATGCTTCGCCTAATAAACATTTTCTCAAGAAACTCCCTGAGCCCCCTTCTTTTGTTGGAGCCATATGGTGCATAGGTAATGCAACTGGCTTTGCATTATCTACCAAGTATATACGAAAATCGATCTCGTACCTCGGAGATATGCCCCAAACCTCCTCAGAAGCATCAGAATACTCACGGACTATTGGTATAGATCGTAGATCATCAATGGATGCGTCAAGAGACTCTAGGAAACTAAGCATGACAGACCCCTTAAGGTCACAAGAAATCTCAAGGGTCCTCCCATGTCAAGTCAAAAGTCTAACGATCCTCCTCTCAGAATCTAGAATGGCACCATACATAGCTAGCCAATCCATCCGTAGAATCAAATCACAGCCCATAAAACCAAGCACATATGTGTCGCACTCAAACTACACACATAACATAGATATTCTCAAACCCCGGCAAATCATGGACAAATGAGCCGAACCACCAATGGAGTTTGAGACAACAACAGGATGCACTACCATACTAGTATTAAGGTGCAGAGACTCAACCACATAATCAGATATAAATGAATGTGAATCGCCATAATCAAAAAGAGTTCTAATAGGATGATTGGAAAGAGAAATCAAACCTTCCACGGAGACTTTTCTACCTCTATCTAGGGCACTGGTCACAAGAGCATGCATTTGCCCTCCAGGAGCTCTTGCCCTTTGACCTTGCCTTACTTCTTCCGGCACTCCTTAGAAAAGTGTTCAACCTCTCCACAACAAAAGAAAGCATTCTTTCCTCTTTTGCAGTCCTTTACCAAGTGACCCTTGCATCTGCAATTATGGCACTTCCTCTTATCCTTAGCATTATCGTTCTTTCCGCCCTTCTTTTGTTGTTGATTTTGTCCTTTCTTGGGCCATACTTTCTTGTTTTGTGTTTCCTCAACCCTAACTTCTTTCTTTTCAGCTTTATCTTCCTTAAGCATCTATGCCATATCAATGAGCCTTTCATAAGTTTCGCCCATCAGAATATGAGACATGGCTAACCCATGAAGGGGTTCATTCATTCCTCTAGCAATTTGCCAAGCTTTCTTATGCGGAGTATCTACCAGCTCCAATCCAAACCTTGTTAGTTGGTTGAATCTGTTAACATACTCATTAACTGTTGTGCCTCCTTGCTTGAGTGCCAAAAACCTTTCTATTTGCATGCTTTTATCGTCTTGAGAAAGAAATTTTATTTCAAACCTCTGCTGAAAATCATCCCAAGTTTCCACTGGACGCCCTACTTGCGTCACTTCCTACCAAAATGAATCCTCTTCTTTCAGTAGCCAAGCGGCTAACTGAATCTTCCTACGATCATCCACTTCGAAAATTGCAAACAAGTCCTTCGTCTCCTTGAGCCAATTCCTTTCCTCTATGAATGTTTCAGTTTCTCGGAATGCTTTCCACCCACAACGTAGAATCTTTGCAGATCTTAGAGAAATTATCTACTCGCAAAAGAGGAGGAGGATTCAGAACAATGGGTGCAGCTGGGGGAGGAACATCTGCTTGGCCACCGGCAGGCGCCATGGCCTCTAGATACAGACGGAACCAGCCTGGTATCGCAACGCCCTCAGGAATATTAGGTGCCCCAGACATGCTAAAAAGAAAAGGAAAGGGATTCAGACCAAGGATTGAAAGATATTACATACGAATTTGGGGAATATGTTTTTCAAAACAAACTTTTCTTTTTTAAAATGCTTTCTTTTAAAACCTTTTTGAAAATAATTTTCAAAATCTTTTATTCGATCTAGTAACCTTCAGCCCCGATACCAAATATGACACCCCACGTCCATTAATGTCACTCATTAAGAGAATGCATTAAGTTTCGTGAAGCGTTATAGGTAAACAGAAACAGAAACATTACAAAACAAATATAAAATAGCAGCCGAATTTAAAACTTTATTAATCATAAAACATCGTAGTTCAAAACATGGGTACATCATATGTCTGAAATACATAAAATCTAGTACATCATTAAAATTTCTGTCTTGTACTTAAAACGTCAAAGTATAATAATAAAAGAAGCGTAATCCCCGAAACATAGCCATATTAGAGAGATATGAAATCAAGCAGTACATCTAAGCAGCTCCAAGCAAGATGAAAGTAGAATCCTGATCAAGCTTGAGTATTCCCACCCTAGGAACCTGGGGGGAAACGGAAGAGAAAGAAGAAGAAACAAAATGGATCAAACATAAAGTCCGGAGAGTCCAGTTACTTTTAGCATATAAATAAGTAAAAGTATACTGACAGACATATAAAGTGGATAAGAGAGATAACATCATAAAAGGCAGGTATGACAAGGTAAATATGATAAACATGATTGAATATATTGCGCTTCTCTAATACTTTCTCTTTTCTCTCTGCACTAATACTAGTATAACCAGAATGAGATGATCCCCAACATGTATAAGATGGTAGACTTAGGTGTACTTCTAGTGAGAGGTTTTAACCCATACAATAATAGGCAACCTAACATACTGGAGTTACCTAAAACGGGCTCCTAAACATACCAGAGTCTAGATGCACCCTAGTTATTACCGTAATCGATCAGTTGCCTACTCCGTAGATACCCTTGCTGGCCCCATAGTAGGATGTATCACTTCCTAAAGTGGCAACCCTTCGTTTTCAGGATGTGCACAACCATATCTACAGGTGTCACAGTGTCTAAACCTCCTCTGTCGGACCCATGCACGCACATGAGCCGGTCGGAATGAGCCGTCCACACTGTCCCCTACGTTTGGATCTCTTACAATTAGCCCAATAAGTGTTCCCCGACTCCGACTTAGTTCAGAGTGCTTGTTTGATACCTATATATGGGTTACTGACTGAAACGGGTTCCCCATAGAAGATGATACAAGCTTCCCCTTGCGCAAGCATCCCCACTAAGTTTTCCATAGGTTATTGCTTACCAGAGTAAAAGATTGCATAACCCCACATGTTAATTTTGTGGGCCTATATATAAATATTACCCACCAAGCCAAGATTTACTTAACCCACCCATTGTTTCAAACAAGTTTACTTAACCCCTACTCAAATTATCATGCTCATACAATCCTTATGGATACAACCAGGTTAAGTATTCAACTTTATTACTATATTCATTTATGGTCATAATGTGCTAGACCTCCCACATTTAGCCTACCACTTGTGGATGCTGGATATGTCGGACGGTTCCAGGCGGACTTCTTCCGTAAGTCAGACTTAATCTCATTTCTCAACATGTCACGTGTTTATGCACTTAGACCCCTCACATTAGACCCCTCACATTAGATCACCACTTGTGGTCGTTGGATATGTCGGTCGGTTCCGGGTAGACTTCTACCACAAGTGTAATCTAACCTCATGTCTGAGCGCCGTTACAGTTTCTAATTTATGTAATTCTAGGCATTTCCATTATTAATCAATTATTCCTAAGTCATTATAGGTTTTCATGCCCTTTTCCCAAGTCATGTTCATAATGAACCCTATGCCTCAAATTAAGGTCTTTAATCAAAGTTTGGCTTGTGCCCCAAATCCATATTAATTTATTACATTAAAGTTATGCCCAAATTTCCCAATACAAATTATGTCCCAAATTTAACGTTTTCCCCTTAGTCCCAATTTAACGCGTTCACATATTTCAGCGGCATGCCTAGGCTCGAACGTAGTCTAACTATAAAATGAAAGGGGAAAAGATGAAGGGAAGAGGATAGAAATGATCATACTAACAAGATTGACATATAATGGCAGAAATAGGCATAAACATACAGTGGCATAATGTCAAGACAGGCATATAGGAACAGATCTGATGAACATATGACAATAGAACTGATTCTAACATAATAGGGACACTATAAACAGGCATGATAAGATATAAACATGATTTAGATAACTAACTAACAACAGGTTTGATTTAGCCACAAACATAATAGGAACATGCATGGTGTGATCTAAACAATGAATTGGATCTACAAGCAATGACATATCTGACATGATAAACAGCTTAGATCTAATTAATAATTATGTCAGAATAACTAGATACACAGGTTATAGCAGATATGATATGATTCAAATAGTCACAGGCTTAGATCCAAGTTATAATCATGTCAATATTAATTTTTAATTACTTAGATCTAAAATTAACGTAGACTCACTGTGATTAGATCTAGAAAAATAGAAGAAAGATTCCAGATATCGAATCACTGATATCTAAGCTTGAATGACTTGACTGCTGAAGAAGAAAAAAGCTTGATTTAATTTGGGTAGAGGCAACATCTAGTCCTCCATTGTTTTTGGTGTGGAGAAACAAGAGAAATGGGGTCATATATATAGTCGTCCGAAACCCAAAAAATCTTCCCAGATCTATCGTGCGGAGGTCGACCCCCCCTTATGGGGTCGACCCAGGGGTCGACACCCCCTTGTTAGGGTCGACACCTTTGGGCGGGAATTTTTCCGCTCCCCTTTTTCCTGCGATTTTGAACTGTTTTAAATTTCCGGACTTATTTTATTCATATATACTCTTCTTATGCATATAAAAACTTCAAACCTTAATAACTTCTTCATACAGTGTCCGTTTTACGCAAGCCAGTGTCTATTTTGACCATAATTCCGAGATGAACGCAATGGCGCAGTCCGTTTCCCTTAATCCTGAATATTTAATTAAGTATTATTTAATTTATCATCTTTTAATGTTGTTAAAATACGGGATGTTACAGCTGCCACTACATATTTATGTGGAAAAGAATGAGGCCTTACCCCTTTATTTATAGGGGTGAAATTAGCCTTGAACCATTGGATTAGTTTTGAGTCATATCCATCCATCCGTTTCATATATATTATAAACCAAATGCTATAAAACATAGCCGTCACTGGGCAAACTAACATCCAGTAGGTCTTCTGTGGTGGTCGACCGCGTGGGCCATCAGCTTCCCAGGTCAGCTAGTTATATAAGGTATAATATATATTTAAATTCTAATTTATTTATTTTCTATCCATTTTCGTATTTCATCCGTAACTTTTTCATACAGACTACGTTCGCGAAACTTCAAAACATGTAAGTTAACCAGAATTCCGAGATGAACGCATCAGTTAACCTTTTATGGTCAAATTCCATCATTTGCAAAAATTCCTATTTTTGAAAATTCTAATTAAATAACTAATTATTGTCAAAATTATGGGTTGTTATACTATCGAAAACAGAAGCAGATATAAGCGAATGAGAAGCACCAGAATCGAACAAAGTCCTAATACGAAAGTCAAAAAGAGAAATCAAACCTTTTGCGGTGACTTACCTACCTCGGTCCCGACTACCAACCTCGGGCGCATGAACTTGATCTCCAGATGATCCTGCCTCCTAACCTTGTTTATTAGGGCACTACTTGGTGTAATGTCCAACTTGTCCGCAATTGAAAGAACCATTCTAATTCTTCCTACAGTCTCTGACAAAGCGCCTCATACTTCCACAGAAATGACACTTAACCTCTTTCTTGATTTGTGCCTTATCAGGTTTCTCCCTTCTTTGTTGCACCCTTCTTGGGCAACCACTTCTTCTTTTCAATCTTTGGATTGGCCTCTTAACTCTTAGCTTCTTGTTTGTCCTCTTTCCCATCCTCATGCATCAAAGCTTTATCCATTGATCTCTCAAATGTAGCTTTGATAGGAATATGTGTCGTTGCCAATCCTTGAAGAGGTTGATTCAAGCCTCTCGCAAACCTTAAAGACTTCTTGTGAGGAGTATTTACTAAATCCAAGCCAAACCTTGCCAATTAATTAATGCTATTGGCATATTCCTTCACCGTCATACATCCTTGTTTCTAATTTAAGAACTTCTCCATTTGCATTCCTTCCTCAGCTTGCAATAAAAACTTCATCTCGCATCTATTATTAAACTTATCCCATGTGGCTACCATCTTCCTTGCCCGAGTTACCTCCTACCAATATGATGCTTCGTCTTTTAGTTACTAAGCGACTAACTGAATCTTCCTCCTGTCGACTAGCTCCAACAATCCAAACAAATTCTCTGTCTCCCTAAGCTAATTACGACCCTCTGCGTAACTATATGTTCCTCGGAATGGATTGCCACCCATTGTACAGAAATCCTTACAAAGTTTAGAGAAGTTAACTACATGATTGGGTGGAACTACTGCTACTGCAGCTAGGGATGGGACATTTCCTTGCACTTCGGCAGGTGTCGTAGCCTCTACGTATCTATGAAACCATGCCGAAAGGGAATTCCCTTGGGGAAATTGCGAGCCCCAGACATTCTGAAAAGAGAAGAAACAAGGATTCAAAAAGAGATTGAAGGAATATTGTAATTGATTTGAGGGGATATAATTTTAAAAAATAGGTTTTACTTGAAAATTCTAATGCTTTAAAACACTTTTTAAAAAACTTTTTCTCTAATCTTGTAACCTTAGGCTTTGATACCAAATGTGACACCCCACATCCCTTAATGTCACTCATATAAGGATGCATTAAGTTCTGTGGAGCACAATACATAAAAAGCGATAATACAGAGGATAAAATTCACAGGATATAACATAAAATGCAGCGAAAAACTTTCAACACTTTTATTATTATTAAAACAGTATCACAACATTACAGTTTCAAATACCATAGAGTTATAAAACATCTGGCTAGTGGAAAATAAGACATAAGAGTACAAGTACAAAACCTTAAAAATCATATCCCTCATGAGTCATAACAATAGTCATAGGACATAAATCGAAACAATACATGGAGCGAGAAATAGTCCAAGTCTAAGTTTAATATAAGAGTCACAATCACTGCTACAACTGTGACACCCCACGTCCATTAATGTCACTCACTAAGGGAATGCATTAACTTTTGTGAAGCATTATAGGTAAATAAGAACATAATATCACAAGATAGACATGTTAAATAGCAGCGGAATTAAAAACTTTATTTAAATCAAAACATCAAGGTTCCAAATACTGAGTTTACATCATAAGTTTGAAGTAACCAATTACATAAATAATCTATCTTGCCAAAAATATCAGAGTACAAAAGCATAGAACCATATTTCCCATGTGAAGTCGTAAGAGAATTGACCAGAGGTCAAAGCGGTACATCTATATCCAAAATCCAAGCTAAGCTGAAAGAATCCAAATCAACTCTAAGCACTTCCACCCTAAGAACCAAGGGGGGGGGGGAGGGTGGGAACTGAAGGGAGAGAGAAGAGGAAACAAAAAGGGTCAAACATAAAGTCTGGCTATTCTAGTTACTTTTAAATATAAATAAATAAAAGTATCATGGCAGGTATATAAAACTGGAAGAACAAGATAACAATAACAATAATAAGTGATAATTGAGCAAGATAAGATGAACATGATATTTTGCGCTTATTAAATACATTTCTCTGTACCGCATAGATACTAGTATATCAAAAGTAGAGTGATCCCTACAATCCCGTTCCATTACATTTTCTTGATTATTAGGTTACTTGGGTTAATCGCACTCAAGACTTATACGCGCGTCATACCCATTTACTTTCCCATGGATTTACCTAATACAATATATGTAGCTATCTCTCAATATTGAGATACACCCCATGGTAACCCACTCGCGTGGTCTCCACCGAAATGAACGCAGTCCCTCATCCTATGCCTGAGTGACGTACGGATCCCTATATAACAATGTTACGTTCCGCATTGATCTACCATTGCTATGCTACGTAAGTGTATGGACTGCCATCGTCGATCGAATCAGATTTCATATCGGAATAATGCCCTCTAGTCTACGATACACCACCCAGAGCGGATGTGCATGTATATAGACTGTCCCATGTATGTACTGTAATTGTAGCTCGATGCCTCAATCGCATGTCCTCTAATGTGCACCGAGTTCCGTAGCAGGGCTAAATAAGAAACATGGAACTCGGTCGGGAGCTTATCCATACCTGTACAGGCCCATCTTTATGAACCTCTATGTACATATAATCCTAGGATTTGTTTTTCATGGTGGCTATGTCCCCACCTCGACCCCTCCCTCAACTAGTAAAGACTACAAGAGCTAAGCGACCGCCACTAATAACAACCAATCTAAACATCCATGTGGCGTCTCCCCTCAACCCTGTACCTCGATAGTGAAATGTGAAATGATATCTTGGGGTTAGATCTAGTCTTTTCGCATCCCGCTAGCTGTCGATGATGGATATCCAACGGTCTACTATTCTTGTTGGTCGTGACCCTCTCTACCTCTTCGTGAGGCAACCACCGAACCACCCTTTTGTCACCTCGTCATAGCATTCTGACTGCATAACTACATCTACAGTCAAGGCCTACCCACCTAGTAGTTACGCGTAGACCCAACCCCTGCGAGTATAGCCTAAGACATCTGTCACCGCATATAGGACTACTAGGAGCACCTTACGTACTTCAGGAAGCAGCGTGCTTCCCCATCCAGTCCGTTGGAGCTGTCGTAATAATCAGATGAATATGCACTCCTCTTGTGTCTTATAACACCTCGATGATCTACCTCGTTGGGTTATTCGCCCTAAAAAGTACAGACCACTCCAAGCGCCTTTCTTTAATATGTTGTTAGACCCTATGTATAAACATTCTTTATGCGCTTTCCTTACCTCACCGGGTTTCCATTCAACTTGGTTATTCTCATTCATATTTAATTCTTATTTTAAACTACCAAGTTTCTCCTACTTGGTTACATCATCTCAATAACATGTTTTTACTTAATTTGAAATTAAGTATGTCTCATTTCACATGTTTCCTTTTTAACATGTTAGTCATTATTTATGATTAAATATAACTTATCTTATAAGTTTTCCTCATTCTTTCCCATTTAATCATAATTCCATTTTTCATTGTTATAACAACTTATCATTGTTTACTTATTAACTTAATTCTACCAACTAAGGCTTGTTAATAAGTTTCTCTACCCATTTATTATAACCTATGTTATAATTTCCTCTTGTCCCTAGGACAACCCTAAACATGTTATTTACATCAGCAGGTTCCATACTTCTAGATTACTTAATTTATAATTAAGTACCTCTTATCTTATTACACAGGTTGTCTCATTTCCTTACAAATTATGCTTGCCCTAAGCGGTATCATTTAATTACAGAACTTTATTGTTTCTACCGGTTATGTATACCACTAGGTGTCTTTAATTACATAACCTTATCGGGTTAAGTTTATGGGTCTGTAATTAAATATTACCCATCCCTCCCAATTTACTTAACCCACCCACTACCATCCAATTTTACTTAACCCTAACTTAAGTTCATAATCATACAATCCTTACGGATTAAATTAGGTTAAATAGTCTAATTCATTACCATGTCCAATTAAGGTTATAATGGGCTAGACCTCCCACATTAGGCCTACAACGCGTGGATGCTGGATATGCCGGTCAGGTCAGGGAAGTCTTATTCCACAGTTGGGTCTAACCTCGTGTCTTAGCCCGATTCATATTTACATACTTAGACCTCTCACATTAGGTTCAACATTAGTGGCTGTTGGATATGACGGTCGGGTCCGGACAGACTTCCACCACAAATGTAACCTAACCTCGTGTCATAAGTGCAATTACAGTTCCTAATTGTAATCCTAAGCATTTATTATTATCCAATTTTAACTATTTCCTTATAGGCGTTCGTACCCTTTTTCCCCATATTTAATTATATACCCAATTCACTATTCCAATTATAGACTTTTACGCCTCGTTTTCAATTCATACTTTAATAATGCACCATATGCTCTTTTTCCAAAGTTATAAGTCAAAGCATATATATATATATATACACATATACATGTTATGCACAAACCCAAATCTACATATTTTCCAATTTATGTCCCTAGTTCATATTCACATATTCTAGTACAAGTTGTGCCCGGATTCATATTAACGTATATTCCAATTTACGCCCAAATCATATTTTACATAATTTATGCTAAATCATATTTTCCAATGTTCGCCTAAATTCATATTCATGTTATACAACAGGATATATGTCCCAAATCCATATTTGTATATTTCCACATTTTATGCCCAAACTTATATTCATAATTTTCCAATATCAATTATGCCCCAAATTATCTCTTTCCCAATCATTCCCAATTTCTCATGTTCGCATTTTCAGCGTTAGGCCTAGGTTTGAAGGTAGTCCGACTATATAAAATAAAAAGGGAAAAGAGGGAGAGAAGAGAATCAGAACAGACATTGTAACGAATCAATAATAAGAATAAACTGAATAGGCATACTATGACAAGATTTAAAATGGTGACGTTATGAACATATAAAAGCAGATCTGATAATTATTTCATAATATAACTGATTAGGCACCGATTCAAGATCCAATTTTTATATACATATCACGATTACTATTTAAATATTCAAATCTAAAAACAACATGAACTCACAGTGAATAGATCAAAGGAAATGGATCCAAATTACAACGAAGAACACGTTGAATTTTTTGTTGTAGCCATCATTTAATTTGTTGTAGCTATCTTTGAATATGTATAATCTTCTTTGAATTGATTTAGAAGAAGAAGAAGAGCCATTTTAATTTTCATCGCAGCAGAGCTTCGCCATCACCATATTTTTCAATGAACAAAACCTAGGTTTAGGGTTCCTTATATAGGAGTAGCGGAGCAACCAAGACCATCAGATTAGATCAGAAGCCATAGGAATCGTCCACGTCATAAAAGAAGCTTCTGGAGCCGTGGATGGGTCGACCCTCCTTCAGGGGTGTCGACCCCTAGGTCGACCCCGGGGGTCATCCCCTTGAGCCTGAGTCGACCCATTGGTCGACCCAGCTTGGTCTCGGGTCGACAACAAACGGTCGGCCTTTCATCGATCTGCGCGCCGGATTTCTGGTTTTGCTAGTTTTTGAATATTTTTGAATTTAAATGTGTATATAAATATCTTCCTTATATGCATACAAACTTCAAACCTTTATAACTTCTTCATACGGTGTCCAATTTACGCAAATCAGGTGTCTGTCTTGACTGGAATTCCGAGACGAACGCAATGGCGCAGTCCATTTTACTTAATTCTGAATATTTAATTAAGTTTTTCTTAATTCATTGTTAATAGTGTACTTCACACTAATTATTCTTTATTTCATCATCTTTAGTGTCGTTAAAATTTTGGGGTGTTACATTCTACCCTACTCAAAGGATCTCGTCCCCGAAATCTTTAAGTTAAGGAGAACGTATATCCTAACATCCAATAATCACATATACATCTAGCAATCACAGGAATCCATTGTCCTTAAGGAATTTCTAATGCTTTTAGGACCATATGCAATAGTGTGTGTATATGTCCATAAACTAGTGCTAAAGATAAGGCGGTCCACTGATTCAGTTGACCTCCTTAATGCAATGTATGTTTGTGCCATGTAACCAAGATGTATGCAAATTGTCCTAATATAGGTAAGTTCTATATATGTGTGCAATCATCCATCCAAATGCAACATCAATGTAACGATACATCCATTTCCATCCATAAAATTTAAAAGGTACACACATCAATATGCAATATGTAAATGATTGGGACGATCTAGTGCCAATTGTGTGTGTATATGTATCCACGAGCAATCACTAACAACCACTTGAATCCATCAAACATAACATGTCTCAAACACATGTTTACATTCATTAGTTTTCTATCTAAAGACTCGATCGATAGGAGATATTCAAATGATAGATACAAGTATTAATTCAAAACTTGGAAAAAGAAGTTAAGGACATATCCTCAAAAAGGAAAGGATATGAAGCGTGAATCTTGTCTTCAGCCTCCCAAGTAGCTTTCTTGCGGCCCTCTCCCCATTGCACTTTTACAAGCTTCACTTCTTTGCACAATTTCTTAACCTTCGATCCAAGTATGCAAGTCAGAGCTCGTCCAATCATTGCTTCCTTCTCAACTTTCACTTCCTCTCGCAAGTTTGGTTACCTCGAACTCTATACATTTTATCGCTGCTTGGATGAATAGTCATCTTAGAATGATGGGCTTCCTTAAGGACTGTCTTCAATAGGTTTCCCACCCCGATTTTGATTCACCTATCAAACCTCTTCTCAAGTAGCTCCCCTACTTGCTTATTAAGTTCCCTCTTTTCTTTTAAGAGTCACATGTCACAAATCATCGATAGATATATCAAGAGGTTCTAGGAGACTAAGCATGACAAACCCTTTTGGGGCCATAAGAAGTCTCGAGAGTCTTCCCATAGCAAGTCAGAAGTCTAACGACCCTCCTCTCATATTCTAGAATGGCCCCATATATGGTTAACCCATCCACCCTAGAATCAAACCGTATCCTATGAAATCAAGAACATATGTGTCGCAATCAAATTCAACGCCTAACACAGATATTCTCAAATCCCAATAAATCATTGATAAATGAGCCATCCCTCTACTGGGGTTTGAAGCAATAACATGATCTAAAACCATACTAGTATCTAGGTGCAGAGACTCAACTAAGGGATCAGATATAAAAGAATGTGAAGTGCCAAAAAAAGAATCCTAACAGGATGATTAGAAATAAAAATCAATCCTTCAATGGAAACTTTCCTACCCCTATCATGTCCATCAGCTATGAGAACATTAGCTTGCCCTCTGAAAGTTCCTGCCTTTTGGCCTTTCCCTTGTCTCTTTTGGGCACTCCTTAATAAGGTGTCCCGCCTTACAAAAGTGGTAACAAACCCCTTTTCTCCTTTTGCAATCCTTTTCCAGATGACCCACCGTTCCGAAGTTATGGTATTTCCTCTTTTCTTCTTTAGGTTGTGGTCCTTAGCCCCAACTCGCTTATTCTCCTTTTTGCCACATGCTAACTAGTATCTTGAAAGCTGCCTCCATCGCACAAAAATCCTTATGAGCTTTGAGAGAAAATAAGTCGTAGGTGAAACCACTGTGGCTAAAAGATGGAGCTTGGGCACTTCTTTGCCCTTCGAAATGTACCATAGTTTTAACATGCCTATGAAACCATGCAAAATAGGGATACCCTTTTGGAAAGAAACAGTTCCCCAAACATAAAGGAATCAATCGGAGAATCGAGAAGATATTTACGGCTTTGGGAAATATGCTTTTCAAAAACAAACTTTTTATTTTAAAATACTTTGTCTTTGAGACCTTTTTGAAAACCATTTTCAAAATACTTTATCTAATCTTATAACCATATGCTTTGATACCAAATGTGACGCCCCACGTACGTTAATGTCGTTCACTAAGGGAATGCATTAACTTTCATGAAGCATTATAGGTAAATAAGAACATAATATCACAAGACAGACATATAAAATAGCAGCAGAATTAAATTTTTTATGTAAATCAAAACATCATGGTCCCAAATACTGAGTTTACATCATAAGTTTGAAGTAACCAATTACATAAATAATATGTCTTGCCAAAAATATTAAAGTACAAAAGCATAGAACCATATTTCCCATGTGAAGCCATAAGAGAATTGACTAAAGGTCAAAGCGGTACATCTATATCCAAAATCCTAGCTAAGTTGAAAGAATCCAAATCAACTCTAAGCTCTTCCACCCTGAGAACTTGGGGGGTGGGACGGAAGAGAGAGAAGAGGAAACAAAAAGGGTCAGACATAAAGTCTGGCGAGTCCAGTTACTTCTAAATATAAATAAACAAAAGTATCATGGCAGATATATAAAACTGGAAGAACAAGATAACAATAACAAATATGAACTGAGCAAGATAAGATGAGCAGGATATATTGCGCTTATTAAATACATTTCTTTGTACCGCATGGGAATTTAGCGCGAAAATAGTCAACAATTTGGCCTTTAAAAATATGCTGTGTAAGCAAACGGAGTCGGAATTCGACGAAACAAGTTTCGTTGGGTCCGTAATGTCGAACTGTAGTTATATGTCCATTTTTATTGAAATTGGATATTGTATGTGATTATAGGGATTTTTAAACAGCATATATAGATAGCGATTCATTAAAATTTAATAAAATATTCGAATAAAAATATATTTAAATTATCCTATAAATACCCTTACCTATCCTAAACCCTAAACAGAAACTTACTCTTGGTCAAAACAAGTAGTCGCGCCTCCATTTATTTTTCCAGGAAACAATTTTGCTAGTTTGAAAATTGATATAAAATCAAAGAAGGAAAAGGTAATAAATCCTAGAAATCGTATCCTTGAATCCTCATACCATTCTCTCCATTTCTATATATATTCTAAGGGGTTCGGTGCGATTCATCCTCGCTGTGTTTTTGAAAGCAAGAACTAGAGTTGAGAAAATTGAAGCATTGAAGCACTTATATTGGAATTGGTGTTTATAGTTGTGGTCAGGGTGTATAGGAGGTTCGATGTTGATTTTCTTGTGGGAATTGGGGGGATTGAGTGTCGCACCTTTCTTCTTGGCAATGCGAGATATCCGAGATCGTGATTTAGGCAAGGGACGTCGAGTTTTACTTTATGGGGGTGATGTTATAGCATGGTCGATGTGAAGAATACTGGTGGCGGTTTGGTGATTTATGGTGGACTAATGATGGAGATATTTGGGGATCTAGGGGGGTCGCTAATGGCACTGTTATCAGTTACGAGTCTGTTGCGAGATGAAGGTGTGGATGAGGGAATCGTATAGCATGGCAAGAGAAGTGTAATGGTTTTGATTTGGAGTGGAATGGTAGAGAAACAGGTTGGAATGGGAATGAAAACGATTGGAATTTGCTAAGGAGAAGGTCATGGAGGGATTCAACTGAGGAAGAAACACTGTGTAAAAGAGTGGGTTTAAATTGTTATTGAGCCGATTTGGTAAAGTAAGGCCCGAAATTTATATATAACCATGTTTAATTCAATTCAAATAAGTGTACTAACTTTTAATTTTAATAACTTCATCATATGTTATCCAAATTCAGCGAAACAAGATCCTTTGGGATCGTACAGGAGAGGGCTACATATTGGAACTGACTAGGAGTGAATTGGAGCTCGTTACAATTTATAGCGAAATAAATTGTCTGATCTGAATCGACGATCGATTATCGTTATTTAACAATGATCGTCCAATGTGAGTAAATCTCACTACTTCTGTACAATTTATATTTTTATAAATATAATCTAGTATTGATACATGATGATTGATTGTTGTGTGTTGATTGTTTGGTTGAATTGTTGATTCGTTGGTTGAAATTATAGATAACGATATATATATAAATCGTTAATCAAATATTGATTCTGTTTATCAGAATATTACATATTGAAATGAAATCAATGTTATTTATATTGTTTAACATCTGTGATGCAGGGAAACAGGTTGGAGGAATCCAACTGGATTCCTCAATATTTATAATACTGTTTGTTTTCATATATTGTGATATATGATGTGATATATAATCTGTGATTGATTATGATGATATTGGTCATGTTATTTGGTATTTTAAATACCATATGAAATATTGGAATGTAAAATGGAAATTTTCAAAGTGAATATTGAAAACGAAATATTTTTATAAAATGAATAGAATTATATAAAAGGATTTATATAAAATAAATAGAATTATATAAATGGATTTATATAGAATGAATAGAATTGTATAAAAGGATTTATATAAAATGAATAGAATTATATATATGGATTTATATAAAATAAATAGAATTAGATAAAAGGATTTATATAGAATGAATAGAATTTTATAAAGAATAGTAAATGAGATTTAAGTGTTAGAAATAAAAAGGAGATTTGCATGAATAATTCTACAAATAAAAATATAAATAGAATTTGGGTTTGAGATATTGTTTTTAAATACAAAATCAAACTGTTTTGATTGCAAAGAAGAAATATTATTCACATTTAATGTGAATAAAGGATTTAAACAGATATTTTGCAGATAAATATATTTATAAAGGAATTTGGGTTTTGAATTAGGAATTTAATGGAATTACTGAAATTAGAAACTGACTGGAAATTAGTTGAGTTGAATGGCTTTCTAGGTATCGATCTAATGTTGGTTTCGGCCTTCGGGGTTTATACTTGGGAAGTTGTTCTCTTACTAGTTTACAGTTAGAGACTGATAAAGGTGGGAAGATATTGATGCATGAATCGGAAATGGAAACGTTTTCCAAAGTTAATAACGTATATTTTATAATTTTAGAAAATAAGGAATTTATGAATATATGGAAATGATAAATGGGAAATTGGGAAATGAAATGATGATTGATCGGTAAGATTTCCATTTGGGAATATAACCATTTTTTGTACACATGTTTTCCTTTGATAGTTAAGTCATCGACTATCAAAGATTTTGACCATTTCCATTGTCAATACGGAGAGACTGGGATCATATATATTATCTGAAAACCACTCCGTATGGCATTAGCGTTGCAAATCAAATATGATGAAGATAATTGAAGACGGAGTTATGCAATGGCTGTTCAGTAAATCCTAGGTAGAAATTGCCTAAAATGGATTTACAGAATAGTGCCTTCAGGTTGTCCAATCCCAGGACAATTTGAATGGATGAATGTTTGACAGAGTATATCCGGTAGATCGCGTAAGTTGATCGTTTCAAACATATTTACATTGGTAGAGGAGGAATTCATTTCTCTTAGCTTATACCCATGGTATTTTTAGGGAAATCAATTCGGGATTTGATGGGTATGGCGATGTGGCATTCAAAGTAAATGAAGGAGTGATCTGTTAATAGATACATTATGACCTCAAGCCTCATCAATTTGGAAATGACAGAAATCGGTAAGGCGACATGTCTAAGTGGGTCGCACCCCATTAGGGTATATTGTCACCATCTAGAGAATATTCATATTTGTTACTTCTTTCAATTCTGTATCTCCCAGGAATGGTTATGTTGGTATACGAACCATAAGGTGGCAATATATTCGGAACATTCAAGCGAAATGAATGGTCGGTCATGTGTGGCCGAATTACAAGATGTTCTTGTTGAACTCCAATGTATCGCTTCTAAAGTACACTGATCAGAAGGTGGTTCCATACCTTGTCATAGTTGGGAATTCATTATCCAATAAGAGCCCGTGATTTTTGATTGTATATTATATATGTAGAGCATGAGCTAAAAGCATTCTACTAGATGGCTATTTATTTGATTTAGACATTATTATAATATCAGATGGGTATGGATTAAAAAGGAATGTTTTGGGTTATCGTAAGGTAAAAACCACCCATGTATATGTGTGGGTCGGTTTTACGATTATTCTTTCTTTTAAAAGGATTTTAAAAGTTAAACAAATGGTTGGAGTTTACTCATACCTGTCACATGACTAACCAAGAGTTTATTTTTTTTGTTTTCACTAAACTTTTGGGTAACCAATTTTGTACGAGCAGTCAAGTAATCGGGATTTACAGATATACTGGGAGAGCTGGAGCAGGAGGCTTCAGGATTTTATAGCAATTGTTTATTTCCACTGTGTTGTAAGTGTTGTACTCTAATAAATGTTATTGTATACATATACTGGTTTTATTTCAAAGTTATGTTATATTTTATTTGTTCTGCTGTGAGATTCGTGTTACTCTGATTCTGTTGTTATGATCTTCTTCTTCTTCTTTTCTAATTTTCTATCTTATATATTCTCACCCTCTAACTTCTTTCTATTAACTATCTGGTATTTTCGATGCTTGGATAATTGACATTGAGTTTATATCGATTACCAAGGTCGAAAATCCCCTGGGTTGTTACATAAAGTCTGGAAAGTTCTAGTGGTTTATAACATAAGCATAAGATAAATAAGTATCAAGACAGATCAATATTACTGGATATGAAAACACAGTAAGTATAAAAGTACGGAATAAACGAAATAAGGTAAGATCAGATAAGCTTCTCATTCATATCGCAGAACAGAATTTCTGCACCAACTATCAGAATATCAGGATTAGGTTTTACCTAATTACTACCCAGTGATCGGCTCCTTAAACAAACACAAATAACCTGTGCTAGCTATGGTATTCGGGGATATCAGTCCCGAACCCATCAACTAAAAGGACATAACCCTATCCGCTGGTGTTACAACGTCTTGTCTTCTCCAATTGGACCCATGCACGCTCATGACTTCACCAGAACGCACACGTACCCACCTCCAGAATTTGAACCTCTTACAACCATTCATTAGTAAAACATGCCCTAATCTCTACCTTGTGCGAGACTCATTTGATAACTGGAGGGTACTGATTGATACGGGTTCCAGATAGAAAACTAAACAATAGATTGACACAAGCCGCCCTTAGGCTTGGCCCCCAAGTTAACTACGATTTAAGAGTCCCCTCAAATGTTTTAATAGCAGAATAGACTTCTTATATTATTAATCAGACAGGTTTAACTTAGCAGGTTTAAGTTCATTAACAAGCTTAATATAACCCTATGTTATATTCTAATGTTGTAAATGACATTTCTTATTAAATGTAATTCATTACACAACCCTTCCCCAAATCAGACAAGAATGAACTCAGCTGTTTACAGATTGCAGTAACATGTTTTAATATACATCTAATTCACGTATTTTCCCATGACATATTTACTTAATATAAAATTAAGTCCAACCTACTCAGATTTACATGTTTGCGTATTCTTCCTTTATAATTATCCTAATTTTTACAACTAATGGTTCTTAAGTTCCAATATCCCCAAATCACCTTTTTACTGTTATTATAGATTATTTCAATTTATTCCAATTTTACGCAATTCAAACGGAAATAGGCCTAGGCTATTGTTGGCTTAGGCTCAACGCAAAACAAAAGGAAAAGGAGAAAGAGATCAAAACTCAGAAATAAACAAAATGATAAATTATGCGTAATAAGACTGTAAACAAAACAATGAAAGAAAAAGGATAAGGAAGAATGTACATATAAACAAGTAATAATTGAAATGGATATGTAATTGACAGTAATTAAAAGAGAAACAACATATAAGAATAAACTTATAAACACCCATACTTTCAGATCTAATATATTTACTGTCAAAAATACTTTTTAATTTGAAAATCTAAAAACGGTGTGAAACTCATAATGATGTGTAATAGATCCAGAAAAGGCCTTTAAAATTGAAGTAGAAGAAGAATTATTCTTTCAACCTATATTTTGACAGCATCCTAACCATTTTCCTAATTATAATTCAGAACATAACTTAGTTGAGGAAGAAGACGAAGAAACGTTTAGTGTTGGAAAATAGCGATTGCTGCTAGTCTATATATAGGTGTGCTAGGATAATTTAGACCATAGGATTTTCGGGTTTTAATCCATATCGTAGAAGACACATCATGCTGAGTCAACAAAAAGAACTTTACACACAAAACCAACCAGGTGCAGGCACGCTGCCTAGCCTCGGGTGGATCGACCCACCTTTTGCGTGGATCGACACTAGTGTCGGCCCATGGGTCGGCACAGGGGTAGATCCATGTAGAGTTTAGTTCTCCCTACTACCGTTGCATTTTTATTTTTATTTAAACAGGGTAAACCGCCTCGTTAAAAACCTGCACGTGTACATGGCGTGTTACCCGAAAGGAAAAAAGAGTGCGGTGCTTTATTGATAACGATCAATAAAAAAAGTACATATGTCTTGTGGTAAGAAAACATCACATTACCATTCTTGCGAAAAACCCAAAATAAAATTACGAAATGTAAAAAACAAGCCTAAATCAAAGCAGGCCCAATACGTTAAAACAAGGCAACAATACCCTCTCCGCTCAAAAAAGGAAAGCCACAGTTAAACTGAAGATCGAGAACCCAAAATTAAGCTCCAATGTCAGCGTGTGCAAAATTAACCGTTGTCCAAGCAATCGATACTTCAATTATGCAGGATCTTCGCGTATTTCATCACGTTCTTCAACTTGGACTTCGACATCAGGTACCTTGCATCCATCGCAATGAATTCTCATCGTTTAAACTTATCCATAGATCCACGTCCATGGCAGCGAGCATTTCTCTCCGCCCATATGTGATACACCATGGTAACCACACTGCAAAAAGCAAGATCTGTTGAAATATCATTTGATTTGTAATTCGATTTCAGGTAGTTGACTTCTTCAATCAAAATGAATGGGTGGTTCAACGTGGGGCGATTGTTCATCTTCAGCTTGCATTACCATTGCATTATTTTAGAATTAATTAATTAAATTGTTTATTTGTATTCAAACCTCTTTTAATCATAACTTGCTTATACTTAGTCTGATTTAAGAAAATAAAAGTTTATCTAAATCAGAATTTTGTAACGAACGTAGCTGTAAATGTTAAGGATTTTGTTAATATTCGTTATATAATTATTGTTAATTAAATTTTGCGGTGTTACACTTCAAAGGTAAGAAAGGAAAATTTTAGTGATAATGATTATAACATACTAAATTATAAAACTTTGATATTTCCTTACTTGATAAGTGAAGTGTCAAAGCTAGCAACTCCAATAGTGTTCCTAATGACAGCCGTGATAGGAATCACGACATTGAAAGAGATAAGCTCAATGTTAAGGCTCGTCAAATAAATAGTAGCAGCAAATTGTCCTGCATCCTTGCTATAAGGTTTGATACATCTACCAAAAATGTTTACCACCAGGGAAGTAATTAGGTCACATATATTAATAATGGTATTTTTGGTTAAAAAAAAGAATAACAATGGTGGTTCTTTACCTATTATTTATAGATCTGATTCCAACCCCTTATTAGAGCTCAAGACAAAAACCTGCTGATGTGTCACAAAGAAATATTACAATTTGAACTCAACAATAAAAGAATTGGAGAGTTTCACTATAAAAGCAAGCTCAATGACAAAGTTTATCACTTATCTGAGTGGGATTATGGAGATTCAAGCAGCTCAAACCCTAATGACTTCCGTTACTCGCTAGATCTGCTCAATTTACATATCTCAAATGTTAAGTGTATGCTTTCTAGTATAGGTATTTACAATCGGAAGCATAACAAATTGTTTTTGAATTCTACATCCAAGTGTATAAGAGATTGCGAGAACACTGATGATTCCTACATGGATAAATGCCAAATTAAAGAATCGAAGGTCAGAAAACCATCATGAAAAGGGTCTTCAAATCTTAGAAAGTTTTAATTCCTTTGGATCTTCCATTTCAATGGTTATTTACCCTCAAGAAGATTAGTGGAATATGTCGGCTAGGGTTATGTATTGATCTATTTATGTTTATATCCAGTACAAGGTTTTAAATCTCGGATAACATTCACGTTTCATTTCGGTGATTTTAGAAACTTGATCTCGTATAGGGGAAGATCTCGGGTGAAATGAGTCTAACTTGAGGGTTCATCTCGGATTTCCATCTTGGGTCAGAAAGTTCATATCGGAACAATCTCGGGGTACATGATATGTCAAAAATTTATATTCTTACAAAATTATTTTTATGAATGCTATTGTAAACATAGTGACTTCAACTTGAATTGCAAAATCAATTTATTGTTCTTAATCTACGAAAGATCACCATATTTGAAATTGTAATATGCTTAAAACAAAAATATAAGACGACGCAAATATATTAGTGCTTACAACATATGATCCAAGAACATGAATTATTGCTAGACATAAAACATAAAAAGGATCAAAAACAAATTGAATAGTTCAGTATAATTAGAACATAATACATAATTTCATAAGTAACACGTATGTAAGTAAAGATGAATATGGAAATATAAGAAGTGTAGAACATATACGAACATAAAATATGGTCATTTAACATGCAAAATGTAAAATAGAATGAGATTATTGTGGCTAGATTTATTTTTAATTATTGTTTTGGTTCAGGCGCAGATTGAATTTAATTAAAAAAGCATGATCTCGGATGATATGCCAGTATCTTATCTTGGTCGATATATCACTAGATATCGCAACATCTCGGGCGATATATTCAAAAGGAGATTTACAATGATATTTATTGTTTCGTTTCGGAAAGAGCCTAAAACGAGATCTCATAGGAGATCTCGGGCGATATTTTCGAGATTTGAAATAGTGTTCCAGTATTTACTCGTTTGTGTTTTTTTCTCTCACGTTGTGGGCTGGGCTTTCTTGTCCAACTTTGTTTGTCTATTTCCAAAAAAAGGGTAAGGAATAATTAAAGTGGTTGCTAATGTAATTTTAGTTACTGAGTATTATAACCTGAATAGCACATTCACATAAGGCCCGATCGAGACATCATCAGCTGCATTGGAATCTTGTCGTCGTCCGCTACGTTAAGGAACATACTGAAATTTGGAGCAAGTTAAATTTTAAGCTTAAATAGGTGATATTCAGTTTTTTCCAAACAATGCGTGAAAGTTGGGGGAACGATAATGAGCAAAACTCGCCTTTTGAATTTACCAGTATAAGATTATTTACTTAATTTGGGATTTTCTTGTAGCTATGTTTGAAATTTTATTGTATTATCGACTGTTTGTTGAATTTGTTTGGAAAATTGCTTGGATTGAATCCAAGATTGCTAAATATCATCTTGAAATGCTTTAAATTTGTTTGAATCTGATTTAAGATCATGATATAGCATCTCGAATTTCCATTGGGCATTTTTTAGTTTATATTATATTCAAAATTTATTGCAAGTATTTGATTTCATGTGAATGGGCGAATAACATTTATTTGATTATGTTACTTAATTATAACGAAATTAATTTATATCACATATCTGGTGTTACCTACTTGGCCAAATAAATACCGTTTAGAAATGAATTGGTCTTATTTTAGTTACATTTATTAGCAGAATAAATAACTGTTTTGCTATTATATTTATTTGGGTTTCTTGTTTTGCCAGTTAATTTTATTGAATAAGTGTTATGTTAGCTTTTAACTACCATTTGTTTGTTTATTTACATATGCATATAAATGTAAAAATTATATTGTGTGAAAAGAGAAAATGAATATATGGTAGCCGATTTAAGTACAATTACGATCGCCAAGTCTTATATATTTTAATTTTTTGAACTTCGACTACAATTTCTTATAGTATCTCTGAGATAGATATGTAACCATAGTGTAACTATAGCCACTATGTTCATTTAAAACATCGGTTTTTAAAATCATTACTGATTTACATTTCATATCTATTATATTATATGAAAGCACAATCTTCCCGCAAACTCCTTTCAGTTCCATTTTCACTAGAAAAACAAGATTCTTTCATGTGTCCTCAGCCAAAATCTAACTGCTTGATTATCCTCATCGTTGTGTTGTCCTCTTTCCTGTCTCTTTTTGCCCCACTTTTTAAACCTGTACCAATGTAAGCCCTCCCATTCCAGCTATTAGGCTAAAAAAGGACGTTACATCTTCCGCCGTCCCTTTTGCTCGGCCCGGCTTTGTTAGTCTCCTTTCCCTGCTGCATCCACAACAACGTATGTTATTCCCAGACTTCTGTCGTTGCTTTTTCTAGTAGCTACCTTGTTCTAACTCAAAATGATTCCTTCTAGGCAGACTACGTCCTCGATTCGGTGTCGCTCTACCTTCGTTAACCTAACTATCTATCCGGGTAGAAGTCCGATTAGAGGTAAAATTCCTTATTTATTTTCGATTTACACAATCTTAACTCTGCTGGATCACCGTACTTGGTACTTGCTAGGTTTTGTGTTGGTTTCCTATGTAATAGGAATATAAAGGTGAGGCCAATTCTTGGTGCTCAATCAAACGTTCTTTGCTACCGAATATTGTTTTTATGATTTCATGTGAATAAGGAATATTAAGCAGTGAATGGAAACCCTAGACCTTTTTGTGTTAATATCTCATTCATTTATTTCAAACCAAATAGAGTTTTTGGTGCTCAATCGAGATCATTTCCAGCTAATACTTTATAAGTGTGCTTTGCAATAGATCAAAAATCCTTTTGTGAAATAGATATAGTTGATTTATCGTTCTAAAATAGATATACTTTATTTATCTCTGTTCCACTTTTCTCCTGCACTGTTCGCTTACAAAGTACAAACATACTGTTGAAATATTATACGTATTTGGAATTAGAACTTCTGACTTTTGATGATCAACTTTTGTTGTTTATTTCTTTTTTCTTCTTAGTTTATGATATAAGTGTATTTATTTAGGAATTATTCTTATATGTTTACTTTATTATAGAGTCTATTTTGATGTGAGAGGAGTAGCATAATTCGTATCATGCTTTACTTCTTGAAATGGAAAGAGTAGCACAGCTCATTATTCCAACATTGTTAAATAAGGTGTGTATTCTAATATATTACCTGGTATTGTTAACCCGCATTAGCCAGGAACTTATTTACAAAAACCCTTCGATTGATTATGTATTTGTGTTATCATTTTCCAAAAAAATCATGGAAAATTGAACCCTCAATAGTTTTTAACATCAAATAAAAAGCTTATGCTTTGCATATTGTTCTTAATTAACTATTTTTTTCAAACCCTTTTTTTGTATTATTTAGGACTCATTTGCAAAAAGTGTTTAGGACAAAGATATTTTTTTTGTTTAGATAGGAATTTCTCCTAATAAATATTTTCAGTTTTCATTTGAAGTGTACTGTTTACATGAAAGCTCAATGTTCTTGCAAAATCCTTCCAAGTCCTTTTCTCTAAAAAAACCAAGATGCTGCCACGTGTATTATGATCAGATCTACCGGCAAAAATTTCTTCCATCTTTCCCCACCAGGAAGTTGACTTCCATTCGCATCCCCTCCATTCCTTTGCATCCCCTTTATTCCGTAATCCTAATTTCTTTTTACCATTAAATTTCGAAGAGGCAAGTCATGTCACCTACCATATCATTATGGCTAGGTTTCTCCAACATCCATTCTTTATGTTTAGCTTGGTGGTTTCTCTTCTTTCCTTGTTGCTCTTCCCGACGTCTGTTATGCCTTCGCTCGGGTAGATTCTATACTATGGTCTGTTGATTTCATTGGTCAATTCGAAAAAGCTCTGCCTTTATTAACCCAGATATATGTCATATTAGAGGTAAAAATCATAATTTATGTCTATTTTCGTTATTCAGTTTGTTGTGCCTCCATTTTCTGTTTGTTACGTATGAAACAATATGCAGTTATGTGAAATATTTTAAGATGATGAATTTATATGATTTTAATAACAACTTCAATAATAAAATAGTACATTTACTTCGAGATAAGGTAAAAGAGGTATAACTGTTATATTTTTTTGAATCAATTAACATTTTTTAGCATATAACAGCAACCGTAGATTTGATTTCTCATCGTGTTTTGATTACAAATAAGCATATAATAGTATAACTCCAGAAACACATTTTGATTTCTCATCGTGTTTTGATCAATATAAAAGCTTCGTTAAGTTCATTTCAGCCAAATATAATTTCACGACTGAGTAACTTTTTAGCATACTTTGAAATCAAAAGTGTAAGTTCGTTACATGATATATAGCGACTCTAGTCGTTTTGATCAATTTTTTTGCTTTATTCTGATATTATACTGACTTTTTTTGGAAATATTTTGAAATTATATTTGGAGTTGGGATATTTTTCTATTATATCGACTTTAGTTATTCTATAATCACAATACTCTAAAAAAAATTGATTTGTGATTGTTTAAATCCTAACTGTCTTTTTGATAATATAAAAGCTTTGTTAAGTTCATTTCAACAAATATAATTTCACGATTGACTGATTTTTAGCACACTATGAAATGTCATGATTAAGTTGATTTCAAGCTATCTGAATTTCCGTTACTGCTTCTTGGGTTGGAATATTTTGGTATTATATTAAATTTAGTTATTTTGATCAATTTTTGTTCTTTATATGTGGTGCATGGCTCACAAATGGCTCGTGTGAATAAGCATATAATTTATCTTGCCAGATAATGTCTTAAGTATAGTTTACCTTATGGTTCTTATCTTTTGAATTTTAAGTAAGAATGTTCTTCTTTTTTAGTCTTGTGGTTTTTACAATCATCCATTGTTACATGCATAATTGATTAGAGCTTGACTCAGGTGGTACTAAATTAATTACTTTTGTGAAAGAAATGAACAAAACTTATCTCAGCTTTGATTATGAATCTTTTTTATATAGTTATTCTGTATTCCCTTCTTTTTTGACAAATGAAATGAACAAAAGTAATCAAGGCAATTTTTGAATTTTTTTAGAGCAGATAGATTAACTGAAATAAAGCATGAAAAAAATTATTACTCTCAAAAATTGCTTCTACATTTACTAGAGAGGTACTTAGATATATATTCTCAGATATACACATGTGTACAATCCTACTCTTTTCCGATTACCTCACAATATTCAGATCAATGAGTTTCAAGCTACTCACTTTGAGTACTTATATTGGTTATACTTAGATGACCAAATGATTAAATTCTAATATGTGACAATCTCATGTTCAATTTGAGAAATTATATCATATTTCACTTAGTTCTTTCCATTTCATGCCAGTTACTGCCTCCTGAATTATTGATCACATATATCTTTCCAATTATGGTTTTATCCGAATTTTTCTTCTTTCATTTCAACCATATAATACAAAAGTTTACAAGCACTATATTCCACTTGATTTACCAACCTGAAATGAACTTAGGTGTTTGAAAATTAAATTCTCTTTTAGTTCTCTAGGTTCATAATTTTTTGCAGTCAATTGATTTTCTAACCTAAATATACAAACTTAGTTTATTTAATTAATATATTAGGAAAAAAATGGGCCTTGCAAATTTCTCTCTCTCTCTCACACACGCACGTATATGGATTTACTTTATAGAGTATCCGTATATAGTATATTTCAAGCACTATTTAGAAATATATTTTTTACTGCCACTTCTCAACAATAGGGCATCCACTCAACAGATACGCAGTTATATATCTAGATGTACCTACAGATATAATCCAGCGTTAGGCTTTTATAGTTTTGTAGACGTTGCTTGGATGTAATGTATTTTCCATGAGAGAACTATTGATGTTAGCATCCTTAGAGATTACAACTGAGATAAACATCAAACAACAAAATATTTATGAAATTTATACTCCTTTTAGTGTGAATACGTGGTTCTTAGTATGTCCAATGCCTATCATTGAATATGAATGGTAAAGCTCATAACTTTGCTCAGGCTTCAATCTTACATTCTTGTATTACATCTTTCTTCATGTGGCGGGTAGATGAAACATTATTTTAGTAAAATGAAGATATTTGTAGAAAGACTGCATTTTCTTATAATATATAGAAATATTTATTCGTTTAAACTGGTTAGTTGATGATTGCAAAAATGCTTTAGTAAAAAGAAGTACAAATAATGATTTTAAAGCTATCTTGAAATGATGCCGCATCTACGACCCAAAATTTTCACACTTTGCGAAACTGTAATATGTATGAAATTAGTGCAAGTAAAGAACATTACGTTAACACTAATATGTAAATAAAGACTAAAGCATGCATAGATCAATAAATATTCCAAAATTTTGACTCTTACATCATTATGCAATGACCTGAAGCATTTCACTAATAACCCGTCCATATATTGAGTTATAATGCTATTTTTTCCCTAATGAAGAAAAAGCGCAATTGTAACTTTTCCACAGTGTATTTCATTGTACGTCCGTATAACTTCTCCATGTTATGTGTCTCAATCAATAAAAGATACTGTTTCTTGATATAATAATCGATTCACAACGAATATTTTTTGATATAGTACAATTTTTTATATTTTAATTATAACTTATTTATTTTTAAACCCATTGAACTTAATTCAGCTTCTTAGATTCCATTCATTTAGCTATTAATTAAAATCTTGGTTGTCTGGCATCATTTGTGTCAGCTTTGATTCAATTACGGGTAGCTGCATGGAACCCTACACTTTGGATGAACTATTTTGTCTGTATATTTTAACATCGAAATGAATAATAATGGTGCATTGTAGTACTTTATTTTAGTCGATCTTTTTAACACTCCTCTATCGTTCACTATAAATTATGCAAAAAGGAATGTTGATTTGAGTTAAATCATACAACTCCAGCAACAACGAAAAATGAATACTCAGCAACAGTTAGTTTTATTCTACGAAATTTAGTGCTTCTAGTTTGCTGATATTAATTTTTTTACATTCTCCATTTAGAAGTTCTTATGCTTTGCTGGGTACCAAATAGAATTTCTCTTTGGATTATTACTTTCAAAATATTCTATTTTTTTGGCAAGGCCAACCGGTTTTTAAGGTGACCGCAAACACCTATATTAAAATAATGGAACTAGCACTCTGCATATGCACATAGTAACATATCTGGGTTGAAGTGTCTAGTCACTATCAAAACATCAAAATAGCACATATGACAACATTACTGCATACAAAGTAATAACACTAGGTATGCTACATAATTCCGAAGAACCTGAGAGGAGAGACATAAACCGCTAAAAGATCCATGAACGTAGAGCCAAGACATCAACTATGAAGGAGCCAAAAGATGGATCCTACGGATCATCACCTTCGTCGTAGTAAAATCCGGTGTAAGGAGTCATATTACGCTCAAAGATACAAAAACAAAAAGCCAGATCATTAACATTGTAAAGGGCTAACAGACAATTTCGATCCCATGAAGGATCATTCATAATAATCTCGTTGTTCTCTCCAACTTCACCATCATTTATCATAATCAGTTTTCCATCATCGGATGTGAAGAATAAACAATCTTCCTCCTTATCATCAATAAAAATGAAGAAGACCTCATTAGTGTCACTATGCATTCCAGTAGGGGTATGCACCCATGCTACTTCCTTCTCAGTCTAGTTGATATCAGGATCAGGTGGAACATTAGGTTAAATTGGAGCTGGCGGCTTTTTCACAAGCACTTCATCCACTACTGCATGTGCTATCTTCCTTCCGATAGGGACCCATACACGTATAAGAGGCTTAGGTGAAGGAGATTTAATTGGGAGCAGCAGGTTTGGTTCATGCTGACAAGTATCGGAACGATGACCAAAGGATTTACAGGTTGTGCAGATTTCAGGTTGCCATTTGTACGTCACATCCACATAATGAACTCATTTTTCTATTCTAAATTTGATTTGTGTTGGCAAAGGTTTATCAGGAGTTATCTCAATCAGGGCTCTAGCATATACTAAGTTTCTTCTGGCAGCAGTATTAGCATCAAAGCATTTGAGTTTACCTATATGACACGCAAGCCAGTTAAGGCCAAGAAGCGGTTGGAGCAGGGAGGGAATATTGGTGAACTGCGCCCAAACTGGGATCGAAAGAACTTGTTCGCGAACTCTATCAATCGACGCACTCCAAGAAGTCGCTATAAACGGTCTTCCATCAATGATAGAAGGAGTAGCTTCCAGTACTCGTAACCTCTTTGTAGAAGAGGAGAACTTAAAGTAGTAAAGTCCATTGACATACATCATTTTTATAGAGACACAAATGTGTCAAGCATAATGGCATTCTGTATTCATATCGACAGCAGGGGATTTAGAATATAAGAAAAATCCAACAAGATGTTCATACCAGAAGTTAGCCTCTTCATCATGAAGTTCCGAGGAGGGACAAATCCTAGTTCAGCTTGAAGTATATCAAATTCCACTGGCACATATTCACCCTCAACGCGAGGTAGAGCATCAAATAAGGTTGACCTTTTCTTAGGATTGTTTGAGGTAGGTTTCAGAGTAGCATCAGAGCTTGCATTCGCCAAGTTATTTGCTGTAGGATCTGCTGAATTGTTATTCAGGGTGGTAGAGGAAATCTATCGAACAGGTTGTGGTCTTTGAATGACTTGAGGAGAAACATTGCTGGAGGAGTGTCTGCAATTCATACCTTCACTCGCTGACCTCTCTTGTTTATCACGATCAATAGTGGTACTCAAAGCAGCAGTTTCAAGGTCTAAAGACCGTCCCAAATCGGTACCAAAATCATTACCCAAGTTCACAATCACAGGTTTATCAAGAACCACTGACAAGCTCAGGCCTGGCAAAGGCCACGAAGATGAAGCACGTTCAAGCAAAAGGGGAAATTATCGACTTACCAAGGGTAGTTGTCTCAAAAGATCCAACAACGTTAATATCCGATATTAGCTTATTCAAAGGGTGGCCATCTGGCAGAGAAAAGAAAGATATCGGAGGAGGAGCATTAGCCGCTTGCTCGTCTTTAGATTCAGAGCACGAAAGAGCAGAGTTTGCTCGGCTTCCAGTTCGAGTAATCATGGTTGAGGGTAGACGAGGTTTAGTTTTTTTGTTCTTGGCCATTAGATGGAAGGGAGAAGAGTAGAGAGAAGAGAGGAGTTTAACAAGTGGCGGCGCAAGAAAAGGGGATCTGGAAGGCTAGCCGAAAGAGGAAGTTCGCCATTTCAAAAAAGATGAGACCTCTGATAAAATAAATATTCTATTTCCTCTGCACTTTTGATTCTTGAGGAATTTTTTATCCATCAGATGGACAACATAGTTATTTCCATGCCCACGACTTTTATTTCATATTTTCAGGAGAATTCACAAATACTACATAATCTATTATGTGCCTAATAGAGTTTTCACTTTTACCTAATAATTTATTTTCTTGAATAATATTGATTTTATTTTAGTGAATGTCAAGCCTTTTGAAGTTGCTTATAAATTACAACTATATCATAGCTATTTATCTGTACAAAGCATGCACATACATTTTAGTTCTTTTAATATAATTTTATAACCCGAACTTCTTAACTACCATTTAATATATAATTTTCACCAATTTACTATTTTTTCCAATTCTATTTCCTAGACATTAAAAAGGATTGTGAAGGAAATGCTTCTTTACTAAGCAAAAGATACCATTTTGGAAAAAAATGCTTTTCCTGTAAGCAGATGCAATATTTCATCCACTATGCATCTTTATTAAAAAAAGCTGCATTTGTAAAGTAAGAAACTCTGAAAATTTGCGGGAAGCTACAATATTCAACCCTACTTGGTAGAATTTTTTTCTAAAAAAAATTGCATCATTTTAAAGAAAAATTATATTTATTATGCATATTTAATGTTTTAAATATAAAGTTGATAAGGAAATTTTTGGTCAATTTTTGTATCACTAATATTGCTTATAACTAATTTCTTTTCTTTTTTAAACAAGAATGGAACAAAATATCTGACATTGGTTCTGTAGCCTTTTATTACTTTGTAGGTTCGTAAAAAATTAAAACGTAAAAAAGTCTTCGATCAAATTTTCCTGCAAATTCGATCTATGCTAAATCGTATGAGTCTGTCTTTTAATTTATTAGTAAGAATACACTTTTTCCCTTCATTAGTCTCTTTTGTTTCATAAATTAAATATATTCTTTTCAAGCTTATAAATCATCTATGTATTTTTTTTCTTTATAGGTTTGTAACTTTATTGCATTAAATATGGAAATATTTGAAAGATACTTACATATGGTTATGAATTTTTGCCTATACGCTAAATAAAATAAAATAAAATATCAAACACGAATTTGATTGAAGAAGTGCACCTCTTCCGCGTGGTTTGAAAGATATTTGTGGTTTTTTATTAGCAAAGTATACCAATTGTTTAAATAAATTTTTTTTCTATTTTAACCCAAATTCGTTATATTGTACAATTGATGCATTAGTATTTGTTATAGATTCAAATGTTATATTAGAATCAACTAATTGAAGATGAATTATCTAAATTAGTTTATATCGGTTTGTTTATTTGATCAGTATAAATTCCTTGATGTAACTTATGCCCACAAGTTTATTTTTCATCTTATCCACTAAAGGACTTATCAGTGAACTCATGAGCAGTTGATAATGTTCAAATGTGACACAACCAAATAACAGGACTCAAAAGATATGAGCTAGATGAACAACTTTATTATTCATGCTTAAATTCGTTCTTGATCAAATTTTGGGAGAAGTAATAATAAATTGTGTTGCACTTAGAAATAAGGATTGGTATTAGGCTTCGTGGAATGCATTACAAATTCTTATTTATTTCATATTCAATGTATCATGATGTAAAATAGTATAAGTTGAGCAATTTTTTTAGGTGTTGGTGATGATAACCTCATCTATCATATGCATTCAATGTTGAACTAGGTGGATTGTTAGGTCATGTAGTTGATAAGTGGCATGCTTTTGAGTTGCTTACTAGAAAATGTTACGAGTTTCTTACTTTGTTATCATTTTTTTACCGGTATATATATATATATATATTTTGCAAATTCACCAGCACCGACATAGACGTTGATTGTTAATTGCTCGCCGAGTGATTAAATGATTTTATATTTTCAATGTTGAACTAAGTGGATTGTCAGGTCATGTAGTTGATAAATGGCATGCTTTTGAGGTTTTTACTAGAAAATGTTATGAGTCTCTTACTTTGTTGTCATTTTTTTGCCGGTATATATATTTTTGTAAATTCACAAACACCAACATAAACGCTGATTCTTAATTGCTCACCGAGTGATTAAATGATTATATATTTTCTTGGCATATTTTAAGTTTAATATGTTTTTATTAATAAACTTTTAGCAATCATCGCAAAATATTCAACCTCTTTCAAAACAATTATGCTCAAGTCCTTTAATTTTTTGAATCATAATTCAGCCAGTTTGTGTTGGATGTTTAACTAAACGTTTTAGTGTTTTCTGCAGTTATACCACAAAATTATGCTTTGTTTGTTCATAACAAATATTCAATAACTATTAACCTCTTTGTTTGTGTCTATTTTGTTTTTCAAATATTATATTTTCAACCAAGACTCATAAGCAGTACACTAAATAATTTTGTGTAAACAATCATAAATGATGTTACAATAATTTTTGCAACGAAAGAGTCAGTGTTTCGATCACATAAATAACTTTATCGGAGCCACATAAAGCAATTATGTACTAAATATCAATTACAATTTAAATGATTTAAGGATTTATTTTTTTATTTTTTATTTTTTATGAAAGAGAGGCCCTCTGATTAAAAGAGGAAAGCACTCATTTTTTTAGTATATAAGTCAGGAGACAATCCATTAGTTTCACACGATTATATAAAATTCAGTTTCAAAGGAAATCATCACATAAATGATCATGTTATACTTAGTACAAGCCTATTTTAGAATAAGCTACTATTATGCAGAACTACAATGATAGGCTAAACTATGATGGGACTGAATAGGAAAGGAAGCTATACATTATGAGCCAGCTACTAAACAAGGGTATATGTATGGTTCCAATAAACTAGTGCCAGTAGGTTATGGAACAGCCAACTGATGGAACTTAAGTGTTAAGCAACTATGTGTTGCTTTGGTTTGAAGTAGCTCGGAGCAGAAAATGAAGAGATCAAGACAAATTGTTACTAAACAAGGGTATATGCAGGGTTCCGATAAACTAGTGCCAGTAGGTTATGGAGCAGCCAACTGATGGAACTTAAGGGTTAAGGGTTCCGATAAACTAGTGCAAGTAGGTTATAGAGCAGCCAACTGATGGAACTTAAGGGTTAAGCAACTATGTGTTGCTTTGGTTTGAAGTAGCTCGGAGCAGAAAACGAAGAGCTCAAGACAAATTGTTACTAAACAAGGGTATATGCAAGGTTCCGATAAACTAGTGCCAGTAGGTTATGGAGCAGCCAACTGATGGAACTTAAGGGTTAAGCAACTATGTGTTGCTTTGGTTTGAAGTAGCTCGGAGCAGAAAACGAAGAGATCAAGACAAATTGTTTGGCTTGAGATGGGGTAGCAAACAATGATCAACAGGTGGTCAATGATAAGTGTAACACCCCGTAATTTGAACATAAAAATTCACAAATTAAAGTATACTTAATTAAGTGAAATGGGTTGCGCAGAGAAATATATATATTGATATATATATATATATAATTGAAAATTAAATAAATAAATATGCAAAAATGTTCAAAACAGCGAATTGGGAGATGGGAATAACCGAACCGGCCGATTTTTGAGGTCGACCCGAGCTTGCTGGGTCGACTAGGGGTTAATCCAGGGTGTTTGGCTGTCAACCTGTGGGCCGATTCGCTCAAATGCAGATTTTGCATTTGAATGGTTCTCATGGTTCAGCTTTAATCTAAAGGCCCTAGATGGTTCCTACACTTGACTTCTTCCCCAAGACATGCTTTGATGGCTTGGATTGAATCTAGGGTTAATCCTATGGCTAATACTATCCTAATCCTCTATAAAAAGACCCCTAAACCTAGCCTAAATCACCATTATTCAATCCTACAACTAAACTATGTCAAATTTGTTCCTCTCATGGCCTCCACTCTCATGCTAAAATTCCTAAGCCTATTTCTATGAGAGATTGTGAGTTCATACAAGTGCTTTCAAACTTGTATGAGTGTTCTTAAGTTGCATTCTAGCCAAAGTTACAACCTTTTCTTGACCAAAAAGCAAGGATCTTGCATGAGAACTCATAAGCTTCATTCAAAGCCAAAGTTGAAACCTTTCTTCTTCAAAGCAAGGATTTTTATTGATATTTGCTTAAGGGTTTCATTTGGAGCTTGTTCTTTTGGGGTTTTTGGGTGATAACATGAATGGCTTCGTCTCAATCTTTGTTTTATATGTTGATTTGTGCCTTCATAGCATTGTAAGCCCTCTTCCTACTCTTAGATATTAACTTTAAACTTAATGTGACATGTTGTAAGTTGGGTTTGAACATTAAGTATGTTGCATGCTATCATGTTATGTATCCTATCATGACTAAAAAGTCATTATCTTGATCTTGTGGGCTTAAAGATATAAACTTTATGTTGAATGTTGCATTTTGGCAACATGAGAATTATCATATCCCTTATGATAGCTTACATGTGATGCCATATGCGAACTTCTAGCCATCTTTCTATGTCATTTATCACCATGATTCACCTATGTGCTAAGTTTGAGGTTATGCATGTTTTTGAGGCTTAATAATGTAACATGCAAGTTAATGAACACACTTACGCCTCATATGCCACCATGATTAACTTGTGGCCTTATACCCTTTTTGTCATGCCTTTGCCAAGTTCCTTCTTTAATCCATTATGCGTTGTTGTGAATGTATATGCGAGTTTAAAAGCGTTGGGGTTAGGTTATGGGGAAACTTTAGTGACATGAAACATGATTTGGGTAAATTGGTATAAACGTGACAACATGTAACTTTGGCTATGAGCATGGGACTTGGAAACTTGACACGTATGGGTTGTAAGTGTAACAAGACACTAGACCAAACATGAAAATGGCCAACTCGAGGTTGGGTTGAGTTTGTAGCATAAATCTACCCGGACCCGCCCGGCTTAACTAGTGGCTACAAACAATAGGATCCAATGTGAGAAGTTGGTCATGTCGCGCTTAAGACCCGAGGTTAGACTAGGTTGTGGTGTAAAACTACCCGGACCCGCCCGGCTTAACTAGTAACCACAACAAGGTCTAATGTGAGAGGTTAAGAGTGCATTAATTAAATTAATGCCACATGATAAGGTTAAGTAAATTTGACTAATGACACTTAACCGATATGACACGAATGGGTAGGTTAAGTGGGACCGGGCTTGATTTCTTAATGACACTTAACCATACAAGACAATTAGGGGATGGGGTTAAGTAATTTACGCTTAACTAATCCGACTTGATAATTAGATGGTTTCAAGTAATCCACACTTAACTAATCTAAACATGGTAAATTCGATGAGGTTAAGTAATCCATACTTAACTAATCTAACATGGTAATTAGATGGGGTTAAGTAACTTAGACTTAACTAATCTAAACACGGTAATTAGATGGGGTTAGGTAACTTAGACTTAACTAATCTAAACACGGTAATTAGATAGGGTTAAGTAACCTTCACTTAACTAATCTAAACACGGTAATTCGATGGGGATAAACACTTAACCAATCTAAACGTGGTAATTCAATGTGGTTAAGTAACCAGTACTTAACTAACTTAACACGGTAATTTAATAGGGTTAAGTAACTTATACTTGACCAATTATACATGATAATTTGATGAGGTTAAGTAACCTATACTTAACCAATCTAATAGGTGGACCTGATAGGGTTAAGTCACAAGACCTTTTAAAATTAGGCTTAACCATTGTAATGCAATTCGTGGATGGGGTTAAGCTAACCCATACTTAACCAATCCGACTCGATAATCTGATGGGATTAAGATAACCTATGCTTAATCAATCTAACATGATAATCTGATAGGGTTAAGTCACAAGACCTTTTAAAATTAGGCTTAACCATTGTAATACGATTAGTGGATGGGGTTAAGCTAACCCATACTTAACCAATCCGACTCGATAATCTGATGGGATTAAGATAACCTATGCTTAATCAATCTAACATGATAATCTGATAGGGTTAAGACGAATAAATACTTAACCAATTTGACTTGATAGGGTTAAGTCATGGGCTTCTTGGTACACTTAACCAACTTGTAGGGCTAAGCCTTGAACTTGAGTACTTAGCCAATCTTGACATGATTCGTAGGAGGGTTAAGTCATGAACTTGAATAACAACACTTAACCCAATAAGCAAAACCCTAGTAGAGGAACTAGGTAGAAAACCGTAGTTGATCAAGGGTAACGGGGAAAGGAAGCTAAGTGGTAAACCTTAGTTAAGTGTAACTAATTAATAATTCATAGCCAAGGACATGGGACTAGTTCATGAATAGATGAGTAACCCGGTACGGTAGGTCATCGCTTAAAACACGAGGAGGAGCAAGTTATCTGACTTGGATAAAAGCTCCAGCGAACTGGGTGACGAAGCGGAAGCTTAGGGGAACGTGAGGGTACTCTTGGTATCCCTCTGTGAGGTGGCAAGTGGTCCATGAAACCCGGCCTCACAGAGGTTAAGGTCTGCGGTAGGAGAGCCAAGAGTATGCCTTGGTTGCTATGCGAGCGACCTAAAGACTGGGATGGATTAGCGTGGAGTCGACGATACTTGATTTTGCCCCGGGATAGCATGTCGCCGACTACCTACCATCTTTAGTCAATCGTGTACGTACGGAAAGGCAGGGAACTCCCAAAAGACCATATACTAGCTATCAAGTTATGGGTGAGGTTGGCTATCTGGAAGTGGGCATCGATGGGCCTTAGTATAGTTCTCATACATGATTTTTCTTGGATTGCCTTTCAGTAGTTGAGGGAGGGGTCACGTGGGACCATAGCCACGGGTACAAAAACAGACCTTGATATCTGCATCAGCAGACGACTTAAAGCTCCCGACCGAGTTCCGTATTTCTTGTTTTGCCCTGACACGGAAATCGGATGGCACATTGAGGAACATGTGCATCTAGACATGGAAAACGATTCACAATACATACGTGGGATAAAGGGCGCGGTTGACGGGTGGCATAATCCCTAGTGGCCCTAGGTGGCTGAACCCAAACCGAGACACGGAAACGTTCATTAGGTAGCATAATCCCTAGTGGTCCTAGGTGGCATAAATCCTAAGTGAACGCGCGATAGTTCATGGTAAGGAAACATAACTAGATCAAGGGTAGCAGTCCAAAATAACCTCAAGGATACAACGTTTACATGGGAAAGCCCGTATGGCCTACGGCAAAGGACTGAACTTATACATGGAAAGAAACATACGAGTTGGGAAAACCTACATATGCTATATATTAGGTTGACATGGACCATTACGTGACATTGGGCAAGGGACATCCATAGTTAACACATGACGCGGGTTGGGATACTAGTACGAGGGGTGCAGAGCAAATATACATGTTAGAACCAGGGGAAATATACATGATAGATACTGTGGGACGTTATACAGGGTAGATACCTTGAGATAGTATACTTGATAGAAACCTGACAATGTGATACCTTGATTTATCTTGACACCGTAGTTTATCATGACACACTCGTGTATCTTGGTACAGTAGTTCATCCTGTTATTTTGGTTTAGCTTATCTGTCTTGTCATCATACTTATGTTCATCTCAGTTCCTCATGCCAGTTAACTTTACTAGTTTATATACTAATAGTAGATAGGGCTTACCAGTCTTTATGAATGACCCCGTTTTGTTTCGCCTCTTGTCTTCCGTTCCCCCCCAGGTTACAGGGAGGAAATGCTATTGTTAGTTCGGACTTCTCCTGTTTGAAGGTCATCATGTATGGCTCGGACTTTTCTTGGCTATGGCTACTTTACTGTTTTACTTGGGGAATAATTTATGAAAAGGTTTTTATGCTTCTTTATTGTTGCAAGACAGGTTTTGATGTATTCTGATGTAAAAGGCTTTAGACCTTATTTTATAAGGTAATGAAATTTGTTTTACTTCCGCTGTTTTATATATATATATGTTCTATCTTGTAATATTTCTGTGCATGTGTACCTCGATAATGCTTCACCAAACCTAGTGCATTCCCTTTGTGAGTGACCCTAGCGGAGGTGGGGTGTTACATTTGGTATCAGAGCAGAAGGTTACCAGACTGGGCAAAAGTTTTTAAAACCTTCTGAAAACTATTTGAAAAACCGTTTACAAAGAAGCATTTTTCAAGAAAAGTTTGTTTTAAAAGGCTATTCCCCAAAGGCCATTAGCATTATCCTTTGATTCCTTGATTGAATCTCCTTTCCTTTCTTTCCTCCATCTGTGGTCACAGTAGTTCTGACTGTGACTAATCTTTGTCTAGCCACGTAGGTGTTTCCCGTACGATGGAGGTGGTTCTTGAGAGACCTGTTGCCGTGGTACAAGGAAGGATAATAAGAGTAAGGATAAAGGACGCGAGCTTAAGGATAAGCAACTGTTGGTATGGCTTAGTCCATCAAGGAGGACAAGGACAAGATCATCGGAGAGAGCAATCGTACGCTCCCATTTCTAGGGTACCTAAAAGAAATTGTACCGTTTCTGTTAGAGGTTCAGCCTTCCTTTTCTATCATCCCGTCCAGACTTTGTTTTGGTCATCGCATCATTTAAGTCTGCTTGGATAGTGAGTCTCTGCACCTTAGTACTAGCATAGAAGAGGATCCCATTTTTGTCCCAAATCTTGTTAGAGGATCGGTCCATTTATTCATGACTTGTTTGATTTTGAGAGTGCCCATGTTTTTGGAGCCAAGGATGGGTTCTAGGGATAAAGTGGTCACCCAATAAGGGGTGCCATTCTCGGTTTTGGAAAGAGGGTAGTTAGACTCTTGACTTGCCTTGGTAATACGCTCGAAGTCCTGTGTAACCTTTTGGGTTCTGTCATGGTTAGTTACCTAGAATCTAATGATGCATTCGTTGGTAATCTGCTCGAGTAGAGTTCGCCACTAAGGCGAATGGTTCATTTCGCTAGTGCATGAGTTGTCAAGATCACCTTAGTAGGTACACTTGGCAACATGGTTTGACATCGGTAAACGAGATCAAGAATTCACTAGTGAATTTTGGAGAGCTTGCATGAGTACGTAGATATGGTTGAGCCAAGTATACTAGGGAAAGAATAAAGAATAAATGAAAGTGGAACGAGAGGCGACAGTGAAAAGAGTTCCGACTCATACCTTGGAAATAGGAATCAAGGAGCTACGAAATCATGAAGTCAAAGGCGGTCAAGGCACAATGGAATTAAGTTCGTGGAAATGCGGCTCTGACTCGCGCATCATGTCTCTTTTTAAGAGTGTATCTTTGATCCTTGGTTCACCTGTAGGGCTTACTTGCATGCTATCGCTTGGTGGATATCCTCTCGGTCTTGTTTCTGTTACAAACCCCGTAAGGAGTTTGTCTTGTTTATCTCCTCGGTCTTATCTTGGGAACCTTAGATAGAACTCTATGGATGTAAACATGTATTTGAAACATGTTATGATTGATATGGTTGCAAATGGTTGCAAGTGGTTGCTCGTGGATGCGCGAATACACATTAGATACTAGATTGACGTTGTCACGTTTCATGTTGCATATGCACGAGTATTTATACTTGTTTATGGATGAAATTGAATGTGTTATCATGCGGATGTTGCATATGAATGAATGTTTGTGCACGCATATAGTACTTATATAACTAGGACTATTCGCATACATGTTGGACTCATGGCACTAAACATATTTTGCATTAGAAAGATCATTCAGGCCTGATCATTAGCATTAGCTAAGGAGCATATACACACACGTTCTGCATATGTTCATATGGCATTAGAAATCGTCTAAGGACAATGGTTGCCTGTGGATGATGTTTTGAGTAGATGGATGATGGATAGTAGGATACGTTCTTCCTAACTTGGAGGTTTCGGGGACGAAATCCTTTAAGGAGGGGAGAATGTAACACCCCGTAATTTGAACATAAAAATTCACAAATTAAAGTATACTTAATTAAGTGAAATGGGTTGTGCAGAGAAATATACATATATATAATTGAAAATTAAATAAATAAATATGCAAAAATGTTCAAAACAGCGAATTGGGAGAGGGGAATAACTGAACCGGCCGATTTTTGAGGTCGACCCGAGCTTGCTGGGTCGACTAGGGGTTAATCCAGGGTGTTTGGCTGTCAACCCGTGGGCCGATTCGCTCAAATGCAGATTTTGCATTTGAATGGTTCTCATGGTTCAGCTTTAATCTAAAGGCCCTAGATGGTTCCTACACTTGACTTCTTCCCCAAGACATGCTTTGATGGCTTGGATTGAATCTAGGGTTAATCCTATGGCTAATACTATCCTAATCCTCTATAAAAAGACCCCTAAACCTAGCCTAAATCACCATTATTCAATCCTACAACTAAACTATGTCAAATTTGTTCCTCTCATGGCCTCCACTCTCATGCTAAAATTCCTAAGCCTATTTCTATGAGAGATTGTGAGTTCATACAAGTGCTTTCAAACTTGTATGAGTGTTCTTAAGTTGCATTCTAGCCAAAGTTGCAACCTTTTCTTGACCAAAAAGCAAGGATCTTGCATGAGAACTCATAAGCTTCATTCAAAGCCAAAGTTGAAACCTTTCTTCTTCAAAGCAAGGATTTTTATTGATATTTGCTCAAGGGTTTCATTTGGAGCTTGTTCTTTTGGGGTTTTTGGGTGATAGCATGAATGGCTTCGTCTCAATCTTTGTTTTATATGTTGAATTGTGCCTTCATAGCATTGTAAGCCCTCTTCCTACTCTTAGATATTAACTTTAAACTTAATGTGACATGTTGTAAGTTGGGTTTGAACATTAAGTATGTTGCATGCTATCATGTTATGTATCCTATCATGACTAAAAAGTCATTATCTTGATCTTGTGGGCTTAAAGATATAAACTTTATGTTGAATGTTGCATTTTGGCAACATGAGAACTATCATATCCCTTATGATAGCTTACATGTGATGCCATATGCGAACTTCTAGCCATCTTTCTATGTCATTTATCACCATGATTCACCTATGTGCTAAGTTTGAGGTTATGCATGTTTTTGAGGCTTAATAATGTAACATGCAAGTTAATGAACACACTTATGCCTCATATGCCACCATGATTAACTTGTGGCCTTATACCCTTTTTGTCATGCCTTTGCCAAGTTCCTTCTTTAATCCATTATGCGTTGTTGTGAATGTATATGCGAGTTTAAAAGCGTTGGGGTTAGGTTATGGGGAAACTTTAGTGACATGAAACATGATTTGGGTAAATTGGTATAAACGTGACAACATGTAACTTTGGCTATGAGCATGGGACTTGGAAACTTGACACGTATGGGTTGTAAGTGTAACAAGACACTAGACCAAACATGAAAATGGCCAACTCGAGGTTGGGTTGAGTTTGTAGCATAAATCTACCTGGACCCGCCCGGCTTAACTAGTGGCTACAAACAATAGGATCCAATGTGAGAAGTTGGTCATGTCGCGCTTAAGACCCGAGGTTAGACTAGGTTGTGGTGTAAAACTACCCGGACCCGCCCGACTTAACTAGTAACCACAACAAGGTCTAATGTGAGAGGTTAAGAGTGCATTAATTAAATTAATGCCACATGATAAGGTTAAGTAAATTTGACTAATGACACTTAACCGATATGACACGAATGGGTAGGTTAAGTGGGACCGGGCTTGATTTCTTAATGACACTTAACCATACAAGACAATTAGGGGATGGGGTTAAGTAATTTACGCTTAACTAATCCGACTTGATAATTAGATGGTTTCAAGTAATCCACACTTAACTAATCTAAACACGGTAAATTCGATGAGGTTAAGTAATCCATACTTAACTAATCTAACATGGTAATTAGATGGGGTTAAGTAACTTAGACTTAACTAATCTAAACACGGTAATTAGATGGGGTTAGGTAACTTAGACTTAACTAATCTAAACACGGTAATTAGATGGGGTTAAGTAACCTTCACTTAACTAATCTAAACACGATAATTCGATGGGGATAAACACTTAACCAATCTAAACGTGGTAATTCAATGTGGTTAAGTAACCAGTACTTAACTAACTTAACACGGTAATTTAATGGGGTTAAGTAACTTATACTTGACCAATTATACATGATAATTTGATGAGGTTAAGTAACCTATACTTAACCAATCTAATAGGTGGACCTGATAGGGTTAAGTCACAAGACCTTTTAAAATTAGGCTTAACCATTGTAATACGATTAGTGGATGGGGTTAAGCTAACCCATACTTAACCAATCCGACTCGATAATCTGATGGGATTAAGATAACCTATGCTTAATCAATCTAACATGATAATCTGATAGGGTTAAGTCACAAGACCTTTTAAAATTAGGCTTAACCATTGTAATACGATTAGTGGATGGGGTTAAGCTAACCCATACTTAACCAATCCGACTCGATAATCTGATGGGATTAAGATAACCTATGCTTAATCAATCTAACATGATAATCTGATAGGGTTAAGACGAATAAATACTTAACCAATTTGACTTGATAGGGTTAAGTCATGGGCTTCTTGGTACACTTAACCAACTTGTAGGGCTAAGCCTTGAACTTGAGTAATTAGCCAATCTTGACATGATTCGTAGGAGGGTTAAGTCATGAACTTGAATAACAACACTTAACCCAATAAGCAAAACCCTAGTAGAGGAACTAGGTAGAAAACCGTAGTTGATCAAGGGTAACGGGGAAAGGAAGCTAAGTGGTAAACCTTAGTTAAGTGTAAATAATTAATAATTCATAGCCAAGGACATGGGACTAGTTCATGAATAGATGAGTAACCCGGTACGGTAGGTCATCGCTTAAAACACGAGGAGGAGCAAGTTATCTGACTTGGATAAAAGCTCCAGCGAACTGGGTGACGAAGCGGAAGCTTAGGGGAACGTGAGGGTACTCTTGGTATCCCTCTGTGAGGTGGCAAGTGGTCCATGAAACCCGGCCTCACAGAGGTTAAGGTCTGCGGTAGGAGATCCAAGAGTATGCCTTGGTTGCTATGCGAGCGACCTAAAGACTGGGATGGATTAGCGTGGAGTCGACGATACTTGATTTTGCCCCGGGATAGCATGTCGCCGACTACCTACCATCTTTAGTCAATCGTGTACGTACGGAAAGGCAGGGAACTCCCAAAAGGCCATATACTAGCTATCAAGTTATGGGTGAGGTTGGCTATCTGGAAGTGGGCATCGATGGGCCTTAGTGTAGTTCTCATACATGATTTTTCTTGGATTGCCTTTCAGTAGTTGAGGGAGGGGTCACGTGGGACCATAGCCACGGGTACAAAAACAGACCTTGATATCTGCATCAGCAGACGACTTAAAGCTCCCGACCGAGTTCCGTATTTCTTGTTTTGCCCTGGCACGGAACTCGGATGGCACATTGAGGAACATGTGCATCTAGACATGGAAAACGATTCACGATACATACGTGGGATAAAGGGCGCGGTTGACGGGTGGCATAATCCCTAGTGGCCCTAGGTGGCTGAACCCAAACCGAGACACGGAAACGTTCATTAGGTAGCATAATCCCTAGTGGTCCTAGGTGGCATAAATCCTAAGTGAACGCGCGATAGTTCATGGTAAGGAAACATAACTAGATCAAGGGTAGCAGTCCAAAATAACCTCAAGGATAAAACGTTTACATGGGAAAGCCCGTATGGCCTACGGCAAAGGACTGAACTTATACATGGAAAGAAACATACGAGTTGGGAAAACCTACATATGCTATATATTAGGTTGACATGGACCATTACATGACATTGGGCAAGGGACATTCATAGTTAACACATGACGCGGGTTGGGATACTAGTACGAGGGGTGCAGAGCAAATATACATGTTAGAACCAGGGGAAATATACATGATAGATACCGTGGGACGTTATACAGGGTAGATACCTTGGGATAGTATACTTGATAGAAACCTGACAATGTGATACCTTGATTTATCTTGACACCGTAGTTTATCATGACACACTCGTGTATCTTGGTACAGTAGTTCATCCTGTTATTTTGGTTTAGCTTATCTGTCTTGTCATCATACTTATGTTCATCTCAGTTCCTCATGCCAGTTAACTTTACTAGTTTATATACTAATAGTAGATAGGGCTTACCAGTCTTTATGACTGACCCCGTTTTGTTTCACCTCTTTTCTTCCGTTTCCCCCCCAAGGTTACAGGGAGGAAATGCTATTGTTAGTTCGGACTTCTCCTGTTTGAAGGTCATCATGTATGGCTCGGACTTTTCTTGGCTATGGCTACTTTACTGTTTTACTTGGGGAATAATTTATGAAAAGGTTTTTATGCTTCTTTATTGTTGCAAGACAGGTTTTGATGTATTCTGATGTAAAAGGCTTTAGACCTTATTTTATAAGGTAATGAAATTTGTTTTACTTCCGCTGTTTTATATATATATGTTCTGTCTTGTAATATTTCTGTGCATGTGTACCTCGATAATTCTTCACCAAACCTAGTGCATTCCCTTTGTGAGTTAACCTAGCGGAGGTGGGGTGTTACAATAAGCATACTGAGTAGTGCTACAACAAGATCCATAGGTGTTGAGAGTCTAACTGATAAGGGACTTAATCAACGGGCAAGAGGAATTGACATTCAGCAAGGAAAATCAGCTAGAATGGTTAACAACGAAGCAAAATAAAGTAGCAATGTAGGACAATTGTTGAAAACCAGCTGCTGAATAGCTGCAGCAATGCGAGATCAACATGACACAACAGGCTACATGCCTGAAGAGGTGAAGCTGAGCCAGGTGGAGATGGCGAACTCAAACTGTTGTGTAGCCTTGATCTCATTGGAGCTTAAAAGAAAGTGTTTGTAGACATTATTTAGTTTCTATCAATAAACTTTTTTGTAGTCTTTGTGAAATTGTGAAATTCATGCATATGGTGTTAGGAAATCAATAGAAATGTGTGATAGTAAATGAAATATAGAATATTGTTAGTATACCTAACTATAGCATTTGTGTTTATATATGTGTGCAACTTAATGACAAAAGGATAAGTTACGAAAGATAAGTTATGTATCCAAATTTTCCTTCGCTTACATATTGCAGAGATGAAAGCAGTGACTAAAATTAGCCTCTTTCCGTATTTTGGCTACCATCTTTGATATGATACACTCTTCCAGTGCTTAGTGCAGAGTTTGTATCTCCAATTTATATAGTTATTATGCTTCCTTTCTTTCATTTGGAATTGCTAGGTAGCCGTATTTTACAAAAATAAAAATATGTTTCAGTAATTGGTCCAAATACCTCAAATTCTAGATATTTATATTGGATCAACAAGGCTTTTCATGTACATTTATAATTATAGTAATTATCCAGTACCATCAAATATGACTAAGATCTAGCATTCAATAAGCAGTGAATTCACTTTAACCAATTATACATTACTTTAATCAGTAAGCACGCTCTATGCTTCAAGATCACATAAGAAGATTAATTATTAAACATTCTCCATTAATAAATAGACCAATCAAAACAAGTTAAATCTACAAATATACATTTTTTGTTTCATACAACTGAAATTTAAAAACATATTTGTAACTAACTTTTTGTTGAAGTCCGTGTGCGAGCACGGGTTCGCACAAGTTGTGTTTGAAAAGAAGAATTATTACTGAATTACATTTCATAATGTGTTTAAAAAGAAGAATCATTACTGATTTACATTTCATAATGTGTTAAAATAAATCAATTACTATGCATTTAATAAGGATTAATGAATTATTATCATTATTTAAAAATAATGCATGTTTATTTAATTGGTTTAAATGTAATAATCATTTACTTAAAATGATTTGAAGATCTTTAATCATTCATTAAGGATGTTTCAAAAATAAATAATTTATTTATCAATATTAGTTTAAAATGAGAAATTGAACATTTGTAAGGTTTAAATTTTTTTTGTTATCTAATAATAACTATTACTCCTTTGACATTATTTTCAAGTAAACATTTCTTACTTATACACATGTATAGAGAGTATCAAATCATTTAAGTAAATTATATATATTTTTAATACAAAATGTTTTTGAAAAGATCTTATTAAAAAGGGCTTTATAAATATGAATGTCTTTTTAATAAGATATTTTATAAAAATCATTTATCAAAGAGATTTATTAAAGAGATTTAGATTTGATTCTCCTAAATTTTATCTTCTTAAAAATGGTGGTATGGACATTTTTTCCACACTTTATTCCGAAGGAATCATGTTTGAATTTATTCTTATCTCTGTTTCATTTTAAAAATCATTTTATTTGATCATTTAAGTATGATTGCAAACTTATTTATAATATGAGTTATGAATATATTTTCTAAGTATTGAAAATATAATGTTGCAAATATACTTGAGTTAGTGCGATAAGTATACGAATATTTTAAATAAAAATTCTGAAATAAGATTTTTTTTATACAATAAAGATTAATTTTAAAGATGCTTGGTGATTATTATAGGAAATTAAATCTTTGGATGATTTCTTTTTAAATATTTGTCAAACCGACTATCAGATTTGGGTGCAAAGTTCGATTTGTCATTTCGAAGAGATCGGGTCAGACTTAGTTGTCTAAAACCATTTTAATACAGCTAAAATGTTTCAAATTTCAAAATATTTTAAAGATGAGTGAAGTGATGTTTTTGTTTTCGCTCAGACGCAGAACGAACTTATAGGACGAATGTTAGCATTTGCATATCTCCTAGGAAGTCAATGTTAGCATTGCCAGATTTTCTGCTATTTAAAAATTAAATGTAACCTTTAGCCTCATCGATCGGTAAATGAAAGTAGGGACATGCGACATGGCTATGCGGATCGATCCCATTAGGATATGATCATTCCATATCTAGAGTCTATTATCCTTGTATGCTTCGAGGGACCTTTGTAGTTGTTTGTCAGCCGGGATGATCATATATGGCGTCATCCATTTTGGAGATGGTTTTGATCCTGAGTAGCTGAGCTGCAAATTAATGCTACCTGTTTTGCGTTTTATCTAGAGATGTACGGATTTGGTGGGTTGACCCTTACCCTTTCATAATTGGAATCCATTCTCCAATATGAACCTTCGAACTTGATTGTATACCTATATTGTCGGAAAGTGAGATGTAAGCATTTCGGCTATTTTAATATCTTTATTTATACATCCTAGACATTATTATAATATCACCAGATTTATAATAAAAGTGTTTTGGTTATTGTAAGATAAAAACCCGTCTGCGTTTATGTGCAGCGTAGTCTTGCAGGATACATTCAATTCAAATATTTTTAGGTCAAAGAATAAATTACCAACGATTTTAGTTTTCTCACTTTATTTTACCAAATTGATCTGTGTGTTATTTCATTATAATACTTGGGTCAGACCAAGTATATTTTTAGGTTAGAATAGATTCGATTTTCTTTTAAGATTCTGGAGAGGAGCGAAAGGACGAAGACATATTCTCATATATTTCTTTATTTTTTCATTTTATTTTTGTTGTATTATCCAATATGCTAAGGACGGTTTGTTATAACTATCTAGGTTGATTTTTGGATTACTTCTCTTATGCATGTATGAAATTTACAATTTTTATTTATGTAACGATTATTGTTATATCGTAGATTTTTACTCCGCTGTGAGATTCTGTTTTGTATTTTCTTTCTGTTAACGATTTTTTCCGTCAACACCGGAGGTGGGTCACTAGGGATGGACCTAAAGGGGAATAAGGTGGATTGGTTCACTTTCCCAGTCAATTCTAGTATAAACTTTAGATGCTGATGCTCAGAGGTGTAGGATCTCTGAGGACTATCAGACCAGATCTAAGCTCAGCGAGTGAGATCCATTTCGACATTCGAGGATATTGAGGGATATAAACCCATGTTTCTCTGCATCATGTATAATGAACTGCAACTACTATGATAAAAGAAATAATAATACACACTTACAAAGCAACTTCCATACAAGAAGATCCTTTTCATTAAACTTTTGTTGAGAACACGACAAATCAGAACACAAACAGAAGAACATTTCATTGCTTATTACAACAATTTCATCAGACTAAAGAATATAATAGAGTATGAATAAATATTACACATTGGAAAATATCAGAGATTAAAATACATTACACAGCAGCGGAAAAATAATACATAACACAACTGTAAGAAATACACGGATACAGAGCGTTCCGAATATAGCTCCAGCCGTAAACCAGGATCTTGTAAACTAGAAATCTGCAAAACCAAAACTACCCGCTGCTCGTGTGGAAATATTATATTTATTTCGTCACTTGAATAGAATGTGCCGCGCGATGGCAGTTCGTGAATTTCGACCATTGACTTCGAATTGACACTACGGGAGATCCGCCCGTCGGATTCTCCTTAAACTGGAACTGTTAGGTTCGTATCAAAAATATCTTTCCAACGAATATAAGAGATTTGAAATCTAATGGTCGGATTTGGAATTATGTCCAAATCAAATTTGGAGGTCGCTGCAAGTGTAGTTTAATGACTGTTTATGGAAATCGACTGAAAGGGCCTTGATAAAATTATTAAAAATATTGATAATTTGTGTAAAATCATAATAAATGATTTGGAAAGAATTAGGGTGAAAAATTCCATATTTGAAAAGGTAAAAGTATTTTTTTATCAAAATGAACTAGTTATTAACTAGTATAATAATCCAATATTTTTAAAGAAAAAGTGTTTTGTCAATTTCAGTCAATTTGGATCAACCAGAAAATAACTGTTTTTCAAACGGTCTCCAAATTCGACGAAATTTGTTTTGTTAGGACTTTATCATCAAAACATAGCCAGATTAATTTTTCTAGAATTTTTGGGGTCAGTATGTGGTCCCTTTCTATATCTGATTTTAAAGTAAAGTTTTAAATAACTATTTTAATTCTCACACCAGTCACCCGACTGACCTGGAGTTTATTGTTTTAACCTAAACACTGGGTGCCCCTATTTACCACACGAGCAGTTTGTAGTTTTGGTTTGGTAGATATAATATTTACAGGATCCTGGTTTACAGCTGGAGCTATATTCAGAACACTCTGTATCCGTGTATTTCTTTCAGTTGTGTTTTGTATTATTTTCCGCTGCTTTGTAATTTGTAAATCTTTGATATTTATCAAATGTATATTATTTGTTCATACTCTGTATATTCCTGTACTCTAATGTAAATTGTTGTAATAGCAATGAAATGTTCTTCTGTTTGTGATCTGATTTGTCATGTTCTCAATTCAATCTGGCCTTTCCCTTATGGGCAAGTTTGGGTCATTTCATCGTGGTAATCTCCAAGTACGTTTGAACGATCACCACTTATTACCTCGTCTTGGGTGTAAAACCCAATCAAGAATAAACAGAGTACAAGAATATAACAGAGATTTGAAATCTAATGGTTGGATTTGGAATTATGTCCAAATCAAATTTGGAAAAGGTCTCTATAAATGCAGTTCGATGACCGTTTATGGAAATCGACTATGCGGGCCTTGATAAAATTATTAAAAATATTTATAATTTGTGTAAAATCTTAATAAATGATTTGGAAAGAGTTGGGATGTAAATTCCATATTTGAAAAGATAAAAATATATTTTTATCGAATTGAACTAGTTATTAACTAGATTAATAATCCAATAATTTTTAAATAAATAAATTGGATTTGGAAAGGGTTTTAATATAACCAAAAATTTCCAATATATAAATTGGAGTGGATTTGAGTAGAAATAATCTTCGGAATATTTCGATATGGGATTCCGTGATTATACGGGTATTGCTGTGGGATTTTGGAAGATATTGATATCGTTATTCCAATACGATATCCGTTGGTTTCAAATTTTGATATTGAATATAAGCCGATATAATTTCTATTTTGAGCCTTATATTTAATATCGAATTAGATTTTGGGTTTGTCGTGAACTTTGTTTAAATGACATTGGTTCTTTAACCAAGTTAAAGCAGGATTAATTTCCAGAAAGTTGAACAATCAATAAGAAATGATTTTAGAGGCTGAAACCAATTGGAGTTTTAACAAATCTTTAATTAGATTGTGAATGTATAAATGTTAATTGAATCTACCAAAACACGTGATGTGATTAAATCAAATTTACTTGGTTATTTATATTCTTGATTGTGATTGATTGATTGTTTGGATTGTACTCGACCAGTTTATGAGCAAGATATGCCTTTACGTTTAGAATTAGGTTGGGTAGGAATACTGGTATGCTAACATCTTGTGAAACACTTCACAATTTAACTATGAGATGTGTAGCAACGTTGTTGTGTTCATTTCAAATTTAATGAATGATTTTGAAATGATATTTTTCTTAAATGAAAAGAAATGTATTCCCGATTTTGGATAGGGAATGTTTTATAAAAATAATTTATAAAACATAAAGGATTTCGAGGGTTAAAACCCGATGATTTCAAAATGATTTAGGAATGTATTATGGTTTTACATTGTAGCTCTTCACATATTCGATTAGTTGCTATTAGTGATGTATCTGTTTAGTGGCGGAGAATTTATTCTCTTGCTTAACACCCTTCTTTGAGACGTACGAGCTCAAAAGTTATGTGATTAATAGTGACTGATCATATATGTGAATTGCTTATGTAAAGTACTATATTTTGGAAAGTACTTATCAATATTATGTTGTGAAATGATATTCCCCACTTCGGGATATAAAATGATTTAGCAAGTATGTGGCTAAAGATCGGGTGACCTGGACGATTAAAAGTATGGGCTAGATCCAGGACCTTAGGTTGAGTGGTCAGCGTGTAGCCTGCTCCATGCATGGGAGATGCACATATATATATCGAGTTGGAGAGGCGCGTACTGCCTTGTCTGAGGGAAGATTCCCGATATTTGGTTGCATACCTGTTTGTATGCATTGTTATGATTTAGAATTCATATTTCCAACGATTTGATTTGAGATCCCGAAGCAAAATCTACTTTGATATAAAAGTTAGATATGTATTTCAAATGATTTGAAGTAGAAATCGGGAAATAAAATCCAAAAGAATAATTTCTGTAAATTGATTTGGATTTGGAAAATCTAAGTGTGGTGATTAATCTAAATGGGTAGATTGGGATATCGCATGTTGATTGATGCATAGTAGATCCATATCTCTATTACTGATTGTTATTTATACACTGGCATTCATAGGGGTAAATCCGTTCAGCGTTAGCGGCGTGATCCTGTGATTTCTCATATTATTGAATAAGTTTAATAACTGTTTTGAGTTCTCATACCAGTCCCATGACAGACTCATAGTTTGCTTTTCCCTTGCAAACTCGGGTGCCCCTATTTTCCACACGGTCAGTTGAGTAGTTTATTTTGAAGATATATAAGCAGGATTCTAGATTGAAGCTTAAAGCTATGTCCAGAGCATTGATAGCCTTCCGCTGTGTTAGTTAATTTAATTTTCGTTGTGCATTGTGTTACATTAATTGTAAATAAATCTTCCACTGTATTATTATTTTCGATGTACTATGATATTCTATACTTTGATAACATTATTATGATGTTTATAAAAGTCTTCTGTTTTTAGTTCTAATGTGTTGTATGCCCAGAGTTAGCGTATGCGGGATTCGAACGGTCTTGGTCGGTTTAGCGATCGATTGGTTCCGAGTGAAATTCGTATCGTTACAGCTGGTATCAGAGCTTTGGTTAACTCAAATCTTTGAGGTACAACTTTAGAACAGAATAAAAGACTCATTAGAGATTGGATTAGTAATATCATATAAAAGAAAAATCATTAGAAATAGGACCAATAGCATCCTAGAATGAGCAACTCATTAGAGATGGAGTTAGTAATGCCTTAGAATGAGTTGAGAGTGACAAGTTTATAATTAACGTATTTGTGATTATATATATAATCTAGTTTTAAAAATATGATTTTTGAATATATAAAAGTTATATATATATATATATATATATATATATATATTTGAAAGTTAGTCAACAAATTGATTGCTGGTTGTGTTGTTTGATTACTAGTTAACTAATTAAATTAGTCAAACCAATTTGACAATGTAAGGTGAATTTAGTCAAATCGAATCAAAATTTTGAACTAAATTGAAAATTTATTAGAATTGCATATATATACATGTGTATATCATGAAACATGTCATAGCAAGGAGGTTAAGAAGAGGAATAAAATTGTATACCCGACAAATACGTACATGTTTACTAATTTATTGGGTTTTGATGATTTTATGAGTCGATTGGCTAGCCGCTTTGCCTTTTCTTTTTCTTTTGTATTGGTGAGCGCCCTGTGATGCGGTTTTAAATGTCTCCCCTTACAAAGGAGGTTATGGCGAAATTTTTCAAAAATTTAGGGTGTTAGCCAATTTTTTGAAGAATTGGAAAATTCTTAGAAATTGAAAAGTTGGAGAATGAAAGTTGAGTTGATTAGTTAAATAACTTTCAGCTCCGTTCCTTTTCGAGGACAAAAAATATTTTAAGTGGGGGAGATTGTAACAACCTGGAAAATCAGAACCAATTTAAAAAATTTATTTTGGCAATTTTAATGAATTCAAAATTTTTGAAATGATTTAATTTAAATAATATAGACTAAATTTTATTTTAATCGAAGTTAGAAAGAATATATTTGTTTTACTTATATAATGAGCCTGAAATGGCATGGTAGTTCGAAAATTCGACTTCAAATTTCAAATGAATGTACAGGATTCGAAACAAATCGGATTTCAGTAAAACTTGAAATATTTAAATTTTTTTGAAAATATCTTTCCAACGAATGTGAAAAATCCGGATTTCATAATGGGAATAAAAAGTTATGTCCAGTTGAAAATTCAGAATAGTCGTTATGGAATTTATATAATATATAGCCCTTAAAAACAGCCATTTTGCAAATGACCTCCGTTTTCGACGAGACTACTTCTGTTGGATCCGAAATGTTAAATTATTTGCTAGGTTTCAAATTTCATAATTTTTGGAATTAATATGTGAGCGCAGTAAATTTAAATGTGTTTGGTAATTTAAATTTGAATTGGATTGACCAGAAAATGATCAATTTTCAAACGGTCTCCAAATTCAACGAAATTAGTTTTATTAGGACCGTATTGTCAAAACATAGCAAGATGTAATTTTCGGTAATTTTTGGAGTCAGTATGTGGCCCCAGTAAATTAAAATGTTCGTTTGAATTCAATATATTGATTTATATTTTAATTTAAAGAAAACTGATCAAAACATTAGAATTGGCTTACGAAACACATCTCGTTGTGTTCGAAATGGGGGTATTTAGCTGGGGACGACAGGCGTTGGGTTGGGTTTGGTGTTCGGACGTAAAAATTTATAATAAGGTAACTATTAGAATTAAATAATTAATAAAATATTTACTATAAAAGGTCAAACCCTAGGTCAGATTTTCGGGGTCAACGTTTCTTTCCGCCGCATCCACCGAAATCTAAGGTTGAGTAGCTCGATTATTTCTTTCCTCTTTTCTCAAAATCGATTCAGTAATTCATGAAATTTTTAACGGGAAAATTGTTAAGCGCATGGAGATCTAAGTAATTGACGGAGGTGATTGGATTTAAATCATCGAGGTGATCAATTTTCCGCCTCTAACCTTAGGCGTTCACACGCTGTTTTAGGCCCAGGGAGGCTCTCGAGGTGCGCGCCACCCAAGGCGCCGGGAGGAGATGCATTGGCCAACGTCGAGGCCCCGTCTGATCATGGTCTCCAGCTCTGATGTGCTTGCGATTTGGTTTTTTTTTCAAATGAGAATGGGTTTGCTGAGTAACACGTTCTAGCAAAAGGAAGAAGACAAAGTTTAAGCGGTCATTATTTCTTAAGGGTGTAATTAAGTGAGTAATTAACATTAATTAGTGTAATACCCCATATTTTCTGTTAATATTAAAATTAACAAATCTAAGAACACTTAATTTTTAGGAGAAGAATTAATGGAAACGGGCTATGCCATTGCGTTCGTCTCGGAATTCTGCTTGAGATAGAGTCCGAGTTTGCGTGAATCAGACTCCGTATGTAGAAGCTATGGAGTTCAGAAGATTTCAAGAATAAACAGAAAGTAATAATTAAATAATAAATACAGTTCAAAATTCAAAATTCAAACAAAACAGGCTAAGCAGGAAAATTCCTGCTCAGGGTGTCGACCCCCCTCAGGGGGAGTCGACATAGGTGTCGACCCCCTATAGGCGAGTCGACATAGGTGTTGACCCCCTTTTATGGAGTCGAACCCTTTTCGATCTTCTTCCTGTGATGAATTTTAGTAGCTCTGAGCTGATGTGGCCTTCCCTGATTGGCCAATGACTAATTTCTGAGGTGTTAGGGCTTCTGTGTCGTGCTATGACTGGCTGGATGACACATATCTTTGGTTTGGTGGCTATGATTTCTTCTAGACTAATCTAAAGGCTAGAATTAATCCTAGACATCTATATATACGTAGCCAAACCTAGACGCTAACCTGATAACCCTAAGACTATGGTGTCGTCATGTTGTTCGTCTACAAGCTAGCCTAGCCTCCTTCATCTTCTCCTAGCTAGAAAAATAAATCCAAACTAGTAATCGATTAGAAGAACTTCAAATCAAGCGTCTACATCAAAGGATAGCTTTCCAAATTCAGAAATCAGATCCTAGAATACAAGATCCGTCCTTTTTCTGTAAATTTGGTTATTATTTAGATTCAAACATCTAATACAAATCATGACTTTAATAATCGAATCTAGAACGATGTCCAATTCTGATTCGTGCCTATCTTTTTGTCTAATCTAAATTGCTTATGCCTATGAGACTATTGTGATTAATGTAATGGCACCTATCATGCCTATGAGACTGTTGGACTGACATAATAGAACCTATCATGCTTATGAGACTGTTGGACTGACATAATAGAACCTATCATGCCTATGAGACTGTTGGACTGACATAAATGTACCTATGATGCCTGTGAGACTGTTGTGATTGATGGGATGCAACTTTTCATGTTGTACAACCTATGCCTATGAGACTATTTTGATTTATCAAATGGGACTTATCATGTTGTACTTTAAATTAGTGATTCTCTTAAGTCCAATTCTATCTAATCTTTATACCTATGGTGTGAATTGCTTAGCTTGTCTACACATAGTGTTAATGTACAACATTGAAACATGATTCTTGAATTTGGTACTTCTTTACGTGCCTATTTTTCCTTATGTCAATTCTTATGCTCCTTCTCTATTTTCCCCCTTTTTACTTGCTTTAGTGAGTACTAAGTTCATTCGGAACTTTGATTGAATATCGTTGTACGTGTGATTATAAAGCGGGGAAAGTTGGGTATAATTTAATTTAGTAAATTTTGGGCATAGCTTGGGAATGTGGCTTAAACTTGTATTTACTAGAGTTGTGGAAAATTTGACACATAGATTTGGACACATATGATAAATATGTAAATTGGCTAAAAATGAACATGCTTAACTTGAGGTTAGATTGAGTTGTAGTGTAAGACTGCCCAGAACTACCTGGCACATCCAGCTACCGCAACAATATAAATCTAATGTGAGAGGTTAGCGCATTAAGCCCCAAAAACCCAAGGTTAGATTGAGTTGCGGTGTAAGACTGCCCGAGCCACCCGGCACATCCAGCGACCGCAACAATATAGATCTAATGTGAGAGGTTGGTGCTTTAATGAATGAATTAAAGCTAAGAAACAGACAGGCTAAGAATGGTAGGGTTAAGTTAATTAAGTCAACACTTAACCAATACAACATGTTAGCAAAATAGATGTGTGAGGTTAGGTAAATTTTGAGAACGCTTAACCGTTATAACATATTGATTAGGAAACCCTAGTAACGGTGACCCATTTCAGCACTAACCCACATAGATGTATCACGGTACCCTGAACTAGGCAGGGTGGGCACAATGACTGGGCTGATTATAAGCTGCCAAAATATCGACAGGGGGTGCAGCAGTGTAGTTCCAACGGAGTATGGGCTTGCACATACTCCGGAGTGGAAAAGAAGGCACGGCGCATCAGTAGTATACATTGTGCATCTTGAATTTGTGTCGGGTTGCCACCATAGGAATTAATACACCCCATGGGGGGACCAGCACAGGTATCTACAATCGAGCGGGGCCGAGTGTCACAAGTAAGAAATGCATGCGAGTAGAAGCCGATCGGGAAAGGGATCACTTTGTTATGAAAACATGATGGTAGTCGAAACATTCATAGTAGGTGCAGAGAAATGGAAATGAGTGCGATAAGTATATTCAGTTTATCTTCCCTTATCTTATGTTATCTTATTTCTATAGTATTGTCCTATGTTCAGTTTATTCATGTCACGATCCTTTTACTTGTTTACATTCTGAATAATCACTGGACTTACCAGACTTATGTCTGACCTATTTTCTTTCGCTTTCTTTTCTTCTGTTTCCCCCTCCCCAGGTCCGCAGGGAGGGAATACTTAAGCTTAGTGTAGACCTTTTCCAGTTTGAAGAGAGTAGATGTATTTCTTGGATTCTCTCTTCTTGGGCTATGGCTATGGTTACACTTCTATTGGGGATTTATGCTTCTTTACTACTGTTTTATGCTTCTTTATATACTTGGAGTTTTAAATCAAGAAAGATGTTTCATTGTAATAATTTAGCAGTTGGGTTTTGAGACAATGCTTGTAATATTTTGACTGAACCAAGATATTTATGAAATGATTTCAGTTTTCCGCTGTTTATATGTCTGTCTTATAAATTATCTGTGTCTTTTACCTAAAATGCTTCACCAAAATTAATGCATTGTGAGTGACATTAGCGGAAGTGGGGTGTTTCACTTGGTATCAAAGTGATGGTTTACCAGATCTGATAAAAGTTTTTGAAAATTATTTTTCAAAAAGAAATTTAAAGAAGAATTTTCATGAAAAGTGTTGATTTATTTTAAAGGCATATTCGCCAAAGCCATATGCAATATCTTTCTATCCTTTGTTTTTAACCTTTTCTTTTCTTTTCAGCATGTCTGGGGATCTTAATCTTCCCGAGGGAGTACCAATACCTAGCTGGTTCAGAAGGTATTTGGAGGCTAGGACTAATGACGCACGCCCAACAGACGTTCCTCCTCCCCCAGCTTCAGCCGTTTCTCCTCCTCCTTCTCCTCCATGAGTGAATGCTTTCTCAAAGATATGTAGGGACATTCGAGCTATGGGTGGAAAGAACTTTAATGCGACTGAGTCATTTGTAGAAGCAAGAAACTGGCTCAAGGAAACAGAAGATTTGTTTGTTATCTTCGAAGTGGACGATGGGCAGAAGATGCAATTGGTTGTATGGCTACTTAAGGACGAAGCCTCTTACTGGTAGGAAGTTACTAATGCGGAGAGACCAGTTGAAACTTAGGAGGATTTCAGAAGGAGATTTGAAATGAAGTTCCTCTCGCAAGCTGAACGAAGCCTACAGATGGAGTAGTTCTTAGCACTTAAACAGGGAAACCTATCGGTTAAGGAATACGTCAACCAATTCAACCAACTGGCTAGATTCTGACTGGAGTTGGTAAACACTCCACATAAAAAGGCTCTCCGTTTCGTGAAAGGGTTGAATGAGCCACTGCACAGCCTAGCTATGTCCCATATACCTATGGGTGCGACTTCTGAGAGACTGGTGGACATGGCACTGTTACAAGGGGAAGACAAGGGTGGCAAGAAAGAGGCAAAGGTGGATGAACCTCTAGACATGAAAGTGGAGGGATCGCAGAATAAGAAGACGAATTCTAAGAAAGGCGAGAAGAATAACAAACCTTGTGACAAAAGGAAGTGTAAATTTTGTGGAATATCTAGAAATCTGATTAAGGACTGCAGAAAGAAGAAAAGAAAGATGGGTGGTTGCTTTCAATGCGGCGAGATAGGGCATATGGCTAAGGATTGCCCAAAAAGGCAAGGCAAGGGCAGAGGATTGGACCCACTTCTGGAGGACACATTCACGCTCTCATGGCACCTCCACAAGAAAGAGGTAGAAATATTTCTGTTGAGAGTTTAGTTTATCTTTCTGATCATCCAGTTCGTACTCTTTTTGATTTTGGCGCATCACACTCTTTTATATCTACTGCTTAGTTGAATCTCTACACTAAGATACCAGTATAGTAGATGATTCTATGGTTGTTTCAAGTCCAATTAGGGGCTCGGCTTATTTGTCCATGATGTGTTTGGATTTGCAAATTTCTATACTAAGCGTTGGGTTTAGATGTAATGCTTATGTTTTGGTTTTCACGGGCTACGGGCTGATTCTAGGCATGGATTGGTTATCCAGAAATGGTGCCATCCTCGATTGTGAAAAGAGAGTGGTTAGAATCTTGACTCGCCTTGGTAACACTCTCGAAATCTCTTGTAATCCCATGCATTCTGTTATGCTTAGTTACCTAGAATCTCTTGATGTGTCTGTTGAAAACTTGCAATATGTTAGAGTGGTCCGTGAATACTCGGATGTCTTTGAACAGGTGAAGGGTTTACCTGCGAAGCGAGAGATAGACTTCCGCATATACCTTGTTGATAACGCAAAACCTGTTTCTTTACCCGTTAAACACATGGCTCCAAGGAAAAAGAAAGAGCTCAACAAGCAAGTTAAAGAGTTGCTTGAAAAGGGGTTCATAAGGTGAAGTATTTCTGAATGGGGTGCTCCAGTGATGTTTGCAACCAAAGCAGATGGTTCACTTCGCCTTGCGTGGACTATAGGGAGCTAAACAAATTAACCAAGAAGAATAGGCACCCATTTCCTAGAATAGACGACTTGCTCGACCATCTCGTAAGTGCCTCCGTTTTCTCCTAACTAGATCTGGCCACCTGATTTCGTCAGCTAAGAGTGGATGAGGACAACATAGATAAGACTGCGTTCAGGACCCCGGATGGTTTCTTCGAATGGCTTGTCATGCCTTTCGGCTTGACAAACGCACCTGCCTTCTTCGTAGACTTGATGAATAAGGTATTCAGAGGGTTCCTTAATAAATTTGTAGTGGTCTTCGTGGACGACATTTTGATTTTCTCAAAAAGTGAGGAAGAACATGCTTTGCATTTAAGGGAAGTTATAAATACTCTTTGTGCACATCAGTTGAAAGAAAAATTCTCCAAATGCCATTTTTGGAGAGATAAAGTAAGTTTTCTTGGACAGGTAGTGTCCAAAGAGAGGATAGCTGTGGATCCCGCAAAAGTAGTTGCGGTGCAGGATTGGAAGATCCCATGGAATGCAACCAAAGTACGAAGTTTTCTCAGGCTGGAAGGCTTTTACAGAAAGTCCATTAAGGATTTTTGCGAAGATCTCAGCCCCACTTACTAGGTTGACAAAGAATAACCTAACTTTTGCTTGGGATTTGGATTGCGATGTTGCTTTCCAACGATTGAAGAGGGCTCTAACAGCAGCCCCGGTTCTGACATTGCCTGATGGGAGTAAGATGTTTATAGTGTACACAGACGCATGCAGTACAGGACTGGGCGCTATCTTGATGCAAGAGGGAAGAGTAGTTTGTTATGGACGAAGGCAGTTGAAGGTACATGAGAAAAACTACCCAACTCATGATTTAGAACTAGCTGCCATTGTTTTCGCTCTTAAGTCATGGCATCATTACCTGCTAGGAGAAAGGTTTGAATTGTTTAATGACCATTAATTATTAAATACCTCTTCTCATAGAAAGATCTTAACTTAAGGCAACAAAGGTGGATGGAATTTCTTGCCTCATACGATTTTGAGATTGCTTATACCCCTGGCAAGGGAAATGTGGTAGCAGACGCCTTAAGTAGGAAAAAATCTGACCTTAAGTCCTCTCTTTGTAGAAAGGCAAAGCTCGGAGTACACAGAAAATTTTGACTTTAGACCCTTCTTTGAATTTGTACCTGGTTTTTTAACATCGCTAGAGGTGCGGCCTACTCTTTTGGACTCAATCGGAACCACACAACTTGAAGACCTTCAGCTAGTTGATGTAATGGGTAAGCTAATTAGAGGTGAGACATCTAGTCACCTCAATAGATACTCCATCGATGACAACGGTTGGTTGAGACAGGATGGAAGACTATGCATCCCACAAGCAAGGGATTTGGTGAGGACCGTTCTCGAAGAGGCACACCATTCTAAGTTGACCATACACCCAGGTGGGGATAAGATGTATAAAGACAGATAAAGGTTTTTTTTTCTAGAATGGCATGAAGAAGGACGTAGCTAAGTTTGTCTCTAAATGCTTGATATGCTAGCAAGTCAAGCAAGAGAAGAAGAGACCTGGTGGTTTGCTTCATCCCCTAGAGATCCCATAATGGAAATGGGATAGCATTTCGATGGACTTTATTGATGGGTCGCCTAGATCAAGAAGGGGCAATACAAGTATTTAGGTAATAGTGGACAGGCTCACTAAAAGCGCTAACTTTATAACTGTTAAGAGTAGGAGGAATGCCTCATCGTTAGCATCCATTTATCTTAAAGAGGTAGTTCGACTGCATGGAATACCCTCCAACATAGTAAGTGATCGAGACCCTATTTACGAGCGAGTTTTGGAAGAGTTTGCAAGAGGCTGTAGGCTCACAGCTATGCTTAAGCACTGCTTATCACCTCAAACCGATGGTCAGACGGAAAGGGTGAACAGAGTATTAGAAGATCCTTTTAGATTGTGCAATCTTGATTTTGGGGGAACATGGGAGGATCACCTTCCTTTGGTTGAGTTCGCCTACAACAATAGCTACCAAGCCACTATAGGCATGGCACCATTTGAGGCTTTATATGGAAGACTATGCCAATCACCAACTTGTTGGTGGGAGTCTACAGACAAGCTCGTACTTGGGCCTGACATGATCAGAGAAACTTCAGAGAAGGTGTACTTGACACGAAGACGAATGAAGACCGCACAAGATAGACAAAAATCCTACACTGATAAAAGAAGGACCGACCTTGAGTTTGAGGTTGGGGACAAAGATTTTCTTAAAGTATCTCCTTTGAAGAATGTCGTTCGCCTTGGGTCCGTAGGAAAATTGGCAACAAGATTTATAGGGCCATTTCCTATCATTGAGAGGATTGGGAAGATGACTTATAAAGTAGAGCTTCCTGAAAGATTAGCTGGAGTACATATTGTCTTTCATGTCTCTCATCTACGAAAGTGCTTACATGAGTCTGCGGAAGTTCTGGAGCCAAGCATACTAGAGGAAATAGAAGTGGAATGAGAAGCAACGGTGAGAAGAGTTCCAACTTGTATCTTAGGTACAGAAGTTAAAAAGCTACATAATTGTGAGGTCAAGCTAGTTAAAGTACAATGGAGTGATGCTAAGGAAGACGCGACGTGGGAGACTGAGGACAAGATACGCGCAGCCTGGCCTTATCTTTTTGAGGGTACATTCTTGATCTCTTTTTCCAAAATTTTATGCATGCTTGTATCTATCTCTTAAGTATATCTCCTCGGTCCTATTCTTGATCCTTAGGTAGAAACAAATGGATGCAAACATGTATTTGAAACATGTTATGATTGATGGTTGCAAGTGGTTGCTCGTGAATGCATATACACACACACTAGGTACTAGATCGACTCGGTTACTTTCATATTGCATATGCATATATGAATTTATATATAGATTGAAACTTGATGTTTTGTCATATGGACGTTGCATTTGTATGAATGATTGTGCATGCATGTAGAAGTTACAAAATATAATTAGGAATAATTGCATACATGATGGAGTCATAGCACTTACATGATTCACATCAAGGAGGTCAACTGAATCAGTAAGACAACCTGATTTTGCATTAGATAAGGAAATATACACACACTATGCATATGATTATGAAAGCATTAGAAGTCTTTTAAGGACAATGGATGCCTTTGATTGATGGTTGAGTAGATAATGTTGGATGTTAGGGTACATTCTTCTTAACTTAGAGATTTCGGGGACGAAATCCTTTAAGAAGGGGAGAATGTAACACCCCGTATTTTCTGTAATATTAAAATTAACAAATCTAAGAACACTTAATTTTTAGGAGAAGAATTAAGGGAAACGGGTTATGCCATTGTATTCGGCTCAGAATTCTTCTTGAGATAGAGTCCGAGTTTGCGTGAATCGGACTCCGTATGTAGAAGTTATGGAGTTCAAAAGATTTCAAGAATAAACAGAAAATAATAATTAAACAGTAAATCCAATTCAAAATTCAAAATTCAAACAGAACAGGCTAAGCGGGAAAACTCCCTCTCAGTGTGTCGACCCCCCACCACCACCCCAGGGGGAGTCGACATAGGTGTCGACAGCCCTATAGGGGAGTCGACATAGGTGTTGACCCCCCTGTAGGGAGTTGACCCCTTTGAGATCTGCTTCCTACGACGAATTTTAGTAGCTTTGAGCTGATGTGGTCTTCCCTAATTGGCCAAACTAATTTCTGAGGTGTTAGGGCTTATGTGTCGTGCTATGATTGGCCGAATGATACATCTCTTTGGTTTGATGGCTCTGATTTCTCCTATACTAATCTAAAGGCTAGAATTAATCCTAGACATCTATATATACGTAGCCAAACCTAGACACTAACCTCATAACCCTAAGACTATGGTGTCGTCATGTTGTTTGTCTACAAGCTAGCCTAGCCTCCTTCAACTTCTCCTAGCTAGAAAAATAAATCCAAACTAGTAATCATTAGAAGAACTTCAAATCAAGTGTCTACATCGAAGGATAACTTTTCAAATTAAGAAATCAAACCCCAGAATACAAGATCCATCCTTTTTCTGTAAGTTTAGTTATTATTTAGATTAAAACATCTAATAGAAATCATGACTCTAATAATCGGATCTAGAACGATGTCTAATTATGATTCGTGCCTATACTTTTGTCTAAACTAAATTGCTTATGCCTATTGTGATTGATGTAATGGCACCTATCATGCCTATGAGACTGTTGGACTGACATAATCGAACCTATCATGCCTATGAGACTATTGGACTGACATAATAGAACCTATCATGCCTATGAGACTGTTGGATTGACATAATAGAACCTATCATGTCTATGAAACTGTTGGACTGACATAAATGAACCTATCATGCCTGTGAGACTGTTGTGATAGATAGGATGGAACTTTTTATGATGTACAACCTATGCCTATGTGACTATTGTGATTTATCAAATGGGAATTATCATATTGTACATTAAATTAGTGATTCTCTTAAGTCCAATTCTATCTAATATTCATACCTATGGTGTGAATTGCTTAGCTTGTCTACACATAGTGTTAATGTACAACATTGAAACATGATTCTTGAATTTGGAACATCTTTACATGCCTATCTTTCCTTATGTCAATTCTTATGCTCCTTCTCTATTTTTCCCGTTTTTACTAGCTTTTGTGAATACTAAGTTCATTCCGAACTTAGATTGAATCTCGTTGTACGTGCGATTATAACGTGGGGAAAGTTGCGTATAATTTAATTTAGTAAATTTTGGGCATAGCTTGGGAATGTGGCATAAACTTGTATTTACTAGACATGTGGAAAATTTGACACATAGATTTGGACACATATAACAAATATGTAAATTGGCTAAAAATGAACATGCCTAACCCGAGTTTAGATCGTGTTGCGGTGTAAGACTGCCAGGAACCGCCCGACACATCCAGCTACCGTAACAATATAAATCTAATGTGAGAGGTTAGCGCATTAAGTCCCAAAAACCCGAGGTTAGATTGAGTTGCGGTGTAAAACTGCACGGAACTACCCGGCACATCTAGCGACCACAACAATATAGATCTAATGTGAGAGGTTGGTACTTTAATGAATGAATTAAAGCTAAGAAACAAATAGGCTAAGAATGGTAGGGTTAAGTTAATTAAGGCAACACTTAACCAATACAACATGTTAGCAAAACAGATGGGTGAGGTTAGGTAAATTTTGAGAACACTTAACTGTTATAACATGTTGATCAGGAAACCCTAGTAACGGGGACCCATTTCAGCAGTAACCCGTATAGATATATCACGGTACCCTGAACTAGGCAGGGTGGGGCACACTTACTGGGCTGATTATAAGCAGTCAAAATAGCGGCAGTGGGTGTAGCAGTGTAGTTCCGACGGAGTATGGGAGTGCGCATACTCTGGAGTGGAAAAGCAGGCGCTGGGCATTAGTAATATACACTATGCATCTAGAATTTGTGTCGGGTTGACACCATAGGAATAGATACACCCCATGATGGGACCTGCACAGGTATCTACAATCGAGCAAGGCCGAATGACACAAGTAAGAAATGCATGCGAGTAGAAGCCGATCGGGAAAGGGATCACTTTGTTATGAACACATGATGGTCGTTGAAACATTCGTAGTAGGTGCAGAGAAATTGAAATGAGCGTGATAAGTATATTTAGATTATCATGCCTTATCTTATGTTATCTTATTTCCATAGTATTGTCCTATGTTCAGTTTATTCATGTCATGATCCTTTTACTTGTTTACGTGCTGAATAATCACCGGACTTGCCAGACTTATGTCTGACCTATTTTCATTCGCCTTCTTTTCTTCCGTCTCCCCCCAGGTCCACAGGGAGGGAATACTTCAGCTTAGTGCAGACCTTTTCCAGTTTGAAGAGAGTAGATATATTGCTTGGATTCTCTCTTCTTGGGCTATGGCTGTGGTTACACTTTTATTGGGGATTTATGTTGCCTTACTACTGTTTAATGCTTCTTTATGTACTTGGAGTTTTAAATCAAGACAGATGTTTCATTGTAATAATTTAGAAGTTGGGTTTTGAGACAATGCTTGTAATGTTTTGACTGAACCACGCTATTTATGAAATGATTTCAGTTTTCCGCTGTTTATATGTTTGTCTTGTAAATTATCTGTGTCTTTTACCGAAAATGCTTCACCAAAGTTAATGCATTCCCTTTGTGAGTGACCTTAACGGAGGTGGGGTGTTTCAACTAGTTAATTAAATACATTGAATTTTTTAAAAGGTATTCAACGTATAAATGCTCATATCTTATTCATACGGAAACAGAAATTGACAAACTCGGGTTCGTTGGAACCACCTTGATGAGAGCTACAACATGAAACAGATCAGAACGAATTCAGAAGCAGTCAGGAATTTTGATTGAATTAAATGCAGGGTTTAATTCAATTAAAAACAATCGTTGTATAACGATTTCCAAACCAACCAATGTGAGAACTTATCTCAATATAAATTTTTGTACAATTATTTATTTTCTGTTAGATCACCTCCTCGTCGTCCACATACTATGGACGATTTATTAGATTGTGATTATAATGTACAAATGAAATATATATATATATATATACGATGTGAAAATTATATATATACGATATGATATATATATATATATACACACAATGTGAAAATTATATATATACATGATGTGAATAAAATATATATTTGCGATGTGAAATATATATATACATATATATACATGATGTGAAAAATATATATATACAATGTGAAAATTATATATATATATATATATATATACAATATGAAATATATATATATATATACAATGTGAAAATTATATATATACACGATGTGAATAAAATATATATTTGCGATGTGAAAATATATATATATATATATATATATATACGATGTGAAAATTATATATATTTATGATATGAAAATTATATATATATATATATATATATTTATATATATGCGGTGTGAATAAAATATATATATTTGCGATGTGAAAATTACATATATACATGATGTGAAAATTATATATATATATATATGCATGGTGAAAATAATATATATATGAAGTGAAAAATAATATATATATGAAATAGAAATAATATATATATAAAACGGAAATAATATATATACGAAATGAAAAAAATATATGAAGTGTGAATAAAATACATATATGAAATGAAAATAATATATATATGAAATGGAAATAATATATATATGAAGTGTGAATAAAATATATATATATATGATATGAAAATAATATATATATATATATGAAATGAAAATAATATATATATGAAATGTGAAAAATATATATATGAGTAGTAAATAATATATATATATATATGAAATATAAAAAAAATATGGAGTGTGAATGAAATAAATATTGATTGGTTAAAAATATTATTTCTAACATACATATGAGATGTATAAAATTGTCATGTAATGGAATATTCAATTTTGATTTAAAATTGAAATGAAAGTTGGAATCGTTTTTAAAATGAATTTAAAACGATTTATAAAATACGTTTTAAATGGAAATTAATGAAATATCTATAATATATATATATATCTAATGGCCTGAATAGAACGCGCCACGCTACGATTGTTCGCGAATTTCGGCCATTGACTTCAAATTGACATTACGGGAGATCCGACCGTCAGATACTCCTAAAACTGGAATCATTGGGTTCGTATCGTAAAGAGCTTTCCAATGAATATAAGAGATTTGAAATCTAACGGGTGTATTTTAAGATATGTCCAAATAAATTTAAAAAAAGGTCGCAATGGATGTAGTTCGGTGGCCGTGATTGGAAACCGACTGTACGGGCGATAATAAAATTATTAAAAATATGGAAGAATTATGTAAAATCATAATAAATGATTTGGAAAGATTTTGGATGAAAAATTCCAGTTTTGAAAAGATAAAAATATATTTTTATCGAAATGAACTAGTTATTAACTAGAATAATAATCCTATTGTTTTTAAATAAATAAATTGGATTTGAAAATGGTTTTAAATATCCAGAATTTTTCAATGATTAAATTAGAATGGATTTGGAATGGAAATAATCTTCGAAATATTTCGATATTGGATTCCGTGATTATATGGATATTGTTGAGGAATTTGGAAGATATATATATATCGTAATTCCTAATACGATATTGGTTGGTTTTAGAATTTGATATTGAATATAAGCCGATATAATTTCTATTCAGAGCCTTGTATTTGATATCAAATTGGATTTTGGGTTTGTCGTAAATGGTGTCTTCATTAACATTGTTCTTAAACCCAGTTGAGAAAAGAATAAATCTTTAAACTAAGATTTAGTGAAGTTTTCCAATTAATTAATATTTAATTAAAATTGAATAAAAGAATTGGATTTTTGGGTTCATTGTGAATGGGGTTTTAGATAACACTTTTTCTTTAACCCACTTAGCAGTGAAGAACGTGATTCGGAATTTATAATCTTTTAATTGATATTTATGGAATTTTCCGAAGTAAAGATTTCCAATTTAATATATTAAATTGGAATTGAATGGAATTCGATTTGGTAATAATCAAGATGAGCTTCTGTGGAGGAAGACTGTTAATATATATGGAATTTAAAAGGCTTCTTCGTTATTCCATTTATGTTATTAAGTGGGAACGGAAATTGATATCAATTATATATTGATCTGTTTTTCCGTGAAGATTCCATGATTAGTGGAATGTGAGTTTTGGGTTTATCGTGAACTGTGTTTCAAATGACATTGGTTCTTTAACCCAGGTAAAGACAGGTTTGCATGTCTAACATGGTATTTCGATATTGTATTCGTTGATCTCTGCTAAATATATATTTTTTTTATGGCGAAAAATTTATTCTCTTTCTTAACACCCTTCTCTAAGACGTATGAGCTCAGAAGTTATATATTGGCAGAAATCAGTGGTACGGTGTAGATTGTCGATGCAGAATGTTTGATTTCCCAAAGTTAAATAATCATTAATATTGATTTTTGGGAAGAATAAAACTAATTGGAGTTTAAATGAATCTTTAATTAGATTGAAAAGTGAATGTGATAATTAAATTATCAATTCAAAAAAATGATCAAGAATGAAGTATCACTAGTTTTGTTCCAAGCGATAGTTAAATCTTTAATTAGATTTGAACGTGAAACGGTAATTAATTTTTACCGATAACACCACGGTGTTAGATATGGAATATTACCAATTTTTCTCTATGAGATGAATAGGTTGGGATTGGGAAAATAAACAAATGATTACTTCGGTAAGGTTTGCTAATCTCGACAAGTTTGGAAAACCTTAATTTGGTTTAGAATTGAAAAGATAATGAAATCTTTTGTAATGATATCCAAAGGAATATTAAAGAATAAATTTAAAAGAATTTATCTTTGATAAAATTAATGGGAACCTTTCCCTAAATATGTGAATATTTGAATAAAAGAATATTTTGGATTGGAATGAGGAGTATGATGTGTTGTTATAGCACTTGATTATAAGATACGCAAATTATTTGGAAAGGCCAGGTTTAACCCATTCTGAATAAGTGATACGATGAAAAGTCGAATAGATTGAAGACGGTGCAAGATCAACGATCTTCACGTCGAATGGATGGGTTGCTACTGATGCCCATGATTGGAGTAGCTACTTTGAAGGGGCTACAGTGGTAGCCGCTCGGACGTACTTGTTGATTGTACGGATATGCGAGGGCCTCTCTCCTGTATTGGACATACAGGACGAGGAATAAGGTGCCTACGGTTTTGTTTAGACCCAGAACAGATTTGTAAATGGATGGTATGTCTAACGTTTTCCTTTATACTGTATTGGTTGATCTCTGCTAAATATATATCTGTTTGGTGGCGGATAATTTATTCTCTTGCTTAACACCGTTCTCTGAGACGTACGAGCTCAGAGGTTATATATCGGCAGAAATCAATGGTATGGTATGGATTGACAGTGTGACATGCTGAGATGCAGCGATCCAAACTTTTGTTCAAAAGCAAAGTTTGGTGGATGATGATCAAAACACAGCTTTAAATAGCACAACTTTGTGTAACATTAATTCCCGAGCCTCACACGCCCGTATGGTGGTAAACTGATGGTTAGATCAATATACTTTAGAGATGAGGATAGACATCCTATGGGTTCTTGTGGATTCAGTCGACCGAGGTGATACTGGGTGTGGTGGCCCCACACCAGTAGAGATAGGGTACACACCCCGATTCCTAGATGGATAGAGTTAGCGGTGTTTTCCAACGCTTGGACGTAATCCGCGGTAACTTGTCTCCTGGATATAGTGAGGATGTGCATTTCGGCGTTTTCTCATGCACGGGACGTAAGCCGCTGGGTATTGCACTACGCTATAGATCTTTCGAATCTGGAGCCATCAGTATGGAAATCCAAACTTCCAATACAACATTTTGCGGTTTTAGTTGCAAACCAATATATGGCGACATAGTGGGATGGGGCGCTCATGCCGTCTATGATTGATAAATTTATATTTGAAGTTGATTTCTTCACTTATAATAATAATGAAATATTTGTTTTAAAATGTACCAAGCATGTTTGGCTATTATAAGGTAAAACTCTATCCTCAATTGCATAGCATATTTGGCTATTATAAGGTAAAATTCTATCCTCAACTGCATTCATTGTGTGATGGGACCTGTGTCTTATAATAGATTCATTTTTCTTTATTTAGCATTGCGCTGTTGTTTTAGGCACTAGTATTCTTGGGGGTAAACCCATTCCATGTTATACGGCGTGGTCCCTTGATTTACCTTACTTTGAAAGTAAAGTTTTAAATAACTATTTTAGTTCTCACACCAGTCCCACGACTGATTCGGAGTTTATTATTTTAACCTAAACTCTGGGTGCCCCTATTTTCCACACAGGCGGCTTGTAGTTTTGGTTTTGCAAATTATTTCGTTTTCCAGGATCCTGGATTACAGCTGGGGCTATATTCTGAAAGCTTTGTATCTGTTTATTTCATTCAGTTGTGTCAATTGTTATTTTCCTCTATGCACTGTATTTATACATTTTATTTCTGCTACTATGTATTTTAATCTCTGATATTTTTCTGTGTAATATTTATTTATACTATGAATATTCTTGTACTCTAATGTAAATTGTTGTAAATAGTAATGAAATGTTCTTTTGTTTGTGTTCTTGTCGTGTTTTTAATTCAATCCGGGCTTTCCCGTAAGAGTGAGTTTGGGTCATCTCAAATGTCATAAGGATGAATTCCCCATTAATTTTATTTACTGATTTATTTTGAGAGTAAATGTGACTTCAGGAATATAATTTATAGTGTTTCAGGCCTCCTTTCACTGATGGGCTGTTGGGCCTTCGGTGGTCTTTGCTGGCTGCTTTTTCCATAGTTTCGGGCGCTCGCCTTTCATCAATCCTTAGAAAGTCGGTTATGGTCTTCAGATGATATTTGAGCCTTTGGCGAAAACTTCCGAATATAGGCTCTCGGACGTAAGCTCTTGGATGTAGGCTTTCGGCTTTATCGCTAATAATTAGAGAGGCCTGCCTTCATGACGTATGCTGATAAGTGCCGGTTCGAAGCTACCATGGGTTTCGGTACTAAGTAAATTAGTACAGGTAGCTTGTATATCCGCTTGGGTTTCAGTTAGCCTTTCGGTAAGGCCTGTATGTAGCCTAGATTCCTGGAGGATGGTTTCTGATGTCCTTCTTGTTATTTGTGAATTTATCCTTTTGGTATTTGTCCAGTAGGTGCTCTATAAGTTGGTTTTGGGATGATCTTTGTGTTCTCTTAGTTTAGTACCTTCAATGCTATCATCCTTAGGTGTATCGGCATTTGGACAAGTCATCATCGAAGATTCATCTGTCGGATCTATTGCTGCTTGGAGAGTTCTTGTTGGATTGACCTTGACGGATAAGTCCCGCTAGTTGCACTCTATTGCTTCCACGGTCCGTTTCCCTAGGTGGGTTCCATTGGTGCAGCTTTTTTGGTTATTCTTTCTTGCTCTTAGCCCTTCCTAATACCGGGTCCCCTTTTTTTGTTGAGCCATCGGTGAGCCTTTAGTTGCTCGATACCCCTTCACCGCCGGCTCGTTTGTCTTTTCTTCGAAGTGTTACTCCTGTATCTCCTGCCTTCCTTCAATCGGGTGCGTTGATCGGTCTCCCTTTGAGTGGTCTAGATTGTCTCTGAATACAAACTCCGCTTTCTTTTACATTTTACCCCCCAAATAGAATTTTCGCTTTCCTCGTATGAGTCATGTCCGTTGATCCAGTCTCAGGCGTCCAACTGAAAGGCGAGGTAGATCTTTTCCTCTTTCTCTCTTCTCCTTTCCATGCATAGCATTTTACTAAATCGATAGTACCGTTTATCGAAATTTTTCGTATTGTTTTCCCAGGATTTATGCTCTATCTGATAGTAAGTTTTTTTTTACCCGAGCTCTAATTATCGCTGGTGATCATGCTTTGAGTCGGGAATTGATAATTCTAATGTAAATTGGACTCTCATTAATCGTATGAGCTGACAATTAATGGCGACTCTTTTATGAAGTCATACCCATCCCCATTTCATTACTAGGGCTATGGGAAAGAACTGTATAAACGGAAAACGCGTAACATAAGGTAACTTAATCATGTTGATATCAATTTTCCTGGCTAGGGTTGTGTCCCATAAGATAGCAAAATTCCAAATCGCTTGTATTCCTATGTTTTGTTTTTGCACACCCATCAGATAGGAATACAAATTTAAATATATGTTTATGTTATGGTATCACCTAGTAGGACTATGTATGAATTCACGTGACTTGCCGATTCCATCCCGAGTAAGTCTGGATTTTGTTTGGCGGAGGAGGAGTTTGAAGTGAAGTAATCCTAAATAAGCAATGTTATAAGTGAAATTACAGGTGTCTTGGACCAGCATTTCAAATTGTTATCCTCGAATCTTCCTTACAGGTACGCCTCTTCATTTTCGGGTCAAGATCTTCTAGAACAACCTTCTCTCCCTTGTCCCGTATTTCCTGGAGATGGTTCATTCCGACCCTTCGGGATCTCTTCCCTTTTTGAACCTTTACCTAAAAAGAGATCTACTTTAGTTTTCAACGTCGATTCCTTTCGGGATCATAAAAGGGCAAATTCTGTTTCCCATTCTCCTGGAGGTGAAATTGTTGAGTCATCTTATCGTCAGCTATTGCATTCCCCTCTCTACTTTCTTCTGGAAGTTTTCATAACGCTTACCCTCATCTGTGGAGACCATTGGAAGTGATTTTGTTGCTGGTTTCTTAAGATCCGATTCTCAGGGAGATTCTGATTTAAGAGAGCACGGTCTTCCGTTTCCCGCTATCGGCTATGTGACCCCATGAGTCCCTTTTTCCGGGCCTTGGACTTTAATACAATTATTGAATCTACTTTACCCTCTGTTGATGTCTCTGATGTTCCAGAGCTCATTTCTAAAGGACAGTTTAAGTTTTATCTCAACTTCGTTAAACGACAACTTTTGGTTCGTACTTTTATTCCCCTGTGGCTCCTCATTCGCCTTATTGATGTTAGGACTAACATCGTATTGTTCTTGCCTTCCCCCTTTTTTTGTAGATATCCAAGAATTTGTATGTTGTCAGGTCTACAGCTGCCTCCTTGTTTCGGGATAAGGAAAGACTCCAAAGAGAGAAGGCCATATAAGAGTCTAAGTTTCATGATCTAACCTTCGCAAAGAGTAGCAACGAAGAGGCTTGTAGTCAACTGAAGGAGTCCCCTGAGAGGGAGAGAGCTGCCAACGTTTCCTTAACTAATAAAGTATCGGCCCTCAGACGTGAGCAATCGAATATGCTAATGAGGCACGCAGGGAGACTGAAAACGAGGGAAGCAACTCTTTCTGATGCCAGGCGGACAATTTACTAAACTCAAGACAAGATTTATTTATTTCTGAATGTGCATATTCTAGACATGATGTTTGACTGTTATGAAAAGGCTCTCCTCTTAGTTTACCGTGATAACTATGACATGTTCCCTGAAATTGACCTTCCTTCTCTTCCTTCATCCCTTCGAAACAAGATCTTGAAGGGAGCTATCGTTTTAGGTCAGTGTACTGGAGGTTCTTAAGAAAAGAAAGCGAAGGGTAGCTATCTTTTATTTGTCGAAAAGATGTTCGATTGGCAATCATTGGGTGTGGGTGAAAATCCGATCTTGCATAAAGAAGGTGGTAATGTTGGCGACTCACGTGGAGACGGTGTATTTGCAAAGGGGACGAACCCCTTGGTTCTTGATGAGAGAGCGCAGGTGGTGCAGGCGACCTCCTCTGTTTCCCAGGTATAAATCTCAACTTCTGAATTCTTTCTTTACTTTTTCCAATTGAACCTTGATGACTTGTTCTTGTGGTGGTGGGAATTCTGTCCTTGTTAATCATCTCTCCCTTCTTTTCTCTCTTTCCTTTTTAAAGGATGACATCCATTCTCTTTGTAAGTTGAAGAGGGAATTTCTCACAAAGCCCCCTTTTAGATCTAGCAGAGAACGCTTCTTGAAAGAACTCAAACATATTTATATGAATATCTTCATTTATCTTTCAACTTCTTGGGGAACGACAAGGAGATAATATTAAAGAAACCTAGGGCTCATCATGCAAAGTTAGTATGTAACATGAAGGAAAAGAATACCTGGGGGAGAAGCCGACTTGTTGTCTCTCTCTCTCTCTCTCTCTCTTTCTCTCTCTCTCTCTCTCTCTCTCTCTCTATATATATATATATATATATATATGCACACACACACACATATATATTTCCCACGCAAATTGTGAATGAGAATTGTATTGTATTTATTTTTACCTCCTTTTTACCGCATGTGTTTCTTGGGTTTAAATAAGGATGTCTGCTGGTATTAAATCTCGCAAGAGATAGCTCATCTCCTTCTTTGAACGGGGAGATTTACCTGGATACACTTCCTCTTTCGTAGATGAAGGTGCTTCATTTCCTTTTCGTCTGTGAGATTTTTCGAGAAATTCTCCTATTAACATTGGTGATGGGTGTGCCCTGTCCGTGGAACGATTTGTGCGACATTTGGCAGAACAAATAAGTGTGTTGGAGGATCAAATAAGGCAAAAAGATAAAGACCTCCTTAAGGTGAAGAGGGGTATAAAAACGAATCCTTCTGTCGACTTTGATGAAGAAAGGGATAAGCTGCAGTGTCAAGTTATAGACTTAGAGGCGAGACGCTAAGGCGTATTAGCAAAATTAGAAGAATGGGATACTGTATTTGGGTGCGCTGATTTCTGTTTCTAATGTATCGTGGGCTCCGACGGAATCCGTTTCTTCAGGACCTGAGATTGGGTACCCTCCCTTTGGGATGGATCATTCCTTTGCTGTCAGGTGGCATAGACAGGTAATGGCAAGCATGAGGAGTCTTTATGATAAGAAGAAAATTAAGAGAAGCCCTCGTCATACAGACTTTTATACCTCCAAACTTAAAGCAATTATAAAAGGAGAAACAATTCTTGCGTGGAGATGCTTTCGACCTGAGGAAGGAGAACAAAAACCTCCACGTGATGAGTAAGGCTTGCAATCAAGCTTTAAAGTGACAACCTAAACTTTCAGATGGCCCTTGCGTGGTTAAGAAAAAGGTGCGAAAGGTCGATGAGCTTTTGCGTGCTTTGATTCATCGCTCAGCCACTTCTTGCCGATTCCATGAATAGACCGAATCCTACCAGGGGTCACGGGAGCTGTTATGTCGGGTCATGCTTTTCTTCCCCTTTCTCCTTCTTTTAAAAAAAAGAAAGTGCTTTTGTTCTCAAGCTTTCTCGCAAGAGACTATGTAATTCACTAAGTACCTTGTATTTTGCCAATGGAGTGTAGCATTTTATGTGAACAATACACACTAATAAGGGTAGGACCTATAATGATGTGACTTAGAATGCAGTTGTGTATTTTGATCTAAACGCTTTCCCCTAGGCCATTGCTATATCATGGCAAGGCACGAAATGCTATGTCGGGAGTCCGTCTTGTGGCCCTATGGACAGTGCCCGTACTCTTTATGGAATTAACAACACCATAGTGTGTTCAATCATAAAGGATCTACAATGCTCGCTTGTGTTTTGTGTGTTAGCACGAATATTGGGTATGCCCGTGCAAATCGAAGATACTCTTCTGAGCACAAGGGAGAAAGGAGAAAGGTTAGCGGTGTATGCTTAACAATGGTGGAAATGCGCTCTCAAGCTGGATCAGAACTGGAATAAGGGTTGACTAGTTCCTTCATGTCCAGTTCTAAGAATTTGAACCGGTCCAAATCCAGATGCCTTGTTTTAGGACTGGAGTTCCATATCCGATGGTGCTTTGCATCGAGGTTCGATGTTGAGACAGAGTTGGATTGCTTCTTCCAACATTTTGTAAAGAATACGGTTGACCCTGATTTAAGTATGCATATAGAAAATCGGAATTTCCTTCTGTATTTGTAGAGAATCAAATCGACCCGAATTCGGATATTAGCATAGAAGACCGGAACCCCCTCCGGCATTAGTGGAGAGCCGAATCGACCCAGATTCGGATATCAACATTAAAGACCGGAACGCCCTTCCAGCATTGGTGGAGAGCTGAATTGACCCAAATTCGGGTATCAACATAGAAGACCGGAACCCCCTCCGGCATTGGTGGAGAGCCGAATCGACCCAGATTCGGGTATCAGCATAGAAGACTGGAACCCCCTCTGGCATTGGTGGAGAGCCTAATCGAACCAGATTCAGGTATCAGCATAGAAGACTGGAACCCCCTCCGGCATTGGTGGAGAGCTGAATCGACCCAAATTCGGGTATCAACATAGAAGACCGGAACCCTCTCCGACATTGGTGGAGAGCTGAATCGACCCAGATTCGAGTATTAGCATAGAAGACTGGAACCTCTTCTAGCACTTGTTGTTTCGATGTCCCCTTTTGAGATCAAGATGGTGAAGCAGAGTTTGTACGTTCTTCTTGAGCCTCTTCTTGGGCTTTCGATGTCAAAGAAGAGGATGTACGTATGTCCAGAATGGGGGTATTTAGCTAGAAGCGATAGTCTTGGGTTTGACTTGGAGTTCGTATGGGTTAAAAGACATTTTTGGAATTAAAGAAATAAAATATAATATAAATATATATGGACCAATGGGGAAAAGCCGTGGACGAATTCATTTTTCTTCAAACCTGATACCCCTCTGATACGAACGACGGAAGGAGCAGATTTCTTCTCTCCTCGATCTCTCTAAATTTACTCAGTAAAATTGAACGACCCATTTGAAAATTTTGTAAAGGATCCCTAGATCTTCAAATCCATATAACTCTCGTCCTCGATCATTGTGTATTCGTCGAGTTTCAACCCCGAGAAGATCAGCCGTTCACGCTGGGGTTGCTCCCCCGATCTACCGCCGAGTTCAACCAGAGGACCAACGATCTGCGTGCCGCTCTAAGCTCTACGACGTGGCGCGACCTGATCTAGACCGAGCTAGACAGTTTTGACGAAAATAGAGGACCTAGATTTGAACGAGAAACTGAAGGTAGCAGCTTTATAAATTTAAAAAGTTAATAACGCTTTAAAGTGTTGCAAAATACGTTTTACGAATAAAAATCATATCTTTGACATATGTTGTCAAAATCCAGTGAAACCGGAGACATTGGACCCATGATGACATCTTCCACATTCTAGAAGAGACCGAAGAATTCTGGGACCTTCCTACAATTTTAGAAGGAGTGGAACCCAATGTGAGATTTTTAAATTCAAATTGGAATGGAATAGCGATGCATAAATTATACAATCGATGTATGAATTATATAAGTGTTGTATATCTCACATACAAGCGTTGTATAAACTATAAGCGTGATGTATAAGTTGTATATACGTTGTATAAATCATATGTGTGTTGAATGGAATTGAAATGAAATTAAAATGGAAATAAATATATTTATATACAAACACATATATATATATATATATATATGTATGTATGTATATATATACACACTCCCCTCGTCCACAGAACATGGATGATATAAATAGTTTGGATTATGATTGTGAATGATTGATTATGGTTGCAACAAAATTGGTTGTGTTTATGGTATATTCATTGTGTTGTGAAAATGAATGATATTGTGGAAACCATTGAAATGAAAGTATTGTAATGCTGCAAGGCCGAGGATAGCAGAGGAACCGTGCTGGACACGGTGTCGGTGCTACCTTCCCTGCCGTTGTAATGCCAAAATTTTGTGAAATGACTATGTAAAATAGTTGTTGTGCTGAAACAAATTGTTTAAACAATAAAAATCACATTTTTATTGTATATATGAATCAATAAAAATGTTCATCTTTGAAATAAAATGTTATGACAATAAAAATCACAATTTTATTATGTGTTTGAATCACTAAAAATATTCATGTTTGAAATAAAATGTTTTAACAATAAAAATCAAATTTTTATTGTATATATGAGTAACTAAAAATATTCATGTTTGAAATAAAATGTTTTAACAATAAAAATCACATTTTTATTGTATAAATGAATCACTAAAAATATTCATGTTTGAAATAAAATATTTTAACAATAAAAATCACATTTTTATTGTATGTATGAACCTTCAAAAATATTCGAAGGGTGAAATAAATATTTGGGGATTAGAAATAATTTTTTTAACATGTATATGAAGTGTTAAAAATAACTATGAGTTGAAATAAATATTTGTTGATTGAAAATAATATTTTTAACGTGTATATGAAGTGTTAAAAATAACCATGAGTTGAAATAAATATTTGTTGATTGAAATTTATATTTTTTAACATGTATATGAAGTGTTAAAAATAACCATGGGTTGAAATAAATGCTTGTTCATTAGAAATAATATTTTTAACGTGTATTTGAAGTGTTAAAAATCATCATATATGGAAATAATTATTTGTTCGCTAAAAATATTATTTTTAGCGTAGATAGGCATATATATACATATGATGAACAGGAAAATGGATTAGCTGTTGAGTAAAGAATTTATTTGCGTGCCCGAAAAATAGGTAAGCCTTAATGAATTAGCTACACAATTTTATTTATTATATAAACTCCTGTGAATGCCATTGGATGCGATGTGCTGTTTGTTCTATGTGAGATTATAAACAACACCATAGAATAGTGATAATTAATTTTGAACTACACTGCATGACATACTTCGTGAAGATAGCATACTCTATCATATACCACATAAGAATTTGGAGTTATGTGACGAGGTTGGAATTACCATACAAGCGAGATGCTTATATGGAGATGAATGTATTTCTGGTTGAGCCGAAGACAAACTATTGATTTCATAGCATATCGTATTCAATATAAGGGGAGCTTGTATGACGAGGTTGAGATTAACATACGGGCAAGACGCTCTTATGGCGATGATTGAATTGCAGGTTAAACTGAGGATTGATATGGACAAAATAAATTTAATGGTAAATTGCCAGATTAAATAAAAACCCCACACGGGTGTAGAGTTGAAAATAATCGCGTCTCTCTAATTATTAGATACAACACATGGATTATTTATTTTCCAACACTGGACGAGGTGACGAGATTTATCTCTGGAGTAAATTTACATACTCCCTCGGGCATAGAATAGGACACTAAACATTGTGTATGCTTATACTAGATTTATTGGGTGCCTAATACGGCCCAATAAATTTCCAAACCCCTCTCCGTACAATTGAGGTTATGGCAAAAAAATTGAAATTTAAAGGTGTTAGCCAAATTTTTGAAGTGAAAATGATTTGGAAATCGTCGAATGAGTTATATATATATACATATAAATATAAATTAAAATAAAATGAATCACGCTGCTGTAATTCGCGTTTTGAAATCGTAATTTTAAATGATTATACCAAGAAATCCGACCATCAGATTTTCATTGAACTGTAACTATTGGGTTCGCTTTGGAAAGATCTTCCCAACGATATAAAATTTGTTGAGATCTAACGGTTAGATTTGGAGAAATGTTTGATTCAAATCTGAATTAAAACAGTGCCAGAATGAATTATATATATATATAAATATAAATTAAAATATAACAAATCGCGCCACTGCAGTTTGTGTTTTGAAATCGTAACTTTGAACGACTATTACAAGAGACCCAACCGTCAGATTTTCCCGAAACTAGAACCGTTAGGTTTGCTTTGGAGAAATCTTTCCTAGGATATAAAGTTTGTTAAGATCCATTGGTTATATTTTGAGAAATTTGTAAATCAAATTTGATTAAAGCAGCGCCAGTGCCATTGAATGACCTGAAACGTTGTTCGATGAAAATGGGCTATTTTTAAATAAATAAAAATAGCGAAAAATCATTATAAAATATTATAAGCGAAATGGGATGTAAATAAACTGATTTTACTTGGTTTATTGGATATTATGATGGTTAGATGTATTTGACATGAAATTATTATACTGAATTGAAATGTGAATGTCGAATAATTTAACCATGGAAAAGAATTGATTTGAATTCTACGTATACGTGAATTATTTGAAAAGGCCGAGTTATTACTCATTTCAAATATATGATCGACGATTAAAAGTTGAAGATATGAAGACGGTGCTAGACCGATGATCTTCACATCGAATGGATTACTACTGATGCCTTTGATCGGTTAGCTCCCAGGATGGGTTACAATGGTAGTGGTCCGGACGTATTTTTTTATTGTTCGGATATGCGAGGGCCTCTCTCCTGTATTGGACATATGGGATGAGGAATAAGGTGCTTCCGATTTCGTTTAGACACAGAACGAACTAGTAAATGGATGTGTGTCTGACGTTGTATTTTATTCTGTGCTGATTGATTTCTATTAAATATATATTTGTTTGGTGGCGGAGAATTTATTCTCTTGCTTAACACCCATCTCTGAGACGTAGGATCTCAAAGGTTATATATCGTTTGACATCAGTCGCATGGCGTGGAATGTCAATGTGACATGCTGAGATACAATTAATCAAGGCTTTTGTTGAAAAGCAGAGCCTTGTGGTTGATGATCAAAGCACGGCTTTAATATAGAATAGCTTTGTGTATAGCGTTAATTCGCGTGCTTCACACCCCGGTATGAACCAGAAACGGTATGAAGGATATCAAGGAGGACATGCGTTTCTTTCTAGCTAGGAGTGGTGTCATGGTATGGATCCCAGACATTTTTACTTATGTGGTTGTTGGAACGCGAGGTACCTCGGATATATTGGTCGCTATAGGGCCGATGGATGATATGGTTGACATACTGACCATTACACCCCATAGGGCAAGGAAACGTATTGTTCAGAAATTACTAATCGACTTAACATGTGGACCGGCCCTGCATTTTCCTAGGTGCAGTTGCGACTGTAGCCTGAGATATGGTAGGCTAGATTGTCTCGAATTCGGTAAGGACGATCCCTTGCCTTGGTTCATGATGGAATCCAATTTCCAATACGACATTACGGTTTTGATTGTAAAACTAGTATGGCGACATAGTGGAATGAGGCACTTATATCGTCTATGATTGATACATTATGATTGAAACTGTTTCTGAAACGTATATACACTAAGAATAATATAAATGATTTTGATTTATACGTATCAAGCATATTTTGGCCATTATAAGGTAAAACTATATCCCCCGATTTGCGTTGCATTGTGTGATGGGACTCGAGTCTTATAATGGCTTCAATTTCTATAGAAAGCATGGCGTTTTTTAAATGATTTACTTATTTTGTGCACTGGCAATCCAATGGAGTTAACCCGTTCCACGATAGCGGCGTAGTCCTGTGATTAGCCTTACTATTAAATAAGTTAAGGAGATTTATCATACCAGTCCCATGACTGACTCGTAGTTTGTTTCACTTTGCAAACTCAGGTGCCCCTTATTTCTACATGGGAAGCCTTGTATTTAGGTTTTAGCTGGTTCATTCTGAATAGCTATTGAGCTAAAGATGGATTATATCATTTCTTTTATGCTGTTCAGACTTCATTATGTATATTATGTTTGATTCCGCTGCAGACATTTTATATTAAGCCGTAACTGTATTTTGTACTAAGTATGATCTTGTTATGCTGTGTAACTCTGATGTTGACATTATTTACAGTGTAATCTGATGTACATTATTTGGTGTCATTCTATATTTCTGTTCTATTGTTATTGTTTATACGTTATATTCCAATGATTATCGTTGCCTCCGTGACACGGGAGTTTAGGGTTATCACAGTTGGTATCGGAGCTTTGGTTAATCTTAGTTCCGGAATATGACATATTAACGAATTCATCAGAAGAAGAACCAGTAGTATTCTAGGGCGAGTAACTCATTACACATCAATAATATCCTAGAGTGAGTATAGCAGAATAGAATGCACCCTAATAGATGCATATACATTTAAATATATGTCTCTATGCTTTACAATATCTTTTCTATTGGTCTGACTCTTTGTCTACTATTTGCAGACATAGTAGAAAATGAGTGGCAGAAGCAGAAGAAGTAATTTTATGGTTCAACAATCTAGTGAGCCAATCGTGCTCCCACAGCCAGAATCAGATACAGAAGTTTTAGTAATGAAGTATCGAAATCTGGGTGGATTATCATTCTTGGGCAAAGAACCCATTATTAAAAAAAAAGCATGCATGCGTTCTGCTGAGAGAATTTTTGAAGGTTTAAAGTTGAGAGATGATCAGAAAAGATTATTGGCATCTTGGGCACTTAAAGACGAAGCTTTAATCTGGTGGGAAACGTTCACTAAGAATAATCCAAAAGGTAATATTACTTAGGATAGATTTAATTTTTTTTTTCAAAGAAAGATTTATTCCTCCAGAAGCAACTGAGCGGCTATACGATGAATTCTACTATCTGAAACAAGGAGACATGACCATTTAGGAGTACCAGGAAAAATTCAACAAAGTTTCTCATTTTTCCCCGAGGCTAATTGAAGATCCTTTGAGGAAGAATCTAAGGTTTATAAATGGACTTCAAAGAAAATACAAAAGTAGTGTAACTGCACATGTGAATCTTCCTTTTTTCTGAAATCATATACATGGCTTATCGTTATGAAGATCTTGATAAGCAAGGTCTTTTGGAGGACGAAGAGGAAGTCAGTTCTAGCAATAAAAGGAAGTTTGAAACTGATAGCCCAGAGACCAGTACGCAGCCAGAGGAAAGTAAGAAGGCTGAGGTCAGTAAGAGGCCTAAAGCCAATCAGAGAAAGGCAAAAACAGTCGTATGTCTCAAGTGCAATAAGCAAGGGCATTCGATAAGGAACTGCAAATCTTCGAAGAAACAAAAGAAGAAAGGATTTAAAACCGATAAGAGGCTTTAGGAGAGCAAGGGATGCTATAATTGCCATCAGGCTGGTCATCTTGCAAAGGATTGCCTGCTATTATAGAAGGCTGAAGTAGCTCATGTATATGAAGGAGCAAAAACTCCAACACCCTCAGTTAGTTAGCAAAGGCCAGATGTTTTGGAAGGCACGCTAACTGTCAACAACATTCCAGTTAAAGTATTATTTGACACGGGCGCGTCGCAAAGCTTCATTTCGAGTAATGCAGTCAAGAAGCTAAATCTAAAATTGAGGAATTTGGAAGAATCGATTAGAGTCCATAATCCGATCGGTAGTTCTCCTATTCTCAGTTTATATTGTAGAGTGCTGGTCTCCTATTCTTATTACCGGTTTTCTTTTAAGCTTATTGTCATGGATCTCTCAAAATTTAATATCATTCTTGGACTGGATTGGTTAAATGAAATATGAAGCTGAAGTTAAGTGCGTTGAGAGAATCATTAAAGCTAAAACTACATTCGGAAGGCACATAACGATACCTTGCATAGGCTCAGATTCAGATAGAAAAGAATTTTGGGCTGCTCTTGATGTTTCTCCTGCTTCTATAGAAAGTATTCCTGTCGTTAAGAACTACACGGATGTGTTTGAAGAAGTTGATAGCTTACCGCCGCAAAGAGAAATTGAATTCAAGATCGATTTAATGCCGAATGCAAGGCCAGTAGTGCACGCTATTCGGAGGACTACCCTGAAAGAGAAAGAAGAATTGGGCAATCAAACTCGACAATTGCTGTGGAAAGGTCGGATCAGGCCTAGTTTCTCTAATTGGGGAGCTGCTGTGGTATTTTTCCAAAATCAGATGGTACTCTCAGACTTTGCGTAGATTATCGTGACTTAAACAAGAAAACATTGAAGAATAAATATCCATTGCCCCGCATTGATGATTTATTGGATTGTTTGAATGGAGCGAAAGTATTTTCAAGAATGGACCTGGCTACAGGTTTCCATCAACTCTATATTACCGAAGATTATGTTCCTTTGATAGCATTTAAAGGTCCAGACTTATTTTATGAGTGGTTAGAAATGCCGCTCGGCTTATGTAACACTCCATCCTATTTCGTCGATCTAATGAACATAGTATTCAAAGAAGTCTTGAATAAATTCATACTGGTTTTCATTGATGACATATTGTTCTTCTCTTAGTCCGCTAGCGAGCACGCTAAACATTTAGAACAAGTGTTGGAGATTTTGAGAAAGAACATATTGAAATCCAAATTTTCTAAGTGTATATTCTGGCAGGAAGAAGTGAAGTTCCTTGGTCACGTCATATCAAAGGAAGGGATTTCAGTGGACCCAAGCAAAATTACAGCTATTCAGGATTGGAAACAGCCTAGCACGCCCATAGAAGCCCAAAGTTTTCTAGGATTGGCTAGTTATTATTGGAAATTCGTTAAGGATTTTTCGAAGCTATATAGTCCAACGACACAGCTTACTAAGAAGCATGCCGGATTTAATTGGGCTCCAGCATGTGAGGCGGCTTTCCAAGAACTGAAATTAAGATTGACCACTGCTCCAGTGTTAACTATTATCGATGGTAATCAAGACTTGATGGTTTATACAGATGATTCTCTTGAAGGTGTTGGTGCAGTGTTAATGCAGAAAGGCCAAGTAGTTGCTTGTGCTAGCCATCAGTTGAAACCGCATGAGAAGGGATATGCTACTCATGATCTTGAGTTGTTAGCCATCGTGTTTACTTTGAAAATCTGGAGGCACTATCTATTGGGTGAGAAGTTCGAATTATACACTGATCACAAGTCGTTAAAGTATTATCACCCAGAAGGACTTGAATTTGAGGCAGCAGCGTTGGTTAGAGTTTCTTGCAGCGTACGATCTCGATATTTAGTATACTCCAGAGAAAGCCAATGTTGTAGCTGATGCGCTTAGCAGAAAGAATGCGATCATCACAATCTTATTGTTATGCCTTCGTAGATTGATAAATTATATGTTCTTCAGAAAGACGATAATTTTATTAAAGAGATTATCAAAAGAATTCAAAAAGGCGAAGTCTTCAGTTTCCAAGTGGATAGCAAGGGAGTTATGAGATTGAAAGGAAGAATTTGTGTTCCCGACATCTCTGAGCTCAAAAGAGAAGTAATGGATAAAATTCACAAGTCCAAGATTAGTATTCATCCTGGAGTAAGTAAGATGTACAATGATATCAAACGCACATTCTGGTGGAAGGCGATGAAAAGAGACATCTATATATATGTTAGCAGGTGTTATACTTGCCAACAAGTCAAAAGCGATCAACAGAAACTCGTCGGATTCTTACAACCATTGGGCATTCCAAATTGGAAGTGGGAGCAAATTTCCATGGACTTCATAGATGGGTTGCCCAGAACCAAGAAAGGAAATGATAGTATATGGGTGATCGTAGATCATTTCACGAAGACCGCCCATTTTATACCTGTCAGATCAAATAGAACAGCTTAGAACCTGGCGCAGATTTATTTCAAAGAGATCGTTAGTGATCGTGATCCGATATTAGGCAGTAAATTCTGGGAACCATTCCAGGAAGATTTGGGAACAAAGTTAAATCTTAGCACCACATATCTCCCTCAGACAGATGGCCAAACTGAGAGGGTGAATCGTATATTAGAAGATTTATCGTGGGCATGTTTTATTGATTTTGGCGAATCATGGGAAGATCACTCGCATTTAGCTGAGTTCTCATATAACAACAGCTACTAAGCGAGCTTGGGAATGTCACCATTCAAAGCATTGTATGGTCGACCATGTAGATCTCTCGCATGTTGGGTATCATCAGGCAATCGTTTAGTATTGCGTCCCGACATGATTCGTGAAGCTTCGGATAAAATCGATTTTATTAATAAGCAACTGCAAATAGCTCAGAGCCGTCAGAAAAGTTATGCAGATTCTAGAAGAATAGATTTAGCATTTGTTGTTGGTGACTACGTATATTTGAGAGTTTCTCCAATGAGAGGAGTAGTCAGATTCGGGAAGACAGGGAAGTTAGCACCAAGATTTATTGGTCCGTTTCCTATACTCGAAAGGATTGGAACTCTTTCTTATAGGGTTCAATTACCTGATTGGTTGCCTGGAGTGCATGATGTATTTCACATGTCTCAACTTCGTAAACATGTGCATGATCCAGAATTGGTCGTTGAAGAAGCAGTGCAACAAGATTTGGATATTACTCCGAAATTAGCTGTGAGAGGAGAGCCGAAAAAGATTATTGGCAAAGAATCTAAAGTGCTAAGGAGCAAGAAGGTTCATTTAGTCAAAGTGCAGTAGAGCGGTGATCCTAGAGACTATACATGGGAGACCGAAGATGGCATCAAACAGGCTTATCCCAAGTGCAGAGTGGACCTCTCTAATTAGCTCTGGTGCAAGGTACATTTACAATGTTTTGCATTTCCATTTTTTTCCTATTTTACTGTTGTTTCCTTTTCAGGGACGGAAAGTTTCAAGTAGGGGAGATTGTAACAACCCGGAAAATCAGAACCAATTTAAAAATTTTAATTTGGCTATTTTAATGTATTTGGAATATTTAAAATAATTTATTTTAAATAACAACGGCTAAAAATTTATTTAAATCGAAGTTAGAACGAATAGATTTATTTCAATAATATAATGAGCTAAAAATAGTGCGGTAGTCTGAAAATTTGAAGTTGAACTCTGACTGAATGTACAGGATACAAAATAAATTGTATTTCAGTAAAACCAGAAATATTTAAATCTGTTTAAAAATATCTTTCTAATGAATCTGAAAATTGAAATTTCATAGCGGAAATAAAAAGTTATGGCCAAATGAATATTCAGAATAGTCGCTATAGAATTTAATATGAATATAGCCCTTGAAAATATACTTTTTGCAAACAATTTCCGTTTTTAATGAGATCACTTTGATTGGATCCGGAATGTAAATTTATTGCTAGGTCTAAAATTCTATAATTTTTGGAATTAATATGTGAGCGTGGCAAAGGAAAACACGTTTGGTAATTTCAGTTTGAATTGGATCGACCAGAAAAAGTCCATTTTTCAAACTGTCTCCAAATTCGACAGAATTAATTTTGTTGGGACAGTATCGTCCCAACATAGCTAGATTTATTTTTTGGAATTTTTGGAATTAGTATGTGGCCACGGCAAATTAAAATATACGTTCAAATCCGAATTTGAATGTTTTATATTTTAATTTGAAGAATAAATAACTAAAATAGTTGAATGGGCTTACGAAACATGTTCCATTGTGTTCGGAATGGGGGTATTTAGCTTGGAGTGACATTCGTTGGGTTTGATTTAGATTTTGTATGGGTTAAAGGACATTTTTGGAATTAAAGAAATAAAATGTAATATAAGTATATATGGACCAATAGGAAAAAGCCGTGGACCAATTCATTTTTCTTCAAACCCGATACCCCTCTGATACGAATGACAAAAGGAGCAGATTTCTTCTCTCCTCAATCTCTCTAAATCCACTCAGTAAAATCGAACGACCCAGTTGAAGATTTTGTAGAGGATCACTAGATCTTCAAATCCATATTACACTCGTCTTCGATCATCATTTATTCGTCGAGTTTCAACCCTGAGAAGACCCACCATTCGTGCTGGGGTTGCTCCTCCGATCTACCACCAAGTTCAACCAGAGGACCATCGATCTGCGCGCCGCTCTGAGCTCTACGACATGGCGCGACCTGATCTGGACCAAGCTACACGGTTTTGACGAAAATCGATGACCTAGATTTGAACGAGAAACTGAAGGTAGCGGCTTTACAAATTTAAAAGGTTAATAATGCTTTAAAGTGTTGCAAAATATGTTTTACGAATAAAAATCATATCTTTAACATATGTTGTCGAAATCCAGTGAAACCGGAGATATTGGACCTGTGACGACGTCTTCTACATTCTAGAAGAGACGGAAGAATTTTTGAAGCTTCCTACAATTTTAGAAGGAGTGGAACCCAATGTGAGATTTCTAAATTCAAATTGGAATGGAATAGCGATGTATAAATTATATGAGCGTTGTATATCTCACATACAAGCGTTGTTTAAATTATATATGCGATGTATAAGTTATATATACGTTGTATAAATCATATGTGCATTGAATGGAATTGAAATGAAATTGAAATGGAAATGGAAATATATATATATATATATGTGTGTGTGTGTGTGCATATATATGTATATATACTCCCCTCGTCCAAAGACCATGGACGATATAAATTGTTTGGATTGTGACCGTGAATGATTGATTGTGGTTGGAACAAAATTGGTTGTGTTTGTGGTGTATTCACTATGTTGTTAAAATGAATGATATTGTGGAAATCATTGAAATGAAAGTATTGTAATGCTTCAAGGCCTAGGATAACAAAGGAGTCGTGTTGGACACTGTCCCGGTGCTACCTACACTGCCGTTGTAATGCCGAAATTTTCTGAAATGACTATATAAAATAGTTGTTATGTTGAAATAAATTGTTTGAACAATAAAAATCACATTTTTATTGTATATTTGAATCACTAAAAATATTCATGTTTGAAATAAAATGTTTTAACAATAAAAATCACATTTTTATTGTGTATATGAATCACTAAAAATATTCATGTTTGAAATAAAATGTTTTAACTATAAAAATCACATTTTTATTGTATATATGAATCACTAAAAATATTCATGTTTAAAATAAAATGTTTTAAAATAAAAATCACATTTTTATGGTATGTATGAACCTTTAAAAAGATTCGAAGGGTGAAATAAATATTTGTTGATTAGAAATAATATTTTTAACATGTATATGAAGTGTTAAAAATAACTATGAGTTGAAATAAATATTTGTTGGCTGAAAATAATATTTTTAACATGTATATGAAGTGTTAAAAATTACTATGAGTTGAAATAAATATTTGTTGATCGAAACTAATATTTTTAACATGTATATGAAGTGTTAAAAATAATCACGGGTTGAAATAAATGCTTGTTCATTAGAAATAATATTTTTAACATGTATTTGAAGTGTTAAAAGTCATCATGTATGGAAATAATTATTTTTTCACTAAAAAAATTATTTTTAGCGTAGATAGGCATATATATATATATTTACATATGCTGAACAGGAAAATGGATTAGCTGTTGAGTAAAGAATTTATTTGCATGCCCAACAAATATGTAAGCCTTTATGAGTTGGCTACGCAATTTTATTTATTATATAATCTCCTGTGAATGCCATAGGATGCGGTGTGCTGGTTGTTCTATGCGAGATTATAAATTACACCATAGAATAGTAACAATTAATTTTGAACTACATTGCATGTCATACTTCGTGAAGATTGCATACTCTATCATATACCACATAAGCATTTGGAGCTTATGTGACGAGGTTGGAATTACCATACAAGCGAGATGCTTGTATGAAGATGACTGTTTTTCAGGTTGAACCGAAGTTGAACTATTGATTTCAAAGAATATCATATTCCATATAAGAATTTGGAGCTTGTATAATGAGGTTGAGATTACCATGTGGGCAAGACGCTCATATGGCGATGATTGAATTGCAGGTTGAATTGAGGACTGATATGGACAAAATAAATATAACGGTAAATTGCCAGATTAAATAAAAACCCCATATGGGTGTAGAGTTGACAATAATCATGTCTCTCTAGTTATTAGATATGGCACATGGATTATTTATTTTCCAACACCGAACGGGGTGACGAGATTTATCTCTGGAGTAATTTTACACACTCCCACAGGCATAGAATAGGACACTAAAAATTGTGTATGCTTATACCGGAGTTATAGGGTGCCTAATAAGACCTAATAAATTTTCAAACCCCTCTCCGTACAAAGGAGGTTATGGCGAATTTTTTTAAAATTTAAAGGCGTTAGCCTAATTTTTGAAGTGAAAATGATTTGGAAATCATTGAATGAATCATATATATATATTAAAATAAAATGAATCATGCCGCTGTAGTTCGCATTTTGAAATCGTAATTTTAAACGATTATACCGAGAAATCCGACCATCGGATTTCCCCGGAACTGAAACTGTTGGGTTCGCTTTGGAAAGATCTTTCCAACGATATAAATTTTTTGAGATCCAATGGTTAGATTTGGAGAAATTTTTGATTCAAATCTGAATAAAAACAGCGCCAGAATGAATTATATATATATATATATATATACGTTAAAATAAACGAATCGCGCCGTTGTAGTTCATGTTTTGAAATCGTAATTTTAAATGACTATTATGGGAGATCCGACCGTCGGATCTTCCCGAAACTGGAACCGTTGGGCTCGCTTTGGAGAAATCTTTCCAACAATATAAAGTTTGTTAAGATCCGTCAATTAGATTTTGAGAAATGTGTAAATCAAATTTGACTGAAAGCAGCGCCAAAGCCATTGAATGACCTGAAACGTCGTTCAATGAAAATAGGCTATTTTTAGACAAATAAAAATAGCGAAAAAACGTTATTAAATATTATAAGCGATATGGAATAGAATAAACCAATTTTATTTGGTTTATTGGATATTCTGATGGTTAGATGTATTTGACATGAAATTATTATATCGAATTGAAACGAGAATGTAGAATAATTTAACCATGGAAAAGAATTTATTAGAATTCTATGTATACATGAATTATTTGAAAAGTCCAAGTTAATTCTCATTTCAAATAATTGATTAACGATTAAATTTGAAGATATGAAGACGGTGCAAGGCCGATGATCTTCACATCGAATGGATTACTACTGATGCCCTAGATCGGTTAGCTCCCAAGAGGGGTTACAGTGGTTGTGGTCTGGACGTATTTGTTAATTATTCGGATGTGCAAAGGCCTCTCTCCTGTATTGGACATATGGGACGAGGAATAAGGTGCCTCCCGTTTCGTTCAGATCCATAACGAACTAATAAATGGATGTGTGTCTAACGTTGTATTTTATTCTGTGTTGATTGATTTCTATTAAATATATATCTGTTTGTTGGCGGAGAATTTATTCTCCTTCTTAACACCCTTCTATGAGACGTACGAGCTCAGAGGTTATATGTAGATAGACATCAATCGCATGACATGGAATGTCAATGTGGAATGCTGAGATGCAAGTGATCAAGGCTATTATTGAAAGGCAGAGACTTGTTGTAACAACCCAGAAAATGAGAACCAATTTAAATTTTTTATTTTGGCAATTTTAATGAATTTTGAATATTTAAAATGATTTATTTTAAATAATAATGACTACAAATTTATTTTGAATAGAATTAGAACGTATATATTTATTTGAATCGAAATTAGAATATAAATATTTCTTTTAATTATAAAAGGAATTGGAAATGGCGCGGTAGTTTGAAAATTCGATTTCAAATTTCAAATGAATGCATAAGATTCAAAATAAGCTGGATTTTAATAAAACCAAAAATATTTAAATCTGTTTGAAAATATCTTTCTAACGGATCTGAAAAATTGAAATTTCATAGCAGGAATCAAATGTTATGGCCAGTTGAATATTCAGAATAGTCGCTATAAAATTTAATGCAAATAAAGCGTTTTAAAATAGAAATTTTGCAAATAACCTCCGTTTTCGACGAAACCACTTTAGTTGGATCCAGAATGTCAATATATGGCTAGGGTTAAAATTCCATAATTTTTGGAATTAATTTGTGATCGTGACAAAAGAAAATGCGTTTGGTAATTTCAGTTTGAATTGGATCGACTAGAAATTCCATTTTTCAAACGGTCTCCAAATTCGATGAAATTAATTTTGTTGGGACCGTATCGTCCCAACATAGCTAGATTTATTTTTCTGGAATTTTTGGAGTCCGTATGTGGCTCCGGTAAATTAAAATGTTCATTTGAATTTAAAATATAATGACTTATATTTTAAATTTAGTAGAAACTAATCGTAAAAGCTAAATTAGGTTATGATGCATACCCATTGTGTTCGGAATGGGGGTAATTAGCTAGGGGCAATAGTCGTTGGGTGTGATTTGGGGTTCGAATGAAAAACTAACCTTTTGGAGAATAAATTAATTAAATAATTAAATTATTATATAATCTTTCTTCCTCCCCGCTTTCATTTTCTCTCTCCTCGACTCTCAGAAATAAAGAAATAAAAAACAACAAGAACGACGGAGCCTTCCATCGCGCCACCACCTACGCTCCAACCGCCGCACCCTCAGCTAGCCCCCGCCACCGGCCTCCAAAGCTGCCACCACTACTCCGGCCATCCCCCAAGCCCCAAAATCTTCTAAAATCGAAGCCCTAGCTCCAATTAAACCTCCCGCTGCCACTATGGGCCTACCCCAACCACCGCAAACCCCTGCCGTGCCTCTGACCCCCTCTACCCTACGCTACCATGGATCCCCTCCTCCGACAAAAAATTGTAAGCTTTTCCGATTTTTAATTTTATTTAGATCTGATTTTTATTATTATTTTTAATTTAAAAAAAGATGATTATTATTATTATTATTAATTATAAAAATAGATGATTTTTAGTTATAAAAAGCTTCGATTTTTCATAACATAAAGCTTTGATTTTTAAAAATAAAAAGAGGGAATTTTTAAAATTAAAAGGGGGTGATTTTTAAAATTAAAAAGAGGTGATTTTGGAAATTAAAAAGAGGTGATTTTTGAAATAAAAAAGATTTGATTTTTGAAATTAAAAAGATTATATTTTTAAAATGAAAAAGATTATATTTTTATATAAATGATAAGACTATATTTTTATGACAGGAAAGATATGATTTTTAATTATATAAAGATATGATTTTTGACGATACAAAAATTTGATTTATATGTATATAACGAAGCGATAAAAATTGGATTTTCATTTATTTGATTGAAGCGATAAAAATTGGATTTTTATTTATTTAAATGAAGCAATAAAAATTGGATTTTTATTTATTTGAATGAAGCGATAAAAATTGGATTTTTCTTTATTTGAATAAAGCGATAAAAATTGGATTTTTATTTATTTGAATGTAGAGATAAAAATATACTTTTTATATATAAGACATTGTAATAAAAATGTGATTTTTACTATGAAGAGTGTGGAAAAATTGCGTTAGAACTTCGGGCAAATCCAAACGGTTCAAAAATTTAGAAATAAAACTGGCGGAGTGGATCATAAAGGTGAGAACTTCTCACTGTAATTTATTTTCTAGTTAGAAATATATACTAGGATGTAGATGGTGCTTAGTAGCACCTGACACCTTTGTTTGAAACCATGTGTGTTTGGATGTTTGGTTGAATGAATTGATTAGAATTTGGTTTGTACATGGCGTGAGCCATTGTTAGGCGAGGGACAAGGCTAGACCTTGTTCTGGTTCTGGTATCGCGCCGTTATGTTGCCGAAATTTTCTAAAAATGTTAGAACAATAAAAATATCAATTTTATTGTATAAATGAACTGTATAAAATAATCATGTGTTAAATAAATATTTTATAGTTAAAAATAAATTCTTAACGTGTATACGAATAAAATAAATATTCATTTACAAATTGAACGATCTGCTAATGTACACCCATTTGACTGATATTGATTGGGATGATATATTTTACACATCGCTCAACTGCACAAATAATAATCAGTGTTTGTTGTTTGAAAACCCCACACGGGTATTGGGATGATATTGGACATACACTAATCCCAATATTTAGTTGTATGTCAATCGATGGGTTGACAGGCTGTTGTAAGCATTAGTTATTTATATTTAACGCTTATGCAGTTGTGTAAGGAACTCTGGATGATGGTTGAGTATGTTTGATTAGTGTTGTGTACATGTGTGTATGAAATCCATACAAATAAAATTAGATGGTAATTGACTGTGTCTGATTCCAATTCGGAAAGAACGAATATATTAAATTAAAGAATATTTTAAAAATGTCAAGTAATGAGTATTTTAAAATAAGTAATATTTTAAAATAATATTCAGTAATGGATCAAAATATGATTTTGTTGTCCGATTTGGGATGAACATGAAAATATTTAAATATATGAAGCTGTGTTGATTAGATTAACACCATTTAGACGTGAATGATATTTATATCGATTTTATTCATTTTTATAATGAATATCGAAATGGAAGTGATTTCAAAATCTAATGTTTTGAAAATAATATCATTTATATATTAATGATATGGATTATTCAATTTTGATTTCAAATTGAATATGAAGTTGAAATCATTTTGAAAATGAATTTAAAACGATTTTTAAAATACGTTTTAAATGGAAATTGACGATATATATATATTATTTATATTTAATGGCCTGAACAGAACGTGCCGCGCTGTGTCACTTCGCGAATTTCGACCATTGACTTCGATTTGACATCATGGGAGATCCGACCGTCGGATTCTCCTAAAACAGGAACCATTGGGTTCGTATCGGAAAGAGCCTTCCAAAGAATATAAGGGATTTGAATTCTAACGGTTGGATTTGTAAATATGTCCAAAACAAATTTGGAAAAGGTCGTTGTAAGTACAGTTCGATGACCGCTTATGGAAATCGACTGTACGGGCCTTGATAAAATTATTAAAAATATTGTAAAATCATAATAAACGATTTGGAAAGAATTGGAATCAAAAATTGCACGTTTGTAAAGATAAAAATATATTTTTATCGGAATGAACTAGTTATGAACTAGAATTATAAATCCAATATTTTTAAATAAATAAATTGGATTTTGAAACGGTTTTAAAAAAAGTAACCAGAGTTTCCAATATATGGATTGGAATGGATTTGAATCAAAATTATCTTCAGAATATTTCGATATTGGATTCCGTAATTATACAGATATTGTGGAGGAATTTGGAAGATATATATATCGTTATTCCCAATATGATATGTGTTGATCTCAGAATTTGATATTGAATATAAGCCGATATAATTTCTATTCAGTGCCTTGTATTTAATATTGAATTGGATTTTGGGTTTGTCGTGAATGGTGTCTTTATTAACACTGTTCTTAAACCGAGTGTGAAAAGAATAAATCTTTTAGCTAAGATTTAAAGAAGAATTACCGATTAATTAACATTTAATTGGAACTTAAAATGGAATGTGAATTGGGTTTATTGTAAACTGTGTTTTTAACGACATTCATTCTTTAACCCGATTTACAGTGAAATGTGATTTGGAATTTATAAACCTTTTTATTAAGATTTAATGAAAATTTTCCAAAGTAAAATTTTCGAATTTATTTTATTAAACTAGAATTGAATGGAATTCCATTTGGTAATAATCGAAATGAGCTTCGGTGGAGGAAGACTGTTAAGATATATGGAATTTAAAAGGCTTTGTCGTTATTCCATTTATATGATTAGTCGGATACGGAAATTGATATCAATTATATATTGATCCATTTTTCGTGAAGATTCCATAATTAATGGAATGTGATTTGGGTGTATTGTGAACTTTGTTTAAATGACATTAGCTCATTAACCTAGCTAAAGACAGGATTAAATGTCTTACATTGTATTTCGAACTGTATGGTTGATCTCTGCTAAATATATATCTGTTTGGTGGCGGAGTATTTATTCTCTTGCTTAACACCCTTCTCTAAGACGTTCGAGCTTATAGGTTATATATCAGTAGGAATCAATAGTACGGTGTACATTGTTGATGCGACATGTTGGTGTTTCCAAAGTTAAATGATCATTTATATTGATTTTTGGGAAGATTAAAACTAAGTGGAGTTTTAATGAATTTTTAATTAGATTGAAATGGGAATTGATAATTTAAATTATCAAATTTGGGAAATGATCGAGAATGGAATATCACCAGTTTTGCTCCAAGCGATAGTTAAATCTTTAATTAAATTTAAACGTGAAATGTTAATTAAATTTACTGATAACACCATGGTGTTAGATATGGAGTATTACCAGTTTTGCTCCAGGGGATGAATAGGTTGGGATTGGGAAATTAAACAAATGATTACTTTGGTAAGGGTTGCTAATCACGACTAGTATGGATAAACCTTAATTTGGTTTGACCTGATATCCAAAGGAAGATTTAAGAATAAATTTAAAGAATTTATCTTTGATAAGATTGATGGGATCTTTTCCCAAAGGATATGAATATTTAAATAAAAGAATATTCAGAATTCGAATGAGGTGTATGTTGTGTTTTTATAGCACTTGTTTATTATATACGCGAGTTATTCAGAAAGGTTGGGTTTATACCCATTCCGAATAACTTATTCGACAATAAGTCGACGATGAAGACGGTGGTTGAAGACCGGAGGTCTTCACATCTTTTGGATGATTACTGATGTCTTGATTGGGTTGTACACCTATGACAAGGTAATAAGTGGTGATCGTCTAGACGTACTTGGAGATCGACCGGATATGCGAGGACCTCTCTCTCCTGTATTGGACATATGGGACGAGGAATAAGGTGCCTCTGGTTTGTTCAGACCCAGAACGAACTTGTAAATGGACTTTGTGCCTAATATTGGATTTTATTCTTTGTTGATTGATCTCTATTAAATATATATCTATTTTGTGGCGGAGAATTTATTCTCTTTCTTAACACCCTTCTCTGAGATGTACGAGCTCAGAGATTATATATCGATAGACATTGGTCGCATGGAGTGAATTGCCTGTGTGGTATGCTGAGATGCAAATGATCAAGGCTTCTGTTGAAAAGCAGAGTCTTATGGTTGATGATCAAAGCACGACCTTAAATGGCATTGCTTTGTGTATAGCATTAATTCGCGAGCCTTACACCCCCGATATGAGTCAAAAATGGGATCGTAACTGCAGGGAGTGCACAACGCTTCTTTCTAGCTGTGGGTGCTGTCAGGGTTTTGCAAGCCCTGACATTTATATTATTTTTACCTGTGTGGTTGTTGGAATGCAAGGCGCCTCAGATATATCGGTCTCTACGGAGACGATGGATAGGTCCGATATGACCGAAAAACGTGCGTTCAGGTATAATTAATCTGCTGTGTATGGACCGGCCCTAAAGATCCAAGGGTTCGCCAGCGTTTGATCCCTGAGACATTTGCTAGAGTGTCTCGAATGGAGAGGAGTCATCCCTGGCCTCGACTCATGACGGAAATCCATTTCCAATACGTGATATTTCGGTTTTATTTGTAGAGCCTAGTATGGCGACATAGTGGGATGGGGCACTATGCCGTCTATGATTGATAAATTTATATTTGAAGTTGCTTTCATGCACTTTGCACTATAACAACATCAAAAGGATTTGTTTTAAACGTACTAAGCATGTTTGGCTATTATAAGGTAAAACTCTATCCTCCGGCTTGCGTGTGATGGGACCTGAGTCTTATAATAGCTTTATTTTTACAAAAAGCATTGCGTTGTCTATTCTATGCACTGGTATTCTTGGGAGGAAACCCGTTCTGTGTTATATGGCATGGTCCCTTGATTTACTCCTTTTTAAAATAAAGTTTTAAATAACTGTTTTAGTTCTCACACCAGTCACATAACTGACTTGGAGTTTATTATTTTAAACCTAAACTCTGGGTGCCCCTATTTTCCACATGGGCAGCTAGTAGTTTTGGTTTTGCAGATTTATATTCACAGGATCCTGGTTTATAGCTGGAATGATATTCGGAACGCTCTGTATCCGTGCATTTCTTTCAGTTGTGTTTTTTATTATTTTCCGTTGCATTATAATATGTAAATCTCTAATATTTATCAAATGTATATTATTTGTTCATACTCTGTACATTCTTGTACTCTGATGTAGATTGTTGTAATAGCAATGAAATGTTCTTCTGTTTTTGTTCTAATTTGTCGTGTTCTCAGACAATCCGTTCTTTCTCTTTTCTTTGGAGACCGGGGAAGTTGGGTCGTTTCAGTTGGTATTAGAGCTTTGGTTTACAGAGCTCGAGAATAAGACACATTAGAACCGAACGAAAGAATTCATCAGAGATTGGATTAGTAATATCTAATAAGAATGACTCGTTAGAGATGGGATCAGTTGAACGAGTGTGAAGAATAGTGTTTTTAAAATAAAAATTAAAAATAAATATTATTTTGAAAATTTAAACCATTTTATACGTATTTGAATATTTATTTTATATTGAATTTGGACAATTGATTATACAAAGATTTTGTATATACGCCTTGCAAACATAGATTCGAAGTTTTAATATACTGGATGGATATAGAATCACACTCTAGTCGCCCGGGCATGATTCCGATGATGAAGTATACCATCACCAGTATTTATTTTTGAGTAACGAAAGTGGGATACCTATATATTTTCAATTGACTGGAGTGAGAACCAAAACAAGGTAGGGTCTATTGTTGTGACCTGGCAATTTTCTTTTCCTTTTAAAGGTTTATGAGCCTAAGGCTGGCCGCTTGGCATTTTCTTTTTCTTTTGGATGGATGAAGGCCTTGCGTGGCTAGTAGATGTTTTAAATGTCTCCCCGTACAAAGGAGGTTATAGCGAATTTTTTCAAAAATTTAGGGTATTAGCCAAAAAATTTAAGAATTAGAAAATTCTTAGAAATTGAAAAGTTGAAGAATGAAAGCCAAACAGAAAGTTGAATTGACTAGTAAAACAACTTTCAACTCCGTTCTTTTTTTAGGATGAAAAGATTTTAATTGGGGGAGATTGTAATAACTCGGAAAATCAGAACCAATTCAAAATTTTTATTTTGGAAATTTTAATGAATTTTGAATATTTAAAATGATTTATTTAAAATAATAACAACTAGAAATTTATTTTGAATAGAATTAGAATGTATATATTTATTTGAATCGAAGTTAGAATATAAACATTTCTTTTAATTATAAAAGGAATTGGAAATGGCACGGTAGTTTGAAAATTCGATTTCAAATTTCAAATGAATTTACAACATTCAAAATAAACCGGATTTTGGTAAAACCAAAAGTATTTAAATCTGTTTGAAAATACCTTTCTAACGGATCAGAAAAGTTGAAATTTCATAGCGGGAATCAAAAGTTATGGCCAGTAGAATATTCAGAATAGTCGATATGAAATTTAATGTAAATAAAGCCCTGAAAAATAGACATTTTGCAAACGACCTCCGTTTTCGACGAACCCACTTTGGTTGGATTTGGAATGTCAATATATGGCTATGGTTAAAATTCCATAATTTTTGGAATTAATTTGTGAGCACGGCAAAAGAAAGCACATATGGTAATTCCAGTTTGCATTGGATCGACCAGAAAAAGACCATTTTTCAAATGATCTCCAAATTCGACAAAATTAATTTTGTTGGGACCGTATTGTCCCAACATAGCTTGATTTATTTTTCTGGAGTTTTTGAAGTCCGTATGTGGCCTTGGTAAGTTAAAATATTCGTTTGAATTTAAAATATAATGACTTATATTTAAAATTTAGCGGAAACTTGATCGTAACAGCCTAATTGGGTTACGATACATATTCCATTGTGTTCGAAATGGGAGTAACTAGCTAGAGATGAAAGTCGTTGGGTGTGATTTGGGGTTCAAATGAAAAACTAACCTTTTGGAGAATAAATTAATTAAATAATTAAATTATTATATAATCTCTCTTTCTCCCCCCTCTCACTATCTCTCTCCCTAACTCTTAGAAAAAAGAAAAAAACAAGAACGACAGACCCTTCCATCACTTTAGCCGCTGCACCCTCAAACAGCCCCGTCGCCGGCCTCCAAAGCCGCCACCACTACTCCGGCCATCCCCTAAGCCACCAAATCCTCTAAAACCGAAGCCCTAGCTCCAACTAAACCCACAGCCACAACTGTGGGTGTAACACCCTGTATTTTCTATGAACGTCAAAGTAACAAATCAAAGTATACTTAATTTTTAAATGAAGAATCAAGGGAAATGGGTTACACCATTGCGTTCGTCTCGGAATTCTGCTTGAGAAAGAGTCCGAGTTTTTGAAATCGGACTCCGTATGAAGAAGTTATGACCTTTAGAAGTCTTAGGGGTTTAAAATAAGTGAATATTAGGCACACATCCCTAAAACGAAACTTAATTAGGCTCACATCCGGTCATAAACTTATTGTAAATTAGGTCCCTATTTTTCAAAAACATATAAAAAAATATAAAAAAATATAAAAAAATCATGTAAATTCGTAATTAATTAAATCAAATAATCGTGAAAAAAATCAGATCAAAAAAACATTTAAAACAACGTCGAAATCATGAAATACAGAAAATCAACGAAATGCAGTAAATTGCATCAAAACATGCATATAAATAGATTAGTTGCATACATGTATGCATTTATTTCAAATCTGCGTCAAAACTGCAGTATAAATGCATACATGTATGCACATATTGTTAAAACATGCATCTGCTGATGCATTTGTTTAAAAACTGCATACCTACGTGCAACTTATTCACGTTTGCATGTATTTTGACATATATGCACACATGTATGCAGTTATATAGAAAAACTGCATACATGTATGCAATTTTTCAAACAGACGTGCATAAATATATGCATGTGTATTCGAATAGTTGCATAAATGTATGCAACTATTCGTAAAAGTTGCATACATTGATGCAACTTTTTTTTTTAATTTCTGTGGACTTCCGGGAATATTTATAGATTTTAGAATTTTTTTTTTTTTAAGTGATAGCGCCTGAAAATTTGGACAGAAAACGAAAGAGGCGGAGGTATGGAAAGTGGCAGGCGGAAGATTCCAGGCGGCAGCTAAAATAGGGGGCGGGTTTACAGAGAAAACATTAATTACAGGGATGTATTGTGAATTTAAAACTTGCAAAATAGTTGCATACATGTATGCAACTTTTGCCAATAGTTGCATACATGTATGCAAGTATTTCTGAAGCTGTTTCAGTTGAAAATGTATGCAGAAACCTGCATACATGTGTGCAACTATTTGAAATACTTGCACACATGTATGCAAGTATTTACATGTGAAAATAAAATGTGTGCAGAAACTTGCATACATGTATGCAACTATTTTAAATACTTGCACACATGTATGCAAGTATTGCATGTAAAAATATAACAGAGAAATACTTGCACAGATGAATGCAAGTATTCCAAATATGTGCATGATTTGATGCAAATTACTGCATTTTTCGTTGTTTTCTGTATTTTTTCGATTTTGATGCATGTTTTGATTTTATTATGATCTGAATTTTTGGGCGAGTACATGTTTTATTTAAATACGAATTTACGTGATTTTTTTATATTTTTTTAATATTTTTTTTATGAATTTTCGAAAAACAGGGACTAAATTTACAATAAGTTTATGACCGGGTTTTTTTTATATTTTGAAACCTAATAGGGACCTCTAAAAAACGCACCCTTAAAATAAAAACCAGCCCGAATTCAAATTTAAAGTTTCGAAATTCAAATCACACACCCGGGCTGGGCGGGAAATTTCCCGCCCAGGACCCAGGTCGACCCGGGGGGTCGACCTGGGTAGAACAGGTCGACCATAGGGTCAACCTCCCCCATTTTCAGATCCATGGACAGATTCGTTTTTCTGCATTTAGACTCCCGTTCTGACCAGATTTGTTGCTCCTAAGCTATTTAAACACCCAAAAACCTCACTTTCTCTCCACACAACTTTATCACGCCTATACTCTACCCTAATTCATATCAAAATAAATCTAATACGGGGTTATGCTTCTCAAGTTCTTCGTAGAAATCAAGTTTAGAATTCTAGTAGAGATTCAAAAGCTAATTCAACGACTTCAACAACTATTTCTAAGAAACAAATCAAATCAAAATTAGAAGAAAAAATAGTCTACTTCAAGAGAGCGCCATTCAGTTTTAGAATACAGATCCCAGAATTCAAGACTCTTCTATAATTTGTAAGTTCACGTTACTTTTGGAAATAAAATTTAATTGTGATTCTGACATTGTAATAAATCTGGATCTAAGATTATGCATGTCCTTTTATATCCTTTGGATCTATCTCATTTATATATTATGTCCATTCTTTGTCTCTTCTATCCTTCTTCCCTTTTTGTTTTATAGCCTGGCTACTGCGAGCCTGAGCCAAATCTCATAAGAGATGAATGTACCTTGGAAATAAAGTTGGGCATAATTGAGTTGTAACTGATTTAAGGACATAACACATGTTGTATTCAAAACATAAAGTGTATCGAACATATAACTTGGGATTTGAGGCATAAAGTATTGGACATATGACTTAAGATTTGAGGCATAAAGTATTGGACATATGACTTGATATTTGAGGCATAAAGTATTGGACATATGACTTGGGATTTGGGGCATAAATTGAACTGTAAATATAAGGCATAATACATGTTGTGGTCTAAGATCTAAAATTGGGACATATATATATATATATGATAGTTTATGATTTGGAAGAAGAAGATTAGGGTGTATAGTGATGTATGGCTTAGGCATGAAAACAAGATTTGCCTTTGTTTTGTAAGTCATTTACTTTTTATATTTGAACACCTAAATCTAATTGTGACATGTAATAAAATGGATATGAGAATATGCCTGATGTAAGTTATCCTTTCATTGAAATCTGCGCTTGAGTATATATATCGTTGGGAATCATTTTTGACTATGAAACTGGTCCAATCATATCTATCCTTGTTTTATATCGGAATTGTAATCCTTTTTAAGTTCATGATATAATTCTTATCATATCTATATGCCTGTGATGTATTCCTTGCAAAACTTGTCTTTTTAGTACATCAAGTTTATCGGACCGTTAGTTCTTATCATCATATGATTATGCCTATTCTTATGATGTTCCATCTTGCTTTTCCCCTTATATTATAAATCTTGAGTTAAATCTCGAAATGCGTACGTTATGAATGCGGGGTAAATTGGGTATAACATGAAATTGACATTATTTGGCATAATTTGGAACATGTAACATGGCATAACTGTTAATATGCAATTTGACATGAATTATGGAATATGTAATTTGACATATTGAATCTAGAATTGGCATGAACGACAAAGTAGGATGTTGGCATATAAATCAAGTTTTGTGCAAAATTGTTATTATGGGGTAACTTGAGCATTAAATCTAGACTGGGTGTAAAATGTAGCATGACTAGTTTTGGTGAATTTGGCAATTAGCATGTAAAATTTAGATTTGGGTATATAGGGTAAATGTGTAGATTAAAGATGAATATGCCAAACCGAAGGTTAGATTGATTTGTGGTGCAAAACTACCCGGAACTGCCCGGCACAACCAGTAACCACAACAACACCTATCTAATGTGAGAGTTTAGTGCATCATGCCCAAGAAAAACCCAAGGTTAGATTGAGTTGTGGTGTAAAACTGCCCGGAACCGCCCGACACATCCACTAACCGCAACAACACATATCTAAAGTGAGAGGTTGGTGAACTAATAAATCAATTAATGCTAATGAACAAGATGAATGGGTAGGGTTAAGTCCATAGGAACACTTAACCAATATAACATGGATGACTAGGGTTAAGTAATGAGAAACACTTAACCGATATGACAAGATGGATGACTAGGGTTAAGTTAATAGGAAACACTTAACTGGTATAGCATGATAAATGTAAAGGGTTAAGTTAACACTTAACTAATATAACTTGGTTTGTGGTAGGGTTACGTTAACACAAGAAGGCGACACTTAACGAAAGTAACATGACATGATAAGTAGGTGAGTTAAGTTAACTTGAGTTGACTTATGACACTTAACCAATACAACATGACGAACACATGGAGTTAAGTAACAAGAAACACTTGACTAATATAACTTGATGAACGAACGGGATTAATTTAATAGGAAACACTTAACCAATCTAACATGATAAGTGAGAAGGGTTAAGTTAATAAGAAACACTTAACCAACATGACACGATGAATGAGTGGGTTAATTTAACATGAATGGACAACATTTAACCAATATGACATAATATGCGAGAGGGATAAGTACATATCGGGTTGCTGGGTAATATTAGTACATATAGGCCCACACAACTTAACCGTTAAATAAACATGTTAGAATCGGTGGGAGGTTTAAGTACATCTCGTGTAGGTGGGTAATATTTGTATATATAGGCCCACAAACTTAACCAATAGGAAACCCTAGTAACGGGGACCCATTTCAGCAGTAACCCACATAGATGTATCATGGTACCCTGAAACTAGGCAGGGTTCGGCACGATTACTAGGCTGATTATAAGGGGTCATAATAGTGGCAGGGGGTGCGTCATTGTAGGTTCCGACGGTTTGCGGGCGTGCATGTACTCCGAAGTGTGAAAAAGCAGGCATTGAGTACTAGTAGTTATACACTGTGCATCTTGAATAGTGTTGGGTCGCCATCATAAGGATTGATACACCTTATGGTGGGACCAGCACAGGGTATCTACATGCAAGAGAGGGCCGATTGACACAGACACTTGGAACATGAATACAAGTAAGGGAGCCGATCGATAGGGTAGTAAGGGTACATCTAACATGTTCATGGCAATTAGGCTGATTGAGGTGGAATCCTCACGATAGATGTACACCTAAAGGCTACCACCATTTGCAGGGATTGGGATCACGTTGTAATATTATCATTTTATACAGAGTACTAGTTGGGACACTAGTTAGGTGGCACAGAGATATATATATGAAAATCAGAATAAGAAAGTAGTAGCGAAGCAGAGGAAGAGTAGAAGCGCATTCTGTTTACCTTGCCTTATCATACCTTATGCTTATCCTATGTTATCTTGTTATCCCTGTTATTACGGTATTGTCTTATATTCAGTTTATTCATGTCATGATGCTTTTTCCTATTTATATGTTGAAAGTTACTGGACTTACCAGACTCATGTCTGACTTAGTTTTGTTTCGCCTCTTTTCTTCTGTCCCCCCCCAAGGTTCACAGGGAGGAAATTATATCACTTAGCTCAGTTTTCCTTCAAAGCTCGAAGATAGTCGATGTATTGTTTTGGACTCTCTCTTCCACTGCTATGGCTGGTTCATGCTTCATTAGGGAATATCATTGTTATTATTATGCTTCTTTTATACTTGGAAGTTTTTGAATCAAGACAGAATTTCTGTGTACTACTTTTAAGTATGATTGAGACAATTGTTGTAAAAGCTTGACTAAATTAAGTTGTTTATAAAATGACTTTATTTTCTGCTGCTTTATTTGCCTGTCTTGTAATTTATTTGCATCTTTTACCTATAATGCTCCACCGAAGTTAAGGCATTCCCTTTGTGAGTGACCTTAACGGAGGTGGGGTGTTTCACTTAGTATCAGAGCTGAAGGTTACTGGATCAGATAAAAGATTTGAAAAATTATTTTTAAAACAGTTTTAAAAGAAGCATTTTCAAAAGAAAAGTTCTGTTTTAAAGGCATATTCCCCAAAGCCATATGCATTATCTTTTGATCCTCTGTTTCCTTCTTTCCTGAGTCTCCGGGGCTCCTGTCTTTCTGGGAGGTAACCTCATCGCAGCATGGTTTCGTAGGCTCAACGAGACTACGACACTTGTCAAATGGAAAATAAGTACCCAACTTCCATCTAAAGCCGCAGTAGTTTCACTTGCGGCTAATTTTCTTTCGAGCTTTGCAGGATTCTCCATGCGATGGAGGCAGCTTTCGAGAGACTTGTCAACGTGTTACAAAAGGATAGTAAAGATGAGACTGAGGGAGTTTTGCTAAGGAGAACAACCCAAGGATGAGGAACTCATGGATATGGACTTGGTTCACAAAGGAGGTAAAAAGGAAAGAATAGTAAAACCTAAAACAAGATTAAGTGTCATTATTAAGGACAAAGGCAAGAACAAAGGACAGGATTTTCCGGAAGGCAAGTACATGCTCTCACTGCCAGCATACCTGAGAGAGAGGTAGTAAAGCTTCGGTTGAAAAAGTATAGTTTTTCTTTTTGATCATCCTATTAGTACTCTTTTTTATTTTAATGCTTCATATTCGTTTATATTTGCTTTCATAGTTGAGTCTCTACACCTTAGAACTTGTATAGTAGAGGATCCCATTATTGTCTCAAATCCAATTGCTGGTTCAGCTCATTTATCTTTGGTTTGTGAGGATTTGACAATAGTTGTATTAATGCTTATGTTTTTGGTTCCATGGGCTATGGGTTGATTCTAGGCATGGTATGGTTAGCTAGTAATTGCAAAAGGAGGGTAGTTAGACCTTTTACATGCCTCGGGAAACCCCCGAGATTTCGTGCGATCCTAAGGGATCAGTTAGGCATAGCTACCTATAATCACTTGATGCATCTATCAACGGTTTGCAATCCGTTAGAATAGTCCATGAGTACGAGGATGTTTTGATTAGGTTAGGGGTTTCCCCCCTAAAACTCGAGATAGACTTCCGCATATATCTAGTTGATAATGCGAAGCCAGTTATGCGATCAACGATAGTTTTGGAACAAGATTGGAGAGGATAGCCAGAGTCGGTTAAGTGCTCAATTGTTTGGTTGTTTTGCTAGTATCATCTCACATAAATCATCCAAATTCGGAGGAGGTATTCTTTGGGTGCTTGTTTGATATTGGTTTAGGCCTTTGGGGCTTGTACTTGAGGGATGTCGAGTTCGACTAGGACGGTTTGTTTGAGAAATAAATGGTTGTAGTAGGCGCCTTAAGTAAGACTGACCTTAAGAAAGGTAAAAAAAAGTACATAGCAAACTTTAGATTTAGACCCCCAGATTTGTGACATGATGAATAAGCTAAATAGAGGATATACCTCTAATCATCTTAGTATATACACTTGGTGTCATAGTTAACACCTGTTTATCTTGGAAATATAGTTCGACTACATTGGATACACTCTAGCATAGTAAGTGATCGAGGTCCTATCTTTACTAGTGAGTTTTGGAAATGGAGGTCAAGAAGCTTCGTAATCGTGAAGTCAAGACAATAAGAGTACAATGAAGCGAAGCTCAAGAAGATGCGACTTAGAAGACTGAAGACTAGATACACGCACCATACCCTTTTTTTAGGGTATATCCTTGATTCCTCTTTTCTGTAAAGTTTATTTGCATGCTAGTCTTTATCTTTTAAGTATATCCTCTCAGTCCTATCCTCGGTCTTTAGGTAGAATCCAATGGATGTAAACACGTGTTTGATACATGTTATGTTTGGTGGATGCAAGTGGTTGCAAGTGTTTGCTAGTGGTTGCTCGTGGATGCATATACACACACATTAGACACCAGATCGGCTCAGTCACTTTCATATTGCATATGCATATGAATGTATTTGTATATGGATTGAAACTTGATGTGTTATCATATGGATGTTGCATATGGATGAGTGAATATGCTCACATATAGTATTTACATGATTAGGGATATTTGCATACATATTGGATGCATGACACTCTCATGATTCGCATTAAGGAGGTCAACTGGATAAGTAGACCGGCTGATTTTGCATTAGATAAGAGACATATACATACACTCTGCATATGCTCATATGACATTAGAAACCTTTCAAGGACAATGGATGCCTGTGATTGAATGGTTGAGTAGATGGATGTTGGATGTTAGGATATACGTTCTTTCTAACTTGAAGATTCCAGGGACGAAATCCTTTAAGGAGGGGAGAATGTTACACCCCGTATTTTCTGTAAATGTCAAAGTAATAAATAAAAGTATACTTAACTTCTAAAAGAAGAATTAAGAGAAACGGGTTATTCTATTGCGTTCGTCTCAGAATTATGCTTGAGATAAAGTCCGAGTTTGCATAAATCGGACTTCGTATGAAGAAGTTATGACCTTCAGAAGTTTTAGGGGTTTAAAGTAAAAACCAGCCCGAATTCAAGTTTAAAGTTTCGAATTTCAAATCACACACCTGGGTTGGGTGGGAAATTTCCTGCCCAAGACCCAGGTCGACCCGGGGGTCGACCTGGGTAGAACAGGTTGACCATGGGTTGGACCCCCCTTTTTCCAGTTCCGTGGACAGAATCGTTTTTCTGCATTTAGACGCCCGTTCTGACCAGATTCGTTGCTCTTAAGCTGTTTAAATACCACCAAACCTCATTTTCTCTCAACACAACTTCATTACGCCTTTACTCTACCCTAATTCATATCAAAATAAATCTAAGACAGGGTTATGCTTCTCAAGTCCTTCGTAGAAATCAAGTTTAGAATTCTAGTAGAGTTTCAAAAGCTAATTCAACTACTTCAACAACTGTTTCTAAGAATAAAATCAAATATAAATTAGAAGAACAAATAGTATACTTCAAGGGAAAGCTAATCAGTTTCAGAATACAGATCCCATAATTCAAGACCCTTCTGTAGTTTGTAAGTTCACGTTACTTTCATAAATAAAAGTTAATTGTGATTCTGACATTGTAATAAATATGGATCTGAGATTATGTCTGTCCTTCTATATACTTTGGATCTATCTCATTGATAATATTATGTCCATTCATTGTCTCTTCTTTCCTTCTTCCCTTTTTGTTTTGTAGCCAGGCTACCACAAGCCTGAGACAGATCTCATAAGAGATGAACGTACGTTGGAAATAAAGTTGGGCATGATTGAGTTGTAACTGATTTGAGGACATAACACATGTTGTATTCAAAACGTAAAGTGCATCAAACATATGACTTGGGATTTGAGGTATAAAGTATTGGACATATGACTTGAGATTTGAGGCATAAAGTATTAGACATATGACTTGGGATTTGGGGCGTAAATTGAACTGTAAATATAAGGCATAATACATGTTGTGGTCTAAGATTTAAAATTGGGACATATATATATATATATATATATATATATGATAGTTTATGATTTGGAAGAAGAAGATTAGGGTGTATAGTGATGTATGGCTTAGGCATGAAAACAAGATTTGCCTTTGTTTTGTAAGTCAGTTACTTTTTAGATTTGAACACCTAAATCTAATTGTGACATGTAATAAAATGGATATGAGAATATGCCTGATGTAAGCTATCCTTTCATTGAAATCTGTGCTTGAGTATATATATCTTTGGGAATCATTTTTGACTATGAAACTGGTCCAATCATATATATCCTTTTGGTATATCGGAATTGTAATCCTTTTTAAGTTCATGATATAATTCTTATCATATCTATATGTCTGCGATGTATTCCTTGCAAAACTTATCTTTTTAGTACATCTTGTTCATTGGACCAGTAGTTCTTATCATCATATATCTATGCCTATTCTTACGATGACCCATCTTGCTTCTCCCTTTATATTATGAATCTTGAGTTGAATCTCGAAATACGTACGTTACGAATGCGGGGGAAATTGGGTATAACATGAAATTGACATTATTTGGCATAATTTGGAACATGTAACATGGCATAACTGTTAAGATGCAATTTGACATGAATTATGGAATATGTAATTTGACATATCGAACCTAGAATTGGCATGAACGACAAAGTAGGAAGTTGGCATATAAATCAAGTTTTGGGCAAAATTGTTATTTTGGTGTAACTTGAGCATTAAATCTAGATTAGGTGTAAAATGTAACATGACTAGTTTTGGTGAATTTGGTAATTAGCATGTAAAATCTAGATTTGGGTATATAGGGTAAATGTGTAGATTAAAGATGAACATGCCTAACCCGAAGTTAGATTGAGTTGTGGTGTAAAACTACTTGGAACTGCCCGGCACATCCAGTAAGCACAACAACACCTATCTAATGTGAGAGGTTAGTGCATCATGCCCAAGAAAAACCCAAGGTTAGATTGAGTTGTGGTGTAAAACTGCACGGAACCGCCCGACACATCCAGTAACCGCAACAACACAAATCTAATGTGAGAGGTTGGTGCATTAATAAATCAATTAATGCTAATGAACAAGATGAATGAATAGAGTTAAGTTCGTAGGAACGCTTAACCAATATAACATGGATGACTAGTGTTAAGTAATGAGAAACGCAAAACCGATATGACAAGATGGATGACTAGGGTTAAGTCGATAGGAATACTTAATCGGTATAGCATGATAAATGGAAAGTGTTAAGATAACACTTAATGAATATAACTTGTTTTGTGGTTGGGTTAAGTTAACACAAGAAGGCAACACTTAACCAAAGTAGCATGACATGATGAGTAGGTGGGTTAAGTTAACTTGAATTGACTGATGACACTTAACCAATACAACAAGACGAACACGTGGGGTTAAGTAACAAGAAACACTTGACCAATATAACTTGATGAACGAACAGGGTTAAGTTAATAGGAAACACTTAACCAATCTAACATGATAAGTGAGAAGGGTTAAGTTAATAAGAAAAACTTAACCAACATGACACGATGAATGGGTAGGTTAAGTTAACATGAATGGACAACACTTAACCAACATGACATAATGTGCGAGAGGGTTAAGTACATATCAGGTTTATGGGTAATATTAGTACATATAGGCCCACACAAGTTAACCGTTAAATAACCATGCTAGAATTGGTGGGAGGGTAGAGTACATCTCATGTAGATGGGTAATATTTGTATATATAGGCCCACAAACTTAACCAATAGGAAACCCCAGTAAAGGGGACCCATTTCAACAGTAACCCACATAAATGTATCATGGTACCCTGAAACTAGTCAGGGTGGGGCACGATTACTGGGCTGATTATAAGCAGTCGAAACAGTGGCGGGGGTGCATCAAGGTAGGTTCTGATGGTTTGCCGGCGTGCACGTACTCCGAAGTGGGAAAAAGCAGGCACTGAGTACCAGTAGTTATACACTGTGCATCTTGAATCGTGTTGGGTCACCATCATAAGGATTGATACACCTTATTGTGGGACCAGCACAGGGTATCTACACGCAAGAGAGGGCCGATTGACACAGACACTTGGAACATGAATATAAGTAAGGGAGCCGATCGATAGGGTAGTAAGGGTACATCTAACATGTTCATGGCAATTAGGTTGATTGAGGTAGAATCCTCACGATAAATGTACACCTGAAGGCTACCACCATTGCGGGGATTGGGATCACATTGTTATATTATCATTTTATACAGAGTACTAATTGGGACACTAATTAGGTGGTGCATATATATATATATATATATATATATATATATATATATATTAGAATAACATAGTAGCAGCGAAGCAGAGAAAGAGCAGAAGCACATTCAGTTTACCTTATCATACCTTATGCTTATCCTATGTTATCTTGTTATCCCTGTTATCACAGTATTGTCTTATATTCAGTTTATTCATGTCATGATGCTTTTGCCTGTTTATATGCTGAAAGTCACCGGACTTACCAGACTTATGTCTGACCTAGTTTTGTTTTGCCTCTTTTCTTCCGTTCCCCCCTCCCCTCAGGTTCACAATGAGGAAATGTTATCACTTAGCTCAGTTTTCCTTCCAAGCTTGAGGATAGTCGATGTATTGTTTTGGACTCTCTCTTCCACTGCTATGGCTGGTTCATGCTTATTTGGAGAATATCATTGTAATTTTTATGCTTCTATTATACTTGGAAGTTTTTGGATCAAGACAGAATTTCTATGTATTACTTTTAAGTATGATTGAGACAATTGTTGTAAAAGCTTGACTGAATTAAGTTGTTTATAAAATGACTTTATTTTCCGCTGCTTTATTTGTCTGTCTTGTAATTTATCTGCATCTTTTACCTATAATGCTCAACCGAAGTTAAGGCATTCCCTTTGTGAGTGACCTTAACGGAGGTGGGGTGTTTCAGTGGGCCTACCCCAACCACCGCAACACCCTGCCGTGCCTCAGACCCCCTCTGCCCTGCGCTACCATGGATCCCCTCCTCCGATAGAAAATTGTAAGCTTTTCTGATTTTTAATTTTAGTTAGATCTGATTTTAATTATTATTTTTAATTATAAAAGGAGATGATTTTTTTTATTATTATTTCTAAAAAGAGATGATTTTTTTATTATAAAAAGCATTGATTTTTCACAACATAAAGACTTGATTTTTAAAATTAAAAAGAGGGGATTTTTAAAATTAAAAAGAGGTGATTTTTTAAAATAAAAAAGAGATGATTTTTGAAATTAAAAAGTGGTGATTTTTGAAATTAAAAAGATTTGATTGTTGAAATTAAAAAGATTATATTTTTAAAATGAAAAGATTATATTTTTATATAAATGAAAAAACTATATTTTTATGGCAGGAAAGATATGATTTTTAATTATATAAAGATATGATTTTTAACGATATAAATTTTGATTTTTATATGTATAGCGAAGCGATAAAAATTAAATTTTTATTTATTTGAATGAAGCAATAAAAAGTGGATTTTTATTTTTTTGAATGAAGCAATAAAAATTGGTTTTTTTATTTATTTGAATGAAGCGATAAAAATTGGATTTTTATTTATTTGAATGAAGTGATAAAAGTTGGATTTTTATTTATTTGAATGTAGAGATAAAAATATACTTTTTATATATAAGACGTAATAAAAATGTGATTTTTAATATGAACAACGTGGAAAAGACTGCGTTGGAATTTCGCGCAAATCCAAATGGTTTGGAAATTTAGAAATAAAACTGGTGGAGTGGATCTCAAAGGTGAGAACTTCTCACTGTAATTTATTTTCTAGTTAGAAATATATACTAGGATGTAGATGGTGCTTAGTACCACCCGACACCTTTGTTTGAAACCATGTGTGTTTGGTTGTTTGGTTGAATGAATTGATTAGAATTTGGTTTGTACATGGCGCGAGCCATTATTAGGCAAGGGATAAGGCTAGACCTTATTCCGGTTCTAGTATCGCGCCGTCATGCTGCCGAAATTTTATAAAAATGTTAGAATAATAAAAATATCATTTTTATTGTATAAATGAACTGTATAAAATATTTATGTGTTGAATAAATATTTTATAGTTAAAAATATAATTTTTTAACATTTATATGAATAAAATAAATATTCCTTTACAAATCGGACGATTTGTTTATGTACACCCATTAGACTGATATTGATTGGGATGCACATCGCCCAACTATATAAATAATAATCAATGTTTGTTGTTTGAAAACCCCACATGGGTATTGGGATGATATTGGACATACACTAATCCCAATATTTAGTTGTATGTCAATCGATGAGTTGACAGGCTGTTGTAAGCATTATTTATTTATATTTAACACTTAAGCAGTTGTGTAAGGCACTCTAGATGATTGTTGACTGTGTTTGATTAGTGTTGTCTACATGTGTGTATGAGATCCATATAAATAAAATTATATGTTAACTGACTGTGTCTGATTCCAATTCGAAAAGAACGAATATTTTAAATTAAAGAATATTTTAAAAATGTCGAGTAATGAATACTTAAATAACTAATATTTTAAAATAATATTCAGTAATGGATCAAAATATGATTTTGATGTCCGATTTGAGATGGACATGAAAATATTTAAATATATGAAGCCGTGTTGATTAGATTAATGCCATTTAGACGTGAATGATATTTATACTGATTTTATTCATTTTATAATGAATATCGAAATGGAAGTGATTTCAAAATCTAATGTTTTGAAAATATTATCATTTATATATTAATGATATGGAATATTCAATTTTGATTTGAAATTGAATATGAAGTTGAAATCGTTTTGAAAATGAATTTAAAACGATTTATAAAATACGTTTTAAATGGAAATCGATGAAATATATATAATAAATATATTATATATATATTTAATGGCCTGAGTAGAACGCGCCGTGTTGCGGCAATTATCGAATTTTGGCCATTGACTTCGATTCGACATTACGGGAGATCCGACCGTTGGATTCTACTAAAACCAAAACCGTTGGGTTCGTATTGGAAAGAGATTTCCAACGAATATAAGGGATTTTAAATCTAATGGTTGGATTTGGAATTATGTCCAAATTAAATTTGGAAAAGGTCGCTATAAGTGTAGTTCGATGACCGTTTATGGAAATCGACTGTACGGGCCTTGATAAAATTATTAAAAATATCGATAATTTGTGTACAATCATAATAAATGATTTGGAAAGAATTGGGATGAAAAATTCCATGTTTGTAAAGATAAAAATATATTTTTATCGAAATGAACTAGTTATGAACTAGAATTATAAATTCAATATTTTTAAATAAATAAATTGGATTTGAAATGGTTTTAATAAAAGTAACCAGAATTTCCAATATATGGATTGGAATGGATTTGAATCGAAATTATCTTCGGAATACTTCGATATTGGATTCCGTGATTATATGGATATCATGGAGGAATTTGGAAGATATATATATATATATAGTTATTCCAAATACGATATTTGTTGATCTCAGAATTTGATATTGAATATAAGCCGATATAATTTCTATTCAGAGCCTTGTATTTAATATTGAATTAGATTTTGGGTTTTTCATGAATGGTGTCTTTATTAACACTGTTCTTAAACCCAGTGTGAAAAGAATAAATCTTTTAACTAAGATTTAAAGAAGAATTACAAATTAATTAACATTTAATTGGAATTGAAAATGGAATGAGAATTGGGTTTATTATGAACTGTGTTTTTAACGACATTCGTTCTTTAATCCGATTTACAGTGAAATGCGATTTGGAATATATAAATCTTTTTATTAATATTTAATGGAAATTTTTCGAAGTAAAGTTTTCCAATTTAATATATTAAATTGGAATAGAATGGAATTCGATTTGGTAATAATCGAAATGAGCTGCTGCGGAGGAAGACTGTTTTTATATATGGAATTTAAAAGGATTTGTCATTATTCCATTTATATGGTTAGTCGAATACGGAAATTGATATCGATTATATATTGATCTGTTTTCCGTGAAGATTCCATAATTAATGGAATGTGATTTGGTTTCATTGTGAACTTTGTTTAAATGACATTGGTTCTTTAAACCAGTTAAAGATAGGATTACATGTTTAGCATTGTATTTCGAACTGTATGGTTGATCTCTGCTAAATATATATCTGTTTGGTGGCGGAGAGTTTATTCTCTTGCTTAACACCCTTCCCTAGGATGTACGAGCTTAGAGGTTATATATCGGCAGGAATCAATAGTACGGTGTAGATTGTCGATGCGACATGTTGGTGTTTCCAAAGTTAAATAATCATTAATATTGATTTTTGGGAAGATTAAAACTAAGTGGAGTTTTAATGAATCTTTAATTAGATTCAAATAGGAACTGATAATTTAAATTATCAAATTCGGGAAATGGTCGAGAATGGATTATCACCAATTTTTCTCCTAGTGATAGTTAAATCTTTAATTAGATTTGAACGTGAAATGGTAATTAAATTTACTGATAACACCGTGGTGTTAGATATGGAGTATTACCAGTTTTGCTCTAAGGGATGAATAGGTTGGGATTGGGAAATTAAAAAAATGATTACTTCAGTAAGGTGTGCTAATCTCGACTAGTTTGGATAAACATTAATTTGGTTTGAATTGATATCCAAAGGAAGATTAAAGAATAAATTTAATGAATTTATCTTTGATAAAATTAATGGGAACCTTTCCCAAACGATATGAATATTTAAATAAAAGAATATTCAGAATTGGAATGAGGCGTATGTTGTGTTTTTATAGCACTTATTTATTATATTCGCGAATTATTTGGAAAAGCCGGGTTTATACCCATTCTGAATAACAGATTCGACGATAAGTCGATGATGAAGATGGTGGTTGAAGACCTGAGGTCTTCACATTGTTTGGATGACTACTGATGTCTTGATTGGGCTATACACCAAGACAAGGTAATAAGTTGTGATCGTCCAGACGTACTTGGAGATCGACCAGATATGCGAGGACCTCTCTCCTGTATTGGACATATGGGACAAGGAATAAGGTGCCTCCGGTTTCGTTCAGACCCAGAACGCACTTGTAAATGGACTGTGTGTCTGACATTGGATTTTATTCTGTGTTGATTGATCTCTATTAAATATACATCTGTTTGGTGGCGGAGAATTTATTCTCTTGCTTAACACCCTTCTCTGAGACGTACGAGCTCGGAGGTTATATATCGATAAACATCAGTCGCATGGAGTGAATTGCCTATGTGGCATGCTGAGATGCAAATGATCAAGGCTTTTGTTGAAAAGCAGAGTCTTGTGGTTGATGGTCAAAGCATGGCCTTAAATGGCATAGCTTTGTGTATAGCGTTAATTCCCGAGCCTCACACCCCGGTATGAGTCAAAAACGGGATCGTGACTGCAGGGAGTGCACGACATTTCTTTCTAGCTATGGGTGGTGTCAGGATTTTGCAATCCCTGATAGTTATATTATTTTTACCTATGTGGTTGTTGGAATGCGAGGCACCTCAGATATACCGGTCTCTAGGAAGCTGATGGATAGGTCCGGGAAACATGTGTTCAGGTATAATTAATCCGCTGTGCGTGGACCGGCCCTGAAGATCCAAGGGTTCGCCAGCATCCGAGCCCTGAGACATTTGCTAGAGTGACTCGAACGGAGAGGAGCCATCCCTGGCCTCGACTAATGATGGAAATCCAATTTCCAATACATGACATTTCAGTTTTATTTGTAGAGCCTAATATGGTGACATAGTGGGATGGGGCACTATGCCGTTTATGATTGATACATTTATATTTGAAGTTGTTTTCATGCACTTTACAATGTAATAGTATCAAAATGATTCATTTTAAACGTGCCAAGCTTGTTTGGCTATTATAAGGTAAAACTCCATCCTCCGGCTTGCGTTGCATTGTGTGATGGGACTTGAGTCTTATAATAACATCATTTTTCCAAAAAGTATTGCGTTGTTTATTCTATGCACTGGTATTATTGGGAGGAAACCCGTTCTGTTTTATACGGCGTAGTCCCCTAATTTACTTCATGTTAGAATGAAGTTTTAAATAACTGTTTTAGTTCTCACACCAATCACATGACTGACCTGAAGTTTATTGTTTTAAACCTAAACTCTGGGTGCCCCTATTTTCCACATGGGCAGCTAGTAGTTTTGGTTTTGTAGATTTATATTCACAGGATCCTGGTTTACAGCTGGAATGATATTCAGAACGCTTTGTATCCGTGTATTTCTTTTAGTTGTGTTTTGTATTATTTTCCGCTGCATTGTAATACGTAAATCTCGGATATTTATCAAATGTATATTATTTGTTCATACTCTGTATATTTTGGTACTCTGATGTAGATTGTTGTAATAGAAATGAAATGTTTTCTATTTGTGTTCTGATTTGTCGTGTTCTCAGACAATCAATTCTTTCTCTTCTCTTCGGAGACCGGGGAAGTTTAGGTCATTTCACTTATGGTTGATGATCAAAGCACAACTTTAATATAGCATAGCTTTTTGTATAACGTTAATTCGGGAGCTTCGCACCCCGGTATGAACCAGAAACGCGATGAAGGACGGCAGGGAGGACATGTGTTTCTTTATAGCCAGGAGTTGTGTCATGGTATGAAGCCCAGACTTTTTTACTTATATGGTTGTTGGAAAGCGAGGTACCTCAGATATATCGGTCACTACGGGGCTGATGGAAGATATGATCGACATACTGACCATTACGCCCCATAGGGCGGGGAAACATATTGTTTAGGGATTACTAATCCACTTAACATACGGACCGGCCCTGCATTTTCCTATGTGCAGTTGCGACTGTAGCCTGAGACATGGTAGGCTAGATTGTCTTGAATTCGGTAAGGACGATCCTTTGCCTTGGTTCATGATGGAATCCAACTTCCAATACGACATTACGGTTTTGATTATAAATCTAGTATGGCGACATAGTGGGATGGGGCACTTATGTCGTCTATGATTGATACATTATGATTGAAATTGTTTTTGAAACATATATACACTAAGAGTAATGTCAAATGATTTTGATCTATACATATCAAGCATATTTTGGCCATTATAAGGTAAAATTCTATCCCCCGGTTTACGTTGCATTGTGTGATTGGACTTGAGTCTTATAATGGCTTCATTTTCTATAAAAAGCATGGCGTTGTTTAAATGATTTACTTGTTTTGTGCACTGGCAATACAATGGAGTAAACCTGTTCCGCGTTAGTGGCGTGGTCCTGTGATTAGCCTTATTATTAAATAAGTTAAGGAGATTTCTCATGCCAGTCCCATGACTGACTCGTAGTTTGTTTCACTTTGGAAACTCGGGTGCCCCTTATTTCTACACGGGCAGCCTTGTATTCAGGTTTTAGCTGGTTCATTCTGGATAGCTATGGAACTAAAGATGGATTCTGTCATTTCTATTATGTTGTTCATTCTTCATTATGTATATTATGTTTGATTCCGCTGTAGATATTTTGTATTAAGCTGTAACTATATTTTTTACTAAGTATGATCATGTGATGCTGTGTAACTCTGATATTGACATTATTTACAATGTAATTTGATGTACATTATCTGGTGTAATTCTATATTTCTATTCTGCTGTTATTGTTTATATGTTATATTCCAATGATTATCCTTGCCTCTGTGACAAAACAGTTTGGGGTTATCACACTGACCATCGTAGGTGATGATAAGGGCTTAGAAACATAGATGGGACCCTCATAGACACAGAACTAAGGTTTACTTTTTTGGTGCTACAGGCCATCGTAGGCACTGATAGAGGCTTATACGCCACCCCCTCCAAGGGGTGCCCTATACTGACCATCGTACGCGATGATAGAGGTTTGCATTTCATTTTGCGGGTAACGCGGATCATAAGCAGAGGTAGGACGTGCTCTTCTGCGGGCAGAGGTAGGACGTTCTTAATTCTAGCAGAGGCAGGGCGTACTCTTCTACGAGCAGAGGCATAGCATGCAAATTTTAGATGCATTGCCATGACCATTTTTGGTGTGAAATGGCGGCTTACGTTTTTGATGCTTAAACCCTGCCCCCTCTGGTTCGGGCATGGAGAAAGACTAATTCTAACACCCCATATTTTCTGTAAACACTAAGGTTACGAATTAAAGAATAGTTAATTTCAAATGTAAGAATTAAGGGAAACGGTTATGCCATTGTGTTCGTCTCGGAATTCTGCTTGAGATAGAGTCCGAGTTTGCGTAAATCGGACTCTGTACGAAGGAGTTATGGCCTTCAGAAGTTTCAGAATTAAATTAAAAATCCAAATGGCTCGGTTCAAAATTCAGAAGTAGAAGCGGGCTGGGCGGGAAACTTCATGCCCAAGGCCAGGTCAACCAGGAGGTCTACCAGGGGGTCGACCTCCC